>CM028226.1:31807420-33227380 GCA_016432845.1 Psidium guajava
TTTACTGGAAATGGAATGAGAACCTAAGGATTCGTTATAAGAAAATCTTAGGGTGGTTGAACTTGGACTCGTATGGTAGGTCAACCCATGATAGATTCCTAATGAAAGGATTATACTGATTTGATTGAAATTTGACATGTATGATAGGTCGTCCCATGGTTGATTCCTAATGAAAGGGGTCTAGTGATTAAAATTGGACTAAGATTTGACCCGTATGATGGGTTATCCCATGGACATGCCTGTAAGAAGGATTTTGGGTGCCTGCAGAAAGGACTTGGTGCCTGTAAGAAGGACTTTTGCGTGCATGTAGAAAGGACTTTGGATGCCTGTAGAAAGGACTTTGGTGGCCTGTAGAAAGGACTTTGAGTGCTGTAGAAAGGACTTTGGTCGCCTGTAAAAAGGACTTTGGGTTGCCTTTAAAAAGACTTTGGGTGCCTGTAGAAAGGACTTAGTGCCTGTAGAAAGGACTTAATGCCTGTAGAAAGAACTTGGTGCCTATAAAAATGACTTTGGATTGCCTTTAAAAATGACTTTGGGTGCCCATAGAAAGGACTTAGTGCCTGTAGAAAGGACTTGGTGCCTATAAAAAAGACTTTCATGCCTGTAAGAAAGACTTTAGGTTGCTTGTAAGAAGGACTTTGGGTGCCTGTAAGAAGGGCTTGGTGCTTGTAGAAAGGACTTGGTGCTTGTAAGAAGGACTTTTGCGTGCCTGTAGAAAGGACTTTGGATGCCTGTAGAAAGGACTTTGAGTGCCTGTAGAAAGGACTTTGAGTGCCTGTAGAAAGGACTTTGGTTGCCTGTAAAAAGGACTTTGGTCGCCTGTAAAAAGGACTTTGAGCTGCCTTTAAAAAGAACTTTAGGTACTTGTAGAAAGGACTTAGTGCATGTAAGAAGGACTTTATGCCTGTAGAAAGGACTTGGTGCCTATAAAAAGGACTTTCGGTTCATGTAGGAAGGACTTTAGTGTGCCTATAGAAAGGACTTTAGGGTGCCTGTAGAAAGGACTTGGTGTTTTGAAGGGTACCCTTCTGGGATTTGGGAAGACTAAGAGTCTTGCAGAAGCTCAAACCCGATTTAATTTATCATGAAGGGTGCCATTCTGGGATCTGGAAAGACTAGGAATCCTGCAGAAGCTCAAACTCGGTTTATATTATCTTGTTACTCAAGTATGAGTTAAAGAAGTAGAGATCAAAACATCTCGAACATTTCTGTTTTTGAGACGAATCATGCTTCATTGGAGAAGGTGGATACCTATATGTGCCGCACTGGATTCGGGCACCTTGGCAATCGTCAGAATTCATTCAAAGATTCAGGTTGAAGATATACTTACTTGAGGATTTAGAAGACTGCATAGTGATTTCTTGACAACTAGGCTTGTTCATTCACTAATTGCCGAGTGGATTTCGAGACTTTGAAAGGCAACTCGAATATCGAAAATGTGTTACCTGTCAGGCAGTGTCAGAGGTAACACATACAAGCATTTTCATCAATGAGTTCATTGGTTCAGCAAAGTTTACAGTGATTAGAAGCATTCTGTGTAATAACTCATGATGCAATCAATCAAGATGTGGATCATGCATGACTATTCTGTCAAGTTTGCATTACCAATTCTATTCAAGGAGGTCATCACAGTATGTGTACTTCGAATGGAATATGAATGGGGGACTACAGTCCGAAAGGGCTTTCTCTCACTCTCGAGAAAGGATGTTTATCCTGATTGCAGGATTGAAAAGAAATCACTCAATCTCACTATCATCGCATTCAACATGGGTCGGAGCAATCTCGCAATTGGTACGATCAAGTCGATCTGGAGGTCTTAATTAGGACCGTAATGTAGGCTAGGTCAAAGGCTTACCAAAGGGGACTCTTTTGAGCCAAGGCTTGTTAACGAAAAATTCTTCAACGTTTGCTTCGGGTTTACAAGTCAAGAACCCTGCAAAAATGAGAGAGAAATAGTCTTGCTCGTACCTTTTCGAGCGATACTTAAAATCTTTTAACTCTACGTTAATTCAAGCACCTTAATCAGAAAAGATTTTCACAGGTTGTAACGTAGGTTGGGTTTGGGGATTAAGGAAGGCTTAATTTGGCCCAGAAGATATATGAGATGGGTTTGACATTGGTTATCATCTCATCTTTGTCGCAGTTTCGGCCCTTCTAGAACAGTCCTTAGAGAATATCATCGTCGTCTGAGGATGGTATCTATTTTTGCTGGTGCCATTGTCGCTTCCAAACGGTATAAACTTCTACCGTATATTTTGCAATCTGACTCATTCAACGAATTTTCTCTTGCAATCAGGTCCCCATTGGGGATTTACAGAAGGAGAGCATAATTTTCGCTAAGTTTACAAAATTTACATTTAAAGTTCAATGAACATTGATTTGAATGGGCATTGGCCTTGCTTTTGAGCGGCGCTTTACTTTTTCATGCCCAGGAATTGGCTCTTCTTCTTTTAGTCCCGCCTCTTGTCTTTGTGTCTCTTTTCTGTTTAGTTTTCTAAAGATTGTGCTATATACACTTGTATATCAAAAGCACACTTGAATAGATTACTCGGGAACACTTTGCATACCCATTTCTTTTGAGTTCTTCTACTTCGAAGTGTTGCCATCTTCATTTGAGCAATGATCACTAATGAGGTTTTAAGAAACGAATATGCAGGCTCAATTGGGCGATGCAATGGATAAAAGTGTATAGGATAGAGAAACGAATGCTTTTCGTCGTCCTAAGGTACTTGAATTATCGTAGAAGGTTGAAAACTAAGAAACACTCAAAAATTGATGTTAGTCAGAGCAAGAAAATTTCTAACAATTTACCTTGTGCTATTGCTGGGACTACCTCCATTTGGCCCCGATGTGGGGTGGTTCTTGATAGGGGTCATGAAATGAAACCGCCGCCCAAATGTGTTATCAATGGTCACCTGTAGTGTTTTGGATAGAGAAATGAACGCTTCATTCCTTTTGGTTGTCGTACCTTTTGCAAGAAAACCCATTATCTTGAGGAATGCAGAACCTGTTTAGCATACGACTCACTGTGGCTTAAAATGTAGGACGTGTATCGAAATGGCTTGCCTTTCATCATCCTGTCATGCCCTCCTTTACACATTCGAGGCATCATGTGTAGTTTATACTCCAAGTCAGAATCGGCAAATTAAACATGTAGACAAGTCATGCATGAATCATGGCATGTACAAACACAATACGAATGTGGCAATTTTGACCTCATGCATGTTTGTGAAATAAGCAAGTATGGAAGAAAATTCTTAACAATGAGAGGATTTGAATTGCCCTTGGACGTGTGAACGGATTGAACAAATCGTGAAGTTTACCCCTTAAATCGAGGAGTAGCTTATCTCAGATTTTGCCCCCTTTTCAATTCAGGGTCTACCATCAATTTGCCCCATTTTGATCGAAATGGATCTTTTCAGATGATCATAATTTTTAGCACTTGGGGTTGTCTCCTTCAACATGTTAAATGTTAGTATAAATATTTCCTGTCAAAAGAAAAAGAGACATGTTAGCCGGTATTGGAAGGGATAAATTGGAAACGATACTGGTTTACCCTTCATCTTGAATGTTTTGCACGACCCCTTTATTAGCTTCGCTGGATTGAGTTTCCCTTGGCTTTCGCTGGACACTTCAACATTAGGCTAAGATCATGACAAAACACTGACCTTGGTATTGCTCGTTGAGTATTCCTGTTTTTTCTGCAAAAAGAAATGCGCAAAAAGTTTATTTATTTATTTACAATACTTACAACATTTCCATCCTCGAGGATCGAACTCGGGACGTCTCGAACCATTGTCATTCCCCATGCCATCCGGTCTATTGGACCGTAAGCGTCCATGTAGGCTCTCTTTTAAGAGTTAACCGTTGAGATGACGTGGTCTTGCTACTTTACATTGGACAATTCTACGTTCCGGTTCTTTTCAAGGCCATTTAAAATCCCTGTTAAAAATGAAAGTAATTCAGGATCGAGACGGTTATGGAAAAATTAGAACGATACAAAATTACCCTTTTTGAGATTGCCTGGGTCTTTTGTTCGCGTTTTTCTTCGTTTGAAGCTGTCCATTCAGTGATAATATCTGCAAATTAATTTGCCCCCAGTTTCATTCAACAAGAGAACTTCGCATTCGAGTATGGTTGTGTTCTTGGGTCAATTTGCAAATTCCTAAAAATACAGGGATCTAATTTAACACTGGAACAATTGAGGATAAATTGGAATGATACAGAACTACCCTTCGAGTTTACGCAGATTTTTACTCGCTATTAATTCCCCCTCGGGTTTGGTGAAGCGGCGGATCCGTGCATTTAATAAGAGGGAGAAAGTTTACTACTTCTTGTTTTTACATAGATTCAAAACATTAATGAAAGTAGATAACATCCCCCGCCAGGGAATAAAACTTATGTATTCATTCGGGATCTGCTCGGCTTCCTTTGCGGGTCTTCCGGTGATCAGCCAGCTTCGCTCCAGATCTGATATGCATCGACTATGTTGAAGGCCTCATGATCACCAGCTTCGAAATACAGACTCCGTGTACCTTACAGCCCTGATGCTTTACCGATATCGAACTGGTTAATTATGGTGAAAAGATCATCGTTAATGTCCGCTTGGTGGTGATCTGTCCCCTCTTTCTCGGAAGGTATTGATGCTGATCCAGTAGCATTGGTCTTTTTGTACCTTGGTCCAACAGAACTCGATCCTATTATAAACTGGTTTAACTCACTTCTTAAATGCGCATTTTCAATCCTCAGATCATGCATTTCATCGAAAGTGAGGAGGCTATTGCAGTTGGGACAGGTGGCAGAGTCAAAAGCCTCTTTATACATCTTGTTTTCCGCTCGGAGGTTTTCATTTTCAGCTCTTAGAAACTCAGCTTCGTTGTGCTTATGGTGAGTCTTCATTCGGGTTCGCCTATTTTGAAACCAGAACTTGATTTGCAAAGGCTCAAGTCCTAACTCTTGACTCAGTTCCATTTTCTGTTTGCCGTCTGGCATAGGGCATGTTCTGAAGAAATCCTCAAGCCTTTGTACTTGCTCCTTAGTATGCCGACGGTAACGCTTCTTTTGACCCTTACCGTTGTTTTCCTTATCTTCACTGAGATCTTGGACGTTGTCGGCGGAAGGGCCAGGCTCCATGGGCTCGATCCCAAACATGGCTTCGAACTCTTCATCTCCCATATTCAGCAAGTAACGATAGCTCTCGAGAGTATTGGGTTGAGACATCTTCGATTTGGCGAATGGTGCCTCAAGATTTGCTATATCTTTCTGTATTTTCACTCTCTCTGAACCATGTATGCTTTAAAACTCTCTTCAAAGTATGGATGAAGATTATCAGGAGGATGTCTCTTTTAAAATTTGGCGTGGGCTTAGAATATGTATTACTTCTCCCGAGAGTTCTGTCTTTCTCAACCTTTTCTGCGTATTTCTTGCTTGGCTCGTCTTTTCTCATCTTTTCATAGTGGTAGGGCTCCTATCAACGTCTCCACCGTCGTTTTGTTGGCGTGTTCTTCTATAAAGACGAATCCCATTTTCCTTGTCTCCCACCCAAGTCACCTTTCTTTCTTCTTTTTCAAAGTTGTGTCATCCCGTCAAACTTTTGGCAGAGATGTCGGATTTGCTTGGCTCGAGGTAGCAGACCGTCTGGGATCTGAGCTGATGGAGATTACACCGAAAGGGAATGACCCGTAGGGAGATCTGACCGATAGATATTGCCACTGTGAAGTCAATATTTAACGCGAAACGGATTACCGTTTCCGCGTTCCGCTAGCCTATCCCGGCTTTCTCCTCTACTATCTTCGTATTCCGCTCGTCGGTCTTGATTCTCTCCTTAATCTTTTAACGATGATGGCCAGTCTTCCCACACAGATTTTCCCAGCCGACGTTATGTCCAAATGGGAGAGACTTTATCATCTTCTTGGCCGAGGCTATATTTACATAACCCATCATCCGAGTGTCTAAACTGATATCCTCATTCTGTTCAGAGAGATAAATGCTTCTTCAGTTGAAGGCACCAATTTGGAGAGGGAATACAGGGCGCTCCCACATGTTTTCATTAATTTTCTAGAGGCCTACCGAAACACCCAGGAGATGGTCACCTTAGCCCGCGTTGTGAAGGCCCGCTATCAGGATTGGTTTGAATGCTTGTAGTTTGCAGAACGCTCGGTTACTCGATACAAGAAAACCTTAAAGTCTGCTAAAGAGCGGGTCTCGCTGCTGGTTCACGAGAGGGAGAAGCTAGTGGAGCGTCTTACCTTAAACCAGACTTACTTTGAGCGTGACCCGAGGGATATTGTGATGAAATTTCGATGTGAATGGCTAGAGGGGAGGCTCGACGATCTAACAGCGGATATAGCTTTCGAGAGGAACCTGATCGACAACTTAAAACTTGCCGCTGAACACCATGAGATGAATGCATCCAGGTACAAGGAGAAATGTACCCGTCTGTTCTTTAAACTTGCAGATCTCGACTCCCAGATTGCTCAATGTAGGCAGAGCATTAATTTCATGGAGAGCCAGTTGAACTCTTTTGTGATGATTATTAGGGCTCAGTTTGGCTTTAATTTTCCTTCCTATTGAGTTGTTTGTAAAACTCGTTGATGAATGGAATGAAAGGAAAATTTTGCACGTTTGTACCTTAACTTCCCAGCCATCTCTTCTCCCAATTATCACCATAGATCGATTCAAGGTACAGGAAATACCGAGGCTTAACACCCTTCCTGATGTTCTTGTTTGCCGTTGTAGACGATGATATCGATAATCGGCGGCGGCCCCTACCAGCCATATTGAGACTCGCAATCAGTTAGATAAATCGAGACAGCTCGACTACTCGATCAGTGCGCCAATAAATAACCCAGGCTGCCTGTTGCTTGCCCTACTTTACTCATGCCTATCTCTTTTGTCGTCTACTTGAATGTATCGGTCGCTTGTAGCATTGGGAGAAACATCTGTGGGCCATGCTCAATAATAATTCTTCGATCCACCAAAATTCTCCACGTGGTTCGAACCCAAGGAATTTAAGAGGCAAGTCTTTGCTTAATTTAATCAGAAAGGCGTTGCGAGGTCGGATTAAGATCATTGCTGCATGGATTCTGATAATCTGCGCCTTTTCAAGAAAAATACAAGAATCCCTCTAATACATTAAAAATGCCTCCATGTTTAACCCGAATACATTCACTACCACATCAAAATACATAGCCTATACGTGCTCAACAATGGACATATTTTCGACTCCGGGAGAATTGGCTTCTTCATATGCTCCTAGGGTTAAGGGGTCAGCAATTTCCCGTCCTCTTGTATTTCTGAAGGTTATTTCTAATTTTTACTCCCACCTGGGGTACCTAGGATTTCCTGCAAAAGCAAAGAACATAATTAGTATGTGATCCAAAAGAAATCGGTCCATGACCCCTAGATTAGTCTAATTTTATTTTTCAATTTTATGAGAAATTAGAGAAAATTTTCTTCAAAAAGGATTTTCAAAAAGGATTTTCTTGCAGATGTTACAAATTAGAAAAGATGTGATAAAATCCTTTGCATTTAGCAAATTTCCCGAAAGAATTTTTTTTTCTTTTATCAAAATGAAATTTCAAGGATAAATTCATTAAAAAAATCTTTTGTTTATTGAAGCCTTAATGAAAACTGTGACAAAATCTTTCATTAGTAAACAAAATTTTCTTAAGAATTTTTCATGTTCATTTTTTCAAATGGGATACCAATTTAGTTTTTATTTTCTTTTGAAAAATGACCATGATATTAAATTCAAAATTTGACTGAATCCTAACATGGACCGACCCAAAAATAAATACAAGATAAGGTTAGAAAACTTACTTCACCTTGAAAGAAATACCATGCAAATCATATAGACATGCACATGAATCGTGAGTTTAAATCTTAGCCTATCTACTCTAAAGGCTGACAAATTGAAGCGAAAGACTTACGGCAAGGTGACAATCTCACGCACATAATCAAGATTAGCCGTGATCCCACGACGTAACCAGGATTAGCCGGGCCTCCCCACTTCGGCTGCTCGAGCTAAAAATTAAAACCACTGCTTTGGTAATCTTACCAAGTCTAAGGCCTAACTTTTAAACTCATTTTTGAAAAGAGGTTCGGGATTGAATCTGGGCTAACTTTCGACGTGATCTCACGTCGAACGCTAAAACCAAATCACAATACCATCCTAAAACTAGTGGCCCAGGTTCGGCCACAGGACGTGTGTGATGTAGTGTTAAAACAATTAATCATGCACAACAATTAATATACAAACACCGCTTCAAAAATGTGCTAAATTAAACAAACAATTCCAATACCAACCTGAAAAACAAATGGTTAGTCAAACACTCCACCCCTTATAACTCCCATCTACAAAACTATTTAACACCTAAAGATTAGGATTCACCCAATTCATATCAAATAAATTTTCATGAAATATTCTGGCCTAAGTCCTCAAAGTTCTTAAATTTTCAAAAATTAAGAACACGTCCCCAGTGAAGTCGCCAAGCTGTCGCGACCTAAAATTCATTTTTTTAGGTTAATGGATTACCAGATTAATTAATTAAATTAACTAACCTAGTTCGAGCTCTCCCAAGCTCTACCAAATCGCGACTTTGGTTTTTTGTTCAAATGGTTTTAAATCTTGGAGTCATCACTAATCATTTTTGGTAGGTTGATTAGAAACCTAAGTAAATTAGCAGGCGAACTAAATTACTTCTACGAACCAGAAATTATGAATTCGGGGACTTGGTTACACTAGTTAATTAAAACTAATGCCCTTTCGGTACCTTAATTTCATGGATATCCTAATTTGGCAACTCAGGCTTGGTTTATTCCTAAGGCTCTAGTGGAGTGTTCTCTTTTTGTATTTTCACTTTTTTAAATGGAATATACGTGAGTGACATTTTTTTGGCATTTTCAAAATATTAAGTATTTCCTCGAAGCCGAAAGAGAGAGTGAGTTAACGACTTCTGTGTAGTGCTGCGAGCTACTCATTTTGGGGTTTAGTGATTCAAAAATTAAATTACAGGAAGTAAATGACAATAAATAAAGACCACCAATGGATAGCTCAGCCTTGGCTTGGCCCTCTCCTTTGGGGTTTAAGGTGCAGGAATTTAAATTGCAGAAATTTAAAATGACCTCCAGCGAGCGGGCTCTGCCCTTTACATTCTGGGTTTAAATTCTTTAAAATAAAACGAATTGATTTGACAATTCGGGCCGAAATCCATTGACGGATCAATTGAAAATTTAATGGGCACTCAAGAGCTTGTCAGTGCCAATTTTACACCTCCATGGGATTTACCATTGACTTGGAGTTGTCCTTTGTCTGACATAAAAATATGGAGAAATGGAGTGATGGAGCAAAAATGATTTAATTCACATTAAAAATTAGAACAGTGAAAGAAGTACTTAGCTTCGATGGCATTATGAGAAGTGTTTGATGGATATAATTGGTTCATGCCTGAAATCAAATATGGGAAAATGGGAGAAGAGTAGAAAATTTGAGCTAATTTATACTAAAAAATCAAAGAGAGTAGAGGGACACTTAGCTTCAAATCTGGGATGAATTCTTGATTTATGTTGATCGATGAAGAAATTAATGATGATAACCCTCTAGCTTTAAACTCCCATCATTTTCAAAATTCTCTCACTCTTTTTGGTATTTTCTTTCTCTCAAAATTTTCTTCAATCTCCAAAAACTCTTTCAAACATCCAAAATTTTCTCTCCAAAGATCCCCTCTCAAGCTCACTTCTTTCTCCTTTTATAACCCACTCATCTATCTCCCATTCTAATTTTTTCACTAACTCTATCTCCCATTCTAATTTCTCCACTAACTCTTCTTCATTTTTATCTTCCCTTCTCCATCTTTATCTCACATTCTAATCTCTCCACTAACTCATCTTCATCTTTATCTTCCATTCTCCATATTTATCTCTCATTCTAATTTCTCCACTAACTCTTCTTCATCTCCATCTTCCTTTTTCTATTCTTATCTTATTTTCTCCATCTATTCTTCTTCATCTTCTCTTCTCTATCTTCCATTCTCTATTCTTATCTTATTTTCTCCATCCATTCTTCTCCATCTTCCCTTCTTTATTCTAATTTCTCCACTAACTCTTTTTTTTGTTATTTGCAAAATAATCCTTCAAGAGTTAGGTATTTGCACTCTAGTCCGTGAATTTTAATTATTTAGAATTTAGTCCCTGAAAATTTTATTTCTTTAAGTCCAAATCTCCTCACAATTTTTGACACAATTCACCGCATGTCAAATTTAAGCTCATTTCTTATTACTAACAATAATATAAAATTTAATTAAAGTCTTTTTTGTAAAATTGGGTCATTGTGGGTATAATTGTGCCAAGATGAAAATTTAGAATATTAGAGAACAATATCACAACTCCTAAAAGTGAAAAATGAAAATAAATTGACTCAAATTGAATTTTTTTAGGCCCGATTCGAGATTATGCTCGTGAAGGAATACACGACCCTGAATTGGATTTTTTAAATTTACGATGGCCAACATGAAAAGGGATTTAAAAGAAAAATATTGACTATTTTTATGTATTTTTGTGGCCTCAAATGCTATTATTTATGAAATATTTTCCTAATTTATAAAAATATATATTTAAAAAATACAAAAAAATACGAAAAATTATTTTTTGCTCAAAAATGGTTGCCTAAGCTTGGCCAAAGCTTCTAAAGTTGATTTTACAATTTTCTCATTTTTTCTTGATTTTGTTTATGAATTTTCGAAAATAAAAATATCGAAAAATACTGAAAATACGAAAAATCGTTTTTTTGGTCCAAATCGGTTCCTTAGGTTTGGCCAAGGTCCCCAAAGTTGATTTTTTTATTTTATGAATTTTTATGGATTTTCTATTAATTTTTGAAAATAAAAAAATAATTAAAAATCAGGTGTCAACAACAGTTAATGTACAAGAGATTCATTTGCCCTAATGCATCGTCGTGGGGAGCACTTGTGTTGTTTGTGAGGAAGAAGGATGGGTCATTGCATTTATGCATTGATTATCAATAGTTGAACTAGGTAACCATCAAGAATAAGTATCTATTACCGAGAATAGATGACTTGTTCGATTAACTGCAAAGAGCATCAGTATTCTCCAAGATAGACTTAAGGACGGGCTACTATCAATTAAGAATTAAGAAGGAGGATATACCAATGATGGCGTTTCGTATGAGATAGGACATTATGAGTTTATAGTCATGCCATTTAGACTGACCAATGCCCTAGCTACCTTTATGGATATGATGAATTGGATATTCAAGGAATTTTTGGATCAGTTCATAATAGTGTTCATTGACAATATCTTGGTATACTCGAAGAGCTTTAACGACCATGAGTAATATCTAAGCATGGTTCTACAAACCCTAAGAGAACGCTCACTTTATGTTAAGTTTGGTAAATGTGAGTTCTAACTCATTCGGCTAGAATTCCTTGGTCATATAATCTCCAGGGATAGAATCTCAGTAGATCCAACAAACATTGAAGTAGTTGCAAATTAGCCAAGACCGACGTTAGTGTTGACACGTGATTTTTAATTACCTTTTTTCTTTTAAAATTTATAAAAAATCTATAAAAATTTATAAAATTAAAAAATTCACTTTGGAAACCTTGGCCAAGCCTAGGGAATCAATTTTGGTCAAAAAATGATTTTTCATATTTTCAGTATTTTTTGATATTTTTATTTTTGAAAATTAATGAAAAATCCATAAAAATTCATAAAATCAACTTTGGGGACTTTGACCAGGCCTAGGGAACTGATTTTGATCAAAAACATTTTTTTTTCATATTCTCAGTATTTTTCAGCATTTTTATTTCAAAAAATTTATAGAAAATCAACGAAAAAATGAGAAAATTAAAAAAAATCAATGTTAAAAACCTTGGCCAAATCTAAGGAATCAATTTTGAACAAAAAGTGATTTTTCATATTTTTCGTATTTTTTAATGTTTTTCAAAAAATACAAAAATACTTGAAAATTAGAGAAAAATAGCATTTCAAGCCACATCAGAGAAGAGGTTGGCTCAACTTCCTACTGAGAAGCCTCACAATGTGGGTCAAGTCCAAGCATCTTATGCAATGGTTGGGAGTGGTAACGGTTCCCAGGTTCATCAACCAGGACAATTAGTTTATTCCAATGGATCAACATTTTGTTGGCAGGCTGAAAATTTTCAAAAGTTCGAGGCACCTACTTTGTATTAAAAAGCATTGCCCGAAGATATTATCAAACTTGTTCCAAGAATGAATGATCCAAATTCAATGAAACACATGGTGGGCTTCGCTGGCAATGGACAATCCCTATCTGGTGTTCTCCAGGGTGTTTTCCTGAACCTTCTTCAGGTATCGGCACACGGCAGCATTTTATGCCAGCTCAATGCCAGCTTAAACAGAAGTCCTTAGTGATTAAGCTAGTTATTGGTGATTCTTGTCCTGTTGGAGATAATAAAAAGCAATGATGTTGACCTTCAAGGTCAGCAAGAATTGGGTTCCGGCAACTAAGGACCGTTCATTGTGGAAAATAGAAGGGCATCGATGTTGCCATTAAACGGATCAAAAGCATATGCTTTCTCGAGATGCCCTCAGAGCAAGAGTGAATGGCAGATGCATGATTCCTTGAATGGGATAAAATTGCTTGCTGATTTGTGTCATCTAAATATGGTGGCCTTTTATGGCGTTGTGCTTGAGCGGGCTTGATAACCAAGGAAATTCTGTTGCAACAACGATTGAGTTTTTGGTTGATTATTCTTTACGAAAGGCTTCACAGAAAGGTGAAGGGTGGGGTTACCTGTTTGGGTTTCTAATTATCCTGGGCCCTCGTTACACACATAAAAACATATCATATGCGCAGCGGAGGAAAGCAAATTCAAACAGCCCCTTAGATCGTCTTAGAAATTCTCGTATACTTTAATCGAAAATCGAACTTTCTAAAGCTAGTTTAGAAACGTAACTGGATGATAGAGGTTGGATGCGGCTCTGCTTCCTTATCTTCGAGCCCAAGAGGTATCGGGCCTCTAGTTTAGACATGCCTCGATACCCGTACGACCTTGAGATTCGGAGAAACAGTCCTCAGACTATGCTAGTAATCATCGCGGCGTCTCAATCCGAACCCTTCGTTTTCAACTAATGAAAACACAAACTTTATGTATCCGAATTGGTTGGTTCTCGAGCTCACTTTCTCACGAAATTTGGCACGTATATGTATGACTCTCACACGTTTTTGACCTTAGAATTTGAGGGGATAGACCTCCATTTATAAAGGATGTAAATGAGGGAGAGAAAAAGGGGGAGGGGCGACTTAAACCGCCCCTCTAGAACTTCCTCACATGGCGGCCAATGGGAAGCCGCCACGTGTCCTTCCAGCTGGCCTACCTGGCCAACTGCATGCTGGTCAAAGGTATTCAAACCGCCTTTGATGAACCACGTGGGCCCCGCCTATTAGGCGATGGTCAAAGGTGGTTATTAAGCTGCCTTTCACCAGCCTATTGGCTAGATTTAGGGGCCCAAATGGCATCATTTCCAGCGGTGATTCTCATCCATGGGCTCTAGACATTGTAGATTTTAAGTCCCTATAGTTTCATGCTCAAATCATGTCGTTTGACGTGCCAAATGTCTCTGTCAAACAAATAGAAAATACTATCCTACTTTTGACATTTTTTAGAGGATAACAGTTCTTATCCTTTCTTTTGGACAATAATCCTTATCCAACGATGATGCAGGCATGATGTAACTATTACATCATCGATGACATCATCCTGATATCATACTTGTGTCATTTATTTCGTCCTTTAGTGAGCATTAGAAAAGGGAAACGAATGCAATCCGTTCCAACTCCTTTTGACTATCTAAATAGTCATATTGCATTCTTGCGATCCCGTCTTCGTTGTAGATGTAGCCAGATGTCAGTTAAAGTGTGTGACCTCCCTAGGTTCACCATTGAACTGGCAGTGAGATTCCTCAAGGAATTGATCGTCCTAAATCAATCCTTATACTCTATAAACCGTGAGTGACGTCTAGCAACATATCATGGCCACTTAGTCAGAATAAAGTACGAGAACAAAGTAAACGTATTGCCCTTAATTCGGTGTTATTCGGTCCTTATGTCTTACCATGTTCCGATCGAATGAGGGCCGTGGATATTTGAGTCAAACCCACAAATTCGATTATATTCACAAATCTATCTGGCGTGCATTCGGTGAGACTCCTCTCGATTTCTACCTTGGCCAAGGATTTTCTAATGCACCGTCACGCATAGATCACATAGGACATCAACCTCATCTAATGAGGAGACAGATTCCAACTGCTTCCCAGGCCCGTGACTTCATATACGGAGGACTGTGACTATCATGCACAGAGGCGGATCAATGATCAGCCAATTTCGTGCTTGTGAACGACAGCCATCCAATATACAAGCTAGCATCATGGCTGAGGTTTGAGGACCATTAACACACGAAAGCCAAGAGCGATCGAAACATTGACCAAGCATGAAGCCTCCATTAATTTAGTCGCTCTTTTGTTGCGTTGAGTGAATTCGATCGAACTCGTTTCGATATGAACACCTGTGTTCTAGCTTAGACATCTAACGTCTAATGACTTATGACTCGTCATCCCCATTGGGCATCTAATGCTCAACAGCAAGGCTACAAATACACTAGTTTCAACCGGCTCGTGGACGTCCAATCCACAATCCTTGGACTAGGAACCAATTTGAAGATTAGAAACCAACTGATGACCCATCACAGATATTCTTGACGCCTCAAGAATGGGTATCAGTTCAAACTGATCTAATGGACTTTATTCATCTAAAATAAAGGGACAAGATGAATAAACATGCGTCTTGCCATTAATAAAATATCGATCGTACAATATTTATGCCATACATATGACCATCACATGGTTGCTTTAGGGCATACTTCTAACAACCTCCCACCTGCACTATAGCTAACTATGCTGATATCCTAAACCCATTCTACTAATGTGTTTCTCATATGCAGCCTGGGGTAACGCCTTAGTGAAGGGATCCGCTATATTTTCTGCACGGTGATGTCGCCTCGCCCAACGATCTCTCGAATGAGATGGAAGCACCTTCTGATATGCTTGGACTTCTGGTGAGACCTTGGTTCCTTTGCTTGAGTGATTGCTCCACTGTTGTTGTAAAACAATGGGATTGGTTTCTCGATAGCAGGAACTACTCCAAGCTCTACGATGAACTTCTTCGTCCAGGTGGCTTCCTTTGCAGCTTCTAAAGCTGTTACATACTTTGCTTCTGTGGTGGAGTCAGCAGTTATACTTTGTTTGGAACTTTTTCAGCTAACTGCTCCACCATTCATTATGAATACAAACCCAGACGTCGACTTAAAGTCATCGGGATCTGATTGAAAATCAGAGTCCGTATATGCCTCAATTTAAAAACTTGTTTCTCCATATATCAAGAATAAACCCTTAGTCCTTCTTAAGTACTTGAGGATACTCTTGACTGCAATCCCATGTTCTTCACCTGGATTGGACTGATATCTGCTTGTAATGCTCACAGCATAAGCAATATCAAGTCTCGTACATAGCATAGCATACATTATGCTGCCAATGGCCGAAGCATATGGTATCTTTGCCATTTTCTGTCTCTCTTTAGGGGTCTTGGGACACTGCCCCTTAGAAAGACGCATTCCATGTCTAAAGGGCAATAGCCCTCTCTTAGAATACTCTATGTTGAACCTTTTCAACACTTTCTCTATGTACGTGGACTACTAGAGGCCAAGCAATCGTCTGGATCTATCCCTATAAAACCCAATGTCTAAAACATAGGTGGCCTCTCCTAAGTCCTTCATGGAGAATTTCTGCAACAAAAACAGTTTAAAGGATGACAACATTGGTATATCATTACTAATCAATAATATATCATCCATATATAGGACCAGGAACACAATAGTGCTACCACTGAGCTTCTTGTACACATAGGGCTCATCCGGATTCTTTATGAAGCCAAACGATTTGATCACTTCATCGAATCAGATGTTCCAACTCCTCGAGACTTGTTTTAGTCCATAAATGGACCTCTTAAGTATATACACCTTATGCTCCTAGCCTTTGGACTCAAAACCAGGCGTCTGTTCCATATAGATATCTTCTTCAAGAAATCCATTAAGGAATATCGTTTTGACGTCCATTTGGAATATCTCATAGTCCAAGTATGCAGCTATAGCCAATAAAATTCTAATGGACTTTAGCATGGCGACTGGAGAGAAGGTTTCATCATAATTAATACATTCTCTTTGGCGATAACATTTTGCCACCAATCTAGCCTTATTTGTTCCAACTTGACCCTTTGGATTGATCTTTCTCTTAAAGATCCATTTGCAGCCTATAGGTACAATTCCTTTAGGTGGGTCAACTAATGTCCACACGTCGTTGGAATACATCAAGTCCATTTCAGATTTCATGGCTTTAAGCCATCTGTCAGAATCCTTATCTGACATAGCCTCTGTATATGACTCGGGATCGTTTGGTTGATCGCTGTCGTTTACCATAAACAGCGACTGCATTTCATTAACCAAATTCCCATAGTATCGCTAGGAGGATGAGACACTCTCAAACTCCTTCTCAGAGGCGGTGTGTCTGAAACTCCTATTGAATCAGAGATTGGAGTTTGAACTTGTGGAGTCGTTACTTCTTCATTTCCTTCTTGCAGGACTATCCTACGGCCTTTGCCCTTTTCTTAGATAAACTGTTTCTCTAGAAAAGTAGCATACCTGCCGACCCAAACTCTTTGGTCATAGTGAAAATAGAAGTAATATCCAAGATTTTCTCTCGGATATCCTATAAAACGACCCTATTCAGACTTTGCCTCCAATTTGTCTGATTTCAGCTATTTCCCAAAAATAGCCACCTTTGATTAGCCCATCAGCCAAATTTGGGCACCTAATTGGGCGGCCCAAATGGCATCATTTCTAGTAGCGATTCTCATCCACGGGCTCTAGACATTCTAGATTTCAAGTCTCTCGAGTTTCATGATCAAATCATGTTGTTTCATGTGTCAAACGTCTCTGTCAAACGGATAGAAATGTTATTCTACTTTTGACATTTTCTAGAGGATAACATTTCTTATCCTTTCTTTTGGACAATAATCCTTATCTAACGATGATGCATGCATGATATAACCATTACATCATTGATGACATCATCTTGATGTCATGCTTATGTCATCTATTTCGTTCTTTAGTGAGCATTAGAAAAGGGAAACGAATACAATCTGTTTTAGCTCCTTTTGACTATCCAAATAGTCCTATCGCATTCTTGCGATCCCGTCTTCGTTAAAGACATCGCCAGATGTCGATTAAGGTGTGTGACCTCCCTAGGTTCACCCTTGAACTTGCAGTAAGATTCCTTAAGAAATTGATTGTCCCAAATCAATCCTTAGATCCCACAAACCATGAGTGATGTCTAGCAACATATCACAATCACCCAATCAGAATGAGGGCCGTGGACAACGTGAACCTGTTGGCCTTGGTTCTATGTTATTCAGTCCTTCTGTCTTACCATGTTCTGATCGAATGAGGGCCATGAATAGCTAAGTCAAACCCACAGATTCAATCATATACACAAATATTTGACATGCATTCGACGAGACTCCTCTCGACTTCTGCCTTGGCCAAGGACTTTTTAATGCACCGTCATGTATAGATCACATAGGACATCCAATGCTCAACAGCGTGGCTGCAAACACACTGGTCTCAACCAGCTCATGGACGGCCAATCCACGGTCCTTCAACCAGGAACCAATTTGAAGATCAGAGACCAACTGATGACCCATCATAGATTTTCTTGACGCCTCAAGAATGGGTATAAGTTCCAACTGATCTAATGGACTTTATTCATCTAAAATAAAGGGACAAGATAAATAAACATGCGTCTAGCCATTAATAAAATATCAATAGTACAATATTTATGCCATACATGTGACCATCACATGGTTACTTTAAGGCATACTCCTAACATTATCCACGTGTTATTTTCGAAGGATGGAAACTACTTATATACTAGAGGATGAAAGATCATCTGATTGCCTTCTTTGAGGATCAAATTTCGTGCCAACCCAGCCATAACATGCTCTTCGCGTCGAAATCATTCATCGCACGGATGGAGCCAAGGTGATGGATCGATCGCTTTGCCTAAAATGATCAACGATGGAGCTCTTGAGAGTTGGAGATAGTCCCACCCCCAAAGTGGAAGAGTCTGTAGTGGTTGACTAGGATGGTTATATTATGGATACTATGACCGTAGATTTGATGGGGGTAACAAGACAAAAGCATGGGAAAGGAGTGAAGGGCAACACCGATGGGAAGACCAAAGTGGAGAATAGACAAAGTGAACGTGGGTGGACACTTCACCGAAAGCAAAAGGTGACTTATTATTACAAGCAAACCCATCATCAAAAGAAAACAAAATCAAGCAAAGAAGAGAAAGGGCGACATGAGGGAATAATGAAGAATGAGTGGGGGAACCCTCTCGTCAAAAACACACCTCTACATGCAAAAGAAGTACTAGAGGTAGAGATAAAAGAGGAGGACATCGGACTTTTAAGGGAGGATTTTGGGAGTTTTTCACCACTTCCTCGCATGGGTATGCTTGCTTTTCAATCCTTTGAAGCACCTTTACCTTCAGGTTGGGACTGGGAAAGCGAAGTAAGGTTACCAAGGACGACGGCATGAGAATATGTTAAAGGATCGAGTACTGATCTCTTCTAGAACTCAATGTCTGCTTTGGTTGCAAAGAGGACTTGTAGGAGAGACCCTCTCGATGGGTTCAAAAGATGCACAGAGTGGTGGAATTTGAAAAACCATCACTACTGGGCTTTTATGGGTTTTACTGTGGCTCCGTGGCTTGTTATCGCGGCAATGTGGTTCCTCGGCTTTGGTGTTTACTTGTTGGTCATGGTTTGTTGTTCTTGTAGTAGAAAGTAGTCTGATGGACAAAAGAGGCTCGGAGAGGGAGGACATGGAGGGGGGATCTTGTTTTGGCGGTCAAGCATAACATTGGGTTCTGGGGGACTGTGAACGAGTCTTCTTGGCTTCATGAGAGACCCGCCATTATTGAAGCCATTAGGAGTGAACTATGGGCAATATTGTGAATCAAGATTCTCAAAATTCATCGGTCAGAGGCCCTCCTCCTTACTCGATAGTCAAAGAACCCGAAGATCCACAGAATCCATCGACCAATGCGGCAAAGCCAGGCCTGAGGAAGCCCGTGTTCACCAAGGTTGACCAGCTCAAGCCGAGCACCAACGGCCACACTCCGACTACCAAGGTGCTCGAATCTAACCCAGTTTCCTTGGAGCTTTGCCACGCTCGGATTGTCGAGTGCTTCGTCGGGGACGAAACCGCCACTATCGTCTTCACCGCTTGGAACCATCAAGGTTTGGTTTAGTTTGTTTTTATTTATTTATTTATTTTATTTATTTTTATTTTTTAGCTTGTATTTGTTTCTTTTTGTTTTTTTATTTACATGTTTGCGGTCTTTTCATATTTTTTTCCCTTTTAATTCTCGATGTTTGCTCTATCGTGGTTGGATTTCTAAATACTTGGCGAAAAATGGAGAACAATAGAAAATTGTGCTAAGGGAAGTCTGGGTTCTGGGTTAGGCAGGTTGCTTTGGTTCTACTAGGGATATCAAATTTGAGGCTCAGCAGCTGGAATATAGTGCAAGTGTTTGGAGCAAAACTCCTGTTTCAAGCCATGAAGAATTGGCATTGAGACACCTTCCATTTGTTAATTCGTTTAATTTGTAACGATGAAGATTTCTTTTTTTTTGGGGGGGGGGGGGGTACTTCATTGGCGATGGGAAAAGAAAATTTTCAATTGTACTGCAAAAGGAGGGAGGATAACCAGAATTAAAAAAAAAGGAATAGAAAGCAATAAAAAGAAAACAAAAAAAAAGAAAAGGTGAAAAAGGTGGTTAGCCACTTACACGGTTGGATTACTCCTAGGGTTGGGCTTGGGTTGTAGGAAAATGAAATAATAGGCATGAGAGTTAGGCCCTAGCATTTTCGGCTCATTATATCTTGCCGCCTTTTTTTTATGAACTTGGGTCTCACGGATTGAACTTGTACCATAAGCTCAATTCGTGTACACCCAGGTTCTGTTTAGACCGAGCCTAGATTCTTGGACCAGGCCCAAATTTCTTGGCTTAAAAAATAATAATAATAATAAATTTCAAAATATTAAAAAAAGAAACTAGAAAATGATTTTTAAGTTCAAAAAAATGAAAAAATCCCATAAAAGTTAAAAAAAAATGAAAAAAAAGAAAACTCATAAAAATTCCAAAAAATTAGGAAACGAACCATTTTGACTGGCCAATCCTTTTTTTTATGAATTTCATTCCTGATTTTTCTAAAATAACGATTTTGCCCGTTATAGGTAAATTGTCTTGGAAAATTTTGAAAAATTCTCAAAAATCTTAAAAATTAGGAAACGGGCCATTTCGATTGGCCAATCCTATTTTTGATGAATTTCCTTCCTGTTGTTTTCAAAAATGATGATTTTGCCCCTTATGGTTAAATTGTCTCGATAAATTCTAAAAAATTTAGGAAAATCTCAAAAATTAGGAAACGAACCATTTTTACTGGCCAATCCTATTTTTGATGAATTTGCTTTCTAGTTTTTCAAAATGAAAATTTTGCCCCTTATTGGTAAATTGTCTAGAAAATTTTCGAAAAATTCAAAAAAACCCCAAAAGTTAGGAAACGGGCCATTTCAACTAGCCAATCCTACTTTTGATGAATTTCCTTTCTGATTGTTTTGAAATGATGATTTTGACCCTTATGGGTAAATTGTCTTGAAAATTTTCAAAAAATTCAGAAAAAGCTTAAAAATTAGGTAACGGGTCATTTTAACCGACTAATCCTATTTTTGGCAGTTTTGCCTTTCCAATCTTTAGAAATGATGATTTTACCCTTTGGACAAATTGTCTCGAAAAAATTCTAAAAAAATCTCAAAAATTAGGAAACGAGCCATTTCGACTGGCCAATCCTATTTTTGATGAATTTCCTTCCTGATTTTTTTAAAATGATGATTTTGCCCCTTATGGGTAAATTGTCTTGAAAAATTCTAAAAATTTTAGAAAATCTCAAAAATTAGGAAATGGGCCATTTCGATTGGCCAATTTTATTTTTAATGATTTGCCTTCCTGATATTTTCAAAATGATGATTTTGCCCCTCATAAGCAAATTGTCTTGAAAATTTTCAAAAAATTCAGAAAAATCTCAAGAATTAGGAAATGGGCCATTTCGATTAGGCAATCATATTTTTGATGATTTGCCTTCCTGATATTTTCAAAATAACGATTTTGCCCTTTTATGGGAAAATTATCTTGAAAGATCCTAGAAAATTCTCAAATATTTGAAAAACTAGGAAATAGGCCATTTCGACTCACCAATCCTATTTTGGATGATTTCTCTTCCTAATCTTTTCAAAATGATGATTTTGCCCCTTATGGGTAAATTATCTCAGAAAATTTCGATAATTTCTCAAAAACTATGAAAAATAGGAAATGTCCACATCCAACTACTTTGACCTACTTTCACTTCTCGAGTCTTGAAAAATGACCATTTTACCCTTCTAATCAACTTGATCCAAACTTTTTCCAATCATCCGAAATGATTTTTCATGAAATAAAATGGTATCGAAAGGGCATTAGAGTAATATATCATAACAAAGTCCTTGAATTCATAATCTCTAGTCCGCAGAAATAAATTAGTTCTCTCGCTAATTTATTTAGGTTTCTAATCGACCTATCAAGAACGATTAGTGACGACTCTAAATCTTGAAATTATTTAAAACAAAAATCAAAGTTGTGATTCAGTAGGGCTTGGGAGGATCCGTGTTAGGTTAGTTAATCTAATTAACCTAATAATCCATTCACTCAATCGAAATAAGATAATTTCTTTCGGGTCACGACTGCTAGTTACAAAGGTTCAAAGTTTTCTAGGCCTGGTGGGTTATTATAGATGATTCGTGAAAAGGTTCTCTGCGATAGCTACTCCTTTGATGCATATACTAAAAAAGGAGACAAAGTTTGAATGGAAAGACAAGTGCAAAAGGAGTTTACAAGAGCTTAAGCATAAGCTAATGACTGCACTAGTGTTGACGATACTATATGGTCTCGAAGGATGCGAGATCTATAGTGATGCGTTAATGAAAGGGTTTGGATGCGTTCTAATGCAACATGCAAAGGTTGTTGCAGATGCATCGCTTCAATTGAGGCCTCACAAGCTAAACTACCCAATGCATGACTTAGAGCTTGCAGTGATTTTTTTTTACGTTAAAGATATGGATGCACTATTTAGTTGGGGAAAGGTTCCAAATCTACACAGACCATCAGAGTTTGAAGTACTTATTTTCACAAAAAAAAATGAACATGTGACAACGTCGTTGGATGGATTTACCTAAGGACTATGACTGCAACATCATATATCATCCTAGGAAGGCTAATAAGGTAGCGCTTGCACCTAGTCGAAAGTCGAGTATTGCGCATATGATGATCAAAGAGTGGTCTCTACTCGAAGGAGTAAGAGATTCAAAATTCAAGTTTGAGGTAAGTCACCTCTCATGTTTGTTAGCTATCTTGAGAATTGGACCAAAGATTCAGGTGAGGATTAAGTTGTTACAATCTACGGACCCCGACATTCAAAAGATCATGAGTATGGATGTGTCTAATAGGAAACTCGACTTTCAAGTATCTGTGGATGAGATATTGAAGTTTTGTGGACGATTATGTGTACCCAATGATGAAGAGCTAAAAGAGGAAATTTTATAAGAATCTCACTATAGAAACTACAGTATTCACCTAGGCAGCACGAAGATGTATTAGGATTGGGGTTAAGGGAAAAGAGAGTTATCAATAGCAGTTTGAGAGGGTGTTTGTGTTAAGAGATGTTTGGATCGATGAGGTGTTGCTAAGAATGTTGTAGGTTTAATTATTGATTAATTATGATAGCCAAGCAGCAAGAGTTTATACTGGGAATCCACTGCAAGATCAAACATATAAACATGGAGTATGATTTTGGGTAAAACATGGTTGTACAAAAAGATATGAACATATAGTACATATTTACGCATATAATGATATTATATCTTATGACAAAATCAATTCCTAGAGATGTTTTCCTTGTCATGTGTTAACAAAGAGATTAGTTCCCTATATTGAAATCTCTAGGATTGTGTAGAAGTTGAAGTACTGAATATTTGTTTTTCCCAAAGTTCAAAGTTAATGGTATATTCCATTATTATTAATGCTTGAGTATGTTTGATATTTATGCATATCAATGCTTAGTACATTATGTTGAGAAGGAATGTTGGATAGATAAAAGATTAGCCCACTCACATGGATAATCGTCTCTATTTACTATGTGGTAAATAGAGACGAGACAATTTTAAGCTCATTGTCTAAATGATATTTAGAGCTTGAGCTTAAAGTATAGATGTTGCCTTAACATATTGTCAAGATGTCATACTATCTATTATGTCAGAAAGTGAAATGTCCACATATTTCACTTTATCTATCTTTGTTGTCAAATGTGAGTTTTGATAAATGCTTTGAACATAGTAGATTTATGAACTCAAGTTAAACATTAGGTATGTCTAAATTGTCATCTGCATAGTCTTAAGTTGAAAGACACGCTCCATGGGAAAGGAGAAAATACTATAATATGTTTCTCAAACTATGTATGCATGAGACGACCGGTAAGAGCTAGTGGAAGTTTTCATCTTCACTTTCAAGCCATATGAGACTCTTGAGGATAAAACCTCTTCAAATTTGTCTATTCATGTCGCGACCTAAAATTCATTTTTAGGTTAATGGATTACCAGATTAATTAATTAAATTAACTAACCTAGTTCGAGCTCTCCCAAGCTCTACCAAATCGCAACTTTGATTTTTGTTCACATGATTTTAGAATTTGGAGTCGCCACTAATCATTTTTGGTAGGTTGATTAGAAACCTAAGTAACCTAGCGGGAGAACTAAATTACTCCTGCAAACCAGAGATTATGAGTTCGGGGACTTGGTTACACTAGTTAATTAAAACTAATGCCCTTTCGGTATCTTAATTCCATGGATATCCTATTTTGGCAACTCTCACTTGATTTATTCCTAAGACCCTGGTAAGGTGTTCTTTTTATGTTTTCACTTTAAAATGAAATGCATAAAGGGTATGAACGCAAACGTTGACATACAAATACGACACACAAATACGGACATACGAATATGATATACGAATACGTAGATATGCGAATACGAATACGTGCGTGACGTGCGAATGACATACGTACATGACATGCGAACGACATACGTACGTGACATGTGTATGAATACGATATGCATACGAGATAGACGAATACATATACGTGCGTTACATGCGAAGGACATACGTACGTGGACATGCGAATGATATGCGTACGTGACATGCGTATGAATACAACATGAATGCGGGGATAGACGAATACGAATACGTATGTGACATGCGTATGAAGACGCACGAATATGATATGTAACATGCATACATACACCATACAAATACGTGACATATATATGTGACATGCATAGTGATATGTGTATGTAAATACGTACATTTCGATTTTGCCCATAAAGGGCAAAGTCGTCATTTTGAAAAGATGGGATAAAACCCTCATTTTTTAAAAAGAGGGGATAAAACCCTTATTTTGAAATTTTTGATTTTTCTGAATGAATATGCATGGGTTAATAACATATCATAACAGACAAATGTGGATTTGCAAACGTCGCGTACGTGACGTGCATACGAGAACAAACAAACACGATATGTCTATACGAACATACGGATAACATAACAAACATACATGAGACATACTACATGAGATGCACATGAATGGCATTTTTTGTATTTTCAGATTTTCCATTTTTTTTTTTGGTTGGATTTTCTACATTTTTTTTGTATTTTGGATGTATTATAAAAGAATGCAAAATCACCCAAAGCAAATGAAGATGTGAAGAGAGAGCAGGTAAAGTAAAACTACCCTAAGGAGAGTGAAAATAAAACCCGCAACTCGTCGGGTGAATAATTACAGACCAATTAAATAAAACCCGAGACATGATCGGGAATACAACAAAAATGGACCGGAATGGACATCGGTCAAACACCCGTCGCCAAGCCTCGTGGGTCGAGAGTACAACAAAACGGATCGGAATGGACATCGGTCATCCTCCAGTCTTCAAAGCATCGGGCCGAAAGCCAAATGAAAATAATGAACTTATCCAATCGGACATGCACAATCATCAATGAGTTAAGACAATTCAAAAACTCAAAGAGAGTTTAACACGTGCTGATTAAACTTCATTGAGACCATTTTTTACATTTTCCAATGCATTAACACAAAAAATACGAATTAAATCATACTGTCCATGAACATTCTTAGGGAGAAAGCAGTAACCATAAAATACAAAAGAAATAATGAAATGTATGTAAAAATTCTGAGATTTTTTATGTGGATGGGAAAATGTGTCTTTGACAACTTTCATGTTTTACATTCTTATTGAAGAGACACTCATTTTCGTGTAGAAAATGGTCTTTCATGAGAGCTCAGCAGCAAACAAACAAATTTCACAGAACAGACATATTTCAGGATTAAGCTTAAATGGACACTCAAATCTCAAAATTAATGCACCAAACTTTCCAGTCTACTAAACAAGACCCCAATGAACAACTTTCATTTTTTGTGAAGTTTCAAAAGAAGACTCTAAACATAAGATAACTACAAATCAATATGACCACGCACAGAAAAACACTCAGACTCAAGGACGCCAACAGAATTGCATGATTTCATTAAATGCATTAAAAATACGAAAAGTGCATGAATATTTTTGTATTTTTTAGATGTTATGCATTAAGATCTTATGAACAAATGTCATGAAGAGGTCTTTATGAAACAAAGTCTAGAATAACCCATGGAAAATCATTTAGCATGAAAGGTCAGATCAGAAAAATTCCATCTCAGGTTCTGATCACCATATTTCCAGATTTCTGCTTTCAATTTCGGGACCCTTTTGACATAGCAAACGATGTCAATTTTCGTGCCATAATATATCAAATCGAAGATCTCGAAGTCATCTACGAATGTTCAGTACATTTATTTTCGAGATTTCGTCATCTAAACACGAAAAATTGAGTTACCAGATAATTGCACATGCTGATGCGCCTTGAGCTCGTTGGAGATGAATCCGTCGCGTCGCCAAGGCTTGTTCCACGGCGGCGAATTTTTCTCTCTCAAAATTTTTTTCTCTTGGAATCTCTCCAAAAAAAATTTTTCTCCAGTTTTTCTTCAATCTCCCAAAACTCTCTCAAACATCCAAAATTTTCTCTCCAAAAAAATTCCCCTCTGAAGCTCACTTCTTCCTCCTTTTATAAACCACTCATCTATCTCCCATTCTAATTTTTCCATTAACTCTATCTCCCATTCTAATTTCTCCACTAACTCTTCTTCATTTTCATCTTCCCTTCTCCATCTCTATCTCACATTCTAATTTCTCCACTAACTCTTCTTCATATTCATCTTCCCTTCTCCATATCTATCTCCCATTCTACTAACTCTTCTTCATCTCCATCTTCCCTTCTCTATTCTCATCTTATTTTCTTTATCTTCTCTTCTCCATCTCCTCTTCTCCATCTTCCTATCTTCATCTCCTCTTCTCCATCTTCCTATCTTCATCTCCTCTTCTCCATCTTCCCTTCTCTATTCTAATTTCTCCACTAACTCTTCTTTTTGTTATTTACAAAATAATCCCTCAAGTATTAGGTATTTGCACTCTAGTCCATGAGATTTTAAGTATTTGTAATTCAGTCCCTGGAGAAATATTTCTTTAAGTCCAAATCTCCTCACAATTTTCGACACACCTATCGCATGTTGAATTTAAGCTCATTTCTTGCTATTGAAAATAATGCAAAATTTAATTAAAGCCCTGTTTGTAAAATTGAGTCATTCTGGGTATAATTGGGCCAAGATGAAAATTTGGAATATTAAAGAACAATGTCACAACTCCTAAAAGTGAAAAATGAAAATAAATTGATTCAAATAGAATTTTTTTAGGCCCGATTCGAAATTTGCAATTTTCTCATTTTTATAGATTTTCTATCAATTTTAGAAAATAAAAATACCGAAAAATACTGAAAATATGAAAAATCATTTTTTGGTCAAAATTGGTTCCCTAGGCTTGGCAAAGGTCTCCAAAGTTAATTTTTTCAAATTTATGAATTTTTATGGATTTTCTATTAATTTTAAAAAAGAGGAAAAGAAAAGGTGATTGAAAATCATGTGTCAACAGCTGCCCCTCTTTGAAAGGAAGCTCGGTAGAGGTTCATTTCAAAGACGAGACGACACCTGAATCCTAATCGACTCAACACAATGAAATAAAAAGAGTCATGACATTCGATCTCCAATACCCCTTTTAGCAAATTTCGATCCAAACCCGGTTTGAGGAGGCTTTCATGCGATGAGGGAGAGACAAAGATGAGAATTTACCTGGCACTTACCTGCTCGTTGTATGGCGGTTGCCTGACATGAGTGCTCTGCTGAAAATGAGATGAGAACCTAAGGATTCGTTATAAGAAAACCTTAGGGTAGTGGAACTTGGACCCGTATGGTAGGTCACCCCATACTAGATTCCTAATAAAAGGATTCTACTGATTAAAATCGGATTGAATTTTGACCCGTATGGGGGGTCACCCCATGGTAGATTCCTAGTGAAAGGATTCTACTGATTAAATTAAGATTTGACCTGTATGGTAGGTCACCCCATGGAAATGCCTGTAAGAAGGACTTTGGTGCCTGTAGAAAGGACTTTGTTTTGCCTATAAAAAGGACTTTGGTGTGCCTGTAGAAAGGACTTTTGGTTGCTTATAGAAAGGACTTGGTGCCTGTAAGAAGGACTTTTGTGTGCCTGTAGAAAGGACTTGGTGCTTGTAAAAAGGACTTGATGCCTGTAAGAAGGACTTGTGCCTGTAGAAAGGACTTTGATGCCTGTAAAAAGGACTTGGTATGCCTGTAAAAAGGACTTGATTTGCCTGTAAGAAGGACTTGGTTTCCTGTAGAAAGGACTTGGTCGCCTGTAGAAAGGACTTTGGTTGCCTGTAAAAAGGACTTTTGATTGCCTGTAGAAAGGACTTGCTCGCCTGTAGAAAGGACTTTGGTCGCCTGTAAAAAGGACTTTGGAAATGGACCGTTCCGTATTGGGGTTTCCAATGGAAGGGCTCCGGAGATAATATACCCTAGATTTCACCTTTTTTGGGTAGACTGAAGAGGTATTGATTGAGAAAATGATTTTTGGGTATATCTGGGATCTAAGGAGATCAAGAATCCTGCAGACGCTCTAACCCAATTTAACTTACCATGAAGGGTGCCATTCTGGGATCTGGGGAAATCAAGAATCTTGCAGACGCTCAAACCCGATTTAACTTACCTTGAAGGGTGTCATTCTGGGATCTATGGAGACTAGGAATCCTCAAAATCCGACTTAACTTACCTTGAAGGGTGCCATTCTGGGATTTGGGGAAACCGGAAATCCTGCAGACGCTCAAATCCAATTTGACTTATCATGAAGGGTGCCATTCTGGGATCTGGGGAAACCAAAAATCCTGCAGAAGCTCAAACCTAATTTTTGTTGTCCCATCACTTTAGGAATAAACCGATGAGGCAAAGATCAAGAACACGAGAGTTGGTCAATCATGATTTGATAAAGCTTGAGAACACGAGATTGTATCAATCGTGAGCTGATGAAGACTTCATGAGAGTATGTTGATCATGAGTTGCAAGGGTTCAGAAGACTTACCTGGATCTTCTGAGTTAATGATCGAGGCATAGACAGACCGATTGTATCGTGTCTGCTTGCTCACTGAATGACCTTATGTGCTGCAATGGATTTGAGCACCCAGACAATCATCAGAATTGAAAGGTTCAGGTTGAAGATATACTCACCTGAAAATGCTTGGCGAGCATTAGCCAACAGGGCTTGTTTGTTTAATAGCCTCTGGATGAATTTTGAGACCTCGGAGAGTAACTCGACTATTAGGAATGCACTACTTGTCAGACAGTGTCAGAGGTAACATGTGCAAGCATTTTTATCAATGAGTTCATCGGTTCATGCAAAACCATTCAGTTGAGTTTGCAATGATTAAAACCATATGTGTATGCTCATAATATGGATCATGCATGACTATTCTATCGAGTTTGCATTTCCAATTCTGTCCAGGGAGGTTATCATGTCATGAATACCTCGAATTGAACCTGAATGGGGACTTCAGTCCGAAAGGGCTTTCTCTCACTCTCGAGAAACGCTGTTTATCCGGATTGCAGGATTTGAAAAGAAAGCACTCAACCTTACCATCATCGCATTCAGCGAGGGTCTGAGTAATCTCGCAATTGATACGATCAAGCCGATCTAGAGGTCTTGATTAGGATCGTAATGTGGGCTGGGTCAAAGGCTTATCAAAGGAGACTCATTTCGAGTCAGGGCCATTGACAAAAAAAGGTCTTCATCATCTGCTCCGGGTTTACAAGTCAAGAACCTTGCAAAATGAGAGAGAAATAATCTTGCTCGAACTTCTTCGAGCGATTCTTAAAGTCATTCAACTCTTACATTAATTTAGGTGCCCTAATCAGAAGAGACTTTCAAGGGTCGTAACGTAGGTCGGGATTTGGGTCTGAGAAACGAAGGGCTCGTTTTGGCTCAGCAAAATATATGAGAAGGGCTTGGTGTTGGTGATCATTGCAGTCTTGTCACCGATCTTTGACCTTCCTGAATTTGTCTTTAATGAATACCATCATTGGCTGAGGGGTGGTAGTTCTTTTACACTTTGCAAACTGACTTCTTTGGGGATCCTTTTTCGGGAATTCTCAAAATGTATGTTCGAAGTCAAAAGTTCATTACAGATATATGGGCATTGGCCTTGCTTTTGATAGGCACTTTGCTCTTTCTACCCGAGATTCTTTGGAGTAGCCTTTGCTTTTCTTACTCCCGACTCCCTTTTGTTTGAAAGCAGGCCCATTTTCTTTAGGCTACACTTGTCTCTCTCTTTTTTTTTGTTTAATAATCTTGTGATTTTGAATTTTAGCAACAAGATGATTTTCAACAAATGATACTAGACATTACATGAAAGTCTAGCATATGAAATGGGCTGATTCGAGAATTCTCTATTGGCCCAATTTCTTCAATTCTTCTCCTTGGGGGAAGGTGTCGTCGTTACCTTGAAATGAGCAAGGATCACCAACATGGGCTTGAGAAATGAATTTGCAGGCTCAATTGGGTTATGCAAAGGATGAGTGTGTAGGATAGAGAAAATAAATGCTCTTCGTCATCCTAAAGCACTTGAATTAAAATTCGAGTATCATGCAAAGAAACACTCGAAGATTGATGTTAGTCCAAGCAAGAGAATTTCTAACCATTTATCTCCTGATATTGTTGGAATTACCTCTGTTTTGCCCCAGTGCGGGGTGGTTCTTGACAGGGTCATGAAATGAAATCACCGTTTAAATGGGTTGTCAATGGTTGCCTGAAGTGTTTGGAATGGAGAATGAATGCCTCCTTCACTTCGACTATCATATCTTTTGCGAGAAAACCCATTGCCTTGGAGAATGCGGAATCTGTCTACCGCTCAACTCACTGTGGATTAAATATAGGACGTATGTGGAAATGGCTTGCCTTTCATCGTCCTGTCATGCCCCATTTTGTACATTCGATGCATCGTGTACAGTTTATACCCCCAGTCAAAATTGACAAATTGAACATGCAGAACAGTCATGCATAAATCATGGAATGTGTAAACATCATGCAAATATGGCAATACAAGTACAAGTATGGAAATTGCCCCTGGCTGTGTGGCCGGATTAGACACGTTGGGGGCCTATTCCCCGAGTCGAGGAGTAGCTTGTTTCTGGTTTTGCCTCTTTTCGATCTAGGGTTTGCCATTGATTTCCCTTATTTCATCAGACGGATCGCATCAGGCGATCATAACTTGGCCCCTTTGGGCTGTTTTCTTTGAAGTATCAGGTGTTAGTTTAACATTTCCTGTAACAAGGAAGGAGACCTGTTAGCCAGTATCAGAAATGATGAACTGGACACGATACTGAGTTACCCTTGAGTGCTTCGCGCAACTCCTTTACTAGTTTTACCACTTGGGATTTTCTCCGTGGGTATGTCAAGTTAGACATTTCCTGTCAAACAATGGAGAAGAAGACGTATTAGTCAGTATTAGAAATGATGTATTGGATACGATACTGGTTTACCCTTCATCTTGAATGTTTTGCGTGACGCCTTTATCAAGTTCACTGGATTGAGTTTCCCTTAGCTTTCGCTGGACACTTCAACGTTAAGCTAAGATCGTAACAAAATACTGACCTTGGTATTGCTCGTCGAGTATTCCTGTTTCTTTTTGCAAAAAGAAATGCGAGAAAAAGTTGTTTTATTTATTTACAATACTTACAACATTTCCATCCTCGAGGATCGAACGCGGGACGTCTCGGACCACTGTCATTCCCCATGCCATCTGGTCCACAAGACCGCAGGCGCTCATGGAGGTTCCTTTTAAGAGTCAATCCTTAAGATGACATGGTGTTGTTGTATTGTACTAGGTAATTCCAGGTCACTGTATTTTTCGGGGCGGTTTACAAACCCTGTTAAGAATGGAATAAAATAATTCAGAACACGAGACGAGTATGAGCAAATTAGAACGATACAGAATTACCCTTCTTTGAGATTGTTTGGGTCTTTCGTTCACATATTCCTCATTTGAAGCCGTCCATTCTGTGGCGATGTCCACGAATCTATTTGCCCAAAGTTTTGATTAATCGGGGAATTTCGTTTTTGGGTCAATTTGCAAATTCCTGTAAACAGAAGGGATCTAATTTAGAATCGGGACAATTTGAGGGTAAATTGAAACGATACTGCTTTACCCTTCTAGTTCGCGCGACTTTTTACTCGCAATAAATTCACTACGAGTTTGGTGTGGTAGCAGACTCGAGCATTTAATAGGAGAACAGGAAATTGCTGCTTCTTGCTTTTACGTTCATTCTGAACATCAATAAAAGTAGAAAACATCACATGCAAGGAAATGAAGCGTCTGCATTCGTTCAAGATCGATTTTGCTCCCTCAGCAGGCTCTCCCATGATCAGCTGGCTTCATTCTGGACCAGGTATACATCGGCTATGTTGAAGGACCCGTGATCTCAGCTTCGAAATACAGACTCCCTGTGCATATTACAGTCCCCGTGCTTCATTAACATTAAACTGGTTGATCATGGCGGTGAGTTCATCGTCAATGCTGCTTGCCTGGTGGTGATACATCTCCCCTTCCCCGGGAGGTATTGATGCTGATCCAGTAGCATTAGTCTTTTTGTACCCTGCTCCAATAGAACTCGATTCTGTTATAAACTGGTCTAACTCGCTTCTCAAACACGCATTTTCAATCCTCAGATCATGCATTTCATCGAAGGCGAGGAGGAGGCTGTTGCAGTTAGGGCAGGTGGCGGAGTCAAAAGCCTCTTTATACATCTTGTTTTCCGCTCGGAGGTTTTCATTTTCAACTCTTAGAAACTCGGCTTCGTTGTGCTCATGACGAGTCTTCATTCGGGTTCGCCTATTTTGAAACCAGAACTTGATTTGTGAAGGTTCAAGTCCTAGCTCTTGACTTAGTTCCATTTTCTGTTTGCCGTCTGGCATAGGACATGTTCTGAAGAAATCCTCAAGCCTTTGTACTTGCTCCTTAGTATGGCGATGGTAACGCTTCTTTTGACCCTTACCGTTGTTGTCCTTATCTTTACTGAGATCTTGGACGTCGTCGGCGGAAGGGCCAGGTTCCATAGGCTCAATCCCAAACATGGTTTCGAACTCTTCCTCGCCCATATTCAGCAGGCAATGATAGCTTTCGGAAGTATTGGGTTGAGACATCTTCGATTTGGTCGATGATTTCTCAAGGTTTACTATATCTTTCTGTATTTTCACTCTCTCTGAACCGTGTATGCTTTAAAACTCTCTTCAATGTATGAATAAAGATTATCAGGAGGATGTCTCTTTTAAAATTTGGCGTCGGCTTAGCATATGTATCGCTTCTCCCGAGATTTCTGTCTTTCTCAACCTTTCCTGCGTGTTTCTTGCTTGGCTCGTCTTTTCTCATCTCTTCATAGTGGTAGGGTCCCTATCAATGTCTCTACCGTCGATTTGCTGGCGTGTTCTCCTATAAAAACGAATCTCATTTTCCTTGTCTCCCACCCAAGTCACCTTTCTTTCTCCTTTTTCAAAGTTGTGTCATCCCGTCAAACTTTTGGCAGAGATGTCGGATTTGCTTGGCTCGAGATTGGAGACGAGTAGCGGAGGTGATGCTGATAGGGAATGGTAGACAGGAAAATCTGGCCAGTAGAGACTTTCACTGCAAAAATGAAAGGGAATGCGGCAGTATATGTTCTTCATATTCTAGAAAAATTGGAACGATACTGTTTTACCCTTGTATGTACTTCCATTGAATTTGAATTGAGGAAGTTCCTTCATTTGGATTGGATTGGATTGTATGTCCCGAGTTGCCCTTCACTTTGAGCTTGCCACATAAGTGCTTTGCTTAGTTGGGCCTTGTTTTCTTTCGGGTTGCTTTGGACCATCATCATTTTTTATGCCATCGGGTCCGTGGATCGGAGGGCTCCTTTAATTTAAAGGTTACCTTTAAGGCAAATGAGTCCTATCGCATTCCATTGGGTCATTTCATTTTGCGACGCTCTTGAGGCAATTTGCAATCCCCTGGAAGAGAATGGAACAAATCCAATTTAGCATTTTGCGACGATTGAGGGTAAATTGGAACGACACACAGTTACCCGTCTTCGAGCTCGCCTGGGCTTTTCACTTGAAATTTCCCTACGTGAGGTCATTCAACATTTCTCATTATGGCAGTCAGCGACATTGCCACAAATTGATCCGCCCTGAGTCTAGCATAAAAAGGGATTCACGCATTCGACGGTATAAAAAACAAATTACCCCATGCCCCTGAATTAAATCTAGACACCTAGAAAGCTGGAAATATCACACGCAGGGGAATTAAGCATGAAATGAAAGGTGCACTTGTTCAAGGTCAGTTCTGCCTCTCCTACGGCTCTTCGATAATCAGCTAGTCTCATGCTGGTTCAGGCATGGATGACCGATGTTTGAGAGTCCTTAATCACTGGCTTCCGATTATGGCTTCGGATGTCTGTCAACCTTAAACTGGTTGACCAGGGCAGTAAGCTCATCATCTGGGTAATCTCTTGAACCTTCCAGCAACTGATGCTCGAATTGGGCATTATTGTTGGCAAATGCTGGCGGTAGATTTCTCATTCTGTCCTTGCCATGAGCAATTTGACTTCTCGAGCTGAAGTCTTCATCATTACTCGAGAAAGTGTGGGGATCACCAACTGTCCTGCTGCCAAGAACTCCTTCCATTTGAGGATTAGAGAAGTGGAAGTGCTCAGGATAATTTCTTGTCTGATTCTCTGGCTGCGCAGGCGCGCTGATCATGGGATGAATTCTAGCCACGGGTTGGTGCTCAAACCAAGGAGTCTGAATACACTGCCCCTGCGGTCTATACTCTTGAAGAGCATTAGGGTGATTCTGGGGGATACTTTGATTAACGCCTGGGGGATTGATGGCACGGCTACTGGTTTGGTTGATAATGGGAAGTGGCTCGCCCCATGCTAACCTGTGGAACTTATGGTGGCGAGGAGACTCGACGTTCAGGCTTGGATCAGTCCCGCCTTGGTTTTCTTGATTCTGAGCTGCATTGTGTTCTCTCACCCTTTTTCTGTACTTCTGAAGATGACTCGAAACATTTGCTTTAGTGAGTCCCTCTACCTTCATAATTTCCAGTATATGTTGCGGCCGTGCCGAATCGATTCCTAGTTGCTGAACTGCATTAACAAACATACGATGCAGCTCGGGAGACCAACTCATCTTCTTTCTCCAGTTGCTTGGAATAAAATTGAAGGCTTGATGCTTGTTCTCATGGTCGTGCAATTGCTTCCTTACCACGTGCTGCCATATGTTTTGAAGCATCTGAACCCTAACTGGTTTCGTTACGACGTCTTGGGCCCCGTTTAAGACAGCCTTCATCATGGCTTGCTGATCATCGCTTGCCGATATTACGAGGACTGGCATGTTTAATTTAGAATTGATGACTTCCAAGAAAGTGAAAACATCCATGTCAATCCCTACCATGGCGGTGACGACGATATCAAACTGGTCACTACTCCTCCTTAATATCTCTAAGGCCTCTATCGCCTTTGCTTGAGCTACAACCTTATACCGGCATTTTCTTAATACGGTAACAAGGATTGACAGAGAGACTGGATTACCGTCAATGGCCATGACCAGTAGACCCTCAGGGTAAGGAACTTCATCAGCTTCGACCAGGGTTGAACATGCGCCCATTTCCCTAATGCTCGACATATTTCTGGATCTAGGACTGCCGATTCGAGACCGCCTCAGGATGTCTTCTCGGACTTGAGGGATCACGGGATCGTTGATGGCTTCTCGTAACAGGCTTTGAAAGCCAATGCTTTGATGGTGAAGGTTTTGAATTCCTCTCCCACGAGAACTCCTTCCTCTCTATCTTTCTCCTGCGAGTTCGTGCAGATGAACCCTCACTATCAAATGAGGATAAATTCTCTCTCTGGCAATAGCAACGACTTCCCCCTTCACGGGCAGTGCTATTAGATTTACCGAGGGGAAAATCTGACATTCAGCTTTTGATTAAAGGGGAAATCCTCGTTTATCGCTCAGTTTGTCTTCTTCTTTCTTTTCGCGATAGAGGGCCCCTGTCAAGATTTCCACCGTTGATTTACTGGCGGGTCCTCCAATGAAGACGAGTAATATCTCTCTTTCTGCCGAAAATTTCTTTGTCCCCCACTCAGCTCGTCTTTTCGTTCTTTCTTTTTTCAAAGCGGTGGAGTCCCGTCCAGCTTTTCCACAGAGACGTCAGGTTTGTTCGGCTCGAGGTTGCCACTTGACTGAAATTTGAGCCACCGGGGGTGTTGCCGACAGAGAATGGTAGATAGGAAAACCTATAAGGACTGCCCCTGTGAAATCAGTATTTAAATTAAAGCAGATTACCATCTTCGCATTCCGCTCATCTGCCTCATCTCTCTCCTTTCTTTCGTATTCTGCTTTCAAAAATGGCCAATTCTCCTAACCACACCTTATCCGCCGAAGTCCTGGCTGGGTGGGAGAGACTCTACAATCTTCTTGGTAGAGGTTACGCTCATATAGCCAAAAACTCTACCGTTGAGGTTGAAATCCTTGGTTTATTCAGCACTGTGGACGCTGCTTCTATTGAGGGTACCCAACTAGGGAAGGAGTATCGGAACTTCTCGACCATCTTCATCAATTTTCTGGCTGCCTATAACCGCGCTTATGAGACGGTCCTTGTGACCGCCGTCGTGAAAGCTCGTTACCGAGACCGGCACGAGCGTCTGGCAACAGTTACATTTATGGCTGATAATCACAAAAAGGCCCTCAAGTTTGCCAACGATCAGCTTTCCTGGCTGGTTCGTGAGAGGGGAAAGCTAGTGGACCGTCTGGCCTTGGTCCGAACTTACGCCGAACAGGAGCCAGGCAATATTGTGATGAGGTGCAAATGCGGTTGGCTGCAGGAGAGGCTTGATGACATTACGGCAGACATTGCTTTCGAGAGGGCGGCGATTCCGGACCTGGAGTTTGCCGTTGAGCATTACGAGGCCACTATGGCCCAGGTTAAAGAGAAGTGCGATCGCCTCTTCTTTAGGCTCGCGGAGCTTGATCCCGAGAACGCCCGGTGCACCCAGAGCATCAACTTTATGGAGAGCCAGCTGAGCTCCTTTGTGACGCTTATTAGGGCTCAATTTGATTTCACTTTTCCTCCCCAGTGAGTTGTTGTAAGGTTTGTTGGTGAATGGAATGAAGAGAAAGTTTCACGTGTTTGTGCTTTTCATTTTCCTGCCATTTCTTCGCCCATATAGCATGATAGGACGATTTACGGTACTGAAGACGTTGAGGCTTAACACTCTTCTCGGTGTTCTTGTTATCTGCTGCCGGCGATGATATCAAGGACATTGGCGAAGGGTTCGGTGGCGGCCCCCACCGGTCACAGCGCCGTGAGTCAGTCGTGTGAATTATTGCAAATCGACCACTCGATTAGTGCTCCAATAAACAAACCGGGCTGCCCGTTGCGTGCCCCACTTTACTCCTGCCTATCTCTTTCGGCGTCCACTTGAATGTGTCGGTCGCCTGTAGCGTTGGGAGAAATGATTGCGGGCCATGCTCGGTAATAAAATACTAGTCCCCCAAAATCTTTTATGTGTTTTGAATCCGAGGAAGGTAAAAAGGCAAGCCTTTGTTCAATTTAATTAGAAAGGCGTCGCAAGATCGGGTTCATAATCTTGCCCCATGGGTTTTGATTACACAGTCTCGACTTTCTCAACAAAAATACATGAACCCTTCTAATATATTAAAAATGTCCCCAGGCCCGATCTGGATGCATTCACTACCCCTCATCAAAATACATGGCCCATACGTGCTGACTTATTGACACGATTCTGTCTCCGGAAGAATTGGCCTCTTCATATGCCCCTAGGGTTAACGATATCTTCACTTGCCCCCTGATTGTTATCACCAACGAGCCCGATTTTTCTCCACCCCAGGGTACCTATAATTCTCTGCAAAAGTAAAGAAAATAATCAGTATGTAATCCAATAGGGGTCGGCCCATGATTCATACATTAGTCCAATTTTATTTTTCAATTTTAGAGAAAATTTTCTTAGAAAAACATGGGTGAATTTCTCAAAAAGAATTTTCTTGCAAATTTTTACAACTTGAAAAATGTGATAAAATATCTTAAAATTTAGCAAATTTCCCGAAGGGATTTTCCTTTTATCAGAATGAATTTTTAGGGATAAATTTGTCAAGAAAATCTCATTTCTATTGAAGTAGAAAAATGTAACAAAATCTTTTACTGGTCAACAAAATTTTCCTAAGGGATTTTTCACACTTATTTATTTATTTATTTATTTTTATTTTTTTCAAAAATGGGATACTAATTTGATTTTCATTTTCTTTTGAAAAATGACCTTGATGTTAAATTCAAAATTTGACCGACACCTAACATGGACCGACCAAAAATAAATACAAGATGAAGTTAGAAAACTTACTTTCACCGTCAAAAATACCATGTAAGTCGCATAGACATGCACATGAATCGTGAGTTTAAATCTTAGCCTATCTACTCTAAAGGCTGACAAATTGAAGCGAAAGACTTACGGCAAGGCGACAATCTCGCGCACATAATCAAGATTAGCCGTGACCCCTACGACGTAATCAGGATTAGCCGGGTCTCCCAACTTCGGCTCCTCAAGTCAAAAATTAAAACCACTGCTTTGGTAATCTTACCAAGCCTGAGGCCTAACTTTTAAAACTCATTTTTGAAAAGAGGTTCGGGATTGAATCTGGACTAACTTTCGACGTGATCTCACGCCGAACGCTAGAACCAAATCACAATACCATCCTAAAACTAGTGACCCAGGTCCGGTCACGGGACGTGTGTGATGTAGTGCTAAAACAAATAATCATGCACATCAGTTAAATTCAAACACCGCTTCAAAATGTGCAAAAATTAAATTCCAATTTCCATACACCAAACCTGCAAAATAAGGGGTTAGCCAAACACTCCACCCCTTATAACTCCCATCTGCAAGACCATTTAACACCTAAAGATTAGAATTCAACCAATTGCCAAACCAAGTGAATATTCATGAAATTTTACTGGCCTAAGTCCTCTAAGTTCTTAAATTTTTCAAAAATTAAGAACAACTCCCCAGCGGAGTCGCCAAGCTGTCGCGACCTAAAATTCATTTTTAGGTTAATGGATTACCAGATTAATTAATTAAATTAACTAACCTAGTTCGAGCTCTCCCAAGCTCTACCAAATCGCAACTTTGATTTTTGTTCACATGATTTTAGAATTTGGAGTCGCCACTAATCATTTTTGGTAGGTTGATTAGAAACCTAAGTAACCTAGCGGGAGAACTAAATTACTCCTGCAAACCAGAGATTATGAGTTCGGGGACTTGGTTACACTAGTTAATTAAAACTAATGCCCTTTCGGTACCTTAATTCCATGGATATCCTATTTTGGCAACTCTCACTTGATTTATTCCTAAGACCCTGGTAAGGTGTTCTTTTTATGTTTTCACTTTAAAATGAAATGCATAAAGGGTATGGACGCAAACGTTGACATACAAATACGACACACAAATACGGACATACGAATATGATATACGAATACGTAGATATGCGAATACGAATACGTGCGTGACGTGCGAATGACATACGTACATGACATGCGAACGACATACGTACGTGACATGTGTATGAATACGATATGCATACGAGATAGACGAATACATATACGTGCGTTACATGCGAAGGACATACGTACGTGGACATGCGAATGATATGCGTACGTGACATGCGTATGAATACAACATGCATGCGGGGATAGACGAATACGAATACGTATGTGACATGCGTATGAAGACGCACGAATATGATATGTAACATGCATACATACACCATACAAATACGTGACATATATATGTGACATGCATAGTGATATGTGTATGTAAATACGTACATTTCGATTTTGCCCATAAAGGGCAAAGTCGTCATTTTGAAAAGATGGGATAAAACCCTCATTTTTGAAAAAGAGGGGATAAAACCCTTATTTTGAAATTTTTGATTTTTCTGAATGAATATGCATGGGTTAATAACATATCATAACAGACAAATGTGGATTTGCAAACGTCGCGTACGTGACGTGCATACGAGAACAAACAAACACGATATGTCTATACGCACATACGGATAACATAACAAACATACATGAGACATACTACATGAGATGCACATGAATGGCATTTTTTGTATTTTCAGATTTTCCATTTTTTTTTTGGTTTTTTGGATTTTCTACATTTTTTTTGTATTTTGGATGTATTATAAAAGAATGCAAAATCACCCAAAGCAAATGAAGATGTGAAGAGAGAGCAGGTAAAGTAAAACTACCCTAAGGACAGTGAAAATAAAACCCGCAACTCGTCGGGTGAATAATTACAGACCAATTAAATAAAACCCGAGACATGATCGGGAATACAACAAAAATGGACCGGAATGGACATCGGTCAAACACCCGTCGCCAAGCCTCGTGGGTCGAGAGTACAACAAAACGGATCGGAATGGACATCGGTCATCCTCCAGTCTTCAAAGCATCGGGCCGAAAGCCAAATGAAAATAATGAACTTATCCAATCGGACATGCACAATCACCAATGAGTTAAGACAATTCAAAAACTCAAAGAGAGTTTAACACGTGCTGATTAAACTTCATTGAGACCATTTTTTACATTTTCCAATGCATTAACACAAAAAATACGAATTAAATCATACTGTCCATGAACATTCTTAGGGAGAAAGCAGTAACCATAAAATACAAAAGAAATAATGAAATGTATGTAAAAATTCTGAGATTTTTTATGTGGATGGGAAAATGTGTCTTTGACAACTTTCATGTTTTACATTCTTATTGAAGAGATACTCATTTTCGTGTAGAAAATGGTCTTTCATGAGAGCTCAGCAGCAAACAAACAAATTTCACAGAACAGACATATTTCAGGATCAAGCTTAAATGGACACTCAAATCTCAAAATTAATGCACCAAACTTTCCAGTCTACTAAACAAGACCCCAATGAACAACTTTCATTTTTTGTGAAGTTTCAAAAGAAGACTCTAAACATAAGATAACTACAAATCAATATGACCACGCACAGAAAAACACTCAGACTCAAGGACGCCAACAGAATTGCATGATTTCATTAAATGCATTAAAAATACGAAACGTGCATGAATATTTTTGTATTTTTTATATGTTATGCATTAAGATCTTATGAACAAATGTCATGAAGAGGTCTTTATGAAACAAAGTCTAGAATAACCCATGGAAAATCATTTAGCGTGAAAGGTCAGATCAGAAAAATTCCATCTCAGGTTCTGATCACCATATTTCCAAATTTCTGCTTTCAATTTCGGGACCCTTTTGACATAGCAAACGATGTCAATTTTCGTACCATAATATATCAAATCGAAGATCTCGAAGTCATCTACGAATGTTCAGTACATTTATTTTCGAGATTTCGTCATCTAAACACGAAAAATTGAGTTACCAGATAATTACACATGCTGATGCGCCTAGAGCTCGTTGGAGATGAATCCGTCGCGTCGCCAAGGCTTGTTCCACGGCGGCGAATTTTTCTCTCTCAAAATTTTTTTCTCTTGAAATCTCTCCAAAAAAAATTTTTCTCTAGTTTTTCTTCAATCTCCCAAAACTCTCTCAAACATCCAAAATTTTCTCTCCAAAAAAAATTCCCCTCTCAAGCTCACTTCTTCCTCCTTTTATAAACCACTCATCTATCTCCCATTCTAATTTTTCCATTAACTCTATCTCCCATTCTAATTTCTCCACTAACTCTTCTTCATTTTCATCTTCCCTTCTCCATCTCTATCTCACATTCTAATTTCTCCACTAACTCTTCTTCATATTCATCTTCCCTTCTCCATATCTATCTCCCATTCTACTAACTCTTCTTCATCTCCATCTTCCCTTCTCTATTCTCATCTTATTTTCTTTATCTTCTCTTCTCCATCTCCTCTTCTCCATCTTCCTATCTTCATCTTCTCTTCTCCATCTTCCCTTCTCTATTCTAATTTCTCCACTAACTCTTCTTTTTGTTATTTACAAAATAATCCCTCAAGTATTAGGTATTTGCACTCTAGTCCATGAGATTTTAAGTATTTGTAATTCAGTCCCTGGAGAAATATTTCTTTAAGTCCAAATCTCCTCACAATTTTCGACACACCTATCGCATGTTGAATTTAAGCTCATTTCTTGCTATTGAAAATAATGCAAAATTTAATTAAAGCCCTGTTTGTAAAATTGAGTCATTCTGGGTATAATTGGGCCAAGATGAAAATTTGGAATATTAAAGAACAATGTCACAACTCCTAAAAGTGAAAAATGAAAATAAATTGACTCAAATTGAATTTTTTTAGGCCCGATTCGAGATTATGCTCGTTAAGGAATACACGACCTCGAATTGGATTTTTTTAAATTTGCGATGGCCAACATGAAAAGGGATTTAAAGGAAAAATATTGACTATTTTTATGTATTTTTGTGGCCTCAAATGCTATTATTTATTAAATATTTTCCTAATTTCTAAAAATTATATTTAAAAAAATACAAAAAATATGAAAAATTATTTTTTTACTCAAAAATGGTTGCCTAAGCTTGGCCAAGGCTTCCAAAGTTGATTTTTCAATTTTCTCATTTTTTTAGATTTTCTATCAATTTTAGAAAATAAAAATACCGAAAAATACTGAAAATATGAAAAATCATTTTTTGGTCAAAATTGGTTCCCTAGGCTTGGCAAAGGTCTCCAAAGTTAATTTTTTCAAATTTATGAATTTTTATGGATTTTCTATTAATTTTAAAAAAGAAGAAAAGAAAAGGTGATTGAAAATCAGGTGTCAACAATTCATAACACTTACTTATTCTCAAGATTTCTATTCAGTGTTCGCTATTTTAGAGCGTTGTCAACGATCATTAGATTGATTCAATATAATAGAACATTTTTAGAAAAACGAGTTGAATTGAAATTGAAAGGTTTAAAGGAAGAGGAAGATCGATTTATTTTTGTGTTACATTCTATATTTGTATTCATAGGTTGACCAATTATGATTAGTTGAGCTTAATCATAATTATGAATACAATGTATTCAAGTACTCAAAGAGGTCAAGAGAGATGTAATGTAAATGTGACTAGTTGATTTAGGGTAATGCATATGGGACCTATTCTGAATTAATGTGCCCATTTTGAGCTGATATATACTCCCAATATATGTATAGCAATGAGCACTTGTAATATGTTAGTCACACAAATTATTTATTGATATGAACCTTGTAGAGAAGAAAGAATTATTGATAGTTCATCATGGGCTAGTGAGAGATGTTGGATTTATGGGCGTAGGGAAGTACCATGGTCTGCCCATGTATGCTATTCTAACCTCTTATCCTCTTAGAACAGTTACTCCTTTTGAAAGTGAAGAAGTTTACGTCTATTCCTACATTCAAGATGAACAAAGAGTATGGAGAGAATAGTGAAGGAAAAAGAAAAGGTTGACAAATTCCAACCCCACTTTCGAGCATCAAACAGACAAACTATCTCTCGAGAGACTACAAAGAGTACATTTAATCTATGGAAATCACAGTATGTCTCGTGTGCTATACTCATTTACGATCAGTGATCAAGTGAAGTTTTAGGCATATGAATTCTGTATAATCCGCTACACATATTTATGGGATCGCTACACATGAGTGGTAAAGGACTAGTTTTTTTGCACCTTGTAGCTCGTTGATCAAACACCTGTTAACTTTCACGCAACCCTAAATCAGCTGATTATTATTCTTCTTATTATTTTGAAATTTTAATTTTAATTTTTTGAAGTTTCCTCCCGAACACAGCTAATATGGCATTTTGGGTGTTTCCCTTTACACAGTGCTCGTAGTTCGAAGGACTGTCCACAAATTAAGATTTGTGTCATATTTCATCGGTCAAAGCAAATAAAAGAAACCAAAGGTCATCTGTCTTCTTGCTTCGTACGTATAATATACATATAATTCAAATATAGAAAATATAAATACATCCAATGATAATCACACCTCTCAACAAAAGTAAAAAGAGAAAAATTCTCCAAAAAAAAAAAATTGCGGGCGTAGGCATTTTTCCACCTTCAGCAAAACGGACTGCGCATAATGAAATTCTGGACCCGCATGTATGAACATCATGATGTCCATAATCATCGCAAATAATCCCTTTATTGAATAAAAACCCATATTTGATTAAAACATGTAAAAAGCATATGGGCAGATGGCAACTCAACATGTATTGTCTCCCACGCTAAGTGACCTTAATCATCATACTTTCATCATCCTCTCAAAATCGCTCCTTTCCAGGCCTAAGAAAGGATTGCACAACTTCGTTCAGAACATTAACAAACCCAAAAAACGAAAAAAGAAAATGAAATCCAACCACTGACAGACGGGCCCACATTCCCTTTCGTCCAACTCAAAAGTTAAAGACGCTCGCCGGTTAAACATCATCGGATGTCGGTGGGAGGAGTGCCTGAGTGAGGGACGGCTTGATGTGGCAGGGATTCCTGTTGTGCCGGTGGTCATGAGTGGACTGGATCGCGACCTTTTGCTTTGCAAATTTGCCCTCTTCGCTTTTACCCCACAGGACCAGGTAGAGACCTACTATGATTAGCACCGCACCAATAATCCTGTGGACGTCAGAATTAATGAGTGAGCATTCATACTTTCATTCTTCCATAGCCAAAAAGAACCTTGTATTCTCAGGACTTCTCTTCAATATGATTCGAGACACGTAAATACTATGGAATGATCATATCTTCATGCTTATAAATTGAGGAGTCGTCACTAAACGGGGTGTTTCCATTTAATATTCGTTAGGTGATTGTCTTCCAAAGTTGGCTCACGAAAATTTTTGATGCACAAAATGTGGACCATTCGAGCGAAGGTTTAGGGATGATGGCGCATGTAGGCGCCAACGATGCATGATTGGAATGAAAGATGAGATGGGAGAGAAAGAGAATGAGGAATACCCTCCCAAATAGAACTCCTCGCCTAAAGCGACGGAGGCCATAATTGCGACAACGAGTGTCTGTACAGGTTGGTACACGGCGACAAACACTGGACCGCCTTTGTCTATACACCATATCTGCACTGCGAATGCTATCCCTGATGCCACCACTCCCTGCACATTTTTATTGTCCATCAAGAAAAACTTGATCTTGTCAATATCGTAATTTCAAAGCTTGAAGATAATTTTTCGTCGTAGAACGGACCTACTACAAACAAATAGAGTGCGAAAATAAGATACATGGTAACTTACATAATTTTGTTTTAAACTTTGTTGAATCTCTGTGTATGAATTAGTGTTTTTCTTTCTTCTTTTTTGCAACATTAAACTATCACCAAGTACTTTTCAGTATGAGCGACCAAAATGGTTTTTTAACTGACAAAATTAGTACATCCTGGCTTTTGAACTAATTGCATTTCCTATAGAGCCCTTCATGTGCTTTCTCCAAATTGTTCAAATGAAACAGCCAACTTATTAAACAAATGCTGAGGTTCGTTAACGTCATGGGGATTGCAGATGTGCTTAAAAAAAGAAGAAACTGTTTCTAAAAAGAAATCCCCTGCAAGGCCTAATATGTCGCCCCAAAATCATGCATCAATGAATGTGCTCGGTTAACTCACGGCTTACGATCCAAAAAAAAAAAAAAAACTTACCGCATAGAAGACGCTGAAGAGCTCTCCACCACTGTGGATGAGCCATGCATATGGGTCTCTCTCTGTGAAAGCAGCTATGATCAAGAACTGTAGGAGCCCGAAGAAGCAAGTGTACGATGTGACCGAGAGACGGGCTGGGTATTTCTTGAGGACCGGGGTCTGCAGCACGAGCCAACCGGACCAGGAAAGGCAGTGTCCGATCAAGAAGATGCAGCCCAAGGTCCAGTTCTTGCCTTTCGCGTTGCCTAAGGAGGGGAACATGCTTGCGTATCTTGTTGGCCCGTGGAGGGGCGGCGCCGGAGCGAATATGGCTGGTCCCTTGTAGAGGGTGATAACTGATGCGCCAGCGACGCAGAAGAAAGTCCCGGTGACTTTCGCGATGCCATCTTTTCGGTCGAGCCGAACTTGTTCTATTCTGAATGTCACGTTAGGTTTTTCGGCAAAGAAAATATTAGCTAACTCAACCATGTGATGTTTCTTGATTTCATGAATATTACGGATGGCAAGTATCAAGCCAATTCAACTCAAATGAGGTTGATGAGAATCGAGATTTTTATTCCCCAGAAGCTTTATCAACAGTTATGTACTTTTTCTCTTCTTTTCCGAGTTCTTTTCGTAATTCACTTTTTAAGAAGATGGTCCTCTCTCTCTCTCTCTCTCTCTCTCTCTCTCTCTTACGGATCCAGGTTTGTTCCATTTCCATGAGCTGTTGGAATTCTCTTCTCCAGAGTTTCTTTCAGTCTCATTCGACCAATGATTACTCTCCAACCCAAAAATAATCCCCATAGGTCCTAAAGAAAATTACTAAGATGTAAAAGCAAATTATATCGTGCAGGGAATGAATTGAAGAGTCTTGGGCCACTGGCTTAATTAAGCAGGATTCCATCGTTCTTCGTTGCATCATGTATGGGGACATGCGAGCTTAATGATGATCACCTGAGTAGGGCAGCCATGAGGAATGTAATGGCAGGGACAGAGTTCTGGATTGCTGAAGCAAAGGTGGGTGAAGTGTTGTCCAAACCCATGAAGTAGAATCCTTGGTTTGCCGTTATTCTGTTTCAATATAATGACCACACAAAAATAAAACGAAATCGTCCCTTATAAACTCCAATTTTATATGCCAAAATGAAAAATAAAAACAAGTTTTCTGAGGATGTTATAATTGCTGGCGACCACCAAATTGGGAGAGAAAAAGAAGAAGAAGAAGAAGGTTGTACCCGACTAGGGCAAGGAGAAAGAACTGCACCAAGAATTTAAGAGAGATCCCGGGCCTCTCTTTCCTGGACACCATACAAAATGTGATAAGCACGTGAATGAGTCCTAAGTATGTATAAAGAAGGTGTAAACATGGGGGATTTATCATAAAGCATTTAAGATGTGAACTGATAGAGAAAATAGGGTGTTTGTTGAAATGATTTTCACAAAATGGAGGATAGAAAATTCAATAAAAAAAGGTCCTTAAATGACATGAGCGCGTACTTTTCAAGAAAATAAGCGAAAGGGAGGAGGAGGAGCAAGGCGATGATGTTCCTGTAGACGATGAAGACGATCTTGCTGATGCCCATATTAAGGGCGGCTCTGGACACCACATGGAAGCCGGCGTAGCCGAATTGCAAGGCCAACATGGCCATGTGCAGCTGGAGCCGCTCCGGCACAGAGCACCACATTCTTCTAGAGCCACTTGGCACGGTGTCGGCCATCGAAAATATGGGGCTCAACAAGCTCAATTGAGAATGGTCGAGTGAGAGAGTGGGGTGATGAAGATTTGGGGCTAGGCAGATATAAATACTGTGGTGCATATAAGAGAGAAAGAAAAAAGCAAGTTCTTCGCGCGAAGAATTTTGGTCCCACGCATGGGGCCTGAAGAGGGATGTTGTGTATAAGTCTAAAGAAAGCAGTCTCCGATTAATAAATGGGCAGGGCATTTACATTTTTTGTATGACTAAATCCACTAATTTTTTTTTCTTCTTAGTCACCATATGAAATTTAATGTGGTGAAACCCATATTTAATTACTTTCTATCATTTTTTAGATGGCAGGGCATTTACATTTCTTGTATGACTAAATCCACTAGTTTTTTCTCCTTAATAACCACATGAAATATAATGTGGTGAACTCATATTTATGTACTTACTATGTTTTCGTAGATTCTCATGTTCTCATGAGAGCTACTAGCATGACCGTTGATGGGGTGGTGGTCCAAGAGCAGGCACAAAATTTTCCTTTTTCCATCACAAGCACGTGGGAATTTCCAAGCAAAACACAAATTTCTTTCTCTCTCGTGAAAAATATGTGGCTGAGGTTGATCGTCCATTTTCCAAACTAACGGCACAATTATGTAAGCATTTTTCTATTTTAATGTGGGATCTAGTTTCCATGATTAAGAATATCGCATAAACTTAATTTTTTTCTGCTCGTTTTTCACTCAGTATCGTGTAATTGAAAAGAACTATTTGTGTTGGATATTTCAACAGTTTTGAAATATTTTAAAATAATTGCTTTGATAGAAGATATGACCACAATTAAAGTCATCATTACCTTAAGGGTTGTATAATGGTCATATATCGACTTTAAAGTCATTTAATGGCTTAGATTTGTAATATTTGATTTATTTTTTCATAAACCATCCATTATTTTACAATAGCTTTGTAATGGCTTCTTAATGGCTCTCTCTTTCATTCAAATATATACTTCAAACCACATTCCTTTGAGAGTTTTTGATTGAAAAAGAGAATTTTCCTTTACGTATCTTTTACGTATTTGCTAGGCTACACACATCACATTGTTTATGTTCCTTCTATTATTCTGTGTGGAGTAAAGAAGAAGGTTTATTGCATCCTTGGAGGACAACTGCCAGAGCCTATCACATTGAGTTTTGAACTCCTAAGGGCGAAATTATTATTGAGGACAGTGATTGCACGCCTCAGACAATTGATCTTATTTTGTCATCCTTTTCGACATATTATTAACAATTCTATTTTTCATGTTATCTAATATTTTTCCAGCAGTTTGTACCCGCTTTTTCCATGTTTTTCTTATGTCTCTGTACAAATGAAGAGAGAAATTTCCAACAGATGTAGTTCTCTTCCATGCTGTCGGGTGAATTCATAGGTTAATGGTCGAAGTAGAGTCTAGAAAATTGTGGTCATAACCGACGTTTAACAGAATCATATGTTTATAATCTTTTTTTTCCTTGTGTATATTGCTATCAATTTCTTGTCAATTGTCTTTTATATACGTATAATGAGATGATAGGATGAAACAATTTTTTTTTAAAATATTTGCCCAAACAAAATCACAATTACATTCCCCAATACGAAAATTTAAAGATTCAATTTAATTAATTCAAAACTTTGGATAAAATGAACAAAAAAAATACCAGTTGAATTCCATTTATTTTGGATTGACAAACACTGATATCATTCATGGCGTTTAGGGGAAAAAAAATCAAGGTGCTTTAACGTGCATAACTGTCTTTATGTCATTGCTTTAATTGTAATTTTATATGAACCTATGACGTCTTCCTTTTGTTTAAATGTGTCTCTCCAATTGTAGGAGTAAACACCAAACTTTTAGATATAGTACATGAAGAGATATGATTTTTTTTAACCAACATAACTAAAATATAACATATTCGTCAGGAAAGGGACTTTTTGAGGTAGGAGTGAGAAGAACTGAATGTTGTTATAAGTTCAATAATAAAGAAGTTTTGAATTCGAAGGAAAACAATAACAGGAAAATAACTAAATTGAAGAAACTGTGCAAATATGGAAATAATTAAAGACAATTTGTTTTCTATCTAGTGAAAAATGAGCAGAGTTAATCATATAGAAGGTGAAAATAGCTCTACCCTAAATGAATCATGAATCTCATATGTCAAGAGATAATGACCTTCACCTAAAGTCTCATGGAAAAAGAAGGGTTTCCACATAGTTTTGGATTGCATTTGATTCCATTCGATCTAGGGTGATTAGTTTCAAAGTGGTTAAGTTTCAAACCTATGACCTACCATGTATGAGCTAGTTCCCAGTTTTTGAAATCAGGTACCAACCCTGCTGACTTTTGGAGCAGAAAATCATTTGGAAATGCAATTTCTAGAGCAGAAATCCGTATAGTTATGTAATTCTTTTTTTTTTTACTTATGGAGTATTTTTTTGTTTGCTTCAGAAGTTATTTTGGAGCCACATGAAAAAGTAAAATAGAGATTTACTTCTTTTCAGAAGTAGAAAAATCAACTTCTGCTCAGAAGCAAAAATAAAAAAATTAATTTCTAACTAGAAATTAATTTCTAGAGCATAAGTGTTGCTATGCGCACCCTTCTAAACCAGCCCAGAATAAAACTGACCGGATGCAAGCCGTCTAATAAGGGCTATATTTTCCACCATCTTTAGTTGGAGAAGTTTTCTGATTAATAGATTGTGACTACACATCACTCATAATTGTTAAGTTGAGTTTTGCATCCACTCGAAACGCACGAATCAGAAGCCTGATTCCTCCGATCAGGAATGAAGATAAAGAAAACTCTATAATAATTGCATCAAATACTAACGAATTGTATCAAGCTAGTACTGCATGTTCAATTTGGCAAAATTCTTTCGTGATTGTTTGCACAAAAAAATGATCGATTTTTTTGTTATGTAATAGACTTAGTCAATAAGAACAAAATTTAATAATGTTTGAATATAATTATCGACAACATAATAAAGTGTGAATTTAAAGGAATCAATGAAAAGTAGGGTCGACAATTTTGGATGCAATTTTTGAAGAAGTAACTATTAACGAAATGGAGTTGAAGAAACCGTCAACATAACCATTAATGTAATGGAATTGAAGAAGCCGTCAATCTAGTGGAGTCAAAGAAACCATTGATGTAACTGTTTAGTAAGCATTTGTAACATCTATTTGTAACTTCCCTTTGTAGCATCTATTTGTTAACTCTATTTGTAACCTCCGTCGATAACCGCCAATTGTAATATTTAAATAGCCAAGCATACTCTTTAGAAACCTTCCCCCTCCCCCGCACAAATCAATCAAATTTACTATCTTTATCTTAATTTTCATGTACTGTGCTTTATTTTCCTTAACTCTAAATTTCATATTTGCGTAATCAGTTAAATTTCAGCATGTGTCTCTATCTTGGGTGCTACATCGTAGATTAAATTCCGGCGTAGCATCATTACATAGTCAAGCTTTAACATTGACTAAATTCCGGCAGGTCTATCTACGTTTGGTTCATTTGCAACAATTGTACTGTACAATCCTTGCTACCAATTAAATTCCGACACGGTTTGTGTTTGTCTAATACTTTCGAAATTCAAGTTGTTGATTCTCCTGTTTGCTTGGATATTTTCTATTCAAAGTTGCCACAAGACTTGTTCTCCTCTAATTAAAAACTGAAGAACAACTTTCAATGAAAAACATTTTGTCGTGGGAGAAATTTAGGCAAAACATTTTTTTTGGCACACCTAGTGGAATCAATGTGGCTCACTTGAGGAGATATGATGATACATATGAGGAATCAACCCATGTGACCTAGCCAATGCTTGAGGTCATGCCACCTTAGGCGAGGCTAGCCAGTAGCCGATTTGGTTCACTGGCCACTTGTCAGTGGATCGTCGGTAGTTGAGGCCTTTACTAGCAAATTAGGGTTTTTGAGGACATTCTTGAAATTATAAAAGCTAAGTGAGGTCAAAGTTGGAAAGAAAAAGTATCTACTTGCATTGTGAGAATGCTACTTTCCAATGTAGCTCTAGACCCACCTCAGGCCATGCAATTGCATTTATCTAAAGTTCTCTTAAAAAGTGAACCAAAAGTCATTTGCATTTGATCAAGGCACTTTAGAGCCCAAAAATTCATTCCAAATGCTAAACAAAACAGAGCTTAAGATGAAACCAATTGGGGGAATCTGTGATTTGAACACAATATATTTCATCCATATCAAGTGTTTAATAGTCAACCCCACCTTCACCTATTATAAGCGCTTCCATTTATGAAAATGATTATTGTACTAATATATACACACTAATGGGTTAAATAATTCATATATTTTTCAATGGAATAGATCTTAATAATGTGGTACAACATCGACCATTATTTCAATAGAAACATATCCGACCCATTTTGACTCATCGAGAAGGAGACCCCTCAAATAAAAGCGTCCACAGATGTTATTGATGATCATGCACCAAATCCTGTACTGATATATGTGTTTCAAAACGATATGCACATGCATGAGTTCTCTTTCTTCCTTAGAATTATTTCTGTTTGCTAGCCAATCTAAGAGAGGCCCTCAAGAATCAACATGGTAGGGCAAAAGAAGACTACTCAAGTGGACTTCTCTATGAAATATATCATTCTCTATGTAATGAAGAGAAAAGAATACAGCATGCCACATGAGCATGTACATGTAAAGATTGGGAGATGATTATTTTAAAAAAATTATAATCTTGTTATATGACGGCCCAATCAGTGTTAATCTTATTCCTAAACATTTTTAGGATTGCCTAATGTAGTCATTCTAACCAATTTTGGCCTAAAATCGGTTATGTGGACACCCGCCTTTCTCTGTGGTACGCTTCAGACAGTTGTTGATACATAAATTTTGGCAACCATATAATTATTCATTTCATAGAAAAATTAGGGCAAAAGGACATTGGAAGTGTCAAAATTTGTGTACGATACTCACTTTGGTGCCAAAAATATTTACCGACGCACTTTAGTATCAAATAAGAGGAAAAAACCATCACTTAAGTACAAACAGTGAGAGATTCCTACCAAAGTGATTAGATGACATTTATTATTAATTTTTTAGTTTAATTTATTTTTAAAAAATTGCCACGATTTAATATTACGTGGCAATATTTTAAAATAGTATTCCACGTGGCAAATTTTTTCAAAATAAATTAAACTAAAAAATAAGCTTATAAAGTTAAAAAAGTTTCGAAAAGGGGTTTGCGGTTGTAGCAATGAGTGCTTGCACAACCCTCATCACCACTACTCCACCATCGACTACAATGGTTGGTGAGGGTAGGGGATGGCTGGTGGGGGTCGCCAAGGGTGACCGCAAGCAAGGTCTTGCTAGGTCAGCGGGGCCTGGCCATCCCTAGGAGAGATTGGTGGTGCTTGTTTGTCGTTGGATGAGGTCAGCCTCGCCTAAATTGAGGTCGAGCCCTCACCTGCAATTAGTGGGGGTCACCAGCCACTGGCTGGGCTCAGTGAGCCTCGCCTTCCATCTTCCATGCTCATTGGCCATTATCAGCAACGGTGAGGACTATGCAAGCCCTCGTTGTTGCAACCTTTGCATTTTCTTTTTTAACTTTTTTTTTGTGCTTTTTCAACTTATTTTGTAATTTTCTCATATTGTTTTAACTTTAGTTTTTTTTTATTACTAACCGGGATCCTCCGAGTCCCATGTATGATTTTTGACAAGGTTCATCGGAGTTAGCACTCAAATAATCATTTAAAAAAAATTGGCCCAAAAAATAGTGCAATGGAGATAAAAGAAATATTTTTGGAAAGGAGGTTTTGAGCTTAATTAGCACTTTTCGTACTAAGCCCAAGGGAATACAAAAATTGGGCAGTGCTTTTCAATTTATTATATAGAGGTCGAAATTCTTTTGAGTTTAGTTAGAATTTTTTTGTAGTAAGCCCAAGGGAATACAAAAATTCGGCGGAGCTTTTCAATTAATTAAAAAATTAGGCCGAGCGTTTCAATTTATTATAATAGTGGTCAAAATTCTTGTTATATATTATCAAATCTTACATTTTCTCTAAAAAAAGAAAGATAAGAAGAAAATACCCTAATTTCTTGATAAGGATTATCACATTATTTAGAATTGGAAATTAAGCAAATCCTAAACTTGCAAGGTACCCTAATCACATCCCATTTAAGCATGGGTTCATACGAAATTACAGATCTTTTGGGGGTTCCAACTACAAAATAGAAAAGGAAAAAGGGCATGCAAGAGAGCACCAAAAAAATGAGGAAAAAAAAAACACATACACACACGAGATCTCTCGCCGGCGGCCCCCAGACAAATTTCGGCGCGCGATTTCACGAAAATAACTAGTACGCATTTGTTGACCATTGGATCGCACTAAAATTTTGTGAAGAGTATAAGAAAGATATTGCTCTTGAGTTTGTCTAGTGTGATTGATGATAAAATATTTGGAAGTATGTCTTTGATGGAGAGAACCGAACGCATCGGACCTGTGGATCAAGATCTAGAGATCCCTTTGTGATGTTCATAGTCCCGGACATTGTTGTTCCCATCTCTTGTCGTTCTTGGCCGGTTATTGCAATTAGCCGTCTTGTACTTTGATATTTTGCATTATATGCTTGACAAATGAAGTTTTGTTCTTTAAGACCTAAGATCAAATCTTCATTACCCTCCTTTCCTATCTTAAATGTGATCAATATTAAGTTATGTGGGTTTATTTATTGGAGGTTCTCAATTTTGGAAACTTTCCTATTTTGAAAGACACACACATTGCATTGCATCTAGAGTAGATTGAATAATTGCAATTAGAAATTATGTTTAGATCATGCATATATTGTTTATTTAACATTTTGCAGAACTCTTGGTGTGTTGGACTTAATGGAGTTATGCTTTGCTTAATGAATTGAGGTTTGCCCTATTTCTAGCAATTCATTTATTATTATTTCGATTTATTGAGTGTTACATTATTGATTGCGCATCAGCATAATCACCCGTTGCATGTTAGTGAATTATAATTAAAATCGGGCAAGACTGCTTGTAAAATACTTTTAAAATAAAGAGAAAAGATACCGGAAGAGCTTTAGATTTATTTAGCATAGCCAAATCCTAATGTCCATGATATCTTTGGCTCGCAAAAGTAAATTATTCTCCCATACTTTATTTGTATTTCTAATTGACTTTTAATAAATTAGTGGTAGCTCCTAATTGAATTTAAATTGCATGTTATATTGATGAAATAAAAACACCAAAGTTGTGATTGGTATGGGCTGGGGATACCTCACACTAAATGTAAGCGTAGTAATTCATTAACTTTCTCTTCATGTTCCCCTTTAGCAAGGCCACGACACTAGCCCTGACGTGGACGCTAGCAATCCTACTTGTGCCACGTAAGTCAATCAATGTCTATGTCAACAATTCTAGCCGAAATTAGCTGAAATGACTAAACTAGTAAATAGTCAAAATGTTTATGGCAAAATTGAAAGGTTTATTATTAAATTGGTTGCCGTATGATACGTTTAGGACTTTTCGTACAATTTTACCTAAATGTTTGATACCGTCTTCTTTCTTACCTAGATAATGTTACTACATGGTAGATAGGATACATCACGGGGACCAACATTATTTTAGCCATTAATTATGCGGGTCCTATTGGGGTATATGATCACAAATATAAAATATTCGAGGTCTCATTTTTTTCATTTAATTTAAACTGTGCTACGCACATCATGATATCTTGTACATCCATTGATCGATTCTGTGGCTCGTCCATCTATTCCTAAGACTACCTTATTCATGAAATCTACTATTTATATGCTAGACGGTTAACAATCGTTGAGCTACCAATATAGACGCCGACCAGAATGTACAATACTTGTCAGCTTCGCACCGTATGAGTGGCGCATCTATCTTCATTACACGTTAACAACCTCGTGGATGAAATATATATATATATATATATATATATATATATATATAAACCTTTGGAAAAGCAAGACACAGATTACTTTTCATATTGATTTTTCTTTCCTTTCTCATTTAAGTTTCGCTTGTTTCGCAAAAAATAAATAGATTAAAAAATAATTTCAAAAAAAAATAAAACTAGAAAAAATGAATGAAGTAAAAAAATTTCAAGGTTTACAAAAATATTTAGATAAAAATTGTTGACGACTTTTTTAATTGACTAATTATTTCAAGTGAAATAAGAAATTATTTTCTTGAAAAATATTTTTTAAATCATTCATTTAACTTTAAAAAAAAATAGAATCTAAGTTCTTTTGAGACTTGCAAAATTGAATGGACTAAATGGATGAGTAATTATGATGGTTCCACTCCTTTCTATGTAACCATTATGTTAAAGACGGATGATTATGTCGCTCGTGCTAATGCATGTTTGATATTCTTGCTAAACACACTAATTTCACTTTCCTCTCTCCGGTAAAAGAAAGATATGAACACTTCTTTTTACAATGGGCACGTCTGTCTCTCTCTCTCTATAATTGCATGCTTCTTATGATGAGTCCCCTTCATGCTTAGAGAGCTTCGTACGAAACTAACATTTACAGCTTGTTAAATTGAACAGCATCAAATGAGCCGTGCATTTTCTGTTTCAGTCGACCAACTTTGAGCCAAAATCACGGAGAATGAGTTGGTCGACTGCTGGATTGCAACTTTACAGAAGGTGCACGACTCCATTAATGGGTGTCGCAACTCGGGATATCAGGACAGCGGGTGGTCCATAATGGTCAGGCAAATGGATTGTTGAGCCCATTTTTAGAGAAATGAATGAGCTTTGGCGTGGGCCCTCTCAGGCTCATACCAAGTCGCGATGGGAGATTTTTTTATATTGAGTCCGACCTTTGTGTAGTCGAGTGACAAGTGCAACATATACATGCCAATGGAGTTGCCACCAATCATTTTTTGGAGGGTAGATTGGAAACACTACTGAGCGGTTGAGAGAGTCCATTCAACTATATGGAAATGGTGAATTTGGATTCAGGCACTTAGTTACACTAATATTTCCATTAACGCCATTTCGGTAACTAAATTGATTGATTTTTTTAACTATGATTTTTATGTAGGTGACTTGGGGTAAGGAAGGTCCTAAAATCTAAGGTTTCATGCAAATGAGAATATCTAATCCTAACAATCACAACTAGTAAAAGTAAGTGTGCAAATCAAGGAATCAAGAACGTATGGATAAAATGCATCATATCAAGATATTCCACCCCTAGTAAAGCCCTAAAGACTTAGAGAATGTGCAATTAAAATTTGGGTAAATTTTGGACAAATTGTCCAAAGGGGCTAAAATGTCATATTAGAGAAGGATTAGGGACCAAAATCAACAAAATGGATCAAACTAGATGATTGTGGTCATTTCTCATTTTTTGGTGATTTTTGGGGTTTTTCTTAAAATTTCCCATTTTTTAGATTTTTTTTATGAATTTTTCCTTTTTTGTTTTTTACGATTTTGTGATTTTTTTTCTACACTCATGCCTCTCAGACACTTGACCTAGATCTTAAGGGTCTTGGGTTGGCACCAAACGGCACCATCTTTGTAATTTTTAATTTTCAAAATTTTTATTTATTGTTTATTTTTTTATTAAAACCTAATCCGATGCTTTAGAATGCACCATGTGGCCAACCCATAGTCGTTGGATAAAATCTTTGAAATCTACAGCCAAGTTAAAACACATGGCTAATCCACAATTGCTCAATCATATTTATATTTTTATTCTTGAAAAATGATTTTTTAATATAAAAATATTTTTATTTTCAAAAATTTCAGATTGCTTCACGTGGTCAAATTGTGGTCCTCCGATCTGATTTTTATTTTTATTTATTTCTAAAAACTAAATTAACAATCACCCTACTGATGTGGCAAACACATGGCGTTGCGACACGTCGACCATTGATTGGTCAATGCTTGCAAGGAAGAAGACGACCGATGAGTAGTCATCATTCTTTTGGCACCAATTAATGTCAAAATCATCTACCAATCGAATCCTCATCTCTTAGGCAATTACATACTCCAATTTCAGATTGATCCAATGATAGAAGTTGAACTAATCAAGCCTAAACTAGTTTTTTTTTTTTTGGAAGGGAAGGAGCCTAAATTAGTTTAGACATGGTAGAACCAAACCTGTACTACACACATAATTGAGACAATCCAAGCATATAGATAACTTTTACGGAGTTCTGAGGTACTTACTGTCGACATCTAAATTTTAATAACCTTTTTTTCTTAAAAAATTAATATAAAATTCATAAAAATAAAAATTTACAAAATTAACTTTATAAGCCTTGGCCAAGCCAAAAAGAATAATTTTGAGCAAATATTTTTTTTGGCATTTTTATTTTTTAAATATGTTTATATATTAGGAAAATATCCAAAAAATCATAAAAAAATAGATTTCTTGGCCTAAAAAAAATGGAAAATATCTAATATTTTTCTTTTAAATCCCTTTTCATGTTAGCTCATTTAAATTTGAAAAATCAAATTGAGGACTGTGTTCTTCACAAATGTAATTCAAATTGACCTTAAAAAATGCAAAACAATACAAAAAAAATAGTCCTTTTTTTAAAAATTTTCTATTCATTTTGGACAAAGAAAATTCAACAAAATTAATTTGGAACTATCGCGACCCTCTAAAAAAATTTTTAAATTTTAAAAGGGGTTAACGGATTATTAGGTTAATTAGATTTGACTAACCTAACGCGGACCCTCCCAAGCCCTACCGAATCGCAACTTTGGTTTTTGTTTAAATGATTTTAAAATTTGGAGTCGCCACTAATCGTTCTTGGTAGGTCGATTAGAAACCTAAATAAATTAGCGGGAGAACTAATTTATTCCTGCGAACCAAAGATTAGGAGCTCGGGAACTTGGTTACACTAGTTAATTAAAACTAATGCCCTTTCGGTACCTTAATTTCATGGATATCCTAATTCGGCAACTCAGACTTGGTTTATTCCTAAGGCTCTAGTAGGGTATTCTCTTTTGTGTTTTCACTTTTTAAATAGGATGCATGGATGGTATATATTTTTATTTGTTATATTTTTTTAAGTGTTAAAGATTCCCTGAAGCCGAAAGAGGGAGTGTGTTAACGACTTCTGTGCAGTATTACGACCTACTTATCTTTTGGGTCTGATGATTCAAAAATTAAATTATAGGAAGTACATGACAGTGAATAAACATCTCCAATGGGAGGCCTAGCATTGGCTTGGCTCTTCCCTTTGAGATTTAAGGTATAGGTATTTAAGTTGCAAGTATTTAAACTACTGTAAGTAAAAACCTCCAATGGGAGGCTAAGCATTGGCTTGGCTCTTCCCTTTGGGATTTAAGGTACATGTATTTAAGTTGCAAGTATTTAACTACTGTAAGTAAAAACCTCCAATGGGAGGTTAAGCATTAGCTTGGCTCTTCCCTTTGGGATTTAAGGTACAGGTATTTAAGTTGCAGGTATTTAACTACTGTAAGTAAAAACCTCCAATGGGAGGCTAAGCATTGGCTTGGCTCTTCCCTTTGGGATTTAAGGTACATGTATTTAAGTTGCATGTATTTAACTACTGTAAGTAAAAACCTCCAATGGGAGGCTAAGCATTGGCTTGGCTCTTCCCTTTGGGATTTATGGTGCATGTATTTAAATTGCGGATGGACTTTGTCCTCTCCATTCTGGGGTATGAATTCTTTAAAATAAAATACAACGAATTGATTCAACAATTTGAAATTTGTGCGCGCTTGAGGACTCCTCCAAGCCGATTTTGTGCTTCCATAGGGTTGACCATTGATATAAAGCTGCGGCTTCCTGACATAAAATAGAGTGAAATGTCAGTATACAAAATATGTGCTAATCTGCACCTAAAACCAGAAGAGTGGAAAGAGTACTTATCTCCCATTTTTTTGGGAGGGATTTCTATAATTGATTTTCGCTCTCTATGTTCCCAATATAGAGAGTTTCTTTTGAATTAAGAGGGACTTTTAGTCACAGATCAGTTGAGAAATCGGTGGACAGCTTAGGAGCTTGTCTGGGCCGATTTTTGTATCTCTACGAGATTTTTGCTGTTGACGTAGAGATATCCTTCTCCTGACATAAAATATGGAAAAAAAAAGAGGAGATGGAGAAAGTGTATACAATTTGTGCTAATTTGCAAGTAAAACCATAAACAAATGAATAAATAAAAACACTTAGCTCGAATTTGCTTGCTCGTTGACGAGGAAGAACTCTTGATTTATATTGATCGATGAAGGAATTTGTGATGATAACCCCTAGCTTTAAACTTCCATCATCTTCAAAATTCTCTCTCTTTTGGTATTTTCTTTCTCTCAAATTTTTCTTCAATCTCCCAAAACTCTCTCAAACATCCAAAATTTTCTCTCTAAAAAAAATCCCAAACACTTCAAATTTTCTCTCCAAAAAAATTCTCAAACACTTCAAATTTTCTCTCCAAAAAAATTCCCAAACACTTCAAATTTTCTCCCCCAAAAATTCTCAAACACTTCAAATTTTCTCTCCAAAAAAATTCCCCCCTCAAGCTCACTTCTTCCTCCTTTTATAATCTACTCATCTATCTCCCATTCTAATTTTTCCACTAACTCTATCTCCCATTCTAATTTCTCCACTAACTCTTCTTCATTTTCATCTTCCATTCTCCATCTCTATCTCACATTCTAATCTCTCCACTAACTCTTCTTCATCTTCATCTTCCCTTCTCCATATTTATCTCCCATTCTAATTTCTCCACTAACTCTTCTTCATCTCCATCTTCCCTTCTCTATTCTTATCTTCCATTCTAATTTCTCTACTAACTCTTCTTCATCTCCATCTTCCATTCTCTATTCTTATCTTATTTTCTCCATCCATTTTTCTCCAACTTCTCTTCTTCATCTCCTCTTCTCCATCTTCCATTCTCTATTCTTATCTTATTTTCTCCATCCATTTTTCTCCAACTTCTCTTCTTCATCTCCTCTTCTCCATCTTCCCTTCTCTATTCTAATTTATCCACTAACTCTTCTTTTTGTTATTTGTAAAATAATCCTTCAAGAGTTAAGTATTTGCGCTCTAGTCCTTGAATTTTAAGTATTTACAATTTAGTCCCTGAAAAAATATATTTCTTTAAGTCCAAATCTCCTCACAATTTTTGACACACCAAAATTTACCACATGTCAAATTTAAGCTCATTTCTTGCCGCTGAAAATAATGCAGAATTTAATTAAAGCCCTTTTGCAAAATTAAGTCATTCTGGGTATAATTGGGCCAAGATGAAAATTTAAAATATTAGAAGACAATGTCACAACTCATAAAAAGTGAAAATTAAAAATAAGTTGACTCAAATTAAATTTTTTTAGGCCCGATTCAAGATTATACTCGTGAAGGAACACGTGACTCGAATTGGATTTTTCTGAATTTGCGATGGCCAATATGAAAATAGATTTAAAATAAAAATATTAACTATCTTTATGTATTTGTTTTGGCCTCAAATGTTATTTTTCCAAAATTTTCAAGTATTTTTGTATTATTTTTTTAAATTAAAAATATATATAATATGAAATTTTATTTTTTGTTCAAAATTGGTTCCCTAGGCTTGGCTAAGGTTCCCAAAGTTGATTTTTCAATTTTATGAATTTTTATGGATTTTCTATTAATTTTTGAAAATAAATAAATAAAAAATACGTAAAAATACTGAAAATATGAAAAATCGTTTTTTGGTCAAAATTGGTTCCCTAGGCTTGGCTAAGGTCCCCAAAGTTGATTTTTCAATTTTATGAATTTTTATGGATTTTTTATTACTTTAGCAATGGAAAAAATGATTAAAAATCAGGTGTCAACAGGAACTATGGTTTACATAGTTAATCATACTTTCGGATTAATCCCAAAAATCCTAGGAATTTCATTTCAACCTTGTACTTTTCCTTCTCTCTGTTTTTTTTTTTTACATTTTTAGAGTCATAACATTCATCTCTATTTTCTAAAATTACATTTCAATTTGAAATTTTAAGGAATTTTTGGATTTCACAAAAGGACCAAAATGCATAGTTTAATTTTGCAATTTAATCCCTAAAACCAATAAAATTCAATTAAAAATTTTCTAGGGTCTAAATTAACAATCAGAGCACATTACCCCCTTGGTTGTTGACCTTCTGAATCAAATAATGCCATTGGTTTGAGCTAAAAAGGCCATCTAGGGTTTGATTTTCTCAAAATAGGTCTTTGGGTGAAGCTAAATATTTTGGGGTTTTGCACAAAAAAGAACCAATTGGACTCAAAATTATTGTTTTTCTAAATGATATTGATGCCACAAAGTCCAATTTTGAGCTTAAAATTGGAAAAGTAAGTCAAATGGGCATTTAATTTGACCAAAAAATAAGAATCGGGTCAACCGAGTCGAGTTGACTAACCCGATCAACCTGTCCACTTTGTTGACTAGGAGCACAAACGGAACCAATTTTGGTTCCTCCCCTTTGTATACGTGTAGCGGAAGACTAAAAGGAGAGGAAGGAAATGGCGCTCCAATTGGTGACCCAAGCCTAAGAGTGACTTTCGTTTGTATGACGAAGGCTGAGTCGATGTTGGCTAGCTGGCATTGACTCGTGAACAGTACACGTTACTGTCGCGACCTGAAAAAAAATATAGGTTTCGTTTTCAGGTGAACAAATTATCAGGTTAATTAAATTAACTAACCTAACGCGAACCCTCCCAAGCCCTACCGAATCGCAACTTTGATTTTTGTTTGAATGATTTTAAAATTTGGAGTCGCTACTAATCGTTCTTGGTAGGTCGATTAGAAACCTAAATAAATTAGTGGGAGAACTAATTTATTTCTACGAACCAGAAAATATGAGTTTGAGACTTGGTTACGCTAGATTACTCTAACGTCCTTTCGGTACCATTTCATGAAAACTCATTTGGAATGATTGGGAAAAGTTTGGATCAAACTGATCAGAAGGGTAAAATGGTCATTTTTATAGATCGGGAAGTGAAAACAGGTCAAACTAGTTGAATGTGGTCATTCCTTATTTTCCATAGTTTCTGAGGATTTTTTTTTTGGAATTTTCTGAGACAATTTGCTCATAAGGGGGCAAAATCGTCATTTTGAAAAGATCGGGATGGAAATTCGCCAAAAATAGGATTGGTCAGTCGAAATGACCCGTTTCCTAATTTCTGAGAATTTTGAGAATTTTTCTGAATTTTTCGAGACAATTTACCCATAAAGGGCAAAATCGTCATTCTGGACAAATCGGGGAGGAAATTCATCAAAAATAAGATTGGCCAGTCAAAATGGCTCGTTTCCTAATTCTTGAGATTTTTCTGAGTTTTGGAGACAATTTGCCCAAAGGGGCAAAATTGTCGTTTTGAAAATATCAGGAAAATTGAAAAGGCAGAATCGCTAGAAATGGGATTGGCTAAATAAAATAGCATTTTCCTGATTTTTGAGCCTTTTGGGGATTTTCGGAAACTTTTTAGAATTTTTCCATTTTTTAAAGAATTTTCTATTATTTCCTAATTCTTATTTCATTTTCTTTTTTATTTTATGATTATTATTATTATTATTATTATTATTATTTTATTATTTTTTTATATTTTATGATTCTCTTCTCTCTCCCTCTTTTGTATTTTTCATTGCATTTTCTTTTGAATTTTGTATTCGATTAATTTAATAATTTTTTAATCTTCTCTTTAAAAAAAAATGTTTTCACTTTTCTAAATGCAACACATGAATGGCGATGAATGTGTGAGTGAACAAAATGAATTCAATAACTTGAATAATTAATGGGTTGCAGTGAAAGCTATGCGAAAATTAAGATTAGATTTCCCTATATGCGAAATTTAACTAATCAATTAAAATATGCAAAAATGACATTAATGCGATTTTAATATACCATGCAAAACAATATGCTCCGATAACGCGAATGACATGGCATAATGTCGGGAAAAATATGTTATAACAAAATAGTTTGATTAAATATATGGGCTAGCAAAAATGACATGAAAATATGATGACGTGACGAAATGGTATGTAAATAACATGACATGCGATCACTGACATAGACAAAAATGATGACATGATGAGATAAATGCAACAAACTATATGACATGATGATTATGGTTCTAACTTGCATGACGTGTATATAACATTATCTAAATGCATGACATGGAATATTCTAAATTATATGAATGCATATGCACAAGATATTTTTGGTATTTTATTGTTATTATCTTTTTAAATTTCGGAGTTATTATTATTATTATTATTATTATTATTAGACATTCGGCCAACTTTTGAAGTCATCTGGTCTTTTATATTCTCACAGTGACAGCAAACCACACAACCCTGAAGCACTACATTTTCTTACTCTAACAACCTTTTCCCAGCTCGCGGATTTAAAACAGAAAATCATAACATATCAAAAGAGATCCCCATGCAAACTAAAAATGCTCATGAAAGTAGATAATCTATATAGAAAAGTGGCGGCTTACCTGCTGCATATGCATTCAAAAGTAGACTTTAGCGATCTCCATCTTCAAATCTTCATCACGGTCTTTAAATTCCAAGTCTCACGCCTCAGACTTTTTTTTTTCTCTTCTTGATCCAATCTTTGTGGGATTTCTACACTTGGATAGAGCATCGCCAAGAAATTCTTCGAGTTGTTTTCTCTTATGCTCCAGCTTACTAGAGTGTTCATCCAAGTATTTTTCAGCATCTGGTCGCCACGCAACAATTTCGATCTGCACCCGGAAGTCCCCAGACATAGAGAGAACGTCCCAACCAAACGTATAATGAGACGGCTACTTTATTGTCCGCCATCTATCGAACATTTTCTCCAGCAAACATCTGATGAACCATACACGTGAATCCGCCAAACCCCACCAATTCCTTGCAGACGAATCCCCGGAATTGTTGAACGATGCAACCCATAAAGTTCTTCCCTTTCGTTCGATGGCTGTCTATGGAGACGCGACATTCAACCAACTTAGTAGCCTATCTCTCCTTTGGGAACATGAGAGAGACTGCATTTGAAGTGTTCCAAGTCGACGCCCCCTCAAGTGCCAAAGGGTGTCCCGCCCTCTTTGGGTCGGCTGGATCTCGGACGGTGGCGCAAACAGTGTAGCCACGGTGGAGTAAGAATTTGACCAGCCAAGAAGCTACGTAACCCGACCCTCCGATCACGCCTACATCCTCATGAAACCACTGGTTTAGCTTTCCTTTATCAACACACTCATGCACAAGCACCCTCTAATCACCCTCAACGTAATAACCAAGAAGTCTGACAAGGTTTTTGTGTCTTGCGCGACTAATCACTTCAACCTCCTAGATTCTTGTGTCACCAATGTTTGTTCCGACCAAAAGTGAAGTCAGTCGTATCGGATGAAAATCCATGCTCCTGACAGCAGGTCCCTATGAAGTATGTTAAGATGCTCGAGCTCCACGACAGCCTGGACGTCGTCTCTCGTGGCCTTCTCTTCCAAGAGGTAAATCGGGACTCCTCCTTCAGATCCTTGAGTATCGTCTCGTAGCTGGATTCTTCCTTCACCCTCTGCACCATGGTCAAGCTCTCTATCCCTAGTTTCTTCCGGACTTCCTTTAACCGTGCAGTTTTCTCTCGCCGTCAAGCCCACAGACCCCAATCACTTTCGGCTTGTCATCACCCAGAGCTTCCATTATGTCTTGACAGATAGAAGCTTGCGAATGGGTTATACTGATGAGCCCTGGAGAAGCGTTCTCGTAGTAGTAGACCGTCTGCCATGGATTGCCCCGCGCCATGAGTTTCTGGATCTCCTAGACCATCTCGCTCACGTCCTTGTATAAGAATATGGGCACGGGTTCTTTTAGCACCATGCTCGACAAATTTTCTTGACGAGAGCGGCTTCATCTCCATCAACCTAAATAGCCATTTCCAATAACCAAGAAGTCAACATGCATGGCCAGGATCCATGCAAGGTACTTGGACATCTCTTTGGCTTTCGGCTTGCTTTGTTGCAAGACCTTCTCCTGTTTATTTTGGTTAGCATCTTCCTGTGATGAGCCGTTCTCATTCCTCAGCTAGCTTTCTTCGAGATCCTTGCATCTGGCTGAAAGCCTCTTGATCCTTAAGTTCCATGTATGGCACAACACCTTTCCCATAACTCCCCTCATTGCTAGATGCCTCAAACGAGGATGACGAGGCTTCGCATCTTGGCTTCTACCCTGCAAGCATCCCCACTACTTTCTTCATGAGTCTTGGTCCTTCAATGCTCTCTCTCTCCCCTCATCTTCTTCATCCTCGTCGTTCACACCGTGCCCCCTGATGCATGTTTCTTGAAACCATAATTACTTATTCTTCTTCTTCCTCTCCGAGCTCGATTCTATCAGCTTGAACATTCTTGCCCAGCTAACTCAGGTCGTTGTTTCTCTTGTTTCTTGAGGCGGCATCATACGGCGCTTTTGAATACTGGGTGGAGGTATGCATTTTAAAGGAAGCTTTTCAGGGTTCTTGGTTAAGAGAAGCCGTTGCTTCGTCCCCCCCGGAATCTCTCATGGATTGGCTAGCATCGACCATCTCCCCGTCTCCGCGATGCAGGTATTAGGAGACCTTCCTCGTGTTGTCGGTGGCCTCCTCCGGAGTGTACTCCCTTCTTGCTAATGCCGTGGAAGACCTCCCGACCATCCATGGACCACCCTTCTCCCGTTTCCGTTGAACTCTCTCGGCACGTCCTCTTCTCTGAACTGCTCAAGATTAACCATATGGCCATGCAAATACAACAACATCAGCCTCGCGTATGGGTTCTTCGGATAGAAGACAATGAACTTGCCACCACGCTCGGTATCGATTGACAGCACGTCCAGCACGTCGTCGCCAGCCGAGATACCATGCACCCCATTCGCATCCGCACTTGTGTTCACTGCCGATGGAGTCATCGAAAGTCACAGTAATGCTGCCACACCGTAACACTCAACTCCCTAGCTGATTATCATCCGATGAAGCTATAAAGCCCCTGCAAACCGAAGAAACAAGAGACCACAAGCGTAAACGAAACCAACACCACACATCTATGTGTCTCGAAAATCAAAAGAATAAGAATATTGGACTTAGCTTGATGGTTGATGCAATTCCAGAAATCGGCGCATCAGATGCTCCTTCCAAAGCGAGTCCTGGAAGTTCTTCTTGGAAAGCATCTGCCGTAAGCTCTTCATTCTCCACATTTTTTCTTTGTGGATGATCCTCTCCTACATACATGTATGCATGCATACTTCGTGCAAGGTGGTGCATGACCCCCATTTTCTCGCTCCCTGTGTTGTGCCAGTGTCGAAATATTCCCCACTTTCTATGGTTGCCGGATCCCAAATCCTCTTCCTCCTCGTCGAGCTCTCTAGGAACCCCCCCCCCCCCCCCCCCCCCCCCCCCCGGTAGACCGTCGTGAGCTGAGATCCCACTTTTCCCTATTGCACGTGAAGGTGGACCTTCACTCCTGGGAACTACCTCACCGAAAACTCCACTTAGTTTTTCTCTGGCTACCTCCCATCACGAGTCCTGCACCTTCCTTTCTTCTTTCGGCATCTACCTAGAGCTGTCTCTTTCTTCTTTCTTCTTCTTTCTTTTTTATTATTTCTTCCACGATGCATGCCCCTTTTTTTTGTGATGATGGCCGTCCCATTCTCTCTGCCTCCACCCACCATTTTGCTCCCTTTTGCCACTTTCTTTTTGACCGTCGGCTCCTTCTTTTGCATGATCTTCGCCGAAAGCACCACTTAGAAAATGTATTGTTGGTGATGGTGAGACTATTCTCTCAAAGAACACCAGCACGACCGGAGACTAGAATATGGAATTAGGGTCTTCTCGAGCTCCCAGCAACAGGTGAAGTTGCCACATAATCTAATCTTTCCTTCGCAAGACCAGTCAAAGCTGAGATCGTGCTAGCAACTTCAACCAATAGTGGTGTGCCATGAGGATGCAAAATGACGCGTGGTTTGAAGGCACTAGTCAGCGGCCACAATGACCATTCATCCTCTTCGTTTTTTTTGGTGTATTGTTTATTAGGGGTCATATCTTCTAACGCATAAAACTCTCAATGTGCATTGGTAGGTGCTCTTCCTGTGGTTCCTTCATTTTGTTACCGAATTCTGACCATCCGTCCCATGTATTCATCAAAGCTTCCTCTCTTTGGAAAATTCTGTATCTGCACGGACCGACATCGACCGGTACTTATCTTGATCATTAATAGGCGAATAGGTTTCATTTGCTTTATTAGCCTCCTGAACAGTACTAACGACGCCGAACCCGAGGTGTTTGAGAATTGCCTATTCTGCATAGCTCTATTTTCCAATCATCACTCAACAACAACAGCTTATACTCTTGAGGTGGTCATTATCAATTGTGAGCAATGAGCTATTGTCCAAATCAAAGAAGTGATGTCATTTATTCAGGTTTTCCATTTTTAATGACTCCTTCTAATTTCCACCGCGCATGAGGTTCTTGTGGACTTTACAGCACATGGGTTGCTGTACTGTGTGAATTGGGTTAGGATAAAACTTTAGACTATTAGAGGACAATGTCGCGACTTTAGAAATACAAAAATCGAAAATTATAAAGCTAAAATGAATTTTCTATAATTTTTTCAATTAACCTGAAAATGAGATTAACAAAGTAATTCCCGATTCCATATTGATTTTTTCAGATTTCTTTGACCAAAATGAAGAGAAAATTAAAAGAAAAATACTGACTCCTTTTTCACATTTTTGCGGCCTCAAATGCTAATTTATTTTCAACTATTTTCCTAATTTATGAAAGATATTAAAAATGCAAAAATAAATATATGAAAAATTATTTTTTGTTCAAAAATGGTATCCTAAGCTTGGCGAAGGCTTCCAAAGTTGATTTTGTAATTTTCTCATTTTTTCTTAATTTTCTATGAATTTTAGAAAATAAATAAATAAAAAATACTGAAAAATACTGAAGATATGGAAAATCCTTTTTTTGTCAATTGGTTCCTTAGGCTTGGTTAAGGTCCCCAAATTTGATTTTTAAATTTTATAAATTTTTATGGATTTTCTATTAATTTTAGAAGAGAAAGGAGATTAAAATCTAGGTGTCAACAGCTGCCCCTCTTTGAAAGGAAGCTCGGTAGAGGTTCGTTTCAAAGACAAGATGACACCTGAATCCTAACCGACTCAACATAATGAAATAAAAGAGTCGTGACATTTAACCTCCAATACCCCTCTTTGCAAGTTTCGATTTAGACCAGGTTGGAGGAGGCTTTTATGTAGTGAGGGAGAGACAAAAAGGAGAGCTCAACTAGCACTTACCTGCTCGTTGTATGTCGGTTGCTTGACATGAATGCTCTACCAAAAGTGGAATGAGAACCTAAGGATTCGTTATAAGAAAACCTTAGGGTGATTGAACTTGGACCTGTATGGTAGGTCAAACCATGGTAGATTCCTAACCAAAGGATTCTACTGATTAAATTTGGATTAAGATTTGACCCGTATGGAGGGTCACCCTATGGTAGATTCCTAATGAAGGAATTCTACTGATTGAAATTTAACTCGTATGGTAGGTCACCCCATGGTAGACTCCTAATGAAAGGATTCTACTGATTAAAATTTGAAATTTGACTCGTATGGTGGGTCACCCCATAGAAATGCCTATAAGAAGGACTTTTTGCCTGTAGAAAGGACTCGGTGCCTTTAAGAAGGACTTTTGGTTGCATGTAAGAAGGACTTTAGGTGCCTGTAAGAAGGACTTTGGTGTATGTAAGAAGGACTTTGGTGTGCCTGTAGGGAGGATTTTGGTTGCTTGTAGAAAGGACTTTGGGTGCCTGTAGGAAGGACTTTGGGTTTTGGGTGCCTGTAGGAAGGACTTTAGGTGCCTGTAAGAAGGACTTTGGTTGCCTGTAGGAAGGACTTCGAGTGCCTGTAGGAAGGGCTTTGGAGTGCCTGTAGAAAGGACTTTGGGATGCTTGTAGAAAGAACTTGGTGTTTTGAATGGTACTATTTTGGGATTTGGGAAGACCAAGAACATGCAGAAGCTCAAACCCGATTTAATTTATTATGAAGGGTGCCATTCTGGGATCTGGGAAGACTAGGAATCCTACAGAAGCTCAAACCTGGTTTATATTCTCTTGTTGCTAAAGTATAAGTCAAAGAGGTATAGATCAAAATATCTCGAACATTTCTATTTTTGAGGCGAATCATGCTTCATTAGAGAAGGTGGATACCTGTATGTGCCGCACTGGATTTGAGCACCTTGGCAATCGTCAGAATTGAAAGGTTCAGGCTAAAGATATACTCACCTGAAAATGCTTGGCGAGCATTAGCCAACAGGGCTTGTTTGTTCAATAGCCTCTGGATGAATTTTGAGACCTCGGAAGGTAACTCGATTATCAGGAATGCACTACCTGTCAGACAGTGTCAGAGGTAACATGTGCAAGCATTTTATCAATGAGTTCATCGGTTCATGCAAAACCATTCAGTTGAGTTTGCAATGATTAAAACCGTATGTGTTTGCTCATAATGTGGATCATGCATGACTATTCTGTCGAGTTTGCATTTCCAATTCTGTCTAGGGAGGTTATCATGTCATGAATACCTCGAATGTAACCTGAATGGGGACTTCAGTCCGAAATGGCTTTCTCTCACTCTCGAGAAAGGCTTGTTTATCCTGATTGCAGGATTTGAAAAGAAATCACTCAACCTTACCATCATCGCGTTCAGCGAGGGTCTGAGTAATCTCGCAATTGATACGATCAAACCAATCTGGAGGTCTTGATTAGGACTGTAATGTGGGCTGGGTCAAAGGCTTATCAAAGGAGACTCATTTCAAGTCAAGGCCATTGACAAAAAAGTCTTCATTGTCTGCTCCGAGTTTACAAGTCAAGAACCCTACAAAATGAGGGAGAAATAATCTTGCTCGAACTTCTTCGAGCGATGCTTAAAGTCATTCAACTCTTACATTAATTCAAGTACTCTAATCAGAAGAGACTTTCGTAGGTCGTGTTTGGGGTCTGAGAAACGAAGGGCTCGTTTTGGCTTAGAAAAATATATGAGAAGGACATGGTGTTGGTGATCATTGCAATCTTGTCACCGATCTTTGACCTTCCTGAATTTGTCTTCAATGAATACCACCATTGGCTGAGGGGTGGTAGTTCTTTTACACTTTGCAAACTGACTTCTTTGGGGATCCTTTTTCGGGAATTCTCAAAATGTATGTTCGAAGTTAGAAGTTCATTACAAATATATGGGCATTGGCCTTGCTTTTGATAGGCACTTTGCTCTTTCTGCCCGAGATTTTTTGGAGTAGCCTTTGCTTTTCTTACTCCCGACTCCCTTTTGTTTGGAAGCAGGTCCATTTTCTTTAGGCTACACTTGTTTTCCTTTTTCTTTTGTTTAAAAATCTTATTTTGAATTTTAGCAACAAGATGATTTTCAACAAATGATACTAGGCATTACATGAAAGTCTAGCATATGAAATGGGCTAATTCGAGAATTCTCTATTGGCCTAATTTCTTCAATTCTGCTCCTTGGGAGAAGGTGTCGTCGTTACCTTAAAATGAACAAGGATCACCAATATGGGCTTGAGAAATGAATTTGCAGGCTCAATTGAGTTATGCAAAGGATGAGTGTGTAGGATAGAGAAAATAAATGCTCTTCGTCATCCTAAAGCACTTGAATTAAAATTCGAGTATCATGCAAAGAAACACTCGAAGATTGATGTTAGTCCAAGCAAGAGAATTTCTAACCATTTATCTCCTGACATTGTTGGAATTACCTCTGTTTTGCCCCAGTGTGGGGTGGTTGTTGACAGGGTTATGAAATGAAATCACCGTTCAAATGGGTTGTTAATGGTTGCCTGATGTGTTTAGAATGGAGAATGAATGCCTCCTTCACTTCGACTATCGTACCTTTTGCGAGAAAACCCATTGCCTTGGAGAATGCGGAATCTGTCTACCGCTCAACTCACTATGGATTAAATACAAGACGTATATAGAAATGGCTTGCCTTTCATCGTCCTGTCATGCCCCATTCTGTACATTCGATGCATCGTGTACAGTTTATACCCACAGTCAAAATTGACAAATTGAACATGCAGAACAGTCGTGCATAAATCATGGAATGTGTAAATACCATGCAAATATGGCAATACAATGTACAAGTATGGAAATTGCCCCTAGCTGTGTGGATGGATCAAACACGTTGGAGGCCTACTCCCCGAGTCGAGGAGTAGCTTGTTTCTGGTTTTACCTCTTTTCGATCCAGGATTCACCATTGATTTCCCCTATTTCATCAGACAGTTCGCATCAGGCGATCATAACTTGGCCCCTTGGGGCTGTTTTCTTTGACGTATCAGATGTTAGTTTAACATTTCCTGTAAAAAGGAAGGAGACATGTTAGCCAGTATCAGAAATGATAAACTGGACACGATACTGAGTTACCCTTGAGTGCTTCGCGCAACTCCTTTACCAGTTTTATCACCCGGGATTTTCTCCGTGGGTATGTCAAATTAGACATTTCCCTTCATCTTGAATGTTTTGCATGACTCCTTTATCAAGTTCACTGGATTGAGTTTCCCTTGTCTTTGGCTGGACATTTCAACATTAGGCTAAGCTCATGACAAAATACTGACCTTGGTATTGCTCGTCGAGTATTCCCGTTTCTTTCTGCAAAAAGAAATGCGCAAAAAATTGTTTTATTTATTTACAATACTTACAACATTCCCCAATCTTGGGGATCGAACTCGGGATGTTTCGGATCACTGTCATTCCCCATGCCATCCGGCCCATTGGACCGTAGGCGTCCATGAAGGCTTTCTTTTAAGAGTTAACCCTTGAGATGGCGTGGTCTTGCTACTTTGCATTGGGCAATTCCAGATCACGGTTCTTTTCAAGGCAATCTACAGTTCCTGTTAAGACAGAATAAATCAATTCAAAACTCAAGATGTTTATGGGTAAATTGGAACGATACAGAATTACCCTTCCTTGAGATCGTTTGGGTCTTTCATTCACATATTCCTCTTTTGAAGTCATTTATTATGTGGCGATGTCCATGAATTTATTTGCCCCAAGTTTTGATTAATCAGGGAATTTCGTTTTTGGGTACGGCTTGTATTTTCGGGTCAATTTGCAAATTCCTGTAAACAGAAGGGATCTAATTTAGAATCGGGACAATTTGAGGGTAAATTGAAATGATACTGCTTTACCCTTCTAGTTCGCGCGACTTTTTACTCGCAATAAATTCACTACGAGTTTGGTGTGGTAGCAGACTTGAGCATTTAATAGGAGAACAGGAAATTCCTGCTTCTTGCTTTTGCGTTCATTCTAAACATCAATAAAAGTAGAAAACATCTAATGCAAGGAAATGAAGCGTCTGCATTCGTTCAAGATCGATTTTGCTCCCTCAGCAGGCTCTCCCATGATCAGTTGGCTTCATTATAGACTAAGTATGCATCGGCTATGTTGAAGGACTCGTGATCTCAGCTTCGAAATACAGACTCCCTATGCATATTACAGTCCCAGTGCTTCATCAACATTAAACTGGTTGATCATGGCGGTGAGTTCATCGTCAATGCCGCTTGCTTGGTGGTGATACATCTCCCCTTCCCCTGGAGGTATTGACGCTGATTTAGTAACATTGGTCTTTTTGTACCCTGCTCCAACAGAACTCGATCCTGTTATAAACTGGTCTAACGCATTTTCGATCCTCAGATTATGCATTTAATCGAGGGTGAGGAGGAGGCCATTGCAGTTGGGGCAGGTGGCAGAGTCAAAAGCCTCTTTATACATCTTGTTTTCCGCTCGGAGGTTTTCATTTTCAACTCTTAGAAACTCGACTTCGTTGTGCTCATGACGAGTCTTCATTCGAGTTCACCTATTTTGAAATCAGAACTTGATTTGCGAAGGTTCAAGTCTTAGCTCTTGACTCAGTTCCATTTTCTGTTTGTCGTCTGGCATAGGGCATATTCTGAAGAAATCCTCAAGCCTTTGTACTTGCTCCTTAGTATGGCGACGGTAACGCTTTTTTTGACCCTTACCGTTGTTGTCCTTATCTTACTGAGATCTTGGACGTCGTTGGCGGAAGGGCCAGGCTCTATGGCTCGATCCCAAACATGGCTTCGAACTCTTCATTTCCCATATTCAGCAAGTAATGATAGCTTTCGAGAGTATTGGGTTGAGACATCTTCGATTTGGCGAATGGTTTCTCAAGATTTGCTATATCTTTATGTATTTTCACTCTCTCTAAACCGTGTATACTTTAAAACTCTCTTCAAAGTATGGATGAAGATTATCAGGAGGATGTCTCTTTTGAAATTTGGCGTGGGCTTAGCATATGTATTGCTTCTCCCGAGAGTTCTGTCTTTCTCAACCTTTTGCCGTGTCTTCTACGCGGTTTGTTTTCTTTCATCCTTTTCATAGTGGTAGGGCTCCTGCCGTTATTTCTTCCACTTATCTCAAGCGTCGACGTTGCAGGTGAGGTCTTTTCCCCGTTCACAAATGAAGACAAGCCTTCTCTTCTTTTCGCTAAGGCTTGCCGTGTCTTCTACTTAGCTCGTCTTTCCGTCTTCTTTTTCAAAGTGGCGGTGTCTTGTCAAACTTTCTGCAGAGATTTCGGACTCGCTTGGCTCGAGGTCGCCATCTGATGGGAATTCGAGCCAACGAGGGTGGTGCCAATAGAGAATGGTAGATAAGAGAAATCTTGACTGGTTGATACCGTCACTATGAATCAATATTTACTTCAAAGCAGATTACCATCTTCGCATTCCGCTCATCTACCTCACCTCTCTCTCCCTTTCTTTCGTATTCTGCTTTCAAAAATGGCTAATTCTCCTAACCATACCTTCTCCGCCGAAGTCCTGGCTGGGTGGAAGAGACTCTACAATCTTCTTGGTAGAGGTTACGCTCATATAGCCCAAAACTCTACCGTTGAGGCTGAAATCCTCGGTTTATTCAGAACCGTGGACGCTGCTTCCGTTGAGGGTACCCAACTAGAGAAGGAGTATCGGAACTTCTCGACCCTCTTCATCAATTTTCTGGCTACCTATAACCGCGCTTATGAGACGGTCCTTGTGACTGCCGTCGTGAAAGCTCATTACCAAGACCGGCGTGAGCGTTTGGAAACAGTCACATTTGTGGCTGATAATCACAAGAAGGCCCTCAAGTTTGCCAACGATCAGCTTTCGTGGCTGGTTCGTGAGAGGGGAAAGTTGATGGACCGTCTGGCCTTGGTCCGAACTTACGCCGAACAAGAGTCGGGCAATATTGTGATGAGGTGCAAATGTGGTTAGCTGCAGGAGAGACTTGATGACATTACGGCAGACATTGCTTTCGAGAGCGCGGCGATTCCGGACCTGGAGTTTGTCGTCGAGCATTATGAGGCCAGTATGGCCCAGGCTAAGGAAAAGTGCGATCGCCTCTTCTTTAGGCTCGCGGAGCTTAATCCCGACAGCGCCCGGTGCACCCAGAGCATTAACTGTTTGGAGAGTCAGTTGAGCTCTTTCGTAATGATTATTAGGGCCCAGTTTGGCTTTACTTTTCCTCCCCAGTGAGCTATTGTAAAACCTATTGATGTATGGAATAAAAAGAATGTTTCGTATGTCTATACTTTTGTTTTCCTGTCATCTCTTCTCCTGTGCAGCATGATGAACGGTTCAAGGCACTGGAAGCACGGAGGCTTAACATTTCTCTTGATATTAACCACTTCAGACGATTAAATCAACTTTCGATAGTGGGCCCCACTAGCCATCTTGAGCCCCGTGAGCTAACCACGTGAATTATTGCAAATACGACCGTTCGATTAGCGTGCCCATAAATCAGGCCACCTGTTGTGTACCCCACTTCAATCGTGCTTAGTCTCTTTCGGCATCCACTTATTGCTGTCGGTCGACTGTAACGTTAGGAGGAACCCCTGTGGGCCATGCTTATTAATAAAACATCAATCACCCGAAGACTTCCACGTGGTTCGAATTCAAGGAAGTTTTAAGAGCAGGCCCTTGATGGATTTAACCGGTAATGCATTGCAAGGTCGAGTTAATTTACTTTCCCCACGGGTTCTGATTACGAAACCTATTCTTTTCAGAAAATGTACAGGAAGCCCAAAATACATTAAAAATCCCCCATGTCTAATCCGAATACATCTATCGTCGTATCAAAATACACATCCCATACATGCTGGCTAATTGACGTAATTCCATCTCTAGGAGAAGGGATCTCTTCACCTGCCTCCAAGGTTATCGGTTAAGGTATCGATAAATTTCCTTTATTTTGTATTCCTGAAGATTATTCCTGATGTATTGTTGAAATCAATTTTACTTTCACCTGGGGTACCAGTAGTTCCCTGCAAAAGTAAAGGAAATAATCAATATGTGATCCAAAAGAGGTCGGTCCATGATTCCTACATTAGTCCAATTTTATTTTTCAATTTTAGAGAAAATTTTCATAGAAAGACATGGGTGAATTTCTCAAAAAAAAATTTCTTGCAAATTTTTACAACTTTGAAAAATGTGATAAAAACTCTTAAAATTTAGCAAATTTCCCGAATGAATTTTCCTTTTATCAGAATGAATTTTTAGGGATAAATTTGTCAAGAAAATCTCATTTCTATGGAAGTAGGAAAATGTAACAAAATCTTTTACTGGTCGACAAAATTTTCCCAAGGGATTTCTCACATTTATTTTTTCAAAAATGGGATACTAATTTGATTTTTATTTTCTTTTGAAAAATGACCTTGATGTTAAATTCAAAATTTGACCGACAACTAACATGGACCGACAAAAAATAAATACAAGATGAAGTTAGAAAACTTACTTTCACCGTGAAAAATACCATGTAAGTCACATAGACATGCACATGAATCGTGAGTTTAAATCATAGCCTATCTACTCTAAAGGCTGACAAATTGAAGCGAAAGACTTACGGCAAGGCGACAATCTCGCGCACATAATCAAGATTAGCCATGATCCCACGACGTAATCAGGATTAGCCGGGTCTCCCCACTTCGGCTACTCGAGCTAAAAATTAAAACCACTGCTTTGATAATCTTACCAAGCCTGAGGCCTAACTTTGAAACTCATTTTTGAAAAAAGGTTCGGGATTGAATCTGGGCTAACTTTCGACGTGATCTCACGCCGAACGCTAAAACCAAATCACAATACCATCCTAAAACTAGTGGCCCAGGTCCGGCCACAGGACGTGTGTGATGTAGTGCTAAAACAATTAATCATGCACAACAATTAATATACAAACACCGCTTCAAAAATGTGTGAAATTAAACAAACAATTCCAACACCAACCTGCAAAACAAAGGGTTAGTAAAACACTCCACCCCTTATAACTTCCATCTGCAAGACCATTTAACACCTAAAGGTCAGAATTCACCTAATTTAGTTCATATGAATTTTCATGAAATTTGCATGAATTTTCAAAAATTAAGAACACGTCCCCAACGGAGTCGCCAAGCTGTCGCGACCCAAAAAAAAAAATATAGGCTTCGTTTTCAGGTGAACGGATTATCAGGTTAATTAAATTAACTAACCTAACGCGGACCCTCCCAAGCTCTACCGAATCGCAACTTTGGTTTTTGTTTGAATGATTTTAAAATTTGGAGTCGCCACTAATCGTTCTTAGTAGGTCGATTAGAAACCTAAATAAATTAGTTGGAGAACTAATTTATTTCTACGAACCAGAGAATATGAGTTCGGGGACTTGATTACGTTAGATTACTCTAACGTCCTTTCGGTACCATTTCATGAAAACTCATTTGGAATGATTGGGAAAAGTTTGGATCAAACTAATCAGAAGGGTAAAATGGTTATTTTTTATAGATCGGGAAGTGAAAACAGGTCAAACTAGTTGAATATGGTCAATCCTTATTTTCCACAGTTTTTGAGGATTTGTTTTTTGGAATTTTCTAAGACAAAATCGTCATTTTGGAAAGATCGGGATGGAAATTCGCCAAAAATAGGATTGGTCAGTCGAAATGACCCGTTTCCTAATTTTTGAGAATTTTGAGAATTTTTCTCAATTTTTCGAGACAATTTACCCATAAAGGGCAAAATCGTCATTCTGGACAAATCGGGGAGGAAATTCATCAAAAATAAGATTGGCCAGTCGAAATGGCTCGTTTCCTAATTCTTGAGATTTTTCTGAGTTTTGGAGACAATTTGCCCAAAGGGGCAAAATTGTCGTTTTGAAAATATCAGGAAAATTGAAAAGGCAGAACCACTAGAAATGGGATTGGCTAAATAAAATAGCATTTTCCTGATTTTTGAGCCTTTTGGAGATTTTCGGAAATTTTTTAGAATTTTTCCATTTTTTTAAAGAATTTTCTATTATTTCCTAATTCTTATTTCATTTTCTTTTTTTATTTTATGATTATTGTTATTATTATTATTATTATTATTTATTATTTTTTTATATTTTATGATTCTCTTCTCTCTCCCTCTTTTGTATTTTTCATTGCATTTTCTTTTGAATTTTGTATTCGATTAATTTAATAATTTTTTAATCTTCTCTTTTAAAAAAAATGTTTTCACTTTTCTAAATGCAACACATGAATGGCGATGAATGTGTGAGTGAACAAAATGAATTCAATAATTTGAATAGTTAAAGGGTTGCAGTGAAAGCTATGCGAAAATTAAGATTAGATTTCCCTATATGCGAAATTTAACTAATCAATTAAAATATGCAAAAATGACATTAATGCGATTTTAATATACCATGCAAAACAATATGCTCCAATAACGTGAATGACATGGCATAATGTCGGGAAAAATATGTTATGACAAAATAGTTTGATTAAACATATGGGCTAGCAAAAATGACATGAAAATATGATGACGTGACGAAATGGTATGTAAATAACATGACATACGATCACTGACATAGAAAAAAATGATGACATGATGAGATAAATGCAACAAACTATATGACATGATGATTATGGTTCTAACTTGCATGACGTGTATATAACATTATCTAAATGCATGACATGAAATATTCTAAATTATATGAATGCATACGCACAAGATATTTTTGGTATTTTATTGTTATTATCTTTTTAAATTTTGGAGTTATTATTATTATTATTATTATTATTATTATTATTATTATTAGACATTCGACCAACTTTTGAAGTCATCTGGTCTTTTATATTCTCACAGTGACAGCAAACCACACAACCCTGAAGCACTACATTTTCTTACTCTAACAACCTTTTCCTAGCTCGCGGATTTAAAACAAAAATCATAACATATCAAAAGAGATCCCCATGCAAACTAAAAATGCTCATGAAAGTAGATAATCTCTATAGAAAAGTGGCGGCTTACCTACTGCATATGCATTCAAAAGTAGACTTTAGCGATCTCCATCTTCAGATCTTCATCACGGTCTTTAAATTCCAAGTCTCTCGCCTCAGACTTTTTTTTTTCTCTTCTTGATCCAAGCTTTGTGGGATTTCTACACTTGGATAGAGCATCGCCAAGAAATTCTTCGAGTTGTTTTGTCTTATGCTCTAGCTTAGTAGAGTGTTCATCCAAGTATTTTTCAGCATCTGGTCGCCACGCAACAATTTCGATCTGCACCCGGAAGTCCCCAGACATAGAGAGAACGTCCCAACCAAACGTACAATGAGACGGCTACTTTGTTCTCCGCTGTCTATCGAACATTTTCTCCAGCAAACATCTGACGAACCATACACGTGAATCCGCCAAACCCCATCAATTCCTTGCAAACGAATCCCCAGAATTGTTGAACGACGCAACCCATAAAGTTCTTCCCTTTCGTTCAATGGCTTTCTATGGAGACACGACATTCAACCAACTTAGTAGCCTATCTCTCCTTTGGGAACATGAGAGAGACTGCATTTGAAGTGTTCCAAGTCGACGCCCCCTCGAGTGCCAAAGGGTGACCCGCCCTCTTTGGGTCGGTTGGATCTCGGACGATGGCGCAAACAATATAGCCACGGTGGAGTAAGAATTTGACCAGCCAAGAAGCTACGTAACCTGACCCTCCGATCACGCCTACATCCTCATGAAACCACTGGTTTAGCTTTCCTTTATCAACATACTCATACACAAGCACCCTATAATCACCCTCAACGTAATAACCAAGAAGTCTGAGAAGGTTTTTGTGTCTTGCGCGACTAATCACTTCAACCTCCTAGATTCTTGTGTCACCAATGTTTGTTCCGACCAAAAGTGAAGTCAGTCGTATCGGATGAAAATCCATGCTCCTGACAGCAGGTCCCTATGAAGACAATGAACTTGCCACCACGCTCGGTATCGATTGACAGCACGTCCAGCACGTCGTCGCCAGCCGAGATACCATGCACCCCATTCGCATCCGCACTTGTGTTCACTGCCGATGGAGTCATCGAAAGTCACAGTAATGCTGCCACACCGTAACACTCAACTCCCTAGCTGATTATCATCCGATGAAGCTATAAAGCCCGTGCAAACCGAAGAAACAAGAGACCATAGGCGTAAATGAAACCAACAGCACACATCTATGTGTCTCGAAAATCAAACGAATAAGAATATTGGACTTAGCTTGATGGTTGATGCAATTCCAGAAATCGGCGCATCAGATGCTCCTTCCAAAGCGAGTCCTGGAAGTTCTTCTTGGAAAGCATCTGCCGTAAGCTCTTCATTCTCCACATTTTTTCTTTGTGGATGATCCTCTCCTACATACATGTATACATGCATACTTCGTGCAAGGTGGTGCATGACCCCCATTTTCTCGCTCCCTGTGTTGTGCCAGTGTCGAAATATTCGCCACTTTCTGTGGTTGCCGGATCCCAAATCCTCTTCCTCCTCGTCGAGCTCTATAGGAACCCCCCCAAGTAGACCGTCGTGAGCTGAGATCCCACTTTCCCCTATTGCATGTGAAGGTGGACCTTCACTCCTGGGAACCACCTCACTGAAAACTCCACTTAGTTTTTCTCTGGCTACCTCCCATCACGAGTCCTCCACCTTCCCTTCTTCTTTCGACAGCTACCTAGAGCTTCCTCTTTCTTCTTTCTTCTTCTTTCTTTTTTATTATTTCTTCCACAATGACATGCCCCTTTTTCTTTGTGATGATGGCCGTCCCATTCTCTCTGCCTCCACCCATTATTTTGCTCCCTTTTGCTACTTTCTTTTTGACCGTCTGCTCCTTCTTTTGCATGATCTTCGCCGAAAGCACCACTTAGAAAATGTATTGTTGGTGATGGTGAGACTATTCTCTCAAAGAACGCCAGCACGACCGGAGACTAGAATATGGAATTAGGGTCTTCTCGAGCTCCCAGCAACAGGTGAAGTTGCCACATAATCTAATCTTTCCTTCGCAAGACCAGCCAAAGCTGAGATCGTGCTAGCAACTTCAACCAATAGTGGTGTGCCATGAGGACGCGACATGACGCGTGGTTTTAAGGCACTAGTCAGCGGCCACAATGACCATTCATCCTCTTCGTTTTTTTTTTGTGTATTGTTTATTAGGGGTCACATCTTCTAACGCATAAAACTCTCAATGTGCATTGGTAGGTGCTCTTCCTGTGGTTCCTTCATTTTGTTACCGAATTCTGACCATCCGTCCCATGTATTCATCAAAGCTTCATCTCTTTGGAAAATTCTGTATCTGCACGGACCGACATCGACCGATACTTATCTTGATCATTAACAAGTGAATGGGTTTCATTTGCTTTATTAGCCTCCTGAACAGTACTAACGACGCCGAACCCGAGGTGTTTGAGAACTGCCTATTCTGCATAGCTCTATTTTCCAATTATCACTCAACAACAACAGCTTATACTCTTGAGGTGGTCATTATCAATTGTGAGCAATGAGCTATTGTCCAAATCAAAGAAGTGATGTCATTTATTCAGGTTTTTCATTTTTAATGACTCCTTCTAATTTCCACCGCGCATGAGGTTCTTGTGGACTTTACAGCAAATGGGTTGCTGTACTGTGTGAATTGGGTCAGGATAAAACTTTGGACTATTAGAGAACAATGTCGCGACTTTAGAAATACAAAAATAAAAAATTATAAAGCTAAAATGAATTTTCTATAATTTTTTCAATTAACCTGAAAATGAGATTAACAGAGTAATTCCCGATTCCAGATTGATTTTTTCAGATTTTCTTTGACCAAAATGAAGAGAAAATTAAAAGAAAAATACTGACTCCTTTTTCACATTTTTGCGGCCTCAAATGCTAATTTATTTTCAACTATTTTCCTAATTTATGAAAGATATTAAAAAATGAAAAAATAAATATATGAAAATTATTTTTTGTTCAAAAATGGTATCCTAAGCTTGGTGAAGGCTTCTAAAGTTGATTTTGTAATTTTCTCATTTTTTCTTGATTTTCTATGAATTTTAGAAAATAAATAAATAAAAAATATTGAAAAATACCGAAGATATGGAAAATCATTTTTTGGTCAAAATTGGTTCCTTAGGCTTGGCCAAGGTCCCCAATGTTGATTTTTAAATTTTATAAAGTTTTATGGATTTTCTATTAATTTTAAAAGAGAAAGGAGATTAAAATCTAGGTGTCAACAATTACTAACTGGCCCAACAAACTTCGCGCGAGTTTTTTTTTTCTGGAGTGGGTTAAAGTTTCACATTTTGTTATCCAAAAGGGGGGCTCATTCGGATTTTAGGAGATTTGATTAGAACAGTGGCTGATTCTTTCGCTCTGAGGAAAATCTATAGAGAGAGAGAGAGAGAGAGAGAGAGAGAGAGAGAGGGGAGCGAGTTCGTCAGAGCTCCTGAATAGTTGCGGCCAAGGAGGTGAATAGGAGATCGTAGTGGCTGTCCATGAAGGATTAGAGCTCATCAACACTGCATTTTGGTTCCATACGAATTCCAAAGGCCAAATCGAAGTCATTTTCATCACGATTACGGCCAAAATAGGTTAGTTCTCCTCGGTCCAATCATAGTCTCTTTTTTTTCGGCCAATTGATTGCTCAACCTTCACTCTGCATTTTGAGACCTATTATCGCATGCTTTGAACTTCCATCTGAGCTTAGAACAACTTTTACGCTTCAACATATCTGCCTTGAACGTTTTCTTGCATTGAAACGAGCTAAATCTCAAGATCAAAGTCCTCCCGTACCTCACCGAAGTTGTGATCTGTGGACACTGTCGCGATCTAAAAATTCTGTGAGGTGGAATTCCAGGTTAACGGATTATCAGGTTAATCAAATTAAATAACCTAATTTAGACCCTCTCAAATCCTACTGACTCGTAACTTAGGTTCTTTTCATGTAAAGTTTATTCAATTTGGAGTCGTCACTAATCATTTTTGGTAAGTCGATTGGAAACCTAAGTAAATTAGCGGGAGAACTAAATTACTTTTACCAACTAGAGATTCAAAGTTCGAGGACTTGATTATACTAGATTACTCTAATACCCTTTCGGTACCATTTTATTTCATGAAAAATCATTTGAGAATGCAGCCTTAATCGATTTTAACCTAAGTTACTAGCAAAGGTTATCATGCAGGTGCACAAATAATTAATTAAACATCCAGAAGTCGAGATAATCAAGGGAGCATTGCGCCAAACAATTTTCTCTTTTTTGGTTTTCACTTTTCTAATGTAATGCATGAATGCAATGAATGCATGAGTGAACAAAAATGAATGCAATGCCAAACATACGAAAATTATAGATTAACTTTCCCTATATGCAATATTTAACTAATCAATTAAACATGCAAAATGACGTGACACTAACGCAAACTATAATGTAACGTGCAAAACAATGTGCTTTAATTACATGAATGGCCTGGCATAATGATTGGGGAAATATGACATGACAAAATAATATGACTAACTATACGACATGGCAAAAACGACATGCAAATATGATGACATCTCGATCTAATATTTCAATATTCAAATGATATCAAAATAGGCAACAACAAATTTGGTGATTAAGAAATAATACCCAAAATCTTCGAAGATTGCCTTTTCGAGTTTGATTTTGTGGTGAACTTGTGTGCCAAGTTCATGACTTTTGGACCAGTTTGGCTAGGAAATATGTGCAGTAATGGTTGACGACAATTTTCATCCGAAGCTTACTTTGAGGATTGAGCCTTAGTGGAAGAGAGTGAAGTGACTGGACTTTTAGTACCATTGATAGCTTTCGGTGGCCTGTAACTGCTGACACTTGATTTTTAATCACATTTTCTCTTTTAAAATTAATAAAACAAATTCATAAAAATTCATAAAATTAAAAAACTCAACTTTGGAAGCCTTAGCCAAGCCTAGGGAACTATTTTGACCAAAAATAAATTTTCATATTTTTAGTATTTTCTTAATTTTTTTATTTTCAAAAATTCATAAAAAATCAAGAAAAAATTATAAAAATTGCAAAATCAATTTTGGAAGCCTTCGTCAAGTTTAGGAAATCAATTATGAACAAAAAATAATTTTTTCTTATTTTTTTCATTTTTTAATATTTTTCAGAAATGAGAAAAATATTTGAAAATTTATAAAGAAATAAAAATAAATAAATATAGCTTTTGAGACCATATCTTTTTGGGCCTTTCTTTAGAAAACACTTTACTTTCTCTTCCCCAGTTTCGTGTAGCTTGTTTTGACGGTTCTAACATATAGCTGGACTTTGCTAGAATGACAGTTGATAATTTACAAGGGGATCAAAGGCCCGATATTCACTTTCGGTGGAGAAGAAGTAGAGAGTTGGCCAGAGCGAATGGGCAAGAAGTTCATGTCGGGGTGCTACCACAACTACGAGCACGTGTACTGCTTCTAGCACTAGGGGATTATGTTGTATCTGCTGCTACACATGGTCGAAGATTCTGTACTATAGGACTTCTAGGCGAACATGGTACTGTTGCGCAAGTGCCCTTCGCTCCCTGAGAAATGGAGTTGTGGCTTTAAGTGGTGCTCTTTTCTTCCAGAGATATCTGCGATTGCTTAAGTCTTGCTGTTACACCTACCATATAGAAGTCTTCAAGAACGCTAGATGTAGAGACCGCGGTAACAGTCACGCTTGAAGAAGATCAGCATGAGAGAATGTTAGGTGGTCATGAAGAGTTTGGCATATATGCCTTGTGTAACCATTGTTGCGACTCGAAATTCATTTTCGAGTGAACAGTTTATCAGGTTAATTAGATTAACTAACCTAACGCGGACTCTCCCAAGCCCTACCGAAACGCGACTTTGGATTTCGTTCAAATGATTTTAAGATTTGGAGTCGCTACTAATCATTTTTGGTAGGTCGATTAGAAACCTAAATAAATTAGCGGAAGAACTAATTTATTTTTGCGAACCAGACTTTGAGTTCGAGAACTTGGTTACGTTAGATTACTCTAACTCCCTTTCAGTACCAATTACATGAAAAATCATTTGGGATGGCTTGGAAAGATTTGGATCAAATTGATCAGAAGGGTAAAATGGTCATTTTTCATAGATCGGGAAGTAGAAATAAATCAAACCAGTTGAATGTGGTCATTCCTTATTTCTCACAATTTCTGAGAATTTTTCAAGATATTTCGAGACAATTTGCCAGTAAGGGACAAAATCATCATTTTGAAAAGATTAGGGTGGAAATTCACCAAAAATAGGATTAGTCAGTCGAAACGACCCGTTTCCTAATTTCTGAGATTTTTTTTTTCTGAATTTTTTAGAATATTTTGAGACAATATATACCCATAAGGAGGCAAAATCGTCATTTTGAAGAGATTGAAACGGAAATTCACCGAAAATAGGATTGGTCGGTTAAAACGATCCGTTTCCTAATTTTTGAGAATTTTTTGAATTTTTCAAAAATTTTCGAGACAATTTACCCATAAGGGGCAAAATCATCATTTTGAAGATATCGGAATGGAAATTCACCGAAAATAGGATTGGTCGGTTAAAACGACCCGTTTCCTAATTTTTTAGATTTTTTTTGAATTTTTCAGAATTTTTCGACACAATTTACCCATAAGGGGCAAAATCGTCATTTTGGAAAGATCGGGATGGAAATTCAATGAAAATAGGATTGGTCGATTAAAACGACCCGTTTCCTAATTTTTGAGAACTTTCTAAAATTTTTAGAATTTTTCGAGACAATTTACCCATAAGGGGCAAAATTGTCATTTTGAAAAGATCGGGATGGAAATTCACCGAAAATAGGATTGGTCGGTTAAAACGACATGTTTCTTAATTTCTGAGATTTTCTGAATTTTTTAGAATTTTTCGAGACAATTTACCCATAAGGGGCAAAATCGTCATTTTGGAAAAATCGGGATGGAAATTCATCGAAAATAGGATTGGTTGGTTAAAACGACCCGTTTCCTAATTTTTGAAATTTTTTCTGAATTTTTATTATTTTTTCTTTTTTTCGAATTGTTTTATTATTTTTTAATTAATTAATTAATTAATTAAAATTTGTGTGTCGGGCGGGGTTGACCTGGCACATGCCCCATAAGCACTCGGCACAAACTAAAAGGATTTCGACTTGGTTTTCAAAACGACACAGTTCCGGGAAATTTTTTTTTTGAATTTTATTATCCTCAAAATTGCCCGTCGTTGGTTTTCTCACATTAATTCCTGGCTCCTTGGGAACATCCAGAAGAAAATCCACAGGGAAAAACCCACATTAGTTGACCCACCAGAGTTAAATTTTATTTTTGTCGCAAGGGCTGCTTATGAAGGAGTTTTAACGGGCTATTCCCGAGTGCCTTGGACGATACCATCAGCAAAAAACACACATTAACGTAAACTACAACACGCAAGGAATTGTCAGACATAGGAAAATGACAAAAGATATGCCGAAAATTGAAGGAAAGCACGCCCAAATAAGTGAATTCGAGCAGCTTGGGGGAACCTGGGTTTGAACCTAGGCGCATAAACAGGCAATGTGACTGTTTTCATGCTCAAAAATCTCTTATGTCATGCATCTTTTGAGAAAAAACGTTCAATGTCAGATAAACTACGTAACATCAGGTTTTCAAAATATCAAACTTCTCATCAAAATACCAAATACACAAATCACAACCATGCGGTGAAAGAGCCTTCCCGCACTTTCCCAAACACTTAGCTAGGAACTGACTAGGAACTACGTCTAGCGTCTAGGTTCACTGAGGCATCTTCATGGCACTGTGTTTTGCTCCACAAGCAAATTCGTGAGGAACCACTCATACCATGCGAAAATAGGTAAGATACAGTTTCAAAGAAACTTGACCGCTTGAAAAATAATCATAGGACCGTGCCAAAAACGAGCCAAGAATATACCCCCTCGCACTGCTCCCCAACACTTAGAAAAAAAAATCAGAAATTTCGACTAGCCATTCAGCTCATTGAAGCGTTTTCCTGGGCTCATAATTTGATCTTCATTTATAAACAATGGTAAAGAAACACACCAACATGAACAACTGTATACGGGGAAAGAAATGAAACAAGAATGGCCCGGAATATATGCAAGGTAAGAGAGAAAATGACCCTGAAAGTTGAAGGTTTGAATTGTTTGAGACTCAAATACAGGTGCAAATCAAGCCAGCAAGCGGGGCTCTCGACCTCGTAACCCTCCCCAAAGATCGAACTGAAAACAAATGAGAGTATATACGTGTTATGCTATACACCCGAAACACGATAAACCAAGAATAACCCAAAATACGCATGTTAAGACGATAAAAAAAAATGAACATGAAACGTGCAAGTTGGACTGAGTCCCCAACACTTAGGCAAAATTTCTAACAGTCCATAGTCACTAAACAACACCATCAGCCTTGATATAAACATAATTTTGACAAAACAAGTTCCGCCATGACCACAACTCCACTAGATTAGTACCTCACGTGCACGTATCGATCAACAAAAGATGAGTTTCTAGTTAAGTGTTCCAAATCCGACTTAAACTTACCAATACAAGCAGTAAGATTCATGAAGGCAAAACAGAAAAGAAAAGAGAGGCTTGCCTGGCCGAATTTGAGGCGTGCTACTCGCAGGGGAGCTGGGGGTTGCTGCTGACGAAGATGAGCGTGCCACCGGCGGGTTTAGAGAGCTAGCAGTCTTTAGTGATTATGGTGTATCGGCAACGTTGAAAGGTGAGGGCTTGGAGATGATGCTCTGCCATTTTTTCTTCTGTTTCTACAATCTTTTCAACCTGACTTATCTTGTGCAAGAGACCATTCGACCAATCTGAGAAGTTCTTATAGTCGAGAAAATATCTCCAAATCAGCTTCTGCTGATTTTAGCTCTGGGAGATATTTCTAATATGGAGGCCTCAGCTTCTCAGAATCAGCCCCCCTCGTTCTTAACAGCTTTTCAGAGTCAGTGCATTTGCATACAGAAGCATTAACAACTCGTTCACAATCGCTGCTCTCTTTTCCTGGTTGCCACATGTAACACCGTGTGACCAAACTTATCGGGAGGCATCACTATAATAGCATCTGCCTTAAGAAGTAATCTCACGACCTCATAGCTTTGACCTTCTACCGCCATGTGCTGTGCTATCTGCCCTCTCTTATCTGTCTTCCGTGCCAACTGGGGATCCTTGTCCTATAAAGTTTTCACAATATCAACATGATCCCCTCGGGCAACTAAATATAGCGCATTTTTCATTGATTATAGTATTATCAATCTTTATAATTGCTATATGTCCCCTTGTAGCGGCAGAACCCAAATGTGTTGAACTAGGGGGGGCTAAGTGTCTTGCTTAACCCAAGATCATGACCCGAAAACACTTGCATCATGGCATGGTGCTGTTGACTTGCAGCTATATGCCAAGTGTCTCTCCTAATTCATTTACTTTTTTGATCATTACAGCACTCCCTTTGATGGTGCTGTCTTCCACTCACGTTCATTCCTCTTAGTGCTTTTTCTTTTGGGGAGAAAGACAATGGCCCTTTTAATTCTCTAGTATGTCTCCCTTTGCAGTTGAGGTTCACGGACAAAGGATGAGTGGATCCTCCTTTCTATCCAGCTAATTCTCCCCTTTTATCTTTAGTGGCCTCACCGAAAGAGGAGCCAAGAAGTCCTCCTCAAAATTGGGATGCTGCCAATACTATAGAGAACTGAAATGGATACTTTTAGCTGCGAACTAACAATCTTTCGGGTTGGATCTAGTCAACAATCCTCGCCTCATAGGGGTAGATGGTTCTTCTTCCTTGAGATTGAGTAAAATAGTTCCCTGAAGCCATTCATTAATTGTCTCCAAGTTCAGATTCTTTTCCTTCATGCATGACTCGTGATGTTTGTGTTCCCACTGCAAACACCTCAATGCATTGTTAGAGTTTGTAGCCTTCTTGTCATCGACTAGGCATCCGCATACTCGACAGGTGCAGTTGGAACAACACCAATTGCCCTCAGGCAGGTCCTTCGTCAGTAAGCAAGCTTGATCGAAAGTCGAGGGACAGTTGTCACAGCAAATTAGTTTACCCCCATCACTACAAATTCCACCGGAACCGTTATTTGGACCTTTGTTGCCAACTTGTACATTTGGTCTTCCACTTCCCCTCAATTTATATTCAGATGACCAGGCCTTAAGTACACTCAAAGCAAAAGGCATACTTGATTCCATTAAATGGTTCAAGTATGGACGATTCCTCCGGAACCCTCCATGAACCTTGGACTGAGAAACTGATAGTACCATAGTACAGTACCTGTAAATGATGCCATTCCACATCCCCTGTAGCATCGTGATGCTTCTTTTGATGATGTTTTCCCTACCAGTCCTAGTCCTTATTTGTTATTGAAGGAAGATTGGCGCTCTTTGGCCATGCACGTTTAAATGATGTCCTGGTTTTGATTCTCTACCATTGACGACGACACATTTTACTAAATCCTGTTCTTTGACTTCACAGTCCATGACATCATCCCACCCTCTACTAACAGCATGTCACCTTCTTCAATATTGAAGCCATCATAGTTAACTCTATCAGTATCCTCTGTACTGATGCCTTGTTTGACAATAAAATTAAATTCTTGCACCACTTATTACTTCAAACCCCCTTGGTGTCCAGCATAATGGCAACCATTTTGTCTTGAAATTGAGCATCGTACTCTTCCACCATGTTTATAGTTTTCTTATGCGAGGCATGATCACCATGGGATAAATTAAGATGGGCCACATTTATTCCGCTTTCCGCAAGTTTCCATATCATTTCACGACTGCTGGTGGATGGACCAATGGTACATACTATCTTCGTCCTTCTCCATCCTTTCACATTTACTGTAGCCTGGCTTACTTCCCAGTCATCAGATTGTTCCTCAAAAGGGGAGTTTGACCTATCAACGTTCAGAGGTCCGTTCTGCACGACGAGGGGAGAAAAATCCAACTGAATTTGGAAAACTGAACGACACAATGAAAAGTGTACTATTAAGCCACTGAAAAATTTGGACAATTAGAGGAAAATTTCACGACTCGAGAAATGCAAGACTCAAAAATTACGAATCTAAAATGGGTTTTCTAATTAAATTAAATTAAATTTTTTATCAGAAAATGAGATTAACGTAGTAATTCCCAATTCCATGTCAATTTTTTCGGCTTTTTTTAGCCAAAATCAAGAGAACATTAAAATAAAAATAAAAATAAAAATACTGACTATTTTTTACAATTTTGTTTGGCCTCAAAAGCAATTTTTATTAAATATCTTCCTAATTTTCGAAAAATATTAAAAAAATGCGAAAATTGTGAAAATTATTTTTTGGTCAAAATTGGTTTCCTAGGCTTTTCCAAGGTCCTCAAAGTTGATTTTTCAATTTTATGAATTTTTATGGATTTTCTATTAATTTGAAAATTAAATAAATAATAATAATAAACCAAAAAATATTGAAAATATGGAAAATCATTTTCTGGTCAAAATTAGTTTGCTAGGCTTGGCCAATGTCCCCAAAGTTGATTTTTCAATTTTATGAATTTTTATGGATTTTCTATTAATTTTCGAAAATAAAAATGTCGAAAAAAAACTAAAAATATGAAAAATCATTTTTGGTCAAAATTGATTCCCTAGGCTTGGCCAAGGTCTCCAAAGTTGATTTTTCAAATTTATGAATTTTTATGGATTTTATATTAATTTTAAAAGAGAAAATATGATTAAAAATTAGTTATCAACAGCTGCCCTCTTTGAAAAGAAACCCGGTAGAGGTTCATTTCAAAGACGAAATGACACCTGAATCCTAATCTACTTAACCTAAGAAAATACAAAGAGTCGTGACATTTGATCTCTAATACCTGTCTGTGCAAGTTCTGATTCAGACCCAGTTGGAGAAGGTTTTCATGCAGTGAAGGAGATACAAAGAGAAGAGTTTACCTGGCACTTACCTGCCTGTTGTATGGCGGTTGCCTGACACGCGTGCTTTATTGAAAATGGAATGAGAACCTAAAGATTTGTTATAAGAAAACCTTAGAGTGGTTGAACTTGGACCCGTATGGTAGGTCAACCCATGGTAGATTCCTAATGGAATGATTCTACTGATTAAAATTGGATTGAGATTTGACCCGTATGGTGGGTTCCCCCATGGTAGATTCCTAGTGAAAGGATTCTGCTAATTAAAACTTTGTTGAGATTTGACTTGTATGGCTGGTCACCCCATGGTATATTCCTAATAAAAGGATTCTACTGAGTAAAATTTGGTTGAGATTTGACCTGTATGGTAGGTTACCCCATGAAAATGCCTATAAAAAGGACTTTATGCCTATGGAAAGGACTTGGTGCCTGTAAGAAGGACTTTTGGTTGCATGTAAGGACTTTTGGTGCCTGTAAGAAGGCCTTTTGGTTGCGTGTAAGAAGGACTTTGGTTGCTGTTGACACCTGATTTTTAATCATCTTTTCTTTTTTAAAAATTTTCAGTATTTTTCGGCATTTTTATTTTTTGAAAAATCCATAAAAATTCATAAAATTGAAAAATTAACTTCGGGGACCTTGGCCAAGCCTAGAGAACTAATTTTGACCAAAAAATGATTTTTCATATTTTCAGTATTTTTTAGTATTTTTATTTTCGAAAATTCATGAAAAATAAAGAAAAATTGAGAAAATTGCAAAATCAACTTTGGAAGCCTTAGCCAAGCCTAAGCAACCATTTTTGAACAACAAATAAATTTTCATATTATATATATTTAATTTAATTTTTAAAAAAAAAATAAAAAAAAATACAAAAATACTTGAAAATTTTGGAAAAATAACATTTGAGGCAAAAAAAATACACAAAGATAGTTAATATTTTTATTTTAAATCTATTTTCATATTGGCCTCCGTAAATTCAGAAAAATCCAATTCGAGTCACGTGTCCCTTCACGAGTATAATCTCGAATCGGGCCTAAAAAAATTTAATTTAAGTCAACTTATTTTTAATTTTCACTTTTTATGAGTTGTGACATTGTCTTCTAATATTTTAAATTTTCATCTTAGCTCAATTATACCAAGAATGACTCAATTTTGCAAAATGGCTTTAATTAAATTTTGCATTATTTTCAGCGGCAAGAAATGAGCTTAAATTTGACATGTGGTAAATTTTGGTGTGTCAAAAATTGTGAAGAGATTTGGACTTAAAGAAATATATTTTTTCATGGACTAAATTGCAAATACTTAAAATCTCAAGGACTAGGATGCAAATACCTAACACTTGAGGGATTATTTTGTAAATAACAAAAAGAAGAGTTGGTGGAGAAATTAGAATAGAGAAGGGAAGATGGAGAAGAGGAGATGGAGAAGGGAAAATAGAGAAGAGGAGATAGAGAAGGGAAGTTGAAGAAGAGGAGATGGAGAAGAGAAGATGAAGAAAATAAGATAAGAGTAGAAAAGGGAAGATGAGATGAAGAAGAGTTAGTGGAAAATTTAGAATGGAAGATGGATGAGTAGATTATAAAAGGAGGAAGAAGTGAGCTTGGGAGGGAAATTTTTTTTGAGAGAGAAAATCTTGGATGCTTGAGAGAATTTTGAGAGATTGAAAGAAATTAGAAAGAAAGAAAAAAAAATAAAAAAAGAGAGAGAATCCTTTTTTCCAAAAGAGAGCCTTGAAGATGGTGAAAGTTTAAATCTAGGTGTTACCATCAACAATTCCTCTACCGATCAACGCGAGTCACAAGTTCATCTCCATCGTTCGAGCCGCAATCTTGATCTATAAGGTGACACGAGATTCGAATTCGGCAATCAAATCTGTTAAATCAGGTAACGATCCTAACTATTAAAATCTTCGAGAATTTCCTTGCCCAAATAAATTAATTTAAATTTCGATTATGTCATGTCATACTCATATGTTTCCATATCTACATGTCGCATTCATACTATAAATTCTTGCAATTTAATTCTTGCACCATAAATCCCAAAGGGAAGAGCCAAGCCAATGCTTAGCCTCCCATTGGAGGTTTTTACTTACAGTAGTTAAAAATCTGCAACTTAAATACCTGTACCTTAAATCCCAAAGGGAAGAGCCAAGCCAATGCTTAGCCTCCCATTGGAGGTTTTTACTTACAGTAGTTAAATACCTGCAACTTAAATACCTGTACCTTAAATCCCAAAGGGAAGAGCCAAGCCAATGCTTAGCCTCCCATTGGAGGTTTTTACTTACAGTAGTTAAATACCTGCAACTTAAATACCTGTACCTTAAATCCCAAAGGGAAGAGCCAAGCCAATGCTTAGCCTCCCATTGGAGGTTTTTACTTACAGTAGTTAAATACCTGCAACTTAAATACATGTACCTTAAATCCCAAAGGGAAGAGCCAAGCCAATGCTTAGCCTCCCATTGGAGGTTTTTTCTTACAGTAGTTTAAATACCTGCAGCTTAAATACATGTACCTTAAATCCCAAAGGGAAGAGCCAAGCCAATGCTAGGCCTCCCATTGGAGGTGTTTATTCACTGTCATGTACTTCTTATAATTTAATTTTTGAATCATCAGACCCAAAAGATGAGTAGGTCGTAATACTGCACAGAAGTCGTTAACACACTCCCTCTTTCGGCTTCAGGGAATCTTTAACACTTAAAAAATATAACAAATAAAAATATATACCATCCATGCATCCTATTTAAAAAGTGAAAACACAAAAGAGAATACCCTACTAGAGCCTTAGGAATAAACCAAGCCTGAGTTACCGAATTAGGATATCCATGAAATTAAGGTACCGAAAGGGCATTAGTTTTAATTAACTTGTGTAACCAAGTCCCCGAGCTCATAATCTCTGGTTCGCAGGAATAAATTAGTTCTCCCGCTAATTTATTTAGGTTCCTAATCAACCTACCAAGAATGATTAGTGGCGACTCCAAATTTCAAAATCATTTAAAATAAAAATCCAAAGTCACGATTCGGTAGGGCTTGGGAGGGTCCGCGTTAGGTTAGTCAAATCTAATTAACCTAATAATCCGTTAACCCTTTAAAATAAATTTTTTTAGAGGGTCGCGACAGACTGGCGACTCCGCTGGGGACAAAGATTTTTAAATTTTTCGAAAAAAGATACCAATTGGAATACTTAAATTTTTTTTGAAATTTTAAAAGTCTTAGTGGACTTAGGCCAATGAAAATTTCATGGATATCTCGCTTCTGGCGATCTTGCTTGGGACTCATTCTATAGGTGTTATATGTTTTTGCAGGATAGGAGTTATAAGGGGCGAAGTGTTTGGCTAACCCATTTGTTTTGCAGGCTCGGTGTTGGGATTATGTTTAATTTCGCACATTTTTATAAGCGCTGTTTTGATATCAATTGTTGTGCATGTCTTGCATATTCTGAGGATCACAACACCTGCACACACAAGCGTCTAAACCCAAGTCGCGAAATTTTTCCTAGGTAACCATAGATAGGGATCGAATATGCAAAGCTCTTGCGTCGATTGCGCTTGGGTTGACCATATTTTATCCCGCTCATTATCTGAATTGACAATTCTTCCCATTGTGATTTGATCGCGCGGAGGGTAAGGTTGTCAATTCAGATAGTGGTGGCCTTTTAGGTCCATACCCTTGTCTCTTTTTTTTTTATTTTCTAGAGTCCACTCCTCACTCGTCTCATGCGCATGTGAGTTGGACGGTTGATATATCTAAAACAAAGAAGGTCTGGTTAGTGAGGTTTTCTTACCTTGAACTTGTAATTAGTTCTGCATATTTTAAATGCTGCATATCATGCATCACATCATAGGAAAACCATCTATCTTATAATCTGATTTGGGGCACCCTTAGTAGTTGCCACACCCATCTACCTTAGGTCTTTAATCCAAAATTTCAAATGATGTATTTTCGCATCCTCCCTCGTCCCCTCTAGACTTGATGTATTAAGGATCTTTTGAGATGTATATGTACATTTTTCAATTTGTTTTGAGGTTTTATGTAGATTGGTGTGGCAACAACTTTCATTCCAATCATTGAGCAATTCTAGCCAATTGCATAATTTCCTTCAAAAGAAATCTGGGTTAAAACTCCCTAATTGACTTTTTTGGTCAAATAGGAGTGTTTAACCCTTATTTCACCAATAGAAAATATGGAATCGGGCTAATACATTTGCATCGCATACCCATTCATTTTGCATTATAACCCGTGGTAATTAATTTTGGTACATTCTCGCATATTCAAAAATAGATGGGGAAATCGAATATCAAAGTCATCCCAATCCCACGCAAGGAGCTCACGGCATGGTGGAACCGCCTCAACCCAGACAACCAGGCCTACATCAAAGAACGCTTAGGGCATTTAGTGGATCTCATCAAGGTGGATTACCAACCCACTCTCATTAAGGCATTGGCGAAGTTTTGGGATTCAAAGACTCTAACCTTCGACTTCCGAGGATTGGAGATTACACCCACCCTAGAGGAGTATACGACCATCATGGGAGTGAAATTTGATGACCATATTGTACAGCCATTATTGGGGAAGGATTCTACCATAGCTTTATCCAAATTCCTTCACCTAAAAATCACCGAGATCGAGAAAATTCTCAAATCTAACTCTGGTAAGTTTACCCTCTCATTCCTCTATAAAAATTACTCATCACTCCCAATCGAAGCTGGTCTTAAACCGGCTAGAATCTTCATTCTGGCTTTTTTCGCTTTCGTCTTATTCCCTACTTCTAAGACCACATTCGATCCTTCCATAGTTCATGTCGCCAAACAAGCATGTTATTGCTGGAACTACTCCTACATGATTTTAGCAGAGACTTTCCTTTCCTTGAGTCGTTTTCAATTCACCCAAAAGGGTACTTTCCAAGCCTCCAATGGCCTTCTCTACATGTGGTTCACCTCACACATCAAAACTTTCAATTTACGCGTCGGATGTTATGAAATTAGCCAATATATCCACCCATTGGGATCTTTTCTGAAATGTCAATCCTCTGTTGAGAAACTGTCCTTTAAAGAATGGGTGAAATTACTAGGAGACTTAGAGCCAAAACAGCTTCGCTGGCGATTAACTTGGCCCAGGATCTTAGAAGCCCGTATCACGGGAATAGATGGGAACCCTATCCCCTTACTAGGCTGTACTGGTGGAAGTGCCTATTATCCTATCAGGGTAGTGAGACAGTTCGGTATGTTACAGGAAGTCCCGCCAGCAGTTTATCCCGACAATTTCGCCTTCGATTTGCCCCAAGGCAGACTCACTAAGGAGACTAAGACACTGTACCAGGCCAAGATCGACCTCATAATCCACACCCTGAAGAACTCCCCATTACAGGACGTAGAGTGGCCAGATTACCTGGACGAGGAAATGAACGTCCACCGGGCATCTAAGGAGTACATCAAGATGTTCAAGGAATACCGACAGTCCATGGTGGAACCATACGTACCTGACTACATCGTCCCGTACCTGCCCGGAGTGGAGCCGTATATACCAGAAGACATGGGACCACCGCCAGCCGAGGAGGACGAAGACCTGCATGTGTGGGATTTGGGTGGATCAGAGATTGTCAAGGATGCCTTAGCCTCCAAGCGCCTCCGGACTGCATAGACGATTTCCCCATTTAATTTTGATGTTATCTTCATCTGTAATAAGCTTGTAACATTTGCATATATGATCATTCATCATGATCTTCTTAAGTAAATAATTATCACGGGTTATTCGCCTTCTTAATAGTATGTCATTCATGTTTAATGAGTAGAAAGACTGTTTACATGAGGCTAAGGGTCATGATTGAGTCTTTCCTCCCATTAATCAAGTATGAACATAGTATTAAGGAGGTTTTAGATTTCTGAACTTTCTCTCTCTACTTGCGAGTTTCTGACTTCCTATGTTAAATCAGGTGATAATTTATAGTCACAAGGACTCGTAGCAAAACGAGAAAACTAAGAATGGAGCACGAAGAACTGACTCCCAGAGTGGCCAATCTTGAAAACCAGATAAATATGATAGCCGCCATGATGGCGGAGATAAAGGCAATGATGACCGCTACGCAGGTGAAGTCCTCCAATGCTCCTGAGGCTAATCCGTTTGTAAATCCCAATACATCTACTGGCTCAGACATCAATCAAACCGCTAGCACAGAGCCCGAGAGGGAAGCACCCCCTAGGGCCCTTCCAGTCGTAGTTGATTTGGAGAAGGAAAAGAAAGAGAAACCCTCGGCCAAGACGGAAGAAGACGCGAGGAGGCTAGCAAAGATCGAAGAATGTCTTAGTAACCAAGGATACGAGTTGGTTCGATTTGACAAAATCACACCGTTTACTAAGATAGAAGTTCCAGCTGGGTACAAGGAACCTGAGTTTGTGAGAAAATACGACGGGACAGGCTGTCCCCGAGCTCATTTGAAATACTACTTGCGTAAAATGGCACATTATTCTGATTATGTCCCGCTGCTGATGAACACATTCCAAGAGAGTCTGTCCGGCGCTGCACTAGCATGGTTTATCGAGCTCGACATGGAAGAGTATGACAGTTGGGAGGACCTGGCTGAGGAATTCCTTCACCAATACAAGTTCAACACGGCTACAGCTCCTACCAGAGAAGACCTATTGAGAACTTTGAAAGGAAGGAATGAGTCTATACGTACTTTTGCCCAAAGGTGGCGAGCGATAGCTACCCAAGTCAAATCAGCCATCCCGGAGGAAGAGTTGGTGGATTTGTTTTTGAAGACACTACCGCTCGAGTATTTCGAGAAGCTTAATACCTCAGGATGTCAAACTTTCGCACACCTTATCAGGGTAGCTGAGCGTCATGAGTGGGCTCTAAGGGAGAAACGTGTACCAGAGCCGTCATTCAAGCGGCCATATCCAGCCAAGAGAGAAAGGGAGAATGCAGGCGATGTCGCTTTTGTGCCAAACCCACCGAGACCAAAGAAGTTTTCAGAATCCACCCCTACCCAAGGTGGCTCATCAGGACCGGCTCCAAAGAAGTTCGAGGCTAAGAGAAGAACCGCACCGTCTTTTACTCCATTACCTCGTCCGCTATCGAAGCTGTTACCGATGCTGCTGGAAGGGCGCCTAGTCGCCAAGGAACCCCCGAGACCGAATCTGCCAAGATTCCCTGGGTTCAACGAGGCCCAGTCGTGCGCCTATCACATGGGCGAAAAAGGGCACAACGTAGATAACTGTCTCGTGCTCAAATACAAGGTGTAAGCACTGATAGATGGAGGAGTATTGGAGTTTGATAAGACGGGACCAAATGTGCAACAAAATCCCCTACCGGATAATGAGAAAGTGAACGCTATATGGGATGAGAATGACATGGACGAGTTGGAATTAATGGCCGAGGAACCACCTTGCACGACCAATGAAGATGATCTAGTTGCAGTACTAGAGTCAAAGGCCCCCTTTGTAATTAGGCTAGATGAGGTGGACAAATGGGGGGACACTAAGAGTAGTTCCTCTGAACGCACGGTCATCTCCTTATCTGGTTTTAAGCTGGAGGACAGGAAGGCACAGTACGATGGAAAAGTTGAAAAGATCGTGATAAAGGTCCCTCCACTGGCAGATTACAACCCCAGAGCTGTCCCTTGGGACTACGGAACAAGCGAGATAGACGCAGTCATGAGGTCTGGTAGGTGCTACGCACCGAGGGAAGGGGAACCTGAAAGGAGAGAAGTGACGAGAGAAGACGCAGAGAAGGCACTGTCCATTGTCAGGACAAGTGAGTTCGAAGTCATAGAACAACTGAGGAAAATGCCAGCCCAGATATCACTACTGGATCTTTTTACCAACTCGGAGAAGCATAAGAATGCACTGATGAAGGTACTAAATGAAGTGCACGTACCAGAAACTATCAACGAGGTGCAGTTGGAGGACTTCGTGGGGACCATACTACTGAGAGACCAGATATCCTTCTCAGATGAGGATGTTCCTATTGATGGCTGGGCCCATAACAAGGCTTTGTACATATCGGCAAGGAGCCATGGCAAACAGATCTCCCATGTGCTGATTGATAACGGGTCTGCATTCAACATATGCCCGTTAGCCACACTCAGAAATTTGGGTATAAACGAGGAGCTCATCCGCACTTCTAAGGCCACCATCAGAGCCTTCGACGGAATGAGGAAAGACGTGGTTGGCGAAATCGAGCTGGACATTTTCATTGGACCCGTGGAGTTCTCTATCGGGTTCCAGGTTATGGATCTCCCGAGTGCCTTCGGGCTGCTTTTGGGTAGGCCCTGGATTCATACGGCAGGCGCAGTGCCTTCTAGCCTACACCAGAAGGTTCGATTCGTGGTTGACGGGAAAGTGGTAACCGTGCATGGAGAGATGGATTTTGCTACATACCAGAAGAGCGCGATCCCCTATATAGAGCCGGAATGTAAGGAGGAAGCAAGCTACCACTCTCTCGAATTAGTGGCAGTTACGCACGCACCTCCTGGGACTAGGAAGAGAGTTCCTGCACCTTCCCAATACACTCTAGCCCCAGGGAAGATGTTATTGGCATACGGGTTTGTTCCTGGATGCGGGCTAGGGAAGAATGGTCAAGGGATCCGGTCACCATTGCAGTTAGACACGAACGAGCACCGATCAGGCCTAGGATATACTGGTGGATTCAGTAGTAGCTTCATTTCGACAGGCTATCGTGGACGTCGAGGCAGAGGCCAGTATCGAGGCCGTGGAAGCCAAGGAGGCAGAGTTGGCTCGTTCATTGGCTCCGGACCTTGGAAGGGAAGAGCTAGCGTGATCGGCAGTCCACTGGCCCAGTATTTCTCCAAGCGTCCTAAGATGCTGGCAGATGAAACTGTTCAAAATGCAGCTGAGCCTGATCTGTCTAACCCATTTCTAGAAGACATCGTCAACGTCATCATCGAACGGCTTGATGAGGACTCCAGCCAGCCTGTGCATACCATCCCTCATATGCATAACAGGTTATTATGTAGCTCAGACCGTATCGATGACTTCTCCTATGGAATTGAGGAGGAATGTGATGACGATACCAGTGATGTCAGAAGGGATTGGAGCAGATATGAGGAACATAAACCCTTAACGACAGAGGAAACCATTACAGTCAACCTGGGTGATTCTGAGAACTTGAAAGAAGTAAAAATCGGAGGAAGACTGTCTTCGTCAGAAGTGTCTCGGTTTATTGATCTCCTCAGGGAATATCAGGATGTGTTCGCCTGGTCCTATGCAGATATGCCGGGTTTGGACCCAAACATCGTTGAACACTCGCTCCCAACAGATCCGAATGTTCCCTCTAAGAAGCAAAAACTTCGACGCACAAAACCGGAGTTATCCAAAAAGATCGAAGAAGAAGTGATGAAACTGCTTAAGGTGGGATTTATTGAGGTGATCGCTTATCCCGAATGGGTTGCTAATATTGTCCCGGTGATGAAGAAGGACGGGAGAGTCAGAGTCTACGTAGATTATCGCGACCTGAATAAGGCAAGCCCGAAAGATGACTTTCCTCTCCCACACATCGATGTCTTGGTCGATAGCACCGCCGGTTTTGATATGTTCTCGTTCATGGATGGATTCTCTGGATACAACCAGATTCTTTTGAAGGAAGAAGACAAGGCTAAGACCTCGTTCATAACGCCATGGGGCACCTTCTGTTATAAAGTTATGCCTTTCGGCTTGAAAAATGCAGGAGCAACCTACCAAAGGGCCATGGTAGCTTTGTTCCACGATATGATGCATAAAGAGATAGAGGTATACGTCGACGATATGATCGCGAAGTCTAAACCCGGATATGATCACATCCAAATACTAAGAAAGCTGTTCGAACGACTTCGGAAATATAGATTGAAGCTAAACCCCGCCAAATGCATATTTGGGGCACGATCAGGAAAGCTTCTTGGGTTCATGGTGAGCAACCGAGGAGTTGAAATAGACCCTTCTAAAGTCAAAGCGATATTAGACCTCGGGGTCCCTACGACAGTTAAGGAAGTGAGGAGTTTGCTGGGGCGGCTGAACTACATCGCCAGGTTTATTTGTCAACTATCTGAAGTTGCAAAACCATTCTTTAAGCTGCTAAAGAAAGGTGCCAAGGTGAAATGGGATTCTGAGTGTCACCAAGCTCTGGAAAAGATCAAAAGTTACCTCGTCTCGCCACCAGTTTTGGTGCCTCCCATGTCAGGTTTTCCGTTAACCCTGTATCTTACTGTCCATCAAGAATCCTTAGGGGCTCTGTTGGCCCAAACAAACCCTGAAGATGGCAAGGAACGGGCAATTTATTATCTGAGCAAGAAATTCACTGCATCGGAGATGAATTACCCTACCATCGAGAAGACTTGCGTTGCGTTGGTATGGGTGCTACACAGGTTGAGGCAATATACCCTTCATCACCACATACAGCTGGTCACAGAGAACGACCCGATAAAATATCTCCTAGAAAAGCCAGCCTTAATTGGGAAACTGGCTAAATGGCAGGTCCTCCTATCAGAATTCGACGTTAGGAGTTCAACTCAGAAATCTGTTAAGGGACGAGCCATAGCAGATATGTTAGCTGAAAATGCCCAGGGGCATAGTATCCTAAGTGACGAGAAGTCAGAGGATCACATTTCAAACTTGTCCGAGGATAAATGGACAATGTATTTTGACGGTGCTGTAAACCTCGCAGGGTCTGGAACTGGGGCAATTTTAATATCCCCTGAGGGACAACATTATCCAGTCGCTGCAAAGCTGACATTTCCATGCACCAATAATATTTCTGAGTACGAAGCCTGCATCCTAGGGCTGCAGCTAGCTCTCACCATGAAAGTAAAGAGGCTGCAAGTATATGGGGACTCCATGTTAATCATCCTGCAGACCCAAGGCGAATGGAGAACTAAAGATTCTAAGCTCATCCCTTATCACAGGTTCTTAGAGGAAATGATTGAGGAGTTCGAGGAGATCGATTTTGGATACCTACCGAGAACCCAAAATCATTTTGCGGACGCCTTGGCTACCCTATCGTCCATGCTGCAAGTAACGGAAGGCTTAGCCATCGAGCCATTGAGGGTCGACATTATTAAACAACCGGCTTACTGCATGGTGATCGAAGAAGGGTTTGATGGCCAACCCTGGTATCAGGACATTAAAAATTACTTGATGAATGGAGAATATCCTCCAGGGAGCCAAATGGGGGATAGAAAGTACATAGCCAAGATGGCTACGAAGTTCTTTCTTAGTGGTCAGACGCTGTACAAGAAGTCGTTCGATTTGGTTTTATTAAGGTGCGTAGACGCTAAGGAAGCAAACTTACTCATGCAGGAGATTCATGAAGGAGAGTGCGGACCGCACATGAACGGCCATCTCCTCGCCAGGAAGATCATGAGACTCGGTTACTATTGGATGACCATGGAGTTAGATTGCAACCGACACGTGAGATCTTGTCATCAGTGTCAGGTGTATAGGGATAGGATCAACGCTCCCCCAAATGAACTACATCAAATGTCTGAGGCTTGGCCGTTTTCAATGTGGGGAATCGATATGATCGGGCCGATTAACCCCAAAGCTTCAAACGGACACCGTTTTATCTTGGTGGCAATCGATTACTTCACCAAATGGATCGAAGCCAATTCGTATGCGAACGTTACAGCCAAAAACGTCGCAAAGTTCATCAAGCGGGACATCATTGCGAGGTATGGGACGCCCCAAGCCGTTATTACAGACAATGGATCCAACCTGAACAACAAGGTGGTGGATGATCTTTTAGATCGATTCAAGATCAGACACCTTAATTCTTCTCCCTACCGCCCACAAATGAATGGAGCTGTGGAAGCGGCGAATAAGAATATTAAGAAAATCTTGGCTAAGACCGCAGAGAACTTTCGGGATTGGCACGAGAGATTGCCATACGCGTTAATGGCATACCGAACTTCAATTTGGACTTCAATCGGGGCAACGCCTTACTCTTTAGTATATGACATGGAGGCCGTCCTTCCTGTGGAAGTTGAGATCCCTTCCTTACGAATATTAGCCCAAGCGAAACTTTCAGAGGCCGAATGGATCCGGCAGAGGCATGAGCAATTGAATCTGGTTGATGAGAAACGAGTGAAGGCTATCTGTCATGGACAGGCGTATCAAAAGCGGGTAGCAAAGTCATTTAACCGCAAAGTGAAATTCAGAAACTTTACCGTCGGGGATTTAGTTGTGAAGAAGACGCTCCCTAATGCTCCTCATCCCGGGGGCAAGTTCGCACCAAATTATGAGGGTCCGTATGTAGTACAGAAAGTTCTACCCGGCGGTGCTTTAATTCTCATAAATATGGATGAAGAGGAATTGGCAAGTCCTGTAAATGCAGATGCTGTCAAGAAATATTACCCTTGAATAAGATAAAGATCGGATCAGTCTTCATATCTCATAGGTGTCTGAGCCACATTGAAGGCCACTACATATATTCCATGCGTACATGTATACACTTGCATCACTTTCTCTATATTGCAGGTTTAAGAGGAACACCCAGATGGAGAAAACAACCTAAATAACATTATCCAGGCTAGAAGATTACGAAGAAAGGGAGTCTACGAGCTGAGTTACCTGTTAGCATACTCATTTTCCAGCCAAAGGAAATTGTCAGATGGCGTCGTAAAAGGGAGTTTATCCGATGCAACATGATAAGATTATGTCAGCAAAAATTGGCTCTTACATTAAAAGAGAACCTTCATAGCATGAGGGAATGACAGTGATCCGAAACGCCCCTAGTTCGATCTCCAAGGTTAGGAAATGTTGTGAATATTGTAAATAAATAAGACAAATTTTTGTAAATTATTTTTTGCAAAATAGTCGACGAACAAGATCAAATTGTCCAACAAAGGTTGACGGAAAATCAACCCAGCGAAGCTGGTAAAGGGAGACAACCCCAAATGGAAAAATGGTGATCATCTGATGAGATCCGTCCTGATGAAAATGGGGCAAATTGATGGAAAACCTGAATTGAAAAGGAGAGTATATCTTCCTTAACGCATTTGGTTTTAAAGATAACCCTTCTGATTTCCTTCTTGCAGGGACATTCGATCGACGACTATGACAGTTGTCAACATTAAACAAGCCCAAATCTTTTAAAATTCACTCGACCCTTTCACCCTTGCATTTTATTGTGCAGGGGCAAAGTCCGAGATAAGCCATTCATTGACGTAAGGAGTAGACTCCCCAATTTACTTGACCTGTCCACATGTCTGGGGTGACACATTCCCAATGTTCGGGTTGAATGAACAAGCCTGATTATCTAGAAACCACTAGGCGTTCCTTCCAAATCCTCAGGTAAATATATCTTCGCCCTGAACCTTTAATGAGAATGAATTCTGACGATTCTCAGGGTGCTCGAATCTAGAGCGGCATATACATGCACCCTTCATGGTAGGTTAAATTGGGTTTGAGCTTCTGCCGTATTCCTGGTCTCCCCAGATTCCAGAATGGCACCCTTTGAGGTAAATCAAGTCCTTCTTACAGGCAAACCAAGTCCTTCTTACAGGCACAAAGTCCTTCTTACAGGCAAATCAAGTCCTTCTTACAGGCAAACCAAGTCCTTCTTACAGGCACAAAGTCCTTCTTACAGGCAAACCAAGTCCTTCTTACAGGCACAAAGTCCTTCTTACAGGCAAATCAAGTCCTTCTTACAGGCAAAATAAGTCCTTCTTACAGGCAAAATAAGTCCTTCTTACAGGCATAAAGTCCTTCTTACAGGTAAATCAAGTCCTTCTTACAGGCAAACCAAGTTCTTCTTACAGGCATAAAGTCTTGCTTACAGGCATTAAGTCCTTTTTATAGGCACGAAGTCCTTTTTACAGGCATCAAGTCCTTTCTACAGGCATCAAGTCCTTTCTACAGGCACAAAGTCCTTTTTACAGGCATCAAGTCCTTTCTACAGGCACCAAGTCCTTTTTACAGGAAGCAAAGTCCTTTTTACAGGCACCAAGTCCTTTCTACAGGCACAAAGTCTTTCTTACAGGCAGTTTCATGGGGTGACATACCATACGGGTCAAATCTCAATGAAATTTAATTAGTAGAATCCTTTTATTAGGAATCTACCATGGTACGACCCACCATACGGGTCAAATGGTACGACCCACCATACTGGTCAAATTTTAATTCAATTTCTAAATCAGTGGAATCCTTTTATTAGGAATCTACCATGTCACGACCCACCATACGAGTCAAAATTTAATAAGTAGAATCCTTTCATTAGGAATCTACCATGGGTTGACCTACCATACAGGTCAAATTTCAATCAAATTGTAATCAGTAGAATCCTTTCATTAGGAATCTACCATGGGGTGACCTACCATACGGGTCAAAATTTATTCGGTAGAATCCTTTCATTAGGAATCTATCATGGGTTGACCTACCATACGGGTTCAAATTCAACCACCCTAAGGTTTTCTTATAACGAATCCTTATGTTCTCATTTCATTTTCAGTGGAACATTCATGTCACGACTCTTTTTATTTCATTGTGTTGAGTCGATTAGGATTCAGGTGTCATCTCGTCTTTGAAATGAACCTCTGTCGAGCTTCCTTTCAAAGAGGGGCAGCTGTTGACACCTGATTTTTAATCATCTTTTCTCTTTTAAAAATTTTCAGTATTTTTCGGCATTTTTATTTTTTGAAAAATCCATAAAAATTCATAAAATTGAAAAATTAACTTCGGGGACCTTGGCCAAGCCTAGAGAACTAATTTTGACCAAAAAATGATTTTTCATATTTTCAGTATTTTTTAGTATTTTTATTTTCGAAAATTCATGAAAAATAAAGAAAAATTGAGAAAATTGCAAAATCAACTTTGGAAGCCTTAGCCAAGCCTAAGCAACCATTTTTGAACAACAAATAAATTTTCATATTATATATATTTAATTTAATTTTTTTAAAAAAAAAAATAAAAAAAAATACAAAAATACTTGAAAATTTTGGAAAAATAACATTTGAGGCAAAAAAATACACAAAGATAGTTAATATTTTTATTTTAAATCTATTTTCATATTGGCCTCCGTAAATTCAGAAAAATCCAATTCGAGTCACGTGTCCCTTCACGAGTATAATCTCGAATCGGGCCTAAAAAAATTTAATTTAAGTCAACTTATTTTTAATTTTCACTTTTTATGAGTTGTGACATTGTCTTCTAATATTTTAAATTTTCATCTTAGCTCAATTATACCAAGAATGACTCAATTTTGCAAAAGGGCTTTAATTAAATTTTGCATTATTTTCAGCGGCAAGAAATGAGCTTAAATTTGACATGTGGTAAATTTTGGTGTGTCAAAAATTGTGAAGAGATTTGGACTTAAAGAAATATATTTTTTCATGGACTAAATTGCAAATACTTAAAATCTCAAGGACTAGGATGCAAATACCTAACACTTGAGGGATTATTTTGTAAATAACAAAAAGAAGAGTTGGTGGAGAAATTAGAATAGAGAAGGGAAGATGGAGAAGAGGAGATGGAGAAGGGAAAATAGAGAAGCGGAGATAGAGAAGGGAAGTTGAAGAAGAGGAGATGGAGAAGAGAAGATGAAGAAAATAAGATAAGAGTAGAAAAGGGAAGATGAGATGAAGAAGAGTTAGTGGAAAATTTAGAATGGAAGATGGATGAGTAGATTATAAAAGGAGGAAGAAGTGAGCTTGGGAGGGAAATTTTTTTTGAGAAAGAAAATCTTGGATGCTTGAGAGAATTTTGAGAGATTGAAAGAAATTAGAGAGAAAGAAAAAAAAATAAAAAAAGAGAGAGAATCCTTTTTTCCAAAAGAGAGCCTTGAAGATGGTGAAAGTTTAAATCTAGGTGTTACCATCAACAATTCCTCTACCGATCAACGCGAGTCACAAGTTCATCTCCATCGTTCGAGCCGCAATCTTGATCTATAAGGTGACACGAGATTCGAATTCGGCAATCAAATCTGTTAAATCAGGTAACGATCCTAACTATTAAAATCTTCGAGAATTTCCTTGCCCAAATAAATTAATTTAAATTTCGATTATGTCATGTCATACTCATATGTTTCCATATCTACATGTCGCATTCATACTATAAATTCTTGCAATTTAATTCTTGCACCATAAATCCCAAAGGGAAGAGCCAAGCCAATGCTTAGCCTCCCATTGGAGGTTTTTACTTACAGTAGTTAAAAATCTGCAACTTAAATACCTGTACCTTAAATTCCAAAGGGAAGAGCCAAGCCAATGCTTAGCCTCCCATTGGAGGTTTTTACTTACAGTAGTTAAATACCTGCAACTTAAATACCTGTACCTTAAATTCCAAAGGGAAGAGCCAAGCCAATGCTTAGCCTCCCATTGGAGGTTTTTACTTACAGTAGTTAAATACCTGCAACTTAAATACCTGTACCTTAAATCCCAAAGGGAAGAGCCAAGCCAATGCTTAGCCTCCCATTGGAGGTTTTTACTTACAGTAGTTAAATACCTGCAACTTAAATACCTGTACCTTAAATCCCAAAGGGAAGAGCCAAGCCAATGCTTAGCCTCCCATTGGAGGTTTTTACTTACAGTAGTTAAATACCTGCAACTTAAATACATGTACCTTAAATCCCAAAGGGAAGAGCCAAGCCAATGCTTAGCCTCCCATTGGAGGTTTTTTCTTACAGTAGTTTAAATACCTGCAGCTTAAATACATGTACCTTAAATCCCAAAGGGAAGAGCCAAGCCAATGCTAGGCCTCCCATTGGAGGTGTTTATTCACTGTCATGTACTTCTTATAATTTAATTTTTGAATCATCAGACCCAAAAGATGAGTAGGTCGTAATACTGCACAGAAGTCGTTAACACACTCCCTCTTTCGGCTTCAGGGAATCTTTAACACTTAAAAAATATAACAAATAAAAATATATACCATCCATGCATCCTATTTAAAAAGTGAAAACACAAAAGAGAATACCCTACTAGAGCCTTAGGAATAAACCAAGCCTGAGTTACCGAATTAGGATATCCATGAAATTAAGGTACCGAAAGGGCATTAGTTTTAATTAACTTGTGTAACCAAGTCCCCGAGCTCATAATCTCTGGTTCGCAGGAATAAATTAGTTCTCCCGCTAATTTATTTAGGTTCCTAATCAACCTACCAAGAATGATTAGTGGCGACTCCAAATTTCAAAATCATTTAAAATAAAAATCCAAAGTCACGATTCGGTAGGGCTTGGGAGGGTCCGCGTTAGGTTAGTCAAATCTAATTAACCTAATAATCCGTTAACCCTTTAAAATAAATTTTTTTAGAGGGTCGCGACAGTTGCCTGTAAAAAGGACTTTGGTTGCCTGTAAAAAGGACTTTTGGTTGCTTGTAAGAAGGACTTTGGTGCCTGTAAGAAGGACTTGGTACCTGTAAGAAGGACTTTTAGTTGCCTGTAGGAAAGACTTTCAGTGCATGTAAGGACTTTAGTTGCCTGTAAGGACTTTGGGTTGCCTGTAAGAAGAACTTTAGTGCCTGTAAAAAGGGCTTGGTGCTTGTAAGAAGGACTTTTATGTTGCATGTAAGAAGGACTTTGGGTTGCTTGTAAGAAGGACTTTGATGTCTGTAGGAATAACTTTTGTGTTACTTATAAGAAGGACTTTTATGTTGCTTGTAAAAAGGACTTTGGGTTGCCTGTAGAAAGGACTTTGGTGCCTGTAGGAAGGACTTTTAGGTGACTGTAGGAGGCACTTTTGGGTGCCTGTAAGAAGGACTTTTTGGTGTGCCTGTAAGAAGGACTTTAGGTTGTCTGTAAAAAGGACTTTTGTGTGCCTGTAAGAAGGACTTTGGGTGCCTGTAAGAAGGACTTTGAGTGCTTGTAAGAAGGACTTTGGTGCCTGTAGAAAGGACTTTGTGTGCCTATAAAAAGGACTTTGTGTGCCTGTAGAAAGGACTTTTTGTGCCTGTAGAAAGGACTTTTGGTGCTTGTAGAAAGGATTTTTAGTGCCTGTAAGAAAGACTTTTGTGCATGTAGAAAGGATTTTGTGTCTCGAAGGGTGCCATTCTGAGATTTGGGGAGACCAGGAATCCTGCAGAAGCTCAAACCCGATTTAATTTACCTCAAAAGGTGCCATTCTGGGATATAGGAATCCTACAGAAGTTCAAACCCGATCTATAATCTCTTGTTGCTCAAGTATAAGTCAAACAGGTAAAGATCAAAACGTCTCGAACATTGGAGAAGGTGAATACCTATATGTGCTGCATTGGATTCAAGCACATTGACAATCGTCAGAATTCATTCTCTTAAAAAATTCAGGTTGAAGATATACTTACCTGAGGATTTGGAAGACTGCCTAGTGATTTCTTTGACAACTAGGCTTGTTCATTCAATAATCTCCAAATGGATTTTGAGACCTTGAAAGGTATCCCGAACATCGGGGACGTGTCACCTGTCAGACAGCGTCAGAGGTAACATGTGCAAGCATTTTCATCAATGAGTTCATTGGTTCATGCAAAATTGTTTAACTGAGTTTGCAATGATCAGAAACAATATGTGTGGTAACTCATGATGCATTCAATCAAAATGTGAATCATGCATAACTATTCTATCAAGTTTGCATTACTAATTCTGTTCAAGGAGGTTATCATAGCATGAATGTCTCGAATGTAATCTGAATGGGGGACTTCAGTCCAAAAGGGCTTTCTCTCATTCCCGAGAAAGGTTATTTATCCTAATTGCAAGATTGAAAAGAAATCACTCAATCTCACTATCATCGCATTCAACAAGGGTTTGAGTAATCTTGAAATTGGTACGATCACGCCGATCTGGAGGCCTTGATTAGGACCATAGTGTAGGCTGGGTCAAGGCTTACTAAAGGGGACTCTTTTGAGTCAAGGCCATTGACAAAATGGTTTTGATTATCTGCTCCGGATTTACAAGTCAAGAATCCTGCAAAAATGAGAGAGAAATAGTCTTGCTCGTACCTTTTTGAGCGATGCCTAAAGTCTTTTAACTCTACGTTAATTCAAGTGCCTTAATCAGAAAAGACTTTTCATGGGCTGTGACGTAGGTTGAGATTGGGGACTAAGGAAGTGAAAGGCTTATTTTGGCCCAAGAAATATGTGAGGTGGGCTTGACGTTGGTAATCATCGCATCTTTATCACCAGTTTCGACCTTCTTAAAATAGACTTCAAAAGACACTATCGTTGTATGAGGAAAAGTGTGAACTTCTGTTGATACCGTCGTTGTTCTCGGACGGTGTAAACTTCAATTGGGTATATTTTGCAATTTGACTCATTTTAAGAGTTTTCTTTCACAACCAGATCCCATTGGGGATTTACATTGATCTGAATGGGCATTAGCATTGCTTTTAACTGGCGCTTTGCTTTTTTTTTAATGCCTAGGGAGTGGCTTTTCTTCTTTTGGTCCCGCCTTTTTCCCTTTTTCTTTCCCGTTCTGTTTAGAAAGGAGAATTTTCAAAAATTATGCTATATACACACATGTATATTAAAAATTTAGCACTCTTGAGGAGTCGACTCGGGAACTCTTTGTAGACCCATTCCTTCTGAGTTCTTCTGCTTTAAGGTAGTGCTATCTTCATCTTAGAATGAGCAATGATCACCAACGGGGTTTTAAGAAATGAATATGCAAGCTCAATTGGGTGATGCAAAGGATATGAATGTATCGGATAGGGACATGAATGCTTTTCATCATCCTAAGGCACTTGAATTACCGTGAGAGGTCGAAAGCAAAGAATCACTCAAAAATTGATGTTAGTCCGAGCAAAAAAATTTCTAACCATTTACCTCGTTTCATTCACTGGGACAACCTCCATTTGGCCCCGATGTGGGGTGGTTCTTGACAGGGGTTACGAAATGAAACTGCCGCTCAAATGGGTTATCAAGGGCTACCTCTAGTGTTTAGGATAGAGAAATGAATGCCTCCTTGCTTTCGGTATCGTACCTTTCGCAAGAAAACCCATTGTCTTGGGGAATGCGGAACCTATTCGGCACATAACTCACTGTGGATATGGGATGTGTATGGAAATGGGGTCGCCTTTCATCATCTGGTCAAACCCCATCCTACACATTCGATGCATCCTGTGTAGATCATATTCCAAGCCAGAATTAGCAAATTAAACATGCAGAAAAAGTCATGCATAAATCACGGAATATGCAAACACAATTTGGATGTGGCAACTTTCAAGCGTCATGCATGTTTACAAAATGTGCAAGTATATCAAAAATGGGAAAATTTGAATTGCCCCTGGGCATATGAGCAGATCGAGCAAATTGGGAGTCTACTCCTTAAGTCGAGGAATGGCCCGTATCTGAGTTTGCCCCTGCCCAGCATTTGGGCCTTTTCAATGTTAACAACCATCATGGTTGTCAGTCGAACGTTTTTTCCGATTCAGGGTAGCCATCAATTTGCCCCATTATCATGACCCGAAAGAAATTTTGTTTTCGACCGGATTAACGGATTATCAGGTTAATTAGATTAACTAACCTAACGCGGACCCTCCCAAGCCCTACCGAATCGCAACTTTAGTTTTTGTTTAAATGATTTTAGAGTTTGGAGTCGCCACTAATCGTTCTTGGTAGGTCGATTAGAAACCTAAATAAATTAGCAAGAGAACTAATTTATTTCTACGAATCAGAGATTATGAGTTCGGGGACTTGGTTACGTTAGATTACTCTAACGCCCTTTCGGTACCAACTTCATGAAAAATCATTTGGAGTGACTAAGAAAGATTTGGATCAAACTGACCAGAAGGGCAAAATGATAATTTTTCAAGGCTTGGAAAGTGAAAATAGATCAAACTAGTTGAATGTGGTCATTCCTTATTTTCCACAATTTCTGAAAAATTTTCGAAATTTTTTGAGACAATTTGCCCGTAAAGGGCAAAGTCATCACTTTGAAAAGATCGGGATGGAAATTCACCAAAAATAGGATTGGTCAGTCGAAATGATCCGTTTCCTGATTTTTGAGATTTTTCTGAGTTTTTTGAATTTTTTCACATTTTATTATTATTATTTTTTATTTTTTATTTTTATTTTAATGATGATTTTTATTTTATTTTATTTTTATTTTTATTTTGTTTTTTTTTTATATTTTTACTTTTTATTATTATTATTATTATTACTTTTTTAACAGGCCTAATTCCTGAGCCCAACTCTTATCAAATTTTCATTCCTAAACCCGATCGCAGCCCAAAACCCACTTAGACCCAAATTCAAACTTCCTTGTTTTGTTTTGTTTTGTTTTTGTTTTTTTTTTATTTTCTAAATGCAATGCACGAGTGAACAAAAAATGAATGCAACTCCCAACATGCAAAAATTAAAGATTAACTTTCCTTATATTCGAAATTTAACTAACCATTTGAAACACGCGAAATAATATTAATGCGACTATAATGTAACATGCAAAATAATGTGCTCTAATTACGTGAATGACATGGCGTAATTACGGGGCAAATGTGGCATGATATAATAATGTGACTAATTATATGACATAGTAAAAACGACATGCAAATACGATGACATGGCAAAAATGGCATGCAAATAACATGGCACACGATCGAACATTCTAATATTTACATGATATTAAAATAAGCAACAACACACTTGTGATTAAGAAATAATACCCAAAATCTTCGAAGATTGCCTTTCCGAGTTTGACTTTGCGGTGAACTTGCGCGCCATGCTGACTCTTCACGTCTCCAATGAAATCACAGGCAAATAACATGACCCTGGTGAATTAGTTGATAAAAATTGTGCTGCCCGTTTGTTCCTGGTTCACCAAAGTCTATTTTGCCGGTCTCAAATGGAAGTTGATGTGGACATCGAACACATCGAACACATCGAGCCTTATCGGGAAGGAGGTGCTAGGGACCCGTTGTCCTATCCTCTTGGTCCGATCACTCGAGTGAGGGCAAAGCAATTCAAGCAAGCTATTAGCGTCATGGTTTGTGATCTTTGGAGTGGACGCGATCTCGCGCCGAGAGTTGAAGAATCGTGGGCTTCCTGGTGCAACGTGATCCTTCACAGTAGCGGCAACCAAGTTGTTGACTTGAATTAATGACTGGGCAGGCAAATTCCAAGTGAGCTCAAATATGAGCGATTGCACGGAAACGGATTGTTAAACGCAACTCACTGCTACGCCGTATCTGACGACGTGTTATTTGGTGTTTTGGAAATGTTTAGACTTGTTTAGGCATTTCTTTGTTTTTTTTAGGCAATTTCCGTTTTGCGTGATTTCCTGGTTATTTTCCTTTTCCTAAGGTTAGCCCATATTTGTAATTTTCCTTTCCTAGGGTTAGCATCATATATAATGGTGCGTAAGGATTCAAGAGACAGATCATTATTATTTTTAAAGAGAGGTTTTTCTATCCCTTGAGTTCTTTGAGTACTTGACCTAATCAAGGCTTCCTTGTGGCGGTCGATTCGACTTATCGAGCAAGATAGCGAATTTCTTGTTCATGGCGTCTATAGCGTTGGTTGGTTGACACAGGTTCGTCAACAGGTCACGTTTATACCAAGGTTACCAATCACAAGTTCGATTGGGGGTCGAGGTTCGCAATTCGTACATTTCGGATCTTCGTAGAACGATCAATTCCGCATCAAGATCACATCATTTGGTATCAGAGCCACAGGTTCCGGGTTCTACAAGGTCTAGTTATCCAAATTTTACTGCTTTCATTAGACAATTTGAGATTTATTAAACTAGAGTTCGAGTTTCATCCGAATTAGGGTTTTAAGTTGTTCTTGATGTGTCTATTTCCATTGTTCGTAAGTTGTTTGAGTTTAATTTCTTTTTTTGTGTCGATCCTAGCAAGATCTGATTGTATTTGAGTTCGTCAAAAAAAAAGGAGAAAGATAAAAAAAAAGAAGAGAAAGATCCAAAAAAAAGAGAAGAAGAAGAGAAAGATCCAAAAAAAAGGAGAAAGATAAAAAAAGAAGAAGAGAAAGATCAAAAAAAAGGAGAAAAAAAAATTCAAGGAGACGACTCGTTTGTTAGTTGTGCCGAATTGTTTTGATTTTTTTTCTTTACTTTTGATTTTTCTTGCTTGGTGGTTTGATCGATTGTTGTAAGGTGGTTGAGAGACTGGGTTTTAGTCCGAAAAAGAGCTCTTGTGAAGGAAACGAGAGGTAAAAGGCAAGAGTGTGTGAGCTTATTTATAATAAAAAAAAAGCCAAAATTGTGTTAAACACGAGGGGAGTGACAAACACCTTGAGTGACACACGTGAGGGAGTGTTGGTGAGGATTATTTATTTCTAACATTTTCTTGTAGGTTTAAATCATGTCACGTGATCAAGAAAGTGTGAATCAAAGGGAGGATGGTCCCAACCAAAGGGATGACGCGATATTGGAAGGCATCCAGCAGTTGAGAGCGCAACTTGAAGCGCTTAGCACCCGAGTTGTAGGGTGTGAGACGAAGCTTGATGGTGACCAAGAGCCGCCACGTCGGATGCCACAAAATCAGCGAGATGAATTTAGAACACAACCTAGATGGCAGCGGCAATTTGATGATGAGTATGAGGCCGATATGGAGCATGACCGAGATGGCCGGTTTGGAAGGTGGAATGGGGGCCGAGGGCTTAGACACCAAGAAGATGATGAGCTTGGCAACATCAAAATGAAGATTCCATCTTTTTAAGGAAAGAATGATCTCGATGCGTACCTAGAATGGGAAAAACGAATGGAAATGGTATTTGACTGCCAACGATATTCCGAGCTTAAGAAGGTAAAAATCGCAGCTGTTGAATTCACTGATTATGCTATAATTTGGTGGGATCAACTTGTGACTGGCAGGAGATGCAATGGTGAGAGGTCGATAGACACGTGGGATGAGATGAAAACGATGATGAGGAGGCGTTTTGTACCAAGTCATTACCACCGAGACTTGTTTCATAAGCTACAAAATCTCACACAAGGCAATGGAAGCGTGGAAGAGTACCATAAGGAGATGGAGATTACCTTAATTTGTGCTAATGTGGTGGAGGACCGAGAGGCCACAATGTCACGATTTCTGAGCGGTTTAAACCGAGATATAGCAAGAGTGGTAGAGCTGCAACATTATGTTGAGTTAGAGGAATTGGTGGACAAAGCTATCAAAGTTGAGAGGCAGTTGAAGTTGGATCGAAATTACAAGAATGGTGGAGGTTCAAGCTCGAATTGGAAGACTAATTGGAAGAGAGATGAGCAGCCAAATTGGAGGGAAAACAACACCAAAGCCGAAACTTCAAAGGGAAAGGATAAGGTTGGCAAGGTTGGTTCGAATCCTACTTCAGGTAAAGTCGAAAACCCTAACACTAAGACTCGAGATATTAAACGTTTCAAGTGTATGGGCAGGGGACATATGGCAAATCAATGCCCCAATAGGAGGGTGATGATTATGACTGGATATGGTGATGTTGAATCCGAAAGTGAAAGGGAGGAAGATGATGATGAAATGCCACCGATGGAGGATTGTAGTGATGTTGAGATGCCAATAAAAGGTGAATTTATGGTGGTTAGGCGTTCTCTTAGTGTTCAAGTCAAAGAAGAGGAGCATCACCAACAACGTGATAATTTGTTCCATACTAGGTGCGTGGTGAATGATAAGATTTGTAGTTTGATTATTGATGGAGGAAGTTGTACAAATGTGGCGAGTTATACCATGGTGGAGAAGTTGGGATTAAAGACTACGAAACATCCTAGGCCATACAGACTTCAATGGTTGAATGATAGTGGTAAGGTGAAGGTGTCGAAACAAGTTCAAATTCCATTTGAGATAGGGAGATACAAGGATGAGGTGGTGTGTGATGTTGTACCTATGCAAGCGAGCCATGTTTTACTTGGTAGGCCATGGCAATTTGATCGAAGGGTACATCATGATGGGTACACTAACCGATATACGTTGATGGTGAGTTAAAAGTCTTATACTTTGGTACCAATGACACCTAATGAAGTGTATGAAGATCAATTGAAACTACAATGTGACGCCGAGAGAAATGTAAAGGGAGAGGCCGATAAGGAGAGAAAAGTGAGATTGAGGGAAAAAGAGAGAAAAAGGAAGAAAAACAAAAGCAAAAGAATTTTTATGCAAAAAAGAGCGAAGTGAGGAGAGCTTTAGTTCTGAACAGATTGATACTTGTACTTTTGTACAATGAGACATTATTTTCTACTAACGATCTTGACCCGAGTTTGCCTAGTTCTGTTGTGTCATTATTGCAGGAATTTGAAGATGTCTTTCCTGATGAGCTTCCTGGAGGATTGCCACCAATTCGAGGCATAGAACATCAAATCGATTTGATTCCTGGTGCACCACTACCTAACAGACCCGCATATAGAAGCAACCCCGAGGAGACGAAAGAGCTTCAGCGGCAAGTTAGTGAATTATTGGAGCGAGGGTATGTACGAGAAGTCTTAGCCTGTGCGCCGTTCCTGTCTTGTTGGTGCCGAAAAAGGATGGGTCGTGGCGGATGTGTGTTGATTGCCGAGCAATCAATAACATTACGGTAAAGTATCGACATCCTATTCCTAGATTAGATGACATGTTGGATGAATTGCATGGTTCCTGCATATTTACCAAAATCGATTTGAAAAGTGGTTATCATCAGATTAGGATGAAAGAAGGGGATGAATGGAAAACTGCATTTAAGACCAAGTACGGATTGTATGAGTGGTTAGTCATGCCCTTCGGGTTAACTAATGCACCTAGCACTTTCATGCGACTTATGAATCATGTTTTGCGTGCTTTTATTAGTTGTTTTGTGGTTGTTTATTTCGATGATATCTTGATATATAGCCGAAGTCTTGAAGACCATATTGAGCATGTGTGAGCTATTTTGCAGGTTCTAAGGGCAGAGAAATTATATGCTAACCTAAAGAAATGCTCTCTTGTAACTAACAAGTTAATATTTCTAGGATTTGTTGTTAGCGCTGATGGAATACAGGTTGATGAGGAAAAGGTGAAAGCAATTCGTGAGTGGCCGACACCTAAGACTGTGGGAGATGTGCGCAGTTTCCATGGTCTGGCAAGTTTTTACCGACGATTTGTGAAAGACTTCAGCACAATTGCCGCACCTTTGACCGAGGTTATTAAGAAGCACGTGGGTTTCACGTGGGGATAAGAGCAAGAGAGAGCATTTAATTTGTTAAAAGATAAGTTGACTAATGCTCCTTTGTTATCTTTACCGAATTTCGGTACTACTTTTGAGATAGAATGCGATGCTTCTGGTATAGGAATTGGAGCTGTGTTGATGCAAGGAGTGTTGACACCTGATTTTCAATCACCTTTTCTTTTCTTCTTTTTTAAAATTAATAGAAAATCCATAAAAATTCATAAATTTGAAAAAATTAACTTTGGAGACCTTTGCCAAGCCTAGGGAACCAATTTTGACCAAAAAATGATTTTTCATATTTTCAGTATTTTTCGGTATTTTTATTTTCTAAAATTGATAGAAAATCTATAAAAATGAGAAAATTGCAAAATCAACTTTGGAAGCCTTGGCCAAGCTTAGGCAACCATTTTTGAGTAAAAAAATAATTTTTCATATTTTTTGTATTTTTTTAAAAATAATTTTTAGAAATTAGGAAAATATTTAATAAATAATAGCATTTGAGGCCACAAAAATACATAAAAATAGTCAATAATTTTCCTTTAAATCCCTTTTCATGTTGGCCATCGCAAATTTAAAAAATCCAATTCGAGGTCGTGTATTCCTTAACGAGCATAATCTCGAATCGAGCCTAAAAAAATTCAATTTGAGTCAATTTATTTTCATTTTTCACTTTTAGGAGTTGTGACATTGTTCTTTAATATTCCAAATTTTCATCTTGGCCAAATTATACCTAGAATGACTCAATTTTACAAACATGGCTTTAATTAAATTTTGCATTATTTTCAATAGCAAGAAATGAGCTTAAATTCAACATGCGATAGGTGTGTCGAAAATTGTGAGGAGATTTGGACTTAAAGAAATATTTCTCCAGAAACTGAATTACAAATACTTAAAATCTCATGGACTAGAGTGCAAATACCTAATACTTGAGGGATTATTTTGTAAATAACAAAAAGAAGAGTTAGTGGAGAAATTAGAATAGAGAAGGGAAGATGGAGAAGAGGAGATGAAGATAGGAAGATGGAGAAGATGAGATGAAGATAGGAAGATGGAGAAGAGGAGATGGAGAAGAGAAGATAAAGAAAATAAGATGAGAATAGAGAAGGGAAGATGGAGATGAAGAAGAGTTAGTAGAATGGGAGATAGATATGGAGAAGGGAAGATGAATATGAAGAAGAGTTAGTGGAGAAATTAGAATGGGAGATAGAGTTAATGAAAAAATTAGAATGGGAGATAGATGAGTGGTTTATAAAAGGAGGAAGAAGTGAGCTTGAGAGTAAAAATTTTTTTGGAGAGAAAATTTTGGATGTTTGAAAGAGTTTTGGGAGATTGAAGAAAAACTAGAGAAAAAAAATTCTTTTGGAGAGATTTCAAGAGAAAAAAATTTTGAGAGAGAAAAATTCGCCGCCGTGGAACAAGCCTTGGCGACGCGACGGATTCATCTCCAACGAGCTCTAGGCGCATCAGCATGTGCAATTATCTGGTAACTCAATTTTTCGTGTTTAGATGACGAAATCTCGAAAATAAATGTACTGAACATTCGTAGATGACTTCGAGATCTTCAATTTGATATATTATGGCACGAAAATTGACGTCGTTTGCTATGTCAAAAGGGTCCCGAAATTGAAAGCAGAAATCTGGAAATATGGTGATCAGAACCTGAGATGGAATTTTTCTTATCTGACCTTTCACGCTAAATGATTTTCCATGGGTTATTCTAGACTTTGTTTCATAAAGACCTCTTCATGACATTTGTTCATAAGATCTTAATGCATAACATATAAAAAATACAAAAATATTCATGCACGTTTCGTATTTTTAATGCATTTAATGAAATCATGCAATTCTGTTGGCGTCCTTGAGTCTGAGTGTTTTTCTGTGCGTGGTCATATTGATTTGTAGTTATCTTATGTTTAGAGTCTTCTTTTGAAACTTCACAAAAAATGAAAGTTGTTCATTGGGGTCTTGTTTAGTAGACTGGAAAGTTTGGTGCATTAATTTTGAGATTTGAGTGTCCATTTAAGCTTAATCCTGAAATATGTCTGTTCTGTGAAATTTGTTTGTTTGCTGCTGAGCTCTCATGAAAGACCATTTTCTACACGAAAATTAGTGTCTCTTCAATAAGAATGTAAAACATGAAAGTTGTCAAAGACACATTTTCCCATCCACATAAAAAATCTCAGAATTTTTACATACATTTCATTATTTCTTTTGTATTTTATGGTTACTGCTTTCTCCCTAAGAATGTTCATGGACAGTATGATGTAATTCGTATTTTTTGTGTTAATGCATTGGAAAATGTAAAAAATGGTCTCAATGAAGTTTAATCAGCACGTGTTAAACTCTCTTTGAGTTTTTGAATTGTCTTAACTCATTGGTGATTGTGCATGTCCGATTGGATAAGTTCATTATTTTCATTTGGCTTTCGGCCCGATGCTTTGAAGACTAGAGGATGACCGATGTCCATTCCGGTCCCTTTTGTTGTACTCTCGACCCACGAGGCTTGGCGACGGGTGTTTGACCGATGTCCATTCCGGTCCATTTTTGTTGTATTCCCGATCATGTCTCGGGTTTTATTTAATTGTTCTGTAATTATTCACCCGACGAGTTGCGGGTTTTATTTTCACTGTCCTTAGGGTAGTTTTACTTTACCTGCTCTCTCTTCACATCTTCATTTGCTTTGGGTGATTTTGCATTCTTTTATAATACATCCAAAATACAAAAAAAATGTAGAAAATCCAAAAAACCAAAAAAAAAATTGGAAAATCTGAAAATACAAAAAATGCCATTCATGTGCATCTCATGTAGTATGTCTCATGTATGTTTGTTATGTTATCCGTATGTTCGTATAGACATATCGTATTTGTTTGTTCTCGTATGCACGTCACGTACGCGACGTTTGCAAATCCACATTTGTCTGTTATGATATGTTATTAACCCATGCATATTCATTCAGAAAAATCAAAAATTTAAAAATAAGGGTTTTATCCCCTCTTTTTCAAAAATGAGGGTTTTATCCCATCTTTTCAAAATGACGACTTTGCCCTTTATGGGCAAAATCGAAATGTACGTATTTACATACACATATCACTATGCATGTCACATATATATGTCACGTATTTGTATGGTGTATGTATGCATGTTACATATCGTATTCGTGCGTCTTCATACGCATGTCACATACGTATTCGTATTCGTCTATCCCCGCATGCATGTTGTATTCATACGCATGTCACGTACGCATATCATTCGCATGTCCACGTACGTATGTCCTTCGCATGTAACGCACGTATATGTATTCGTCTATCTCGTATGCATATCGTATTCATACACATGTCACGTACGTATGTCGTTCGCATGTCATGTACGTATGTCATTCGCACGTCACGCACATATTCGTATTCGCATATCTACGTATTCGTATATCATATTCGTATGTCCGTATTTGTGTGTCGTATTTGTATGTCAACGTTTGCGTTCATACCCTTTATGCATTTCATTTTAAAGTAAAAACATAAAAAGAACACCTTACTAGGGTCTTAGGAATAAATCAAGTGAGAGTTGCCAAAATAGGATATCCATGGAATTAAGGTACCGAAAGGGCATTAGTTTTAATTAACTAGTGTAACCAAGTCCCCGAACTCATAATCTCTGGTTTGCAGGAGTAATTTAGTTCTCCCGCTAGGTTACTTAGGTTTCTAATCAACCTAGCAAAAATGATTAGTGGCGACTCCAAATTCTAAAATCATGTGAAAAAAAATCAAAGTTGCGATTTGGTAGAGCTTGGGAGAGCTCGAACTAGGTTAGTTAATTTAATTAATTAATCTGGTAATCCATTAACCTAAAAATGAATTTTAGGTCGCGACATGGGTCCCAACATATGTGATTACTCTTGGATCCTCTTAGGGCTACCGTACAATATTCGTCTCGTGCATTATGGACCCTAGGACCTCGCGGCCAAAATCATTCATGAACGGCCAGCAACCTATTTGAACGTGCATCGACCAATACCACACAATTTCTCGTCTTAGACCGCCCTAGAACCATCACACGATGTTCCTATCACACTCCATGGACTCCATGACCTCTCGGAGAGCACTTAACATGCATGACCAGCAACCAATCTTGATATACAAAGGACTACACTTCACGACACAACCTCCTCACACACGGTCATCCCTCAAGTTGGACATGCATGGTCAATTATCACATAATTACCCATCATTGGCTCTCTGAATCCATCATACAATGCTCATATCACATCCCGTAGGTACTAAAGCCTCTCGGACCAAACCACACACACACGGCCAGCAGCACATTTTGTCATGCAAGGAATTATATCTCACGGCACACACACAAGAACACCTCAATTCATACATGGTTCTACCCCAAGTCTAGTTATGAGATTACCCTTCTCGATTTTAAGCACGAAACCGTGAGAGAGTTGGCCTTGGAAGTCCTTGACGAGGTTGTCGGAGCTGTATTAGAAGAGAGACAATTTGGAAGTGTGAGAGAGTGTTCAATCCGTGGACATGCAAGGGCGATTCAACTCCGAAGGTGCTCAAATGGGATTGCATGTGAGGAATTCAAGCTTAGATGGTGTTGCATGTGAAGAATTTGTGCTTGGGTGGTCTTGCATGTATGATCTAATTCAATATAATCGAAATTCAAGATCTTACCGACGTGTGGGAGAAAACGGGGGTCGATTCGGACTCCGGGTGAGTCCGAACGATCCGTTTGAAAATCGGTGCGCGTTGGAGTCCGCCACGACGGGATTTGGACAGCCACCGTAGAAAGGATGTTCCGGCCAGATCCGACAGCTATTTTCTGCGATTCAGGCGGCGTTGGAATCGTCTGGAAGAGAAGAAGATAATGGCGGTGGTTTCAGGGAAAACTGAGCTCTGAGGTGAAAGTTATGGCCGTCGGAAGGTGCGGGGGTCAGGCTCCACGTCGGGATCAGAACAGGAAAGTTTAGGAGGTCGGACGGGGAGCTTCCGGTGGTCGTTTGGAGCAAGGGAGGCGGCGTTGGAACGGTCTGGATGTTAGGAAGAGGATGCCACTGGTTTTAGGGAAAACGGAGCCCTATGGAGGAAGATATGGTCGTTGGAGGGTGCAGAGGTCAGCTTGTCGCCGGGAGTGAAGAGGGAGAGAAATGGAATGAGAGAGTGAGGCTTGAGTGTTCTATTGCCAAAAATGAAAGAGTGAGAGAGTGAGAGCAGATGGGGGGGGCGTGGATATGGAGAGAGAGAGAGAGAGTGGGTTCTTGGATTAATTAAATGTGATAGTGGTGAAGGAATATGCATGGGGGTTAGGGGAGAACATTTTGGGAATGTTATATTGGAAATTGAGTGACTTAGTTTATTATAGGGAATGTGTTATATTGGTTATTTAATTCAAATGTGATAGTGGTCTTGGAGTGGGCGGTCATGACACTTGGCGCAATGGGATGAGGGTTTGATTTTCGAGGAAAATTCGACTGATAAGTAGCCTCTCGGTGTTTCGTTTCCCTCGTGACGCTTACCGTCGAGACCGGGAAACCTTCTATCGGATCCGACGTGATTCTCGAGCTAGACTGAACTAAAATTCAATTCACCTAGGAAATGCTAGGAAATACTCAATCTATGATCCGGAGAACTTCGAACGGTCCAAAGGCATTTTGGAAATTTTCTATCATTGCCTCGGTTTCCAATTGAATTTCCTCGAATGTAACACCGTCCAATTCTCATTGTAACTTTTCTGGCAAATCCGATTGTCCAACTTAGGAATTTTATTTCGTAGCCACTTCCACTGATTTACAACTTTAGTAAATGCTCGGACTAACGGGCGGCTTCAAGGAGATACGCGTATCGACCTGTCAGGGTCCACGTACTTTAAGTTCCTTGGTAGCCATTCCCCCTTGGTCAGTCATCCCGAGTTGATCAGACTCGAGTGAGATTCATCTAAAGCGAAATAATGAAATACGTCCATTCTCATTAAATTCCCAAAATGGGTCGAAGATTCAGACTGTTACAGCTCATCTCACTGGGGATTAGATTACAGGATGTGTATGGGAATGGCTTGCCTTTCATCATCCTGTCATGCCCCATTCTGTACATTCGATGCGTCATATGCAATTTTATGCTCCCTATTCAAATTTGGTAGATTAAACATGAAGAACAATCATGTATGAACTACACAATGTGCGAGCATTTTTCAACCAAGCAAATGTAGCAATTAACAAAATTGTCATGTTTCTCAAAAACAGATGAGGGGGAATCTAAGTTGCCCCAAGACAATGCGAACGGATCAAATTAGTCGGGGACGAGGACGAGCTCATTCTCATGTTTGCCCCAAAATATGCTCGCCCTAGTTGTGATATGGCGAAGACCAACATGGTTGGTCGAATGCCCTTGTTTGCCTCATTTCCATCAGGACGGATCGCATCAGGCGATTATGACTTTTACCAAAATTGGAAATTGCCCCAGACATGGTCACTGCTGGGAATTTGATTTTGAGTTTTGGCAAATAACTCGTTTCCACATCGGATCCCACACGAGAAAAAAATGCATAAAATAGGATCTTAAGATGATGGAGAAGCTTCCATTTTGATTTGCTTCAGTGGTAGCAATCAAAGACATGTCTTCTAGCTTGGCACCTGCAAGAAGAAAATTGGGTGTCACTTTGGGAAGACATATGAGAAAGAGATACGACACTTCCCTTTTTTTCAAGTTAGAGCTCGTATCAGTTTGCTCCGTTCTCAATCAGGCCAGGCTTTGGCAGAATCCAAAATTGCCCCTATACATGCCCCAACTGGGAATTTGACTTTGGAAATTTGGTGGACAAAGACTTTTCAATTTGCCCGGTGTCCCTTTAGCTGACATCGCATGGTCAAAGGGTCAGTGAAGCAAAGATTTGCTTTGATCGATTGATATCAAATAACTCATAAGATTTTTTGTGAAAATATCGATGAATAAGTCATGCAAGCACGCAAGAAGACTCTGGGGATCATGAGTTGTCTTTGTCCATGTGAATGAGTTGTAGAAACTTTGGCGTCTACTTTGAGAATTCCAAGATTTTTCTTTGGGTTTTATTGAGTTTTAAGGGGAAGGGATACTTACCTATCCGGCACAGTGATGACCCCTGTAAAAATGAAAGGGAATGCGTCAGTATATGTTCTTCATATTCTGGAAAAATTGGAACGATACTGTTTTACCCTTGTGTGTACTTCCATTGAATTTGAATTGATGACGTTCCTTCATTTGGACTGGATTGGATTGTATGTCCCGAGTTGCCCTTCACTTTGAGCTTGCCACATAAGTGCTTTGCTTAGTTGGGCCTTGTTTTCTTTCGGGTTGCCTTGGACCATCATTATTTTCTATGCCATCGGGCCTGTGGACCGGAGGGCTCCTTTAATTTAAAGGTTACCTTTAAGGCAAATGAGCCCTATCGCATTCCATTGGGTCATTTCATTTTGCGACACTCTTGAGGCAATTTGCAATCCCCTGGGTGAGAATGGAACAAATCAAATTTAGCATTTTGCAACGATTGAGGGTAAATTGGAACGACACACAGTTACTCGTCTTCGAGCTCGCCTGGGCTTTTCAATTGAAATTTCCCTACGTGAGGCCATTCAACATTTCTCATTATGGCAGTCAACGATGTTGTGACAAATTGATCCGCCCTGAGTCTAGCATAAAAAGGGATTCACGCATTTGACAGGATAAAAAACAAATTACCCCCTTGCCCTTGAATTAAATCTAGACACCTAGAAAGCTGGAAATATCATACGCAGGGGAATTAAGCATGAAATGAAAGGTGCACTTATTCAAGGTCAGTTCTGCCTCTCCTGCTGGTTTGGGTGTGGATGACCGATGTTTGAGAGTCCCTACTCACTGGCTCCTGATCGTGGCTTCGGACGTTTGTCAACCCTAAACTAGTTGACTAGGGCAGTAAGCTCATCATTTGGGTAATCTCTTGAACCTTCCAGCAACTGATGCTCGAATTGGGCATTGTTGTTGGCAAATGCTAGCGGTAGATTTCTCATTCTGTCCTCGCCATGAGCAATTTGACTTCTCAAGTTGGAGCCTTCATCATTACTCAAGAAAGTGTGGGGATCACTAGCTGTCCTGCTGCCAAAAACTCCTTCCATTCGTGGATTAGAGAAGTGGAAGTGCTCAGGATAACTTCTTGTCTGATTCTCTGGCTGTGCAGGCGCACTGATCGTGGGATGGATTCTAACCACAGGTTGGTGCTCAGACCAAGGAATCTGAACACACTGCCCCTGCGGTCTATATTCTTGAAGAGCATTGGGGTGATTTTTGGGGATACTTTGATTAATGTCTGGGGGATTAATGGCACGGCTACTGGCTTGGTTGATGATGGGAAGTGGCTGGCCCCTTGCTAACCTGCGGAATTTATGGTGGCGAGGAGACTTGACGTTCAGGCTTGGATTAGTCCTGCCTTGGTTTTCTTGATTCTGAACTGTATTGTGTTCTCTCACCCTTTTTCTGTACTTCTGAAGATAACTCGAAACATTTCCTTTAGTGAGTCTCTCTACCTTCATAATTTCCAGTATATGTTGCGGCCATGCCGAATTGATTCCTAGTTGCTGAACTGTATTAACAAACATACGATGTAGCTCGGGAGACCAAATCATCTTCTTTTTTCAGTTGCTTGGAACAATATTGAAGGCTTGATGATTGTTCTCTTGGTCGTGCAATTGCTTCCTTACCACGTGCTGCCATATGTTTTGAAGCACCCGAACCCTAATTGGTTTCGTTATGACGTCTTGGGCCCCATGTAAGACAGCCTTCATTATGGCTTGTTGATCATCGGTTGCCGATATTACGACAACTGGCATGTTTAATTCAGAATTGATGACTTCCAAGAGAGTGAAAATATTCATGTCAATCCCTACCATGGCAATGAGGATGATATCAAACTGGTCACTACTCCTCCTTAATACTTCTAAGGCCTCTATTGCTTTTGCTTGAGCTAAAACCTTATACCAGCATTTTCTTAATACGGTAACAAGGATTGACAGAGAGACTAGATTACCATCAATGGCCATGACCGGTAGACCCTTAGGGTAAGGAACTTCATCAGCTTTGACCTGGGTTGAACATGCACCTATTTCCCTAATGCTCAACATATTTCTAGATCTAGGACTGCCGACTCAAGACCGCCTCAGGATGTCTTCTTGGACTTAAGGGATCACGGGATCGTCGATGGCTTCTCGTAACAAGCTTTGAAAGCCGATGCTTTGATGGTGAAGGTTTTGAATTCCTCTCCCACGAAAACTCCTTCCTCTCTATCTTTCTCCTGCGAGTTTTTGCAGATGAGCTCTCACTATCAGATGAGGACAAGTTTTCTCTCTGGCAATAGCAACGACTTCCCTCTTCACGGGCAGCGCTATTAGATTTACCGAGGGAGAAAATCTGACATTCAGCTTTTGATCAAAAGGGGAAATCTTTGTTTCTCGCTCAGTTTGTCTTCTTCTTCTTCTTCTTCTTTCTTTTTTTTCTTTTTTTTAATGTAGTGGCCCCCCTGAAATCCTTTCATAACTTTTCTTGTGGATTTGTCGACACCCAAGACTGTAGATCAACAGTAAGCCCACGATTCTCGATTTACACGTCATTTCTCTCCAAACTGTGATCCTGCTTGGGGCACGAGATTCGATTTCTATCTGGGGTTGCTCGATGAAGTTGGAGTCCCATATACGATTCTGATACGGTATTTGCACATTTGATGGGAGGAAATACAATTACCCCATTGCTTAACCCTAGATACCGAGAAAGCAAAAAATATACCACATAGGGGAATTGGGCATGAAATGAGAAATACATTCATTCGAGATTGGTTCTGCTTTCCTTGAGGGTTCTCTACCAACAGACTGATTTCAGAATTAGATCAACTCCGAATTAGATCTGGTACAGATGACCGAGGACTCACAATCACCGGCTTCGGACCATAGACTTCATTCCACTCGTGGTGTTGCATGTCTCTTCCCTCGGGAGGTACCGATGTTGATCTAATGAGAACGGTTCTCCCATGCGCTCCTCGAACAAAACCTGATTGTGTTGGGAATTGATTTGAGTGTTGGAAAGGTAGTGGAGGAGGAATATAGGGCATGTCAGAAACGAACGGCTCCTCATCATTCTTCGTAGCAATGGTGGAAATCTTTTGTAACTGCTCCTTCAAACGAGCATTTTCATCCCTCAGGCGTCGATTGTTGAAATATAGCTCGATAAAAGCGGTACGGCCACCACAATTATGACAGGTGGTGGTGGCAAGAACGTCTGCCCAGAGCTTTTCATTTTCAGCCTTTAGAAATGCATTTTCATTGCGTTCATATTAAACCTTCATTCTGGTTCGCTTATTTTGATACGAGAACTTAATTTGCCAAGGCTCCAGCCCTATCTCTTAACTCAGTTCCATTTTCTGTTTGCCGTCCGGCATAGGGCACGTTCTGAAAAAATCCTCAAGGCTTTGTATTTGCTCCTCAGTATGACGACGGTAACACTTCTTTTGACCTTTATTGTTGTTCCCCTTATCTTTACTGAGATCTTGGACGTCGTCAGCGGAAGGGTCAGGCTCCATGGTCTGAATCCCAGACATGGCCTCGAATTCTTCATTTTCCATGTCCAGCAAGTGGCGATAGCCCTCATATATGTTGGGTTGAGACATCCTTGATGGGCTACTGGTTCCTCAACGTTTGCAGCTCTCTCTTGTATCTTTACTCTCTCTAAGCAAGCATGGATGCTTAAAAACTCTCTTCTGAGTATGGATGAAGATTACCAGGAGAACGCCTCTTTTAAAATCTAGCCGCGGGTTCAGAAATTGTATCGCCCCTCTCGACATTTCTGTTTTTCAGACGAGCCTTCACTCTGTCTACAAATGGAGACAATTCTTCTCTTCTTTTCCGCTAAAATTTACTTGTCTCCCACTCGGCTCGTCTTTTTCTTCTTCTTTCACGGTAGGGGGGCCCTGTCGTTATCTCCACCATCGATTTGCTGGCGAGTCCTCCAATAAAGACGAGTCATATCTCTCTTTCTGCCGAAAATTTCTTTGTCCCCCACTTAGCTCGTCTTTTCGTTCTTTCTTTTTTCAAAGCGGTGGAGTCCCGTCCAGCTTTTCCACAGAGACGTCGGGTTTGTTCGGCTCAAGGTTGCCGCTTGACTGGAATTTGAGCCAGCGGGGGTGTTGCCGATAGAGAATGGGAGATAGAAAAACCTGACCAATAAGGACTGCCCCTGTGAAATCAGTATTTAAATTGAAGCAGATTATCGCCTTCGCATTCCGATCATCTACATCAACTCTCACCTCCTTTCTTTCGTATTCTGCTTTCAAAAATGGCCAATTCTCCTAACCATACCTTCTCCACCGAAGTCCTGGTTGGGTGGGAGAGACTCCACAATCTTCTTGGTAGAGGTTACGCTCATATAGCCCAAAACTCTACCATTGAGGCTAAAATCCTCGGTCTATTCAGGACCATGGACGCAGCTTCTGTTGAGGGTACCCAACTGGGGAGGGAGTATCGGAACTTCCCGACCCTCTTCATCAATTTTCTGGCCGCCTATAGCCGCGCTTATGAGACAGTCCTTGTGACTGCCGTCGTGAAAACTCGTTACTAAGACCGGCACGAGCGTTTGGAAACAGTCACATTTGTGGCTGATAATCACAAGAAGGCCCTCAAGTTTGCCAACGATAAGCTTTCGTGGCTGGTTCGTGAGAGGGGAAAGTTGGTGGACCGTCTGGCCTTGGTCTGAACTTACGCCGAACAGGAGCCAGGCAATATTATGATGAGGTGCAAATGCGGTTGGTTGTAGGAGAGACTTGATGACATTACAACAGACATTGCTTTCGAGAGGGCGGCGATTTCGGTCTTGGAGTTTGCCATTGAGCATTACGAGGCCAGTATGGCCCAGGATAAGGAGAAGTGCGATCGCCTCTTCTTTAGACTCATGGAGCTTGATCCTGAGAACGCCCGGTGCACCCAGAGCATTAACTTCATGGATAGCCAGCTGAGCTCCTTTGTGATGCTTATTAGGGCTCAACTTGATTTCACTTTTCCTCCCCAGTGAGTTGTTGTAAGGTTTGCTGGTGAATGGAATGAAGAGAAGGTTTCACATGTTTATGCTTTTCATTTTGCTGCCATTTTTTCGCCCATATAGCATGATAGGGCGATTTACGGTACTGAAGACGTTGAGGCTTAACACTCTTCTTGGTGTTCTTGTTATCTGCTACCGGCGATGGTATCAAGGACATTGACGAAGGGTTCGGTGGTGGCCCCCACCGGTCACAATGATACCTGTGAGTCAATCGTGTGAATTATTACAAATCGACCACTCGATTAGTGCTCCAATAAACAAACCAGGCTGCCTGTTACGTGCCCCACTTTACTCCTGCCTATCTCTTTCGACGTCGACTTGAATGTGTCGGTCGCTTGTAGCGTTGGGAGAAATGATTGCGGGCCATGCTCGGTAATAAAATACTGGTCCTCCAAAATCTTCCATGTGTTTTGAATCCGAGGAAGGTAAAAAGGCAAGCCTTTGTTCAATTTAATTAGAAAGGCGTCGCAAGGTCGGGTTTATAATCTTGCCCCATGGGTTCGGCTTTCTCAACAAAAATACATGAACCCTTCTAATACATTAAAAATGTCTCCAAGCCCAATCTGGATGCATTCACTGCTCCATCAATATACATCGCCCATATGTGCTGACTGATTGACACGATTCTGTATCCGGGACTTCTTTGCTTGCCCCCAGATTATCGGTTGAGGCATCGGTAATTATCCGTCCTATCGTATTCCTCGAGGTTATTCCCCATTTTTACTCCCACCTGAGGTACCTAGGATTCCCTGCAAAAGCAAAGGATATAATGAGTATGTGATTCAAGAGGGGTCAGCCCATGATTCCTACATTAGTCTGATTTTATTTTTGCAAACTTAGAGAAAATTTTCTTAGAAAAACATGGTTGAATTTCTCAAAAAGAATTTTCTTGCAAGTTTTTACAACTTGAAAAATGTGATAAAATCTCTTTGAAATTTAGCAAATTTCCCGAAGGGATTTTTCTTTTATCAGAAGGAATTTTTAGTGGTAAATTTGTTGAGAAAATTTTGGGTCCATTGAAGTATTAAGAAACAAAATGTGACAAAATCTTTCATTGATCAACAAAATTTACTTAAGGGATTTTTCCGCGTTCATTATTTTCAAAAATGGGATACCAATTTAGTTTTTATTTTCTTTTAAAAGATGACCATGATATTAAATTCAAAATTTGACTGAATCCTAACATGGATCGACCCAAAAATAAATACAAGATAAGGTTAGAAAACTCACTTTACCTTGAAAAATACCATGTAAGTCACATAGACATGCACATGAATCGTGAGTTTAAATCTTAGCCAATCTACTCTAAAGGCTGACAAATTGAAGCGAAAGACTTACGGCAAGGCGACAATCTCGTGCACATAATCAAGATTAGCCGTGATCCCATGACGTAATCAGGATTAGCCGGGTCTCCCCACTTCGGCTGCTCGAGCTAAAAATTAAAACCATTGCTTTGGTAATCTTACCAAGCCTGAGGCCTAACTTTTAAACTCATTTTTGAAAAGAGGTTCGGGATTGAATCTGGGCTAACTTTCGACGTGATCTTACGCCGAACGCTAAAACCAAATCACAATACCATCCTAAAACTAGTGGTCCAGGTCCGGCCATAGGACGTGTGTGATGTAGTGCCAAGACAATTAATCATGCACAACAATTAATATACAAACACCGCTTCAAAAATGTGCGAAAATTAAATTCATAGTCCCTCACACCAAACCTGCAAAACAAAGGGTTAACCAAACACTCCACCCCTTATAACTCCCATCCTGCAAAACCATTTAACACCTAAAGATTAAAATCCAACCAATGCCAAATCAAATGAATTTTCATGAAATTTTCCTGGCCTAAGTCCTCTAGGTTCTTAAATTTTTTCAAAAATTAAGAACAAGTCCCCAGCGGAGTCGCCAAGTTGTCGCAACCTAAAATTCATTTTTTTTAGGTTAATTAATTACCAGATTAATTGATTAAATTAACTAACCTAGTTCGAGCTCTCCCAAGCTCTACCAAATCGCGACTTTGGTTTTTTGTTCAAATGGTTTTAAATTTTGGAGTCGCCACTAATCATTTTTGGTAGGTTGATTAGAAACCTAAGTAAATTAGCGGGAGAACTAAATTACTTCTACGAACCAAAAATTATGAGTTCGGGGAGTTGGTTACACTAGTTAATTAAAACTAATGCCCTTTCGGTACCTTAATTTCATGGGTATCCTAATTTGGCAACTCAACCTTGGTTTATTCCTAAGGCTCTAGTGGAGTGTTCTCTTTTTGTATTTTCACTTTTTAAATAGAATATACGTGACTGACATTTTTTTTTTGGCATTTTCAAAATATTAAGTATTTCCCTGAAGCCGAAAGAAGGAGTGAATTAACGACTTCTGTGTAGTGCTGCGAGCTACTCATTTTGGGGTTTAGTGATTCAAAAATTAAATTACAAGAAGTAAATAACAATAAATAAAGACCACCAATGGATAGCTCAGCCTTGGCTTGGCCCTCTCCTTTGGGGTTTAAGGTGCAGGAATTTAAATTGTAGAAATTTAAAATGACCTCTAGTGGGCGGGCTCTGCCCTTCACATTTTGGGGTTTAAATTCTTTAAAATAAAACGAATTGATTTGACAATTCGGGCCGAAATCCATCAACGGATCAATTGAAAATTTAATGGGCACTCAAGAGCTCGTCACCGCCAATCTTACACCTCCATGGGATTTACCGTTGACTTGGAGTTGTCCTTTGCCTGATATAAAAATATGGAGAAATGGAGTAATGGAGCAAATATGATTTAATTCACATTAAAAATTAGAACAATGAAAAAGGCACTTAGCTTCAATGGCATTATGAGAAGTGCTTGATGGATATAATTGATTTTTGCCTGAAATCAAATATGGGGAAATGGGAGAAAAGTAGAAAATTTGAGCTAGTTTATACTAAAAAATCAAAGAGAGTAGAGGGACACTTAGCTTCAAATCTGGGATGAATTCTTGATCGATGAAGAAATTGATGATGATAACCCTCTAGCTTTAAACTCCCATCATCTTCAAAATTCTCTCTCTCTTTTTGGTATTTTCTTTCTCTCAAATTTTTCTTCAATCTCCAAAAACCCTCTCAAACATCCAAAATTTTCTCTCCAAAAAACATTCTTCCCTTTCAAGCTCTCTTCTTCCTCCTTTTATAGCCCACTCATTTACCTCCCATTCTAATTTCTCCATTAACTCTATCTCCCATTCTAATTTCTCCACTAACTCTTTTTCATCTCTATCTTCCCTTCTCTTATCTTATTTTCTCCGTCCATTCTTCTCCATCTTCTCTTCTCCATCTCCTCTTCTCCATCTTCCCTTCTCTTATCTTATTTTCTCCATCCATTCTTCTTCATCTCCTCTTCTCCATCTTCTCTTCTCCATCTCATCTTCTTCATCTTCCCTTCTCTATTCTAATTTCTCTACTAACTCTTTTTTTATTATTTGCAAAATAATCCCTTAAGAGTTAGGTATTTACACTTTAGTCCTTGAGATTTTGAGTATTTCCAATTTAGTCCCTAAACAAATATTTCTTTAAGTCCAAATATCCTCAAAAGTTTCAACACACCTCTCCTATGCTTAGTCGAAATTCATCACATATCAAATTTAAACTCATTTCTTGCCACAAAATTTAATTAAAGCCCTTTTGAAAAATTGAGTTATTCATAGTATAATTGGGCCAAGATGAAAATTTAGAATATTAGAGAATAATGTCACAACTTCTAAAAGTGAAAAATGAAAATAAATTGACTCAAATTAAAATTTTTTAGGCCCGATTCGAGATTATGCTCGTGAAGGAATACACGACTCCGAATTGGATTTTTTAAATTTATGATGGCAAACATGAAAAGGGATTTAAAATAAAAATATTGAATATTTGTATGTATTTTTGTTGCCTCAAATGCTATTATTTATGAAATATTTTCCTAATTTCTAAAAAATATATTTAAAAACTACAAAAAAATACGAAAAATTATTTTTTGCTCAAAAATGGTTGCCTAAGCTTGGCCAAAGCTTCCAAAGTTGATTTTTTAATTTTATGAATTTTTATGGATTTTCTATTAATTTTCGAAAATAAAAATATTGAAAAATACTAAAAATATGGAAAATACTTTTTTGCTCAAAATTGATTCCCTAGGCTTGGCCAAGGTCCCCAAAGTTGATTTTTTAATTTTATGAATTTTTATGGATTTTCTATTAATTTTAAAGATAAAATGGGATAAAAAATCAAGTGTCAACAGTACCGAGGTGAGTTGAGAGTGCTCGAACCTTGGACCGTAAAACCTAATTTACTGGATAGGACCGACCCCACTTGTATACTCTACCCTACACTAGGATTAGTGGTGAGCTTACTGAGTCCTCGACTCATTGGCGGTGATTGCCTTCTTTTCAGATCTAGGACGCCAGTGATGGCTGCACCACCGATGCTTTTTGGACTGCCAGTACAGATGGATACCCAGGTCATCCTCCATTTTGATATGCATGCTGTGATGTAGCATAGGCACGAGACAACTGTATTAGTAGATCAGAGCGGACCCTATCTTGTACCCCATAGGTTCGAGGCGTGGTTTAGAGAGGGCCTTTATGGTTTTGAGGGACCCCAGCGAGAATCTCTGATACCTATGGAGGAGGACCCATTATGGCTACAGCCTGCCGAGTATGGAGGCCAGGTGATCAACCCCGATCCGCTGTAGGAGTTGCCGTCTCCTGGACGCTCTGAGATTGACGGCCATAAGGAGGGCGATGTCTTGGACACCGAAGAGGAGGACCTAGAGGAGGATCCGAAGGAGGACCCCAAGAAGGATCCCGAGAAGGAGCCTGAGGAGGACTGAGTTCCGTTGCTGCTGGTTTAGTCTTTTTGTAGTTAGCTTGACCGTAGGTGTCCTGTTTATAGGTTGTGGTTTTCTTTTGGGGGTCTGTACCTAACGCTTATGATATGTATGTATATATATTGTTTGTGTTCATTCTGTTCGTTCTACCCCTCTTTAGTGTATGTATGCATGTATGGTTAGGAGGCACGTTTCCGGAGGTTCGAGAGTTCGATGAAGGACGCGTCGTCTGGCCACGACGGAGAGATTTCCTGGGCCGTCGCGTATCGTAAACCAAGCGAGCGAAATGAGATTCGTTTGCCTGAACGGGATGCCGCGTGCTCGAATGAGGGTTCGGGGTGTGACATTCCCGTTCGAGTGGTATCAGAGCAAGGTAAGCTCGATATGAGACTGTTCGAGATTTTGGAGTGATAAGGCTGATGATTTTGGGGGTAGTTAGTTAGACAAACCCTAGACCTAAGGATAGTTAATGGTAGAATGCATGAATTGATTGGTGCATGTGATTGTTTAGCAGAATCGATTGTCTAGAGTAGCCTTTGGTTAAGGTGTTTTAAGCTAAGCTGCAGGTGCGTCAGGACCTGAGGTAAGGTTCTAAGGCATAGCCCCGTGAGTAGGGCGCTTGATTGCTGATTGCTGGATAGTTAACTTGTTAGGTGCTACTTGTGGTTGTATGCCTAATCGGCTGTCGCGCGCTGCTTGACCATCATGCATTGCATGATTTCTGCATTAAAAGAAAAATGGTTTAGAAATGAAAACGATTTAAATTTGGAATTTGGGTTTGAAAAGTCCATGCATCTCATGTTGTTGGGTTTGGTGACCATCAGCCTGGTATGGGACAGGATTGACGGGACGTCTAAAAACTGTAATAAAGCGTGGTATGAGACATGTGGAACGGAATTCTCTCTGTCTGTGGGTAACTTAGGACAACTGTTCGCACCAAGAAATGAGGAGGGCGAGGAGTGGTCGCCGGGGCAGATATCTGATCAAGGAACCGGCTCCAGACAGGCTTCTAGTTGAGGTGGCGAACAGAGTGGCTTAAGTTGTGCACTGACAGGGTTGAGTCTAGATGTCAACTGGGTTCAACTGCATTTAAGCTGCACCGAGTATCAGAATGGCACCGTTTGAAGCACTGTGTGGAAGAGCCTGTAGGACTCCGATTTGTTGGGACGAGGTTGGTAAGAAGAGCATAACAGGCCCGGAGTTGGTTCAACAGTCGGTTGAGGTAGTTAAGGTGATTAGAGATAGGCTGAGGACAGCCTAGAGCAGACAGAAAAGCTATGTAGATAAGCGACGTAAGCCATTGGAATTTCAAGTTGGAGATCATGTTTTTCTGAAGGTGTCGCCGATGCGGGGATTATCTCGATTTGGCAAGAAGGGGAAGCTGAGTCCGAGATTTGTTGGGCCATTCGAGATTCTGGAGAAGATCGGGACACTGGCTTATCGTCTGGCACTACCGCCGAATTTGTCGCAGATTCACAACGTGTTTCATGTATCGATGCTGGGAAGTACGAGCCGGACCGTGGCCATATATTCGATCATGAAGTCATTGAAATGGATGACTGCGTCTCGTACATGGAGAGGCCAGTCAGAATTGAAGATCGTAAGGAGTAGGTGCTCAGGAACAAGACGATATCGTTGGTCAAGGTCATTTAGGAGCACCATGGGACTGAAGGAGCTACTTGGGAAAGTGAAGACGAGATGAAGAAGAAGTACCCGTATTTGTTTGAGTAGCCCAGTGTAATTTCTGTTTTGTTGTAAGGGTTGGTGGATTGTAAATTTCGAGGACTAAATTTTTATAAGGAGGGAAGAATTGTGACAGTCTGAAAATTCGACCTAATTATCGGAATTTCTAAATGAATGGAAATACTTCGTTAATACACTTTGATCGACGCTCACTCAAGATTAGCTACCCTGAGATGACTAACCGAAGGGGAAAGGCTACCTGGGAAAAATTTCCCAAACAGCCGCCTGTTGGTCTGAGACAGAGACAGAGTCGGTATTTAATGAAATTGACCACAAAACGAAATCCGACAACGGACAATCGAATTAGTAAGATAAACACAATTAAAAAATGGAATCAGTTTCAGAAATGTCGCCAGAAGGGCAGACAGTCGGTGTACGTCGTGAAGCAAGACGTGATTGGAAAATTACCGAAATGCCCCCGATAAATGCTCAGTCCTTAGAATTAGTTGAATTAGGATTTTTGAGAGTAGATTCGATAAATCGAAATCAAAATTCTGTCTGGAATTCGTTCGCGCTCGGGACCCGATCGGTGCATTTGGCACGCAAATCGAGGTAAGTCAAATCAGTTGTCAAATCAATCGAGGTCTTGTTAATCACATCAATCATTTATGGCACAATTCCCAAGGCATGACAATCCATCAATCCATCCATCAACATGTCAAGTACAAGATTACACCTAAACAACTAAAAAAAGATTCACTTTGATCAATTTCTAGGAATCGCGCAAGTGCAAAATTTTTAGTAAATTGGTAGGATTTTCCAACTCCTTACTTGTTGAATTGTTTTTTTTATATCTTGGATTGAAAACATGTGTTTCGCCGGATTCTTATGATTTGTGATCGAATTTTTGTCACAAAAGATGAATTTTCATTGATTATCAAAATCGAACTATTTGAGATGCTCCTTATTGACATATTTCTTTCAATCAACTATGCATGCTACCCTAGAGGCCATAGCCTAGAGTTTCTTGAAACTATTTACATTTTAGTATATCAAAAAATCATTTACATTTTAATAATTAGTTTTAGTTCGTTTTTGTTTTTTGTAAAACAGAACAATTGAGTATTTTTACCCACCAGCTGGTGGCTGCACTGGTTTGCACTCAGATTCTTTCACGAGGGCTCTAGATTCGAAATTTCGTTGTGTTAATGTCTTACTTGGGCACTGTGGTGGTGGGGTCCTACAGTTGTCCCCAAGGACTAGTCGTGCTTTACCGTTAGTTTTGGCACAAGCTTGCCGGCCGCGTGGACATCTCGGTTATAAAAAAACAATTGAGTATTTTTTTTTTATTGAATTGGGGCTTGAGTTTTTGGTATTCTCATTCCCTTTGATTTAATTTGGTTCATGGATAGTCTTTTCTCATTGTGATGATTATCTTTTGATTGATTGCAATATCTTATCCTTGAATATATGATAATCCTTGGATGTTATGGGTTGGATTGAATTGAATTCATCAAATCCCTTGGGAATATTTGAAGTCTGGATAATCTTTTGCACACCGTTGGGTAGCATTATCCCGTGAATTTTTCTAATGATATTTGATGTCACAAATAATGTTTAATTCAATTGGATAATTATCCAAATTTTTTAGGATTATTTGAAATTAATTTGTAAATCTTGTTGGATAATTTTCTTTAGAATTAAAATTAGACTTTGGATAGGGAAATTGATCCCCTCATGATTTTCGGCCACCCCTCTCACATTTTTTAAAGTTTTTAAAAAAATTCAAGACAAGTTTGATTGATTTCACTTTGGTCATGTTTGATTCTTTTATTTTTAAAAGTTTGCACAATTATAAACAAGCATGCCCATAATATATGCTCCCTTGCACCTTGTCCCTTCAAAAATTCAAATTACATTCCCCTAGCCATGATATTATGGAATGAGATTATAATTTGTATAGAATTTCATGGTTCACCCTTTGTATTAAGGGATGATGTTATTCTATATCCAATCTTCTTATTGACTCGAATCTAAGAGTACATTGTGGATAAAATTTCATTCGTCCCTAATCTTTGGGTATGAGCGAATTATTTGGAATAATCAGATTAAAGGTATATTATGGGCTTTCTTGTTTTTTTTACCATCTTTGTATTTCATTTTTTATTTAATTAAAAATATAAAAATAAAATAACTATAATTTTTCTATAGTTAATCACGTCAAAAGTCTATTTTTATCTCACAAATAACATCTAATATAAGTTAAGTCTTTGAGAAATCATTTTTTAAGTTAAATTGGCTGTTATCACATTTTAAAACATGTTTTTTTTTATAATGGTCGTAATTTAATCCAAAATTATGAAATAAAATCAATCTTTTTGAGTGTTATATGGTCATCCATGTCACATTTTCCCAAGCAAAAATATCAGTCAATTTATGTCATCAATCGAAAGGAATGTTTCATGAAATTTGGTGTCGAAAAGGCATTAATTTTTCAAATTAATGTAAACAAGTTTCCGAGCTCATTTTCTCTGGTTGTGAAAATAAATTGGTTTTCCCACCAATTTATTTGGGTGTCTAATCGGCCTATCAAGAAATATTAGTGGCAGCTCCAAATCGACTATTTTTGTAATCAAACCTAAATTGTGATTTGATAGGACTTGGGAGAGCCTGAATTAGGTTAGTAAATTTTAATTAACTTGATAATCCATTAGCCAAATTTTAGGTTGTGATAGCTTGGTGATTCCACTAGGGATCATACATAATTTTATTTTATTTTTATCTTTTTGGAAAAAATAAAGGGATGAAATGAATTTCCAATTTTTCAAAAAAAAAGGAATTTTTCTTATTTTTTTAGAGAAATAAAAAATTTTAATTGACCCCTTTAATTTTAAAAAATAATATATAAAAAATGTTGCTCGTGGACTTAGGCCATTGATTTTCATGATTTATCCCTTGATTGGTAGATTGTGATTGATTTTTGGATCAATTGATTAGAATATCTCTTGATTTCTGAACCAATTTTCGTGGGTTATATCTTGATGACAACGCATTGTTCTCAATTTTTGAAATATTTTTGCAAGTTTACTCGATTTTTGGCATTGAATTTAATTGCTTTATTTTACTGCAAATTTGCCATATTAAGTGATTATACTTGTTGTGCATGAATTCATGACATTGAATCATACCTAAAATGTTAGATGAGCCCAGGATGTTGTTTAGGCAAGACTCTTCCTAACCACAGAATGAGGAGTGGATGACCTTACATTCGACCTCGACTGTATTAAAAATTCCCTACATTGGCCTGAATCTACTGCCGTGAGAGGAATTATTAACATCCCCAAGCTTAAAAGGTGCTAAAGAAGGACTATAATTTTTTGGTACAATTTGCCCATTAAAGCTATAAAGAAAAATCAACTAATAATGCATGCATGAACATCATTTTGCTTGTCTCTGAACCTATGATCTTTGATTTTTGTGCTTAGGAAAAGTCCATGGCTATTAGGTGTGCCATTGTATTGGTCCATCACTTCATGGGGCATGACAATATATGTACTGTTATTATGTAAGAAGCTGACTTGGCTGATCGGTTAGCACAACTCGATCATACAGCATGTGAATATGTGCAATGTAAACTAGGAAAGTTTCTACTACTGCTTGACATCAAGGTCTTTGTTGGCATTAATATGGCTTATTTTACCCAACAATTTTGCGAGCAAATTGTCTTACTTTTGGGTAAGTCGAACTAGTTCCTTTGATGGGTTTTACTGGAACAACAAGTATTACCCCCCTCAAGTCATATGGCAGTTCGAGTACATATAGAAGATACCTCCACCTCTCCCATTTGAGCAAGTCCACTTGAACTTCAAGAACCTCACATTGAAGCATGAGGAAACGATTATCTCTAGTTGCTACTTATGGGCAATGTACCATCCCATGAAGCTTAGTTTTTTGAGGAAGCTATTGGAGCCCACTAATGAGGTGTATTGCCCCATGAAAGAATACCGTCTGAAGCATTCTATTCCCTTGACTTGGCATCCTAAGCTTCCTGACATCACTTTGGCTTAGCACACGAACAACAAGCATAGGTAATTACTGGAGGATGCATATGAAGAAATTATCATGGTGAGGAAGCACTCAAGCGATCGAAGACTGAAGTTGGTTCATTGAAGCATTCTTGAAAGGGATAAATCTACTCTTGTCTAGTTAAATCATGTCTTTTCAATTCTAGGTTGTCTATTTAGGGCATTTACCTTGTGAGTTCACAAGTTGTTGTACTTCTCTTTAATTCTAGTTTAATGAAGGATTATGTTTTTTGTCAACCTTGCTGTAATGCACAAATTTTCTAATTTCTTTCATCTAAAGGTTGAATGTCCTACCCTCATAAGAAATATCTAGAGGATTCTAATCTATCTTGGTAAAAATTTTGAGTTCAATCCAATATGTTTTCCATTTATGACAGAATCAATGGTCAAGGCGAAGCAGTCTGAAATTTCACATTTTTTCTAACCTCACACTTATCTTGCCATTTACTACCACTAAATTGGATTTTTGGACTAAAGCTAAAGAATGAAAGCAGTAGATGTTGACACTTGATTTTTAATCATCTTTTCTCTATTAAAATTAATAAAAAAATCCAAAAAAATTCATAAAATAAAAAAATAAATTTTGGGGACCTTATCCAAGCATAGAGAACTAATTTTGACCAAAACATAATTCCAGTATTTTTCAATATTTTTATTTCCAAAATTCATAAAAAAATCAAGAAAAATGAAAAAATTGCAAAATCAACTTTGGAAGCCTTGGCCAAGCTTAGGTAACCATTTTTGAACAAAAAATAATTTTTCATTTTTTGTATTATATATATATTTTAAAAAAACTTAGGAAAATATTTAATAAATAATAGCATTTGAGGCCACAAAAATACGTAAAAATAGTCAATAATTTTATTTTAAATCCCTTTTCATGTTGGCCAACACAAATTTAAAAAAACAATCCAATTCGGAGTCGTGTATTCCTTCACGAGCATAATCTCAAATCGGGCCTAAAAAAATTTAATTTGAGTCAATTTATTTTCATTTTTCACTTTTAGAAGTTGTGACATTATTCTCTAATATTCTAAATTTTCATCTTGATCCAATTATACTCAGAATAACTCAATTTTGCAAAAGGTCTTTAATTAAATTTTGCGGCAAGAAATGAGTTTAAATTTGATATGCGATAAATTTGGACTAAACATAGGAGAGGTGTGTTGAAAATTTTAAGGATATTTGGACTTAAAAAAATATTTTTTCAGGGACTAAATTGTAAATACTCAAAATCTCAAAGACTAGAGTGTAAATACCTAACTCTTAAGATATTATTTTGCAAATAACAAAAAAAGGGAGTTAGTGGAGAAATTAGAATAGAGAAGGGAAGATGAAGAAGATGAGATGGAGAAGAGAAAATGGAGAAGAGGAGATAGAGAAAAATGGATGGAGAAAATAAGATAAGAGAAGGGAAGATGGAGAAGAGGAGATAGAGAAGAATGGATAGAGAAAATAAGATAAGATAAAGGAAGATGAAGATGAAGAAGAGTTAGTGGAAAAATTAGAATGGGAGATATATATGGGGAAGGGAAGATGGAGATGGAGAAGAATAGGTGGAGAAATTAGAATGTGAGATAGAGATGAAGAAGAGAAGATGAAGATGAAGAAGAGTTAGTGGAAAAATTAGAATGAGAGATAGAGTTAATGGAGAGATTAGAATGGGAGATAAATGAGTGGGCTATAAAAGGAGGAAGAAGAGAGCTTGAAAGAGAAGATTTTTGGGGGGGTGAGAAAATTTTGAATGTTTGAGAGAGTTTTGAGAGATTGAAAGAGATTAGAGAGAAAGAAAAAAATCAAAAAAAGAGATAGAGAATCCTTTTTTCCAAAAGAGAGTCTTGAAAATGGTGGGAATTTAAATATAGGTGTTACCATCACCTATTTCTCTACCGATCAACACAAGTCACGAGTTCATCCCCATCATTCGAGCCGCAATCTTGATCCATAAAGTGACACGAGATCCGAATTTGATAATCAAATTTGTCAAATCAGGTAACAATCCTAACCATTAAATCTTCGAGAATTTCCTTGCCCAAATGAATTGATTTAAATTTCGATTATCTCATGTCGTACTCGTGTGTCTCCATATCAACATGTCGCATTCATATTTGTGTTGTCATTAATTCACGCGTATCCACCTAAATTGTTTTTTCGACTGGAAAATTATATCTCTGATGTTTCCACCTCTCAATCCTTAAAAAAATGGCCATTTCAGCCTTTTGGTCAGTTTGTCCTAAACTTCTTTCCAATCATTCCAAATGAGCTTTTATGAAATAAAATGGTACCGAAATGGCGTTAGAATGATCTAACGTAATCAAGTCCCCGATCCCATTTTTTCTGGTTCGTAGAAATAAGTTAGTTCTCCCGCTAATTTATTTAGGTTTCTAATCGACCTACCAAAAATGATTAGTGGCGACTCCAAATAAAAAATCTTTGCATGAAAAGAACTTAAGTTGCGATTCGGTAGGACTTGGGAGGGTTCGAATTAGGTTAGTCAATTAACCTGATAATTCGTTCACCCAATTGAAAAAATTAAATATTTTTTTCGGGTCGCGACAACTTGACGACTCTGCTAGGGATTGGCTTTTTGGAATTTTCGAAAGAATAAAGCACTAATTAAAGTACTTGAATTTTTTTTTCAAAATTTTAAAAGCCTTAGTGGATTTAGGCCATAAAAAATTTCGTGAAAATCCATTTGGTTTGAGAATTGATTGGATTCTAATTTTTAAGTGTTAAATGTTTTTGCAGAATGGGAGTTATAAGGGGTGGAGTGTTTGGTTAACCCTTTGTTTTGCAGGTTTGGTGTGTGAAGCTTGTCATTTAATTTTTGAATTATTGAAGCGGTGTTTGCATTTAATTGTTGTGCATGATTAATCGCTTTAGCACTACATCACACACATCCCGTGGTCGGACCTGGGCCACTAGTTTTAGGATGGTATTGTGATTTAGTTCTAGCGTTCGCCGAGAGATCACATCGAAAGTTAGTCTAGATTTAATCCCGAACTTCTTTTCAAAAATGAGTTTTAAAAGTTATGCCTGAGGCTTGGAAAGATTACCAAAGCGGTGGTTTTAATTTTTGACGCGAGTAGCCGAAGTGGAAAGGCCTGGCTAATCTTGGTTACGTCGCGGGATAGCGGCTAATCTTGATTATGTGCGCGAGATTGTCGCCTTGCCGTAAGTCTTTCGCTTCAATTTGTGAGCCTTTAGGATAGTTAGAATAAGGTTAACCCACGAGTCATGTGCATGTGCATGTGCATGTGATTGTTTATTTTCCTATCCCACGGTAAAGTACGCTTCTAAACTTCATCTTGTCTTATGTTATTGTTTGGGTCGGTCCATGACACTTAGGATTGTGGCGCGTGATTTATAGACAATGGGACACATTGATATCCGTTTCGTGTACATTCCAAAAGTCGAGTTGAAGCAGATGTGGAGGCACTTGAGCATTGATGCATAGACCTATGCCCTTAGTCGTATGGGTCACGTATTGCCACTTTTGGATATCGAATTACAGACTAGGGTCATGTAGGCGCTTGCACATTTCTGGTGTCCATATACTGCTACTTTCATTTTAGGTAAGCACGAGCTCACTCCGACTTTGGAAGAGTATAGCCTTGCCATTGGAAAACCTTTGAGCATTGATTTAATTCACCCTTGTGTGGAAATGGATCCAATTTTTATTTTTGCCGAGTTTTTGAAAATTAGAGAAAATAAAATTAGGAAAATTTTAAAAGGAAATTGTCATATGTGCCCTTTCTCATTCCTTCTTGAACTTTTTTATGAGAGCAATTCATACTTGCAAAGCAGGATATTTATTCTAGCTTTCTTCGGACTTGTGATCTTTCCGCTCCAAAAGGATTTTATTAGTCCATCCATGGCTTGGATAGCTAGGCAAGTTTGCAGTGGAATGAACTTTACTAATGCTATCCTGGCCGAGACTTTTATATCTTTAACTCGTTTTAAGCAAAACAATGAAAAAACATTTCATGCTCCGGTTGGACTTTTGCAAATGTGGTTTTTCTCTCATTATGCTAAGTTCGGCTAAAAAATGACCATTCCACGGGTAAGTCAAGACGAAAACCCAATTGCAAAATTTCAAGAGCTGCAAAAAAATATTGCTAGATTGTCTTATTCTGAGTGGATTGATTTATTTAAAGATCCGAGTCCCAAGGTTTTTCTATGGCAAGCTATATGGTTTCAAGTCTCTAAGGCTCGTTTGTACCATGGTGAGCGAGAGCCTATACTTCTTTTGGGTATTACCAGTATGACACAGTATCATCCTCTCCGTGTGGTACGGCAATGTGGAGTTTGACATGATATTCCACCACCTTTGGGGCTAAACACTTTTCAAGTTGAATTCGTTGCAGGTGAGAATTATAGAACCAAGATCAAGCATCTTGACCAAACTTGGCTCAAGTCCAAGACTCGCTCACTATCACTACCCAAGGAGGAGCTCGAGGGAAAGGAAAAATGTTATCATGTGAAGGCCCAGTATATTAAGTACCATTTGATACCAACTCACACGCTTCTGAAGTTCCCGTTGGTGATTGTGAAGCGCACCCGTCAAGTTGAGATCGAGACCTATGCAAAGAAGACGCAAAAGGAGAAAAGACAAATGAAGACTTTGGCTAAGGAAAATGCACGACTTCGGAAAGAGTTGGAGGCCCATTTGTCTATAGATTGCGTCGCTACAAAGAAAAGAAAAACAGCTTGATTTGCCATGTTTAGGATTGTTGTTCCATGTTTAATTGCATTTTCATGACTTTGTGAGCTTTTCTTGTAATAAAGGTTACTGTTCAGATATGACTTTCTGGTAGTACATAATTTTTATTGAACTTTATAGTTTTAATTGATCCATAAAGTCTTCACAGAAAACATTCACAAGACCCTAATTCATCACTCAAAAAAAGTTTTTGAATCAATTCAATGTATTTTCTATTTATTACTGAATTTAATGTGAAAGAAAAACTGTCTGAATTCTGGAATTTTCTCGACTTCACTTTTGTTTCTCCATTTATCACTAGAAAACATGCTCTTTTGAGAAAACTTAAAACATGAAAGTTGTAGATTGGGCTTTTAATTAGTGAACTGGAAATTTTTGGGCATCAATTCACATTTTTGATGACCTATTTATCCTCAAAGTGAAAACTGGACAAATCAGTTTTCTGAAGAAAATTTTTAGAGAGAAGTATTAAACTGTACTAATCCATGAGGAATCTTCCCAATCTCAAAAAAATAAAAGCTGTACATCATTGTCTTAATTATCAGCTCGCAAAGTTTAGTACTTTCTTGAATTCTGTGGGAATTGATACGAATTTTCTCGTAAAAGCTGACGAAATTGAAATTTGTTCAAATTAATCCTTTGATCATGTTGGCTTTGTTTCTTGGATCTAGAGGGTCGTCATGGACCGACTTGTCATTTTCATTCATCATACTCATTTGTATAAATTCTTTTTTCAGGTACCCATTGATCACGGAAGTGCCACGCAGCCGTATCAGAAACCGTCTTAGGACAAGAATGGAACGCGAGGAATTGGGCCCCAGGGTAGTTAACCTTGAGACGCAGATGATAACCATGGCTACGATGCTGGCAGAAATGAAAACTATGATGATAGAAGCCCAGGCGAAAACTAGCTCGCCAGTTGATCCGGCCTAAACTGCTCACCCATCATCATCCCACCCTTCGAGCGTGACTCAAGCTACAGGGGAGGCGCACATTCCAAGAAAGGTGCCGAATGTCGAGCCGTCACCCGAGTCTCCGCCGGTGGTAACCGACCTCGATACTGAAAAGAAAGAAAAGCTTGTGAGCAAAGTAGAGGAGGGTGCAAGGAGGCTCGCAAAGATTGAGAAATGCCTCAATAGCCAGGGATATGAATTGCCCGTTTCGATAAGATATCCCCCTTCGCTAAAGTGGAAGTCCCGCCCGATTACAAAGAGCCCGAGTTCGTCAGAAAGTACAATGGGACAGGTTGCCCCCGAGCTTATCTGAAGTACTACTTGCGCAAGATGGCGCATTATTCCGATTATGTTCCGTTATTGATGAACACGTTTCAGGAGAGGCTGGCAGGTGCTGCTCTAGCATGGTTCATTGAGTTGGATCTAGAAGATTATGACGGTTGGGAAGATTTAGCTGAGAACTTCTTGCATCGGTATAAATTTAACACCGCGACGGCTCCTACTAGGGAAGAATTGCTAAGGATGGTAAAAGGAAAAAATGAAGCAATTCGTAACTATGCTCAAAGGTGGCGGGCTTTAGCTACGCAATTTAAGCCATCAATCCCTGAAGACGAGCTTGTCGACCTGTTTCTGAAGGCACTACCATATGAGTACTTCGACAGACTGAACACTTCTGAGTACCAGACCTTCGTACATCTCATAAAGGTTGCCGAAAGACTTGAATGGGCTATGAGAGAGAGAAAGGCTCCTGAGACTGCAACGAGACGCCAGTATCCACCTAGGAAGGAAAGAGAGCCCAGCGTCGATATGGCTTTTGTGCCTAATCTATCGCAACCAAAGCAGTTCTCCAACTCTACCATGGCACAAGGAAGCTCGTCATGGTCAACACCGAGGCCGCCTCAACCTCAAAAAAGGAAGCCACCTCCTAAGCAATTCGCTCCGCTCCCTAGGCCACTATCCAAGTTGCTCCTAATGCTGTTGGAAGGGAGGCTAGTCGCCAAGGAACCACCGAGATTAAATCCTTCGAGATTTCCGGGTTACGATCCGAGCCAATCATATGTCTATCATATGGGAGAGAAAGGCCGCAATGTTGACAATTGTGCCACCGTGAAGTTTAAGGTTCAGGTCCTCATTGACAATCACATCCTTTAGTTCGATAAAACGGAGCCAAATGTACAACAAAACCCACTCCCGGACCACCAGGTAATGGGTATGATATCCGAAGATGAGTTAGATGAAGAGGAGTTTAGACTAACAAAGGCACGCCATGTAGACAAGAGATTTGTCCGTGAAGCTAGTAGGAGGGGAGAAATTGTGGATACCCTGGGGCAGGATAGAGAAGGCTACAACTATAGGCTTCTATATTTGATCCCACCACGTTTCTTCGAAAATGCGAAAGAAATAGTGCCCAATCGGTGGAGAGGCATGGACGACATAGAGGAGGTGCCAAAGAAGGGTCCTTCCGACAAAAACTCCTCTGAGACAATTGATGAAATCATCCCTATTGCGACAAATGAGAAAGAAGTCGACCCATTAAGCGGATTAAGCGTCGCAGAACGCTTCGGTAATATCGAGAGAAAGCTGAACTTCACCTCCGAAAAGTTGTTAGATTTGCTCCAGCGATCGAGACAAATGAGTCAGCGTGGGTCATGAGCGACGCACTTGAATTGGAGCTCCACACAAGGGTCGAAAACCAAGGTCGTATGCTGACTGCAATAGAGAATCGACCGGGGGAATTGGCAACTGTGGTTGATAAGTTGAAGGAACGAATGGACGAGTGCGGATTCGGCATTGGAGAAGCCCCCACCCGAGCTAACCTCTTTCAAGTGGTTAAACGAAGCGATGAGCGATTCCAAATTTACGCGTATAGATGGAGGTTGCGCGCCTCACAAATAAATCCCCCGTTAACTAGGGAGGAGCTGATCGGGTACTTTCTGAGAACCCTCCCGTACGAACTCTTCCAATATATGGCCGAGACCACCTACGACTCGTTCTCCTATCTGTTGCGGGTAGGCGAGGGAGTTGAATGGGGACTCGCCAACGGAAGGCTGAAGAGTAAGGATGCTAGAAGAACCAATGCGCCACCCTCTGATAGACCCGATAAGACAGCTCATGCTGAACCCAGATGCGGGTACAATTTTGAAGACTTGGATGACCTCATTAGGATGATTGAGATTATAGAAGCTTTTGTAATTAACCTAGACAAGGTTGACAATTGGGAAAAGGGAGATGATTACTTAGTCAAGCCACTTACAATCAGCATCTCTAATGAAGAGGCGAATAATGACCCTGAAGGAAAGGCTGAGGGTGTCAGACCTGTTGTGATAAAGATCCCTCCAATGGAAGAGTACGATCCCAAAGCAGTTCATTGGGACTACGGGACGAGCGAAATAGATGTAGTGATGAGATCGGGGAGGTGTTATGCACCCAAAGAGGGAGAGATCGAGAAGAGAGACGTAACTAAAGAAGATGCCGAAAAACTGTTAACCATAATCAAAACGAGCGAATTTGAAGTGATAGAGCAGTTACGAAAAATGCCGGCCCAAATCTCATTACTGGATCTGTTCGTGAACTCAGAAAAGCATAAGAATGAGCTGATGAGGGACCTGAATGAAGTACACGTACCTGAGACGATTAACGAAATACAACTGGACAGCTTCGTTAGCGCCATCCTATCAAAGGATCAAATATCCTTATCGGATGAGAACATTCCTGTGGATGGATGGGCCCATAATAAGGCTCTGTACATATCGGCTAAGAGCCATGGCAAGTAGGTCTCTCACGTGCTAATTGATAATGGGTCAGCATTCAACATATGTCCGTTGGCCACACTCAGGAACCTGGGTGTGAATGAGGAGCTTATCCGTTCCTCCAATGCTACAATCAGAGCTTTCGACAGAATGAGAAAGAATGTGGTTGGTGAAATCGAACTAGATGTCCTAATTGGGCCGGTAGAGTTCTCCATTGGATTCTAAGTCATGGACCTCCCGAGTGCTTTCGAATTTTGATGCACGTCGTCAACGCAACAAAAATAAATCCTTATCCGACCTAACTAAAATATAGTAAGGGCAAGCAAGGGTCGAACCCACAGGGAATCGTACCACGAAATTCTCTTAACGTTGCTCTCGGCAATCGTCTCGAGGTCAAGTTGAAAATAAGATTGAAATAGTCGAATTGAAAAAATGATAAACGAGAAATAAGAATGCAACAATCAATAGCGAAAAGATCTAGGACATATAACTTCACCTCGCGACATATGCATTCAATCCCTCCCTCTCTAATGCTATCGAATCATCCAATTGCTAACCTAGGATTCTAATATCTCCTCATACTTCTTCCGAATGTAACAAAACGTATCACCGGTATCGAATTACTCACTCTATTTCTAGGCAAGTGAATTAGTGGTGACCCATTATGTTTCAATCCTAATTGGTTACCTAAGGCGTTCCAGTATATCCCTATCCCTCACACAATTAGTCCGGTTTTCCAACACTTAGACTACTTAGGTTATCCAAGTCGTGATCTAAATCTAGACTACTCTCCTGAGTCTCCCTAGATTATTGAATCTATGCTAATCGGTGGCCAATCAATCAACATGCATTAAGAACAACAAGGATAAACAATTGGAGAAATTCAATTGACATTAAGCAAAGGAGTTCATGAAACACATAAGAACACGAGGTTCCGTCATAGTCCTAGAAGAATAAATTAGTTCATGATGGGGAAATCAAACATTGCTGCTCTCAAAGAAAACATGAAGAACGACATAAGAAAAAGAGAAAGGAGATAGGAAATCTTGTCTTCCGGTCTTCTGTCTTGAAGATTAGCCTCCTTTGATCTTGATTTTCGTCTAGAACCCTAGCCGTCACTCCACGTTGTCTTCTTCTCTCCTCCTTTTCCAGAATGCCGCCTCCCGAAAAACAGAAGTTTCTTTCAAAAGGTCCTCTGCTAGGGTTATCTGCTCTTTCCTATTTAAACTCCCTAAGATATTTCTAAGATATCATCCAAGAATAATATTCTTTTAGCCCTTAAAATAAGAAAACCAAATCCTAAAATATCAAAACAGAATATTCTAATAGGATAAAATCTTCATGATGTGGCAACAAGGGAAAAATCGCGCGTCGCGGATTTTTGACTGCATGCAGATGGATACATACTTCTAGGACGGATGCATCCATCTCGGTTCTGTCTTCAGCGACTTTAAGGCTGTAGTTTTCCAAAACTTCTCACTGATGCTCTTTACTTCATTCTTCCTCATCACACCTGCACATAGTAAGACCATACTAAGAAACTCGAGCATGAAAACATGAGGATTAATATAAAAATCATCTAACCACAACCAAAATATTAAAGTAAAGTAAAAACACTAAAAGCTAAATAAAACTCGAACGACTAAACTCAATTTTCCTCATTTTAGAAGCACTTTAACTCTACAAAAAGTAGAGTTATCACACCCCCAAACCTAATGTTTGCTAGTCCTCGAGCAAATACGCAGAAAGAAAAACGCAAAGCCAAACTCGGCACGACTATTCCTCAATCAAAACTCGAATCAACTTTTTTGACCAATCCCTTAATGTTCTCAGAAATGGTGCATTCAAACTTGTGGTCAAGTTTCCTTTTCACCCATCTCATAACTGCAAAACTATACGTTTTCATCTTCATTAAACTTAATGTCAAAATGTTAAGTCACCTCAGTACGTCACGCAATGGATATTGCCAACCTCATAGTTCCAATAAAACACAGTGGATCGGTAACTTAGAGAGACCAACCCAAATACCCCCCATCCACTAATCAAAGGTTTCGCACATTTAAGAGCTAAAACGAGCAAGACAAATGAAATTACCGCTACACGACTCTGGATGTCTCATCATCATTTCCCGGTGGAAACCCATGTAACGAGCTTTCGATCAATGACTCTCGGACCAGTTGGCCCAAGGCATTAGGCTTTAAGGAACCCCTTAGATCTATTACTCGAGTACCACCAAGGTGACTCACATCACGAGTACATATTCAGGCATGTATCACAAACGATTCATCCTTTCTTTTCTTCTTTTCATAATTTTTTTTTCACTTGAACATCAGTACTCAGAGCCTTGGTAGCTTCTTTTATATATATATATATATATATATATATATTTTCTCTTTTTTTTAATGAACTCTACCTAAGATTTCGCATCAAGGAAGTACTCAAGCAGCTCTATTCATCACCAACTACCATGTGTTATAAGACCTGAGGTTGTCCCAACCATTCCATTCCAAACTGAGTTTTTTCGAAAAATTGAAGCAAAACCATTTGCAAATCCAATGCATTGTAATACAATCATGAGTCAAGTGTCGATTCTTCTCTTCCACAAGTTATAAACGCAAACCACTAAAATTCATCATCGAGCTAGGATCAATTCATCTTAGATTTCATCAAGTTCAACTGAGGAATTTATTCAAACACAACACTCTAGACTCAACCTAAACATTGCAGAAATTGAACCATAAACAGCAACATTTCCTAGTGAAGACTAAGAAATTCAGTAAAACAGTAACCTTACTCCTCCAAACCTATTTTAGAACAAACCCAAACATCTAGCAAGGAACAGGCACACTAAAAACACCAAAGGCAAAAACAACCCCCCCAAATCTAAGCACTTCATCGCCCCGATGAAAAGAACAAGTACAAGGTCACGAGGAACTTCCCTGAATAGTTTAGTCGTTTGAGTGGTCCTCTGAGGGTCACTGTTGCTCTTGCCGAGCACCATCTGCAGTATGCATTTGTTGAAAGGATGCCCAAGTGGGAATGCTAGGATGTCCTGCTGTCGCGACCTAAAATTCATTTTTAGGTTAATGGATTACCAGATTAATTGATTAAATTAACTAACCTAGTTCGAGCTCTCCCAAGCTCTACCAAATCGCGACTTTGATTTTTTTTTCGTTCAAATGGTTTTAAAATTTGGAGTCGCCACTAATCGTTCTTGGTAGGTCGATTAGAAACCTAAATAAATTAGCGGGAGAACTAATTTATTTCTGCGAACCAGAGATTATGAATTCGGGGACTTGGTTACATTAGATTACTCTAACGCCCTTTCGGTACCAATTTCATGAAAACTCACTTGGGGTGATTGGGAAAATTTTTGATCAAACTGACTAGAAGGGTAAAATGGTCATTTTTCAAGGATCGGAAAGTGGAAACAGGTCAAACTAGTTGAATGTGGTCATTCCTTATTTTCCACAATTTCTAAGAATTTTTCGGAATTTTTTGAGACAATTTGCCCATAATGGGCAAAATTGTCATTTGGAAAAGACCAAGGAGGGAAATCATCCCAAAAAAAGGATTGGCTGGTTGAAATGGCCCGTTTCCTAGTTTTTGAAGATTTGGAGAGTTTTCTGGGATCTTTCAAGACAATTTGCCCATCAAGGGCCAAATCGTCATTTTAAGAATATCATGAAGGAAATTCATCAAAAATAGGATTGACCAGTCGAAATAGCCCGTTTCCTAATTTCTGAGGTTTTTCTGAAATTTTTTTTTTCAATTTTTCAATGATGATTTTTTTTTAATTAAAATTTTTTAATTAAAACAGAGAGGTCTGGGCCGGGTCAACCCGACCCAAATGTAACCTGACCCAAACCATAGTCCCGGCCTCCCACACAACTTGGGCTCCATCAACGAGCCCAGTAATCTGCCCAAAGGGGCTTGATTCGGCCCAGACCCCCAATCAGACCAGTACAAAATCGGCTCCTCATCCCACCTAAACTTCTAATAACCAACTCGATTGGCCCATCTACCCTGATACTCACCAAACCCACGGATTCAAACTCCAATTTCAATGCGTAGAAACAGAAATATAGCCACAAGTCAAACCTTTTGTCTAATTATCTAACTTTATTTCCCTTTTCCGCTTCTTTTATTTCCATGATCTTTCGTGGGTCTGCTTTTATGAAACCTATTGTAACCGCTACCCTCGACGACGACGCCCCCGTTACCGCCGGTCTCCTATACCGGCCTACCTTCGTGCGTCGACACCATTTACCATGACCAGAAAAATAACGGTTAACGATAGGTATAAACGAACCTGGTTCAAATAACTCAATGATCGAGCGACACGGCTCGGCTGGTCCGGCTTGCCTCGTCACCGCCATTGGATCCGCTCAGATGTTGTTGTTGCTGCTGTTTGTGCTGGTGGAGTGCGCATCAATATCAGAAGCGGAATTCAGCTGCCTCATTTCGTGCTTGCTGAACCAATGTCCTAGCATCAGCCGTCATTCGGGTAGCTAGCAAGCCGAGGAACTCGGACACCGGTTGAGGTTGTTCCAGCAGTCTTAACCGCCTCAAAACATGTTGAGGTTGTTCCAGCAGTCTTAACTGCCTCAAAACATACTCTACTTGAAAGGGACGGCCTTCGAGAGAGAAGATCGTGATGTGGTGATCGTATCCACCTCCACTTTCACGACTCATCCTGCAGGTGGTGATTCGACTTAGGGTTCTCCTCCTTCTTCCTCGAGGATATTCGCGAGACCGCCAAGGTTGCTTATGCCAAGAACCCCCTCGATGCCGATAGCTTGACTAGGTAGGGGAGGAGCCTTGCTGGAGTTATCTAAGTTTCAGGACATACCGAATTCCAAAAATGATTCAAGATGCTATTCGCAAACTTGAGGAGACACTCCAGGTGAACTCCACCAGGCATGACACTCTTTGGTGTCTTGGAAATGCTCATACTTCCCATGCATTTTTAACACCGGACCAAGATAAAGCTAAGGTTTATTTTGAGAAGGCAACTGGCTATTTTGAGCAAGCTGTCGCTGATGATCCTGGCGATAAGTTATGTGCCAAGTCTTCGGAAGTGGCTGTTAAGGCCCCAGAGATACACGTAGAGATCACAAGTCTGGATAGGGACAACATATTGCAGCTACCGAGCCTTCTTCTTCTTCCAGTGGCCAAACGATCCTTTGAAGAGTGGCAACTTAGGCACCCCAAAACACCAGCTAGAATGACACTGAATACGGGTAAATTCCAGCACCAAAAAGTAGCTAACCCATCTTCAAACAGCAACTAGTTTCAACGTGTTTAGTGCTAGAGGGAACTTTATTAAACTGTTGGCAATTCCGGTTGAGGAAAGGCCAAACACCTCGGAGTCAAACAAGCTCCCCCGGATCGCTTTGATCTCGTTGCTAATACCACTTTCCAAGATAATGATTTCTTTAGCAGGATGAACTCATACCAGCACATGATGATTCAGCCGAGACTGACCCCCAGAACGTGAGTGATCTTCCACGATCACGTATACGATGTTAATGCCAAGAAGCCTATTGATCTTCTTTTTCATATCATCCAGGCTGCTGTTGGATGCAAGTCCCATTTCCATGCACCGCGCGTTGAGTAGCTTGGCGATTGTTTTGTCACTCCCCAAGGCATTCTGGATTATGCTTTGTTCATGGAACAGCGCGATATCCCGCTCATCGTTGATGATATTGTCCATGAAGGGGATATAGGATGTGACTTCAGTCCCTGCCCCGACGTGCAAGCCCTTGAAGTTCATGATGTCGATGAACATGGACTCAGTGGCTTCATCCACCCCGATGATGGGAGACTCAAGACTCTTCTGCTAAAGGAGATATCCTTGAGACTGCAAGTATGGGTCTTCTTGAACCCGATCCTGACTAAGTTAAGCTCGGTGGCCGACCGGATCGTAACAGCTAGCTTCAAATCCATGCTGGACCTCCTTATCGGGCGTCAGCAAATCTTCCTATGGCCGTCTATGACATGCAAGGATCTACCCATCCCACTGATGGACGTGCTGAGGGAGTGGAAGTTGAGGATAAGGAGATCAAAAGTTCTATTGGCCCGAATGCCCCGATTCACCGGTTCTTGATCTCGCTGAATCCCCCATGGACGGCCCTCGACTTCAACAGCGATATGTAAAGCTGGAGCCTTTCCAGAATTGCCGTGTTGAATTAGCCCAGCTTTCTCGAGTACCAGTTGACTTCACAAGGGCAGCAAGGGAAGGATATGGGACTCACATCCATCGTGCAGCACCGATTATTCCAACGCGGTCAATGCGGCCTTTTTGTTGAGTTTTGACTAGCGTGCTCCTATATGTTTCGCCCACAGTGAGAAGATAAGCGTATGTCCACGCAACTATAGCTGAGGCAGTTAAATCCCCATGCATTCTGGTTACTGTGTGTTCATGCATACGTACGTTAGGGAGGCTCGTCCACATGGAGGTATTGCGAAGCTCAAATCAGCCGCTAACTCCCATGCGTTCCCTGTAAGTCTTGGTTTTGCCATCGATGGAGCTTCAAACATCGACTATATAGTGCGAGGCCTTGAACATATGTGACTCTGGAGTTCGCCATATTGAGTTCAACGAAGCAAAGCCTATGCTCTTTCAGACCAAAACAACCTCCACTACTCTGGGCTCTTCATCTCTTTTTACTTTTAAGTGGGGGCTCTGGATCATCCTCTTCACACCTCCCTCTCTTTTCTCCAGCTCCTCTCTCCTCCCTCATTTTCATTTTCATTTTTTTTTTTCTCTCCCGTGGACTTGTACGTGTTGATGCTGCTCTCACTCTCCTCTTCATCCGTATTTTCTTCTTTCCCAGGTGCCCTCGCTCGGGTTCTTCGAGTCCTTCATGTGCGGCGACTTCCTCGTGTCCATCTCGAGCTCCCTAGAGCAGAATTTCAAGGTCGGTCGTCTCCCGTGGCCTTGAATGCACACCCTCTTATTCTGGTCACCACCACGGCCTGCAGTATGGAGACATCGCTTCTGTGCCCAACGATCACATGCTAGACAGACCCACTCGAGGAGAGGGAGGCCATATATGAATGACATGGATGCCTATGCCTCGAACCCAAGCACGCTTAGATAAGTACGCTAGCAAAACCACTATCCGAATAGGGCAAGACTCTCCGGATAAACTGTACAAGCTACAAACTCTAGAATTCGATATAGAAATCTGAGGGAGCCAAAACCACCACTCAGGCCCTCCTTCAAATCCTAGTCGTGCGTCATATGCACATCAAAGAAAAAGAGAGAACAACTTAACGTAGGCCAGCACCATACATCTATAGGGTTACAAAAATCGCAAGAATACAGATGTTGAACTTATCTTGATGGTTGATGCTTTCTCGGTTTCCTTGGTCTGAAGACCTCGAATTGACGTCCCTCCTCCCCCGTTGGATTCCAGGTTTGATTGCATGACTTTAGAATTTTGATCACCATCTGGACCACCTCTCGCCTGGTCGAACGCTCGGCCGCTTGTTTCCTCGACGCTGAGCATGGCCACATAAAACAAGTGCATGCCCTCCTCCAGTCCCCGCGGTATTCCAAACCAACTTGCACCAGCATCTTTGGCCCTCCTTTAGCAGCGTCCATCGCCTCCCAACAATGAGCAACCATGGTGCATAATGGCTTCTCCACAAGAACGTGATGTGGCTTTTGGGTGGTTGATGATGTCGATAAGGATCTAAGAATGGGTCATGTTTAGAGAAGATGCAACCAACCCCTCGCAGAGCCCACTGTCTAGCAGCTCTTTATGTCCTGAGAAAACCTTCAATGGCCAACCAAAGGGAGCAGAGAGATCGAGAGCGAGCTGCTGGAGAGGGACATGAGGGTCGGCCTTGGCAACCACTTCCACCCAAGGGTTGAAGATGGTGCCAGTTGATCCCCGCTCTCTGCCCTTCCTCCCCACTCTTCTCCTTCTTGGTCACCGCCATGCTTCTACTCTGGTCAACTTGAATGGTGGGCAGGGCGAGTAGATGAAGACAGAGCACACGATGGGTCACTTTGGTCTGGAGTCCTCATTCTCATGATAACGTGCCAGCTACCTATCTTCATTTCTTTTGCAACCTTGACTTGATTCAAGAGCTGAAGGACAGATTGCCTATTCATCCCAGAATTTTTTTTTTTGGCAACAAATGCACCGCCACCTAATCGTTTCCTTCCATTTGCCATATCTACCCCCTTTTTAGAGCCTCCGTGACCACGTGTATGACCAGAAAAATCCTGGAATTGGCCTTAAGATGTTGTTTAAGAAATATCTCAGCTTCCCTCGCGAGTTGCATGTACTTCCCTATTGATCATGTGGTGGGCTTACTCAGTCAGGCCGCAACAGATTACAAGGGCATCGCAGTTATTGGAATAGAAAGCATACGAAACATATAGCCTTTTCTTCCTTGCTCGACACGTGGGATGGCTCGTAACTCGCAAATGCATTACCTTGACAAGTGAAATTCTCAATCGCATTAACCATGGCACAAAGACCATCGATGATGTCGTATAAATGATTCTCGTCCATGCCTGCGTCGAGTCTTACGTTCCCCGAGTTATGATGGCAGAGGAAACTTGAGGAAGATGAAGTACATGGAAAATGAATCACCCTCAAATTGTCCCCGAGAAGAATTGTCATCACCATCCAAATTTACCATCTTTTCTTCTTCTTTTGCAAATAGATAATAACCATGATATCAAATTTGGCCCTCTTTTGGATCACCCTCTGGCAATTTTGAAGATTCTAGGTATACAACAACCATGACACGTACACGCGAAAGGCATTTTGGACAACCTTTCATTATTATTATTTCTATTTCCAACCAATTTGACACTCCTTTTTCAATTTTAAGCTCAACATTGAATACAATTAAACCAAAATATAATATGAGGCACTAGAGGACAATGTCACGATTCCAAAAATTAAAATTATAGAGCTGAAATGAATTTTCTACAATTTTTTTACTTAACCTGAAAATGATATTAACAAAGTACTTCCCGATTCCAGATCAATTTTTGCAGATTTTCTTTGGCAAGAATGAAGAGAAAATTAAAGGAAAATACTGACTATTTTTTCACATTTTTATGGCCTCAAATGCTAATTTTATTTCCAAATATTTTTCTAATTTCTGAAAAATATTAAAAAATATATATAAAGTATGAAAAATTATTTTTTGTTCAAAATTGGTTTCCTAGGTTTGGACAAGGTCCCCAAAGTTGATTTTTCAATTTTATGAATTTTTATGAATTTTCTATTAATTTTCGAAAATAAAAATACCGAAAAATACTGAAAATACAGAAAATCATTTTTTGGTCAAAATTGGTTCCCTAGGTTTCGCCAAGGTCCCCAAAATTGATTTTGCAATTTTCTCATTTTTGCTTGATTTTCTATGAATTTTTGAAAATAAAAATATCGAAAAATGCTGAAAATATGGAAAATTATTTTTTGGTCAAAATTGATTCCCTAAGCTTGGCCAAGGTCTCCAAAGTTGATTTTTCAATTTTATGAATTTGTATGGATTTTTTATTAATTTTAAAAGAAAAAAAGTGATTAAAAATCAGGTGTCAACACCTGCCATATCTATTCCTGCTGCTGCCCCATGAAAACGGAACATGTTTTCAACTCGTTTGAAACACTCTTCGACATACCTGTTCTGTACCAAATTCTCTTGTTGCATCTCCCGAATCGCAACCTCCATGGGCGTCTCCTCTTCATGAAAAGAAGAAGTAGAAGCGGTAGCCCTTCGTGTATGTGCTCGAATACCCCTAGCTGGAGGATTGCATATCTTGTCAATGTATTTTGCTGTCAAGATTGTGGCAGGTGGCAATAATTCCTCACTAACAGCTATAGGAACTCTGGCTTGTCGACATAACATCGTAATTAGGGACATGAACCAGAATCCTCCTTTCGGACTTGTAGCTGCCTGCAGTATAACTTTATTAATGAGATTCCCTACATTGATGGTCTTCTCAGCCATGATGGCATATATCAGAATCGCTTTCTCCCGTCGACAGAGATGCAAATTTGTCACTGGCATCATGGTAGCTACTACAAAATAGAACCATATATTTGCTTCATCATAGAGACACTTCCGTTTAATTGCAATGTATTCGTCATTGTGCATCTCCCAAGAAACCCAATGAGTTGTCAAAGTTTTACGAACCATCTCCGCCTTCTCCATCGTGAATTCACCGGAAGCAAGTTCGTCGTACTTATCTATATCCGGTATAGGTAACCCAAACAACCGATTAATTGTTTCTCCATCAAAGTGCACCACTTTTCCTCGAACACAGATGCTTCCATTCTCGTGCTCCGATACATTAGCGTAGAACTCGCGAACCAAAGGAATCACTGCATCCTCACGAGGAGCACAAAAGTTCTCCCAACCTTTGTTCCTAAGCTTGGATAGGAACCAATGCGGAAACCCTACTTCAAGATCAAGTTGAAATCCCCGCTCTGGAATAAAAACTCGTCTCTTTTCAATTGCCTCATGATATCGATTTCGTGCCGCCTCCGAAACAAAAACTGAGTTCCCTCTTGTCCGAGCTTTTGTAGGTGCCATCAACCGATAAATAATTGCCCACGAAAAATTTAAAAAGAACAGAGGAACCGAAGTACCGTCTCTACAAAATTGGATGTCTATGAGGAACAATCGGGGCTCGGGCAGCAGCGTAGGGTGGTGCAAAGGCTAATAGAGGAACACCGTAGAGTAACACAGCAATGGCCTGGTGCGAACACAGCTACAGTGGTCCCGAAACAGATGAGCAGAGCGATGCAGCAGAGCAAGGCGCCATGGCTTCTCTTCTTGGCTCAGCGTGCCTCCACAAGGAGCTTGACGGGCCGCAGGTAGAGGCGAAATCAGCAAATCGGGCGAGTTGCAGCAAAGGGGCAGGATGGCGATGGGGCTGGTCGAGCGCGTCTGTGGAGCAGCAGCGTGGGTGAAACGATTCGCGATGCAGCAGCAAGTCGCGCCACTAAGTCTTCCTTTCGTGATTAAGCTCGGCTCCGCGAGGATCGCAAGAGTAGAGGTAGGGCACGACTACAGCAGATCCGGTAGAGTTCTCCATTGGATTCCAAGTCATGGACCTACCGAGTGCTTTCGGATTTTGATGCGCATCGTCAACGCAACAAAAATAAATCCTTATCCGACCTAACTAAAATATAGCAAGGGCAAGCAAGGGTCGAACCCACAGGGAATCATACCACGAAATTCTGTTAACGTTGCTCTCGGCAATCGTCTCGAGGTCAAGTTGAAAATAAGATTGAAATAGTCGAATTGAAAAAATGATAAACGAGAAATAAGAATGCAACAATCAATAGCGAAAAGATCTAGGACATATAACTTCTTCCGAATGTAACAAAACGTATCACCGGTATCGAATTACTTGTCGCGACCCTCTAAAAAAATTTTAAATTTTAAAAGGGGTTAACGGATTATTAGGTTAATTAGATTTGACTAACCTAACGCGGACCCTCCCAAGCCCTACCGAATCGCAACTTTGGTTTTTGTTTAAATGATTTTAAAATTTGGAGTCGCCACTAATCGTTCTTGGTAGGTCGATTAGAAACCTAAATAAATTAGCGGGAGAACTAATTTATTCCTGCGAACCAGAGATTAGGAGCTCGGGGACTTGGTTACACTAGTTAATTAAAACTAATGCCCTTTCGGTACCTTAATTTCATGGATATCCTAATTCGGCAACTCAGGCTTGGTTTATTCCTAAGGCTATAGTAGGGTATTCTCTTTTGTGTTTTCACTTTTTAAATAGGATGCATGGATGGTATATATTTTTATTTGTTATATTTTTTCAAGTGTTAAAGATTCCCTGAAGCCGAAAGAAGGAGTGTGTTAACGACTTCTGTGCAGTATTACAACCTACTTATCTTTTGGGTCTGATGATTCAAAAATTAAATTATAGGAAGTACATGACAGTGAATAAACACCTCCAATGGGAGGCCTAGCATTGGCTTGGCTCTTCCCTTTGGGATTTAAGGTACAGGTATTTAAGTTGCAAGTATTTAAACTACTGTAAGTAAAAACCTCCAATAGGAGGCTAAGCATTGGCTTGGCTCTTCCCTTTGGGATTTAAGGTACAGGTATTTAAGTTGCAGGTATTTAACTACTGTAAGTAAAAACCTCCAATGGGAGGCTAAGCATTGGCTTGGCTCTTCCCTTTGGGATTTAAGGTACAAGTATTTAAGTTGCAAGTATTTAACTACTGTAAGTAAAAACCTCCAATGGGAGGCTAAGCATTGGCTTGGCTCTTCCATTTGGGATTTAAGGTACATGTATTTAAGTTGCAGGTATTTAACTACTGTAAGTAAAAACCTCCAATGGGAGGCTAAGCATTGGCTTGGCTCTTCCCTTTGGGATTTAAGGTATAGGTATTTAAGTTGCAGGTATTTAACTACTGTAAGTAAAAACCTCCAATGGGAGGCTAAGCATTGGCTTGGCTCTTCCCTTTGGGATTTATGGTGCAGGTATTTAAATTGCGGATGGACTTTGTCCTCTCCATTCTGGGGTATGAATTCTTTAAAATAAAATATAACGAATTGATTCAACAATTTGAAATTTGTGCGCGCTTGAGGACTCCTCCAAGCCGATTTTGTGCTTCCATAGGGTTGACCATTGATATAAAGCTGCGGCTTCCTGACATAAAATAGAGTGAAATGTCAGTATACAAAATATGTGCTAATCTGCACCTAAAACCAGAAGAGTGGAAAGAGTACTTATCTCCCATTTTTTTGGGAGGGATTTCTATAATTGATTTTCGCTCTCTATGTTCCCAATATAGAGAGTTTCTTTTGAATTAAGAGGGACTTTTAGTCACAGATCAGTTGAGAAATCGATGGACAGCTTAGGAGCTTGTCTGTGCCGATTTTTGCATATCTATGAGATTTTTGCTGTTGACGTAGAGATATCCTTCTCCTGACATAAAATATGGAAAAAAAAAAAAAGAGGAGATGGAGAAAGTGTATACAATTTGTGCTAATTTGCGAGTAAAACCATAAATAAATGAATAAATAAAAACACTTAGCTCGAATTTGCTTGCTCGTTGGCGAGGATGAACTCTTGATTTATATTTATCGATGAAGGAATTTGTGATGATAACCCCTAGCTTTAAACTCCCATCATCTTCAAAATTCTCTCTCTTTTGGTATTTTCTTTCTCTCAAATTTTTCTTCAATCTTCCAAAACTCTCTCAAACATCCAAAATTTTCTCTCCAAAAAATCCTCCCAAACACTTCAAATTTTCTCTCTCAAGAATCCTTTCTCAAGCTCACTTCTTTCTCCTTTTATAACCTACTCATCTATCTCCCATTCTAATTTTTCCACTAACTCTATCTCCCATTCTAATTTCTCCACTAACTCTTCTTCATTTTCATCTTCCATTCTCCATCTCTATCTCACATTCTAATCTCTCCACTAACTCTTCTTCATCTTCATCTTCCCTTCTCCATATTTATCTCCCATTCTAATTTCTCCACTAACTCTTCTTAATCTCCATCTTCCCTTCTCTATTCTTATCTTCCATTCTAATTTCTCTACTAACTCTTCTTCATCTCCATCTTCCCTTCTCTATTCTTATCTTATTTTCTCCATCCATTCTTCTCCAACTTCTCTTCTTCATCTCCTCTTCTTCATCTTCCCTTCTCTATTCTAATTTATCCACTAACTTTTCTTTTTATTATTTGTAAAATAATCCTTCAAGAGTTAGGTATTTGCACTTTAGTCCTTGAATTTTAAGTATTTACAATTCAGTCCCTGAAAAAATATATTTCTTTAAGTCCAAATCTCCTCACAATTTTTGACACACCAAAATTTACCACATGTCAAATTTAAGCTCATTTCTTGTCGCTGAAAATAATGCATAATTTAATTAAAGCCCTTTTGCAAAATTAAGTCATTATGGGTATAATTGGGCCAAGATGAAAATTTAAAATATTAGAAGACAATGTCACAACTCATAAAAAGTGAAAGTTAAAAATAAGTTGACTCAAATTAAATTTTTTTAGGCACGATTCGAGATTATACTCGTGAAGGAACACGTGACTCGAATTGGATTTTTCTGAATTTGCGATGGCCAATATGAAAATAGATTTAAAATAAAAATATTAACTATCTTTGTGTATTTTTTGGCCTCAAATGTTATTTTTTCAAAATTTTCAAATATTTTTGTATTTTTTTTAAAAAAAAAAATTAAAAAATATATATAATATGAAAATTTATTTTTTGGTCAAAATTCGTTCCCTAGGCTTGGCTAAGGTTTCCAAAGTTGATTTTTCAATTTTATGAATTTTTATGGATTTTCTATTAATTTTTGAAAATAAAATAAATAAAAAATACGTAAAAATACTGAAAATATGAAAAATCATTTTTTGATCAAAATTGGATCCCTAGGCTTGGCTAAGGTCCCCAAAGTTGATTTTTCAATTTTATGAATTTTTATGGATTTTTTTATTACTTTAGCAATAGAAAAAATGATTAAAGATCAGGTGTCAACAGCTGCCCCTCTTTGAAAGGAAGCTCGGTAGAGGTTCATTTCAAAGACGAGATGACACCTGGATTCTTATCGACTCAATACAAGGAAATAAAAAGAGTCGTGACATGATTGTTCCACTGAAAATGAAATGAGAACCTAAGGATTCATTATATAAAAAAACTTTAGGGTGGTTGAACTTGAACCCGTATGGTGGATCAACCCATGGTAGATTCCTAATAAAAGGATTCTACTGATTAAAAATTGAATTAAAATTTGACCCGTATGGTGGGTCATACCATTTGACCCGTATGGTGGGTCGTACCATGGTAGATTCCTAATAAAAGGATTCTACTGATTAAATTTTGATTGAGATTTGACCCGTATGGTAGGTCACCACATGGAGATACCTGTAAGAAGGACTTGGTGCCTGTAGAAAGGACTTGGTGCCAGTAAAAAGGACTTGGTGCTTTGCCTGTAAGAAGAACTTTGTGCCTGTAAGAAGGACTTGCTTTGCCTGTAAGAAGGACTTGATTTGCCTGTAAGAATGACTTTGTTTGCCTGTAAAAAGGACTTACTTTGCCTGTAAGAAGGACTTTGTGCCTGTAAGAATGACTTGATTTGCCTGTAAGAAGGACTTTGTTTGCCTGTAAGAAGGACTTTATGCCTGTAAGAAGGACTTGATTTGCCTGTAAGAAGGACTTTATGCCTGTAAGAAGGACTTTGTGCCTGTAAGAAGGACTTGATTTGCTTGTAAGAAGGACTTTGTGCCTGTAAGAAGGACTTTGTGCCTGTAAGAAGGACTTGATTTGCCTGTAAGAAGGACTTTGTGCCTGTAAGAAGGACTTGGTTTGCCTGTAAGGACTTAGTTTGCCTGTAAGAAGGACTTGATTTGCCTGTAAGAAGGACTTTATGCCTTTAAGAAGGACTTGATTTGCTTGTAAGAAGGACTTTGTTTGCCTGTAAGAAGGACTTTGTGCCTGTAAGAAGGACTTGATTTGCCTGTAAGAAGGACTTGCTTTGCCTGTAAGAAGGACTTTATTTGCCTGTAAGCAGGACTTGATTTGCCTGTAAGAAGGACTTGGTTTGCCTATAAGAAGGACTTAGTTTGCCTGTAAGAAGGACTTAGTTTGCCTATAAGAAGGACTTGATTTGCCTGTAAGAAGGACTTTATGCCTTTAAGAAGGACTTGATTTGCTTGTAAGAAGGACTTCGTTTGCCTGTAAGAAGGACTTTGTGCATGTAAGAAGGACTTGATTTGCCTGTAAGAAGGACTTTGTGCCTGTAAGAAGGACTTGATTTGCCTGTAAGAAGGACTTTGTTTGCCTGTAAGAAGGACTTTGTGCCTGTAAGAAGGACTTGATTTGCCTGTAAGAAGGACTTTGTGCCTGTAAGAAGGACTTGATTTGCCTGTAAGAAGGACTTGCTTTGCCTGTAAGAAGGACTTTATTTGCCTGTAAGCAGGACTTGATTTGCCTGTAAGAAGGACTTGATTTGCTTGTAAGAAGGACTTTGTGCCTGTAAGAAGGACTTGATTTGCCTGTAAGAAGGACTTTGTGCCTGTAAGAAGGACTTGGTTTGCCTGTAAGGACTTAGTTTGCCTGTAAGAAGGAATTGATTTGCCTGTAAGAAGGACTTTATGCCTTTAAGAAGGACTTGATTTGCTTGTAAGAAGGACTTTGTTTGCCTGTAAGAAGGACTTTGTGCCTGTAAGAAGGACTTGATTTGCCTGTAAGAAGGACTTGCTTTGCCTGTAAGAAGGACTTTATTTGCCTGTAAGCAGGACTTGATTTGCCTGTAAGAAGGACTTGGTTTGCCTATAAGAAGGACTTAGTTTGCCTGTAAGAAGGACTTAGTTTGCCTATAAGAAGGACTTGATTTGCCTGTAAGAAGGACTTTATGCCTTTAAGAAGGACTTGATTTGCTTGTAAGAAGGACTTCGTTTGCCTGTAAGAAGGACTTTGTGCATGTAAGAAGGACTTGATTTGCCTGTAAGAAGGACTTTGTGCCTGTAAGAAGGACTTGATTTGCCTGTAAGAAGGACTTTGTTTGCCTGTAAGAAGGACTTTGTGCCTGTAAGAAGGACTTGATTTGCCTGTAAGAAGGACTTTGTGCCTGTAAGAAGGACTTGATTTGCCTGTAAGAAGGACTTGCTTTGCCTGTAAGAAGGACTTTATTTGCCTGTAAGCAGGACTTGATTTGCCTGTAAGAAGGACTTGGTTTGCCTGTAAGAAGGACTTTGTGCCTGTAAGAAGGACTTAGTTTACCTATAAGAAGGACTTAGTTTGCCTGTAAGAAGGATTTAGTTTGCCTCAAAGGGTGCCATTCTGAAATCTGGGGAGACCAGGAATCCTGCAGAAGCTCAAACCCAAATTATATTCTCCTGTCGTTTTAGGAATAAACCAAAGAGGCAGAGATCAAAAGGTCTCGAACATTTCTGTCCTTGAGACAAATCATGCTTTATTGAAGAATGTGGATACCTGTATATACCGCAATGGATTCGAGTATCCCAACAACCGTCAGAATTCATTCTCTTGAAAGGTTCTGGTTGAAGATATACTTACCTGAGAATTTGGAAGAAATGCTTGGTGGCTTCTGGACAACCAGGCTTGTTCATTCAATAATCGCCGAATGAATTTCAAGACTTTGGAAGGTAACTCAAACACCGGGAATGTGTTGCCTGTCGGGCAATGTCAGAGCTAACATGTGCAAGCATTTTCATCAATGCGTTCATTGGTTCATACAAAATTGTTCAGCTAAGTTTGCCATGATTAAAGGCAGTCTATGTAATAACTCATGATGCAATCGATCAACATATAGATCATGTATTGCATTACCACTTCTGTTTAAGGAGGTTCTTATAGTATGAACACCTCGAATGTAATCTGAATGGGGGACTTCATTCCGAAATGGCTTTTTCTCACTCTGGAGAAAGGCTGTTTATCTGTAGATCAAAATGTTAGACCTGTGTGGAAATGGTTTGCCTTTCCTCATCCTGTCATGCCCCATTCTGCACATTTGATATCTCCTGTGCAGTTTATGCTCTAAGTTGGAGTTGGTAAGTTAAACACACGGAATAGTCATACATAATTCATGAACTGTGTAAGCACAATGCAGATGTGACAATTTTTAGCATCACGTGTGTTTATATAATGTGCAAATATGGGCGAATTTAAATTGCCCCTGGTATGTGGGCGGACCGAACAAATTGGGAAGCCTACTCCTTATGTCGAGGGGTGGTTTGTCTCAAACTTTACCCCTGCGCGATGAAGCATATGGGCGATGGAGCATTTTGGTTTGTTTAATGCCCCTGCAAGAAGCAGAGAAATTATTCTTAAAACTAAACGAGATAAGGAAGACATATTTGCTTTTTCGTTTCAGAGCTTGCGATCAATTTGCCCCATTTTTCACCAGAATAGATCTTGTCAGGTGATCATACTTTTCTTTTGGATTTGTCTCCTTCAACATGTTAAATGTTAGTATAAATATTTCCTGTGAAAAGAAAAGGAGACAGTCAACCAGTATTAAAAGGGATAAATTGGAAACGATACTGATTTACGCTTCATCTTGAATGCCTTGGACAAGTCTTTTACCAATTTTGCTGGATTGAGTTTTCTTCGACTTTTGTTGGATGCTTCACCATTAAGCCGAGAATGTAGCAAAATATTGACTTCGGTATTACTCGTCGAGTATTCCATTCGGTCCATTGAACCATAGGTGTCCATGGGGCTATCCTTTCAAAGGTTAATATTTGGGGATAAAGCAGCCTTATTGTATCACCTTATGCCATGTTACGGTATTTCTCGAGATAATTTGCAATCCCTGTTAAGAATGGAATAAGACAATTCAAGACTTGAGATGATTATGTGCACATTAGAACGATACAGAATTACCCATTTCTGATATTGTTCGCGTCTTTCGCTTGTACTTTCCTCTGTCCGAAGCTGTCCATCCCGTGGTAATGCCCATGAGTCGATTTGCCCCCAAATTTTGTTCAACTTGTATTCGGATATGATTGCGTTCTCGGGTCGATTTGCAATTTCCTGAGAATAGAAGGGGCTTAATTTTAAAACTTGGAGCAACTGAGGGTAAATTGAAACGATACGGAGTTACCCTTCAGGTTTATCCAGATTTTTACTCGCCATCAATTCGTCGCGAGGTTGGTGAGGTGGCGGATTCGAGCATTTAATAGGGGGAAGTCGGATTATTACTCCTTGCTTTTACACATTCACAAAAGCAGAAAAACATATCACGCAAGGAAATAAAACACATTCACTCATTCAGGATCAGTTCTGCTTCCTCTACAGGCTCTCCCATGATCAGCTGGCTTCATCCCAAATTAGGTATGCATCGGCCATATAGAAGGTCTGATGGTCACTGGCTGAACAAGTGCATCACAGTCCCGATGCTTTACCGATATCAAACTGGTTGATTATGGCGAAAAGATCATCGTCAATGTCCGCTTGGTGGTGATCTGTCCCTTCTTCCTCGGGAGGTATTGATACTGATCCAGTATCATTGGTCCTTTTGTACCCTGCTCCAACAGAACTCGATCCTGTTATAAATTGGTCTAACTCACCTCTTAAACGTGCATTTTCGATCCTCAGATCATACATTTCATCGAGGGTGAGGAGGAGGCTATTGCAGTTGGGGCAGGTGGCGGAGTCAAAAGTCTCTTTATACATCTTGTTTTCCGCTCGGAGGTTTTCATTTTCAACTCTTAGAAACTCGGCTTCGTTGTGCTCATGACGAGTCTTCATTCGGGTTCGTCTATTTTGAAACCAGAACTTGATTTGCGAAGGTTCAAGGCCTAGCTCTTGACTCAGTTCCATTTTTTGTTTGCCGTCTGGCATAGGGCACGTTCTGAAGAAAGCTTCAAGCTTTCGTACTTGCTCCTCAGTATGGCGACGGTAACGCTTCTTTTGACCTTTACCGTTGTTGTCATTATCCTTACTGGGCTCTTGGACGTCGTCGGTGGAAGGGCCGGGCTCCATAGGCTCGATTCCAAATATGGCTTCGAACTCTTCTTCTCCCATATTCAGCAAGTAATGATAACTTTCAAGTGTGTTGGGTTGAGACATCTTCGATTTGGTTAACGATTTCTCAAAGTTTGATATCTCTTCTTGTATTTTCACTCTCTGGATTTTTCTGGGAGACTGCGTATGCTTTAAGAGTCTCTCTTTCGAGCACGAATGAGAATTATCAAGAAGATGCCTCCTTTAAAATTAGACGTGGGTTTAGCAACTGTATTGCCTCTCTCGAGTGTTCTGGCTTTCTCGATTTTCTTTTCATCGTATCTCTCGCCCAGCTCATCTCCTTCCATCTTTCCGTGGAAGGGGGCCCCTTGTTGCTGTCTCCACCGTCAATTTGCTGGCGAGTTCTTCAATAAAGACGAGTCGTATCTCTTTTCTGCCGAAAATGTCTTTGTCTCCCACTCAGCTTATTTTTTATCCTTTCTTTTTCAAAGTAGTGGCGTCTCGTCCAACTTTTCCGTAGAGACGTCGAATTTGCTTGGCTCGAGATTGGAGACGAGTAGCGGAGGTGATACTGATAGGGAATGGTAGACAGGAAAATTTGGCCAGTAGAGACTTCCCCTGCAAAAATGAAAGAGAATGCGGCAGTATATGTTCTTCATATTCTAGAAAAATTGGAACGATACTGTTTTACCCTTGTGTATACTTCCATTGAATTTGAATTGAGGAAGTTCCTTCATTTGGATTGGATTGAATTGTATGTCCCGAGTTGCCCTTCACTTTGAGCTTGCCACATATGTGCTTTGCTTAGTTGGGCCTTGTTTTCTTTCGGGTTGCCTTGGACCATCATCATTTTCCATGCCATTGGGTCCGTGGACCGGAGGGCTCCTTTAATTTGAAGGTTACCTTGAAGGCGAATGAGTCCTATCGCATTCCATTGGGTCATTTCATTTTGCGACACTCTTGAGGCACTTTGCAATCCCCTGGGTGAGAATGGAACAAATCCAATTTAGCATTTTGCAACGATTGAGGGTAAATTGGAACGACACACAGTTACCCGTCTTCGAGCTCGCCTAGGCTTTTCACTTGAAATTTCCCTACGTGAGGCCATTCAACATTTCTCATTATGGCAGTCAGCGACGTTGCCACAAATTGATCCGCCCTAAATCTAGTATAAAAAGGGATTCACGCATTCGACGGGATAAATAAATTGCCCCCTTGTCCTTGAATTAAATCGAGACACCTAGAAAGCTGGAAAATATCATACGCAGGGGAATTAAGCATGAAATGAAAGGTGCACTTATTCAAGGTCAGTTCTGCCTCTCTTGTGGCTCTTCGATAATCAGCTAGTCTCGTGTTGGTTCGGGTGTGGATAACCGATGTTTGAGAGTCCCTACTCACTGGCTCCTGATCGCGGCTTGGGACGTCTGTCAACCCTAAACTGGTTGACCAGGGTAGTAAGCTCATCATCTGGGTAATCTCTTGAACCTTCCAGCAACTGATGCTCGAATCGGGCATTGTTGTTGGCAAATGCTGGCGGTAGATTTCTCATTCTGTCCTCGCCATGAGCAATTTGACTTCTCATGCTGGAGCCTTCATCATTACTCGAGAAAGTGTGGGGATCACCAACTGTCCTGCTGCCAAAAACTCCTTCCATTCGAGGATTAGAGAAGTGGAAGTACTCAGGATAACTTCTTGTCTGATTCTCTAGCTGCGCAGGCGCGCTGATCATGGGATAAGTTCTAGCCACAGGTTGGTGCTCAAACCAAGGAATCTGAATACACTGCTCCTGCGGTCTATACTCTTGAAGAGCATTAGGGTGATTCTGGGGGATACTTTGATTAATGCCTGGGGGATTGATGGCATGGCTACTAGCTTGGTTGATGATGGGAAGTGGCTCGCCCCATGCTAACCTGGGGAACTTATGGTGGCGAGGAGACTCGACGTTCAGGCTTGGATCGGTCCCGCCTTGGTTTTCTTGATTCTGAGCTGCATTGTGTTCTCTCACCCTTTTTCTGTACTTCTGAAGATGACTCGAAACATTTGCTTTAGTGAGTCCCTCTACCTTCATAATTTCCAGTATATGTTGCGGCCGTGCCGAATCTATTCCTAGCTGCTGAACTGCATTAACAAACATACGATGCAGCTCGGGAGACCAACTCATCTTCTTTCTCCAGTTGCTTGGAACAAAATTGAAGGCTTGATGCTTGTTCTCATGGTCGTGCAATTGCTTCCTTACCACGTGCTGCCATATGTTTTGAAGCATTTGAACTCTAACTGGTTTCGTTACGACGTCTTGGGCCCCATTTAAGACAGCCTTCATTAGGGCTTGCTGATCATCGCTTGCCGATATTACGAGGACTGGCATGTTTAATTTAGAATTGATGACTTCCAAGAGAGTGAAAACATCCATGTCAATCCCTACCATGGCGGTGAGGACGATATCAAACGGGTCACTACTCCTCCTTAATATCTCTAAGGCCTCTGTCGCCTTTGCTTGAGCTACAACCTTATACCGGCATTTTCTTAATACGGTAACCAGGATTGACAGAGAGACTGGATTACCGTCAATGGCCATGACCAGTAGACCTTCAGGGTAAGGAACTTCATCAGCTTTGACCAGGGTTGAACATGCGCCCGTTCCCCTAATACTCGACATATTTCTGGATCTAGGACTGCCGATTCGAGACCGCCTCGGGATGTCTTCTCGGACTTGAGGGATCACGAGATCGTTGATGCCTTCTCGTAACAGGCTTTGAAAGCCGATTCTTTGATGGTGAAGGTTTTGAATTCCTCTCCCACGAGAACTCCTTCCTCTCTATCTTTCTCCTGCGAGTTCTTGCGAATGAACTCTGACTATCAAATGGGGACAAGTTCTCTCTCTGGCAATAGCAACGACTTCCCTCTTCACGGGCAGCGCTATTAGATTTTCCGAGGGAGAAAATCTGATATTCAGCTTTTGATCAAAGGGGAAATCCTTGTTTCTCGCTCAGTTTGTCTTCTTTTTTCTTTTCGTGATAGAGGGCCCCTGTCAAGATCTCCATCGTCGATTTACTGGCGGGTCCTCCAATGAAGACAAGTCGTATCTCCTTTTCGCTAATGTTTGCCGTGTCTTCCACTCAGCTCATCTTTCCGTCTTCTTTTTCAAAGTGGCGGTGTCTCGTCAAACTTTCTGCGGAGATTTCGGACTCGCTTAGCTCGCAGTCGCCATCTGATGGGAATTTGAGCCAACGAGGGTGGTGCCAATAGAGAATGGTAGATAAGAGAAATCTTGACTGGTTGATACCGTCACTATGAAATCAATATTTACTTCAAAGCAGATTACCATCTTCGCATTCCGCTCATCTGCCTCACCTCTCTCCCCCTTTCTTTCGTATTCTGCTTTCAAAAATGGCCAATTCTCCTAACCATACCTTATCCGCCGAAGTCCTAGCTGGGTGGGAGAGACTCTACAATCTTCTTGGTAGAGGTTACGCTCATATAGCCAAAAACTCTACCGTTGAGGCTGAAATCCTCGGTTTATTTAGGACCGTGGACGCTGCTTCTGTTGAGGGTACCCAACTAGGGAAGGAGTACCGGAACTTCTCGACCCTCTTCATCAATTTTCTGGCTGCCTATAACCGTGCTTATGAGACGGTCCTTGTGACCGCCGTCGTGAAAGCCCGTTACCGAGACCGGCACGAGCGTCTGGCAACAGTTATGTTTGTGGCTGATAATCACAAAAAGGCCCTCAAGTTTGCCAACGATCAGCTTTCGTGGCTGGTTCGTGAGAGGGGAAAGTTGGTGGACCGTCTGGCTTTGGTCCGAACTTACGCCGAATAGGAGCCAGGCAATATTGTGATGAGGTGTAAATGTGGTTGGCTGCAGGAGAGACTTGATGACATTACGGCAGACATTGCTTTTGAGAGGGCAGCGGTTCCAGACCTAGAGTTTGCCGTTGAGCATTACGAGGCCACTATGGCCCAGGTTAAAGAGAAGTGCGATCGCCTCTTCTTTAGGCTCGCGGAGCTTGATCCCGAGAGCGCCCGGTGCATCCAGAGCATCAACTGTTTGGAGAGTCAGTTGAGCTCTTTCGTAATGGTCATCAGGGCCCAGTTTGGCTTTACCTTTCCTCCCCAGTGAGTTGTTGTAATACTCTTTGATGAATGGAATGAAAGAAAAGCTTCACGTGTTTTGTTTTTTTTTTTTTTTTTTTTTAATTTTCCTGCTATCGTTTCTTCCGCATAGCATAACAGAACGATTTGAGGTACCGAAGATGTCGAGGCTTAATGTTCTTCTTGATGTTCTTGTTTAATTGCTCCAGACGATGATATCGAGAACATTGATGATGGATTCGGCGGTGGCCCCCACTATCCATCTTGAGATCACGAACAATAACGCTATGACAACTCGATCAGTGCGCTGGTAGTAAATCCGGCCACCTGTTGTGTGCCCACTTTTATCCATATTTTGTTTCTTTCGGCGTCCACTTGCTCGTGTCGGTCGCCTGTAGCGTCGGGAGAAATTCCTGTGGGCCACGTTCATTAATAGAACCTCGGTCCTCTAAAGCCCTCCGCATGTTTCGGATAAGAGGAAATTTTAAGACCGGTCTCTGGTTGATTTGATCAGGTAAAGGTATTTGTTTCATGGGTTCTGATTATATAATCCATATTGTTTTTCAAAAGACGCGGGATCCTCTGCAATACATTAAATATGCCCCCATGTTTAATCAGTATAAATCCACCGTCATATCAGAATACACTGCCCATACAAGTTTACGGATTGACACAACTTTGTCTGTCAAAGATGGACAATGTTCGTTTGCCCCCCAGAATTAACGGTTGAAGCCTCGGTGTTTTTCGTCTTTTGGTATTTCTGAAGATGATTCTTGATATATTATTGAACTTAATTTTTACACCCGTCTGGGGTATCTAGGATCTCCCTGCAAAAGAAAAGGATATAATTAGTATGCGACACAAGAAATGTCGATCCATGACTCCTATATTAGTCCAATTTGATTTTTTCTATTTTATAGAGAAATCAAAAGAAAGAAAAAAAAACTTCCTTAGGAAGAAATGGGTTAATTTCTGATACAGAATTTTTTTCAGATTTATTATTCTTTTTTTTTATTATTTTTTTTAAAGGAATGTGACAAAGTCTCTTGACGTTTACTAAAATTTTTGAAGGAATTTCCTTTTTATCAAAATAAATTTTCAGAGGTAAATTTGTCAGGAAAATTTTATTTTTATTGAAGCAGGAAAGACATGATAGAAATCCTTTATTGGTTAACGAAATTCCCCCGAGACATTAGTCTAATTTTATTTAGAGAAACTTTTCTTAGAAAAACATGAGCGAATTTCTCGAAAAGAATTTTTGTTGCAAGTTTTTATAATTTGAAAGAATGTGATAAAATCACTTGATGTTTTTTTTTTAAGGAATTTTTCTTTTTATCGAAATAAATTTTCAGAGGAAAATTTGTCGGGAAAATTTCATTTTTATTGGAGAGAAAAAAACATGACAAAAATCTCTTATTGGTCAATTAGTCTAATTTTATTTAGAGAAAATTTTCTTAGAAAAACATGAGCGAATTTCTCAAGAAGAATTTTCTTGCAAGTTTTTATAATTTGAAAAATGTGATAAAATCACTTGATGTCTACTAGAGTTTTTTTTTTAAGGAATTTTTCTTTTTATTGAAATTTTCAGAGGAAAATTTTTTCAAGAAAATTTCATTTTTATTGAAGCAATAAAAATATGACAAAAATCCCTTATTGGTTAATAAAATTCCCATGAAGGGATTTTTTTACATCATTTTTTCAAAAAAAATTTTATTTAAAAGAAATGAGGGACAAATTTAATTTTTTATTTTCTTTTAAAAAGAATGGTCGTAATATCAAGCTCAAAAACTGACTAACACCTAGCATGGACCGACCGAAAATAAATACAAGATAAAATTAGAGAACTTACTTTTACCTTGGAGAAATGCAAATCACATAGTCATGCGCATGACTCAAGTGAGGAGTGGACTCTAGAAAATAAAAGAAGGAGAGACAAGGTATGGACCTAAAAAGGCTCCCACTATCTGAATTGACAAACTTACCCTCCGCGCAATCAAATCACAATGGGAAGAATTGTCAATTCAGATAATGAGCGGAATAAAATATGGTCAACCCGAGCGCAATCGACGCAAGAGCTTTGCATATTCGATCCCTATCTATGGTTTTCTAGGAAGAATTTCGCGACTTGGGTTTAGACGCTTGTGTGTGCAGGTGTCGTGATCCTCAGAGTATGCAAGACATGCACAACAATTGATATCAAAACAGCGCTTCTAAAAATGTGCGAAATTAAACAAATAAACCCAACACCGAGCCTGCAAAACAAAGGGGTTAGCCAAACACTCCGCCCCTTATAACTCCCATCCTGCAAAAACATATAACACCTATAGAATGAGTCCCAAACAATATCGCCAGAAGCGAGATATGCATGAAATTTTCATTGGCCTAAGTCCACTAAGACTCTTAAAATTTCGAAAAAAATTTAAGTATTCCAATTGGTATCTTTTTTCGAAAATTTAAAAATCTCTCTCCCCAGCGGAGTCGCCAGTCTGTCGCGACCCTCTAAAAAAATTTTAAATTTTAAAAGGGGTTAACGGATTATTAGGTTAATTAGATTTGACTAACCTAACGCGGACCCTCCCAAGCCCTACCGAATCGCAACTTTGGTTTTTGTTTAAATGATTTTAAAATTTGGAGTCGCCACTAATCGTTCTTGGTAGGTCGATTAGAAACCTAAATAAATTAGCGGGAGAACTAATTTATTCCTGCGAACCAGAGATTAGGAGCTCGGGGACTTGGTTACACTAGTTAATTAAAACTAATGCCCTTTCGGTACCTTAATTTCATGGATATCCTAATTCGGCAACTCAGGCTTGGTTTATTCCTAAGGCTATAGTAGGGTATTCTCTTTTGTGTTTTCACTTTTTAAATAGGATGCATGGATGGTATATATTTTTATTTGTTATATTTTTTCAAGTGTTAAAGATTCCCTGAAGCCGAAAGAAGGAGTGTGTTAACGACTTCTGTGCAGTATTACAACCTACTTATCTTTTGGGTCTGATGATTCAAAAATTAAATTATAGGAAGTACATGACAGTGAATAAACACCTCCAATGGGAGGCCTAGCATTGGCTTGGCTCTTCCCTTTGGGATTTAAGGTACAGGTATTTAAGTTGCAAGTATTTAAACTACTGTAAGTAAAAACCTCCAATAGGAGGCTAAGCATTGGCTTGGCTCTTCCCTTTGGGATTTAAGGTACAGGTATTTAAGTTGCAGGTATTTAACTACTGTAAGTAAAAACCTCCAATGGGAGGCTAAGCATTGGCTTGGCTCTTCCCTTTGGGATTTAAGGTACAAGTATTTAAGTTGCAAGTATTTAACTACTGTAAGTAAAAACCTCCAATGGGAGGCTAAGCATTGGCTTGGCTCTTCCCTTTGGGATTTAAGGTACATGTATTTAAGTTGCAAGTATTTAACTACTGTAAGTAAAAACCTCCAATGGGAGGCTAAGCATTGGCTTGGCTCTTCCCTTTGGGATTTAAGGTATAGGTATTTAAGTTGCAGGTATTTAACTACTGTAAGTAAAAACCTCCAATGGGAGGCTAAGCATTGGCTTGGCTCTTCCCTTTGGGATTTAAGGTACAGGTATTTAAGTTGCAGGTATTTAACTACTGTAAGTAAAAACCTCCAATGGGAGGCTAAGCATTGGCTTGGCTCTTCCCTTTGGGATTTATGGTGCAGGTATTTAAATTGCGGATGGACTTTGTCCTCTCCATTCTGGGGTATGAATTCTTTAAAATAAAATATAACGAATTGATTCAACAATTTGAAATTTGTGCGCGCTTGAGGACTCCTCCAAGCCGATTTTGTGCTTCCATAGGGTTGACCATTGATATAAAGCTGCGGCTTCCTGACATAAAATAGAGTGAAATGTCAGTATACAAAATATGTGCTAATCTGCACCTAAAACCAGAAGAGTGGAAAGAGTACTTATCTCCCATTTTTTTGGGAGGGATTTCTATAATTGATTTTCGCTCTCTATGTTCCCAATATAGAGAGTTTCTTTTGAATTAAGAGGGACTTTTAGTCACAGATCAGTTGAGAAATCGATGGACAGCTTAGGAGCTTGTCTGTGCCGATTTTTGCATATCTATGAGATTTTTGCTGTTGACGTAGAGATATCCTTCTCCTGACATAAAATATGGAAAAAAAAAAGAGGAGATGGAGAAAGTGTATACAATTTGTGCTAATTTGCGAGTAAAACCATAAATAAATGAATAAATAAAAACACTTAGCTCGAATTTGCTTGCTCGTTGGCGAGGATGAACTCTTGATTTATATTTATCGATGAAGGAATTTGTGATGATAACCCCTAGCTTTAAACTCCCATCATCTTCAAAATTCTCTCTCTTTTGGTATTTTCTTTCTCTCAAATTTTTCTTCAATCTTCCAAAACTCTCTCAAACATCCAAAATTTTCTCTCCAAAAAATCCTCCCAAACACTTCAAATTTTCTCTCTCAAGAATCCTTTCTCAAGCTCACTTCTTTCTCCTTTTATAACCTACTCATCTATCTCCCATTCTAATTTTTCCACTAACTCTATCTCCCATTCTAATTTCTCCACTAACTCTTCTTCATTTTCATCTTCCATTCTCCATCTCTATCTCACATTCTAATCTCTCCACTAACTCTTCTTCATCTTCATCTTCCCTTCTCCATATTTATCTCCCATTCTAATTTCTCCACTAACTCTTCTTAATCTCCATCTTCCCTTCTCTATTCTTATCTTCCATTCTAATTTCTCTACTAACTCTTCTTCATCTCCATCTTCCCTTCTCTATTCTTATCTTATTTTCTCCATCCATTCTTCTCCAACTTCTCTTCTTCATCTCCTCTTCTTCATCTTCCCTTCTCTATTCTAATTTATCCACTAACTTTTCTTTTTATTATTTGTAAAATAATCCTTCAAGAGTTAGGTATTTGCACTTTAGTCCTTGAATTTTAAGTATTTACAATTCAGTCCCTGAAAAAATATATTTCTTTAAGTCCAAATCTCCTCACAATTTTTGACACACCAAAATTTACCACATGTCAAATTTAAGCTCATTTCTTGTCGCTGAAAATAATGCATAATTTAATTAAAGCCCTTTTGCAAAATTAAGTCATTATGGGTATAATTGGGCCAAGATGAAAATTTAAAATATTAGAAGACAATGTCACAACTCATAAAAAGTGAAAGTTAAAAATAAGTTGACTCAAATTAAATTTTTTTAGGCCCGATTCGAGATTATACTCGTGAAGGAACACGTGACTCGAATTGGATTTTTCTGAATTTGCGATGGCCAATATGAAAATAGATTTAAAATAAAAATATTAACTATCTTTGTGTATTTTTTGGCCTCAAATGTTATTTTTTCAAAATTTTCAAATATTTTTGTATTTTTTTTAAAAAAAAAAATTAAAAAATATATATAATATGAAAATTTATTTTTTGGTCAAAATTCGTTCCCTAGGCTTGGCTAAGGTTTCCAAAGTTGATTTTTCAATTTTATGAATTTTTATGGATTTTCTATTAATTTTTGAAAATAAAATAAATAAAAAATACGTAAAAATACTGAAAATATGAAAAATCATTTTTTGATCAAAATTGGATCCCTAGGCTTGGCTAAGGTCCCCAAAGTTGATTTTTCAATTTTATGAATTTTTATGGATTTTTTTATTACTTTAGCAATAGAAAAAATGATTAAAGATCAGGTGTCAACATTACTCACTCTATTTCTAGGCAAGTGAATTAGTGGTGACCCATTATGTTTCAATCCTAATTGGTTACCTAAGGCGTTCCGATATATCCCTATCCCTCACACAATTAGTCTGGTTTTCCAACACTTAGACTACTTAGGTTATCCAAGTCGTGATCTAAATCTAGACTACTCTCCCGAGTCTCCCTAGATTATTGAATCTATGCTAATCGGTGGCCAATCAATCAACATGCATTAAGAACAACAAGGATAAACAATTGGAGAAATTCAATTGACATTAAGCAAAGGAGTTCATGAAACACATAAGAACACGAGGTTCCGTCATAGTCCTAGAAGAATAAATTAGTTCATGATGGGGAAATCAAACATCGCTGCTCTCAAAGAGAACATGAAGAACAACATAAGAAAAAGAGAAATGAGATAGGAAATCTTGTCTTCCGGTCTTCTGTCTTGAAGATTAGCCTCCTTTGATCTTGATTTTCGTCTAGAACCCTAGCCGTCACTCCACGTTGTCTTCTTCTCTCCTCCTTTTCCAGAATGCCGCCTCCCGAAAAATAGAAGTTCCTTTCAAAAGGTCCTCTGCTAGGGTTATCTGCTCTTTCCAATTTAAACTCCCTAAGATATTTCTAAGATATCCTCCAAGAATAATATTCTTTTAGCCCTTAAAATAAGAAAACCAAATCCTAAAATATCAAAACAAAATATTCTAATAGGATAAAATCTTCATGTTGTGGCAACAAGGGAAAAATCACGCGTCTTCTCACGATGCTCTTTACTTCATTCTTCCTCATCACACCTGCACATAGCAAGACCACACTAAGAAACTCGAGCATGAAAACATGAGGATTAATATAAAAATCATCTAACCACAACCAAAATATTAGGCAGACCATGGATCCACACTGCAGGCGCAGTATCGTCGAGCCTGCACCAGAAGGTTCGATTTGTGGTTGATGGGAAAGTGATAATCGTGTATGGGGAAATGGACTTCACCGCATACCAGAATAGCACGGTCCCATATGTGGAGCCGGAGCACAAAGAAGGGGCTAGCTATCATTCTCTCGAGGTGGTGGTAGTCACGCACGCACCTCCAAGAACCAAAATGAGGGTTCCTACGCCCTCCAAGTATAGTCTAGCACCTGGAAAATGCTATTGGCATATGGTTTTATCCCTGGACTCGGTCTAGGAAAGAATGATCAAGGGATCCGCTCACCACTGCAATTGGACACCAACAAGCACCGAACAGGCCTAGGATATACTGGTGAATCCAGTAAGGGCCTTACTTTCAGAAGCTGTCATGGATGCCGAGGCCGAGGCCATCATAGGGGCCGTGGAAGTCGAGGAGGCAGAGTTAATTCATTCATTGGATCCAGAGCTTGGAAAGGAAAAATTAACGCGATTGGGAGTTCACTGGGTCAGTATTTCTCCGAGCGCCCCAAGATGCTAGCAGATGAAGCTATTCAAAGTGCAGCAGAGCTTGATATGTCCAATTTGTTTCTAGAAGACACTGTCAACGTCATCATCGAAAGGCTTGACGAGGACTCTATCTCGCCTGAGTAAAGAGGCTCTTCTTCTACTTATTATAGCATTTCTTTAACCGCAATTTTAATTCAGTTGTTGCATTTCGTTTGGTTTCTCTATTTTCAATTTCAAGAAAATACCTTTGGATCTTGAGCTGTTGGTCCAAATGGTTGCCTTGTAATGCGGCCTTATCAGTAAAATTCAATAAAATACGTGCGCACGTTTTATTAAGGACGTGCGGGAACATTCCAAACTAGCCCAATGATGATGCCTATCTTCGATTCTCGAAGATTTGAGGCCTGGATTCCCGCACGCTTCCTAGTTTATCAAACAAATTAAGAGAAGTAAAGGTGTCCGAGGATATGAGGATTGGCTCTCTTATTACATTTTTTCAAATGGCTTTTGAAAATCATGCATGAAAACTACTTGCTGAAAAGGACTAATCATCTTCATGACATTTTAGGCATATCATTCCAAGCATGCATAATAGGCTGTTGTGTGACTCGGATCACCAAGGAGATTACTCTTGTGGCATTGGGAAAGAAGATGAGGATTTCATAGATATTTAGAGAGATTGGAGTCGATACGAAGAGTTTAAACCCCTAACAGCAGAAGAGGCAGTGGTAGTGAACTTGGGCGACTCACAGAATGTCAGAGAAGTGAAGATTGGGGAGTCTTTGTCACCCTCTGAAGCTACCCAAATGACTGAACTTCTCAGGGAATACCAAGATATCTTTGCTTGGTTGAATGCAGACATGCCCGGCCTCGACCCTAACATTGTGGAACACGTACTGCCCATTGACCCTAGCATCCTGCCAAAAAAACAAAAGCTTAGGCGAACGAGACCCGAACTTTCCAGAAAAATTGAGGAAGAAGTGATGAAGCTCCTCAAGGTGGGATTCATAGAAGCGATCCCCTATGCCGATTGGATCGCTAACATCGTGCCAGTGATGAAGAAAGATGACACAGTTCAAATCTGCGTCGATTATCGAGACCTGAATAAAGCCAGCCCAAAGGATGATTTCCCTTTGTCGCACATAGACGTGTTGGTTGATAGTACAGTCGAACGGTTTTCCTTTATGGATGGATTTTCTTGTTATAATCAGATCTTAATGAAGGAGGAAGACAAGGCGAAGACCTCATTCATAACACCATGGGGCACCTTCTGTTATAGGGTTATGCCTTTCGAGTTAAAGAATGCTGGGGCGACATACCAAAGAGCCATGGTCGCTCTATTCCATGACATGATGCATAAGGAAATCGAGGTGTATGTAGATGATATGATTGCTAAGTCCAGACCAGGAGAGGACCATGTTCTGGTACTAAAAACGTTGTTCGAACGCCTACGAAAATATAAGCTGAGGCTGAATCCCAATAAGTGCATATTCGGGGCGAGATCTGGAAAGCTTTTGGGATTTATGGTTAGCAGTCATGGCATCAAGGTCGACCCTTCCAAGATCAAAGCTATACGGGACATTAGTACCCCAACCTCAGTAAGGGAAGTAAGAAGCATGTTGGGGCGGTTAAACTATATTGCCAGATTTATATCCCAGCTTTCTGATGTGGCAAAACCATTCTTTAAGCTCCTCAAGAAGGGCGCCAAAGTTATTTGGGATTCAAAATGCCATCAGGCATTTGAGAAGATCAAGAAGTATCTAGTCCTACCTCCAATATTGGTACCACCAACCCTAGGAGTCCCCTTGACTCTATACTTGACAATTTATCAGGAATCATTAGGAGCTCTACTCGCCCAGACAAAGCCGGAGGATGGGAAAGAGCGAGCAATTTATTACCTGAGCAAGAAGTTCACGCAGTCAGAGGCTAATTACCTGATGGTTGAAAGGACATGTGTCGCACTGATTTGGATACTCCACAGGTTGAGACAGTACACCCTCCATCACCATATCCAGCTGGTAACAGAATGCGACCCAATTAAGTACTTAGTGGAGAAACCCGCCTTATTGGGAAAACTAGCCAAGTGGCAAGTTCTATTATCAGAATTTGACATAAAGAGTTCACCTAAGAAGTCAGTCAAGGGGCGAGCTATAGCCAACATGTTCGCAGAAAATTCACAAGGACTTGTAATCCCTAATGAGGAGGAGGCGGAGAATCGAATCCTCGCATTATCTGATGATAAGTGGACCATGTATTTTGATGGTGGTGTTAATTTGGCCGGATCTGGAACTGGGGCAGTACTGATATCCCTAGACGGCCTACATTATCCGGTTTCCACGAAGTTGGTATTCCCATGCACTAATAATATATCAGAATATGAAGCCTGTATTCTAGGCCTGCAATTAGCCATCACCATGAAGGTGCGAAGGTTACAGGTTTATGAAGACTCCATGCTGATTATTCTCCAGACGCAGGGAGAATGGAAAACAAGGGATTCTAAGCTCATCCCATATCATAAGTTCCTAGAGGAGTTAATAGATAATTTCGACGAAATTTCGTTCGAATATCTACCGAGGACCCAGAATCACTTTGCAGACGCGTTAGCCACTCTATCTTCATTGTTGCAAGTGGAGGACGGGCTTGACATCAAGCCTTTAAAAATCAATGCCATGGATCAGCTAGCCTACTGCATGGTGGTGAAAGGCGAATTCGATGGTGAGCCTTGGTATCATGACATTAAGAATTATCTTTCAAAAGGAGAATTCCCTCAAGGGAGTCAGGTCGGGGATAAGAAGTACATAGCAAAGATGGCTACCAAATTCTTCCTGAGCGGGCAAACTCTTTATAAAAGGTCCTTCGATTCAGTCCTATTAAGATGTGTAGATGCCAAAGAAGCAAACATGCTCATGAAGGAAATCTATGAAGGGGTATGCGGTCCCCATATGAACGGCCACCTCCTCGCAAAGAAAATCATGCGGCTTGGTTATTATTGGATGACCATGGAAGCGGATTGCAACCAACATGTAAGGTCCTGTCATCAATGCCAGGTATACGGTGATAGAATAAACGCACCCCCGAACGAGCTCCACCAGATGTCGGAGGCTTGGCCATTCACCATGTGGGGGATAGACATGATCGGTCCGATTCACCCTAGTGCTTCCAATGGGCACCGCTTCATCCTGGTGGCGATCGACTATTTTACGAAGTTGATTGAAGCAAGCTCATATGCAAATGTCACAGCAAAGAATGTGGCCAAGTTCATCAGAAGGGATATCATCTCCCGATATGGGGCCCCTCAAGCGATAATCACAGATAATTGCTCCAATTTGAATAATAAGATAGTCGATGATCTGCTACAAGCATTCAACATTCGACATCTTAATTCGTCTCCCTATCGCCCACAAATGAATGGAGCTGTGGAGGTGGTAAACAAGAACATCAAGAAAATCCTGGCAAAAATCGCAGAGAATTATAGAGACTAGCATGAGAGACTACCGTACGCATTGATGGCATATCGGACTTCGATACAGACCTCGACTGGAGCAACCCCATATTCCCTAGTTTACGGTATGGAGGCAGTTCTACCGGTAGAGGTTGAAATTCCCTCTTTGAGAATCTTATCCTAAGTTAAACTCTCCGAAGCGGAGTGGACGCAGCAGAGATATGAGCAGTTGAACCTGATCGATGAAAGGCGTTTGAAGGCAATATGTCACGGTCAGAGCTACCAGAGAAGAGTGGCCAAAGCGTTCAATCGAAAAGTTAAGCCCAGGAATTTTGAAGTAGAAGATCTGGTAGTGAAAAAGACAGTTCCAAATGCTTTTCATCTTGAGGGCAAGTTCACCCCAAATTATGAGGGTCCTTATATTGTTAGGAAGGTACTTCCTGGGGGAGCCTTGATTCTTGTAAACGTGGATGGGAAAGAGTTAGAATATCTTATAAATGCGGATGCAGTAAAGCAGTATCATCCTTGAAATAAAAGCATGAGCCGATTTTGCTACCTTTGGGACAATCTGAGTCACTTTAGGACTATTACATGCATTTCATGCATTCATGCATACACGCATTTGTTTCATGTGATCCCAGGTTCTGGAGAATCTCCCGAATCAATAAGCCACCAAAGTCACTATTGAGGGTCCCACTAATGCAGATTTACTAGAACAGGTGAAATGTATTCATTCCAATGATATCCCATATACGGTACTTTCCTCAGGTGAATCCATTTCTCCGACAGGAAACCGACGGTGATTTAAGGAGCTGCAACCAGAGTTGGAGAGGGGCACTCGACCAATGACCATGACAGTTGTCAACATTAAACAAGCCCAAATGCTCATTCACCCATGCATTTCATTGTGCAGGGGAAAAATCAGAAACGAGCAACTCCTCGACTTGATGAGTAAATCTTCAATTTATTCGGTTCACATGTCCAGGGGCAATTCGAATTCCCTCTTGCACATTGCTACATTTGCATTGTGTTTACATATGCCATGATTCATGCATGACTCTTCTGCATGTTTAGATTTTGCCAATTCTGACTTGGAGCAGAAATTGCGTATGATGCATCGAATGTGTGGAATGGGGCATGACAGGATGATGAAAGGCAAGCCATTTCCACACACGTCCTACATTATAAGCCATAGCGAGTCGTGTGTTAAATAGATTCTGCACTCCCCAAGGCAATGGGTTTTCTCGCAGAAGGTACGATACCGAAAGGAAGGAGGCATTCATTTTTCTATCCTAAATACTACAGGTGATCATTGATAACCCATCTGAGCGGTGATTTCATTTCATAATCCCTATCGAGAACCACCCCTCATTAGGGCCAAATGAAGGTAGTCCCGGCAATAACACAAGGTAAATGGTTAGAAATTTTCTTGCTCAGACTAACATCAATTTTCAAGTGATTCTTTGCCTTCAATCTTGCACAATAATTCAAGTGCCTTAAGAAGACGAAAAGCATTCATTTCTCTAATCCAATACAATTTCATCCTTTGTATCGCCCAATTGAGCCTACATTCGTTTCTTAAAACCCCATTGGTGATCACCGCTAATGCCAAGATGAAGATGGCACCACCTCAAAGTAGAAGAGCTCGGAAGAATTAAGTCTATATAGAACTACCAAGTCAGCTCTTCGAGTGTGCTAAATTTTTGATATGTGTATGTATATGGCACAATTTTTGAAAATTCTCCTTTCTGAACATGAAAAAGGAAGGTGCTACTCAAAAGCAAGGCCAATGCCCATTTGAATCAATATTTGTTTTTGAATGCCTTTGAAAACTCAGTGAAAATATACTTATCTCCTTCGGTAAATCCCCAATGGGACCTGATTGCAAGAGAAAATTCGTTGAAGAAGTCAGATTGCAAAATATACGGTTGAAGTTTATACCGTTTGGAAGCGACAATGGCACTAGCAAAAGTAGATACCATCCTCAGACAACGATGGTATTCTTTAAGGACTGTTCTCGAAGGGCCGAAACTTGTGACAAAGATGCAATGATCACCAATGTCAAACCCACCTTATATTCTTCTGGGCCAAAATAAGCCTTTCTCGATCCCCAATCCCAACCTACGTTATAAACCCATGAAAGTCTTTTCTAATTAAGGCGCTTGAGTTAACGTAGGGTTGAATGATTTTAAGCATCGCTCGAAAAAGTACAAGCAAGACTATTTCTCTTTCATTTTTGCAGGGTTCTTGACTTGTAAGCCCGGAACAAATGATAAAGAATTTTTATTAATGACCTTGACTCAAAAGAGTCCCCTTTGGTAAGCCTTTGACCCAACCTACATTACGGTCCTAATCAAGACCTCCAGATCAGCATGTCGTACAAATTGCGAGATTACTCAGACCCTTGTTAAATGCGATGAAGGTAAGATCGAGTGATTTCTTTTCAATCCTGTAATCAGGATAAACAGCCTTTCTTGAGAGTGAGAGGAAGCCCTTTCGGACTGAAGTCCCCTATTCAAATCACATTTAAGGTATTCATACCATGATAACCTCCTTGAATAGAATTGGTAATGCAAACTTGACAGAATAGTTATGCATGATTCACATTTTGATTGAATGCATCATGAGTTATCACACATATTGTTTCTGATCATTGCAAACTCAGTTAAACAGTTTTGCAAGAACTAATGAACTCATTGATGAAAATGCTTGTATGTGTTACCTCTGACATTGCTTAACAGGTAACAAGTTCCTGATGTTCGAGTTACCTTCCAAGGTCTCGAAATTCATTCGGTGATTATTGAATGAATAAGTCCAGCCATTGAGAAACCACCAAGTGTTTCTTCCAAATCCTCAAGTAGGTATATCTTCATTCTGAACCCTTCATGATAAGTAAAATTGGGTTTGAGCTTCTACAGAATTCCTGGTCTCTCCAGATCCCAAAATAGCACCCTTTGAGGTAAGTAAAATCGGGCTTGAGCTTCTGCAGGATTTCTGGTCTCTCCAGATCCCAGAATGGCACCCTTCAAGGTAAGTTAAATCAGGATTGAGCTTCTGCAGGATTCCTGGTCTTCCCAGATCCCAAAATGGCACCCTTCATGTCAATACCTCTCCCGTCCACCTAAAAGGTGACATTTAAGTAATCATTGGTGATTTCTCACACAGAATGATCCATTCCCAAGTCCTAAGTGGCAGGCGCCACATGAACGAGCCCTTTTTCTAGGATATGTTATCTCTGGAGCCTTTCCATTAGAAATCCCAATACGGAACAGTCCATTTTCAAAGTCCTGAGTTACATGCACCACATGAACAAGCCCTTTTTCTAGGGTATGTTATCTCTAGAGCCCTTCCATTGGAAATCCTAATACGGAACGGTCCATTCACAAAAGTCCTTCTTACAGGCACAAAAGTCCTTCTTACAAGCATCCCAAAGTCCTTTCTATAGGCAACACAAAAGTCCTTCCTACGGGCACCCAAAGTCCTTCTTACAGGCACACAAAAGTCCTTCTTACAGGGACCCGAAGGCCTTCTTATAGGCACCAAGTCCTTTCTACAGGCACACAAAAGTCTTTCTTACAGGCACCTCAAGTCCTTCCTACAGGCACACAAAAGTCCTTCTTACAGGCACCCAAAGTCCTTCTTATAGGCATTTCAATGGGGTTACCTACCATACAAGTCAAATTTCAATCAATTTCAATCAAGAGATTCATTTCATTAGAAATCTACCATGGGGTGACCTACCATACAGGTCAAATTTCAATCAAATTTTAAATCAGTAGAATCCTTTGATTAGGAATCTACCATGGGATGACCTACCATACAGGTTCAAGTTCAGCCACCCTAAGATTTTCTTATAACGAACCCTTAGGTTCTCATTCCACTTTTGGTAGAGCATTTATGTCAGGCAGCCGCCATACAACGAGCAGGTAAGTGCCAGGTAAACTCTCATTTTTGTCTCTCCCTTATTGCATGAAAGCCTCCTCAAACTGGGTCTGGATCAGAACTTGCTACGGAGGGTATTGGACATCAAGTGTCACAACTCTTTTTATTTCGCTGTGTTGAGTCGATTATGATTCAGGTGTCATCTCGTCTTTGAAATAAACTTCTATCGAGCTTCCTTTCAAAGAGGGGCAGCTGTTGACACTTGATTTTTAATCATCTTTTCTCTTTTAAAATTAAAAAAAATCCAAAAAACTTCATAAAATAAAAAAAATGAATTTTGGGGACCTTATCCAAGCCTAGAGAACCAATTTTGACCAAAAAATAATTTCATTATTTTTCAATATTTTTATTTTCGAAAATTCATAAAAAAAATAAGAAAAATGAGAAAATTGCAAAATCAACTTTGAAAGCCTTGGCCAAGCTTAGGTAACCATTTTTGAACAAAAAACAATTTTTCTTTTTTTATATTTTTTATATATATTTTTTAAAAATTAGGAAAATATTTAATAAATAATAGCATTTGAGGCCACAAAAATACGTAAAAATAGTCAATATTTTTCTTTTAAATTCCTTTTTATGTTGTCCATCACAAATTTTTTTTTAAAAAAAATCCAATTCGGAGTCGTGTATTCCTTCACGAGGATAATCTCAAATCGAGCCTAAAAAAATTTAATTTGACTTAATTTATTTTCATTTTTCACTTTTAGAAGTTGTGACATTATTCTCTAATATTCTAAATTTTCATCTTGGTCCAATTATACTCAGAATAACTCAAATGTGCAAAAGGACTTTAATTAAATTTTGCGGCAAGAAATGAGTTTAAATTTGATATGCGATAAATTTGGACTAAGCATAGGAGAGGTGTGTTGAAAATTTTAAGTATATTTGGACTTAAAGAAATATTTTTTCAGGGATTAAATTGCAAATACTTAAAATCTCAAGGACTAGAGTGTAAATACCTAACTCTTAAGGGATTATTTTGCAAATAACAAAAAAAGGAGTTAGTGGAGAAATTAGAATAGAGAAGGGAAGATGAAGAAGATGAGATGGAGAAGAGAAGATGGAGAAGAGGAAATGGAGAAGAATGGATGGAGAAAATAAGATAAGAGAAGGGAAGATGGAGATGAAGAAGAGTTAGTGGAGAAATTAGAATGGGAGATATATATGGAGAAGGGAAGATGGAGATGGAGAAGAATAGGTGGAGAAATTAGAATGTGAGATAGAGAAGAAGAAGGGAAGATGAAGATGAAGAAGAGTTAGTGGAAAAATTAGAATGGGAGATAGAGTTAATGGAGAAATTAGAATGGGAGATAAATGAGTGGGCTATAAAAGGAGAAAGAAGAGAGCTTGAAAGAGAAGATTTTTGGGGGGGTAAGAAATTTTTGAATGTTTGAGAGAGTTTTGAGAGATTGAAAGAGACTAGAGAGAAAGAAAAAAATCAAAAAAAGAGAGAGAGAATCCTTTTTCCAAAAGAGAGTCTTGAAAATGGTGGGAATTTAAATATCGGTGTTACGATCACCTATTTCTCTACCGATCAACACAAGTCACGAGTTCATCCCCATCGTTCGAGCCGCAATCTTGATCCATAAGGAGACATGTGGTCCGAATTTGATAATCAAATTTGTCAAATCAGGTAACAATCCTAACCATTAAATTTTTGAGAATTTCCTTGCCCAAATGAATTGATTTAAATTTCGATTATCTCATATCGTACTCGTGTGTCTCCATATCCACATGTCGCATTCGTATTTGTGTTGTCATTAATTCACGCGTATCCACCTAAATTGTTTTTTCAACTGGCAAATCATATCTCTAATGTTTCCACCTCTCGATCCTTAAAAAAATGGCCATTTCACTCTTTTGGTCAATTTGTCCCAAATTTCTTCCCAATCATTCCAAATGAGCTTTTTATGAAATAAAATGGTACCGAAAGGGTGTTAGAATGATCTAGCGTAATCAAGTCCCCGATCCCATTTTTTCTGGTTCGTAGAAATAAGTTAGTTCTCCCGCTAATTTATTTAAGTTTCTAATCGACCTACCAAAAATGATTAGTGACGACTCCAAATAAAAAATCTTTCCATGGAAAGAACTTAAGTTGCGATTCGGTAGGACTTGGGAGGGTCCGAATTAGGTTAGTCAATTAACCTGATAATCCGTTCACCCGATTGAAAAATTAAATTTTTTTTTCGGGTCGCGACAGTAGAACAAACTTTTAACTAAGAATATGAAAATTTTGGGACCTTAATTTGCAATCTTGATGGCCCATCTATTCCTTGTTCATAAGTAAGGAGATAGATCTCAACTGTTGTACACATCTGTAACTTTCACATGCAAACAAAATATGACCATCAAGTATAGAGGAGGGTCGCTAACACTCCAATTCGCGCACTTGCGAGCCATAACCATTTGACATATAAGTAATCACCGTTCGTTAGGTCTAAGAATTATTTACACACCAAAGCATAAAAGATTAGATGTTGACCAGATATAAAGCTTCCACGCTTGCTAATCATTCATTAAGTGTCACGTTTAGTGAATTCATCCTATACAAATCACCTACATTCTAACCCAGATATTTCATGTCCAATGACTTGTGACTCTCATCCCTATTAGGCATCCACTACCTAATAGTGAGGTTCCTAGAATGCACCAGCCTCGATAGGATCATTAATGTCTACTTAACAATCCATTGAGTAAGAATAGTTTTAGAGATTACGTAACACATATCATCGATGTCTCAAAGATAGGTTTAGTCACAACTAATCTCATGGAATTCATTCATCTAAAAAGATGGGACAAGATGAATAAACACGTCTTGCCGTTAATAAGATTGAAAGTACAATAAAATGCTCAAAATACATCAATTGCATGGCTGCTTTAGGACATACACCTAACAGGAATCGCCTTTGACCTCCCTTGATCAAAGGAGGTTGGGGCGGCTAAACCAGCCGCACCCTCCCCAAGATCCAACCCCTATAAATAGGGCTTGGGGGTTAAAGGTTTAGAGAGATTTTCCCCTTTCTTTCTTCGCTCATCCGCGTAAGTTCTTTGCATCAATTTTCTTCGTGCACATGTAAGATTGTTCTCACACGATTTACTTGAGGGTCATAAATTGTTCGTGATAAAAAAGGAAAGGCTTGGTTCGTTGCATCTCAAGGATTGCTAGCACAATTAAGGAGTGATTGTCCTCAAGCTTCGTCATTCGTTCATCCGTAATTGGTGGTGTGTCTGAACTAGAGTCTTGACATTTGTGGAGCTTAAGAATATATGAATCAAGTCAGCTAACCAGTGCTTCTTGAGGTAAGCCTTGAAACCCCTCTTGATGCATGATTTCAATTTCCATTAAAATGCATAGATATTCCCTGAGAAAGATCTACATATGGGCTATGTTTATTTCCTCTATGCACGTTATGTTTTTGATGAAAAGGTTTGAATTTTTCCTTATGAAACCCAACAACAAAGATCTCCATCTTCCTCGAGTGGTAGCTATCCCATGTCTTCTAGTACATATAACTCTGCTTCGAGCTAATGGGCAACAATGTAATTGGGTACATATGGATCTACCAAGGATTGCCAATGTTCCTTGAACAACTTGATGTACTCCTTAGAAGTGCAGTGTGTGTTGATCTCGTCATCAGGATGATTAGGCTATTCTACTTCTTGCAGGGGAGAACTCTTCAAAGCATGGATTATGAGGCCAATCTTGGTTTGATAGAGTGCCTCAGTCTCCTTGGTGAGCTCATCTCATGGTAAATCAATAGCGAAAATCTCGAGACATACTACCGGCGGGGCTTCTTGTAACACGCTAAATTGTCTCATGACTCTCATTGGATAATACGTAATTCCACCTATGTGACTCTATAGTGGGATGTGATTTCCATCTATCCCGGTGATGCGGGTCCCTAATATCCTTGGTCAGGTTAAGCGCAATCGCAGTTATTTTGGCTCCAAATTTCAAGTAATTCAGACTGCTCTTTAAAGGATAAATTTGAGACCGAAGATTAGCATTTTAAGAAGGGCCCAAGTGGATAAACATGTTATCTAATTTCGTATTACCTAACATGGAGAATGAAAGTTTTAATGTGTGACACATATCACATATGTCGAAGACCATATGATACTTGAAGAGTGCCCTTTTGGGCAAATTGAAAATAGTTTAGAGAAAGAAAGGTTTTGGCTAAGATCACGTAAGATTAATTCCAGTGATAATATGCTTGTTAAGCAATATGGACCACGAAAGGGTTAAATATGGTTCCAGAGGTAGGGAATGGAACGAATGAAAAGAAGACTAGAATGAATACTCTACATTACCTATGACCAATATCGATTGGGAGGGATGAATAGTTGTTATAGAGGAATGAAAGGGTGAACTTACCAGAATTAAATTTGAAGATCTTCACTATTTAAGAAGTTTTGAGATGGAGAAACTTGGATAACACTTGGATGGAATCCTTTCCCAAGAGAGGTTGCACAATATGCTCATAAAAATCCACTCCAATAATAGCAGTGTACTCCTCAAGAGTCGATGTGATCTCTAAATCTCAAAAGTCAAAAGTCAAACACTCTAGATCCCATAAACTAGCCAAAACTTGGATGAGAGCAGGTTGGCAATCCACTTCGATAAACTCTATTAAGCATCCCAAATGCTTCTTAACATATGCTTGGTTGTCCGAATTGAGGTAGCTTCGCCAATCCGAGAGTTCCTTACGTGGAACCAAAATAATCCTAATATCCAATTTCCTCATCTAATTTAACATATGAGAAAACCCATGCTGAGATTAATCATAATGGATGTGATGAAATGTCATGAAAATGAAATAATTCAATTTCATATTTTCTTTTGGTGAAATAAGGGTCAAACGCTCTTATTTGACCAAAAGATCTCAAATAAATATTTTTAAACCAGATTTTTCCAAAGAAATTATGTAATTGATTAGAATCTCTCAAGTGATTTGAATGAAAGCCACTATCACATCCATTATGATTAATGGATGTGATGGGTTTTCTCATATGTATCCATTATTTAAAGTTCAAAAATGAAATCTAAGGTAAATAGATGTAAAAAGGACTAAGGATGCCCCAAATTCAGTTCAAAGTCGTCTGATCCAAATCATGCTCCCTCAAGCTAGCATATGTATCCATCTATCTCAGAATTTCTAGATGATATCACCAATAGGTCATATCTTGGACAATGATCCTCTTAGTGCCACTCTCATGGTTCGTGGCTTCTTTATCACTATTGACACCTGATTTTTAATCATCTTTTCTCTTTTAAAATTAATAAAAAAAATCCATAAAAATTCATAAAATTAAAAAATCAACTTTGGGGACCTTGTCCAAGCCTAGAGAACCAATTTTGACCAAAAAATAATTTTCATATTTTCAGTATTTTTCAATATTTTTATTTTGGAAAATTCATAAACAAATCAAGGAAAAATGAGAAAATTGCAAAATCAACTTTGGAAGCTTTAGCCAAGCTTAGGCAACCATTTTTGAGCAAAAAAAATTTCTTATTTTTTTGTATTTTTTAAATATTTTTTTTAGTAATTAGGAAAATATTTAATAAATAATAGTATTTGAGGCCATAAAACTAGTCAATACTTTTCTTTTAAATCTCTTTTCATGTTGGCCATCGCAAATTTAAAAAATCCAATTCAGGGTCGTGTATTCCTTCACGAGCATAATCTCGAATCAGGCCTAAAAAAAATTCAATTTGAGTCAATTTATTTTCATTTTTCACTTTTAGGAGTTGCGACATTGTTCTCTAACATTTCAAATTTTCATCTTGGCCCAATTATACTCAGAATGACTCAATTTTACAAAAAGGGATTTAATTAAATTTTGCATTATTTTCAATAGCAAGAAATGAGCTTAAATTCAACATGTGGTAGGTATGTTGAAAATTTTTAGGAGATTTGGACTTAAAGAAATATTTCTCCAAGAACTGAATTGCAAATACTTAAAATCTCATGGACTAGAGTACAAATACCTAACACTTGAAGGATTATTTTGTAAATAACAAAAAGAAGAGTTAGTGGAGAAATTAGAATAGAGAAGGGAAGATGGAGAAGAGAAGATGGAGAATAGGAGATGAAGATGGGAAGATGGAGAAGAGGAGATGGAGAAGAGAAGATAGAGAAAATAAGATGAGAATAGAGAATGGAAGATGGAAATGAAGAAGAGTTAGTAAAATGCGAGATAGATATAGAAAAGGGAAGATGAAGATGAAGAAGAGTTAGTAGAGAAATTAAAATGTGAGATAGAGATGAAGAAAGGAAGATGAAGATGAAGAAGAGTTAGTGGAAAAATTAGAATGGGAGATGGATGAATAGTCGCAAATTAGTACAAAAAATTGTATACACTTTCTCCATCTCCCTTTTTCCCATATTTTATGGTAGGTAAAAAAAAGGGACAACTCCGTATCAATGATAAATTCCATGGAGGTGCAAAGTGAGCCCAAACAAATTCCAAGGTGCCCATCAAATTTACAGCCGACCTGTCAACGGATTTTAGTTCAAATTGTTGAAACAATTTGTTGTATTTTAGTTTAAAGAACTAAAACCCTAGAATGGAGAGGCAAAGCGCATCCACTGGAGGTCATTTATTTCTTGCAATTTAAATTCTTGCACCATCAAACCCCAAAGGGAAGAGCCAAGCCAATACTAGGCCGCCCATTGGAGGTTTTTACTTTCCGTTATTTAAATTCCCGTAATTTAATTCATGCACTATTAAACCCCAAAGGGGAGAGTCAAGCCAAGGCTGGGCCATCCATTGGAGGTCTTTATTTACTGTCAATGACTTCCTACCATTTAATTTTTGAATCACCAGACTCCAAAGTGAGTAGACTGTAACACTGTACAGAAGTCGTTAACACACTCCCTCTTTCGGCTTTAGGGAATTTTTAACACTTTGAAAATAAAAAAAAAAATACCACCCATGAATCCTATCTAAAAAGTGAAAATACAAAAAGAGAACACCTCACTAGAGTCTTAGGAATAAACCAAGCTTGAGTTGTCAAATTTGGATATTCATGAAATTAAGGTACCGATAGGGCATTACGAGAGTATTGGAAGAGAAGGTCATGGGAGACTAACGGAGTGTGAAGATGGTAATCTGCTACGAAGTAAATATTGATTTCACAGTAGCGGTATCAACGAGTTAGACTTTCCTATCTGCTGTTCCATGTCGGTATCACCCATGTTGGCTCGAATTCGCTGCTCGTCTACAATCTCGAGTCAAGCAAATCCGACGTCTCTGCGGAAAAGTGGGACGAGACACCATCGCTTTAAAAAGGAAAGAATGAAAAGATGCCCCAAGTGGGAGACAAAGAAATTTTCGGTAAAAAGAGAGATACGACTTGTCTTTATCGAATGATTCGCCAGCAAATCAACGGTGGAGATGACAACAGGGGCCCTCTACCGCGAAAAATTGAAAAAAGACGAACCAGATGGAAGATACGAGAAGGATTGAACTCTCGGGAGAAGTTGTACAGCTTTTTGAACCCATGCTCGAATTTTAAAAGGAGATGTTCTCTTGATAATCGTCGTCTACACCTTGGAAAGAGTTTCAAAGACGATCGCTCAGAAAAACCAGAGAGAGTGGAAATACCAGAAGAGGTAGCAAACCTTGAGAGATCACTAACCAAGTCGAAGATGTCTCAACCCAACACCCTTGAGAGTTATCATTACTTTCTGAACATGGGAGATGGAGAGTTTGAAGCCATGTGTGGAGTCGAGCCCATGGAGCCTGGCCCTTCCGCCGACGACGTCCAAGATCTCAGTAAAGATAAGGACAACAACGGTAAGGGTCAGAAGAAGCGTTACCATCACCAAACTAAGGAGCAAATACAAAGGCTTGAGGATTTCTTCAGAACATGCCCTATGCCAGACGGCAAACAGAAAATGGAACTAGGTCAAGAGCTAGGACTTGAACCTTTGCAAATCAAGTTCTGGTTTCAGAATAGGCGAACCCGAATGAAGACTCGTCATGAGCACAACGAAGCCGAGTTTCTAAGAGCTGAAAATGAAAACCTCTGAGTGGAAAACAAGCTGTATAAAGAAGCTTTTGACTCCGCCACCTGTCCCAACTGCAATAGCCTCCTCCTCACCTTCGATGAAATGCATGATCTGAGGATTGAAAATGCGCGTTTAAGAGGTGAGTTAGACCAGTTTATAACAGGATCGAGTTCTGTTGGAGCAGGGTACGAAAATACCAATGCTACTGGATCAGCATCAATACCTCACGAGAAAGAGGGGACAGATCACCACCAAGCGGACATTGACGATGATCGTTTCGCCATAATCAACCAATTTGATTTCGGTAAAGTATCGGGGCTGTGATGCACATGCTCAGCCAGTGAGCACCAGATCTTCAATATGACCGATGCATACCTGGTCCAGGATAAAACTTGCTGGCCACTGGAGAGCCTGCAGAGGAAGCAGAACCAATCCTGAATAAGTGCATACGTTTTATTTCCTGGCGCGGTATGTTTTTCTGCTCTTGTAATTTATGGAAAGGCAAGGAGTAATAATCTACCTTCCTCCTATTAAATGCTCGGACCCGTTACTGCACCAAATCCGGGGAAGAATTAAGAGCGAGTAAAAATCCACATAAACTCGAAGGGTAGTTCCATATCGTTCTAATTTACCCTCAATTGGTCCAAGTTTTAAAAATTACACCCCTTTTATTCTCAGGAATTTACAAAATGTCCCGAGAACACAGTCATACTCAAATGCGAAGTCCTCGTATTGAACGAGACTGGAGGCAAATCAACTCATAGACATTACCGCAAGACGGACATCATCAAACAAAGAAAATATGAGCAAAAGACGCGAGCAGCCTCAGAGATGGGTAGTTTTGTATCGTTTCAATTTACCCCTGATCGTCTCAAATTCTGAATTATTTTATTCCGTTTTAACAGGGGTTGTAAATTATCTGGGAGAGCATCGTGGCGTAGCCCAATACGATAAGATCGTACCATTTGAAGATTAACCCCTAAAAGGAGCCTCCATGAACGCCTGTGGTCTTGTGAACTAGATGGCATGGGGAATGACAATGGTTCGAGACGTCTCGAGTTCGATCCTCGAGGATGGAAATGTTGTAAGTATTGTAAATAAATAATACAACCTTTTGCACATTTCTTTTTTGCAGAAGGAAGCAAGAATACTCGACGAACGAAACCGAAGTCAATACTTTACCATAACCTTAACTCTGATGGTGAAGTGTACGAGGAACGTCGAGGGAAACTCAAGTCGGCGAAGCTGGTAAAGGGGCGTGCAAAACATTCAAGATGAAGGGTAAATCAGTATCGTTTCCAATTCATCCTTTCCAATACCGGGTAACATGTCTCCTTTTCTTTTGACAGGAAATGTTAATACTAACATTTAATACGTTGAAGAAGACAGCCCCAAAGGGCAAAATTATAATCATCTGGTAAGATCCACTCTGATGAAAAATGGGGCAAATTGATGGCTATCCTGAATCGAAAAAAATGCGTTCGACCGACAACCATAATAGTTGTTAACATTGAAAAGGCTAAATACTATGCATGGGCAAACTCAAATACGAGCCATTCCTCGACTTAAGGAGTAGACTCCCAATTTGCTCGATCTGCTCGCATATCCAAGGGTCATTCCAATTCACCCATTTTCTTCCATACTTGCATTTTTAGTAGATGCGTGTGAGGCTGAAAACTGCTAATCTGCATTGCATTTACACATGCCATGATTCATGTATGACTGTTATGCATATTTAAATTTTGCCAATTCTGGTTTAGGGCATAAATTGTACATGTTGCATCGAATGTGTTGAATGGGGCATTACAGGATGATGAAAGACGACCCCATTTCCATACACGTCCTATATCCACAGTGAGTTGTGTGCCAAATAGGTTCCGTATTCCCTAAGGCAATGTGTTTTCTCGCAAAAGGTACGATACCAAAAGGAATGAGGCGTTCATTTCTATATCCTAAACACTATAGGTGACCATTGACAACCCATTTGAGCGGCGACTTTATTTCATAACCCCTGTCAAGAACCACCCCACATCGGGGCCAAATGGAAGTAGTCCCAACAAATAGCACGAGGTAAATGGTTAGAAATTTTCTTGCTCGGACTAACATCAATTTTCGAGTGTTCCTTTACTTTCAGCCTCGTACGGTATTCAAGTGCCTTAAGAAGACGAAAAGCGTTCTTTTCTCTATTCGATACACTTACATCCTTTGCATCGCCCAATTGAGCCGGCACATTCGTTTCTTAAAACCCCGTTGGTGATCATTGCCCAGTCTGAGATGAAGATGACACCACCTCAAAACAGAAGAACTCAAAAGAAATGGGTCTATATAGAAGTCTTGAGTCAACTCTTCAAGTGTGCTAGATCTCTGCTATGCATGTATATATGGCACAATTTTTGAAAATTCTCTTTTCGAAACAGAACAGAAAAGACAAAAGGCAAAATACAGGACCAAAAGAGCCATTCTTGGGCATGGAAAAAGCAAAGCGCCAGTCAAAAGCAAGGCCAATGCCCATTCAAATCAATAAAAATATCTTGTCTTTTGTTGTAAATTCCCAATGGGATCTGTTTGTAAAAGAAAACTCTTCGAGTGTGCTAGATCTTTGCTATACATGTATATATGGCACAATTTTTGAAAATTCTCTTTACCAAACAGAACAAAAAAGACAAAAGGCAAAATACAGGACCAAAAGAGCCAGTCCTGGGCATGGAAAAAGCAAAGCGCAAGTCAAAAGCAAGGCCAATGCCCATTCAAATCAATAAAAATATCTTGTCTTTTGTTGTAAATTCCCAATGGGATCTGTTTGTAAAAGAAAACTCTTCGAGTGAGTCAAATTGAAAAATATACTCAGCTGAAGTTTATGCCGTTCGGAAGTGACAACGGTATCAGCAGAAGTTGACACCTTCCTCATACAATGACGGTATCCTTTGAAGACTATTCTGAGGGTTGAGACTAATGACAAAGATGCGATGATCACCAATGATCACCAATGTTAAACCCACCTCATATATCTTCTGGGCCAAAATAAGTCTTCCTTGGTCCCCAATCCTAACCCATGTTACGACCCATGAAAGTCTTTTCTGATTAAGGCGCTTGAGTTAACGTAGAGTTGACTAATTTTAAGCATCGCTCGAAAAAGTACGAGCAAGGCTATTTCTCTATCATTTTTGCAGCGTTCTTGACTTGTAAACCCGAAGCAGATGATGAAGACTTTTCTGTCGGTGACCTTGACTCAAAAGAGTCCCCTTTGTAAAGCCTTTGACCCAGCCTACATTATGGTCCTAATCAAGACCTCTAGATCGGCGTGATCGTACCAATTGCGAGATTACTCAAACCCTTGTTGAATGCGATGATGATGAGATTGAATGATTTCTTTTCAATTCTGCAATCAGGATAAACATCTTTTCTCGATAGTGAGAGAAAGTCCTTTCGGACTGAAGTCCCCCATTCATATTACATTCGAGGTATTCATACTGTGATAATCTCCTTGAACAGAATTGGCAGTGCAAACTTGACAGAATAGTTATACATGATCCACATCTTGATTGATTGCATCATGAGTTATTACACGGATTGCTTCTAATCACTGCAAACTTTGCTGAATAGTTTTGCATGAACCAATGAACTCATTGATGAAAATGCTTGTGTATGTTACCTTTGACACCATCTCATAGGTAGCACGTCTTCGATGTTTGAGTTACCTTTCAAGGTCTCGAAATCCATTTGGCGATTATTGAATGAACGAGCGTAGTTGTCAAGAAATCACTAGGCAGTCTTCCAAATCCTTAGGTAGGTATATTTTTAACCTGAACTCTTTATGATAAATTAAATCGGGTTTGAGCTTCTGCAGGATTCCTGGTCTCCCCAGATCCTAGAATGGCACCCTTTATGATAAATTAAATCGAGTTTGAGCTTCTGCAGGATTCCTGATTTCCCCAGATCCCAGAATGGCACCCAAAGTCCTTCTTACAGGCAATCAAAGTCCTTCTTATAGGCAACCAAAAGTCCTTCTTATATGCACCCAAAGTCCTTCTTATAGGAAATCATAGTCCTTATAGTCAACCAAAAGTCCTTCTTACAGGCACAAAGTCCTTTCTACAGGCGCACAAAAGTCCTTTCTACAGGCACCCAAAGTCCTTTCTACATGCACCCAAAGTCCTTACAGGCACCCCAAAGTCGTTCTTACAGGCACAAAGTCCTTCCTACAGGCACTAAAAGTCCTTCTTACAGACAACACAAAAGTCCTTCCTACATACACTAAAGTCCTTCTTACGGGCAACACAAAAGTCCTTCTTATAGGCAACCCAAAGTACTTTCTACAGGCAACCCAAAGTCCTTCTTACAGGCAACGCAAAAGTCCTTCTTACAGGCAACACAAAAGTCCTTCATATAGGCAACCCAAAGTCCTTCCTAAAGGCAACACAAAAGTTCTTCTTACAAGCAACCCAACGTTCTTCTTACAGGCATGAAAGTCCTTCTTACAGGCACCAAGTCCTTTCTACAGGCACAAAGTCCTTCTTACAAGTACTAAGTCCTTTCTATAAGCACCCAAAGTCCTTTTTAAAGGCATCTCAAAGTCCTTTTTATAGGCACCAAGTCCTTCCTACAGGCACACCAAAGTCCTTCCTATAGGCACACCAAAAGTCCTTCTTACAGGCACCAAGTCCTTCCTACAGGCACACCACAAGTCCTTCCTACAGGCACACCAAAAGTCTTTCTTACAGGCACCAAGTCCTTTCTACGGGCACACCAAAATCCTTCCTACAGGCACACCAAAAGTCCTTCTTACAGGCACCAAGTCCTTCCTACAAGTACACCACAAGTCCTTCCTACAGGCACACTAAAAGTCCTTCTTATAGGCACCAAGTCCTTCCTACAGGCACACAAAATTTCTTCCTACAGGCACCCAAAGTAATTCTTACAGGCACACAAAAGTCCTTACAGGCACCCAAAGTCCTTCTTACAGGCACACAAAAGTCCTTCTTATAGGCACTCAACGTCCTTCCTACAAGCACTAAGCCCTTCTTACATGCACACAAAAGTCCTTCTTACAGGCATTTCCATGGGATGACCTACCGTACAGGTCAAATTTCAATCAATTTCAATCAGTAAATTCATTTCATTAGAAATCTACCATGGGGTGACCTACCATACATGTCAAATTTCAATCAAATTTCAAATCAGTAGAATCCTTTCATTAGGAATCTACCATGGGATGACCTACCATATAGGTTCAAGTTCAGCCATCCTAAGGTTTTCTTATAACGAATCCTTAGGTTCTCATTCCACTTTTGGTAGAGCATTCATGTTAGGCAGCCGCCATACAACGAGCAGGTAAGTGCCAGGTAAACTCTCATGTTTGTCTCTCCTTTACTGCATGAAAGCCTCCTCAAACTGGGTCTGGATCGGAACTTGCTACGGAGGGTATTATAGATCAAGTGTCACAACTCCTTTTTATTTCCTTGTGTTGAGTCGATTAGGATTCAGGTGACATCTCGTCTTTGAAATGAACCTCTACCGAGCTTTCTTTCAAAGAGGGGTAGCTATTGACACCTGATTTTTAATCATATTTTCTCTTTTAAAATTAATAAAAAAATCCATAAAAATTTATAAAATTAAAAAATCAACTTTGGGGACCTTGTCCAAACCTAGAGAACCAATTTTGACCAAAAAATAATTTTCATATTTTCAGTATTTTTCAATATTTTTATTTTCGAAAATTCATAAACAAATCAAGAAAAAATGAGAAAATTGCAAAATCAACTTTGCAAGCTTCGGCTAAGCTTAGGCAACCATTTTTGAGCAAAAAATATTTTTCTTATTTTTTGTATTTTTTAAATATATTTTTTTAGTAATTAGGAAAATATTTAATAAATAATAGTATTTGAGGCCATAAAAATAGTCAATACTTTTCTTTTAAATCCCTTTTCATGTCGGCCATCGCAAATTTAAAAAATCCAATTCGGGGTCGTGTATTCTTTCACGAGCATAATCTTGAATCGGGCCTAAAAAAAATTCAATTTGAGTCAATTCATTTTCATTTTTCACTTTTAGGAGTTGTGACATTGTTCTCTAATATTCCAAATTTTCATCTTGGCCCAATTATACCCAGAATGACTCAATTTTACAAAAAGGGATTTAATTAAATTTTGCATTATTTTCAATAGCAAGAAATGAGCTTAAATTCAACATGTGGTAGGTGTGTTGAAAATTTTGAGGAGATTTGGACTTAAAGAAATATTTCTCCAGGGACTGAATTGCAAATACTTAAAATCTCAAGGACTATAGTACAAATACCTAACACTTGAGGGATTATTTTGTAAATAACAAAAAGAAGAGTTAGTGGAGAAATTAGAATAGAGAATGGAAGATGGAGAATAGGAGATGGAGATGAGGAGATGGAGAAGAGGAGATGGAGAAGAGAAGATGGAGAAGAGAAGATAGAGAAAATAAGATGAGAATAGAGAATGGAAGATGGAGATGAAGAAGAGTTAGTAGAATGAGAGATAGATATAGAGAAGGGAAGATGAAGATGAAGAAGAGTTAGTGGAGAAATTAGAATGTGAGATAGAGATGAAGAAAGGAAGATGAAGATGAAGAAGAGTTAGCGGAAAAATTAGAATGGGAGATGGATGAATAGGCTATAAAAGGAGGAAGAAATGAGTTTGGGAAGAGAATTTTTTGGAGAGAAAAATTTGGATGTTTGAGAGGGTTTTGGGAGATTAACGAAAAATTTGAGAGAAAAAAAATACCAAAAAGAGAGAAATTTTTTTTGAAGGTGATGGGAGTTTAAAAGATATGGGTTATCATCACAAATTCCTTCATCGATCAACATAAATCAAGAGTTCATTCTCGTCAACGAGCAAGCAAATTCGAGCTAAGTGTTTTCATTTATTCATTTATTTGTGGTTTTAGTCGCAAATTAGCACAACTTGTATACACTTTCTCCATCTTCCTTTTTCCCATATTTTATAGTAGGTAAAAAAAAGGGACAACTCCGTATCAACGATAAATTCCATGGAGGTGCAAAGTGAGCCCAAACAAATTCCAAGGTGCCTATCAAATTTGCAGTCGACCCGTCAACGGATTTTAGTTGAAATTGTTGAAACAATTTATTGTATTTTATTTTAAAGAACTAAAACCCCAGAATGAAGAGGCAAAGCGCATCCACTGGAGGTCATTTATTTCCTGCAATTTAAATTCCTGCACCATCAAACCTCAAAGGGAAGAGCCAAGCCAATGCTAGGCCGCCCATTGGAGGTTTTTACTTACTGCAATTTAAATTCCTGCACCATCAAACCCCGAAGGGAAGAGCCAAGCCAATGCTAAGCCACCCATTGGAGGTTTTTACTTACCGTTATTTAAATTCCCGTAATTTAATTCCTGCACCATTAAACGCCAAAGGGAGAGCTAAGCCAAGGCTGGGCCATCCATTAGAGGTCTTTATTTACTGTCATTGACTTCCTGCCGTTTAATTTTTGAATCACCAGACCCCAAAGTGAGTAGACTGTAACACTGTACAGAAGTCGTTAACACACTCCCTCTTTCGGCTTTAGGGAATTTTTAACACTTTGAAAATAAAAAAAAATTACCACCCATGAATCCTATCTAAAAAGTGAAAATACAAAAAGAGAACACCTCACTAGAGTCTTAGGAATAAACCAAGCTTGAGTTGCCAAATTTGGATATTCATGAAATTAAGGTATCGAAAGGGCATTAGTTTTAATTAACTAGTGTAACCAAGTCCCCGAACTCATAATCTCTAGTTCATAGAAGTAATTTAGTCCTCCCACTAATTTACTTAGGTATCTAATCAACCTATAAAAAATGATTAGTGGCGACTCCAAATTTTAAAACCATTTGAACAAAAACCAGAGTTACGATTCGGTTGGACTTGGGAGGGTCCGTATTAGGTTAATTCATCTAATAAACCTAGTAATTTGTTAACTCGATCGAAAAAAAATTCTTAGGGTCACGACAATCACGAGGGCATACCAAGCTCTCATCTTCACTCTCTCGATGTGACGACACTTCCTTGCTTCTTCAATTTTGATCCATTATTTGACTTCGTGATTCATCTTTATCCCACTCAAATATATCACAGCACGAAAATTCCTAGAGTGGAGTAAATTGCACCTATTGAACTCTCTTCCATAGGCGAATTGGAGTGCTCCAAATTACTCCTTATCAACGAGGTCATGGCGTTAAAAGCTCTTTTGCTCCCATTTGAACACTTTAGGGACTACGGACTAATTTGGGAAAACCATTCTTTTATACTAGAATTTGCTTTTAAACTAATCATTTGAATTATTTTTGAAATGATACAATGGCATGCTTGGCATATGCAATTCAAAATGTTTCAGAAATGAATTACAATTTTAAGGTATGAAGATCTTACCAACCATAACCCATTTTTTTTATTTTTTATTTTTGGTATACCAACTATCCATTTCACGTGTACATAAGACAAGTGGCAATTTGACTCCAAAAATCGAAAAGGGATAATGCATTGACTTAAAAAGTCTCCTACTATATGGCTCGATAATTTTGCACGCAAGCACAATCAAATATCAAGTGAGAAGAATCATTGATTCAGATAGTGAGTAGGATCAAATATCAATCCTTATTTATGGTGACCTAGGAAGGTATTTAATGGCTTGGGTTTAAGTGCTTGCATGTGAGTGCCATGATCCTTAGAGTTTGCAAGATGATGCGCACCATAAAACAATACTTGAAAATTGTATGAAATAAATAATCAACCCCAAACTCCGAACCTACACAAAATATGTCAATATACACTCCATCCAATAAAACTCCCATCTAAAAAAACACCAAATACATTTAATTAGGTAACTCACCTCACTTTCTAGAGCATCTATAGAAAATATGTCAGAAAAACACTTAACTTTTTAAATCGGCTTAAGTCCTCTGAAGGTTTACAAATCAATTCCCTATTGGAGTCACTAGTTTATTGTGAACCTCTTTGGGAAATCAGAGGGTTAATGGATTACCAAGATCCCATCTATTCAATAGGATGGATGAGGTCTAGGCGTGGGTCCTCCCATACCCATACCAAGTCGTGTCAATTAGAAAATTTTAAATGGGGTTAATCTTAGTGTGATCAATGACATGTGATTAGTGTACATGCCATCGGACTCACCGACAATCTTCTTTAGAGGGTAGATCAGGAACCCTATCGCACAATTAGAAGAGAACGCTCAGCTCTGTAAAAACCAAAGAAGTGGGTTTAGAGACTTAGTCATATCAACTTTTCAGTCAACGCTCTTTCGATACCTAAGTCGAGCAATTTTCTAACCTATAGATTTCATGTAGATGTTTTTAGGATGAGGCAAGTCATAAAGTTTATAGGGTTCATACAAATGGGGGAAGGACTATCCTATCGAAGACAATTAAGGAATCAAAACGCATGGATGAATTGCATCAAATCAGCACTCATAAGATCACATAGCAAGCCTTACCAACCAGACCCCATTTTTTTTATTTTTGATTTTTGATATACCAACTATCCATTTCACGTGTACATAAGACAAATGGCAATTTGACTCCAAAAATTAAAAAGGGATATGGCGTTGACCTAAAAAGTCTCCTACTATAATGCTCGATAATTTTGCACGCAAGCATAATCAAATATCAAGTGGGAAGAATCATTGATTCAGATAGTGAGTAGGATCGAATATGGTTAACCTAAGCCTAATCAAACGCTGGAGCTTTACATATCAATCCTTATTTATGGTGACCTAGGAAGGTATTTAATGGCTTGGGTTTAAGTGCTTGCATGTGAGTGCCATGATCCTTAGAGTTTGCAAGATGATGCGCAGCATAAAACAATACTTGAAAATTGTATGAAATAAATAATCAACCCCAAACTCCGAACCTACACAAAATATGTCAATATACACTCCATCCAATAAAACTCCCATCTAAAAAAACATCTAATACATTTAATTAGGTAACCCACCTCACTTTCTAGAGCATCTATAGAAAATATGTCAGAAAAACACTTAACTTTTTAAATCGGCTTAAGTCCTCTGAAGGTTTACAAATCAATTCCCTATTGGAGTGACTAGTTTATTGTGAACCTCTTTGGGAAATCATAGGGTTAATGGATTACCAAGATCCCATCTATTCAATAGGATGGATGAGGTCTAGGCGTGGGTCCTCCCAGACCCATACCAAGTCGTGTCAATTAGAAAATTTTAAATGCGGTTAATCTTATTGTGATCAATGACATGTGATTAGTGTACATGCCATCGGACTCACCGACAATCTTCTTTAGAGGGTAGATCAGGAACCCTATCGCACAATTAGAAGAGAACGTTCAGCTCTGTAAAAACCAAAGAAGTGGGTTTAGAGACTTAGTCATATCAACTTTTCAGTCAACGCCCTTTCGATACCTAAGTCGAGCAATTTTCTAACCTATAGATTTCATGTAGATGTTTTTAGGATGAGGCAAGTCATAAAGTTTATAGGGTTCATGCAAATGGGGGAAGGACTATCCTATCGAAGACAATTAAGGAATCAAAACGCATGGATGAATTGCATCAAATCAGCACTCATAAGATCACATAGCAAACCTTACCAACCAGACCCCATTTTTTTTATTTTTGATTTTTGGTATTCCAACTATCCATTTCACGTGTACATAAGACAAGTGGCAATTTGACTCCAAAAATCGAAAAGGGATATGGCGTTGACCTAAAAAGTCTTCTACTATATGGCTCGATAATTTTGCACGCAAGCATAATCAAATATCAAGTGGGAAGAATCATTGATTCAGATAGTGAGTAGGATCGAATATGGTTAACCTAAGCCTAATCAAACGCTGGAGCTTTACATATCAATCCTTATTTATGGTGACCTAGGAAGGTATTTAATGGCTTGGGTTTAAGTGCTTGCATGTGAGTGCCATGATCCTTAGAGTTTGCAAGATGATGCGCAGCATAAAACAATACTTGAAAATTGTATGAAATAAATAATCAACCCCAAACTCCGAACCTACACAAAATATGTCAATATACACTCCATCCAATAAAACTCCCATCTAAAAAAACATCTAATACATTTAATTAGGTAACTCACCTCACTTTCTAGAGCATCTATAGAAAATATGTCAGAAAAACACTTAACTTTTTAAATCGGCTTAAGTCCTCTGAAGGTTTACAAATCAATTCCCTATTGGAGTCTCTAGTTTATTGTGAACCTCTTTGGGAAATCATAGGGTTAATGGATTACCAAGATCCCATCTATTCAATAGGATGGATGAGGTATAGGCGTGGGTCCTCCCAGACCCATACCAAGTCGTGTCAATTAGAAAATTTTAAATGCGGTTAATCTTATTGTGATCAATGACATGTGATTAGTGTACATGCCATCGGACTCACCGACAATCTTCTTTACAGGGTAGATCAGGAACCCTATTGCACAATTAGAAGAGAACGTTCAGTTCTGTAAAAACTAGAGAAGTGGGTTTAGAGACTTAGTCATATCAACTTTTCAGTCAACGCCCTTTCGATACCTAAGTCGAACAATTTTCTAACCTATAGATTTCATGTAGATGTTTTTAGGATGAGGCAAGTCATAAAGTTTATAGGGTTCATACAAATGGGGGAAGGACTATCCTATCGAGAACAATTAAGGAATCAAAACGCATGGATGAATTGCATCAAATCAGCACTCATAAGATCACATAGCAAGCCTTACCAAGCAGACCCCATTTTTTTTATTTTTGATTTTTGGTATACCAACTATCCATTTCATGTGTACATAAGACAAGTGGCAATTTGACTCCAAAAATCAATAAGGGATATGGCGTTGACCTAAAAAGTCTCCTACTATATGGCTCGATAATTTTGCACGCAAGCATAATCAAATATCAAGTGGGAAGAATCATTGATTCAGATAGTGAGTAGGATCGAATATGGTTAACCTAAGCCTAATCAAACGCTGGAGCTTTACATATCAATCCTTATTTATGGTGACCTAGGAAGGTATTTAATGGCTTGGGTTTAAGTGCTTGCATGTGAGTGCCATGATCCTTAGAGTTTGCAAGATGATGCGCAGCATAAAACAATACTTGAAAATTGTATGAAATAAATAATCAACCCCAAATTCCGAACCTACACAAAATATGTCAATATACACTCCATCCAAAAAAACTCCCATCTAAAAAAACATCTAATACATTTAATTAGGTAACTCACCTCACTTTCTAGAGCATTTATAGAAAATATGTCAGAAAAACACTTAACTTTTTAAATCGGCTTAAGTCCTCTGAAGGTTTACAAATCAATTCCCTATTGGAGTCACTAGTTTATTGTGAACATCTTTGGGAAATCATAGGGTTAATGGATTACCAAGATCCCATCTATTCAATAGGATGGATGAGGTCTAGGCGTGGGTCCTCCCAGACCCACCCCAAGTCGTGTCAATTTGAAAATTTTAAATGCGGTTAATCTTATTGTGATCAATGACATGTGATTAGTGTACATGCCATCGGACTCACCGACAATCTTCTTTAGAGGGTAGATAAGGAACCCTATCGCACAATTAGAAGAGAACGTTCAGCTCTGTAAAAACCAAAGAAGTGGGTTTAGAGACTTAGTCATATCAACTTTTCAGTCAACGCCCTTTCGATACCTAAGTCGAACAATTTTCTAACCTATAGATTTCATGTAGATGTTTTTAGGATGAGGCAAGTCATAAAGTTTATAGGGTTCATACAAATGGGGGAAGGACTATCCTATCGAAGACAATTAAGGAATCAAGACGCATGGATGAATTGCATCAAATCAGCACTCATAAAATCACATAGCAAGCCTTACCAACCAGACCCCATTTTTTTTATTTTTGATTTTTGGTATACCAAGTATCCATTTCACGTGTACATAAGACAAGTGGCAATTTGACTCCAAAAATCAATAAGGGATATGGCGTTGACCTAAAAAGTCTCCTACTATATGGCTCGATAATTTTGCACGCAAGCATAATCAAATATCAAGTGGGAAGAATCATTGATTCAGATAGTGAGTAGAATCGAATATAGTTAACCTAAGCCTAATCAAACGCTGGAGCTTTACATATCAATCCTTATTTATGGTGACCTAGGAAGGTACTTAATGGCTTGGGTTTAAGTGCTTGCATGTGAGTGCCATGATCCTTAGAGTTTGCAAGATGATGCGCAGCATAAAACAATTGAAAATTGTATGAAATAAATAATCAACCCCAAACTCCGAACCTACACAAAATATGTCAATATACACTCCATCCAATAAAACTCCAATCTAAAAAAACATCTAATAAATTTAATTAGGTAACTCACCTCACTTTCTAGAGCATCTATAGAAAATATGTCAGAAAAACACTTAACTTTTTAAATCTGCTTAAGTCCTCTGAAGGTTCACAAATCAATTCCCTAGTGGAGTCACTAGTTTATTGTGAACATCTTTGGGAAATCAGAGGGTTAATGGATTACCAAGATCCCATCTATTCAATAGGATGGATGAGGTCTAGGCGTGGGTCCTGCCAGACCCATACCAAGTCGTGTCAATTAGAAAATTTTAAATGTGGTTAATCTTAGTGTGATCAATGACAAGTGATTAGTGTACATGCCATCGGACTCACCGACAATCTTCTTTAGAGGGTAGATAAGGAACCCTATCGCACAATTAGAAGAGAACGTTCAGCTCTGTAAAAACCAAAGAAGTGGGTTTAGAGACTTAGTCATATCAACTTTTCAGTCAACGCCCTTTCGATACCTAAGTCGAGCAATTTTCTAACCTATAGATTTCATGTAGATGTGTTTAGGATGAGGCAAGTCATAAAGTTTATAGGGTTCATACAAATGGGGGAAGGACTATCCTATCGAAGACAATTAAGGAATCAATACGCATGGATGAATTGCATCAAATCAGCACTCATAAGATCACATAGCAAGCCTTACCAACCAGACCCCATTTTTTTATTTTTGATTTTTGGTATACCAAGTATCCATTTCACGTGTACATAAGACAAGTGGCAATTTGACTCCAAAAATCAAAAAGGGATATGGCGTTGACCTAAAACGTCTCCTACTATATGGCTCGATAATTTTGCACGCAAGCATAATCAAATATCAAGTGGGAAGAATCATTGATTCAGATAGTGAGTAGGATCGAATATGGTTAACCTAAGCCTAATCAAACGCTGGAGCTTTACATATCAATCCTTATTTATGGTGACCTAGGAAGGTATCTAATGGCTTGGGTTTAAGTGCTTGCATGTGAGTGCCATGATCCTTAGAGTTTGCAAGATGATGCGCAGCATAAAACAATACTTGAAAATTGTATGAAATAAATAATTAACCCCAAACTCCGAACCTACACAAAATATGTCAATATACACTCCATCCAATAAAACTCCCATCTAAAAAAGCATCTAATACATTTAATTAGGTAACTCACCTCACTTTCTAGAGTATCTATAGAAAATATGTCAGAAAAACACTTAACTTTTTAAATCGGCTTAAGTCCTCTGAAGGTTTACAAATCAATTCCCTATTGGAGTCACTAGTTTATTGTGAACCTCTTTGGGAAATCATAGGGTTAATGGATTACCAAGATCCCATCTATTCAATAGGATGGATGAGGTCTAGGCGTGGGTCCTCCCAGACCCATACCAAGTTGTGTCAATTAGAAAATTTTAAATGCGGTTAATCTTATTGTGATCAATGACATGTGATTAGTGTACATGACATCGGACTCACCGACAATATTCTTTAGAGGGTAGATCAGGAACCCTATCGCACAATCAGAAGAGAACGTTCAGCTCTGTAGAAACCAAAGAAGTGGGTTTAGAGACTTAGTCATATCAACTTTTCAGTGAACGCCCTTTCGATACCTAAGTCGAGCAATTTTCTAACCTATAGATTTCATGTAGATGTTTTTAGGATGAGGCAAGTCATAAAGTTTATAGGGTTCATACAAATGGGGGAAGGACTATCCTATCGAAGACAATTAAGGAATCAATACGCATGGATGAATTGCATCAAATCAGCACTCATAAGATCACATAGCAAGCTTACCAACCATACCCCATTTTTTTTATTTTTGATTTTTGGTATACCAACTGTCTATTTCACGGTACATAAGACAAGTGGCAATTTGACTCCAAAAATCAATAAGGGATATGGCGTTGACCTCAAAAGTCTCCTACTATATGGCTCGATAATTTTGCACGCAAGCATAATCAAATATCAAGTTGGAAGAATCATTGATTCAGATAGTGAGTAGGATCGAATATAATTAACCTAAGCCTAATCAAACGCTGGAGCTTTACATATCAATCCTTATTTATGGTGACCTAGGAAGGTACTTAATGGCTTGGGTTTAAGTGCTTGCATGTGAGTGCCATGATCCTTAGAGTTTGCAAGATGATGCGCAGCATAAAACAATACTTGAAAATTGTATGAAATAAATAATCAACCCCAAACTCCGAACCTACACAAAATATGTCAATATACACTCCATCCAATAAAACTCCCATCTAAAAAAAACATCTAATACATTTAATTAGGTAACTCACGTCACCTTCTAGAGCATCTATAGAAAATATGTCAGAAAAACACTTAACTTTTTAAATCGGCTTAAGTCCTCTGAAGGTTTACAAATCAATTCCCCAGTGGAGTCACTAGTTTATTGTGAACCTCTTTGGGAAATCAAAGGGTTAATGGATTACCAAGATCTCATCTATTCAATAGGATGGATGAGGTCTAGGCGTGGGTCCTCCCAGACCCATACCAAGTCGTGTCAATTAGAAAATTTTAAATGTGGTTAATCTTAGTGTGATCAATGACATGTGATTAGTGTACATGCCATCGGACTCACCGACAATCTTCTTTAGAGGGTAGATCAGGAACCCTATCGCACAATTAGAAGAGAACGTTCAGCTCTGTAAAAACCAAAGAAGTGGGTTTAGAGACTTAGTCATATCAACTTTTCAGTCAACGCCCTTTCGATACCTAAGTCGAGCAATTTGCTAACCTATAGATTTCATGTAGATGTTTTTAGGATGAGACAAGTTATAAAGTTTATAGGGTTCATACAAATGGGGGAAGGACTATCCTATCGAAGACAATTAAGAAATCAATACGCATGGATGAATTGCATCAAATCAGCACTCATAAGATCGCATAGCAAGCCTTACCAACCAGACCCCATTTTTTTTATTTTTTATTTTTGGTATACCAACTGTCCATTTCACGTGTACATAAGACAAGTGTCAATTTGACTCCAAAAATCAAAAAGGGATATGGCGTTGACCTAAAAAGTCTCCTACTATATGGCTCGATAATTTTGCACGCAAGCATAATCAAATATCAAGTGGGAAGAATCATTGATTTAGATAGTGAGTAGGATCGAATATGGTTAACCTAAGCCTAATCAAACGCTGGAGCTTTACATATCAATCCTTATTTATGGTGACCTAGGAAGGTATTTAATGGCTTGGGTTTAAGTGCTTGCATGTGAGTGCCATGATCCTTAGAGTTTGCAAGATGATGCGCAGCATAAAACAATACTTGAAAATTGTATGAAATAAATAATCAACCCCAAACTCCGAACCTTGACAAAATATGTCAATATACACTCCATCCAATAAAACTCCCATAAAAAAAAAACATCTAATACATTTAATTAGGTAACTCACCTCACTTTCTAGAGCATCTATAGAAAATATGTCAGAAAAACACTTAACTTTTTAAGTCGGCTTAAGTCCTCTGAAGGTTTACAAATCAATTCCCTATTGGAGTCACTAGTTTATTGTGAACCTCTTTGGGAAATCATAGGGTTAATGGATTACCAAGATCCCATCTATTCAATAGGATGGATGAGGTCTAGGCGTGGGTCCTCCCAGACCCATACCAAGTCGTGTCAATTAGAAAATTTTAAATGCGGTTAATCTTATTGTGATCAATGACATGTGATTAGTGTACATGACATCGGACTCACCGACAATCTTCTTTAGAGGGTAGATCAGGAACCCTATCGCACAATCAGAAGAGAACGTTCAGCTCTGTAGAAACCAAAGAAGTGGGTTTAGAGACTTAGTCATATCAACTTTTCAGTGAACGCCCTTTCGATACCTAAGTCGAGCAATTTTCTAACCTATAGATTTCATGTAGATGTTTTTAGGATGAGGCAAGTCATAAAGTTTATAGGGTTCATACAAATGGGGGAAGGACTATCCTATCGAAGACAATTAAGGAATCAAGACGCATGGATGAATTGCATCAAATCAGCACTCATAAGATCACATAGCAAGCCTAGTAAAGCCCTAAGGGCTTAGAGAATGCATAGATAAGGCTCAGGGTTAGTTTGAGAAAGTTTGAGTCAAAATAACCAAAGGAGCAAAATGGCCATTTTTCAAGGATTAGGAACCCAAAATCATGAAAAATAGGTAAAATCAGGACCTAAGATAAGCTTGTTGTACTATACATGAGTGTGGCTTGCAAGTTTCAGTTCTGGTTATGCTTTGGATTGCTAGTTTATTTCGCCATGGACGTTTCTGTGCAAGCTTTGATTATGTCATTCTAGCCATTAGATCTAATTGGGATTTAGATATGTTAATCCGGAGTTGGGTAGGACATGATTAGAGTTAGAATTTTGCTTATCGAAGTCAGCTTCACCGTTAATCTTGTCAGATTTTTTCCTGTTGTTCATTTCTGTAAACATTGCGACATAGATGATGAGTCCAGTCAGCTGTTGAGTAAGTCAAAATCTGATGTGGCATACAATGTTAACTACCATATTAGCCTCTTGACTTAGTCAAAGATTGACGTGGATGCCTCGTCAACTTGGATAGATATAATCCCTTTTCAGAATTGAAAAATAAAACCCCAGATCGGACGGTGGGGGTGGTGCCACATGTTCAGATATGAGAATTTTGGAAATAAAAAATAATTTTCAAATTATAAAATATTTATCTTAAATAAAAAATAAGGTTTTCATTGGACGGTCGAGATTTAGTGTTACCATGTGATCTAAACCATTGATTGCGGTATGCAAATTGGACGGTTACAGATGGGTCATACCGTTTGATTGAGCCATCAATCTTAGTATTCTCATTCAGCAAATGTGGACTAGCCACGTGGTTAACTCTGAGTCGGACTAGCCATATGGGCAACTCTGAGTCATTCATTGGGCAGTATAATAAAAAAATTTTAGAAAGTACAAAAAATTTCAAATAAAAAAATCCAAAATGGTGTCACTTTAGGTCTGGTCAAAACCCACAATTATTTAGGTTGGGCCTTAGGGTTTTGGGTTGGTCAACTTGACCATGTCTAAAAAATTAATAAAAAAATTCAAAAAATATAAATCTAAATCTAAACAAAGGAAAAATTAGTAAAAATCATAAAAAAAAATCTAAAACATTCTCGAAAAAGTAAAAAAAAAATTAGAAAAATGCTCAAAAATTGTGAAAAATAAAAAATGACTACATTCAACTAGTTCAATCTATTTACACAATTTTGACTTCCCATGCTTTGAAAAATGACCATTTTGCCCCTCTGGTCAATTTGGCCCAAAATTTTCCAAATCATCCCTAAACTTATTTGTTGTATCCTCTAAGCCCTTAGGGCTCTACTAGGCTTGCTTTGACTTAATTTGATATGATTTCTCTACACATATTGATTACTTGACTATGCACTTATTTTGATAATTGTAGTTGATATGATAAATAATCTCACCTGCACGAACCCTTTAAATTGTTAAGACTTACCTTACACCAAAAAGCATCCACATGAATTCTCTAGATTAGAAAATCACTTAATGTAGCTATCGAAAGGGCATCGACCAATGACTCGACGTAACTAAGTCCCTTAACCTGTTTCTTTGGTTTTAGCAGAATCGAACGATCTCTCCTAATCGCTCAATAGGGTTTCTAATCATACCCTCCAAAAAATGATTGGTGGTGATTTCGATGGTACGTACATTGATTACATGCCACTCGACCACACTAAGGTTGATCTCAATTATAAAATTCCTCCTTGACGTGATTTAGTTTGACCTTGGGAGGGCCTGCACTAAGCCCGATCAAGAAAGGCTTAGTAATACATTAGCTCACCTTCGTCATTCCAGCGAGGAAGGGTCGTGACATATAGTATGGCATTGATGGAGCTAAAAGAATTAAAAGTATAGCTATAAGAACTTTTGGATAGAGCATTTATTCAACCAAATGCATCGCCATGGGGTGCGCCAATTGTTGGGTTTCATATGAGAAATTTCAAAAAATTCTCATCAAACAATTAAAGTATACGCAACGGAAATAATCAAATAGATGTTCATGTATGTAGATCTTCCTTAGAGATTATCCGTGCATTTCGATTGAGAATCAAAACTACACATGAAGAAGGTTTTAGGCTTACCTTGGTTCTTGAGCCGTGCAAGTATCGAGCCTCTAGTTCTGATACACCACCAATCCGACGACGAATAGAAGACAAAGCTTGCTGCTTATTGTCGCCTCGATTATGCTAGCAACCCTTGAGAATGAGACAATTTGAGCTTGTCTTTGATCAGAAACAATTCTCATAACCCTCAAGTGTTTCACGCAAGAACAATTTCATTCATGTATAAGAAAAATGACATGAAACTCACATGAATGCATAGGAAAAGAGGGTGGACATCAGCCCCTCAACCTTAACCCCTAAACCCTATTTATAGGAGAGGCATTAGCCAGCCTCCATTGCCTTTCATCGCTAGCTCCGCCGACTGGCAAGACGAATTGGCCCTTAGCCTCAGCGGTGGATGGCCAACTGTGCTGTGCTACCTCACCATTTCATCTTGGTAGTCGGCCCCTAACCATCGTGGCAGTGGCTAGTTGACAATTGCCGACCAACTGTACAATGCCACGTTGCCGTTCCGCCGTCGTCTCGTTCCTTGTGTAGTCACCATCTCATAGTTCGTGCCTTATCATCTCATGATGCGTAGGTTAGCTCCTCAAAACGCATACATGCTTATCTCTTAGAGAAAAGCACCATTATCATTTCGAGGAATGCGAAATGTCACATCAACATCTGATCATTTTGGGGTTTGTGCACACATCATATGCACATCTATTTGTGACCAAAATTAGAATAAAATCAAATCAAGTTTGATTCAATTCTATCCGACTATCTCAATAGTCATTCTTATAAATGTATTTGCAATCTCGACTTCTAATATCAATATCATCACGTATTAGTTATGGTATTTGACATCCCTAGGTTCATCACTGAATTGATAGTGAGGCGTATACTAATAGATTAGTATAACAAAGAGAACTAACTTTTCTTATCAGTCTCTAGCAACATATCATGGCTATCTAGATAGTGTTAATGTTCCAAAAACATAATGAACCTATCAGCTTTGGCTACAGTATAATTTAATTATTCTGTCTTACCATATCCCAATGAACAAAGGCTATGGATTATAAGTCAAACCACCAATTTAATCATATGCTAGATTTTTTAGGTATGCATATTCTTGAGACATTCTCGATCACAACCTCGATCGAGGGTTTTCCATACACTATCTTGATTAAATCGTATAGGGCATTAACTTTGCATATATGACAAGGAGATAGTTCCCATTATCGCACACCCTTGTAACTTCGTATGTGAATAAATTATGACCATCAAGCATAGAGGCAGATCGATGACCTACCAATATGCATACTTGTGAACTGTAGTCATTACAATCCATCACCGTACATCAAGTCTAAAGATCATTTACACCTGACCAAAGCATGAACAATTAGTCATTGACCACATACAAAGCTTCCATATTCACTAATCATTCAATATGTGTCACGTTAGTGAAGTCATCTAATACTAACACCTACATTCTATCTTAGACATCTAATGTCTAATGACTTATGACTGATCATCCCTTTGAGCATCCAATACTCAATAGCAAAGTTTAGAACACACTGATCTCAACAGGATCATTGGCATTCATTCAATGATACATTGATCGAGAATAGTTTAGAGATCAGTCTAATTGATAACCTATCACATATATTCTCGACATCTTGAGAATATACTCAATCACAACTGATCTTATGGACTTTATTTATTAGAGCAATAGGACATAATGAATGAACACATTATTGTGAAAGTATAATGAAATGTCCAAATTGCAACAAAGCATGGTTGCTTTAGAGCATACACCTAATAAGTCTCCCACTTACACTAAAGCCAACCATGCTCGTATTTCAAATACATATTATCCATGTGTTCTTCAAATACAGAATGAGGTAAAGCCTTAATAAAGGGCTCGGCCATGTTTTCTACTGACACTATCTTTTATAAGGTGATGTCATCTCTCCCAACAATCTTACAAATAAGATGGAAGTGCTTTTTGATATGCTTGGAATTCTGATGAGACCTTAGCTCCTTTGCTTGAGCGATCACCCCATTATTATCGTAGAATAATGTGATCGGGTGCTCAATTGAAGGAATCACTCCAAACTCTGATATGAACTTTATCATCCAAGCCGCTTCCTTTGTCGCTTCAAAAGCCACCACATACTCTGCCTTAGAGATGGAATCAATAGTTATATTTTGTTTGGGACTTTTCCAACTAAATGTACGATTATTTAGCGCGAATACAAATCTAGAGGTTGACTTGAAGTCATCAGAATTCGATTGGAAATTATAATCCATATAGGCTTCAACTTTAAATTCTCCTTCGCTGTATATAAAGGACAAATCCTTAGTCCTTCTCAAGTACTTAAGGATAATCTTGATGACCATCTAGTGCTCCTCGCCTAGATCAGATTGATATCTACTTGTAACACTTCAAGTAGGCAAAATTAGGTCTCGTACATAGTGTAGCATACATTATGCTTCCAATAATAGATGCATAAGGAATCATTGTCATCCGTTCTCTTTTCTTAGGAGTTTTTTTTTTGGTAAGTTCTCTTTTCTTTGGAGTTTTGGTACACATTATTTTGGAAAGATGGATTCCATGCCTCAAAGGCAGTAATCCTCTCTTAGAACATTCAAATGATTGGTTTGAAAGCTATTCCTAGGATAGAAAGATGGTTTTCCTGAATCAGTTCAGAGACGTATTCGTATGGGAGCAAAAGAGCATTCAATGCCATGATATCGTTGATATGGAGTCATTTAGAGCATTCAAATTCGTCCAAGGAAGAGAGCTCACTAGTCGTAATCTACTTCACTCTAGAGATTCTCGTGTCGCGATTCATTTGAGCAGGGTAGAGACAGATCACGAAGTTAGGGAGTGGATAAAAATTCAATAAGCAAAAAAACATCGTCGAGTCAAGAGAGTGAAAATGAGAGCCTGGAGTCCCCTCATGATTAAAAAGAAAAGGCATGCACCACAAGAGTTCTACTAAGAGGATCATTGACCAAGAAGTTCAAACATGCCACTTTAGGGAAAAATGCACATAAGGTTAACAATATAAGCTCGACCATCTACTCATCCTCAAATAAAGAGATTGTACCAAAGAAGCCAATCACTTTATCTGAAGACAACCTATTGGCAATATCATCCAGTGATTCTGAGATAGATGACTATATGTGCTAAGTTGAAGGAGACTAATTTGGATCAGACAACTTTAGACCTGGTTTGGTATATCCTTAGTCTTTTTTAGATCCATTTGCCTTAGATTTCACTAATGAAATTTAGATAATGGATATCCTCCTATGGGAATCCTTTCTATCCCACCTCTTTAGTCTAGTTATCTTATGGATCTTTCGAGCTGTATTTATACTTTATGAATTTCTCTAGAGATTTTAGTAGATGGAAGTGATAATGGCTTTCATTTCAATAATTTGAGTAATCCTAATCAGTTGCATAACTTATTTTGGGAGAAATCTGGTTTAAAACTCTTCATTTGACATCATTTGATCAAATAAGAGCTTTTAACCCTTATCTCACCAAAAGAAATTATAAAATTGAATTAGTGTATTTTCATAATAATTGCATTACATCCCCATTCATACTACTATAATCCGTGATAATTAATTTCATCATGCTTTTTCACATATTTTAAACTAGATGGGAAAATTAGATATCAAGATTATTCTGATCCCATGTAAGGAACACTCAACCTGGTAGAGTCTCTTCAATCTGGATGACTAAGCATATGTTGAGGAGCGTCTAGAACGCTTAATAGAGCTTATCAAAGTAGATTACTAGCCTGCTCTCATCAAGACTTTGGCGAGATTTTATGATCTAGAGATTTTGACTGTGACAGTTGTTAGAAGTATGCCCTAAAGTAACCATGTGACGGTCACATGTATGGCATAAATATCGTATTATCGATATTTTATTAGTGGCAAGACGCATGTTTATTCATCTTATCCCTTTGTTTTAGATAAATAAAGTCCACTAGATCAGTTATAACTGGCACCCATTCTTGAGGCGTCAAGAATATCTGTGATGGGTCATCAATTGGTCTATGATTTTCAAATTAGTTCCTAGTCGAATGATCGTGGATTGGGCGTCCACGAGCTAGTTGAGACCAGTGTGTTCGCAGCCTCGCTATTGAGCACTGAATGCTCAATAAGGATGACGAGTCACAAGTCATCGGACGTTAGACATCTAAGCTGGAACACAGGTGTTCGTATCAAAATAAGTTCGATCAAATTTACTGAACGTGACGAAAGAGCGATTAACTTGCATTGAGGCTTCATACTTGGTTAATGTCTCGATCGCTCTTGACTTGATGCGTTAATGGTCCTCAGACTTGAGCCACGATGCTGGCTTGTATATTGGATGACTATGGTTCACAGGCACGATATAGGCCGATCATTGATCCGCCTCTGTGCATGATGATTACCGCCCTCTGTATACGAAGTCACAGGCATGGGCAACAGTTGGGATCTGTCTCCTCATTAGATGAGGTTGAAGTCCTATGCAAATTATGCGTGGCTGTTGACACCTGATTTTTAATCATTTTTTTTAAATTAATAGAAAATCCATAAAAATTCATAAATTAAAAAAATGAAATTTGGAGACCTTGGCCAAGCCCAAGGAACCAATTTTGACCAAAAAATGATTTTCCATATTTTTGGTATTTTTCAGCATTTTTTATTTTCAAAAATTCATAGAAAATCAAGAAAAAATGAGAAAATTACAAAATCAACTTTGGAAGCCTACGCCAAGCTTAGGCTACCATTTTTGAACAAAAAATAATTTTTCTTATTTTTTGCATTTATATATATTTTTAGAAATTAGGTAAATATTTGAAAATAAAATTGTATTTGAGGCCGCAAAAATATGAAAAAGAGTCAGTATTCTTTGTTTAATTTTCTCTTCATGTTGGGCAAATAAATTTTGAGAAATTCAATATGAAATTGAGAGTTTCTTTGTTAATTTCATTTTTAGGTCATTTGGAAAATTTTCAGAAAATGCATTTTAGCTCCCCAAATTTCTGATTTTTACATTTCTGGAGTTGTGACATTTATTTTCTAATAGTTCAAATTTTTCAGTGGTCTGATTGTGCATTATTTATCGCTGCGTTCGTTTTTTTCCAAATTCAATTTATCGTTAGACGGATTTCTCTTTCTCTCTCTCCCGCTCGATCGTGCGAAAATCAGATTTAATTCGGCAATAACACATGTGGGATACGACGTGAAGCGAGCATCTCCCAATTTTCCCAAGCTCTTGCTGGTTAAAATTTTCTTCAGCGAGCGTAGACGGAGATCTGGAAACTTTCTCCCCATCGTCGCCGACACATCTTGGTTCGCGTATAGCTCAATTTCGCCGGCGACATGAGTCGGTATTTCTGGGGATCTCTCTTCCATTTGTTTGGTATATGAGGCGCCACAAGATTATTCGTAGGTCGTACGATGAAGAGAACCAGGAGCATTGACAACTTGACTGGACAATATGTAACCCTACTTAGGATTCCGAGAGGAGCAAGGCAACAAAAGCTGAATACACAGTCAAAGATGAGCACAGGGGATTTATTCACGTCTACACGAGGCTGTGGACTGGTTAGGTGAAAAAGGAAGAGGAATGATGGTAGCGAGGATGATTCATCATCACCAACAGACAAAACCAACTGGAATTCGGGGGAGAGATGAGTTCCATGATCAAAAGATAACGACTAAAGAAAGAAAAAAGTGGGAGGAATGGTGGGAAGCCAGAGAAAGCATATTCACCGAAAGAAAAGGCCACTAGAGACAAAAATCTAGAGGCACTCGTGACGGAGGATGGAGGAACCATGCAAAGTAGCCTGTCGATGGACTCTTGATGTGGAGTCTGCCAAGAAGAAAATGAAAGCTGCTATTCCAAGAAGAAAATGAAAGCTGCTGGTCAAAGGAGAAGAGATGAACTGCTGTCCAAGTTGAAGGGGTACTGTCCAAACAAGAATGGAAGCTGCTGTCAAGATGGGTAGCTGCTGTCTAAAGAAAAAGAAAAGTTAGCTACTGAAGAGGCAATGAAAGATTCACACACGAGAGAGGAATGGCAGCTGGGAGGAGAGTCAGGTGGAAGGGGCTGAGAATTCAAGGAGAAGTCAACGTCTATGAAGAAGAGGAGATTCGGCAATTGGGACTGGATGAGAACAGACTCACGCAGGAGGATGTAGAAATTCGGATGAGGGGAGGATGCTTTAGAAGTTCAGGTGAAAAAAAAACCAGAAAAAGAAAAATAAAAAGCCGGTCCAGCACTTCCATTTGGGGTTGAGAGGTCCCTGGCAGTGGGACAGGGCTTCTGCTTGCTGTTCAAGGATCCCCTGCTGCTATTAATGGTCTCTGGTCGTTGTTTGAAAGTCCTTGGCTGTTGTTTGGCACCTGGGCTCACTGTTCGTTGTGGTTTATGCTGCTGTCCAGGGGCGTTTGGGCTGCTGTTTCACCCTTGCTATCGCTGCCGTTTTGACATCGATCTTTCACGCCGTCTCGGTGTTCAGACCCTTGCTATCTCGGGTTATCTTGCTGCTGTTCGAGGACTCGCTTCACCCATGTTTCACGCTTAAAATAGCGTTATTCTCCTAGTTGTATTCGTTTTTTTTTAGTACCCTTTTGGACAAGTTTTGTTCCTTTCCAGTGCAAGTCTGCTGGGCATAAATCACTCCACTAAGAAGACCAATATGGGGGGACTTCACGAAAAAGGAGGGAGGAGGGAGCTGGTTATTCTTGGCCCCTCTGGATTTGAACTCGGGGGAAACGCCCAGACTTAAGGAGAGTTTCATTTTCGGAAGCCGAGCGACCTTTTATCGGCCAATCTTGCTGGCTTCTTTGGGGAACGATGATGATAAAGGGTGAAAGAAGATGCAAAGCAAGAAGAATTTGCCGTTACACAGATCTTGGAAGAGCTGGCACGGGAAGTTCATGCATTTGTGGAGATAAGGATGCATTTGATAGGTGATAACGAGTGGGAGGTGAGGCCATGGATTATACTTTCTGAACAGGCAAACGAAGCTTAAAGGTTCGTGGTAACGAAGGTAACTAGACACACGTACACTGCTCATATTTATGGTGGACTTGAGGATTCATGCACCCATAAAATTGTCTATTTTATAAGCCTTATTCACGTGTGGATTTCGTGTTCCTTGATCGACTGGTATGATGACGTGCCTTGTTAATCTAACGGGCCTAGCTGTTGAACTTCGATCTATAGGATACCCGGCTTCATGTTTGATGAGTTCCATGTGGATTATTTGATGCCTTTGTCTTTCCAATTCAGTCATTGAGAGTTGGAGCTCGAAGTAATGCTCTCTCCTTCAAACCTGCAAATTTGTGTTCGTATACTTATGGGTTATTGAGCTTGACCATTTTTAGAACTGCCCATGTCCTATAGTGAGTTAGACATGATGAACTTTTTCTCCCGGAGATCCCATCATTTATGATTTAACATTTATTATGCTGTACTGAAAGTTTGAGCATGGTTTCATCAGTTCGAAGCTGATTTATAGGTTTGAGAAAACCTTTTTAGTGGCTGTTTGGTGTCCATTTGTACTGCTGTCCAGGAACCTTATTTTGCTGCTGTTTTGCATTGAATTTGCTACTATCCAAAGCATTTTTGGCTTCTGTTTGCACTCGTTTTTCCTGACTCTTTGTTGCTCAATTTTGCTGCCGAGTATTGTCCAAGTTGTTACTGTTTTATACCCATCCTTGCCGCTGTTCGACGAAGATTTAACCATCATCCAAGCGCGGTTTGGTTGCTACTCGGTACCGATATTTGCTGTTGTTCAGTCCCAATCTGATCGCTAATTGGTGCCTCTTTACATTACTATATTGGATATTGTTTCAGTTACCGTTTGAGCATTGTTTCTGCAGTTCCCTTTTGGTTTTGTTTCACGACAATCTCAGTCACTATTGTTGCAAATCAGAATTACTGTCATATTGTCCGTTGAGTCGATTACCAAAACTGTGCGTGAAGTCTATCTAGGTCGAGATTTTGTCGCCTACACCACGTTGCCCTAGTCGCGATTCATCATGGTCTCCAGGCTACGTGTGAGATTTGAGAGGTCAAATTCGGCAACGATATGTCCAAATTAGGTAACGAATCTTTATCTTAAAGTATTTTTAAATTCGTCACTCGCTTGGGTTGAATTGCATATATTGGAGATTCGTTTGCTTAGCTTAGATAATTGCGCATTTGAATCAAGCATGTGGAGAAATTTGTAATATCTTGATTGCTTAATTTGAAGAATTGCATATCATATTTTTGCATGTCTTTCACACATTGTTCATGTCATATTTCACGTATTTGTATCACCATCTTTTATCATGTCATATGCACGTCTATGTGGCATCTCATTTTCCATGTCGTTTTGCATGATTAATCTAATTGAATGCATAATTGCTCGTGCATTGTTTATTATCTTTCATTATGTCTTGTTTGGATGTTATGTCATTCTCGCATGTTTTAATTAATCAGTTCACTTTGCAATAAGATTGCTTCAATTCCCTAAGTCTTGCTTTGCATCGTTTACTATGGATTAATAGTCACTGCATCCACATCTTCCATAAATTCTATCTAAAAATTGAAAACACAAAAAATACAATTAAAAAAAAGATAAAATAAATAATGAGTAATAAAAAAATTTTCGAATAAACACAATAAAAAATCAAAAATAATAAAAAAAAGAGAGAAAGAAGAAAGAAAAAAATCAGAGAATGATTAAAAATTCAAAAAGGGGAGAATTTCGTAAAAATTGAAAAATTCAGAAAAATCTTAGAAATTAGAAAACGGGTCATTTTGACTGACAAATCCTATTTTTGGTGAATTTCCGTCCCAATCTTTCCAAAATGACGGTTTTGCCCCCTCGGGAAAATTGTCTCAAACAAATTCCGAAAAATTCTTAGAAATTGTGGGAAATAAGGAATGACCACATTCAACTGGTTTGACCTATTTTCACTTCCCAATCTTTGAAAATGACCATTTTACCCTTCTGGTCAGTTTGACCTAAATCTTTCCAAATCACCCCAAATGAATTTTCATGAAATTGGTACCGAAAGGGCGTTAGAGTAATCTAGCGTAACCAAGTCCCCGGACTCATTTTCTCTGGTTCGTAGAAATAAATTAGTTCTCCCACTAGTTTATTTAGGTTTCTAATCGACCTACCAAGAACGATTAGTGGCGACTCCAAATTTTAAAATCATTTGAACAAAAAACTTAAGTTGCGATTTGGTAGAGCTTGGGAGAGCTCGAACTGGGTTAGTTAATTTAATCAATTAAGCTGGTAATCCATTAACCTAAAAATGAATTTTAGGTCGCGATAGTGGCGGTGCATTAGAAAGTTCTTAGTCAAGGTAGAAGTCGAGAGAAGATTTGCCAAATGTATGTCAGATACATTTGTGCATATGATCGAATCTGTGGGTTTGATTCATATATCCATGGCCCTCATTCGATCGGGACATGGTAAGATAGAAGGACTGAATAACACCGAACCAAGGCCAACAGGTTCACTTTGTCCTCGTACTTCATTCCGACTGTGTAATTGTGATATGTTGCTAGAGGTCACTCACGGTTTGTGGGATCTAACGATTGATTTGGGACGATCAATTCTTGAGGAATCTCACTGCTAGTTCAAGGGTGAACCTAGGGATGTCATACGCCTTAACCGACATCTGGCGACATCCATCACAAAGATGGGATCGCAATAATGCAACAGGACTATTTGGATAGTCAAAAGGAGTTGAAACGTATTAGATTCATTTCCCTTTTCTAATGCTCACTAAAAGACGAAATAGATGACACAGGCATGACATCAGGATGATGTCATCGATGATGTAATGGTTACATCATGCCTGCATCATCGTTGGATAAGAATAGATATCCAAAAGAAAGGATAAGAAAGATTATCCTCTAGAAAGTCAAAAGTATGATAGTATTTTCTATCCGTTTGACGTAGACGTTTGAAACATCAAATGAAGTTATTTGATCATGAAACTTGAAGGACATGAACTTTAGAATGTCTAGAGCCCGTGGATGAGAATTGTCGCTAAAAATAATGCCATTTGGGCTACCTAAATGGGCACCCAAATCTAGCCGACGGGCTGGTCAAAGGCGGCTAATTAACCGCCTTTAACCATCGCTTAATGGGCGGGGCCCACGTGGTTGGTCAAAGATGGTTTGACCACCTTTGACCAGCGTCCAAGTGGCAACGTAGGCTAGCTGGGAGGACACGTGGCAGCCCTCCCATGGGCCGCCACGTAAGGCGGTTTAGAGGGGCGGTTTAAACCGCCCCTCCCCCTCTTTCTCTCTCTTTTCCACCCTCTATAAATAGGGATTAAGGGGCTCAACTTTAGAAGGTTAGACACTCGAGAGGAACACATATATACGTGCCAAATTTTGGTGAGAAAATGAGCTCGAGAATCGACCAATTTGGATACACAAAGTTTGTGTTTCCATTGGTTGAAAATGAAATGGTCGGATTGAGATGCCGTGAGAATTGCTAGCATAATTCGAGGGCTGTTTCTCCGAATCTCCATTTTCTAGGTCACACAGGTGTCAAGGCGTGTCTGAACTAGAGGCCCGACACCTCTTGGACTCGAGGACAAAGAAGCAAAGCCGCATCCAATGTCTGTTATCCAGGTACATTTCTAAACTAGCTTTAGAATGTCCGACTTTCGATTAAAGTGTACAAGGATTTCTAAGACAATCTAGGGTGTTGTTTGAATTTATTTTCTTCTGCTGCATGTATGACATATATTTATGTATGTGACGAGCGCCCGAGACTATTAGAAACCCAACAAGTGGTATCAGAGCCACGCTTGGAACTCTCGTATACTTGGTTAATTCGGTTTTAACGATATTTAGAATGTCGTCGTCGAGTCTTCGAAATTGGTTTCGAAACTTCACGAACCCGACACCACTTTTGACCAAGTCAAAGTCAACAGTTAAAGGCGGTGGCCACCGCCTTTCACCAAGGGCATACACAGTAATTTTGCAAAATTAAATTGTTTAAAACGAACTTGAAATGAGCTCAAATTTGGTCGAGCACTCGAAAACGGGCCTCTAATCAAAATTCGGCGCTTTTAACTGTGAACTGTGGTGGATTTTGGCATTCTAGGGTTGTATGGATACGTTTTGGCTCTATTTTTACGATTTTGGTATTATGCGTCGTAAATTGTTACGAATTAATGCTTTGTTACTCTTTTAATGTATTTGAACATGTGTTATGATACGTATGTGATATATGTATATGATGTCTATTCTAGCGGATGGACTATTATCTGTTTAGAGGATATGTCTACTAGTACTGGTTGTTGCTAGGATTGGTAGAAATGGAATAGACATAGGTGAGACATATTTTAGGACCTAAAATCTCCTCAATTAAATATCAAGTTGTAACGAGTATTAGACTCGTGGCCTACCACCGTCGTGGATTTGATGCTCTGCTATAGTGAGTTGATTGACTCGTCATGGATACATGGGGGTCAATTGTCGTCTATGACAAAGGACCAATCCATAAAAGCATTAGATGCTGTGGATATTGAAACGAGGTGATTCTAATAACTGTTAGGTGAGGAATCGTCTGTATTTCAACGTCTACAAATGACGGTTAGTTAGACTTGACTGTGGTTATGAGGTCAATAACTATTAGGTGAGACCTTCGTGACCCAGAGGCCGAATAATAATTGGGATGAGCATGAGATGCCTGGATTGGTTGATCCACTCGTCTAGTTCTTGTTGAACGCCAATAACTATAAAGTGAGGCGGACCATGAATTGATGGGACTCTAATCCCCACTAGTAGTCTGGCCCAATGACGACTATCGTTTCTCACTAGAGGAGTGTGAGATTCGATAAATTTAGTGGAAGCCTATTTCATTTAAAGGCCAGAATGAAATAGTAGGTAATTGATAGATAATACCTAATGACCTGATTTTCTACACCAGATGTTTGACATATTCTGTGAAAACGGTGAACACAAACCCAATTGCCTCAATTCGGGACAAGAACTGCCTGACTGGTCCAAATTTCAATGATTGGCTTTGAAAGTGGAGGATTGTTCTCAACATGGAGAAGCTCGGATATATGCTGGACAAGGACCTGCTAACTAAGCTCCCTGATGGTGCGACCACAGACGAGCGAGACACTTACGAGAAGTGGAAAGAGGATGACCTAAAAGTTAGGTCATACATGTTGGCGTCGATGAACAATGAATTCCAGAGGAAATATGAGAACATGGACAGTGCAAGGTCGATTATTCTTCATCTGAAGGAGTTCTTTGATGAGAATAGTCGGATTACTAGATATAACGTATCCAAGGCACTGTATCACATGCAGATGCCAGAGGGTGCCTCTTTCAATGATCATGTTCTTAAGATAATCTGGCACATAGAAGAGCTTGCAAGACTGGACTTCATTGTGGATAATGAGCTGGCGATGGATTTGATCCTCCAGTCCTTACCTGAATCTTTCTCAGGCTTTATTCAGAACTACCACATGCACAACATGCAAAAGACTCTAGCAGAACTTCATAGCATGTTAGTGGTATATAAGGAGGAGATACACAGCAAAAGGCCAAATGTGATGTCCATTACTGAACCGTCTTCCTCGAAAAGTAAAACTCTTCGAAAAGGAAGAGAAAGTTCAAGAAAGCTGTGCAAAAGCCAAAAGCATACAAAGGGACCTGTCATTACTGCAGGGTCGATGGACATTGGAAGAGGAACTGTAAGAAGTACCTCGCCAGCTTAAAGGTTAAGCAAAAGGACCTTCCCCGTGAAGGTATGATCTCTGTGCTTATTGAAACTAATCTTATGGTTAGTTCACAATCTAGCTTATGGGTTCTAGACTCAGGTGCCACGTCACATATTTGTATGTCGTTGCATAATCTAGAAATAAGCCGGATACTGGGGCAAAATGTGGCGGTCTTGACTTTTGCGAATGGAGCAATAGTTGCTACCATAGCTATAGGGACTTGTCGTGTATTTTTACCTAGTGGACATGTAATAGTATTATCAAACTGTTTGTATTATGAAAGAGCTGTACGGAACATAATGTCTGTACCTCGTCTAATAAGAGAGAATTATGAATTCTCATTTACAAATGATATGTATTCCATCTTTCATAATGGAAAAGTCACTGGTTCAGCTCAGTTGACCAATGGTCTTTTCACCATTAACGTGTCCGATAATGTGACTACCAATCCAAATAAGCACAATGACATTAATTCCATTGGGAAATGCCAAAGCAACGATCCTAATCCTAAATACCTATGGCACCTCCGATTAGGTCATATTAGAGAGAGCAGGATTAACAAGTTAAGTAACGATAGATTCATCAATCCATCTGGTTTTGAACCATACTCAACCTATGAAGCCTGTCTTCAAGGAAAAAATGACCAAATTACCCTTCATGGGTTAAGGAGAAAGAGCCACTGATATAATGGGATTGATACATACAGATGTATGTGGACATACGAATGAAATTGCCAGAGGTGGGTTCTTGTACTTCATTATGTTTACTGATAACCATTCTAGGTATGGGTCCTTGTACTTAATGAAGTATAAATCTAAATCCTTTGAAAAGTTTAAGGAATTCAGAAATGAAGTTGAGAAATAAATAGGAAAAAGTATTAAGGCCCTTTGATCCAATCGAGGAGGAGAATACCTTAGTATTGATTTCCTAGATTATCTCAAGGAAAATGGCATATTGTCACAATGGACACCTCCAGGGACTACTGAACACAATGGTATATTAGAAAGAAGGAATTATACCCTATTGGATATGGTAAAATCAATGATGAGTTACACTGACCTACTCATCTATGTCTGGAGATATGCCCTAGAGACCGCCGCATACATACTGAATAAAGTGCTGTCCAAGTCTGTCACTACCACACCATATCAGTTGTGGCATGGTAGGAAGCCAAGTCTTAATCATCTTAGGATTTGAGGATGTCCAGCTTTTATGAAAAAGCTGAAATCAGACAAGTTGGAGGTAAGGTCTGAACAGGGTTGTTTTATAGGATATGCGAGAGAAAGTCTTGGATATTACTTCCATTTCTACTATGACCAAAGAGTTTGGGTCAGCAGGCACACCACTTTTCTGGAGAAACAATTCATCCAAGAAAAGGCCGAAGGCATCACGATAGTCCTGCAAGAAGAAAATGAAGAAGTAATGACTCCACAAGTTCAGACTTCCATCTCTGATTTAGTGGGAGCTTCAGACACACCGCCTCTGAGAAGAAGTTTGAGAGTGTCTTATCCTCCTAAAGAAGACATCTATATAGAACAGCTACCTAGTTTTAAGTCCAAAGGCGAAGAGTTTAAGGTATGCAAGCTGAAGAGGTCCATTTATAGACTAAAACAAGCCTCGAGGAGTTGGAACATCCGATTCGATGAAATGATCAAATCGTTTGGCTTCATAAAGAATCCGGATAAGCCCTGTGTGTACAAGAAGCTCAGTGGGAGCGCTATTGCTTTCTTAGTCCTATATGTGGATGACATATTGTTGATTGTTAATGATATACCAATGTTATTATCCATTAAGCTACTTTTATCACAGAAATTCTTCATGAAGGACTTAGGAGAGGTTAAATATATCTTAGGCATTGGGGTCTATAGGGATAGATCCAGACGATTGCTTGGCCTCTTATAGTCTACATATATAGATAAAGTCTTGAAGAGGTTCAACACGGAGTATTTCAAGAGAGGGTTGTTAACCTTCAAACATGGTATATGTCTTTCTAAGGGGCAGTGTCCCAAGACCCCTGAAGAGAGACATAAAATGGCGAAGATACCATATGCTTTGACCATTGGCAGCATAATGTATGCTATGCTATGTACAAGACCTAATATTGCTTATGCAGTGAGCATTACAAACAGATATCAGTCGGATCCAGTGAAGAACACTGGATCATAGTCAAGAAAATCCTCAAGTACTTAAGAAGGACTAAGGATTTATTCTTGATATATGGAGAAGTAGACTTTAAAATTGAGGCATATACGGACTCTGATTTTCAATCAGATCCTGATGACTTTAAATCAACGTCTGGGTTTGTATTCATAATGAATGGTGGGACAATAAGCTGGAAAAGATCCAAGCAAAGTATAACTGCTAACTCCACCAATAAAGCAGAGTAAGTAGCAACTTCAAAAGCTGCAAAGGAAGTCGCTTGGATGAAGAAGTTCATCATGGAGCTTGGAGTAGTTCCTGCTATCGAGAAGCTGATCCCATTGTTTTGCGACAATAGTGGAGCTATCGCTCAAGCAAAGGAACCAGTATCTCACCAGAAGTCTAAGCACATCGAAAGGCGCTTCCATCTCATTAGAGAAATCGTTAGGAGAGGCGACATTGCCGTGCAGAAAATCACTTCCCTAGAAAATATAGCGGATTCCTTCACTAAGGCGTTACCCCAGGCTATATATGAGAAACACATTAGTAGAATGCGTTTAAAATATCAGCATGGTTGGCTTTAATGCAAGTGGGAGGTTGTTAGGAGTATGCCCTAAAGCAATCATGTGACCATCACATGTATGGCATAAATATTGTACTATCGATATTTTATTAGTGGCAAGACGCATGTTTATTCATCTTGTCCCTTTATTCTAGATGAATAAAGTCCACTAGATCAGTTAAAACTGACACCATTCTTAAGGCGTCAAGAATATCTGTGACAGGTCATCAATTGGTCTCTAATCTTCAAATTAATTCCTAGTCGAAGGATCGTGGATTGGGTGTCCACGAGCCAATTGAGACTAGTGTGGTTGCAGCCTTGCTATTAAGCACTGGATGCCCAATAGGGATGACGAGTCACAAGTCATCGGACGTTAGACGTCTAAGCTGGAACACAGGTGTTCGTATCAAAATGAGTTCAATGGAATTCACTGAACGTGACGAAAGAGCGATTGACTTACATGGAGGCTTCGTGCTTGGTCAATGTCTCGATCGCTCTTGGTTTTGGTGTGTTAATGGTCCTTGGACCTAAGCCACGATGCTGGCTTGTATATTGGATGGCTATAGTTCACAGGCACGATATTGGCTGATCATTGATCCTCCTCTGTGCATGATGGTCACAGTTCTCCGTATATGAAGTCATAGGCATATGTAATAGTTGGGACCTGTCTCCTCATTAGATGAAGTTAATATCCTATGTGATCTATGCGTGACGATGTATTAGAAAGTCCTTGGCTAAGGTATAAGTCAAGAGGAGTCTCACCAAATGCACGTTAGATAGATTTGTACATATGATCGAATCTATGGGCTTGACTCATATATCCATGGCCCTTATCCGATCGAGACATGATAAGACATAAGGACTGAATAACATCGAACCAAGGCCAATAAGTTCACTTTGTCCCCGTACTTCATTCTGACTGGGTAACCGTAATATATTTCTAGACATCACTCACGGTTTGTGGGATCCAATGATTGATTTGGGACAATCAATTCCATGAGAAATCTCACTGCTAGTTCAAGGGTGAACCTAGGGATGTCACACGCCTTAACCGACATCTATCGACATCTATAACGAAGACGGGATCGCAAGAATACGATAGGACTTTTGGATAGTCAAAAGGAGTTGAAACGGATTGGATTCGTTTCCCTTTTCTAATGCTCACTAAAGGACGAAATAGATGACACAGGTATGATATCAAGATGATGCCATCGATGATGTAATGGTTACATCATGCCTGCATCATCGTTGGATAAGAATAGATATCCAAAAGAAAGGATAAGAAAGGTCATCCTCTAGAAAGTCAAAAGTATGATGGTATTTTCTATCCGTTTAACAAATACGTTTGGCATGTCAAATAACATGATTTGATCACGAAACTCGAGGGACTTGAAATCTAGAATATCTAGAGCCCGTGGATAAGAATCACCGTTAAAAATGATGCCATTTGGGCCGCCCAAATCTGGCTGACGGGTTGGTCAAAAGCGGCTAAATAACCGCCTATGACCACCCCCCAATGGGCGAGGCCCACATGGCTGATCAAAGGCGGTTTGACCACCTTTGACCAGTGTCTAGCCAGCCACGTGGGCCAGCTAGAAGGACACGTGGCGGCTGTTGACACCTGATTTTTAATCATGTTTTCTCTTTTAAAATTAATACAAAATCTATAAAAATTTGTAAAATTGAAAAATCAATTTTGGGGACCTTGGCCAAGCTTAGGGAATCAATTTTGACCAAAAAATAATTTTTCATATTTTTGGTATTTTTCAGCATTTTTTATTTTCGAAAATTAATAGAAAATCCATAAAAATTGAGAAAATTATAAAATCAACTTTGGAAGCCCTAGCCAAGCCTAGGCAACCATTTTTGAACAAAAAAAATAATTTTTCATATTTTTTGAATTATATATATATTTTTAGAAATTAGGAAAATATTTAATAAATAATGGCCTTTGAGGTCACAAAAAAATATGTAAAAATGGTCAATATTTTTCTTTTAAATTCCTTTTCATGTTGGCCATCACAATTTTTTTTTAAAAAAAACCCAATTCGGGGTCGTGTATTTCTTCACGAGCATAATCTCGAATCGAGCCTAAAAAATTTAATTTGAGTCAAGTTATTTTCATTTTTTCACTTTTAGAAGTTGTGACATTATTCTCTAATATTTTAAATTTTTATCTTGGCCCAATTATACCCAGAATGACTCAATTTTACAAAAGGGCTTTAATTAAATTTTGCGGCAAGAAATAAGCATAGGGGAGATGTGTTGAAAATTTTGAGAAGATTTGGACTTAAAGAAATATTTCTCCGTGGACTGAATTGCAAATACTTAAAATCTCATGGACTAGAGTGCAAATACTTAACATTTGAGGGATTATTTTGTAAATAATAAAAAGAAGAGTTAGTGGAGAAATTAGAATAGAGAAGGAAAGATGGAGAAGAGGAGATAGAGAATGGAAGATGGAGAGGAGGAGATGAAGAAGAGGAGATGGAGAGGAGGAGATGGAGAAGAGAAGATGGAGAAGAATAGATGAGAATAGAGAAGGGAAGATGGAGATGAAGAAGAGTTAGTAGAATGGGAGATAGATATGGAGAAGGGAAGATGGAGATGAAGAAGAGTTAGTGGAGAAATTAGAATGTGAGATAGAGATGGAGAATGGAAGATGTTGAAGAAGAAGAGTTAGTGGAGAAATTAGAATGTGAGATAGAGATGGAGAATGGAAGATGTTGAAGAAGAAGAGTTAGTGGAAAAATTAGAATGGAAGATAAATGAATGGGTTATAAAAGGAGAAAGAAGAGAGTTTGGATGGGGGGAATTCTTTGGAGAAAAAAAATTTGAAGTGTTTGAGAGAGATTTTTTAGGGGGAGAGAAAATTTTGGATGTTTAAGAGAGTTTTGAGAGATTCAAAAAAAATTAGAAAGGAAGAAAAAATAAAAAAAAAGAGAGAGAATCCTTTTTTTTAAAAGAGAGTCTTGAAGATGGTGGGAGTTTAAATCTAGATGTTACCATCCATAATTCCTCTACCGATCAACGCAAGTCACGAGTTCATTCCCATCGTTCGAGCCGCGATCTTGATCCATAAAGTGACACGAGGTCCGAATTCGACAATCAAATCTGTCAAATCAGGTAACAATCCTTACCATTAAATCTTCGAGAATTTTCTTGCCCAAATGAATTGATTTAAATTTCGATTATGTCATGTCGTACTTGTATGTCTCCATATTCACATACCGCATTTGTATTTGTGTTGTCATTAATTTACTCGTATCCACCTAAAAAAAAATTTTCGACTGGCCAATCCTATTTTTGATGTTTCCACCTCCCGATCCTTGAAAAATAACCGTTTTATCCTTCTGGTCAGTTTGACCCAAACTTCTTCCAATCATCCCAAATGAGCTTTCATGAAATAAAATGGTACCGAAAGGGCGTTAGAATGATCTAGCGTAATCAAGTCCCCGAATCCATTTTTTCTGGTTTGCAGAAATAAATTGGTTCTCCCGCTGATTTATTTAGGTTTCTAATCGACCTACCAAAAATGATTAGTGGCGGCTCCAAATCAAAAATCTTTTGCATGAAAAGAACTTAAGTTGCGATTCGGTAGGACTTGGGAGGGTCCGAATTAGGTTAGTCAATTAACCTGATAATCCGTTCACCCGATTGAAAAAAAATTAAATTAATTTTTTTCGGGTCGCAACAGCTTGGCGACTTCGCTGGGGACTGGTTTTTTGGAATTTTCGAAAGAATAAAGCACTAATTAGAGTACTTGAATTTTTTTTCGAAATTTTAAAAGCCTTAGTGGACTTAGGCCAGAAAAATTTCGCAAAAATTCATTTGGTTTGAGAATTGGTTGGATTCTAATTTTTAGGTGTTAAATGGTTTTGCAGAATGGGAGTTATAAGGGGTGGAGTGTTTGGCTAACCCTTTGTTTTGCAGGTTTGGTGTGTGAAACTTGTGATTTAATTTTTGAATTATTGAAGCGGTGTTTGCATTTAATTGTTGTGCATAATTAATCGCTTTAGCACTACATCACACACATCCCGTGGCCGGACCTGGGCCACTAGTTTTAAGATGGTATTGTGATTTGGTTCTAGCGTTCGCCGTGAGATCACGTCGAAAGTTAGTCCAGATTCAATCCCGAACTTCTTTTCAAAAATGAGTTTTAAAAGTTATGCCTCAAGCTTGGTAAGATTACCAAAGCGGTGGTTTTAATTTTTGACTCGAGCAGCCGAAGTGGAAAGGCCCGGCTAATCTTGGTTATGTCGCGGGATAGCGGCTAATCTTGATTATGTGCGCGAGATTGTCGCCTTGCCGTAAGTCTTTCGCTTCAATTTGTGAGCCTTTAGGATAGTTAGAATAAGGTTAACCCACAAGTCATGTGCATGTCCATGTGATTGTTTATTTTCCTATCCCACGGTAAAGTATGCTTCTTAACTTCATCTTGTCTTATGTTATTGTTTGGGTCGGTCCATGACACTTAGGATTGTGGCGCGTGATTTATAGATAATGGGATACATCGATATCCGTTTCGTGTACATTCCAAAGGCCGAGTTGAAGCAGATGTGGAGGCGCTTGAGCATTGATGAACAGACCTATGCCCTTAGTCGTATGGGTCACGTATTGCCACTTTTGGATATCGAATTATAGACTAGGGTCATGCAGGCACTTGCACATTTCTGGTGCCCATATACCGCTACTTTCATTTTAGGTAAGCACGAGCTCACTCCGACTTTGGAAGAATATAGCCTTGCCATTGGAAAACCTTTGAGCATTGATTTAATTCGCCCTTGTGTGGGAATGGATCCAATTTTCATTTTTGCTGAGTTTTTGAAAATTAGCGAAAATAAAATGAGGAAAATTTTAAAAGGAAATTGTCATATGTGCCCTTTCTCATTCCTCATTGAACTTTTTTATGAGAGCAATTCACACTTGCAAAGCAGGATCTTTATTCTAGCTTTCTTCGGACTTGTGATCTTTCCGCTCCAAAAGGATTTTATTAGTCCATCCACGGCTTAGATAGCTAGGCAAGTTTGCAGTGGAATGAACTTTTCTAATGCTATCCTGGCCGAGACTTTTATATCTCTGACTCGTTTTAAACAAAACAAGGACAGAACATTTCATGCTCCGGTGGGACTTTTGCAAATGTGGTTTTTCTCTCATTATGCTAAGTTCGACTCAAAAATGACGATTCCACGGGTAAGTCAAGAGGAAAACCCAATTGCAAAATTTCAAGAGTTGCAAAAAAATATTGCTAGATCGTCTTATTCCGAGTGGATTGATTTATTTAAAGATCCGAGTCCCAAGGTTTTTCTATGGCAAGCTATATGGTTTCAAGTCTCTAAGGCTCGTTTGTACCATGGTGAGCGGGAGCCTATACTTCTTTTGGGTATTACCGGCATGACACAGTATCATCCTCTCCGTGTGGTACGGCAATATGGAGTTCTACAGGATATCCCACTACCTTTGGGGCCAAACACTTTTCAAGTTGAATTCGTTGCAGGCGAGAATTATAGAACCGAGATCAAGCATCTTGACCAAATTTGGCTCAAGTCCAAGACTTGCTCACTATTACTACCCAAGGAAGAGCTCGAGGGAAAGGAAAGATGTTATCATGCGAAGGCCCGGTATATTAAGCACCATTTGATACCAACTCACATGCTTCCAAAGTTTCCGTTGGTGATTGTGAAGCCCACTCGTCAAGCCGAGATCGAGACCTATGCGAAGAAGGCGCAAAAGGCGAAAAAACAAATGAAGACTTTGGCTAAGGAAAATGCACGACTTCGGATAGAGTTGGAAGCCCATTCGTCTATAGATTGCGTCGCTACAAAGAAAAGAAAAACAGCTTGATTTGCCATCTTTAGGATTGTTGTTCCATGTTTAATTGCATTTTCATGACTTTATGAGCTTTTCTTGTAATAAAGGTTACTGTTCAGATATGACTTTCTGGTATTACATCATTTTTATTGAACTTTATAGTTTTAATTGATCCATAGAGTCTTCACAGAAAATATTCACAAGACCCTAATTCATCACTCAAAAAATTTTTGAATCAATTCAATGTATTTTCCATTAATTACCGAATTTAAGGTGAAAGAAAAACTGCCTGGATTTTGGAATTTTCTCGACTTCACTTTTGTTTCTCCATTTATCACTAGAAAACATGCTCTTTTGAGAAAAATCAAAACATGAAAGTTGTAGATTGGGATGTTAATTAGTGGACTGGAAATTTTTGGGCATCAATTCAAAATTTCGATGACCCATTTATCCTCAAAGTAAAAACCGGACAAATCAGTTTTCTGAAGAAAATTTTTAGAAAGAAGTATTAAACTGTACTAATCCATGAGGAATCTTCCCAATCTCAAAAAATGAAAGTTGTACATTATTGTCTTAATTATCAACTCCCAAAGTTTGGTACTTTTTCGAATTATGTGGGAATTGATATGAATTTTCTCGTAAAAGCTGACGAAATTGAAATTTGTTCAAATTAATCTTTTGATCATGTTGGCTTTGTTTCTTGGGTCTAGAGGGTTGTCATGGACCGACTTGTCATTTTCATCCATCATACTCATTTGTATAAATTCTTTTTTCAGGTACCCATTGATCACGGAAGTGCCACGCAGCCGTATCAGAACCCGTCTTAGGGCAAGGATGGAACATGAGGAATTAAGCCCCAGGGTAGTTAACCTTGAGACGCAGATGACAACCATGGCTACGATGCTGGCAGAAATGAAAGCTATGATGATAGAAGCCCAGGCAAAAACTACCCCGCCAGTTGATTCGGCCCAAACTACTCACCCGTCATCATCCCACCCTTCGAGCGTGATTCAAGCTCCAGGGGAGGCGCACATTCCAAGAAAGGTGCCGGATGTCGAGCCGTCACCCGAGTCCCCGCCAGTGGTAATCGACCTCGATACTGAAAAGAAAGAAAAGCCTGTGAGCAAAGTAGAGGAGGGTGCAAGGAGGCTCGCAAAGATTGAGGAGTGCTTAATATCTCCCTTCATAATCGACCTCGATTATGAACTGGCCCGTTTCGACAAGATATCTCCCTTCACTAAAGTTGAAGTCCCGCCCGATTACAAAGAGCCCGAGTTCGTCAGAAAGTACAATGGGACAGGCTGCCCCCGAGCTCATCTGAAGTACTACTTACGCAAGATGGCGCATTATTCCGATTATGTTCCGTTATTGATGAACACGTTTCAGGAGAGTCTGGCAGGTGCTGCTCTAGCATGGTTCATTGAGTTGGATCTAGAAGATTACGATGGTTGGGAAGATTTAGCTGAGAACTTCTTGCACCAGTATAAATTTAACACCGCGACGGCTCCTACTAGGGAAGAATTGCTGAGGATGGTAAAAGGAAAAAATGAAGCCATTCGTAACTATGCTTAAAGGTGGCGGGCTTTAGCTACGCAAGTTAAGCCATCAATCCCTGAAGACGAGCTTGTCGACCTGTTTCTGAAGGCACTACCGTATGAGTACTTCGACAGACTGAACACTTCTGGGTGCCAGACCTTCGTACATCTCATAAAGGTTGCCGAAAGACTTGAATGGTCTATGAGAGAGAGAAAGGCTCCTGAGACTGCAACAAGACGCCAGTATCCACCTAGGAAGGAAAGAGAGCCCAACGTCGACGTGGCTTTCGTGCCTAATCTATCGCAACCAAAGCAATTCTCTAACTCTACCATGACACAAGGAAGCTCGTCATGGTCGACACCGAAGCCGCTTCAACATCAAAAAAGGAAGCCGCTTCCCAATCAGTTCACTCCGCTCCCTAGGCCACTATCTAAGCTGCTCCCAATGCTGTTGGAAGGGAGGCTAGTCGCCAAGGAGCCACCGAGATTAAATCCTTCGAGATTTTCGGGTTATGATCCGAGCCAATCATGTGTCTACCACATGGGAGAGAAAGGCCACAATGTTGACAATTGCGTCACCCTGAAGTTCAAGGTTCAGGCCCTTATTGACAATCACATCCTTCAGTTCGATAAAACGGAGCCAAATGTACAACAAAACCCACTCCCGGACCACCAGGTAGTGGGTATGATATCCGAAGAGGAGTTAGATGAAGAGGAGTTTAGACTAACAAAGGCACGCCATGCAGACAAGAGATTTGTCCGTGAAGCTAGTAGGAGGGGAGAAATTGTGGATACCCTGGGGTAGGATAGCGGAGGCTACAACTACAGGGTTCTATATTCAATCCCACCACGTTTCTTCGAAAAGGCGGAAGAAATAGTGCCCAACCGGTGGAGAGGCATGGACGACATAGAGGAGGTACCAAAGAAGGAAACTTCTGAGAAAGACTCCTTTGAGACAATTGATGAAATCATCCCTATTACGAAAAATGAGAAAGAAACCGACTCATTAAGCGGATTAAGCGTTGCAGAACGCTTCAGTAACATCGAGAGAAAGCTGAACTTCACCTCCGAAAAGTTGTTAGATTTGCTCCAGCGATCGAGAGAAATGAGTCAAGCGCGGGTCATGAGCGATGCACTTGAACTGGAGCTGCACACAAGGGTCGAAAATCAAGGTCGTATGCTGACTGCAATAGAGAAGCGACTGGGGGAATTGGCAACTGTGGTTGATAGGTTGAAGGAACGAATGGACGAGTGCGGATCCGGCATTGGAGGAGCCCCCACCCGAGCTGACCTCCTTCAAGTGGTCAAGCGAAGCGATGAGCAATTCCAGACTTACGCGTATAGATGGAGGTTGCGTGCCTCACAAATAAATGCTCCGTTAACTAGGGAGGAGCTGATCGGGTACTTTCTGAGAACCCTCCCGTACGAGATCTTCCAACATATGGCCGGGACCACCTACGCCTCGTTCTCCCACCTGTTGCGGGTAGGCGAGGGAGTTGAATGGGGACTCGCCAACGGAAGGATGAAGAGTAAGGATGCTAGGAGGACCAATGCGCCACCCTCTGATAGACCCGACAAGACAGCTCATGCTGAACCCAGATGCAGATACAATTCTGAAGACTTGGATGACCTCATTGGGATGATTGAGACTATAGAAGCTTTTGTAATTAACCTAGACAAGGTTGACAATTGGGAAAAAGAGGATGATTACTTAGTCAAGCCACTTACAATCAGCATCTCTAATGAAAAGGCGAATGATGGCCCTGAAGGAGAGGCTGAGGGTGTCAGGCCGGTTGTGATAAAGATCCCTCCAGTGGAAGAGTACGATCCTAAAGCGGTTCATTGGGACTACGGGATGGGCGAAATAGATGTAGTGATGAGGTCGGGGAGGTGTTATGCACCCAAAGAGGGAGAGACCGAGAAGAGAGACGTAACTAAAGAAGATGCCGAAAAACTGTTAACCATCATCAAAACGAGCGAATTTGAAGTGATAGAGCAATTACGGAAAATGCCGGCCCAAATCTCACTACTGGATCTGTTCGTAAACTCAGAAAAGCATAAGATTGCGCTAATGAGGGTCCTGAATGAGGTACACGTACCTGAGACGATTAACGAAATACAGCTAGAGAGTTTTGTTAGCGCTATCCTATTAAAGGATCAAATATCCTTCTCGGATGAGGACATTCCTGTGGATGGATGGGCCCATAATAAGGCTCTGTACATATCGGCGAGGAGCCACGGCAAGCAGGTCTCCCACGTGCTAATTGATAATGGGTCAGCATTCAACATATGTCCATTGGCCACACTCAGGAACCTGGGTGTGAATGAGGAGCTCATCCGTGCCTCCAATGCTACAATTAGAGCTTTCGACGGAATGAGGAAGAATGTGGTTGGTGAAATCGAACTAGATGTCCTAATTGGGCCAGTAGAGTTCTCTATTGGATTTCAAGTCATGGACCTCCCGAGTGCTTTCGGATTTCTATTGGGCAGACCATGGATCCACACTGCAGGCGCAGTACCGTCGAGCCTGCACCAGAAGGTTCGATTTGTGGTTGATGGGAAAGTGATAACCGTGCATGGGGAAATGGACTTCACCGTATACCAGAAGAGCGCGATTCCATATGTGGAGCCGGAGCACAAAGAAGAGGCTAGCTATCATTCTCTCGAGTTGGTGACAGTCACGCATGCACCTCCAGGAACCAAAATGAGGGCTCCTGCGCCCTCCAAGTATACTCTAGCACCTGGAAAAATGCTATTGGCATATGGTTTTATCCCTGGACTCGGTCTAGGAAAGAATAGTCAAGGGATCCGCTTGCCGCTGCAATTGGATACCAACAAGCACCGAACAGGCCTAGGATATACTGGTGAATCCAGTAAGGGCCTTACTTCCAGAAGCTGTCATGGACGCCGAGGCTAAGGCCATTATAGGGCCCGTGGAGGTCGAGGAGGCAGAGTTAATTCTTTCATTGGCTCCAGAGCTTGGAAAGGAAAAATTAACGCGATTGGAAGTTCACTGGGTCAGTATTTCTCCGAGCGCCCCAAGATGTTAGCAGATGAAGCTATTCAAGGCGCAGCAGAGCTTGATATGTCCAACTCGTTTCTAGAAGACACCGTTAACGTCATCATCGAGAGGCTTGACGAGGACTTTATCTCGCCTGAGTAAAGAGGCTCTTCTTCTGCTTCTTATAGCATTTCTTTAACGCAATTTTAATTCAGTTGTTGCATTTCGTTTGGTTTCTCTCTTTTCAATTCCAAGAAAATACCTTTGGATCTCGAGCCGTTGGTCCAAATGGTTGCCTTGTAACGCGGCCTTATCAGTAAAATAAAATGCGTGTGCACGTTTTATTAAGGGCGTGCGGGAACATTCCAAACCAGCCCAATGATGATGCCTATCTTCGATTCTCGAAGATTTGAGGCCTGGATTCCCGCACGCTTCCTAGTTTATCAAGCAAATTAAGAGAAGCAAAGATGTCCGAGGATATGAGGATTGGCTCTCTTATTATGTTTTTCAAATGGTTTTTGAAAATCATGCATGAAAACTACTTGCTGAAAGGGACTAATCATCTTCATGACATTTCAGGCATATCATTCCAAGCATGCGTAATAGGCTATTGTGTGACTCGGATCACCAAGGAGATTACTCTTGTGGCATCAGGGAAGAAGATGAGGATTTCATAAATATTCAGAGAGATTGGAGTCGATACGAAGAGTTTAAACCCTTAACGGCAGAAGAGGCAGTGGTCGTGAACTTGGGCGACTCACATAATGTCAGAGAAGTGAAGATTGGGGAGTCCTTGTCACCCTCTGAAGCTACCCGAATGACTGAACTTCTCAGGGAATACCAAGATGTCTTTGCTTGGTCGTATGCAGACATGCCCGGCCTCGACCCTAACATTGTGGAACACGTACTGCCCATTGACCCTAGCATCCTGCCAAAAAAACAAAGGCTTAGGCGAACGAGGCCCGAACTTTCCAAGAAAATTGAGGAGGAAGTGATGAAGCTCCTCAAGGTGGGATTCATAGAAGCGATCCCCTATGCCGATTGGATCGCTAACATCGTACCAGTAATGAAGAAAGACGGCACAGTCCGAATCTGCGTCGATTACCGAGACCTGAATAAAGCCAGCCCAAAGGATGATTTTCCGTTGCCGCACATAGACGTGTTGGTCGATAGTACAGCCGGGTTCGAACGGTTTTCCTTTATGGATGGATTTTCTGACTATAATCAGATCTTAATGAAGGAGGAAGACAAGGCGAAGACCTCATTCATAACACCATGGGGCACCTTCTATTATAAGGTTATGCCTTTCGGGTTGAAGAATGCTGGGGCGACATACCAAAAAGCCATGGTCGCTCTATTCCATGACATGATGCATAAGGAAATCGAGGTGTACGTAGATGATATGATTGCCAAGTCCAGACCAGGAGAGGACCATGTTCTGGTGCTAAAAAAGTTGTTCGAACGCCTACGAAAATATAAGCTGAGGCTGAATCCCAACAAGTGCATATTCGGGGTGAGATCCGGAAAGCTTTTGGGATTTATGGTTAGCAGTCATGGCATCGAGGTCGACCCTTCCAAGATTAAAGCTATACGGGACATTAATACCCCAACCTCAGTAAGGGAAGTAAGAAGCCTACTGGGGCGGTTAAACTATATTGCTAGATTTATATCCCAACTTTCTGATGTGGCAAAACCATTCTTTAAGCTCCTCAAGAAGGGCGCCAAAGTCATTTGGGATTCAGAATGCCATCAGGCATTTGAGAAGATCAAGAAGTATCTGATCCTACCTCCGGTATTGGTACCACCAACCCCGGGAGTCCCATTGACTCTGTACTTGACGATCTATCAGGAATCATTAGGAGCTCTACTCGCCCAGACGAAACCGGAGGACGGGAAAGAGCGAGCAATTTATTACCTGAGCAAGAAGTTTACGCAGTCAGAGGCTAATTACCCGATGGTTGAAAGGACATGCGTCGCACTGATCTGGGTACTCCACAGGTTGAGACAGTACACCCTCCATCACCATATCCAGCTTGTAACAGAATGCGACCCAATTAAGTACTTGGTGGAGAAACCCGCCTTATTGGGAAAGCTGGCCAAGTGGCAAGTTCTGTTATCAGAATTTGACATAAGGAGTTCACCTCAGAAGTCAGTCAAGGGGCGGGCCATAGCCAACATGTTGGCAGAAAATTCACAAGGACTTGTAATCCCTGATGAGGAGGAGGTGGATAATCGAATCCTCGCATTATCTGATGATAAGTGGACCATGTATTTTGATGGTGCCGTTAATTTAGCCGGATCTGGAACTGGGGCAGTACTGATATCCCCGGACGGCCTATATTATCCGGTTTCTGCGAAGTTGGTATTTCCATGCACCAATAATACATCAGAATATGAAACCTGTATTCTAGGCCTGCAATTAGCCATCACTATAAAGGTGCGAAGGTTACAGGTTTATGGAGACTCCAAGCTGATTATTCTCCAAACGTAGGGAGAATGGAAAACAAGGGATTCTAAGCTCATCCCCTATCATAAGTTCCTAGAGGAGTTAACCGACAATTTCGACGAAATTTCGTTCGAATATCTACCAAGGACCCAGAATCACTTTGCAGACGCGTTAGCCACTCTATCTTCATTGCTGCAAGTGGAGGACGGGCTCGACATCAAGCCTTTAAAAATCAATGTCATGGATCAGCCAGCCTACTGCATGGTGGTGGAAGACGAATTCGATGGCGAGCCTTGGTATCATGACATTAAGAATTATCTTTCGAAAGGAGAATTCCCTCAAGGGAGTCAGGTCGGGGATAAGAAGTACATAGCAAAGATGGCTACCAAATTCTTCCTGAGCGGGCAAACTCTCTATAAAAGGTCCTTCGATTCAGTCTTATTGAGATGTATAGACGCCAAAGAAGCAAACATGCTCATGAAGGAAATCCATGAAGGGATATGCGGTCCTCATATGAACGGCCACATCCTCGCAAAGAAAATCATGCGGCTTGGTTATTATTGGATGACCATGGAAGCGGACTGCAACCAACATGTAAGGTCATGTCATCAATGCCAGGTATACGGTGACAGAATTAACGCACCCCCGAACGAGCTCCACCAAATGTCGGAGGCTTGGCCATTCGCCATGTGGGGGATAGACATGATCGGTCTAATTCACCCTAGCGCTTCCAATGGGCACCGCTTCATCCTGGTGGCGATCGACTATTTTATGAAGTGGATTGAAGCAAACTCATATGCAAATGTCACAGCAAAGAATGTGGCCAAGTTCATCAGAAGGGATATTATCTCCCGATATGAGCCCCTCAAGCGATAATCACAGATAATGGCTCCAGTTTGAATAATAAGATAGTCGATGATCTGCTACAAGCATTCAACATTCGACATCTTAATTTGTCTCCCTATCGCCCACAAATGAATGGAGCTGTGGAGGCGGCAAACAAGAACATCAAGAAAATCCTGGCAAAAACCGCAGAGAATTATAGAGACTGGCATGAGAGATTGCCGTACGCGTTGATGGCATATCGGACTTCGATACGGACCTCGACTGGAGCAACCCCATATTCCCTAGTTTACGGTATGGAGGCAGTTCTACCAGTAGAGGTTGAAATCCCCTCTCTGAGAATCTTATCCCAAGTCAAACTCACCGAAGCGGAGTGGACGCAGCAGAGATATGAGCAGTTGAACCTGATAGATGAAAGGCGTCTGAAGGCAATATGTCACGGTCAGAGCTACCAGAGAAGAGTTGCCAAAGCGTTCAATCGAAAAGTCAAGCCCAGGAATTTTGAAGTAGAAGATCTGGTAGTGAAAAAGACAGTTCCAAATGTTTCTCATCCCGATGGCAAGTTCACCCCAAATTATGAGGGTCCTTATATCGTCAAAAAGGTCCTTCCTCGGGGAGCCTTGATTCTTGTAAACATGGATGGGAAAGAGTTAGGATATCCTGTAAATGCGGATGCAGTCAAGCAATATCATCCTTGAAATAAAAGCAGGAGCCGATTTTGTTACCTTTGGGACAATCTGAGTCACTTTAGGACTATTACATGCATTTCATGCATTCATGCATACACGCATTTGTTTCATGTGATCCCAAGTTCAGGGAAAGCTTCTGAATCAATAAGCCACCAAAGTCACTATTGAGGGTCCCACTGATGTAGATTTACTGGAACAGGTGAAATGTATTCGTTCCAATGATATTCCCTATACGATACTTTCCTCAGGTGAATCCATTTCTCTGTCAGGAAACCGACGGTGATTCAAGGAGCTGCAACCAGAATTGGAGGGGGGCATTCGACCAATGACCATGACGGTTGTCAACATTAAACAAGCCCAAATTCTCCTTCACCCATGTATTTCATTGTGCAGGGGCAAAGTCAGAAACGAGCCACTCCTCGACTTGAGGAGTAGATCTTCAATTTATTCGGTTCGCATATCCAGGGGCAATTCGAATCCCCCTTTTCTTGAGAAATTCTCTTCCATTCTTGCACATTGCCACATTTGCATGGTGTTTACACAGATTCATGGTTCATACATGACTATTCTGCATGTTTAATTTGTTAATTTTGACTTGGAGCATAAACTGTACACGATGCATCGAATATACAAAATGGGGCACGACAGGACGATGAAAGGCAAGCCATTTCCACATACGTCCTGTATTTAATCCACAGTGAGTTGAGCGGTAGACAGATTACGCGTTCTCCAAGGCAATGAGTTTTCTCGCAAAAGATACGATAGCCGAAGTGAAGGAGGCATTCATTCTCCGTCCCAAACACTTCAGGTAACCATTGACGACCCATTTGAGCGGCGGTTTCATTTTGCAACCCCTATCAAGAACTACCCCACATCGGGGGCCAAATGGAGGTAGTTCCAGCAGTTATCATGGTTAGAAATTGTCTTGCTTGGACTAATACCAATCTTCGAGTGTTTCTTTGCATTTAACTCGAATTTTAATTCAAGTGTTTTAGGATGACAAAGAGCATTCGTTTCTCTATCCTACACAGACATCCTTTGCATAGCCCAATTGAGCCTAGAAATTCATTTCACAAGCTCTTGTTGGTGATCGTTGCTCATTCCAAAGAAGGATGGCGCTTTCCCCAAAGAGCAGAATCAAAGAAATCGGGTCAACAATGAACCCTCGAAATGAGCTTATGTCATGTGCTAGACTTTTCATGTAATGTCTAGTATCAATTTTTGAAAAATCATCTTGTCAAAAAGAAAAACAAGTGTAGCCTAAAAAATGGGCCTGCTCCTAAACAAAAGGGAGTCGAGAGTAAGAAAAGCAAGGGCTACTCCAGAAATCTGGGGCAGAAAAAGCAAAGTGCCTATCAAAAGCAAGGCCATTGCCCATTCATCTGTAATATACCTCTGATTTTGAGAACGCTCAAAAGAGAATTCTCCAAAGAAGTCAATTTACAATTTCCAGCAAAAGAATTATCACCCCTCAGCCAATGGTGGTATTCATTGAAGACAAATTCATGAAGGTCAAAGATCGGTGACAAGACTGCAATGATCACCAACACCAAGCATTTCTCATATATTTTTCTGAGCCAAAATGAGCCTTTCGTTTCTAAGTCCTAACTCCCAACCTACGAAAGTCTCTTCTGATTAGAGCACTTGAATTAACGTAAGAGTTGAATGATTTTAAGCATCGCTCGAAGAAGTTCGAGCAAAACTATTTCTCTCTCATTTTTGCAGGGTTCTTGACTTGTAAACCCGGAGCAGATAATGAAGACATTTTTTGTCAGTGGCCTTGACTCAAAAGAGTCCCCTTTGGTAAGCCTTGACCCAGCCTACATTACGGTCCTAATCAAGACCTCCAGATCGGCTTGATCTTATCAATTGCGAGATTACTCAGACCCTCGCTGAATGCGATGATGGTAAGGTTGAGTGATTTCTTTTCAAATCCTGCAATCAGGATAAACAGCCTTTCTCGAGAGTGAGAGAAAGCCCTTTCGGACTGAAGTCCCCATTCAGGTTACATTCGAGGTATTCATAACGTGATAACCTCCCTGGACAGAATTGGAAATGCAAACTCGACAGAATAGTCATACATGATCCACATTATGAGCATACGCATACAGTTTTAATCATTGCAAACTCAACTGAATGGTTTTGCATGAACCGATGAACTCATTGATAAAAATGCTTGCACATGTTACCTCTGACACTGTCTGACAGGTAGTGCATTCCTGATAGTCGAGTTACCCTCCGAGGTCTCGAAATTCATCCAAGGGCTATTGAACAAACAAACCCTGTTGGCAAATACTCGCCAAGCATTTTCAGGTGAGTATATCTTCAGCCTGAACCTTCCAATTCTGATGATTGTCTGGGTGCTCAAATCTATTGCAGCACATAAGGTCATTCAGTGAGCAAGCAGACATGATACAATCAGTCTGTCTATGCCTCGATCATTAACTCAGAAGATCCAGGTAAGTCTTCTGAACCCTTGCGACTCATGATCAACATGCGCTCATGAAGTCTTCATCAGCTCACGATTGATATAATCTCGTGTTCTCAAGCTTTATCAAATCATGATTGACCAACTCTCGTGATCTTGATCTCAACATGCCTCGCTTACACAAAAAATGCAGCACGGCCTCCTATCTTCGAAGACTTTACCTGCACCAGAAGGCGGTACAGCTTCATTTCTCAAAGACCTCATCTACGCAAGAAAGCAATACGGCCTCAACTTCAGGCGAAATGCCATCTCTGGAGACCTTCCATTGGAAACCCCAATAAGAAACGGTCCATCTTCAAAAACCCTGAAAAGCGGGCACCAATCAGGCGAAATGTCATCTCTAGAACCCTTCCATCGGAAACCTCGATACGAAATGGTTCATTTTCAAGTCCTGAAAAGCAAGCACCAATTAGGCGAAATGCCATCTTTGGAACCTTCCATTGGAAACCCCAATACTGCAAGGTCCATCTTCAAGTCCTGAAAACCAGACACCAATTAGGCGAAATGCCATCTCTGGAACCCCTCCATTGGAAACCCCAATACGTAATGGTCCATTTCAAGTCCTTCTTACAGGCACCCAAAAGTCCTTCTTACAGGCAACCAAAAGTCCTTCTTATAGGCACCAAAGTCCTTCTTACAGGCAACCAAAAGTCCTTCTTACAGGCACCAAAGTCCTTCTTACAGGCAACCAAAAGTCCTTCTTACAGGCACCAAAGTCCTTCTTACAGGCATTTCCATGGGGTGGCCTACCATACGGGTCAAATTTCAATCAGTAGAATCCTTCCATTAGGAATCTACCATGGGGTGACCTACCATACGGGTCAAATTTCAATCAGTAGAATCCTTCCATTAGGAATCTACCATGGGGTGACCTACCATACGGGTCAAATTTCAATCAAAGTTTAATAAGTAGAATCCTTTCGTTAGGAATCTATCATGGGTTGACCTACCATACGGGTCAAAATGCAAGCGAATCCTCTAAACAGGATAGATCGCCAATAGATTCCTTTCACTAGGAACTCTATCATGGGTTGACCTACCATACAGGTCAGAGCTCATCCTCCTTGGATTATCCTCTGAGTGAACATTTGGGTGTCTATTCAAAGTGCATTCATGTCAGGCAACGGCCATATGATGGGCAGGTAAGTGCCAGGTAACCTCTCCACTCTAGCTCTCCCTCACTTCATAGAAGTCTCCTCAAGCCAGAATTGGATCAGAACTTGCAATGTGGGGTATTGGAGATCAATTGTCACGACTCTTTTTATCTCCTTGTGTTGAGTCGATTAAGATTCAGGTGTCGTCTCGTCTTTGAAATGAACCTCTACCGAGCTTCCTTTCAAAGAGGGGCAGTTGTTGACACTTGATTTTTAATCATGTTTTCTCTTTTAAAATTAATACAAAATCTATAAAATTTTGTAAAATTGAAAAATCAATTTTGGGGACCTTGGCCAAGCTAAGGGAATCAATTTTGACCACAAATAATTTTTCATATTTTTGGTATTTTTCAGCATTTTTTATTTTCGAAAATTAATATAAAATCCATAAAAATTGAGAAAATTATAAAATCAACTTTGGAAGCCCTAGCCAAGCCTAAGCAACCATTTTTGAACAAAAAAATAATTTTTCATATTTTTTGAATTATATATATATTTTTAGAAATTAGGAAAATATTTAATAAATAATGGCGTTTGAGGTCACAAAAAAATATGTAAAAATGGTCAATATTTTTCTTTTAAATTCCTTTTCATGTTGGCCATCACAAATTTAAAAAAAAAAACCCAATTCGGGGTCGTGTATTTCTTCACGAGCATAATCTCGAATCGAGCCTAAAAAATTTAATTTGAGTCAATTTATTTTCATTTTTTCACTTTTAGAAGTTGTGACATTATTCTCTAATATTTTAAATTTTTATCTTGGCCCAATTATACCCAGAATGACTCAATTTTACAAAAGGGCTTTAATTAAATTTTGCGGCAAGAAATAAGCATAGGGGAGATGTGTTGAAAATTTTGAGAAGATTTGGACTTAAAGAAATATTTCTCCGTGGACTGAATTGCAAATACTTAAAATCTCATGGACTAGAGTGCAAATACTTAACATTTGAGGGATTATTTTGTAAATAATAAAAAGAAGAGTTAGTGGAGAAATTAGAATAGAGAAGGAAAGATGGAGAAAAGGAGATAGAGAATGGAAGATGGAGAGGAGGAGATGAAGAAGAGGAGATGGAGAGGAGGAGATGGAGAAGAGAAGATGGAGAAGAATAGATGAGAATAGAGAAGGGAAGATGGAGATGAAGAAGAGTTAGTAGAATGGGAGATAGATATGGAGAAGGGAAGATGGAGATGAAGAAGAGTTAGTGGAGAAATTAGAATGTGAGATAGAGATGGAGAATGGAAGATGTTGAAGAAGAAGAGTTAGTGGAGAAATTAGAATGTGAGATAGAGATGGAGAATGGAAGATGTTGAAGAAGAAGAGTTAGTGGAAAAATTAGAATGGAAGATAAATGAATGGGTTATAAAAGGAGGAAGAAGAGAGTTTGGATGGGGGGAATTCTTTGGAGAAAAAAAATTTGAAGTGTTTGAGAGAGATTTTTTAGGGGGAGAGAAAATTTTGGATGTTTGAGAGAGTTTTGAGAGATTCAAAAAAAATTAGAAAGGAAGAAAAAATCAAAAAAAAGAGAGAGAATCCTTTTTTTTCAAAAGAGAGTCTTGAAGATGGTGGGAGTTTAAATCTAGATGTTACCATCCATAATTCCTCTACCGATCAACGCAAGTCACGAGTTCATCCCCATCGTTCGAGCCGCGATCTTGATCCATAAAGTGACACGAGGTCCGAATTCGACAATCAAATCTGTCAAATCAGGTAACAATCCTAACCATTAAATCTTCGAGAATTTTCTTGCCCAAATGAATTGATTTAAATTTCGATTATGTCATGTCGTACTTGTATGTCTCCATATCCACATACCGCATTTGTATTTGTGTTGTCATTAATTTACGCGTATCCACCTAAAAAAATTTTTTTGACTGGCCAATCCTATTTTTGATGTTTCCATCTCCCGATCCTTGAAAAATAACCGTTTTATCCTTCTGTTCAGTTTGACCCAAACTGCTTCCAATCATCCCAAATGACCTTTCATGAAATAAAATGGTACCGAAAGGGCGTTAGAATGATCTAGCGTAATCAAGTCCCCGAATCCATTTTCTCTGGTTCGCAGAGATAAATTAGTTCTCCCGCTGATTTATTTAGGTTTCTAATCGACCTACCAAAAATGATTAGTGGCGGCTCCAAATCAAAAATCTTTTGCATGAAAAGAACTTAAGTTGCGATTCGGTAGGACTTGGGAGGGTCCGAATTAGGTTAGTCAATTAACCTGATAATCCGTTCACCCGATTGAAAAAAAATTAAATTAATTTTTTTCGGGTCGCGACAGCGGCCCCCCCATAGACTGCCACGTAAGGCGGTTTAGAGGGGAGGTTCAAACCGCCCCTGCCCCTCTTTCTCTCCCTTTTCCACCCTCTATAAATAAGGGTTAAGGGAGCTCAACTTTAGAAGGTTAGACACTCGAGAGGAACATACGTATACATGCTATATTTTGTGAGAAAATGAGCTCGAGAATCGATGAATTCGAATACACAAAGTTTGTGTTTCCATTGGTTGAAAATGAAGGGTTTGGATTGAGACCTCGCGAGGATTACTAGCATAATCCGATGGCCGTTTCTCGGAATCTCTGTCTTCAAGGTCGAACGGGTGTCGAGGCATGTTTGAGCTAGAGGCTTGACACCTCTTGGGCTCGAGGACAAAGAAGCCAGCCGCATCCAACCTCTGTTATCTAGGTACGTTTCTATATTAGCTTTAGAAAGTCCGATTTTCGATTAAAATATAAGAGGATTTCTAAGATGATCTAGGGCTCCACTGCGTGTATGACATATATTTATGTATGTGACGAGCGCCCAGGACCATTAGAAACCCAACAATTGTCTAGAAATTCGACCCATTATCAAGATTTCAATAAAGAATGGATATATTTCATTATGTATAAAAGGATTTCTAAGATGATCTAGGGCTCCACTGTGTGTATGACATATATTTATGAATGTGACAAGCGCCCAGGACCATTAGAAACATAACAACAGTCTGGAAATTCGACCCATTATCAGGATTTCAATAAAGAATGGATATATTTCATTAATGCGTTCCAATCGATTCTCACTCAGAATTAGCTACTCTGAGATGACTAACCGAAAGGGAATGGCTACATAGGACTCTAAAGTACGTGGACCTGATCAGTCAATACGCGTAACTCCTAAACAGTTGCCTGTTGGTCTGAGGATTCGACAAAGTCGTTATTTAATGGATTTGGCTGCGAACTGAATTCCGATCTTGGACAATTGAGCTCTCATGAATGTTACAATAGAGGTTTGGTTTCAATTGCAGTTAAATCGTCAGTTGGCCACTCAGTTTGAAAACGCTGCAAAGTAAGACATAAGTCGAAATTTTATCAATTTGTCCCGGTCTGCGCTAAGCTCCCTAGATCATGAGTGAGATTTTTAGTCTGCGTTCGTTGTCGCTCAGTGCCCGATCAGTGCATTTGACACGAATCTCAAGAAAGTATCTCTTCGAAGGTTCTATTAATCAATCATGTCTTGTCCATCAAATCAATCAAATCTAGTCATGTGAAGATCAATCACTTCATGTCTCATAATCTATTAAGTTGTCCATCAAAGTACATCTAACCTCAAAATCCCACCAACCACTCCCACTCACCATCCTTTGTCATTTTTTCCTATTTGCCTTATAAATCAAGAAGCATCCTCTCTCTCTCCGCTTCCTCATCTATTTTTCTTGGCCACCCTCTCCCCTAAACTCTATCTCTTGCCTGAGCTCTCTTCTCTCTCTTTCGGTTCCACATCGTTGTCCGCCCACGCCGTCCCTGTTCGCCTCCTCATGCCACCATCTGCCACTCCCCTAGCTTCGTCTCCTCTTGGTATGTCCTTTGGCCCTTGCTCCTTCATTTCTTCGGCCTTTAAGCCTCTGTTAGATCCCTGTTCAACTGCACCTTCATCCGCCTCCACCGTTCACCGCTCTCGCTCCGCCGGAGCCTCGGCCTTATACCCTTGTTCCGCTTGGTTCCTAGACCTCTCTAACCAATTGATCCATCATTTTTAGGCTTGAGAACACTTTGAAGGATGCCGGAGCAGCTCCTAACCGCCATGCTCCCTTTTGATCGTGAGTTTTCCATTTCGACTGTCGCGTGTCCTCGTCATCGTCGTCATCATTCAAGCTTCGTTTTGGTAAGCCCATCCTCTAACTCTAGCCTAGGAATGTGGCACGTGAATGGATAGGACTTTAGGATGCTTGGTTCAAAGTGAAAGGTTAGAAAATGGGCTAGTTAGCTTAGACCAGGTTAGATCGTGCAAGGTTACGGGCTGATTTTTGGGCTCATAGATTTCGTTCATGTCGCGAGGAGAATGTTCACGGGCTGAGATGATGAGATTTTTCAAGTGATTTGGGTTGTGAGGTTGATTACAGTGTGAAATAACTAGTTTGGGCCTAAATGAACAAGTTGGGTTTTGGTGCTTAACATGTAGATTTGTGCAAGACACCTTGATTGCTATTTATGGAACTTAGTATGTTGTCCATGGGGTGTTTGAGGGGTAATTTGTGAGAACTATTGTAGTTTGAGAACCCTTGGGTGAGGTATTAGCATAGGAATGAGCATAGGGATAATTGTGTTCGATTGATACTCATATTCTGACACGTTCGATGATTGGTTCATAAATAATTAAGCATATTCCCTTGAGAAACATGTTTTACTAATCATTTGTGATATGGCATGTTATATGTCCACATCTTATGTGTTGATTTGAAAATGCGTTGTGTTGCCTAATATAAACTGCCCGTTGTTGTCTCTAAAAAATGGGGTATATGGCATAAGTTATGAAATCATTAGCATGAGAACATGGCATGCATCATGTATGACGAGATAAGGTAAGGATGGCCCTGATGCGTGTTTATACGGGGAATTTGGAAGGATAAGCGTGCTGACCTAATATGCCTATATGACACGGGTCAATGCACGGTGCGCCTAAATGTGCTCGGCATGGGGTAGCTGGAGTGATAATGTGCCAACCTGAGGTACCTATATGACAAGGGTTGAGGTACAGTGCTAGCCTGAGGCATCTCACACGCGGGCGAGGCACAGACCTGATGCGTACGATATGCGGGTCGGACTTGATGCCTTTAAGGTAGGTCAAGCAGTATTTTGATACCGAGCATTGAGCATTAACGCATGTCATGCATGAGTGTCAGACCTGATGCATTCAACACGGGTCGAATTGAATCCTAGTTAATTTGTACCTGGCAGTGATTATTGAACCGTGGCATGCCTTAGTTGTTATTCCTATTATATGGATTTGTTCCATATATGTATGCCTATTAAATTGATTTGGATTTGTACATATTATGCTCTATTTGTGTTACTATTGGAATCGTCAGATGGAGAGCACCGATTACCTTAGAAATGCATGTCAGGGCTGAACCAATTAGTGTACCACACCCTACGCTATACTTAGTAGAGAGTTTATTGAGTCCTTGACTCACTAACGTTGTTTGCCATCATTTTCAGATCCTCGCCTGTAGGGATGAGCATTCCACATATTCATTTTGGACTCCCTGTGAAGATGGAGTGTAACTTGAGGCATTTTGGTGAGGCTGATAGGTCGGTATGGGTTAGGCACATTACTATTGTTTGGGTAGATGTTGAAGGACCACTTTTTATACCCTATAAGCATGAGGCATGGAAATTCAGGACAGGTTTGTAGTTTAGAGGTCCCATGCAAAGTATGGACGTTCCGATCGAGGAGCCAGGAGATCTGTTCCTTGCTCATCCTGTCACTTTTGGTGGAGAGGTCATTGATCCTGATCCAAGCAAGTAGTTGCCTTTAGAGGGACAAATGGAGATCTATCGCCATGACAAGGGGTAATCCTATGGATACCAAGCCTTCCTCTCCTGAGTACGAGGAGGAGTCTGACCTTGAGGAGTTGCCTTGGCAGTCAGGCTAGAGCGACACTAACCAGGAGTAGGCCACTAGGTTGATGTACCTTTTTGGAGCGTAGGATTAGCTGAGTGTTATATTTTATTTTAATGGCCCTATATCCCTAACGCTTGTTGATTTGATATACTTATTTGGTGGTTGTTGTTTATGATTGCGTACCTTCTCTCTTCTACCACATTCTCTTGTGTTCTTGTCTGGGGGTGAGTATCGCTTCCGCAAGTGAGTTTCGGTACGTGCGTCGTTTGGCAGCGATGAATTCTGGATCGTCGTTATCGTGGGCCAGGCAGACGCTGATTGATGAGATGTCGCGAGCTCGTAGGATTTGGCGCGAGACATTAACTTTCGACTTTTGAGGTTTGGAGATCATACCGACTCTTGAGGAGTAGGCCGCTATTATTGGAGTGGATTTTGAAGAGCATATTATGCAATCACTCTTGGGAAAGGATTCCACCCAAGTGCTATCTAAGTTCCTCCGTTTGAAACGGATCTAGGTATAAAAGATCTTCAAATCTAATTCTGGCATATTCACCATTTTATTTCTCTATAACAACTACTCATCCCTCCCAATCAATATTGACCATAGGTCAAGTAGAGTATTCATTTTAGCCTTCTTTGCATTCGTCTTATTCCCTACCTCTAGAACCACATTTGACCCTTCCATGATACATATCGCTTAACAACATATTATAGCTGGAATTACTTTTACATGATTTTTGTTGAAAACTTTCTTTCTCTGAACCATTTTCAATCTGCCCAAAAGGGCACCTTTCAAGCTTCTAATGGTCTCCTGCATATGTAGTTTGTTTCACTCATTAAAACTTTCAATCTCCATGTTGCGGATTGTGAAAACAGTCGACATGTTCATCCACTTAGATCTTTACTAAAATGTCAATCCTCTATTAGAAAATTATCCTTCAAAGAATGGTCTGAGTTACTTGAAGATTTGGAGCCAAAATAATTGAGATGCCGCTAACCCAACCAAGGATATTAGAGGCCCGCATTACTAGGATAAATAAAAATCCCATCCCACTATTGGGTTGTACAAGTGGAATTATGTATTATCTGATCAGAGTGCTGAGGTAGTTTAGCATGTTACAAGAAGCCCCATTTGTAGTATGTCCTAGGATTTTCGCTTTTGATTTACCGCGAGGTGAGTTCACCAAGGAGAATAAGGCACTCTATTAGGCTACAATTAATTGCATAATCCATACTCTGAAGAATTTTTCCTTGCAAGAAGTGGAATGGCCTAATCATCCATATGGGTAAATGAATGTACATCGTGCGTCCAATGAGTACATCAAGTTATTTAAGGAGCATCAGCAATCCTTGGTAGAGCTATATATACCCGATTATATCATCCTACACCAGCCAAGAGTGGAACCATATGCACTAGAAGACATAGGATCACTACTCCATGAGGAAGATGAAGATCCTTATATGTGGGACTCATAAGGATCAAAGAACGTCAAGCATACCTTAGTCCTAAACATCCTCAGATTAAATAGACAATTTTCCCCGTCTAGTTTTAATATGTGAATGTTGCGGCTTAAGTCATTTTGAACATCTTTGAAAGATTCTAGTTATCTTGAACTTATATCATTTCATCTATGCACATTCATCATGTCTTCCTTGATCTGGCAAAAAGTAATTATCACGGATTACATCTCTTCTTGATAACATGCTCATTTATAGTAAATGAGGAGAAGGATCATTTACAAGAAGTTAAGGCTCATGAATGAGTCTTTCTTTCCATTAACCTCATATGGACATGACATTAAGGAGATTTTAAGATTATGAACCTTCTTTCTTCATTACTCTAATTCTAACTTGCTATTTGAAAAATAGGTGGTAATTTTCAATCACGAGGACTAAGGAACTAGCTCCTAGAGTGATCAATCTAGAGACACAGATAAATATGGCAACTACCATGGTTGCTGAGATGCAGGCAATGATGATCGTCATCTAAGGGAAATACCCATTGGCACCTGAATCCAATCTAACTACATACCTGAGCTTGTTTACTGATTTGGAAGTTAATCAAACACCCAATGGAGATCCCGATGAAGATGCACTCCCTAAGACTTTGCTAGTTGTGATTGACCTAGAAAAGTAGAGGAAAGAGAAACCTACGACCAAAATTGAAGAAGGCGTAGGGAGGCTAGCTAAGATCAAGGAATGTCTAAGTAGCTAAGCATATGAATTGTCTCACTTTGATAAGATTTTCCCGTTTGCAAAGATATAGCTTCCACCTGGCTATAAGGTGCAAAAATTTATCCTGAAATATAATAGGATAGGTTGTCCCAGAGCACATCTGAAATATTACCTGCGCAACATAGCATATTACTCAAACTATATTCCATTGCTCATGAACACCTTTAAGGAGAGTTTGATTAGCACTTCTCTGGCTTGGTTTATCAAATTAGATATGGAAGATTATGATGGTTAGGAGGATCTAGCCGAAGAATTCTTGCACAAGTATAAGTTTAATATTGCAATAATGCCTAATAGATAAGATTTATTGAGAACCATGAAGGGAAAGAATGAGGCGATGAGCACCTTCGCTCAAACATGACAGGCTATAGCAATGCAAGTAAAGCCATCAATACCAAAAGATGAGCTAGTTGATCTATTCTGAAAAGCCCTCCCATACGAGTACTTCAAGAAGCTAAAAAATTCAGGATACCAAACTTTCATGCACCTTATTAAGGTCACAAAGCGCCATGAATGAGCAATAAGGGAGAAATGCATACAAGAACTAGCCTTTAAAAGCTATTACCCTATAAAAAGGAAACGAGATAATTCCAATGATATCGCTTTTATGCCTAATTGACTAAGGCCCAAGAGGTTCGTAGAATCCACACTAACCGGGGGGGCATATTGTGGTCAGCCTTGAAAAAATTTGAAGCTAAGAAGAGGGCTCCGTTGGTTTTTACATCTTTGCCTTGTCAACTATCGAAGTTGTTATCAATGTTGCTAGAGGGGCTTTTGGTCACCAAAGAACCTACAAGATCAAATCCTCATAGGTTTCCTGTGTTTGACAAGACCCAATCGTGCGTCTATCATATGGGTGAAAAGGGACACAGTATGGATAACTGTTTCACACTTAAGTACAAAGTACAAGTCTCGATAGATGGGAGAGTACTGAAATACAATAAAACAAAGCCAAATGTACTATTAAACCCTCTACTAGAACATAAAGAGGTGAACGCTATTTGGGATGAGAACGACCTTGATAAGCTAGAGTTCACAGTAGATGCAACGAAGTTACAAGAGATATTGGAACTAGATTCTACATACCCTGCTAAAAGGGAGGTTCCAGAGAGGAGAAGTTACGCTGTCTAGCAAAGTTGGCCGCTTTAGAAATTATTGATTAGGTCAATCGACAATTGATTTATCCTTTAGTGATTTTAAGTCGAAGACTAATAATGGGAACTTATGGAGGATTCCTTTTGAGTATGCATTGAGTAGCGATCATAATGTAGAAGAATTCGAAGAACTAAATGAAGACGAAGTTTATCGCAAGAAAGCTCATCAAGTTGATAAGAGATTTTTGCAAGAGGCCCTAAAAAGAGGCGATATTGTTGATACATTAGGTCAGCATAGCAGAGGTTATAACTTTCATGTGCTTCACTAGGTTCCTCCTAGCTTCTTTGTCAAATTTGAAGAAATTGTCCCAAATGATTAAGGCAGCTTGGATGATCCCATTGACGATGGATGGCTCTGTACAATTGGTGAAGATATCCCAGATCATGGTAGTCTCGTGAAGGAAGAGGGGAATCCCAAAACCCATGATTAACTCATTATTGTGGAAAGGAATATGGACCATTTGATCTTAATCATATCCGAGGTAAAACAATGTGCCACGTGCAAAAGAAAGTTGCTAGATGTTGGAGTTGAGAAGGATAATTGAATGGCAAAGCTATAGGTTGGCCAGCTTAGAAGGGCAGTCTAAGGATTTGGCCGACATGGTATCGAAATTAAAAGAGCTTATCATTTGATTAGGAAGTATGTTACCCCATGGAGTTGATCTATTAGTGATATTCCCATAGAAGTTTGATGGTATGGGTTGTCCTTTGAATCATATTTCATATTGTCTCCACAAAATGATCAGCTACCATGAAGATTATCAGATACTTATCAATAACTTCATGTGGAATCTGATAGGCCCAGCCTTACATTGGTATTGGTCAGTTGATTTGGGTTTGATTTTGAATTGGGAGGATTTCTTAGAATAGTTTTGTGGTGATTTGAAGCTAATCTAAAATTTACCATCAATAAAGATGACTTAGCCCTCATTACTATGGATAAAGGTGAGAAGTTTAAAGTGTTCGTACACAGGTGGAATCTGCAAGTTATGCAACTTCCAGATCTTTTGATTGAAAGGGAACTCGTAGAATATTTCCCAAAGGCTCTTCCCCAAGAATACTTCAACTGTATGCATGCATATATGGTTCTCAATCTTTTGAGTATCTAGTAACTATTGGAATGAGGTACGAAAGTGTCCTCCAAAGGAGTGAGGTTACAAACGAGAAGAGCCCTGACGAGGCTAATGCCTCTCATGAAGTAATCCCTATAAGAGATCGTTAACGGTGGAATGATTTTTCGACTTCAGCTAAGTTTGCGGGTGTGTCACACGTAAGACCGTATGGCAATTGCAATTCTAAAGACATCTACAAAGATTTATTGTGATAATAGAATCAAAAGGTTCCCTTTATGATAAATCTGGACTAGGTGGACAGCTAGAAAGAAGCTAAAAATGGCCCATTGAACATATGGTAATAACTCTATCCAAATTTAAATTAAGTGATATTGATGTAGAGTAGAATGAAAAGGTTGGGACTGTTATGATAAAGGCCCCTCAGCCAAAGGTTTATGATTCCGAAGTAGTAACTTGGGCTATGGTGCAAATGAGATAGATGCTGTTATGAGATCTAGGAGATGTTATGCACCTAGAGAAGGCAAGCCTGAGGAAAAAGAGGTGACAAAAGAAGATACTGAAAAGATGTTATCCATCATTAGGACAAGCTAGTTTGAGGTGATAAAGAAACTAAGAAAAATACTAGCTCGGATCTCATTATTGGAACTCTTCATTAACTCAGAGAAGCACAAGAACGCGCTACTAACGGTACTAAATGAGGTCCATATACTTGAAACCATTAACGAAATGTAGTTAGAAAACTTCATCAGATCTATTCTACTAAAGGATCAACTATCCTTTTTGGATGAGGTTTTTTCCATAGATGGTTGGGCTCACAACAAGACCTTATATATATCCATAAGGTGCCATGGTAAGCAAGTCTCCTATGTGTTGGTGGATAATGGGTTTGCATTCAACGTATGCCCTTTAGCCACCTTAAGGAATTTAGGTATAAGTGATGAATTAATTTGGATCTCTAAAGCGACCATCCGAGCATTTGATGGAATGAGAAAGACCATCATTGGAGAAATAGAGCTATATGTCTTTATTATGCCGGTCAAATTCTCCATCGAATTCCAAGTTATGGATCTCTCTTGCCTTTGGCTTTTTGCGAGGAAGACCGTGGATTCACACAACCGACGTAGTATCTTCAAACTTAAATTAGAAGGTCCAATTCGTGGTATACGGTAAGATAATTACCATCCATGGAGAAATGGACTTTGCTTCTTGCCATAAAAGTGTGATTCCTTGTGTGGAACCACAGCAAAAATAGGAGTCGAGTTATCACTCTTTCGAGCTAGTAACAGTGGTGCAGATGCCTCCAAGAACTAAGATAAGGGCTCCCGCACCTCTAGATTTACTTTAGCACCCAAAAAAGTATTATTGGCTTATGGCTTCATCCCTAGAGAAGCTCTAGGAAAACATGGCCAGGGAATTCAAGAACATTTCTAATTGGATAATAACGAGCACTAAGTTAGTTTAGGGTATATAAGTGAACCCAATTATGACTCTCATGAAAGCTTATCATGGATGTCGAGACCGAGGTCGAACGATGAGCTGCAAATGTCAAAGAGGCAAAGGTAACCCCTTTATTGGTTCTGGAGCTTAGAAAGGCAAGAGAAAGCGTTTAGTAGTTTACTGGATCAGTATTTCTCAATGTGCCCCAAGTTATTGGCGAATGAGCAGATTCAGAATATACTAGACCCTAATATATCTAATCCTTTTGTTGCGACCCTCCCTCGCTATAACGACGAGCGCGAGCTAATGATTTACGAAGTCTCTCTGGATCAGGTTTAGCACAAGCCCTCCTAGGCTCATACCAAATTGTGTCACGGAGAAATTTTAAAATCGAGGTCGACCTTAGTGCGGTCGGGTAACATGTGATCAGTGTACATACCATCAAAGTCACCATTAATAATTTATTGGAAGTTATGATTAAAAACCCTATCGAGCAATTGGGAGAGATTGTTTGATTATCCAAAAACCAAATAAATGAGTTTGGAAACTTAGTTACGTCGACTCGTCAGTGTTGACACCTGATTTTTTATCACATTTTCTCTTTAAAATTATTAGAAAATCCATAAAAATTCATAAAATTAAAAATCAACTTTGGGGACCTTGGCCAAACCTAGGGAATCAATTTTGACCAAAAACGTATTTTCCATAGTTTTAGTATTTTTCAATATTTTTATTTGCGAAAATTAATAGAAAATCCATAAAAATTCATAAAATTAAAAAATCAACTTTGGAAGCTTTAGCCAAGCTTAGGCAACCATTTTTGAGCAAAAAATAATTTTTTGTATTTTTTTGTATTTTTTAAATATATTTTTTAGAAATTAGTAAAATATTTCATAAATAATAGCATTTGAGGCCACAAAAATACATAAAAATAGTCAATATTTTTATTTTAAATCCCTTTTCATGTTGGCCGTCGTAAATTTAAAAAATCCAATTCGGGGTCGCGTATTCCTTCACGAGCGTAATCTCGAATCGGGCCTAAAAAATTTAATTTTAGTCAATTTATTTTTATTTTTCACTTTTAGAACTTGTGACATTATTCTCTAATATTCTAAATTTTCATCTTGGCCCAATTATACTCAGAATAACTCAATTTTGTAAAAGGGCTTTAATTAAATTTTGCGGCAAGAAATGAGTTTAAATTTGATATGCGATGAATTTCGACTAAGCATAGGAGAGGTGTGTTGAAAATTTTGAGGATATTTGGACTTGAAGAAATATTTTTTCAAGGACTATATTGCAAATACTCAAAATCTCAAGGACTATAGTATAAATACCTAACTCTTAAGGGATTATTTTGCAAATAACAAAAAAAAAGGAGTTAGTGGAGAAATTAGAATAGAGAAGGGAAGATGAAGAAGATTAGATAGAGAAGAAAAGATAGAGAAGAGGAGATGGAGAAAATAAGATAGGAGAAGGGAAGATAGAGAAGATGAGATGGAGAAGAGAAGATGGAGAAGAATGGATGGAGAAAATAAGATAAGAGAAGGGAAGATGGAGATGAAGAAGAGTTAGTGGAGAAATTAGAATGGGAAATATATATAGAGAAGGGAAGATGGAGATGGAGAAGAATAGGTGGAGAAATTAGAATGTGAGATAGAGATGAAGAAGGGAAGATGAAGATGAAGAAGAGTTAGTGGAAAAATTAGAATGGGAGATAGAATTAATGGAGAAATTAGAATGGGAGGTAAATGAGTGGGCTATAAAAGGAGGAAGAAGAGAGCTTGAAAGGTAGGAATTTTTGGAGAGAAAATTTTGGATGTTTGAGAGGGTTTTGGGAGATTGAAGATGATGGGAGTTTAAAGCTAGCGGATTATCATCATCAACTTTTTCATCGATCAACATAAATCAAGAATTCATCCCAGATTTGAAGCTAAGTGTCCCTCTACTCTCCTTGATTTTTTAGTTTAAACTAGATCAAATTTTCTACTCTTCTCACATTTCCCCATATTTGATTTCAGGCAGGAACCAATTATATCCATCAAGTACTTCTCATAATGCCATTGAAGCTAAGATCTTCTTTCATTCTTTAATTTTTAATGTGAATTAAATCATATTTGCTCCATTACTCCATTTCTCCATATTTTTATGTCAGGCAAAGGACAACTCAAAGTCAACGGTAAATCCCATGGTGTAAAATTGGCACTGATGAGCTCTTGAGTGCCCATTAAATTTTCAATTGATCCGTCGATGGATTTTGGCCCGAATTGTCAAATCAATTCGTTTTATTTTAAAGAATTTAAACCCCAGAATGTGAAGGGCAGAGCCCGCTCATTGGAGGTCATTTTAAATTTCTACAATTTAAATTCCTACACCTTAAACCCTAAAGGAGAGGGCCAAGCCAAGGCTGAGCTATCTATTGGTGGTCATTATTTATTGTTATTTACTTCCTGTAATTTAATTTTTGAATCACTAAACCCCAAAATGAGTAGCTCGCAGTACTGCACAGAAGTCGTTAACTCACTCCCTCTTTCGGCTTCAGGGAAATACTTAATATTTTGAAAATGCCAAAAAAAATGTCACTCACGTATACTCCATTTAAGAAAGTGAAAATACAAAAAAAGAACACTCCACTAGAGCCTTAGGAATAAACCAAGCCTGAGTTGCCAAATTAGGATATCCATGAAATTAAGGTACCGAAAGGGCATTAGTTTTAATTAACTAGTGTAACCAAGTCCCCGAACTCATAATCTCTGGTTCGTAGAAGTAATTTAGTTCTCCCGCTAATTTACTTAGGTTTCTAATCAACCTACCAAAAATGATTAGTGGCGACTCCAAATTTTAAAACCATTTGAACAAAAAAACCAAAGTCGCGATTTGGTAGAGCTTGGGAGAGCTCGAACTAGGTTAGTTAATTTAATCAATTAATCTGGTAATCCATTAACCTAAAAAACGAATTTTAGGTCGCGACAGCTTAGCGACTCCGCTGGGGACGTGTTTTGAATTTTTGAAAATTTAAGAACTTAGAGGACTTAGGCCAGAAAATTTCATGAAAATTCATTTGATTTGGCATTGGTTGGAATCTGACCTTTAGGTGTTAAATGGTCTTGTAGGTGGGAGTTATAAGGGGTGGAGTCTTTGACTAACCCTTTGTTTTGCAAGCTTGGTGTTGGAATTGTCTATTTAATTTCGCACATTTTTGAAGCGGTGTTTGCATTTATTTGTTGTGCATGTTTAATCGCTTTAGCACTACATCACACACGTCCCGTGACCGGACCTGGGTCACTAGTTTTAGGATGTTATTGTGATTTGGTTTTAGCGTTCGGCGTGAGATCACGTCGAAAGTTAGCCCAGATTCAATCTCGAACCTCTTTCCAAAAATGAGTTTAAAAGTTAGGCCTCAGGCTTGGTAAGATTACCAAAGCAGTGGTTTTAATTTTTAACTCGAGCAGCCGAAGTGGGGTGGCCCGGCTAATCCTGGTTACGTCGTGGGATCACGGCTAATCTTGATTATGTGCGCGAGATTGTCGCCTTGCCGTAAGTTTTTCGCTTCAATTTGTCAGCCTTTAGAGTAGATAGACTAAGATTTAAACTCACGATTCATGTGCATGTCTATGTAACCTACATGGTATATTCTTCACAGGTAAAGTAAGTTCTCTAACTTCATCTTGCATTTATTCTATTTTGGGTCGGTCCATGACATTATTAGGTTGAGTCGAGTCATGTCCTTTCATTAGTCTCGTATTTGTCAAGCCGAGTCATGTTCTTCCTTTTGTAGTTGGTTGGTTGGGAATTTACTTGTTATGTTTTCATCTCCATGAGTCATTTTGTTTCGGATGAACCCTCTCAATATTTGCAATTTCATCAGCTTTCTTTGATTCTGATTTATCACACTGCATTGTACAATTTTTTGTAAAATCTGATGATCAATTTTGGGGAAAACTCCCTTGACAAAAGTTGTAGATAACATGATGATCTTAGACATATAAAAAATTCAGAATCAATGGACTTCATTTGCTTGGGACGAAGTTGGGCCAAACTCGCATTTTTCTAAATAGATGAAAACTGCAAAGCATTTTGACTGATCGACTCTCCTCCTCGTGAGAATTTTTCGAGCCTCTTCGACTCAATTTTGGATTCCGACCAAAAGAATGTAAAATGTCTAATGGACTCTGATCTTGCATGTCAAAAAGTTTCAAATAAATCCAATCAGTTTTTCATTTAATTCAGAATTTGTGATCCATTGCAAATCAGTCTGAAACTTTGACAGTTTTCTGACCCCATATCATTTTGTTAATAACTCCCACTAAACGAGATTTTCTACAAGAACTCGAAACATGAAAGTTGGAGAATGGCCTCTAAACTATTGGCCTGCAAAAGTTCAGACCTTAACTTACCTTTGTGGTAGGCTCTTCGTTCTTTAAACAAGAACCGGACAGAACAGTTTTCCAAACAATTGTCTCCAAAAGATGCATTAAACTGTACTGATCTAGAAGTTATTTGAAAGAGATCAAAACATGAAAGTTGTTCATCATTGTCTTGGGTACAATACTGCAAAAGTTGGCATCATTCTAGTCATTTTTTGAATTAATATGAATTTATTTGTAAAGACTGATGAAATTGGAAATTGCAGTAATCAACCCTTTGATCATGGTTGCCTTCGTTTTTTGAGTCTAGAGGATGTCATGGATCGGCTCCCTATTCTTGATGCTCATACTCATTTTCATCATTGCCTTTTACAGGGTAACTTGCCATAGTCTTTCAGATGGATTCCGCGGAGAAGTCAGGGCCATCATCACTTCAATTCAGCCTTGCCGGTTTCCCCCAAAAATTTTTGCTTTTAGTCTCAATATCACAAATTTCAGACCAAACCAGCCGCTGTTCGTGTCAATCTTCATTGCCGTTTGGAACTCGTTTTCATCACTGCTCAAAGCTTGCATAGGAGATTGTACATTACTTTGAGAGAATTGCAAGATGAAATTGCCCAATGGAACGCAATAGGACTTGTTGCCCTAAAGTCAATCCTTAAATTGAAACAATGGACCTCCATAGACGCCTTGCGAGCCCGATGGCATGAAAAATGACAGTGCCAGGCGAAAACACTTATGTGGCAAGCTCAAAGTGAAGGGTAACTCGGTATCGATTCCAATTTACCATTTTTAATCTGATGTTTGACATGTCTTCTTTCCCTTTTGACAGGAGATGTTCTAAAAAAAATCATCACAAGTAGCTGAGAAGAGCTGATGCATGACGTTCAAAAATAACTTGAAAAATTATCCAATGAGCTCAAGTGAGGAATCAAGTCATAATTGATCCTTGGACGGCCTTGCCTACTTTATCCATGAGTTATTCAAGCGCAGAAATGATTAACCTACCCAGAGGCCAGATGTTTGACCTTCGACTCAGGCCAAATCGGGGGGCAATTTTAATGTATTGGAGAGACTCTTGTATTTTGTTGAAAAAGTGTAGTTATCAGAACCCATGAAGCAAGAATCTTAACCCGACCTTACAACCTTTCTGATTAAATCAACCGAAGGTCGGCCTTAAAACTTCATTGGATTCGAACCACGTAGAGGTCTTTGGGTGATTGATGTTTTATTAATAAGCATGGCCCACAGGTGCTCCTCCTAACGTTACAGTCGACCGACAGCAATAAGTGGACGCCAAAAGAGACTAAGCACGATTGAAGTCGAGCACACAATAGGTGGCCTGATTTATGGACACGCTAATCGAACGGTCGTATTTGCAATAATTCACGTGGGTAGCTCACGGGGCTCAAGATGGCTAGTGGGGCCCGCTATCAAAAGTTGATTTAATCATCTGAAGTAGTTAATATCAAGAAAAATATTAAGCCTCAGTGCTTCCAGTGCCTTAAACCGTTCATCATGCTGCACAGGAGAAGAGATGACAGGAAAACAAAAGTATAGACATGCGAAACATTCCTTTTATTCCATACATCAACAGGTTTTACAATAGCTCACTGGGGAGGAAAGGTAAAGCCAAACTGGGCCCTGATAACCATTACGAAAGAGCTCAACTGACTCTCCAAACAGTTGATGCTTTGGCTGCACCGGGCGCTCTCGGGATTAAGCTCCGCGAGCCTAAAGAAGTGGCGATCGCACTTCTCCTTAGCCTAGGCCATACTAGCCTCATAATGCTCAACAGCAAACTACAGGTCCGGAATCGCCGCCCTCTCGAAAGCAATGTCTGCCGTAATATCATCAAGTCTCTCCTGCATCCAACCGCATTTGCACCTCATCACAATATTGCCTGGCTTCTGTTCGGCGTAAGTTCGGACCAAGGCCAGACGGTCCACCAACTTTCCCCTCTCACGAACCAGCCACGAAAGCTGATCGTTAGCAAATTTGAGAGCCTTCTTATGATTATCAGCCACAAATGTGACTGTTTCCAAACGCTCGTGCCGGTCTTGGTAACAAGCTTTCACAACAGCAGTCACAAGGACCATCTCATAAGCGCGATTATAGGCAGCCAGAAAATTGATGAAGAGGGTCGAGAAGTTCCGATACTCCTTCCCCAGTTGGGTACCCTCAACAGAAGCAGCGCCCACGATCCTGAATAAACCGAGGATTTCAGCCTCAATGGTAGAGTTTTGGGCTATATGAGCGTAACATCTACCAAGAAGATTGTAGAGTCTCTCCCACCCAGCCAGGACTTCGGCGGAGAAGGTATGGTTAGGAGAATTAGCCATTTTTGAAAGCAGAATACGAAAGAAAGGGGGAGAGAGGTGAGGCAGATGAGCGGAATGCGAAGATGGTAATCTGCTTTGAAGTAAATATTGATTTCATAGTGACGTATCAACCAGTCAAGATTTCTCTTATCTACCATTCTCTATTGGCACCACCCTCGTTGGCTCGAATTCCCATCAAATGGCGACCTCGAGCCAAGCGAGTTCGAAATCTCCGCAGAAAGTTTGACGAGACACCGCCACTTTGAAAAAGAAGACGGAAAGACGAGCTGAGTGGAAGACACGGCAAACCTTAGCGAAAAGAAGAGAAGGCTTGTCTTCATTTGTGAACGGGGAAAAGACCTCACCTGCAACGCCGATGCTTGAGATAGGTGGAAGAAATAACGACAGGAGCCCTACCACTATGAAAATGATGAAAGAAAACAAACCGTGCAGAAGACACGGCAAAAGGTTGAGAAAGACATGAATCTTGGAGGGAGCGATACGATTTATAAACCCACGCCTAAGTTTTAAAAAGAGATATTCTCCTAAAACATTCATCCGTGCTCAGAAAATGTTTCGAAAGCATACCCGGTCGCTCAGAAGAATTCAGAGTGAGTGAGAATACAAGAGAAGATAGCAGATCTTGAGAAATCATCAACCAAATCGAAGATGTCTCAACCCAATATTCCCGAGAGCTATCGTTGCCTGCTGAATATGGGAGAGGAAGAGTTCGAAGCCATGTTTGGGATCGAGCCCATGGAGCCTGGCCCTTCCGCCAACGACGTCCAAGATCTCAGTAAAGATAAGAACAACAACGGTAAGGGTCAAAAGAAGCGTTACCGTCGCCATACTAAGGAGCAAGTGCAAAGGCTTGCGGATTTCTTCAGAACATGCCCTATGCCAGACGGCAAACAGAAAATGGAACTGAGTCAAGAGGTAGGACTTAAACCTTCGCAAATCAAGTTCTGGTTTCAAAATAGGCGAACCCCAATGAAGACTCGTCATGAGCACAACGAAGCCTAGTTTCTAAGAGTTGAAAATGAAAACCTCCGAGCGGAAAACAAGATGTATAAAGAGGCTTTTGACTCCGCCACTTGCCCCAACTACAACAGCCTCCTCCTCACCTTCGATGAAATGCATGATCTGAGGATCGAAAATGCACGTTTAAGAGGTGAGTTAGACCAGTTTATAACAGGATCGAGTTCTATTAGAAGAGGGTACAAAAGGACCAATGCTACTGAATCATCATCAATACCTCCCGAGGAAGAAGGGACAGATCACCACCAAGCGGACATTGACGATGATCTTTTCGCCATAATCAACCAGTTTGATATCGGTAAAGCATCGAGGCTGTGATGCACATGCTTAGCCAGTGACCACCAGACCTTCAACATGGCCGACGCGTACCTAGTCCAGAATGAAGCCAGCTGATTATGGAAAAGCCTACATATTGGGAAGAAAAATCAATCCTGAATGGATGAATATGCTTTATCTTGCACAGAATGTTGTCTTCTTTTATGAATGTCTAGAATTGGCGTGCAAGCAAGAAGTAATCATTTCCCTTTCCCCAAATTAAATGCTCGAGTCTGCCACCACACCAAACTCATAGTGAATTTATTGCGAGTAAAAAGCCGCGCGAACTAGAAGGGTAAAGCAGTATCGTTTCAATTTACCCTCAATTGTCCCGATTCTAAATTAGATCCCTTCTGTTTACAGGAATTTGCAAATTGATCCGAAAATACAATCGTACCCAAAAATGAAATTCCCCGATTAAACAAAACTTTGGGCAAATAGATTCGTAGACATCGCCACAGAATGGACGGCTTCAAATGAGGAATATGTGAACGAAAAACCTAAACAATCCCAAAGAATGGTAATTCTGTATCATTCTAAGTTGCACATACTTGTCTCGGGTTCTGAATTATTTTATTCCATTCTTAACAGGGTTTGTAAACTGCCCCAAAGAATAGAGTGACCTAGAATTGCCCAGTACAATACGACAACACCACGCCATCTCAACGATTGACTCTTAAAAGGAACCTCCATGAGCGCCTGCGGTCTTGTGGACCAGATGGCATGGGAAATGACAATGGTCCAAGGCGTCCCGAGTTCGATCCTCGAGGATGGAAATATTGTAAGTATTGTAAATAAACAAAACAACTTTTTCTCGCATTTCTTTTTGCAGAAAGAAACAGGAATACTCGACGAGCAATACCAAGGTCAGTATTTTGTCACGATCTTGGCCATAATGGTGAAGTGGCCCACGAAAGTTGAAGGAAGCTCAACCCAGTGAACCTGATAACGGGATCGTGCGAGGCATTCAAAATGAAGGGTAAACCAGTATCGTATCCAATTCATCATTTCTAATACTGACTAATACGTCTTCTCCTCCATTGTTTGACAGGAAATGTCTAACTTGACATACCCACGGAGAAAATCCCGAGTGATAAAACTAGTAAATGAGTTGCGCGAAGCACTCAAGGGTAACTCAATATCGTGTCCAGTTCATCATTTCTGATACTGGCTAACATGTCTCCTTCCTTTTTACAGGAAATGTTAAACTAACATCTGATACGTCAAAGAAAACAGCCCCAAGGGGCCAAGTTATGATCGCCTGATGCGATATGTCTGATGAAACAGGGGAAATCAATGACGAAGCCTGGATAAAAAAAAAAGAAAAAAAAAGAGGCAAAACCAGAAACAAGCTACTCCTCAACTCGGGGAATAGGCCCCCAACGTGTTTGATCCGCCCACACAACTAGGGGTAATTTCCATACTTGTACATTGTATTGCCATATTTGCATGATGTTTACACATTTCATGATTTATGCATGACTATTCTGCATGTTTAATTTGTCAATTTTGACTGGGGAAATAAACTGTACAAGATGCATCGAATGTACAGAATGGGGCATGACAAGACGATGAAAGGCAAGCCATTTCCACATACGTCCTATATTTAATCCACAGTGAGTTGAGTGGTAGACAGATTCCGCATTTTCCAAGGCAATGGGTTTTCTCGTAAAAGGTACGATAGTCGAAGTGAAGGAGCCATTCATTCTCCATTCCAAACACTTCAGGCAACCATTGACAACCCATTTGAACGGTGATTTAATTTCATAACCCTGTCAAGAACCACCCCACACTTGGGCAAAACAGAGGTAATTCTAACAATATCAGAAGATAAATTGTTAGAAATTCTCTTACTTGGACTAACATCAATCTTCGAGTGTTTTTTTGCATGATACTCGAATTTTAATTCAAGTGCTTTAGGATGACGAAGAGCATTTATTTTCTCCATCCTACACACTCATCCGTTGCATAACCCAATTGAGCCCGCAAATTCATTTCTCAAGCCCATGTTGGTGATCCTTGTTCATTTCAAGGTAACGACGACACCTTCCCCCAAGGAGCAGAATTGAAGAAATTAGGCCAATAGAGAATTCTCGAATTAGCCCATTTCATATACTAGACTTTCATGTAATGTCTAGTATTATTTGTTGAAAATCATCTTGTTGCTAAAATTCAAAATCACAAGATTGTTAAACAAAAGAAAAAGAAAAACAAGTATAGCCTAAAGAAAATGGGCCTGCTTCCAAACAAAAGGGAGTCGGGAGTAAGAAAAGCAAAGGTTACTCCAAAGAATCTCGGGCAGAAAGAGCAAATTGCCTATCAAAAGCAAGGCCAATGCCCATATATCTGTAATGAACTTCTGACTTCGAACATACATTTTGAGAATTCCCGAAAAAGGATCCCCAAAGAAGTCAATTTGCAAAGTATAAAAGAACTACCACCCCTCAACCAAAGGTGGTATTCATTAAAGACAAATTTAGGAAGGTCAAAGATCGGTGACAAGACTGCAATAATCACCAACACCAAACCCTTCTCATATATTTTTCTGAGCCAAAACGAGCCATTCGTTTCTCAGACCCAAATCCCGACCTACGTTACGACCCTTGAAAGTCTCTTCTGATTAGAGCACTTGAATTAATGTAAGAGTTGAATGACTTTAAGCATCGCTCGAAGAAGTTCGAGCAAGATTATTTCTCTCTCGTTTTGCAGGGTTCTTGACTTGTAAACCCGGAGCAGATAATGAAGTTCTTTTTGTCAATGGCCTTGACTCGAAATGAGTCCCCTTTGATAAGCCTTTGACCCAGCCCACATTACGGTCCTAATCAAAACCTCCAGATCGGCTTGATCGTATCAATTGCGAGATTACTCAGACCCTCGCTGAATGCGATGATGGTAAGGTTGAGTGATTTCTTTTCAAATCCTGCAATCAAGATAAAAAAGCCTTTCTCGAGAGTGAGAGAAAGCCCTTTCAGACTGAAGTCCCCATTCAGGTTACATCCGAGGTATTCATGACATGATAACCTCCCTGGACAGAATTGAAAATGCAAACTCGATAGAATAGTCATGCATGATCCACATTATGAGAATACACATACGGTTTTAATCATTGCAAACTCAACTGAATGGTTTTGCATGAATTGATGAACTCATTGATAAAAATGCGTACACATGTTACCTCTGACACTGTATGACAGGTAGTGCATTCCTGATAGTCGAGTTACCCTCCGAGGTCTCGAAATTCATCCAAAGGCTATTGAACAAACAAGCCCTGTTGGCTAATGCTCGCCAAGCATTTTTAGGTGAGTATATCTTCAGCCTGAACCTTTCAATTCTGATGATTGTCTGGGTGCTCAAATCCATTGCAGCACATAAGGTCATTCAGTGAGCAAGCAGACATGATACAATCAGTCTGTCTATGCCTCCTCGATCATTAACTCAGAAGATCCAGGTAAGTCTTCTAAACCCTTGCGACTCATGATCAACATGCTCTCATGAAGTCTTCATCAGCTCACGATTGATATAATCTCGTGTTCTCAAACTTTATCAAATCATGATTGACCAACTCTCGTGTTCTTGATCTTTGCCTCATCGATTTATTTCTAAAGTGATGGGACAACAAAAATTGGGTTTGAGCTTCTGCAGGATTCCTGATTTCCCCAGATCCCAAAATGGTACCCTTCATGGTAAGTGAAATTGGGTTTGAGCGTCTGCAGGATTCCCGGTCTCCCCAGATCCCAAATTGGCACCCGAAAATCATTTTCTCAATCAATACCTCTTCAGTCTACCCAAAAGGTGACATTTAGGGTATACTGTCTCTAGAGCCCTTCAATTGGAGACCCCAACACGGAATGGTCCATTTTCAAAAGACCTTTTTATAGGCAACACAAAAGTCCTTCTTACAGGCACCAAATCCTTCCTACAGGCATCCTAAGTCCTTTTTACAGGCGTCAAAGTCCTTTCTACAGGCACAAGTCTTTCTTACAGGCACCAAGTCCTTTTTACAGGCATTAAAGTCCTTTCTACAGGCACAAGTCCTTCTTATAGGCATCAAGTCCTTTTTACAGGCATCAAAGTCCTTTCTACAGGCAAATCAAGTCCTTCTTACAGGTAAACCAAGTCCTTCTTATAAGAAAATCAAGTCCTTCTTACAGGCAAACCAAGTCCTTCTTACAGGCAAACTAAGTCCTTCTTACAAGCAAATCAAGTCCTTCTTACAGGCACACTAAGTCCTTCTTACAGGCAAACCAAGCCCTTCTTACAGGCATACCAAGTCCTTCTTACAGGCATACCAAGTCCTTCTTACAGGCATCAAAGTTCTTTCTACAGGCACAAGTCCTTCTTATAGGCATTTTCATGGGGCGACCCACCATACGGGTCAAATCTTAATTACTATAATCCTTTCATTAGGAACTCTGCCATGGGGTGACCTACCATACGGGTCAAATTTCAATCAAATCAGTAGAATCCTTTTATTAGGAATCTACCATGGGTTGACCTACCATACGGGCCCAAGTTCAACCACCCTAAGGTTTTCTTAACAAATCCTTAAGTTCTCATTCCATTTTCAATAGAGCATGCGTATCAAGCGACCGCCACACAATGGGCAGGTAAGTGCCAGGTAAACTCTCATCTTCGTCTCTCCCTCACTGCATGAAAGTTTCTTCAAGCCGGGTTTGGATCGAAACTTGCAAAGATGGGTATTAAAGATCAAATGTCACGACCCTTTTTATTTCATTGTGTTGAGTTGATTAGAATTCAGGTGCCTTCTCGTCTTTGAAATGAACCTCTGCCGACCTTCCTTTCAAAGAGGGGCAGCTGTTGACACCTGATTTTTTATCACATTTTCTCTTTAAAATTAATAGAAAATCCATAAAAATTCATAAAATTAAAAAATCAACTTTAGGTACCTTGGCCAAGCCTAGAGAATCAATTTTGACTAAGCATATGAGAGGTGTGTTGAAAATTTTGAGGATATTTGGACTTAAAAAAATATTTTTTCAGGGACTAAATTGCAAATACTCAAAATCTCAAGGACTATAGTGTAAATACCTAACTCTTAAGGGATTATTTTGCAAATAACAAAAAAAGGAGTTAGTGGAGAAATTAGAAAAGAGAAGGGAAGATGAAGAAGATGAGATGGAGAAGAGAAGATGGAGAAGAATGGATGGAGAAAATAAGATAAGAGAAAGGAAGATAGAGAAGATGAGATGGAGAAGAGAAGATGGAGAAGAATGGATGGAGAAAATAAGATAAGAGAAGGGAAGATGGAGATGAAGAAGAGTTAGTGGAGAAATTAGAATGGGAGATATATATAGAGAAGGGAAGATGGAGATGGAGAAGAACAGGTGGAGAAATTAGAATGTGAGATAGAGATGAAGAAGGGAAGATGAAGATAAAGAAGAGTTAGTGGAAAAATTAGAATGGGAGATAGAGTTAATGGAGAAATTAGAATGGGAGGTAAATGAGTGGACTATAAAAGGAGGAAGAAGAGAGCTTGAAAGGCAGGAATTTTTGGAGAGAAAATTTTGGATGTTTGAGAGGGTTTTGGGAGATTGAAGAACAATTTGAGAGAAAAAAATACCAAAAAGAGAGAGAGAATTTTGAAGATGATGGGAGTTTAAAACTAGCGGGTTATCATCATCAATTTCTTCATCGATCAACATAAATCAAGAATTCATCCCAGATTTGAAGCTAAGTGTCCCTCTACTCTCTTTGATTTTTTAGTTTAAACTAGCTCAAATTTTCTACTCTTCTCCCATTTCCCCATATTTGATTTCAGGCAGGAACCAATTATATCTATCAAGCACTTCTCATAATGCCATTGAAGCTAAGTGCTTCTTTCATTGTTCTAATTTTTAATGTGAATTAAATCATATTTACTCCATTTCTCCATATTTTTATGTCAGGCAAAGGACAACTCCAAGTTAACTGTAAATCCCATGGAGGTGTAAAATTGGCGTTGACGAGCTCTTGAGTGCCCATTAAATTTTCAATTGATCCGTCGATGGATTTCGGCCCGAATTGTCAAATCAATTCGTTTTATTTTAAAGAATTTAAACCCCAGAATGTGAAGGGCAGAGCCTGCTCACTGGAGGTCATTTTAAATTTCTACAATTTAAATTCCTGCACCTTAAACCCAAAAGGAAAGGGCCAAGCCAAGGCTGAGCTATCCATTTGTGGTCTTTATTTATTGTTATTTACTTCCTGTAATTTAATTTTTAAATCACTAAACCCCAAAATGAGTAGCTCGCAGCACTGCACAGAAGTCGTTAACTTACTCCCTCTTTCGGCTTCAGGGAAATACTTAATATTTTGAAAATGCCAAAAAAAAATGTCACTCACGTATATTCCATTTAAGAAAGTGAAAATACAAAAGGAGAACACTCCACTATAACCTTAGGAATAAACCAAGCCTGAGTTGCCAAATTAGGATATCCATGAAATTAAGGTACCGAAAGGGCATTAGTTTTAATTAACTAGTGTAACCAAGTCCCCGAACTCATAATCTCTGGTTCGTAGAAGTAATTTAGTTCTCCCGCTAATTTACTTAGGTTTCTAATCAACCTACCAAAAATAATTAGTGGCGACTCCAAATTTTAAAACCATTTGAACAAAAAAACCAAAGTCGCGATTTGGTAGTGCTTTGGAGAGCTCGAACTAGGTTAGTTAATTTAATCAATTAATCTGGTAATCCATTAACCTAAAAAAGGAATTTTAGGTCGCGACAGTCAGTCAACGCCCTTTCGGTGTCTAAGTTAAATGATTTTCTAATCTATACAATTCATGCGATGCTTTTAGGTGTAAGGTAAGTCCTAACAATCTAAAAGGTTCATGTGGATAAGATTATTTATCTTATCAATCACAATCATCAAAATAAGTGCATAGTCAATGAATCAATACGTGCAAAAAAAATCACATCAAATCAAGTCAAAGCAAGCCTAGCATAGCCGTAAGGGCTCAGAGGACACACCCAATAGGTTCATGGATGATTTGAAAAAATTTGAGTGAAATTGACCAAATGAGCAAAATGGTCATTTTCCAAGCCTGGGGAAGTCAAAAATTGTGAAAGTAGGTCAAACCAAATGAATGTGGTCATTTTCTACTTTTCACATTTTTTGGGAATTTATTTGAATTTTTTGGAAATTTTTAAAAATTTTCTATGATTTTTACTAATTTTGTTCTCATTTTTTTTCATATTTTTAGATTTTTATTTATATGCATTTCTTGAATTTTTCATTAATGTTCAGACCGGGTTGCATTGACCCAGCCCACAAACCCGAAGCCTCGACCAAAACCCATGTGAGTTTTAACGGGACCTAAAACGACACCATTTTTGAATTTTTAAAAAAAAGTTGAATTTTTTATTATATCGCCCGTTCAAAGACTCAGAGTTGCCCACATGACAGTCCACGTCCATTGGATGAGAATACTAAGATCGAAGGCTCAAATCAAATGGAAAGACCGATTTGTACCGTCCGATCTGAATACGAAGATCGACGGCTCAAATCAAACAGCACGACCCATCCGTGACCGTCCGATTTGCATATTGTGATTAATGGTTTAGAACGCACGATGAGACGAAATCTCAACCATCTAATCAAAACCTTATTTCATATTTTATAAAATTATTTTATAATCCGAAATCATTTCTTATTTTCAAAATTCTTAGATCTGGATAAGTGGCACCACCCCCACATCAAATCTAGGCTTTTATTTTTCAATTCTGAAAAAGGATTAAACTGTCCAAGCTGATGAGGCATCCAAGTCAGCCTTTGATTAAGTCAATAGGCTAATGTGATAGTTGACGTAGCATGCCACGTCAGATTTTGACTGAGTCAACTGCTAACTTGACTCATCTTCTTCCCCGTAACGTTTACAGAAATGAACGGCTGAAAAAAAAATCTGGCGAGATTAATAATGAAACTGACTTCAATCAACACAATTCTAATGCCAATCATCTCCTACCCAACTCTAAATTAACATATCTAAATCACAGCAAGATCTAATAGCTAGAACGACATGATTGAAGATCACATAAAAACGTCCATGGCGAAATAAACTACCAATCTAGAGCATAACCAAAACTAAAACTCACGAGGCATACAAGAAACTTACCTTAAGTCCTGATTGACCTCTAAATTGCCAGGTTCTGTTTGTGGACTCAAGACAAGTTCGTAGGTATGCAAAGGTTGGCCATGGAGATTTAGTTGATATCAATGCAATCAAAAAAATAGGCTAGGCTTATGGTGAGGTTTAGGTGTGAGGGAACAAAAACAAAGCTAAATGATGCATTGTGTAATGATCGGCCATGCGAGATTAACTTCAAGCTCAAGTATTGAACATATCTTTTTCGAGATGCTAGAGATGATCAGATGAGTTGGCGATGACCTCTAATACCTTAGGAAGCTCATGGAAGCTTGTCGCGACCTAAAATTCTTTTTTAGGTTAATGGATTACCAGATTAATTAATTAAATTAACTAACCTAGTTCGAGCTCTCCCAAGCTCTACCAAATCGCAACTTTGATTTTTTTCACATGATTTTAGAATTTGGAGTCGCCACTAATCATTTTTGATAGGTTGATTAGAAACCTAACTAACCTAGCGGGAGAACTAAATTACTCCTACAAACCAGAGATTATGAGTTCGGGGACTTGGTTACACTAGTTAATTAAAACTAATGCCATTTCGGTATCTTAATTCCATGGATATCCTATTTTGGCAACTCTCGCTTGATTTATTCCTAAGACCCTAGTAAGGTGTTCTTTTTATGTTTTCGCTTTAAAATGAAATGCATAAAGGGTATGAACGCAAATATTGACATACGAATACGACACACAAATACAGACATATGAATATGATACACGAATACGTAGATATGCGAATACGAATACGTGCGTGATGTGCGAATGACATACGTGCATGACATGCGAATGACATACGTACGTGACATGTGTATGAATACAATATACATACGGGATAGACGAATACATATACGTGCGTTACATGCGAATGACATACGTGTTGACACCTGATTTTTAACCATATTTTCTACCTTAGCCAACCCTAGGGAACCAATTTTGAGCAAAAAATGATTTTCCATATTTTTAATATTTTTCGGTATTATTTATTTATTTATTTTCGAGAATTAATAGAAAATCCATAAAAATTCATAAAATTGAAAAATCAACTTTGGGGACCTTGGCCAAGCCTAGGGAACCAATTTTGACCAAAAAATAATTTTCCATATTTTCTGCATTTTTTTGAGTCAAAGACATCAAACTCCGGTCCCCCAAATTTTATTTGGTTCGCCTTAGATTCTCTCAATTTCTCAAAAAGGATCAAATTGCACAAAAAAATTGCAATTTAGTCCCCAAGTTGTTTTAAAATGAAATTAAACTTTTTCTAGAGACTAAATCAAAAATAAGGCCCCGTCACCTCCTAGATTTTGAGCTTCTAAATCCAATGGTGGTGGTGGTGCTGGTTTGCCCTAATTCGGCCATTTGAGCAATTTAATTGGAGAAATGAGCATTCGGCCGAAGTAAAACTTTTAGGGTTTTTGTACAATGCGTACCTAAAAATTGGGTAAAACCACATTTTTAGGTAATTCACATGCTCTGAATTCAATTCCCAAATTTAATTTGAAAAATTCCAAGTTTTAGAGGCTCAATTTGCAATTTGTTTTAGAGACCGGGTCTGTTGGGTCGGACCGGATCCGACCCACAAACCCGTTTTCCCTTTCTTCCTCCACGAGCTGCTAGAGAAGAGCAGCTAGAAAGGACTATGGAGAATAGCGGACGAGAATGATTGATGAAGAAGAACAGATGGGCAAACAAAAATGGCAGACAAATGAATATGGAGGAGGATTCTGGTTGGCCACAAGGACGGGAGAACACGGGTGGACGGGTTGATGGGAAATTGGGGTCGAGGGGGAGGGCGAAAACGACAACCCCTCTAGATCCGTCGGTGCTCCTCCGATGATAGCCAGAAATCTGGACTCTCGCGCAAGAAATTTTCCGGGTTCGACCTTATCAGCCATCCCAGCTTCTCTATCGGCGTCGAATCCTCCAATTGCTCTTGCCACGGAGTCGCTGTTTCCACAGGTTTCCGTTTCTCCGAAGTTCCTTTCCCCGCGCCGCTCGGAGCTAGCGAAAGCTTCACTTTGCCAACCGCCTCTCTGTCGACGGTGAAGCTTATTCGCCACAGAGCACGGCGTCATCACTGCCATTCTCGTGATCAGAGGCGACGGACACTCTCCGGATGAATTCAATGACGCAAAGGGGACGTAGACGAAGCAAACGAAGATGGAGCAGCAGCCTCTGGAAGGGAAGATACGATTGCGAGAGGAGAGGAAGCCGCAACAAGCTCCAGCAGCAACAAGTAGAAGCAGAGGAAGTATGGCAGCAAAGGAACAAAGATGACATCGCGTTTCATCGGAATAAGTCGAGGTTAATCTCGACACTCGATGAGGTTTGCACGAGTCATCCCAGAAGACCTGCATGCATCCGGCACAAAGGAGATGAAGAAGAAAATGAAATCAGAGGAAGGAAGGAGAAGAGAAGGTGACCAAGGCTGGATGCTTCTCTTCGCTGACGAACCATTGGGATTATTTCTCCCGATCAACCAGCGTTGGCGTGGTGTCCGCAAAGAAGAGAAGATTATTGTCATGAGCATCAAAATGGAGTCTTCTCACCCTTGACTTTTTCTTTTCTGATAATATACTTTCGTGATCGTTGATTCCCACTACCATTCATGATTTTTGTTCTTCCTTGTTCATTCTTAGAGAACAAAAGTGGACGAACAACCACAAAGAGGAGGGGCAGCAGAAATGTGTTTTATCATCCTCTCACAGGTTATGAGTACTATTACTTGGCCACAACCATCACCAAGAAAGGACAAGAAGAAATGGAGACCAAAAATCAAGCAGTGGATTGAAGATGAGAACAAAAAGAGGACCAGTGACTTCTGGTAGCCTACCAACGAACCGTCCCGTTGCTATAAGTCTTCACGGGCATCGTCTCACTTTACGAGGCCATGCACTTATTTTGCGTGGCCTTGCTTTTGCGTCGAGGAACGGTCAGTCGAGTGTCCGACCATGCGGGAGGCTTGGAGGAGGGAACTCAACACTTGAACCTTTTCACCTCTCTCGTGTCGATGGCATCGATCAAGACATCACTGTCCTTCGATAGCCTACCTCCCTTGCCAAGTCACGGAGATCTCCAAGACGTCGAAACCATCATCAAGAAAATCCCAAAGCTGCAAAAATTCATATACGAAGTAAAGAGCTCTCTTCACGAGCTTGAAATCCAGAGCGCAGGCGACGCTGTTGCCGTCAAGGAGAAGGAAGGAATAAAAGAGGAGGGAGTAGGGAAGCTAGAGGCTCTTTTCAACGGCACTCTCTCCTTCTCTGACGCTCGGCCCGAGGGGATACAATTCAGTCCCGATGAAAAGCTCCAGCGTGAGAGTTCATGGCTCTGGAAAATATGACAATAGCTTCACGATTGCACAGGCGAAGGAGAAGAAGATGAAGACACTCTCCCCTTGTGGGTTCAGAACTTGTGGTGGCTTCTTGAAAAAAGCCATCAATGGGAAGGCTGAGGAAAAGAACGGTTCTACTACTAAAGGTGCTGAAACTTCATTTACGGAAGAACTGACAATGTCGCTGCTCCTGATGCTTCTATAGACAACGTCATAAGGATAGTCTGACCCCTCGGAGCCCAAGAAGAGAATAATCTGGCATCCCTTCATGTGGATTTGAAGGCCTTCCAGGTGTTCAACGAAATCCTCCTGATGACAATGGTAGAAGGGACCACGTGTATATGGTGCTGGCAGTTCATTCCCGAAAAGTATGTTTTCAGCTTTTCCAAGCCACTTTCATAAGAGTCAGTTTGAGGACGCGAGGAATTCAAGGATGGGTGAGCATTTGAGGAATGGTGGTCTGAGTGGTGACGATTTTATGTCGAGCCATATACGCAAAGGTGATACTTTTGGCTCTCGTGACCTCCCTATGCAAATGCAGATGGGATGAGCCTGTTGATGTGAGCACTTTCAACAGCCATACTCGTTTAGGAGAACCAGTTGAGCTGGAGTCAATTCAAGGAAACAGGTTTGGTCATCCAAGATTTGGCGAGGCTGGATTCAGAAGCAGCCTTCTCATGCAAGGACACCCTAATGAAGGGAAATATACACGTGATTTGGAGCCTTTTGAAAACTCAAGAAAGAGAAAGGCGGCAAGTATGGGCTAGTGTCGGACTTGCAAAGTGGATTGTGAAACGGTTGACGGTCTGGACTTGCATTCACAAACAAGAGAAGCAACGACTTGCGTTGGTTGGATGAGGAGTTCAAGTTGATAGAGCCGAGCTCAAAGAAGTTGAGAAAAGGAGAACTGGAACGTAGGGAATATGTTGCCAGTAGAAAGGAGCAAGGACGTGGTGAAGTTCAAGGCTCGTTGCTCCAAGTACCTCTACACCTTTTGTGTCTTTGACTCCGAGGAGGTTAGCAAGTCGAAGCAATTTCTTCCTCCAGTTTTGAACATGCAAGACCTGTGAGAAGATGGTTTTGCTTCTTGACCGATAGACTTATTAGCGAAAGACGTCCACTTCCAGTATCTTGAGGTTGTCATGGTTGACCAGGGAATAGTTCCTATCTTTGAGAAACTGTTCATCCTCCCCTAGTGGTGACGTCTGGGAATAGGCTGCATGGGCTTTGGGAAATGTTGCTGGTAACTCGCCCTAGTGCCGCGACTTAGTCTTGAGTCGTGGAGCGTTAATGTATTTACTAGCTCAACCAAATGAAAGTGCAAAGCTGTCAAGGTTGAGAAATGCCACATGGACTTTATCGAACTCCCGCAGAGGCAAGCCACAGCCTTCATGCGAGCTGGGAGATGCTAAAAAAAGAGGCGTTTGATCGCGCTAGAGTGCGTGGGAAGGAGCTTATCGCTGAGTTGCTTGCAGTAGAAAAGGGTATACCTCCACGCATTGAAGTGGACATGAGGGATCATCCACATAAGAAGATCTACCGAGAATTGGAGGATATACATGCTGGCGTCGAGATTTAGTTGTTCTCTAGTATAGCTAAGGAACTTCCAATGTCCTTAGCTCTATACAAAAAGAAGGCGTGCCTGATGATGAAGAGCCAATGTCCCCAGAACTCTTATTAAAGAAGAGACGAAGGATTCAAACGAGGAGATAATTGGGGGATGGTCAGCAAGCTTTGGATGTGTTAACATTCCATAGTAGTGATCTTTGACCCACTGTAAAACAGCTATGGAAGTGGAGCATCGGGACATTAGAGTTATGGATTTTGTGTGCTTAGGAGTTGAAGCCAATCAAGACCAAAGATGGATGGGGAGCGTGTGCATGGTGGATATCGTCTGCTTCCCGTGCTGAGAAGGGAATATTGCCGATCTGACCGTAGTGCTTCGGTCTATGGTCAAAGCGACTGTTTCGAAAGTCGTTGGTCTCGTCAGGCACTTGGAACCCCTACGTCAGCTTGTTGGAAGCGATCGAGTTGATCTTCGAAAGGGCGCGAAACCTGGTGGCGCCGTTGCGACTTTGCAGAGGAGCTATCTCGAGGAAGAACTCGTATCGAGGTTAAGCTCCTCAGCAATTCGAGTTGGAGGGGCTGTATTGACACGTCAACATATGCTCATACTGCTGGAGACGCCAGCGAGGGTTCCCAGAAGCCCAAAAGTGACGATGCGATAGACCTCTCCAAATTGGCATTTGAAGTTAAGTCCTTCGAAGATGAGACCCGGCAATAAGTTAAGTTGCTTGGTGGATGTCATAAATCCACACGACGAGCAGCCTTCACCAACGTAACGGATGCGTTCGTTTGCCCGTGTGCCTATTTCTTCATCGACACTGACGTCTCTGCCTCCAACGGCGATTTGGTCGCTTTCGTCCCTAAAGAACCGGTCAACCACCGCGCAATAAGGGACATGGGAAGGCTGGTATCCTCGAATGAATTAGGTAAGTGGGCTCTTCATGTGTGATTTGATCTAAATTAAGGGCTCCTTTGGGCTTAATTGTGCTCTGGGCTTTGATTAGTCAAAAATAGGCTCGAATGGGCTCTCTAGTAGGCTTATTGGGCTCTAGGCTTGATTGAGGATTTTGTTAAGAGATAGGCCTGTCTAGAGTTATTTGGGCTTTATATTTCTTTCTTTGCTATAGCTTTAGATGGATTGGGCTTAAAGACCCGATCCAGATCACTACCCCTCACAATGCAAAAATAAGATAGAATAGTAAATAAAAATTCGAAATAAAATAAATAAATAAAATAAAAAAAATGAATGAAAAGATGAAAAATTCATAAAAATCATAAAAGATACTAAAAAGTTCAAAAAATATATATTAATAAATAATCAATAAAAAAATTCAGAAAAATCTCAGAAGTTAGGAAACGGGTCATTTCGACTGACCAATCCTATTTTTGATGATTTCCCCTCCTAATCTTTTCAAAATGACGATTTTGCCCCTGTGGGTAAATTGTCTCAAAAAATTTCGAAAAATTTTCAAAAATTGTGAAAAATAAGGAATGACCACATTCAACTAATTTGATCTGTTTTCACTCACCAATCTTTGAAAAATGACCATTTTACCCTTCTGGTCAGTTTGATCCAAACTTTTCTCAATCATTCCAAATGAATTTTCATGAAATTGGTACCGAAAGGGCGTTAGAGTAATCTAGCGTAACCAAGTCCCCGAGCTCATTTTCTCTGGTTCGTAGAAATAAATTAGTTCTCCTGCTAATTTATTTAGGTTTCTAATCGACCTACCAAGAAAGATTAGTGGCGACTCCAAAATTTAAAACCATTTGAACAAAAAAACCAAAGTCGCGATTTGGTAGAGCTTGGGAGAGCTCGAGCTAGGTTAGTTAATTTAATCAATTAATCTGGTAATCCATTAACCTAAAATTGAATTTTAGGGTCGCGACAGCTTGGCGACTCCGCTGGGGATCGGAATTTTTGAATTTTCGAAAAGACGGCACTAATTGGAGTACTTGAATTTTTTCGAAATTTTAAAATCCTTAGTGGACTTAGGCCGATAAAATTTCATGGATATCTCGCTTCTGGCGATCTTGTTTGGGACTCATTCTTTAGGTGTTAAATGGTCTTGCAGGTGGGAGTTATAAGGGGTGGAGTGTTTGACTAACCCTTTATTTTGCAGGTTGGTGTGGGAATTATTTGTTTAAATTCTGCACATTATTGAAGTGGTGTTTGCATTTAAATGTTATGCTTGTATTTACAGTTTTAGCACTACATCACACACGTCCCGTGACCGAACCTGGGTCACTAGTTTTAGGATGGTATTGTGATTTGGTTTTAGCGTTCGGCGTGAGATCACGTCGAAAGTTAGCCCAGATTCAATCCCGAACCTCTTTTCAAAAATGAGTTTAAAAGTTAGGCCTCAGGCTTGGTAAGATTACCAAAGCAGTGGTTTTAATTTTTAGCTCGAGCAGCTGAAGTGGGAAGGCCCGGCTAATCCTGATTACGTCGTAGAGGATCACGGCTAATCTTGATTATGTGCGCGAGATTGTCGCCTTGCCGTAAGTCTTCCGCTTCAATTTGTCAGCCTTTAGAGTAGATAGGTTAAGATTTAAACTCACGATTCATGTGCATGTCTATGTGACTTACATGGTATTTTTGACGGTGAAAGTAAGTTTTCTAAATTTCATCTTGTATTTATTTTTGGTCCGTCCATGTAGATGTCGGTTAAATTTCGAACTTAACATCATAGCCATTTTTCAAAAGAAAATAAAATCAAATTGATGATCCATTTTTGAAAAAATAAATAAATGTGGAAAAATTCCTTAGGGAAATTTTATCGACCAATGAAATATTTTGTCATCTTTTTCCTTAACACTTCAATAGACCCAAAATTTTCTCATCAAATTTACCTTGAAAATTTATTCTGATGAAAAAGGAAATTCTTTCGAGAAATTTGGTAAATATCAAAGGAATTCGTTACATTGTTCTTAAGTTATAAAATCTGCAAGAAAATTTTTCTGAAGGAATTCACCTATGTTTTTCTAAGAAAATCCTCTCTAATTTTTCATAAAAATAAAAAATAAAATTGGACTAATATAGGAGTCATGGACCGGCCTTTCTTAGATCACATACTCATTATTTCCTTTACTTTTGCAGGGAATCGTAGGTACCCCAGGCGGGAGCAAAATTGGATTCAACAATACACCATGAACAATCTTGAGGAATACGATAGGACGGATAATTACCGATGCCTCAACTGATAATCCTGGGGGCAAGCGAAGGAATCAATCCTTCCGAAGTCAGAAACGTGTCAATCAGTCAACATGTACAAGCTTTGTATTTTGATGGGGCTGTAAATTTATCCATATCGGGCCTGGGGACATTGTTAATGTATTAGAAGGGTTCATGTATTTTTGTTGAGAAAGCCGAGACTGTGTAATCAGAACCCATGGGGCAAGATTATGAACCCGACCTTGCGACGCCTTTCTGATTAAATTGAACAAAGGCTTGCCTTTTTACCTTCCTCGGATTCAAAACACATGGAAGATTTTGGAGGACCAGTGTTTTATTACCGAGCATGGCTCGCAATCATTTCTCCCAACGCTACAGGCGACCGACACATTCAAGTGGACGCCGAAAGAGATAGGCAGGAGTAAAGTGGGGCACGCAACGGGCAGCCTGGTTTGTTTATTGGAGCACTGATCGAGTGGTCGATTTGCAATAATTCACACGACTGACTCACAGCGCTGTGACCGGTGGGGGCCGTCACCGAACCCTTCGTCAATGTCCTTGATATCATCGCCGGCAGCAAATAACAAGAACACCAAGAAGAGTGTTAAGCCTCAACGTCTTCAGTACCGTAAATCGTCCTATCATGCTATATGGGGCGAAGAAATGGCAGGAAAATGAAAAGCACAAACACGTGAAACTTTCTCTCCATTCCATTCACCAACAAACCTTACAACAACTCACTGGGGAGGAAAAGTGAAATCAAATTGAGCCCTAATAAGCATCACAAAGGAGCTCAGCTGGCTCTCCATGAAGTTGATGCTCTGGATGCACCGGGCGTTCTCGGGATCAAGCTCCGCGAGCCTAAAGAAGAGGCGATCGCACTTCTCTTTAACCTGGGCCATGGTGGCCTCGTAATGCTCAACGGCAAACTCTAGGTCCGGAATCGCCGCCCTCTCGAAAGCAATGTCTGCCGTAATGTCATCAAGTCTCTCCTGCAGCCAACCGCATTTGCACCTCATCACAATATTGCTTGGCTCCTGTTCGGCGTAACTTCGGACTAAGGCCAGACGGTCCACCAGCTTTCCCCTCTCACGAACCAGCCACGAAAGCTGATCGTTGGCACACTTGAGAGCTTTCTTGTGATTATCAGCCACAAATGTGACTGTTGCCAGACGCTCGTGCCGGTCTCGGTAACGAGCTTTTACGACGGCGGTCACAAGGACCGTCTCATAAGCGCGGTTGTAGGCAGCTAGAAAATTGATGAAGAGGGTCGAGAAGTTCCGATACTCCCTCCCTAGTTGGGTACCCTCAACAGAAGCAACGTCCACGGTCCTGAATAAACCGAGGATTTCAGCCTCAACGGTAGAGTTTTCGGCTATATGAGCGTAACCTCTACCAAGAAGATTGTAGAGTCTCTCCCACCTAGCCAGGACTTCGGCGGAGAAGGTATGGTTAGGAGAATTAGCCATTTTTGAAAGCAGAATACGAAAGAAAGGGGGAGAGAGGTGAGGCAGATGAGCGGAATGCGAAGATGGTAATCTGCTTTGAAGTAAATATTGATTTCATAGTGACGGTATCAACCAGTCAAGATTTCTCTTATCTACCATTCTCTATTGGCACCACCCTCGTTAGCTCGAATTTCAGTTAGGCAGCGACCTCGAGCCAAGCAAAATCTGACGTCTTTGCGAAAAAGCTGGATGAGACGCTACCACTTTGGAAAAGAAAGAATAAAAAAACGAGCTGAGTGGGAGACAAGGAAATTTTCGGCAGAAAGGGAGATACGACTCATCCTTATTGGAGAACTCGCTCACAAATCGACGGTGGAGACGACGACGGGAGCCCTACCACTATGAAAAGATGAGAAAAGACGAGCCAAGCAAGAGACACGCAGGAAAGATTGTGAAAGACAGGCTCTCGGGAGAGGCAATACGGATGCTAAGCCCACGCCAAATTTTAAAAGAGACATCCTCCTGATAATCTTCATCCATACTTTGAAGAGGGTTTTAAAGCATACACGGTTTAGAGAGAGTGAAAATATAGAAAGATAGAGCAAATCTTGAGGAACCATTCGCCAAATCAAAGATGTCTCAACCTAATACTCTCGAGAGCTATCATTACTTGCTGAATATGGGAAATGAAGAGTTCGAATCCATGTTTGGGATCGAGCCCATGGAGCCTGGCCCTTCCGCCAACGACGTCCAATATCTCAGTAAAGATAAGGACAACAACGGTAAGGGTCAAAAGAAGCGTTACCGTCGCCATATTAAGGAGCAAGTACAAAGACTTGAGGATTTCTTCAGAACATGCCCTATGCCAGACGGCAAACAGAAAATGGAACTGAGTCAAGAGCTAGGACTTGAACCTTCGCAAATCAAGTTCTAGTTTCAAAATAGGCGAACCCGAATGAAGACTCGTCATGAGCACAACGAAGCCGAGTTTCTAAGAGTTGAAAATGAAAACCTCCGAGCGGAGAACAAAATGTATAAAGAGGCTTTTGACTCCGCCACCTGCCCCAACTACATGATGAAATGCATGATCTGATGATCGAAAATGCACGTTTAAGAGGTGAATTAGACCAGTTTATAACAAGATCGAGTTCTATTGGAAGATGGTACAAAAGGACCAATGCTACTGGATCATCATCAATATCTCCCGAGGAAGAATGGACAGATCACCACCAAGCGGACATTGACGATGATCTTTTCGCCATAATCAACCAGTTTGATATCGGTAAAGCATCAAGGCTGTAATGCACATGCTCAGCCAGTGACCACCAGACCTTCAATATGGCCGATACATACCTAATCTGGGATGAAGCCAGCTAATCATGGGAGAGCCCGCAGAGGAAATCGAACCGATCCTGAGAAAAAACATATATTTCGTTATCTTGTGCGGGGAATTTTCCGCTTTTATAGATTGCTGGAATTAATGTAAAAGCAGGAAGTAGTGGTTCTCCTTCTCTTATTAATGCTTGAATCTGCCGCTTCACCAAACCCGCAATGAATTAATTGCAACTGAAAGTCTGCGCAAACTCGAAGGGTAACGCCGTATCGTTTCAATTTACCCTCAAGTTGCTCCGAGTTTTAAATCGAATCCCCTACATTTTCAGGAATTTGCAAACGGCCCCGAGAATACAATCATATCCAAATGCGAATTCCTCTTGTTAAACGAGACTGGGGGCAAATCAACTCATAGACATTATCGCAAGACGGACCGACTTCAAACAAGAAAAGACGAAGGACGCGAACAATCTCAAAGGATGGTAATTTTGTATCGTTCCAATTTACCCAAGATCGTTTCAAATTCTGAATTACTTTCCTCCGTTTTAACAGGGATTGAAAATTGCCTTGAAATGAACTGCGGCGTGAAACTGCCTAGTGCAAGACCGCGTCTTTTCAAAGATTAACACCTAAAGGCGAACCTCCACGAACACCTACGGTCTTGTGGACCGGATGGCATGGGGAATGATTGTGGTCCAAAACGTCCCGAGTTCGATCCTCGAGGATTGTAATGTTGTAAGTATTGTAAATAAATAAAACAACTTTTTTGCGCATTTCTTTTTGCAAAAAAAACGGGAATACTCAGCGAGCAATACCAAGGTCAGTGTTTTGTCATGATCGTAGCCTAATGTTGAAGTGTCCAGCGAAAGCCAAGGGAAACTCAATCCAGTGAACTTGATAAAGGGGTCACGCAAAACATTCAAGATGAAGGGTAAACCAATATCGTATCCAATTCATCATTTCTAATACTGACTAACACGTCTTCTCCTCCATTGTTTGACAGGAAATGTCTAACTTGACATACCCACGGAGAAAATCCCGAGTGGTAAAACTAGTAAAGGAGTTGCGCGAAGCACTCAAGGGTAACTCAGTATCGTGTCCAGTTCATCATTTCTGATACTGGCTAACATGTCTCCTTCCTTTTTTTACAGGAAATGTTAAACTAACATCCGATACGTCAAAGAAAATAGCCCCAAGGGGCCAAGTTATGATCGCCTGATGCGATCTGTCTGATGAAATAGGAGAAATCAATGGCGAACCCTAGGTCGAAAAGAGGCAAAACCAGAAACAAGCTGCTCCTCGACTCGGGGAATAGGCCCCCAATGTGTTTGATCCGCCCACACAGCCAGGGGCAATTTCCATACTTGTACATTGTATTGCCATATTTGCATGATGTTTACACATTCCATGATTTATGCATGAACTGTACACGATGCATCGAATGTACAGAATCGGGCATGACAGGACGATGAAAGGCAAGCCATTTCCATATACGTCCTGTATTTTAAACCACAGTGAGTTGAGCGGAAAATAAATTCCGCATTTTTCAAGGTAATGTGTTTTCTCGCGAAAGATACGATAGCCGAAGTGAAGGAGGCATTCATTCTCCATCCCAAACACTTCAGGTAACCATTGACAATCCATTTGAGCGGCAGTTTCATTTTATAACCCCTGTCAAGAACCACCCTACACTGAGGCAAAACAGAGGTAATTCCAATAATATCAGGAGATAAATGGTTAGAAATTCTCTTGTTTGGACTAACATCAATTTTCGGGTGTTTCTTTGCATGATACTCGAATTTTAATTCAAGTGCTTTAGAATGACGAAGAGCATTTATTTTCTCTATCCTACACACTCATCCTTTGCGTAACCCAATTAAGCCTGCAAATTCATTTCTCAAGCCCATGTTGGTGTTCCTTGCTCATTTCAAGGTAACGACGACACCTTCCCCCAAGGAGCAGAATTGAAGAAATTGGGCCAATAGAGAATTCTCGAATTAGCCCATTTCATATGCTAGACTTTCATGTAATGTATAGTATCATTTGTTGAAAATCATCTTGTTGCTAAAATTCAAAATCACAAGATTGTTAAACAAAAGAAAAAGAAAAACAAGTGTAGCCTAAAGAAAATGGGCCTGCTTCCAAACAAAAGGGAGTCGGGAGTAAGAAAAGCAAAGGTTACTCCAAAGAATCTCGGGTAGAAAGAGCAAAGTGCCTATCAAAAGCAAGGCCAATGCCCATATATCTGTAATGAACTTCTGACTTCGAACATACATTTTGAGAATTCCCGAAAAAGGATCCCCAAAGAAGTCAGTTTGCAAAGTGTAAAAGAACTACCACTCCTCAGCCAATGGTGGTATTCATTGAAGACAAATTCAAGAAGGTCAAAGATCGGTGACAAGACTGCAATGATCACCAACACCAAGCCCTTCTTACATATTTTTCTGAGCCAAAACGAGCCCTTCGTTTCTCAGACCTAAATCCCGACCTACGTTACGACCCTTGAAAGTCTCTTTTGATTAGAGCACTTGAATTAATGTAAGAGTTGAATGACTTTAAGCATCGCTCGAAGAAGTTCGAGCAAGATTATTTCTCTCTCATTTTGCAGGGTTCTTGACTTGTAAACCCGGAGCAGATGATGAAGTCTTTTTTGTCAATGGCCTTGACTCGAAATGAGTCTCCTTTGATAAGCCTTTGACCCAGCCCACATTACGGTCCTAATCAAGATCTCCAGATCGGCTTGATCATATCAATTGCGAGATTACACAGATCCTCGCTGAATGCGATGATGGTAAGGTTGAGTGATTTCTTTTCAAATCCTGTAATCAGGATAAACAAGCCTTTCTCGAGAGTGAGAGAAAGCTCTTTCGAACTGAAGTCCCCATTCAGGTTACATTCGAGGTACTCATGACATGATAACCTCCCTGGACAGAATTGGAAATGCAAACTCGACAGAATAGTTATGCATGATCCACATTATGAGCATACACATACGGTTTTAATCATTGCAAACTCAATTGAATGGTTTTGCATGAACCGATGAACTTATTGATAAAAATACTTGCACATGTTACCTGACACTGTCTGACAGGTAGTGCATTCCTGATAGTCGAGTTACCCTTCGAGATCTCGAAATTCATCCAAAGGCTATTGAACAAACAAGCTCTGTTGGCTAATGCTCGCCAAGCATTTTCAGGTGGGTATATCTTCAGCCTGAACCTTTCAATTCTGATGATTGTCTGGGTGCTCAAATCCATTGCAGCACATAAGGTCATTCAGTGAGCAAGCAGGCATGATACAATCAGTCTGTCTATGCCTCCATCATTAACTCAGAAGGTCCATGTAAGTCTTCTAAACCCTTGCGACTCATGATCAACATGCTCTCATGAAGTCTTCATCAGCTCACGATTGATATAATCTTGTGCTCTCAAGCTTTATCAAATCATGATTGACCAACTCTCGTGTTCTTGATCGTTGCCTCATCGGTTTATTCCTAAAGTGATGGGACAATAAAAATTGGGTTTGAGCCTCTGCAGGATTCCTGGTTTCCCCAAATCCCAGAATGGCACCCTTCATGGCAAGTGAAATTGGGTTTGAGCGTCTGCAGGATTCCTGGTCTCCCCAGATCCCAGATTGGCACCCGAAAATCATTTTCTCAATCAATACGTCTTCAGTCTACCCAAAAGGTGACATTTAGGGTATACCGTCTCTGGAGCCCTTCCATTGGAGACCCCAACACGGAATGGTCCATTTTCAAAAAGTCTTTTTTATAGGCACCTAAAGTCTTTCTTACAGGCAACCAAAGTCCTTCTTACAAGCACCAAAGTCCTTTCTACAGGCACCCAAAGTCCTTTCTACAGGCACACGAAAGTCCTTCTTACAGGCACAAAGTCCTTTTTACAGGCATTTCCATGGGGTGACTCACCAAAAGGGTCAAATCTCAATCCAATTTTAATCAGTAGAATCCTTTCACCAGGAATCTACCATGGGACGACCTACCATACAGGTTAAATTTCAATCAAATTAGTAGGAACCTTTCATTAGGAGTCTACCATGGGATGACCTACCATACGGGTCCAAGTTCAACCACCCTAATGTTTTCTTATAACGAATCCTTAGGTCTCATTTCATTTTCAGTAGAGCAAGCATGTTAGGCAACCGCCACACAACGGACGGGTAAGTGCCAGGTAAACTCTCCTCTTGGTCTCTCCATCACATGCATGAAAGCCTCCTCAAACTGGATCTGGATCAGAACTTACATAGAGGGGTATTGGAGATTAGATGTCACGACTCTCTTTATTTCCTTGTGTGTTGAGTCAATTAGGATTCAAGTGTCGTCTCATCTTTGAAATGAACCTCTGCCGAGCTTCCTTTCAAAGAGGGGCAGCTGTTGACACCTGATTTTTAATCATATTTTCTACCTTAGCCAACCCTAGGGAACCAATTTTGAGCAAAAAACGATTTTCCATATTTTCAATATTTTTCGGTATTATTTATTTATTTATTTTCGAGAATTAATAGAAAATCCATAAAAATTCATAAAATTGAAAAAATCAACTTTGGGGACCTTGGCCAAGCCTAGGGAACCAATTTTGACCAAAAAATAATTTTCCATATTTTCTGCATTTTTTTGAGTTAAAGACATCAAACTCCGGTCCCCCAAATTTTATTTGGTCCGAAAATGCCCTTAGATTCTCTCAATTTCTCAAAAAGGATCAAATTGCACAAAAAAATTGCAATTTAGTCCCCAAGTTGTTTTAAAATGAAATTAAACTTTTTCTGGAGACTAAATCAAAAATAAGGCCCCGTCACCTCCTAGATTTTGAGCTTCTAAATCCAATGGTGGTGGTGGTGCTGGTTTGCCCTAATTCGGCCATTTGAGCAATTTAATTGGAGAAATGAGCATTCGGCCGAAGTAAAACTTTTAGGGTTTTTGTGCAATGCGTACCTAAAAATTGGGTAAAACCACATTTTTAGGTAATTCACATGCTCTGAATTCAATTCCCAAATTTAATTTGAAAAATTCCAAGTTTTAGAGGCTCAATTTGCAATTTGTTTTAGAGACCGGGTCTGTTGGGTCGGACCGGATCCGACCCACAAACCGTTTTCCCTTTCTTCCTCCACGAGCTGCTAGAGAAGAGCAGCTAGAAAGGACTATGGAGAATAGCGGACGAGAATGATTGATGAAGAAGAACAGATGGGCAAACAAAAATGGCAGACAAATGAATATGGAGGAGGATTCTAGTCGGCCACAAGGACGGGAGAACACGGGTGCACGGGTTGATGGGAAATTGGGGTCGAGGGGGAGGGCGAAAACGACAACCCCTCTAGATCCGTCGGTGCTCCTCCGATGATAGCCAGAAATCTGGACTCTCGCGCAAGAAATTTTCCGGTTTCGACCTTATCGGCCATCCCAGCTTCTCTATCGGCGTCGAATCCTCCAATTGCTCTTGCCACGGAGTCGCTGTTTCCACAGGTTTCCGTTTCTCCGAAGTTCCTTTCCCCGCGCCGCTCGGAGCTAGCGAAAGCTTCACTTTGCCAACCGCCTCTCTGTCGACGGTGAAGCTTAGTCGCCACAGAGCACGGCGTCATTGCTGCCATTCTCGTGATCAGAGGCGACGGACACTCTCCGGATGAATTCAATGACGCAAAGGGGACGTAGACGAAGCAAACGAAGATGGAGCAGCAGCCTTTGGAAGGGAAGATACGATTGCGAGAGGAGAGGAAGCCGCAACAAGCTCCAGCAGCAACAAGTAGAAGCAGAGGAAGTATGGCAGCAAAGGAACAAAGATGACATCGCGTTTCATCGGAATAAGTCGAGGTTAATCTCGACACTCGATGAGGTTTGCACGAGTCATCCCAGAAGACCTGCATGCATCCGGCACAAAGGAGATGAAGAAGAAAATGAAATTAGAGGAAGGAAGGAGAAGAGAAGGTGACCAAGGCTGGATGCTTCTCTTCGCTGACGAACCATTGGGATTATTTCTCCCGATCAACCAGCGTTGGCGTGGTGTCCGCAAAGAAGAGAAGATTATCGTCATGAGCATCAAAATGGAGTCTTCTCACCTTTGACTTTTTCTTTTCTGGTAATATACTTTCGTGATCGTTGATTCCCACTACCATTCACGATTTTTGTTCTTCCTTGTTCATTCTCAGAGAACAAAAGTGGACGAACAACCATAAAGAGGAGGGGCAGCAGAAATGTGTTTTATCATCCTCTCACAGGTTATGAGTACTATTACTTGGCCACAACCATCACCAAGAAAGGACAAGAAGAAATGGAGACCAAAAATCAAGCAGTGGATTGAAGATGAGAACAAAAAGAGGACCAGTGACTTCTGGTAGCCTACCAACGAACCGTCCCGTTGCTATAAGTCTTCACGGGCATCGTCTCACTTCACGAGGCCATGCACTTATTTTGCGTGGCCTTGCTTTTACGTCGAGGAACGGTCAGTCGAGTGTCCGACCATGCGGGAGGCTTGGAGGAGGGAACTCAACACTTGAACCTTTTCACCTCTCTCGTCTCGATGGCATCGATCAAGACATCACTGTCGTTCGACAGCCTACCTCCCCTACCAAGTCACGGAGATCTCCAAGACGTCAAAACCATCATCAAGAAAATCCCAAAGCTGCAAAAATTCATATACGAAGTAAAGAGCTCTCTTCACGAGCTTGAAATCCAAAGCGTAGGCGGCGCTGTTGCCGTCAAGGAGAAGGAAGGAATAAAAGAGGAGGGAGTAGGGAAGCTAGAGGCTCTTTTCAACGGCACTCTCTCCTTCTCTGACGCTCGGCCTGAGGGGATACAATTCAGTCCCGATGAAAAGCTCCAGCGTGAGAGTTCATGGCTCTGGAAAATATGACAATAACTTCACGATTGCACAGGCGAAGGAGAAGAAGATGAAGACACTCTCCCCTTGTGGGTTCAAAACTTGTGGTGGCTTCTTGAAAAAAGCCATCAATGGGAAGGCTGAGGAAAAGAACGGTTCTACTGCTAAAGGTGCTGAAACTTCATTTACGGAAGAACTAACAATGTCACTGCTCCTGATGCTTCTATAGACAACGTCATAAGGATAGTCTGACCCCTCGGAGCCCAAGAAGAGAATAATCTGGCATCCCTTCATGTGGATTTGAAGGCCTTCCAGGTGTTCAACGAAATCCTCCTGATGACAATGGTAGAAGGGACCACGTGTATATGGTGCTGGCAGTTCATTCCCGAAAAGTATGTTTTCAGCTTTGCCAAGCCACTTTCATAAGAGTCGGTTTGAGGACGCGAGGAATTCAAGGATGGGTGAGCATTTGAGGAATGGTGGTCTGAGTGGTGACGATTTTATGTCGAGCCATATACGCAAAGGCGATACTTTTGGCTCTCGTGACCTCCCTATGCAAATGCGGATGGGATGAGCCTGGTGATGTGAGCACTTTCAACAGCCATACTCGTTTAGGAGAACTTGTTGGGCTGGAGTCAATTCAAGGAAACAGGTTTGGTCATCCAAGATTTGGCGAGGCTGGATTCAGAAGCAGCCTTCTCATGCAAGGACACCCTAATGAAGGGAAATATACACGTGATTTAGAGCCTTTTGAAAACTCAAGAAAGAGAAAGGCGGCAAGTATGGGCTAGTGTCGGACTTGCAAAGTGGATTGTGAAACGGTTGACGGTCCGGACTTGCATTCACAAACAAGAGAAGCAACGACTTGCGTTGGCTGGACGAGGAGTTCAGGTTGATAGAGCCGAGCTCAAAGAAGTTGAGAAAAGGAGAACTGGAATGTAGGGAATATGTTGCCAGTAGAAAAGAGCAAGGACGTGGTGAAGTTCAAGGCTCGTTGCTCCAAGTGCCTCTACACCTTTTGTGTCTTTGACTCCGAGGAGGTTAGCAAGTCGAAGCAATTTCTTCCTCCAGTTTTGAACATGCAAGACTTGTGAGAAGATGGTTTTGCTTCTTGACCGATAGACTTATTAGCGAAAGACGTCCACTTCCAGTATCTTGAGGTTGTCATGGTTGACCAGGGAATAGTTCCTATCTTTGAGAAACTGTTCGTCCTCCCCTAGTGGTGACGTCTGGGAATAGGCTGCATGGGCTTTGGGAAATGTTGCTGGTAACTCGCCCTAGTGCCGCGACTTAGTCTTGAGTCGTGGAGCGTTAATGTATTTACTAGCTCAACCACATGAAAGTGCAAAGCTGTCAAGGTTGAGAAATGCCACATGGACTTTATCGAACTCCCGCAGAGGCAAGCCACAGCCTTCATGCGAGCTGGGAGATGCTAAAAAAGGAGGCGTTTGATCGCGCTAGAGTGCGTGGGAAGGAGCTTATCGCTGAGTTGCTTGCAGAAGAAAAGGGTATACCTCCACGCATTGAAGTGGACATGGGGGATCATCCACATAAGAAGATCTACCGAGAATTGGAGGATATACATGCTGGCGTCGAGATTTAGTTGTTCTCTAGTATAGCTATGGAACTTCCAATGTCCTTAGCTCTATACAAAAAGAAGGCGTGCCTGATGATGAAGAGCCAATGTCCCCAGAACTTTTATTAAAGAAGAGACGAAGGATTCAAACGAGGAGATAATTGGGGGATGGTCAGCAAGCTTTGGATGTGTTGACATTCCATAGTAGTGATCTTCGACCCACTGTAAAACAGCTATGGAAGTGGAGCATCGGGACATTAGAGTTATAGATTTTGTGTGCTTAGGAGTTGAAGCCAATCAAGACCAAAGATGGATGGGGAGCGTGTGCATGGTGGATATCGTCTGCTTCCCGTGCTGAGAAGGGAATATTGCCGATCTGACCGTAGTGCTTCGGTCTATGGTCAAAGCGACTGTTTCGAAAGTCGTTGGTCTCGTCGGGCACTTGGAACCCCTACGTCAGCTTGTTGGATGTGATCGAGTTGATCTTCGAAAGGGCGCGAAACCTGGTGGCGCCGTTGCGACTTTGCAGAGGAGCTATCTCGAGGAAGAACTCGTATCGAGGTTGAGCTCCTTAGCAATTCGAGTTGGAGGGGCTATATTGACACGTCAACATATGCTCATACTGCTGGAGATGCCAGCGAGGGTTCCCAGAAGCCCGAAAGTGACGATGCGATAGACCTCTCCAAATTGGCATTTGAAGTTAAGTCCTTCGAAGATGAGACCCGGCAATAAGTTAAGTTGCTTGGTGGATGTCATAAATCCACACGACGAGCAGCCTTCACCAACGTAGCGGATGCGTTCGTTTGCCCGTGTGCCTATTTCTTCATCGACACTGACGTCTCTGCCTCCAACGGCGATTTGGTCGCTTTCGTCCCTAAAGAACCGGTCAACCACCGCGCAATAAGGGACATGGGAAGGCTGGTATCCTCGAATGAATTAGGTAAGTGGGCTCTTCATGTGTGATTTGATCTAAATTAAGGGCTCCTTTGGGTTTAATTGTGCTCTGGGCTTTGATTAGTCAAAAATAGGCTCGAATGGGCTCTCTAGTAGGCTTATTGGGCTCTAGGCTTGATTGAGGATTTTGTTAAGAGATAGGCCTGTCTAGAGTTATTTGGGCTTTATATTTCTTTCTTTGCTATAGCTTTAGATGGATTGGGCTTAAAGACCCGATCCAGATCACTACCCCTCACAATGCAAAAATAAGATAGAATAGTAAATAAAAATTCGAAATAAAATAAATAAATAAATAAATAAAATGAATGAAAAGATGAAAAATTCATAAAAATCATAAAAGATACTAAAAAGTTCAAAAAATATATATTAATAAATAATCAGTAAAAAAAAATTCAGAAAAATCTCAGAAGTTAGGAAACGGGTCATTTCGACTGACCAATCCTATTTTTGATGATTTCCCCTCCTAATCTTTTCAAAATGACGATTTTGCCCCTGTGGGTAAATTGTCTCAAAAACTTTCGAAAAATTTTCAAAAATTGTGAAAAATAAGGAATGACCACATTCAACTAATTTGACCTGTTTCACTCACCAATCTTTGAAAAATGACCATTTTACCCTTCTGGTCAGTTTGATCCAAACTTTTCTCAATCATTCCAAATGAATTTTCATGAAATTGGTACCGAAAGGGCGTTAGAGTAATCTAGCGTAACCAAGTCCCCGAGCTCATTTTCTCTGGTTCGTAGAAATAAATTAGTTCTCCTGCTAATTTATTTAGGTTTCTAATCGACCTACCAAGAAAGATTAGTGGCGACTCCAAAATTTAAAACCATTTGAACAAAAAAACCAAAGTCGCGATTTGGTAGAGCTTGGGAGAGCTCGAGCTAGGTTAGTTAATTTAATCAATTAATCTGGTAATCCATTAACCTAAAATTGAATTTTAGGGTCGCGACAATACGTACGTGGACATACGAATGGTATGCGTACGTGACATGCGTATGAATACAACATGCATGCGGGGATAGACGAATACGAATACGTATGTGACATGCGTATGAAGACGTACGAGTACGATATGTAACATGCGTACATACACCATACATATACGTGACATATATATGCATAGTGATATGTGTATGTAAATACGTACATTTTGATTTTGCCCATAAAGGGCAAAGTCGCCATTTTGAAAAGAGGGGATAAAACCCTCATTTTTGAAAAAAGAGGAGATAAAACCCTCATTTTCAAATTTTTGATTTTTCTGAATGAATATGCATTGGTTAATAACATATAATAACAGACAAATGTGGATTTGCAAACGTCGCGTACGTGACGTGCATACGAGAACAAACAAATACGATATGTCTATACGAACATACGGATAACATGACAAACATACATGAGACATACTACATGAGATGCACATGAATGGCATTTTTTGTATTTTCAGATTTTCCATTTTTTTTGGGTTTTTTGGATTTTCTACATTTTTTTTGTATTTTGGATGTATTATAAAAGAATGCAAAATCACCCAAAGTAAACGAAGATGGGAAGAGAGAGCAGGTAAAGTAAAACTACCCGAAGGACAATGAAAATAAAGCCCGCAACTCGTCGGGTGAATAATTACAGACCAATTAAATAAAACCCGAGACATGATTGGGAATACAACAAAAATGGACCGGAATGGACATCGGTCAAACACCTGTCGTCAAGCCTCGTGGGTCGGGAGTACAACAAAACGGACCGGAATGGACATCGGTCATCCTCCAGTCTTCAAAGCATCCGGCCGAAAGCCAAATGAAAATAATGAACTTATCTAATCAAAAATGCACAATCACCAATGAGTTAAGACATTTCAAAAACTCAAAGAAAGTTTAACACGTGCTGATTAAACTTCATTCAGACCATTTTTTACATTTTCCAATGCATTAACACAAAAAATACGAATTAAATTATACTGTCCATGAACATTCTTAGAGAGAAAGCAGTAACCATAAAATACAAAAGAAATAATGAAATGTATGCAAAAATTCTAAGATTTTTTATGTGGATGGGAAAATGTGTCGTTGACAACTTTCATGTTTTACATTCTTATTGAAGAGACACTCATTTTCGTGTAGAAAATGGTTTTTCATGAGAGCTCAGCAGCAAACAAACAAATTTCACAGAACAGACATACTCCAGGATTAAGCTCAAATGGACACTCAAATCTCAAAATTAATGCACCAAACTTTCCAGTCTACTAAACAAGACCCCAATGAACAACTTTCATTTTTTGTGAAGTTTCAAAAGAAGACTCTAAACATGATATAACTACGAATCAATATGACCACGCACAGAAAAACACTCAGACTCAAGGACGCCAACAGAATTGCATGATTTCATTAAATGCATTAAAAATACGAAACGTGCATGAATATTTTTGTATTTTTTATATGTTATGCATTAAGATCTTATGAACAAATGTCATGAGAGGTCTTTATGAAACAAAGTCTAGAATAACCCATGGAAAATCATTTAGCGTGAAAGGTCATATCAGAAAAATTCCATCTCAGGTTCTGATCACGATATTTCCAAATTTCTGCTCTCAATTTCGGGACCCTTTTGACATAGCAAACGACGTCCATTTTCGCGCCATAATATATCAAATCGAAGATCTCAAAGTCATCTACGAATGTGGAGTATATTTGTTTTCGAGATTTCGTCATCTAAACATGAAAAATTGAGTTACCAGATAATTGCACATGTTGATGCGCCTAGAGCTCGTTGGAGATGAATCTGTCGCGTCGCCAAGGCTTGTTCCACGGTAGCGAATTTTTCTCTCTCAAAATTTTTTCTCTTGAAATCTCTCCAAATTTGTTTTTTCTCAAACTCACTTCTTCCTCCTTTTATAGCCTATTCATCCATCTCTCATTCTAATTTTTCCACTAACTCTTCTTCATCTTCATCTTCATCTTCCCTTCTCCATATCTATCTCCCATTCTACTAACTCTTCTTTATCTCCATCTTCCCTTCTCTATTCTCATCTTATTTTCTTTATCTTCTTTTCTCCATCTTCCCATCTTCATCTCCTCTTCTCCATCTTCCTATCTTCATCTCCTATTCTCCATCTTCTCTTCTCCATCTTCTCTTCTCTATTCTAATTCCTCCACTAACTCTTCTTTTTGTTATTTGCAAAATAATCCCTCAAGAGTTAGGTATTTGTACTCTATTCCCTGAGATTTTAAGTATTTACAATTCAGTCGCCGAAAAAATATTTCTTTAAGTCCAAATATCATCACAATTTTCGACACATCTTCCCTATGCTTAGTCGAAATTCACCATATATCAAATTTAAATTCATTTCTTGTTGCAAAATTTAATTAAAGTCCTTTCGCAAAATTGAGTCATTCTGAGTATAATTGGGCCAAGATGAAAATTTGGAATATTAGAAAACAATGTCACAACTCCTAAAAGTGAAAAATGAAAATAAATTGACTCAAATTGAATTTTTTAGGCCAGATTCGAGATTCTGCTCGTGAAGGAATACACGACCCCGAATTGGATTTTTTTAAATTTGCAAAGGCCAACATGAAAAGGGATTTAAAATAAAAATATTGACTATTTTTATGTATTTTTGTGGCCTCAAATGCTATTATTTATTAAATATTTTCCTAACTTCTAAAAAATATATTTAAAAAAATACAAACAATATGAAAAAAAAATTATTTTTTTACTCAAAAATAGTTGCCTAAGCTTGGCCAAGGCTTCCAAAGTTGATTTTGTAATTTTCTCATTTTTTCTTGATTTTTTATGAATTTTCGAAAATAAAAATATCGAAAAATACTGAAAATATGAAAAATTATTTTTTGGTCAAAATTGGTTCTCTAGGCTTGGCTAAGGTCCCCAAAATTGATTTTTTAATTTTATGAATTTTTATGGATTTTGTATTAATTTTAAAAGAGAAAAGATGATTAAAAATCAGATGTCAACAAAGCTATTAATAGCTTCGATTCTTTCTCATTTGCTCTAGCCAAGCTTGCACAGTTCTATAAAGCTTTTTGTTATGGTGATCGTAGGAAGGTCACAGGAGCCTCTCTTTCGTCTCAATCTCTTTCTCTCTCTAGTCTATTGATTCTCATGGAATGGAATAAGCTCCCCCCCCCCAACCAAAAGAAAAATGCGTCAGATTGGTTATATTGGATTCGAGAATTTTTGGAGCAGCGAGAAAGTTCCATCGACTTACTTGGGCACGTGATGACACATGATTTTAGGCCATCAGAGTTTGGATAGAAGTTGGGATTCCATCCAACATCATTTGCATCTCAGGCGTGTGCAAATTTGGCTCTGATTTGCGTGCTATTTCTAATGCGGGGGCAATCAATTCAGAAGATTAGCCCTCAAGTTCATCTCATATATCACTGACCTAATTGCTATTCATGCAAGCCAGAACCAATTCCATTTGCAATATGATCTTGTGGGATCAGGAATAATACTTGTCCATCATGTGATGTAATGACGATTACAAGACTTAGTAGCTAATTTCGTGGGTCGCATCAACTAGCTGGGGATCGAGGGCTATTTTGGTCAATTTTTGCTGCTGTTTGATAACCTTTTATGGTGTCTTTTGGGCTGTCCAAGCCAGCACATGAATTTGGAGTTTTTTTTAGATTCAATGCATTTAGTTGTTGAGTCTTTAATTCAAAGTATTTAAGAGTCTTCATTAGATTAATTCCCCAAGAGAGTGTTCAATTTTGGAAATTCTAAAAGTCATTTGTTCAGTTTAGGGATTCTAAGAGTCTTTTATTTGGTTCAGTTTTATCTCTATAAATAAGGGTATAATCTCTATTTGTAAGATGTGACTTTGATGAATGAGAATATTTAGTGCCTCCATTTTTGAGCAAATAGCTTGGAGAGTGAATAACTCCTATTTTGGTTTCTTTACTCTTGGAAAGTGGATTACTCCTTGATGGTGAGCCAAGAAGCCCTTTATCCTTAGCTAGTAGTTTATCCTTTATGCCTTGATGGTGAGCTTCTCTATCCCAAAGTCTTTATCCTTGGCTGGTAGCTTATCCTTTAGGCCTTAGTAGTGAACTTTGTTGATCCCGATTTTGATCCTTGGCGGGTGGTACATCCTTTATGCCTTGATCAGATCGTTTTCTATTCTATATTTGACATTGGGGTAAGTCCACCACAAGTGCCATAACTTTTGTATGGCGCTCACTTGAGGACCATAACTTTTTTTTCGTTCACTTGAGTGCCATAACTTTTAAAAATCGTTCACTTGAGTGACATTTCACCTTTTTCCAGTCACCACGTCAGCTTTTCCGGCGGCCACATCACTTTTCTGGCGGCCACGTCATCTTTTTTCGATTGGCACGTCAGCTTTTCCGGTGTCCACGTAAGCAATAGCACTCAAGTGAACCATTTGTAAAAGTTATGGCACTCAAATGAACGAAAAAAAAAAGTTATTGCACTCAAGTAAGCGCCGTACAAAAGTTATGGCACTTGCAGTGTATTTACCCCATTTGACATCTAACCAACGATATTCATCCCCATACACTCTGATTTATCTATATTTCCATCTATAATCACTTAAAACACACTTGCCCGCCCCCATAACCGTATCAAATTAGTGTCAGAGCTTTAGGTTGAACTCATTTTGAGTGATTCCTATCTATTATCAACATTATTCTACAAATGGATGGTGATGATCGTGTTCCAAGAGGCTGGATTTTGGAGCAAGCACATAATGAACGGCTAGACCGTGCCATCGAAGCTCTCCAAAGATAAATGGAGCGTGTTTTTAATCTTCTCGAAAATTCGACAGGACAAGGACAACTGGCAAGACATCTTAATGATCGACCTCGGCATGACGAATCAAGTTCTCGTCAAAATTCTGGAGATGATGTCGATTCCACTAGAAGCAACTCTGATGATTCGGATTGCCAAGCCTAAAGGAGAAGAAAGAATAGAATAATAGTGACGTTAATGTGGAGGCACCAAAATTTGAAGGTAACCTCAATCCAGACGGCTTCATCGATTGGCATCATAATATCAAGCGTGTGTTCGATTTCCACTCATACTCTAATGAAAAGCGATGCAAATTTGGTATTCTCAAACTAAAGAAATATGCTTCGCTTTGGTGGGAGAACTTGAAGAACCAGAGGGTTCGTGATGGAAAAAGTCACATCAAATCTTGGGATAAACTCAAGAAACTCATGAAAAAAGAGGTTCTTGCCCAATGATTATAAGCAAGACCTATTTATCAAGATGAATTCCCTCTAGCAACGTGGAATGGGTGTTGAAAAATATGTCTGGGAGTTTGAACAACTCCTTATGAAGTATGATATTCCTGAATTACCTGAGCAAAATATCGCCTGTTTCCTTGGTGGTTTGAATCGAGAGATCGCTGATTTGGTTAAACTTCAACCATATTGGTCTTTTGAAGATGCATGCAAACTGTCGCGACCTAAAATTCATTTTTAAGTTAATGGATTACCAGATTAATTAATTAAATTAACTAACCTAGTTCGAGCTCTCCCAAGCTCTACCAAATCGCAACTTTGATTTTTTTTCACATGATTTTAGAATTTAGAGTCGCCACTAATCATTTTTGGTAGGTTGATTAGAAACCTAAGTAAATTAGCGGGAGGACTAAATTACTTCTACGAACCAGAGATTATGAGTTCGGGGACTTGGTTACACTAGTTAATTAAAACTAATGCCCTTTCGGTACCTTAATTTCATGGATATCCTGATTTGGCAATTCAGGCTTGGTTTATTCTTCAGGCTCTAGTGGAGTGCTCTCTTTTTGTGTTTACACCTCCATAAGATTTACCGTTGACTTGGAGTTGTCCTTTGCCTGACATAAAAATATGGAGAAATGAGAAATGGAGAAAGTGTATACAATTTTGTGCTAATTTGCGACTAAAACCACAAATAAATGAATAAATACAAACACTTAGCTCGGATTTGCTTGCTCGTTGACGAGGATGAATTCTTGATTTATGTTGATCGATGAAGGAATTGGTGATGATAACTCCTAGGTTTAAACTCCCATCATCCTCAAAATTCTCTCTCTCTTTTTGGTATTTTCTTTCTCTCAAATTTTTCTTCAACCTTCCAAAACTCTCTCAAACATCCAAAATTTTCTCTCCAAAAATAATCCTCCCTCTCAAGTTCACTTCTTCCTCCTTTTATAATCAACTCATCTACCTCCCATTCTAATTTCTCCACTAACTCCATCTCCCATTCTAATTTTTCCACTAACTCTTCTTCAACTTCATCTTCCATTCTCCATCTCTATCTCACATTCTAATTTCTCCACCTATTCTTCTCCATCTCCATCTTCCCTTCTCCATATATATCTCCCATTCTAATTTCTCCACTAACTCTTCTTCATCTCCATCTTCCCTTCTCCATTCTCATCTTATTTTCTCCATCTATTCTTCTCCATCTTCTCCTCTCCATCTCCTTTTCTCCATCTTCCCTTCTCTATCTCCTCTTCTCCATCTTCCCTTCTCTATTCTAATTTCTCCACTAACTCTTCTTTTTGTTATTTGCAAAATAATCACTCAAGTGTTAGGTATTTGCACTCTAGTCCCTGAGATTTTAAGTATTTGCAATTCAGTCCCTGGAGAAATATTTTTTTAAGTCCAAATCTCCTCACAATTTTCGACACACCTCTTCTATGCTTAGTCGAAATTCACCTCATGTCAAATTTAAGCTTATTTTCTGCCGCTGAAGATAATGCAAAATTTAATTAAAGCCCTTTGAAAAAATTGAGTCATTCTGGGTATAATTGGGCCAAGAAGAAAATTTAAAATATTAGAGGATAATGTCACAACTCCTAAAAGTGAAAAATAAAAATAAATTGACTCAAATTGAATTTTTTTTTGCCCTGATTCGAGACCATGCTCGTGAAGAAATACACGACCCCGAATTGGATTTTTTTTTAAATTTGCGATGGCCAACATGAAAAGAAAAATATTGAATATTTTTATGTATTTTTGTGGCCTCATATGTTATTATTTATTAAATATTTTCCTAATTTCTAAAAAATATATAAAAATACAAAAAAATTATGAAAAATTATTTTTTGTTCAAAAATGGTTCTCTAGGCTTGGCCAAGGTCTCCAAAGTTGATTTTTCAATTTTATGAATTTTTATGGATTTTTTATTAATTTTCGAAAATAAAAATACCGAAAAATACTGAAAATATGAAAAATCAATTTTTGGTCAAAATTGGTTCCCTAGGCTTGACCAAGGTCTCCAAACTTGAATTTTTTAATTTTATAAATTTTTATGGATTTTTTGTTAATTTCAAAAGAGAAAAGATGATTAAAAATTAGGTGTCAACAGCTGCTCCTCTTTGAAAGGAAGCTCGGCAGAGGTTCATTTCAAAGACGAGATGACACCAGAATCCTAATCGACTTAGTACACAAGAAAATAAAAAGTGTCATGACATTTGATCTCAAATACTCCTCTTAGCAAGTTCCGATCCAAACCCGGTTTGAGGAGGCTTTCATGCATTGAGATAGAGACAAAAAGGAGAGTTTACCTGACACTTACCTGCCCGTTGTGTGGCGATTGCCGGACACGCATGTTCTACTGAAAGTGGAATGAGAACCTAAGGATTCGTTATAAGAAAATCTTAGGGTGGTTGAACTTGGACCCGTATGGTAGGTCAACCCATGGTAGATTCCTAACGAAGGGATTCTACTTTAATTGAAATTCGACCCGTATGGTAGGTCACCCCATGGTAGAGTTCCTAATTAAAGGAATCCAATGGCGATCTATCCTATTTAGAGGATTCGTCTGAATTTTGACCCGTATGGTGGGTCGTACCATGATAGATTCCTAGTGAAAGGATTCTACTGATTAAACTCTGATTGAAATTTGACCCGTATGGTAGGTCACCCCATGGAAATGCCTGTAAGAAGGACTTTGGTGCCTATAAGAAGGACTTTTGGTTGCCTGTAAGAAGGACTTTGGTGCCTGTAAGAAGGACTTTTGGGTGCCTGTAAGAAGGACTTAAATGGATCATTCCGTATTGGGGTTTCCAATGGAAGGGTTCCAGAGATAGCATTTCGCCTAATTGGTGCCTGCTTTTCAAGACTTGAAAATGGACCTTTCCGTATCGGGGTTTCCGATGGAAGGGTTCTAGAGGTGGCATTTCGCCTGATTGGTGCCTACTTTTCAGGACTTTGAAGATGGACCTTGCAGTATTGGGGTTTCCAATGGAAGGTTCCAGAGACGGCATTTTCACCTGATTGGTGCCTGCTTTTCAGGACTTGAAAATGGACCTTTCCGTATCGGGATTTCCGATGAAAGGGTTCTAGAGGTGGCATTTCGCCTGATTGGTGCCTGCTTTTCAAGACTTTGAAGATGGACCGTTTCGTATTGGGGTTTCCAATGGAAGGTCTCTAGAGATGGCATTTCGCCTGAAGTTGAGGCCGTATTGCTTTCTTGCGCAGATGAGGTCTTTGAGAAATGAAGATGTATCGCCTTCTGGTGTAGGTAAAGTCTTCGAAGATAGGAGGCCGTGCTGAAAATGCTTGGCGAGCATTTGCCAACAGGGCTTGTTTGTTCAATAGCCCTTGGATGAATTTCGAGACCTCGGAGGGTAACTCGACTATCAGGAATGCACTATCTGTCAGACAGTGTAAGAGGTAACATGTGCAAGCATTTTTATCAATGAGTTCATCGGTTCATGAAAAACCATCCAGTTGAGTTTGCAATGATTAAAACCGTATGTGTATGCTCATAATGTGGATCATGCATGACTATTCTGTCAAGTTTGCATTTCCAATTCTGTTCAGGGAGGTTATCATGTCATGAATACCTCGAATGTAACCTGAATGGGGACTTCAGTCCGAAAGGGCTTTCTCTCACTCTCGAGAAAGGCTGTTTATCCTGATTGCAGGATTTGAAAAGAAATCACTCAACCTTACCATCATCGCATTCAGCAAGGGTCTGAGTAATCTCGCAATTGGTACGACTACGTCGATCTGGAGGTCTTAATTAGGACTATAATGTAGGCTGGGTCAAGGCTTACTAAAGGGGACTCTTTTGAGTCAAGGCCATTGACAAAAATGTCTTCATTATCTGCTCCGGGTTTACAAGTCAGGAACCCTGCAAAAATGAGAGAGAAACAGTCTTGCTCGAACTTCTTCGAGCGATGCTTAAAATCATTCAACTCTTACGTTAATTCAAGTGCTCTAATCAGAAGAGACTTTCAAGGGTTGTAACGTAGGTTGGGATTTAGGACTGAGAAACGAAAGGCTCGTTTTGGCTCAGAAAAATATATGAGAAATGCTTGGTGTTGGTGATCATTGCAGTCTTGTCACCGATCTTTGACCTTCCTGAATTTGTCTTCAATGAATACCACCATTGACTGAGGGGTGGTAGTTCTTTTGCTGGAAATTGCATTTTGTAAATTCTCTTTTGAGCGTTCTCAAAATCAGAAGTATATTACAGATGAATGGGCATTGACCTTGCTTTTGATAGGCACTTTGCTTTTTCTATCCCAGATTTTTTAGAGTAGCCCTTGCTTTTCTTACTCCTGACTCCCTTTTGTTTAGGAGCAGGCCCATTTTTTGGCTACACTTGTTTTTCTTTTTGACAAGATGATTTTCAAAAATTGATACTAGACATCACATGAAAAGTCTAGCACATGACATAAGTTCATTTCGAGGGTTCATTGTTGACCCAATTTCTTTGATTCTGCTTCTTGAGGAAAGCGTCATCCTTCTTTGGAATGAGCAATGATCACCAACAAGGGCTTGTGAAATGAATTTCTAGGCTCAATGCAAAGGATGTGTAGGATAGAGAAACGAATGCTCTTTGTCATCCTAAAACACTTGAATTAAAATTCGAGTTAAATGCAAAGAAACACTCGAAGATTGATATTAGTCCAAGTAAGACAATTTCTAACCATTTTCATCATGATAACTACTGGAACTACCTCCATTTGGCCCCGATGTGGGGTGGTTCTTGACAGGGGTTATAAAATGAATCCGCCGCTCAAATGGGTTGCCAATGGGCACCTGTAGTGTTTAGGGTAGAGAAATGAATGCCTCTTTCCTTTCGGCTATTGTACCTTTTGCGAGAAAACCCATTGCCTTGGGGAATACGGAATCTACTTGGCACACAACTCACTGTGGATGTGGGACGTGTATGAAAATGGGGTCGCCTTTCATCATCCTGTCATGCCCCATTCTACACATTCGACGTATCATATGCAGTTTATGCCCCCAGTCAGAATTGGCAAAATTAAACATACAGCATAGTCATGCATGAATCATGGCATGTGTAAATATGATGCAGATGTGGCAATTTTTAGCACTTCGTGTGTTTACAGAATGTGCAAGTATGGACGAGAATTTCCTAGGAAAGGAAGAGATTCGAATTGCCCCTAGACGTGCTGACTAAACAAATTGAGGGCGTACTCCTTAAGTCAAGGAGTGGTTTGTCTCTGGCTTTGCTCCTGCAAAACAAAATGCATGGGTTAAGCGAAGCGTTTGGGCCTTCTCAATGTTAATAACCGTCACGGTTGCCGGTCAAACGTCCCTTTTTCAATCCAGGGTTGTTGCCCCATTTTCATCAGAATGGATCTTGTCAGATGATTATAATTTTTGCCCATTGGGGCTGTTTTCTTTGACGTATCAGATGTTAGTTTAACATTTCCTGTAAAAAGGAAGAAAACATGTTAGCTAGTATCGGAAATGATGAACTGGACACGATACTGATTTACCCTTGAGCGCTTCGCGCAACTCCTTTACCAGCTTCACCACTCGGGATTTTCTCCGTTGGTATGTCAAGTTAGACATTTCCTGTCAAATAATGGAGGAGAAGACGTGTTAGCTAGTATTAGAAATGATGAATTGGATACGATACTGGTTTACCCTTCATCTTGCACGCTTTGCATGATCTCTTTATCGGGTTCACTGGATCGAGTTTGTCTCCAGTTTCCGTTGGACGCTTTATCATTAGGGGCCAGGCTGTGGCAAAGCATGGGCCTTGATTTCGCTCATCGAATATCCTGATTTCTTTCGTTCCAGATCACTGTTATTCCTCATGCTCTCAGGCCCATTAGGCTGTAGGCGTCTATGGAGGCTCTCTTTTAAGGGTTAATCCACGGATGGTATGATCTTGTCGTATTTGGCAAATCTACGCCACAATGCTCTCCAAAGTATTTTACAACCCCTGTTAAGACGGAATAAAGTAATTCAGAATTCGAGACGATCAGGGGAAGATTGAAACGATACAAAACTACCCATCTCTAAGGCTGCTCGCGTCTTTCGCTCGTATTCCCCTTTTGTTTGAAGCTGTCCATCCAGCAATAATGTCCACGGATCAATTTGCCCCGAATTTTGTTCAATACGCATTTGGGTATGCTCGTGTTCTCGGGTCGATTTGCAAATTCCATCAATTCGTCGCGAGGTTGGTGAGGTGGCGGATTCGAGCATTTAATAGGGGGAAGTCGGATCATTACTCCTTGCTTTTACATATTACAAAAGCGGAAAAACATATCACGCAAGGGAATAAAACACGTTCACTCATTCAGGATCGATTCTGCTTCCTCAGCAGGCTCTCCCATGATCAGCTGGTTTCATTCTGGACCAGGTACGCATCGGCTATGTTGAAGGACCCGTGATCTCAGCTTCGAAATACAGACTCCCTGTGCATATTACAGTCCTTGTGCTTCATTAACATTAAACTGGTTGATCATGGCGGTGAGTTCATCGTCAATGCCGCTTGCCTGGTGGTGATACATCTCCCCTTCCCCGGGAGGTATTGATGCTGATCCAGTAGCATTAGTCTTTTTGTACCCTCCTCCAACAGAACTCGATTCTGTTATAAACTGGTCTAACTCGCTTCTCAAACACGCATTTTCAATCCTCAGATCATGCATTTCATCGAAGGCGAGGAGGAGGCTGTTGCAGTTAGGGCAGGTGGCGGAGTCAAAAGCCTCTTTATACATCTTGTTTTCCGCTTGGAGGTTTTCATTTTCAACTCTTAGAAACTCGGCTTCGTTGTGCTCATGACGAGTCTTCATTCGGGTTCGCCTATTTTGAAACCAGAACTTGATTTGTGAAGGTTCAAGTCCTAGCTCTTGACTTAGTTCCATTTTCTGTTTGCCGTCTGGCATAGGACATGTTCTGAAGAAATCCTCAAGCCTTTGTACTTCCTCCTTAGTATGGCGACGGTAACGCTTCTTTTGACCCTTACCGTTGTTGTCCTTATCTTTACTGAGATCTTGGACGTCGTCGGCGGAAGGGCCAGGCTCCATAGGCTCGATCCCAAACATGGTTTCGAACTCTTCCTCTCCCATATTCAGCAGGCAACGATAGCTTTCGGAAGTATTGGGTTGAGACATCTTCGATTTGGTCGATGATTTCTCAAGGTTTACTATATCTTTCTGTATTTTCACTCTCTCTGAACCGTGTATGCTTTAAAACTCTCTTCAACGTATGAATAAAGATTATCAGGAGGATGTCTCTTTTAAAATTTGGCGTCGGCTTAGCATATGTATCGCTTCTCCCGAGAGTTCTGTCTTTCTCAACCTTTCCTGCGTGTTTCTTGCTTGGCTCGTCTTTTCTCATCTCTTCATAGTGGTAGGGTCCCTATCAACGTCTCTACCGTCGATTTGCTGGCGTGTTCTCCTATAAAAACGAATCCCATTTTCCTTGTCTCCCACCCAAGTCACCTTTCTTTCTCCTTTTTCAAAGTTGTGTCATCCCGTCAAACTTTTGGCAGAGATGTCGGATTTGCTTGGCTCGAGATTGGAGACGAGTAGCGGAGGTGATGCTGATAGGGAATGGTAGACAGGAAAATCTGGCAAGTAGAGACTTTCACTGCAAAAATGAAAATGAATGCGGTAGTATATGTTCTTCATATTCTAGAAAAATTGGAACGATACTGTTTTACCCTTGTATGTACTTCCATTGAATTTGAATTGAGGAAGTTCCTTCATTTGGATTGGATTGGATTGTATGTCCCAAGTTGTCCTTCACTTTGAGCTTGCCACATAAGTGCTTTGCTTAGTTGGGCCTTGTTTTCTTTCGGGTTGCTTTGGACCATCATCATTTTTTATGCCATCGGGTCCGTGGACCGGAGGGCTCCTTTAATTTAAAGGTTACCTTCAAGGCAAATGAGTCCTATCGCATTCCATTGGGTCATTTCATTTTGCGACACTCTTGAGGCAATTTGCAATCCCCCGTCTTCGAGCTCGCCTGGGCTCTTCACTTGAAATTTCCTTGTTCAAGGTCAATTCTGCCTCTCCTGCGGCTCTTCGATAATCAGCTAGTCTCGTGCTGGTTCAGGCATGGATGACCGATGTTTGAGAGTCCCTAATCACTGGCTTCCGATCATGGCTTCGGATGTCTGTCAACCTTAAACTGGTTGACCAGGGCAGTAAGCTCATCATCTGGGTAATCTCTTGAACCTTCCAGCAACTGATGCTCGAATTGGGCATTATTGTTGGCAAATGCTGGCGGTAGATTTCTCATTCTGTCCTCGCCATGAGCAATTTGACTTCTCGAGCTGAAGTCTTCATCATTACTCCAGAAAGTGTGGGGATCACCAACTGTCCTGCTGCCAAGAACTCCTTCCATTCGAGGATTAGAGAAGTGGAAGTGCTCAGGATAATTTCTTGTCTGATTCTCTGGCTGCGCAGGCGCGCTGATCATGGGATGAATTCTAGCCACGGGTTGGTGCTTAAACCAAGGAGTCTGAATACACTGCCCCTGCGGTCTATACTCTTGAAGAGCATTATGGTGATTCTGGGGGATACTTTGATTAACGCCTGGGGGATTGATGGCACGGCTACTGGTTTGGTTGATGATGGGAAGTGGCTCGCCCCATGCTAACCTGTGGAACTTATGGTGGCGAGGAGACTCGACGTTCAGGCTTGGATCAGTCCCGCCTTGGTTTTCTTGATTCTGAGCTGCATTGTGTTCTCTCACCCTTTTTCTGTACTTCTGAAGATGACTCGAAACATTTTCTTTAGTGAGTCCCTCTACCTTCATAATTTCCAGTATATGTTGCGGCCGTGCCGAATCGATTCCTAGCTGCTGAACTGCATTAACAAACATACGATGCAGCTCGGGAGACCAACTCATCTTCTTTCTCCAGTTGCTTGGAATAAAATTGAAGGCTTGATGCTCGTTCTCATGGTCGTGCAATTGCTTCCTTACCACGTGCTGCCATATGTTTTGAAGCATCTGAACCCTAACTGGTTTCGTTACGACGTCTTGGGCCCCGTTTAAGACAGCCTTCATCATGGCTTGCTGATCATCGCTTGCCGATATTACGAGGACTGGCATGTTTAATTTAGAATTGATGACTTCCAAGAGAGTGAAAACATCCATGTCAATCCCTACCATGGCGGTGAGGACGATATCAAACTGGTCACTACTCCTCCTTAATATCTCTAAGGCCTCTGTCGCCTTTGCTTGAGCTACAACCTTATACCGGCATTTTCTTAATACGGTAACAAGGATTGACAGAGAGACTGGATTACCGTCAATGGTCATGACCAGTAGACCCTCAGGGTAAGGAACTTCATCAGCTTCGACCAGGGTTGAACATGCGCCCATTTCCCTAATGCTCGACATATTTCTGGATCTAGGACTGCCGATTCGAGACCGCCTCAGGATGTCTTCTCGGACTTGAGGGATCACGGGATCGTTGATGGCTTCTCGTAACAGGCTTTGAAAGCCAATGCTTTGATGGTGAAGGTTTTGAATTCCTCTCCCACGAGAACTCCTTCTTCTCTATCTTTCTCCTGCGAGTTCGTGCAGATGAACCCTCACTATCAAATGAGGATAAATTCTCTCTCTGGCAATAGCAACGACTTCCCCCTTCACGGGCAGTGCTATTAGATTTACCGAGGGGAAAATCTGACATTCAGCTTTTGATTAAAGGGGAAATCCTCGTTTATCGCTCAGTTTGTCTTCTTCTTTCTTTTCGCGGTAGAGGGCCCCTGTCAAGATTTCCACCGTCGATTTACTGGCGAGTCCTCCAATGAAGACGAGTAATATCTCTCTTTCTGCCGAAAATTTCTTTGTCCCCCACTCAGCTCGTCTTTTCGTTCTTTCTTTTTTCAAAGCGGTGGAGTCCCGTCCAGCTTTTCCACAGAGACGTCAGGTTTGTTCGGCTCGAGGTTGCCACTTGACTGGAATTTGAGCCACCGGGGGTGTTGCCGACAGAGAATGGTAGATAGGAAAACCTATAAGGACTGCCCCTGTGAAATCAGTATTTAAATTGAAGCAGATTACCATCTTCGCATTCCGCTCATCTGCCTCACCTCTCTCTTTCAAAAATGGCCAATTCTCCTAACCACACCTTATCCGCCGAAGTCCTGGCTGGGTGGGAGAGACTCTACAATCTTCTTGGTAGAGGTTACGCTCATATAGCCAAAAACTCTACTGTTGAGGCTGAAATCCTTGGTTTATTCAGGACTGTGGACGCTGCTTCTGTTGAGGGTACCCAACTGGGGAAGGAGTATCGGAACTTCTCGACCGTCTTCATCAATTTTCTGGCTGCCTATAACCGCGCTTATGAGACGGTCCTTGTGACCGCCGTCGTGAAAGCTCGTTACCGAGACCGGCACGAGCGTCTGGCAACAGTTACATTTGTGGCTGATAATCACAAAAAGGCCCTCAAGTTTGCCAACGATCAGCTTTCGTGGCTGGTTCGTGATAGGGGAAAGCTGGTGGACCGTCTGGCCTTGGTCCGAACTTACGCCAAACAGGAGCCAGGCAATATTGTGATGAGGTGCAAATGCGGTTGGTTGCAGGAGAGGCTTGATGACATTACGGCAGACATTGCTTTCGAGAGGGCGGCGATTCCGGACCTGGAGTTTGCCATTGAGCATTACGAGGCCACTATGGCCCAAGTTAAAGAGAAGTGCGATCGCCTCTTCTTTAGGCTCGCGGAGCTTGATCCCGAGAACGCCCGGTGCACCCAGAGCATCAACTTCATGGAGAGCCAGCTGAGCTCCTTTGTGACGCTTATTAGGGCTCAATTTGATTTCACTTTTCCTCCCCAGTGAGTTGTTGTAAGGTTTGTTGGTGAATGGAATGAAGAGAAAGTTTCACGTGTTTGTGCTTTTCATTTTCCTGCCATTTCTTCGCCCATATAGCATGATAGGACGATTTACGGTACTGAAGACGTTGAGGCTTAACACTCTTCTCGGTGTTCTTGTTATCTGCTGCCGGCGATGATATCAAGGACATTGGCGAAGGGTTCGGTGGCGGCCCCCACCGGTCACAGCGCCGTGAGTCAGTCGTGTGAATTATTGCAAATCGACCACTCGATTAGTGCTCCAATAAACAAACCGGGCTGCCCGTTGCGTGCCCCACTTTACTCCTGCCTATCTCTTTCGGCGTCCACTTGAATGTGTCGGTCGCCTGTAGCGTTGGGAGAAATGATTGCGGACCATGCTCGGTAATAAAATACTAGTCCTCCAAAATCTTCCATGTGTTTTGAATCCGAGGAAGGTAAAAAGGCAAGCCTTTGTTCAATTTAATCAGAAAGGCGTCGCAAGGTCGGGTTCATAATCTTGCCCCATGGGTTTTGATTACAGTCTCGACTTTCTCAACAAAAATACATGAACCCTTCTAATACATTAAAAATGTCCCCAGGCCCGATCTGGATGCATTCACTACCCCTCATCAAAATACATGGCCCATACGTGCTGACTTATTGACACGATTCTGTCTCCGGAAGAATTGGCCTCTTCATATGCCCCTAGGGTTAACAATTTCTTCGCTTGCCCCCTGATTGTTATCACCAACGAGCCCGATTTTTCTCCACCCCAGGGTACCTATAATTCCCTGCAAAAGTAAAGAAAATAATCAGTATGTGATCCAATAGAGGTCGGTCCATGACTCCTAGATTGGCCCAATTTTAGTTTTCCATTTTATGAAGAAATCAGATGAATTTTCTTAGGAAGACATGGACAAATTTCCCAGAAAGAGTTTTCTTGCAGATTTTATAACTCAGAAGACTGTGGTAAAATCCATTGACATTTAACAAATTTCCCGAAGAAATTACCTTCTTTTATCACAATAAATTTTCAAGGGTAAATTTGTCAAGAAAATCTTGTATCCATTGAAGCAGTAAGGAGAAATGTGACAAAATCTTTTTATTGGCCGACAAAATTTCCCAAAGGGATTTTTCTGCATTCATCTTTTCAGAAATGGGACACCAATTTGATTTCGATTTTTCATTTTCTTTGAAAAAATGACCACGTGGTTAAGTCCAAAATTTAACTGACACTTATCATGGACCGACCAAAAATAAATACAAGACGAAGTTAGAAAACTTACTTTCACCGTGAAAAATACCATGTAGGTCACATAGACATGCACATGAATCGTGAGTTTAAATCTTAGCCTATCTACTCTAAAGGCTGACAAATTGAAGCGAAAGACTTACGGCAAGGCGACAATCTCGCGCACATAATCAAGATTAGCCGTGATCCGACGACGTAACCAGGATTAGCCGAGCCTTCCCACTTCGGCTGCTCGAGCTAAAAATTAAAACCACTGCTTTGGTAATCTTACCAAGCCTGAGGCCTAACTTTTAAACTCATTTTTGAAAAGAGGTTCGGGATTGAATCTGGGCTAACTTTCGACGTGATCTCACGCCGAACGCTAAAACCAAATCACAATACCATCCTAAAACTAGTAGCCCAGGTCCGGCCACGGGACGTGTGTGATGTAGTGCTAAAACTGTAAACACATGCATAACATTTAAATGCAAACACCGCTTCAATAATGTGCATAATTTAAATTGAATTCCCACACACCAGACCTGCAAAACAAAGGGTTAGCCAAACACTCTACCCCTTATAACTCCCATCCTGCAAAACTATTTAACACCTAAAGATCAGAATCCAACCAAGTCAAACCAAATGAATTTTCATGAAATTTTTCTGGCCTAAGTCCTCTAGGTTCTTAAATTTTTTCAAAAATTAAGAACAAGTTCCCAGCGGAGTCGCCAAGCTGTCGCGACCTAAAATTCATTTTTAAGTTAATGGATTACCAGATTAATTAATTAAATTAACTAACCTAGTTCGAGCTCTCCCAAGCTCTACCAAATCGCAACTTTGATTTTTTTTCACATGATTTTAGAATTTAGAGTCGCCACTAATCATTTTTGGTAGGTTGATTAGAAACCTAAGTAAATTAGCGGGAGGACTAAATTACTTCTACGAACCAGAGATTATGAGTTCGGGGACTTGGTTACACTAGTTAATTAAAACTAATGCCCTTTCGGTACCTTAATTTCATGGATATCCTGATTTGGCAATTCAGGCTTGGTTTATTCCTCAGGCTCTAGTGGAGTGCTCTCTTTTTGTGTTTACACCTCCATAAGATTTACCGTTGACTTGGAGTTGTCCTTTGCCTGACATAAAAATATGGAGAAATGAGAAATGGAGAAAGTGTATATAATTTTGTGCTAATTTGCGACTAAAACCACAAATAAATGAATAAATACAAACACTTAGCTCGGATTTGCTTGCTCGTTGACGAGGATGAACTCTTGATTTATGTTGATCGATGAAGGAATTGGTGATGATAACTCCTAGGTTTAAACTCCCATCATCCTCAAAATTCTCTCTCTCTTTTTGGTATTTTCTTTCTCTCAAATTTTTCTTCAACCTTCCAAAACTCTCTCAAACATCCAAAATTTTCTCTCCAAAAATAATCCTCCCTCCCAAGTTCACTTCTTCCTCCTTTTATAATCAACTCATCTACCTCCCATTCTAATTTCTCCACTAACTCCATCTCCCATTCTAATTTTTCCACTAACTCTTCTTCAACTACATCTTCCATTCTCCATCTCTATCTCACATTCTAATTTCTCCACCTATTCTTCTCCATCTCCATCTTCCCTTCTCCATATATATCTCCCATTCTAATTTCTCCACTAACTCTTCTTCATCTCCATCTTCCCTTCTCTATCTCCTCTTCTCCATCTTCCCTTCTCTATTCTAATTTCTCCACTAACTCTTCTTTTTGTTATTTGCAAAATAATCACTCAAGTGTTAGGTATTTGCACTCTAGTCCCTGAGATTTTAAGTATTTGCAATTCAGTCCCTGGAGAAATATTTTTTTAAGTCCAAATCTCCTCACAATTTTCGACACACCTCTTCTATGCTTAGTCGAAATTCACCTCATGTCAAATTTAAGCTTATTTTCTGCCGCTGAAGATAATGCAAAATTTAATTAAAGCCCTTTGAAAAAATTGAGTCATTCTGGGTATAATTGGGCCAAGAATAAAATTTAAAATATTAGAGGATAATGTCACAACTCCTAAAAGTGAAAAATAAAAATAAATTGACTCAAATTGAATTTTTTTTTTGCCCTGATTCGAGACCATGCTCGTGAAGAAATACACGACCCCGAATTGGATTTTTTTTTAAATTTGCGATGGCCAACATGAAAAGAAAAATATTGAATATTTTTATGTATTTTTGTGGCCTCATATGTTATTATTTATTAAATATTTTCCTAATTTCTAAAAAATATATAAAAATACAAAAAAATTATGAAAAATTATTTTTTGTTCAAAAATGGTTCTCTAGGCTTGGCCAAGGTCTCCAAAGTTGATTTTTCAATTTTATGAATTTTTATGGATTTTTTTATTAATTTTCGAAAATAAAAATACCGAAAAATACTGAAAATATGAAAAATCAATTTTTGGTCAAAATTGGTTCCCTAGGCTTGACCAAGGTCTCCAAACTTGAATTTTTTAATTTTATAAATTTTTATGGATTTTTTGTTAATTTCAAAAGAGAAAAGATGATTAAAAATTAGGTGTCAACACAAACTAGCCACAAAAGTGGAGAAACAATTGAAGCATAGTAAGGGTTTGTTGATCAAATCTTCGACAAGGGGGACATCCTTCTTTAAGGGTGGTTCTTCTAGCAATGTCGAAAGTTCATGAGCAAAAGACAAAGGCAAGGAGAAAGCCATGGAGTCCGTCACGGAAACTCCTAAAAGAACTGATAGTGGTAGTGGTCAAAGATGCTTTAAGTATCAAGGTTATGGACACTTTGAATTTGAATGTCTAAATCGAAGAATTATGACTCTTCAAGAAATCGAAAAGATCAACATGGGACTTCTAGAAGCTATGCAAGATCCCGACCAGATTCACACTAAATCTGTGGAGGAAAATGAAATCGTTGAGCAACCAGATGAAGGAGAATTGCTCGTTATTTGTAGACTTTACATGCTACAATCATTCCAAAGGCAAATGAGCAAAGGGAGAATATTTTCCAAACTTATTCCACAATTATTGGAAAGGTATGTAACTTGATCATTGATAGTAGAAGCTGCACCAACGTAGCGTCGATAACTCTAGTCAATAAGTTGAATCTTCCTGCTTTCAAACACTCCCAACAATACAAGTTATAATTACTAAACAAGGGGAACGATCTCCAGGTAACAAAGAAAACATTGATTTCATTTTCTATTGGGAAAAGTTATAGTGATCAGATTCTCTGTGATGTTATTCCAATGGATGCATGTCACTTATTGTTGGGAAGGTCGTAGCAGTTTGATAGAAAAGCCATCCATGATAAATAAAAAAACACATACTCCTTCCAAAAAGAACATAAATGCATCACTTTTGCACCTTTATCCTCTTCCATGATAAGCAAAAGTCAACCTGGGGAGGAAAACACTAGTAGAGAAAATCTATTCTTGAATGAAACACGGGTGCAGCGAGCCAATACCAAACAAAAATTTTTTTTTCTTTGCTTATGGTTGAAAAGCCAAAAGGTGAGATTGAGAGATCCTTGCATCCAAAAATGCAATCCTTGATTGATGAGTTTAAAGATGTTTTTCGAGAGGATTTGCCACATGAGTTACTATTAATACTTGATTTTTAATCATCTTTTCTCTTTAAAATTAATAAAATTATAAAAATCAACTTTGGAGACCTAGGCTAAGCCTAGGAAACCAATTTTGACCAAAATATGATTTTTCATATTTTCAATATATTTCAGCATTTTTATTTTCAAAAATTCATAGAAAATCAAGAAACAAATAATAAAATTACAAAATTAACTTTGCAAGCCTTGGCCAAGCCTAGGCAACCATTTTTGAACAAAAAATAATTTTTCATATTTTTCGTGTTTTTTAATATTTTTTCAAAATATACAATAATATTTGAAAATTCGAAAAAAAATAGCATTTGAGGCCAAAAAATATGAAACATAGTTAGTATTTTTATTTTTATATTTCTCTTCATTTTAGCCAAAGAAAATCTACAAAAATTAATTTAGAATCGAGAATTACTTTGTTAGTCTCATTTTCAAATGAAATAAAAAATTATAAAAAAATTCATTTTAGCTCTGTAATTTTCGATTTTTTTGCATTTCTGGAGTAATGACATTGTCCTCCAATAGCCCAAATTTTTCAATGTCCTAATGGTGCACTTTTTGTTCTTGCGTTCGATCTGCTGAATTCAATCTATCGTTTGACACTTCACTCTCTTAGACAATCCTCACTAGTCCATGACAATGGAAAGATCCATCACACCTTTCTCCTTTGCATTGCTTGCTTCTCTAGCTTCAGCACTTGTGCTTATGGTTCAAGCCGAACAAATTCCAGGTTTTATCATCATTAATTGCGGGGCAACATTTGCATGCACGTACAAGGGAACCGATATCACATACGAACCGGATGAAGGATTCATTGACTCTAGAGAGATCATGGGGACATCTAGCGCGCTCTCATATCTAGATAATCTACAATCACGAACTTCGGGGAGTACAGTCTCGCTTCCTTCCTCAAATCCTTTCAAGTCGAATATATAAATCCCATCACGAAGCTTTGCGTCATCAGAGCTTCTAGGGACAAACACCAGAAAGTTTGGGCTGCAATCACTTTGGTCATGAGCATTGGAAATTACCCTGTGTTGTTTAATTTACTGGACTTGAGCAAAATTATCAAGGCCTATAAAAAGGCTGCCTCGAAGAGTGATGAGCTGAAATTTGAGCGGTACAAGCATGTCTCTAGTTCCCGTCTCACACCTGAGAAAGATTAAAATTTTGGGACACTAGGAGATAGCACTTCGAGGAACACAATTGAAAGACACGACAGAGACCCCGTTGAAGGCACGGATCAATAATTTTGGTAGGAGAAAGAAAAGTTGACAGGAAGTCGTACTTGAGAGGCTGAAGAAGGCCAACCGCCGAAAGTACTGAAAATAAAAGAAAGAGAACCCAAAGGCAATCCTACTAGAGGTTCTTTTCGGTGGTGGGGTGGACCTCGACCAAAACAAAAGAGAAAAAAAAAGAGGTGGCAATCAAAAGCAAAAGCAAGAAGAACATCGAAAGGAGGGGAAAGGAGATCTTTAGTGGAGAGCACATATATTGCGGCTGGACACTCCACTCGAAAAAGGAGAAAGAATGGGAATAAAAAAAGGGGGGTGTGTTTATCTCTTTAAAGGACGGCGGAGAAATGGGGGGGAGAGGTCCAAATGGGGGGACCATTTTTTTTAGGGGGATCTCTTCATAATTTTAGAAAAAAAACTAGGAAAAAACACTTCCAGAGAGAGAGAGGGCAGAGGCATCGAGAACTGGACAGATGAGGAGTTCTCAGGGGAACTGGCAGAAGGCGTGACTGATGCGGCCGAACCGTTGGAAGAACCCTTGATTTTGAGTGTGGAATATCGAGTTGCTCCAAACAAGGATTAAGTGTCGAGATGCTGTCCAATCCTACTGCAGCGTGTAGACTAGAGAACCTGTGAGCCTGAGGTGAAGTTTACTAAAAAAGAGATTAGTTGGAGCACGCCCCTCTTGTTCTTCAACTTCCAGTATTTGGTTTTACCATCTTGAGCTGCAGCCATCGAAGTCTCCTGAAGTATTTCTCTTGAAGTTAGGTTGTTGTGATCAAAGAGGATTTCTGTATGATGTGATGGCGGTGCTTTGTGAACTTGAGCTTATAATCAAGAGAGTTAAGGTGTCCAGAAGACCTGATGGAAAGCGATAGACCTCTTTTTCATCACTGACTTCCAAAGGTCATCACAGTGGGTGCACAGGACTCTTACAATGGCGAAGTCACCATACTCGTTACTGGATATCTTACTAGAAAACCACCAAGTTGATGAAGAATACATGTCCGTTTTGAGGGTGTTTTCTGTCTAAGGTGGTCACTTTGAATGGAGTAGGAGGAAGATAGAAGGAGAATTATTTTTTCTTTGAAGGCCAGAGGTTACGAAGACTGGTAACTTGGACGTACAGACGAGATTTGGTGGACTGACTCTTGAGCAACAAAAGGAGAGTTAGCCGAGTGTAAGGAGGTTAGAGAATTTGACTTTCCAGATGTAGAGCAAGATAAGGACTAGTGAGGCGGTGTTGCGCAGGCAGTTGTGGACACGATTCAATTGGGTGAAAGACCTTAAAGATCGTGAGGCTGAAAGTTGAGGGTGTAGTTACGCTTAACATAGAGAGTGTTAGGAGTATGCCTTAAAGCAACCATATGATGGTCACATATATTGCATAAATATTGTACTATCGATATTTAACTAATGGCAAGACGACTGCTTATTCATCTTGTCCCCTTATTTTAGATGAATAAAGTCCATTAGATCAATTAACACTGATACCTATTCTTGATACGTCAAGAATATCTACGACGGGTCATCAGTTGGTCTCTGATCTTCAAAATTGATTCCTAGTCGAAGGATCGTGGATTGGGCATCCACGAGCCGATTGAGACCATTGTGTTCGCAGCCTCACTATTGAGCATTGGATGCCCATTGGGGATGACGAGTCACAAGTCATCGAACGTTAGACGTCTAAGTTGGAACGCATGTGTTCGTATCGAAATGAGTTCACAAGTATATTAGATGGTTGTGGTTCACAAGTACGATATTAGCCGATCATTGATCCGCCTCTGTGCATGATGGTCATAGTCCTCCATATACGAAGTCACAAGCATGGGCAATAGTTGAGATCTATCTCCTCATTAGATTAGGTTGATGTCCTATGCGATCTATGCGCGACGGTACATTAGAAAATCCTTGGCCAAGGCAAAAGTCGAGAGGAGTCTCGCCGAATGCACGTTAAATAGATTTGTGCATATGATCGAATCTGTGGGTTTCACTCGAATAGGAATGGCCCTCATTCGAGGGGGACATGGTAAGATAGAAGGACTAAATAACACCGATCCAAGGCCAACAGGTTCACTTTGTCCTTATACTTCATTCTGACTGGGTAACCGTGATATGTTACTAGACGTCACTCGAGGTTTGTGAGATCTAAAGATTAATTTGGGACGATTAATTCCTTGAGGAATCTCTCTACCAATTTAGGGGTGAACCTAGGGATGTCACACGCCTTAACCGACATCTGGCGATGTCCACAACGAAGATGGGATTTCGAGAATACGATAGGACTATTTAGATAATCAAAAGGAGTTGAAACAGATTGGATTTGTTTCCCTTTTCTAATGCTCACTAAAGGACGAAATAGATGACACAAGCATGACATCAGGATGATGTCATTGATAATGTAATGGTTACATCATGTCTGCATCATCATTGGATAAGAATAGTTATCAAAAAGAAAGGATAAGAAAGGTTATCTTCTAGAAAGTTAAAAGAATGATAGTAATTCCTATCCGTTTGACAGAGATGTTTAGCACGTCAAACGACATGATTTGATCACGAAACTCAAGGGACTTGAAATCTAGAATGTCTATAGCCTGTGGATAAAGATTGCCACTGAAAATGATACCATTTGGGCCGTCCAAATGGGCGTCCAAATCTGGCGGACGGGCCGGTCAAAGGGGGCTAAATATCCGCCTTTGGCCACCGCTCAATAGGCGGGGCCCACGTAGCTAGTCAAAGGCAGTTTGATTGCCTTCGACCAGGGTCTAGTTGGCCACATGGGCCAGCTGGAAGGACACGTAGCGGCCTCCCAATAGGCCGCCACGTAAGGCGTTTTAGAGGGGCGGTTTACAATGCCCCTCCCCCTTTTTCTCTCTCTCATTCCATCCTCTATAAATAGAGGTGAGGGCCCTCAAATTCTAAGGTTGGACGCTCAAGAAAAGCACACATAGACGTGCCAAATTTCATGTGAAAGTGAGCTCGAGAATCAATCAATTCGAATACACAAAGTTTGTGTTTCCATTGGTTGAAAACGAAAGGTTCGGATTGAGACGCCGCGAGGATTACTAGTATAATGTGTGGGCCGTTTCTTCGAATCTCCATCTTCAAGGTCGCATGGGTGTTGAGACATGTCTGAACTAAAGGTCCGACACCTCTTGGGCTTGAGGACTAAGAAGCAGAGCCACATCCATCCCCTATTATCCAGGTACGTTTCTAAACTAAATTTAGAAAGTTCAATTTTCAATTAAAGTATACGAGGATTTCTAAGACGATCCGAGGCGCCATTCGAATTTATTTTCTTTTACTGCGCGTATGATATGTTTTTTTTACGTATGTGATGAGCACCCGAGACCATTAGAAACCCAACAAGTGGTATCAAAGCCATGATTAGAACTCTCGTATACTTGGTTGATTCGATTTTTGACGATACTTAGAATATCCTCATCGGGTTTTCGAAATTGGTTTCAAAACTTCGCAGGCCCAACCCCATGCATGTCTAGACTTGACATAAGGCCTCGAGGATTGTTGGATGAGCTCGGATAGGCGGTAAGACTGCCCATGGTTCGCGGCTAAAGACGTGAACCGCCAAAGGCCATGAAGGTCAATGGCGGTTCCACCACCTTTGACTGGGTCAATGGTCAAAGGCGGCCACCACCTTTGACTAAGTCAAAGTCAATGGTCAAAGGTGGCCACCGCCTTTGACCAAGGGCATACACAGTATTTTTGCAAAATTAAATTGTTTTGTTTTGCAAAAGACGAATCGAATCAATTTGATCGTAAATGTTAAAGTAGACTCAAAATGAGCTCAAATTTGGTTGAGTACTTGGAAACGAGCCTCTGATCAAAACTTACACCTTCAGCCATGAACTATGGTGGATTTGGGCATTTCAGGGTTGTTTGGACACGTTTCTGACTCTATTTTTGCGATTATGGTATCACACATCGTAAATTGTTACGAATTAATGTATCACTACTCTTTTAATGTCTAGAGCATGTCTTATGATATGTATGTGATATAAATATGATGTCTATTCTGGCGAACGGGTTATTATCTATTTGGAGGATATGTCTGCTGCTGCGAGTTGTTGCTAGGACTAGTAGAAATGGAATAGATATAGGTGAGACCTGTTTTGAGAACTAAAATTTCCTCAATTAAATATCAAGTTATAACGGGTATTAGACTCATGGCCTACCGCCGTCGTGGACTTGATGCTCTGCCAAAGTGAATTGATTGACTTGTCATGGGTACATAGGGGTTAATTGCCATCTATGACGGAGGACTAATCCATAAAAGCATTGGATGCTATGGATATTGAAACTAGGCGGTTCCAATAGCTGTTAGGTGAGGATTCGTATGTATTTCAATATCTGCAAGTGACGGTGGGTTAGACTTGACTCTGGTCATGAGGTCAATAATTGTCATGTGAGACCTTCATGACCTAGAGGCCGAATAATGATTGGGATGAGTATGAGATGCTTGGATTGATTGATCGACTCATCTAATTCTTATTGAACGCCAATAACTGTCAAGTGAGGCAGACCATAAACTAATGGGGCTCCAATACCCACTAGTAGTCTGGCCCAATGAGGACTACTGTTTCTCACTAGAAGAGTGTGAGATTCGATAAATTTAGTGGGAGCCTATTTCATTTAAAGGCCAAAATGAAATAGTAGGTAATCGATAGATAATACCTAACGACTTGATTTTCTGCACTCGGTTTTTTACGTACTCTGTGAAAATGGTGAACACAAACCTAATTGCCTCAATTCAGGACAAGAACTACCCGACTGGTCCAAATTTCAATGATTGGCTTGAAAATTTGAGGATTATCCTCAACATAGAGAAGCTCGGATATGTGCTGGACAGTGACGTACCAACTAAGCTCCATGATGGTACGACCACAAACGAGCAAGACACTTATGAAAAGTAGAAAGAAGATGACCTAAAAGTTAGGTCGTACATATTGTCGTCCATGAACAATGAATTCTAGAGGAAATATGAGCACATGGATAGTGCAAGGTCGATTATTCTTCATTTGAAAGAGTTCTTCGATGAGAATAGTCGGACTGCTAGATATAATGTATCTAAGGGACTGTACCGCATGAAGATGCCAGAGGGTGCCTCTGTCAATGATCATGTTCTCAAGATGATCTGGCACATAAAAGAGCTTGCAAGACTAGACCTCGTTATGGATAATGAGCTGGCTGTAGATTTGATCCTCCAGTCCTTGCCTGAATCCTTCTCAAGCTTTGTTCAAAACAACCACATGCGCAACATGCAAAAGACTTTGGCAGAACTTCATAGCATGTTAGGTATATGAGAAGGAAATACATAGCAGAATGCCAAATGTGATGGCCATTATTGAACCGTCTTCCTCGAAGAGTAAGACTTCTTCGAAAAGGAAGAGAAAGTTTAAGAAAGTTGTGCGAAAGTCAAAAGCAGACAAAGGGACCTGTCATTATTGCGGGGTCTTTGGGCATTGGAAGATGAATTGTAAGAAGTACCTCTCCAACTTAAAGGTTAAGTAAAAGGACCATCCCCGTGGAGGTATGATCTCTGTGTTATTGAAACTAATCTTATGGTTAGTTCACAATCTAGCTTATGGGTTCTAGATTCAAGTGCGATGTCACATATTTGCATGTCGTTGCAGAATCTGCAAATAAGCCAGATGCTAGGGCAAAATGAGATAGTCCTAACTTTTACGAATGGAGCAACAGTTGCTACCATAGCTGTAGAGACTTGCCGTGTATTTTTACCTAGTGGACATGTAATAGTATTATCAAACTATTTGTATTATGAAAGAGCTGTACGGAACATAATATCTATATCTCGTCTAATAAGAGAAAATTATGAATTCTCATTTACATATGATATGTATTCCATCTTTCATAGTAGAAAGGTGGGGTAAGTCCACCACAAGTGCCATAACTTTTGTACAGCGCTCACTTGAGTGCCATAACTTTTTTTTCTTTCACTTGAGTGCCATAACTTTTCAAAATCGTTCACTTGAGTGCCACTTCACCTTTTCCGGCCACCAAGTCAGCTTTTCCGGCGGCCACGTCATCTTTTTTAGGTATCCACGTCAACTTTTTCAGCTGCCACATCAGCTTTTCCGGTGTCCACGTAAGCAATAGCACTCAAGTGAACCATTTGTAAAAGTTATGGCACTCAAGTGAGCGAATAAAAAGTTATGGCACTCAAGTGAGCGCTGCACAAAAGTTATGGCACTTGCAGTGTACTTACCCCATAGAAAGGTCATTGGTTCAACTCTACTAACAAATGGTCTTTTCACCATTGACGTGTCTGGTAATGAGATTACCAATTTAAATAAGCACAATGATATAAATGCCATTGAGAAGCGCCAAAGTAGTGGTCTAAATCCCAAGTACCTGTGGCACCTCCAATTAGGTCATATTGGAGAGGGCAAGATTAACAAGTTAAGCAATGGTGGATTTATCAATCCATCTGGTTTTGAAGCATACTCAACCTGTGAAGCCTGTCTTCAAGGAAACATGACCAAATCACCCTTTATGAGTCAAGGAGAGAGAGCCACTGATATATTGGGATTGATACATAAGATATATGTGGACCTATGAATGAAATTGCTAGAGGTGGGTTCTCATACTTCATTTCCTTTATCGATGATTATTCTAGGTATGGGTATTTATAGCTAATAAGGTACAAGTCTGAATCCTTTGAAAAGTTCAAGAGATTTAAAAATAAAGTTGAGAAACAGACAGGAAAAATATTAAGGTCCTTCGATCAGATCGAGGTGGAGAGTACCTTAGTATTGATTTCTTGGATTACCTCAAAGAAAATGGCATATTAGCATAATGGACACCTCCAGGGACTCCTGAACATAACGATGTATCAGAAAAAAGGAATTGTACCCTATTAGATATGGTGCGATCCATGATCAGTTACACCGATTTGCCCATCTTTCTCTAGGGATATGCCCTAGAGACCACAGCATACATACTGAACAGAGTGCCATCCAAGTCTGTCCCTACCACACCATATCAGATGTGGCATAGTAGGAAACCAAGTCTTAATCATCTTAGGATTTTGGGATGTCCATCCTTTGTAAAAAAGCTAAAATCAGACACATTGAAGGCAAGGTCTGAACAGGATCATTTTATAGGATATCTGAAAGAAAGTCTTGGATATTACTTCTACTTCCATTTAGACCAAAGAGTTTGGGTTATAGGCACACCACTTTTCTAGAGAAATAGTTCATCCAAAAAAAAAGGCGAAGGCCGCAGGATAATCCTACGAGAAGGAAATAAAGAAGTAACGACTCCGATCTCTGATTCAGTGGGAGCTTCAGATACACAACCTCTAAGAAGGAGTTTAAGAGTGTCTCATTCTCCTAAACAATACTATGGGAATTTGGTTGATGAAATACAAACGATGTTTATAGTAAACGATAGCGATCAACGAAACGATCCTGATTCATATACAAAGGCTATATCAGATAAGGATTCTGACAGATGCCTTGAGGCCATGAAATCTGAAATCGAATCAATGTATTCCAACTATGTATGAACATTAGTTGACCCACCTGAAAGTATCATACCAATAGGCTGCAAATGGATCTTTAAGAGAAAGAACAATGCAGAGGGTCAAGTTAGAATATGCAAGGCTAAACTAGTGGCGAAAGGTTATCGCCAAAGAGAAGGTATTGACTATGATGAAACCTTCTCTCCAGTTTCCATGCTAAAGTCCATTAGGGTTTTATTGGCCATAGTTGCACACTTGGACTATGAAATATTCCAAATGGACGTTAAAACGGCGTTCCTTAATGGATTTCTTGAAGAAGATATCTATATGGAATAGCCGCCTGGTTTTGAGTCCAAAGGAGAATATCATAAGGTGTGCACGCTTAAGAGGTCCATTTATGGACTGAAACAAGCCTCAAGAAGCTAGAACATCTGATTTGATGAAGTGATCAAATTGTTTGGCTTCATAAAGAATCCGGATGAGCCCTGTGTGTATAAGAACTTAGTGGGAGCGCTATTGCGTTCTTTGTCCTATATGTGGATGACATATTGTTGATTGGTAATGATATACCAATGCTGTCATCCATTAAGCTGTTCTTGTCATAGAAATTCTCCATGAATGACTTAGGAGAAGCCACCTACATTTTGGGCATCAGGGTCTATAGGGATAGATCCAGACAATTGCTTGGCCTCTCACAGTCAACGTACATAGATAAAGTGTTGAAAAGGTTAAACATGGAGTATTCCAAGAGAGGGTTGTTATCATTTAGACATGAAATATGTCTTTCTAAGGGGCAATATACCCTGAAGAGAGACAGAAAATGGCGAATATACCATATGCTTCAACCATTTGCAGCATAATGTATGTTATGCTATGTATGAGACTTGATATTGGGCCTGTTTGGTTCAACATTTCAAATGAGCTTTGGGGCTCTAAAGTTCTTTGGCCAAATGCAAATATTGTTTGGCTTTTTTTTACTCACATTGGGCAGATGCAAGTGCATTTGAAATGCTCTCCAAACCCCTTTGGTCCAATGTTCCTCAAGAGGTACTTTGAGAAGTAGCATTTCGAAAATGCTACTACAAATTTTTTAATTTTTTAATTTTTAATTTTTATTTTAAGAAAGTAATCAAAAATAAAAATAATGAAAAATAAAAATTATTTTTTCGAAAAATAAAAAAATGAAATGAAAATAATTAAAAATAGAAATAATGAAAATAAAATAATTAAATTAATTAAATTAAAAATAAAAATATTTTTAAAATAAAATAAAATAATAATTTTTTTAAAAAATATAAATAATAATAAAAATATTTAAAAATAAAAACTAATTTTTCGAAAAATAAAAAAATAAAAAAATAGAAATAATTAAAAATAAAACATAATTAAATAAAGTAATTAAAAAATTTAAAAAAAATGGAAAATTAAATAAAATAATTTTAAAATATATATAATCAAAATAAAATATAATTAAATAAAATAATTAAAAATTAAAAATTAAAAATTTTGGAAAAATAAATAAAATAATTTAAAAAAATATAAATAATAAAAATATAATATAATTAAAGAAAGTAATTAAAAATAGAAAAATAATTTAAAAATATAAATAATTAAAAATAAAATATAATTAAAGAAAGTAATTAAAATAACATAATATTTTTTAAAAAAAATAAAATTTTTTTTTGAAATAATTAAAAAAAATTAAAAAATTAAATCATTTACAAAGGCTAGTTTTTACCAAACAGCATTTACGTCAAAGTTGCATCCAAATGCACTTTTTAATTATAGTTTACCAAACAATATTTGCATTTCGCCAAACCCCTTTAGCTCAAAGGTATTTGCATTTTTTCAAAGTCCGTTGGCCAAATGCTGAACCAAACAGGCCCATTGCTTATACTGTGAGCATTACAAGCAGATATCAGTCAGATCCAGCTGAAGAACATTGGATCGCGGTCAAGAAGATCCTCAAGTACTTAAGAAGGACTAAGGATTTATTCTTGATATATGGAGAAGCAGACTTTAAAATTGAGGCATATACGGACTTTGATTTTCAATCAGATCCTAATGACTTTAAGTCAACGTCTGGGTTTGTATTCATAATCAATAGTAGAGCAGTAGGCTGGAAAAGTTCTAAGCAAAGTATAACTGCTGACTCCACCACTGAGGCAGAGTATGTGGCAGCTTCAGAAGCTGCAAAGGAAGCCGCATGGATGAAGAAGTTCATCGCGGAGCTTGGAGTAGTTCCCGCTATTCGAGAGCCGATCCCATTGTTTTGCGACAACAGTGGAGCAATCACTCAAGCAAAGGAACCAAGGTCTCACCAGAAGTTCAAGAACATCGAAAGGCGCTTCAATCTCATTCGAGAAATCGTTAGAAGAGGCGACATCGCAGTGTAGAAAATCGCCTCCGCAAAAAATATAGCGAATCCCTTCACTAGGGTGTTACCCCAAGCTGTATATGAGAAACACATTGGTAGAATGGGTTTAAGATATCAGCATGGTTGGCTTTAGTGCAAGTGGGAGGTTGTTAGGAATATGCCCTATAGCAACCATGTAAATGTCACATGTATAGCATAAATATTGTACTGTCAATATTTAATTAATGGCAAGACACTTGTTAATTCATCTTGTCCCCTTATTTTAGATAAATAAAGTCCATTAGATCAGTTGAAACTGATACCCACTCTTGAGGTGCCAAGAATATCTGTGACGGGTCTTCAGTTGGTCTCTAATCTTTAAAATTGATTCCTGATCGAAGGATCGTGGATTGGGCATCCACGAGCCGGTTGAGACTAGTGTGTTCGTAGCCTCGCTATTGAGCATTGGATGCCCAATGGGAACGACAAGTCACAACTCTTCGAACGTTAGACGTCTAAGCTAGAATGTAGGTGTTCGTATCCAAACGAGTTTGATCGAATTCACTAAACGTGACGAAAGAGCAATGACTAACATAAAGGCTTCGTGCTTGGTCAATGTCTCGATCGCTCTTGGCTTTAGTGTGTTAATGGTACTCAGACCTATTCTACGATGATGGCTTGTATATTGGATGGATGTGGTTCACAAGTACGATATTGGCCGATCATTAATTCGCCTCTGTGCATGATGGTCATAGTCCTCTATATACAAAGTCACAAGCGTGGGCAACAGTTGGGATCTATCTTCTTATTAGATGAGGTTGATGTCCTATACGATCTATACATGACGGTGCATTAGAAAGTCGGTGGCCAAGGCAGAAGTCAAGAGGAGTCTCGCCGAATGCACGTCAAATAGATTTGTGCATATGATCAAATCTGTGAATTTGACTCGGATATCCATAGCCCTCATTCGATCGATACATGGTAAGACAGAAGGACTGACGGGTCATTAGTTGGTCTCTGATCTTCAAAATTGATTCCTGATCGAAGGATCGTGGATTGGGTATCCACGAGCCGGTTGAGACTAGTGTGTTCATAGCCTCGCTATTGAGCATTGGATGCCCAATGGTGATGGCAAGTCACAAGTCATCGAACGTTAGACGTCTAAGTTGGAATGTAGGTGTTCGTATCGAAACGAGTTTGAACGAATTCACTGAACGTGACGAAAGAGCGATTGACTAACATAGAGGCTTCGTACTTGGTTAATGTCTCGATCGCTCTTGGCTTTAGAATGTTAATGCTACTCAAACCTATGCCATGATGATGGCTTGTATATTGGATGGATGTAGTTCACAAGTACGATATTAGTCGATCATTGATCCGCCTCTGTGCATGATGGTCATAGTCCTCCATATACGAAGTCACAAGCGTGGGCAACAGTTGGGATCTGTCTCCTTATTAGATGAGGTTGATGTCCTATACGATCTATGCGTGACGGTGCATTAGAAAGTCGTTGGCCAAGGCAGAAGTCAAGAGGAGTCTCGCCGAATGCACGTCAAATAAATTTATGCATATGATCAAATCTGTGAATTTGACTCGAATATCCATAGCACTCATTCAATCGAGACATGGTAAGACAGAAGGACTGAATAACACCGAAACAAGGCCAAAAGGTTCACTTTGCCCTCGTACTTCATTTTTGACTGTGTAACTGTGATATGTTGCTAGACGTCACTCGCGGTTTATGAGATCTAAGGATTGATTTGGGACGATCAATTCCTTGAGGAATCTCACTGCCACTTCATGGGTGAACCTAGGGATGTCACACGCCTTAACCGACATTTGGCGACGTCCATAACGAAGACGGGATCGCGAAAATATGATAGGACTATTTAGATAATCAAAAGGAGTTGAAATGGATTGGATTCGTTTCCCTTTTCTAATGCTTACTAAATGACGAAATTGATGACATATGCATGACATCAAGATGATGTCATCGATGATGTAATGGTTATATCACGCCTGCATCATTATTGGATAAGAATAGTTATCGAAAAGAAAGGATACGAAAGGCTATCCTTTAGAAAGTCAAAAGTAGGATAGTAATTCCTATCCATTTCACAGAGACGTTTGGCACGTCAAACGACGTGATTTAATCATGAAACTCAAGAGACTTGAAATCTAGAATGTCTAGAGCCCATGGATGAAAATCACCACTGAAAATGATACCATTTGAGCCGTCCAAATAGGCGCCCAAATCTGGCCGACGGGCTAGTCAAAGGGAGTAAATATTGTCCTTTGGCCACCGCCCAATGGGCGACGCCCGCGTGGCTGGTCAAAGGAGGTTTGACCACCTTTTACCAGCGTCCAGCTGGCCCATGGGCCAGCTGGAAGGACACGTAGCGGCCTCCCAATAGGCCGCCACGTAAGGCAGTTTAGAGGGGCAGTTTACACCGCCCTCCTCCTTTTTCTCTCCCTCATTCCATCATCTATAAATAGAGGTGAGGGCCCTCAAATTCTAAGGTTGGACACTCAAGAAAATCACACATATATGTGCTAAATGTCGTGAGAAAGTGAGCTTGAGAATTGACCAATTCGGACACACAAAGTTTGTGTTTCCATTGGTTGAAAACGAAGGGTTCAGATTGAAACGCCATAAGGATTACTAGCATAATCTGAGGGTCATTTCTCCGAATCTTTGTCTTCAAGGTCGTACAGGTGTCGGGGTATGTCTGAACTAGAGGTCCAACACCTCTTGTATTCGAGGACTAAGAAGTAGAGCCGCATTCAACCCTTGTTATCCAGGTACATTTCTAAACTAGCTTTAGAAAGTTTGATTTTCGATTAAAGTATACGAGAATTTCTAAAGCGATCTAGGGAGTTTTCGAATTTATTTTTTTCCACTGCGCATATGACATGTTTTTTTTTTATGTATGTGACGAGAACCCGAGACCATTGGAAACCCAACAGAGAGGACGCACGAACCAGATGTGGAGGCAGCCACGCGATTGTGGAGATCTAATTTTGACGTAGATGGGCGGATGCTCGGTTCTTGAGACGTAGATGCCCGCAATACTTGGGGGACGAGCGGTGGGAGTCTCTAGCTTCGTTTCTTCATCCTATACTTCGTATTTTACTTACACTGCGAAATCTCGAAATCTCTCCACGCAACTGTAGAGCTAGCAACGCTTGAATTTGATACTGTGGCTCTTAGTCCCATGTTGATGTGAAGTTGCTATGAAAAATCTGTGTCTGCTGTGCAAAAGATAGTAGGACTGTCATCGCGACCATCTATTTTGAGGACAATAATTTTATGCCAGTGGAGAGAGATTGTCATATCTGGGTTCTCTACACTTCTAAAAATTCTAACTCTTTGTGCTGGTCCTCTACTTCTCAATGCTTTCACGGAGGTTGCAAAAAAAAATAAAAACAAAAACAAAAACTCTCTCTCTGGTCTCTTCATGGATATTCGGGTAAGTAAAGCCGAGAACGGATCTAAGTAAGAGAGTCGAGAACTCAAGAGTTCAGCAAAACAGGGTTGATGGAGGACGACGAGGATGAAGATGAAGTTGTAGTCGAGCTTGCGTGGACTCGCTTCAAGTCATGAATGTCTCGCTACTTACATCTGTAGATAACTTATCTTTCATATGTGCATGTGCCTGCAATATGTTCATATAACCACTGTCGGCTGGGTCTCCCTCATGTGGGGGACCCAGCAGCTTTATTTTATTTATTTAAAATAATAGTGGGAGACAAGTGAGTAAATGAGGGAATAAAAAATGATAAAAAAAATAGTGGGTGTGGGTGCATGTGTGCGTGAGTTTTTCTCTTTGGTTTTTGAAAAGAGAGTTTCTATAGAGTGGCTTACAGAAGCTTACAGAGCGTGAGGGAGAAGTAGAGAAAAGAGAGAGTGCAATCTTTGTAGTCCAGATTTGAGGGCCAAACGTTGATGGAATTGGCTCAAATTTGGATATGTTGTTCGTGAGGCCGAGACCTACGTGGTGATGGTTCTCGTTCGTTGAGACTCTCCTCCGATTCTCTAATTGCGGTTAGGGTTTCTTGCCCCTTTGTGTAGTATTTCACCTTTGTGGTGATGAAGTATTATTGTATTGTTGATGTATAGCCTCTAGTGTGTGACTAGAGCGAAGACCCTTTGTATACCTGCTATTTCTTGGTGATTAGTGGAAGATTTTGGGTGGTCCGTGGTTTTTCCCGTTTTGGGTTTTCCACGTAAATCTTGGTGTGTTGTTTTATCATTCCGCATTAGAATATTTGTCTGGATATAATGCTGGTTGTTGCTGGATTAAATCTGTGAAATTAGGGGAATATTTTTGATCCTGGATTGGTCTAGTTAGAGGCGAAGTGCTGCCCGATTTTCCCCAACAACCACGATGCTGCTTTGGATGCATCATGGTGTCAACAAGGAAGCACCAGGCTCGGTTCAAGCTCAACCTCTCACCCCGTCACGCCGGTTGGCCTTTCCTTAGGGAGACCACTGCCTACCTTAAGCCTTACTCCAACATTTCCATCGAAGCCTTCATGGACCAACCCATCTCTAGATTTGGAAAGATATACAGGTCGAATCTATTCGAGAAGCCGACGATCTGTCGATAGATGCAGAGGTGGATCGATTCATCTGGAGAATGAGGGGCGACTGTAACGGTCTAACTAACTATGAACAACTCTGCAGGACAGAAGAGCTTGTCTCATCCTCTAGCATTGTCCAAATGAAAAATATTACGACGGGGCTAACCTTTCTTTTTGAGACGACTTTCCCTTGATGAATGCAGCAGGTCTTATTCAGATGACCGCAACTGGGGAGCTGCTTTGCATCAGGATGATATCTACTAGAAAATGAAGCTTCCCATCATCTATACTGTTTCAACTCCTAATGAATCTTCCACAGTTTTGAGCAAGAAATCAATGCCTGTCCCAGTTGGCAGTCATAAGCGGCCTACGCAACATGTGACCGAGCAAAAGAAGATGCTTATTTTGATCTTATCAATAAGCTTGGGTTCCTTTGTATTTCTGTGTTGCCCGCTTGCAGTCTTCTACTTCTCGGTGTACCACTACCAATTTCGTAAGTATGAGAGGCTAGCAAAAGTTCCTACTTTGGGTCCAGTGCAAGAGTTTACCCTGTTATCGTTTTTTTTTTTTCTGAGCTCGAGAAAGCGACCACCGGGTTCAGGGAAATGCTTCACGAGGGCACATTTGGATCGTGTACAAAGGGGGGGCTATATCTAATGGTAAGAGGTCCGTAGCAGTAAAGAGGCTAGAAAGAGAGGTGGCATTGAAGTTGGTCAATGTCATTTCTGGAGCTTTTGGTTAAGCCCAATTCAAAATGGGAGAAGATACAATAGCGATGCTGTGCGACGTCACAAACTTAGGAGGCACGAGACAGAGAGACCAAGAATTTTCGCCATAGGCACTCGAAAACATCCTGGCACGAGGTTTTCCCAAAATCCTCGGGTTGGTTTCTCAAATCGATTCAAAGTGGCAAGGAAGTGAAACCACATATCCACACGGTGTGCCTAACCTACCTGGTAAAAGGAGCTTCTGGAGTACCTTAAGGCCTTTCCCCACTAGTAATCAGATGTGCTTTCGAGGGTCCATCCATTGTTGAGGCCATCTCTCTACGTCTCTTCCTCTCTCGCTCTGTCTCTGTGAGCGCGGATTCGAGTGACAAAAGAAGGGCTAGTCTAGAGAGTTTATAAGATGATGAAATCAATCTGCTAATCTGTTAACATCGAGGAAACAGTCTACCTACACCTCTTCCTGCAATTCCAAACTTACAAGTCGTTACTTGCTGCTGGCTGATCCAGAATGTACTGAGGAAACAATGGGGTAAAGTAGTACCTCCTCGGGGCAATCTCAGGGCCCAAGGCTGAGGAGATGAAACGGAACGCAATGAAGTGGAAGGCGGCAGCGGAGGCCCCCTTTGTAGAGGGCGAATCTTCGGACTGCGACATCCAAGTGTTCGTGGACGGCCTATCTAAAAATGATTGGAGAGGAGAATCTTCGGCTTCTCCAGAAGCTTCGGGAGCGAGTTCAGAGTGGAAGTGTGGTATCAGAATCTGTGCTTAGAAGTTGAAAGCGAAGCCTTTTGTGGTGAACATATCCCAACCCTTTGGCACGCACTCAAATTCATTTTCTAAGCTCCAACAAATAAGGTAGTGGCTGCAGGCTATTCGGCGTTCAGCTACTTGACAATGCCAAAGAAAAAAGGAAAGTTCATCAGTAACCTTGGCTGTGGGACAGAGGCAAGAAGATAAAATTACTCTATCTGTGGTTGGTGATTCCATAGAGTACCAAGAACCCTCATGTATGAATCATTTTAACAGTCCTTTGGGAATTGCTGTTGGGAGAGAAGTCAATTTGGCACAGTTTAATTGTTTTGAGGACCTGCTCATACGATTTGAAGAAATGTTCGAGATTGAAGGCGAGCTCCATAGATTAATGAGAAAATGGCAAGTAGTCTGTATTGACGATGAAGAAGATGTGCAAATAACTGCAGGAGCGGTCCTCAAGAAGCTCGTCCCATTCACACTTCAAGACTTTGCAAAGGAAGTTTCACGAGAATTAGAGAGTTCATCTGAGTCATCAAAGCCTGAGGATGTTGCTAATTTAGAACAACCGAAGCAGCAACTGCAAGCAGCGGCGTGGCGAAGCATAGATGATGGGCTTGTTTGCTAGTTTCGTTCACATCACTTGTTTGCTTAGTAAAGGAAAACCGTTGGATGTTCTAGAAAAATGGTCATACACAAGCCTTAGTTTTGGGTGTCGAGCCTAAGTCAATTAGAATAGATGATGGGCTTCTATCAACTTAGTTTCGAGTAGGCTTGCTAGATAGAGAGTGGACCGGAATAGGGTAATTGGGCTTTAGGCTTGATTGGGGCTTTAGAATAAAATTTTTTTTAGGACTTTCATTTGGGCTTCATGCCCTTTCCAATTTTTCCATTTTAGAAGGGTCGGGCTTTGAAGCCCAACCCATATCAATATTTTTGGAATAAATAATATTTATAATATTAAAATTGAAAAAATGGAAAATTCACTAAAAAAAGGATAAATCAAAATCAAAATCAAATGCCTTAAAAATTAGGAAATTGAACATTTCGACTGACTAATCCTATTTTTGAGTCCTGCTCTTTTCAAAATGACGATTTTGCTCCTTATGGGTAAGTTGTCTTAGAATATTCCAAAAAAAATCTCAAAAATTAGGAAACGAGTCATTTTGACCGGTCAATCCTATTTTTGATGAATTTCCTTCCCGATTTTTCCAAAATAATGATTTTGCCCCTTATGGTTAAATTGTCTCGGAAAATTCCAAAAAATTCTCAAAAATCCCAAAAATTAGGAAACAGGTTATTTCGACTGGCAAATCCTATTTTTGATGAATTTCCTTCTCGATTTTTTCAAAATGACAATTTTACCCCTTGATGGGTAAATTGTCCTGAAAGATCCCAAAAAATTATCAAAAATCTCAAAAATTAGAAAACGGGTCATTTCGACTGACCTGTTTTTTTTTATGAATTTTCTTCATGATATTTCCAAAAATGATGATTTTACCCCTTATGTGTAAATTGTCTTGAAAAATTCAGAAAACTTAGGAAAACCTCAAGAATTTAGAATCAGGGCATTTCGACTAGTCAACCCTATTTTTGGATATTTTGCCTTCTTGATATTTTCAAAATGACGATTTTGCCCTTATGGGCAAATTGTTGCGAAAAATTTCGAATAATTGTCATAAATTGTGGGAAAAAAGGAATTACCACATTCAACTGGTTTGACTTGTTTTCATTTCCCAATCCTTGAAAAATGACAATTTACCCTTCTGGTCAATTTGATCCAAATCTTTTCGAGTCACTCCAAATGATTCTTTCATGAAATTGGTACTGAAAGGGCGTTAGAGTAATCTAACGTAATCAAGTCCCTGAACTCATTTTCTCTGGTTCGCAGAAGTAAATTAGTTCTCCCGCTAATTTATTTAGGTTTTTAATCGACCTATCAATAACGATTAATGATTACTCCAAATCTTAAAATAATTTAAACAAAAAAACCAAAATTGCGATTTGATAGAGCATGGAAGGGTCCGTATTAGGTTAGTTAATCTAACTAAACAGATAATCCGTTCACCCAATCGAATTCAAAAAAAATTTAATTCCTTTTGGCTCACGACAGCTTGCGACTTCCCTAGGGACTTGTTCTTAATTTTTGAAAATTTAAAAACTTAGAGGACTTAGCCAGAAAAATTTTATGAAAATTCATTTGATCTGAATTGGGTGGATTCTAATTTTTAGGTGTTAAATGGTCTTGCAGATGGGAGTTATAAGAGGTGGAGTGTTTGACTAACCCTTTTTTGCAGGTTAGTGTTAGAGTTGTTTGTTTAAATTCTACACATTATTAAAGCGATGTTTGCATTTAGATGTTATGCATGTGTTTACAGTTTTAGCACTACACTACATACAACCCGTGACCGGACCTAGGTCACACCAATAGTTTTAAGATAGTATTTAGATGGTTCTTTAACCTTGGCAGTAAGGCTTCGCTAATTGGCTCAAGGGTTGCTCTCATGCACATGAGGCTACGATGCATAGCCGTTGCCCTTGTTGACCGAACCAAGCCAAAGTAATTTGACCCAACTAGTCATGACTATTGTACGTGAGGCTGTGACTAGTCATGATGAATGTGGGCGAGGCTGCGACCCGTCGTTCCATCCATTACTTCATTTTGCCAAACCTTTAGGATAGTTAGGCTAAGGTTTAAACTCACGAGTCATGTGCATGTCTATGTAATTGGTATGTTTTCAAGGTGAAAGTAAGTTTTCTAACTTCATCTCGTATTTATTTTTGGTCGGTCCATGTTAGGTGTTGGTCGAATTTTGAACTTAACATCATAGTCATTTTTTCAAAAGAAAATAAAAACCAAATTGGTCTCCTATTTCTAAAAAAAAATGAACGTGGAAAAATCCCTTTAGGAAATTTTGCTGATCAATAAAGAATTTTGTCATATCTTTTCTACTTCAATAAAAATAAGACTTTCTTGAAAAATTTACCACCGAAAATTCATTGTGATAAAGAGGAAAATTCCTTCAGAAAATTTGATAAACGTCAAAAGATTTTATCACATTTTTCAAGTTATAAAAATCTGCAAGAAAATCCTTTTTGAGAAATTCACCCATGTCTTCCTAAGTAATTTTTGCCTGAATTCATCGCAAAAATCAAAAAGTAGAATTTGACTAATGTAGGAGTCATGAACCGACCTCTCATGGATCACGTACTAATTATGTCATTTACTTTTGTAGGGAATCATAGATACCCCGTGCAGGAGCAAAATTGGGGACAATAATATGCTAGAGATAATCACGAAGAATACAAAATGACAGGAAAACGCCGATGCTTTAACCGTTAATCCTAGGGGCAAAAGAAGAGGTCGATCCTCCTATAGTCAGGAATGTGTCAATTAGTGAGCACGCATGGGGCATGTATTTTGATGGGGCAATGAACGTATTCGAATCAGGCGTGGGGACATTTTGGATGTATTGGGGGTTCCTGTACTTTTTTTAGAAGAGCATTTACTGTGTAGTCAGAACCCATAAAACAAGTATGTTAAGCCCGCAACGTCGTTCTGGTTAAATCCACCAAAGCCCTATGTTTTAGCTTCCTCAAATTAGAATAACATGGAGGGTTTTAGAGGACCAGCGCTCTATTATTGAGCATGACACATAGGCATATCTGCTGACACTCCAAGCGACCGATGCAAACAAGTGGATACCAAAAGAGACAAAACATGAATGAAGCAAGTCAAGCAACAGGTGGCTCGGTTCATTAGTAGCACCCCGACTGAGTGATTACAGCTGTATTGATTTACACGACTGGTTACAAGTCTCACTGTGACCAGTGAGGGACCGCTACCGAATCCTCTTTTCGTGTCCTCTATATCATTATCAGAGGAGAGAAATAGAATCTCGTCTTTGTTTGTTAGGTTGTGTGTCACTATTTCACAGCCACCATCTGTCAAGATAAAACAAGATTAAGGCAATCCTACCAGTTGAGGCAGAGATATGTTCATTATGTATTTTTTCGGAAGCACAATTGATAGAGGCGGACTAAATCCAGCTAAAGCGAATGGCCTCGCCCTATGAAGGTCACTACCAACAGTCCCTCTTTTAGAAGGGAAGATCGCTCCGAACAATGGTGGCCTATGTGTCATGAAGAAGGTGCTTCCAGGATGTACTCTGATCCTAACTGAGACGGATGGTCGTATTTTCTCTAACTTTAGTTTTGTAAAGAAAAGAAGAGATGGCAGAAGATTAAAGTACAAACATGCGAAACATTCCCTTCATTCCATACGTCAACAAGCCTTGCAATAGTCATTGAGGTGGAAAAGTAAAATCAAACTGTGCTCTAACGAGCATCACAAAAAAGCTCAACTGACTCTCCATGAAACTAATGTTCTGCCTACATTGAGCAATCTGGGATTCAAGATCCGCAAGCTTGAAGAACAAGCAGGTACATTTCTCCTTGTGCCTAGCTGAGTTGACCTCACGATGTTCAACGGTAAATTTCAAATTCTCGATCAAGTCTCTCTTAAAAGGTATATCCGTCGTTAGATCGTCGAGCCTCTCATCCAGCCACTCGCATCTGAACTTCATCACGATATCGCTGGAGTCATGCTCAAAGTAAGTCTAGTTCAAAGCCAGACGCTCCACTAACTTTTCTCTCTCATGAACTAACAGCGAGACCCGTTCATCAGCGGACTTAACGGCCTTCTTGTACTGAGCAACCGAGTGTTCTGCAAACTCTAGACATTCATATCGATCCTGGTAGCGAGCTTTTACGACGCGGGCTAGGGTGACTGTCTTGTAAGTGTTCCGGCAGGCCTCCAGAAAGTTGATAAAGACGTGCGGGAACGCCCTGTATTCTCTCTTTAAGTTGGTGCCTTCGATCGAATAAGCATTTATCTCTTTGAATAAACCAAAAATCTTGGCTTCAACACTCGGATGATGAGCTATATATATGTAGTCTCGGCCAAGAAGGTGATAAAGCCTCTCTCATTTGAGCATAACTTCAGCTGGGGAAGATGTGTGTAGGAAGATTGGTCATTATCAAGGAGAAAATCAAGGCAGATGAGCGGAATATGAAAGTATTGGAGGAGAGAGTCAAGGCAGACTAGCGGAATGCGAATATGGTAATCTGCTTTGAGTTAAATATTGATTTCACAGTGAAAGTATCAATTAGTGAGATTTTCCTATCTGCAATTCTTTGTCGGTATCACTCCCATTGGCTCGAATCCGCTGCTCGTTTGCAATCTCGAGCTAAGCAAATCCGACATCTCTGCGAAAAGTCTTGAGGTGATACTATTGTTGGGTTTCTAATGGTCTCGAATGCTCGTTACATACACAAAAACATATCATATACGCAGCGGAAGAAAACAAATTCAAACGGCGCCTTGGATTGTCTTAGAAACCCTCGTATACTTTAATCAAAAATTGAACTTTCTAAAGCTAGTTTAGAAACGTACCTGGAATACAGAGGTAGGATGTGGCCCTCTAGTTTAGACACGCCCCGACACTTGTGCGACCTTGAAGACGGAGATTCGAAGAAACGGCCCTCGGAATGTGTTAGTAATCCTCGCGGCTTCTCGATCCGAACCCTTTGTTTTCAACCAATGGAAACACAAACTTTGTGTATCTGAATTAGTCGATTCTTGAGCTCACTTTCTCATGAGATTTGGCACGTATGTTCATGTTTCTCTCAGGTGTCTAACCATAGATTTTGAGGGGCTTCACCTCTGTTTATAGAGGATGAAAAAGTGCGAGAGAAAAAGGGAGAGGGGCGGTTAAAACCACCCCTCTAAAACGTCCTTTCGTGGCGGCCATTGGAAGGCCGCCACGTGTCCATCCAGCTAGCCACTTCGGCTAGCTGGAGGCTAGTCAAAGGCGGTCAAACCGCCTTTGACCAGCCACGTGGGCCCCGCCCATTGGGTGGTGGTCAAAGGCGGTAATTTAGCCGCCTTTGACCAATCTCGTCGGCCAGATTTGGGCGCCCAATTGGGTGGCCCAAATGGCATATTTATAGGAGTAATTCTCATCCACGAGCTCTAGACATTCTAGAATTTAAGTCCCTCGAGTTTCGTGATCAAATTAGGCCTTTTGACGTGCCAAACGTCTCAGTCAAACGGATAGAAAATTCTATCCTACTTTTGACAATTTCTAGAAGATAACATTTCTTATCTTCACTTTTGGATAATTATTCTTATCCAATGATGATGCAGGCATGATGTCACCATTACATCATCTATGACATCATCATGACGTCATGCCTGTGTCATCTATTTCGTCCTGTGGTAAGCTTTAGAAAAAGGGAAACGAATCCAATCTGTTTTAACTTCTTTTGACTATTCAAATAGTCCTACCGCATTTTCGCGATCCCATCTTCGTTATGAACATCTCTAGATATCGGTTAAAGCGTGTGACATCCCTAGGTTCACCCCTAAATCAATCCTTAGATCCCACAAACCGTGAGTGACGTCTAACAACATATCACGGCTACCCAATCAGAATAAAGTACAAGGACAAAGTGAACTTGTTGGCCTTGATTTGGTGTTATTCAGTCCTTCTGTCTTACCATGTCTCGATCGAACAAGGGCCATGGATATCTGAGTCAAACCCACAGATTCGATCATATGCACAAACCTATCTGACGTGCATTCGGCGAGATTCCTCTCGACTTCTGCCTTAGCCAAGGAATTTCTAATGTACCGTCACACATAGATCGCATAGAACATCAACCTCATCTAATGAGGAGATAGATCCCAGCTATTGCCCATGACTATGACTTCATATATGAAGGATTGTGACCATTATGCACAGAGGCGGATCAGTGATCGGCCAATATTGTACTTGTGAACTACAGCTATCCAATATACAAGCCTGCATCGTGGCTCAAGTCTGAGGATCATTAACACACCAAAGCCAAGAGCAATCGACACATTAACCAAGTACGAAGCCTCCATGTTAGTCGATCGCTCTTTTGTCACGTTCAGTGAATTCGATCGAACACGTTTCGATATGAATACTTGTGTTCCAGCTTAGACGTCTAACGTCCAATGACTTGTGACTCGTCATCCCTATTAGGCATCCAATGCCAAATAGTGAGGCTGTGAACACACTGGTCTCAACCGAGTCGTGGACGCTCAATCCATGATCCTTCGATTAGGAACCAATTTGAAGATCGAAGACTAACTGATGACTCGTCACACATATCCTTGATGCCTCAAGAATGGGTATCTGTTCCAGCTGATCTATTGGACTTTATTCATCGGAAATAAAAGGACAAGATGAATAAACAAACGTCTTGCCATTTAATACAATGTCGATAGTACAATATCTATGCCATATATATAACCATCACATGGTTGCTTTAAGGCATACTCCTAACAACCTCCCACTTGCACTAAAGCCAACCATGCTGAACCTTAAACCCATTCTACTAATGTGTTTCTCATATACATCCTAAGGTAACGCCTTAGTGAAGGGATCCGTTATATTTTCTATGGAAGCAATTTCCTACACGGTGATGTCGCCTCTCCTAACGATTTCTCGAATGAGATGGAAGCACCTTTCGATGTGCTTGGACTTTTGGTGAGACCTTGGTTCCTTCGCTTGAGCGATTGCTCCACTGTTATCGCAAAACAATGGAATCGGCTCCTCGATAGCAGGAACTACTCCAAGCTCTGCGATGAACTTCTTCATCCAGGCAGTTTCCTTTACAGCTTCTAAAGCTGCCACATACTCTGCCTCAGTGGTAGAGTCAGCGGTTATACTTTGTGTGACAGTCTGAAAATTCGACCCATTTGTCGGTATTTCTAAATGAATGGAAACACTTCATTAATACACTCTAGTCGACGCTCACTCAGGATTAGTTACCCTGGGATGACCAATCGAAGGGAAAAGGCTACCTGGGGAATTTTCCCAAACAGCCGCCCGTTGGCCTGAGATTGAGATAGAGTCGGTATTTGATGAAATTAACCACAAAATGAAATCCGACAACGGACAATCGAATTATTAAGATGATCACAATGGAGAAATGAAATCGGTTTCAGAAATGTCGCCAGAAGGGCAGACAGCCGGTGCACGTCGCGAAGCAAGACGAGATTGGAAAATTACCGAAATGCCCCCGGTAAATGGTCAGTCCTTAGAATTAGATAAATTAGGATTTTTGAGAATGAATTCGATAATTCGAAACCAATTCCAGTCCAAAATTCGTTCGCGCTCGGGACTCGATCGGTGCATTTGGCACGCAAATCGAGGCAAGTCAAACCAAATGTCCATCACATAAACCAATCATGGTTCAATTCCCAAGGGAATCCCACTATTACATATCAATTACAAGTGTCATGTAAAAACTCAAACCAAGGTTACTTTTTCCCATTTCCAACCCCATTATAAACTTATTCCCTATTATTTTATTTGGTATAATCTCTCTCTCTCCTCCCTCTAGCTCATTCGGCCGAATCACCATCTCCCTCCCTCATTCTTCTTCTCCTTCATTCTTCTTTCATTTCCTCTCTTCTCCTCTCCATTTTCGTCCGCCGTGGCCGCCCGAACGCCGTCCATTTCCGCCGTTGCTCCGCCGCCGTCGACCACCCATCTCCCTTGGAACATCTTGGTAAGTTTCCCAAGCTTCTTGTCTTTCACTTTCGTGACTTATGGCGCCCCGTGGAACCCACGATCAGACTTGGTTTCTCCTTGTTCCAGCATCGTCGTTCATCGTCGTTGGTTTGGCCGTGAGCCTTCGGGCTGTCCAAGCTACTCCACCCTCTTCCTCAACCTCCCTAATACCTAGAACTATTGTATTTAGGTCCGAGGAACCCCCCCAAGCCGCCGAACTAGCCTTGAACAGCCGCCTCTTCTTCGTTGATCGTGGACCTCCATTCGGCCGTCCGAAGCCAAACCGCCTCCACCGTTGATCTCGGCCCCTATTTGGTAAGCTCTACTACTAACCTTGGCTTAGGCTAGTTGTATGTGAGTGTGGTTTAGTGTATTTAAGGGCCGGTGATTTCGGTTTAGGCTTGTAATGGGTGATTATGTGAAACGCGCACTAAGTTAACTCAACGAAACGACGATTAGGTCGATTGTGCGGGCTGTGGGTATGAGATTTGGGCCTCGGAATGCAAATAGTGGGCTGTTATGAGGAGGATTAGGACGCGTAGAGGTGGCCGAGCCAAACAAATGGGCCTAGGGGACTTAATTTGGACCAATTTAACCTAAAACAAGCTAACGGGCTTACAAATGGACGAAATTAATAATCTAATTGGGCCTTGAAAACATGATTGGTGGGCTGCAATGGTTGGCTTAGGCGTGTGCAATCGTGGGCCAAAGCATGAGGATGGGCTTAGGGACTTAATTCTAAACAAGTTGGGCCAAAACAAAGCAAACTGGGCCTAATTCTAATGGTGGGCTTCTAATGGACGAAAATAACAATTAAATGGGCTAAATTATGATCTTGGATATTAAAATATGGGGTCCAATAGTGTACGTGGGCTTAGGATATCAAACTAGGCCTAAAATAGTCAAATTGGGCTTAATAGGTAAATCTTTAGAAATGGGCTTGGGCCCTACACGAATTTAATATAATATTGGGCCTGAATTATATATTTGATTTAAGAATTAGTTTATGGGCCTTGAACCTTAGAACGGGCCTTAGGCCCAGTTGGACCTAAATAAATTAATTAGACCCTAACCGAAGCTAAGCCTAATTTAATTAAACTCAAGGGTTTATTAAGACACTAAATCATTAATCATGGGTTACTAATTCCCTGGGAACTAACCTTGGCTATTGGGTTCGACTGAATCGCTGGGATTGTCTGGATTGAATTCTAATTCCATGGGTTACCAAGACAACGTTAAACTTGAAGGGAAATTACTTGGGGGACTGATAGTAGAGTATGGGGTTTACATGATGCTTGTTCTGATGAACGTGGCGAATTACCCGAATGATTCTTTGATATGCTCTGTTCTTGTACTTGTATACTTTGGCATGCATGCTCTGCGTTTGAACTATTGATGCAATCATTTGGGCCCCGCATACATTCAGAGCATTGCATGAGTCACCGGAGTTGTGACATGAGAAGGTGCCCAAGATGGGAAATGGAGAGAAAAGGGAGGCCAACGTAAGGCGTCCGAGACGCAGTGTGGCATTTGCCGTGTGGCACCGTGGAATGCGCCCTAATGGGATTTGGAGTGATAGGCAGGCATGATCCGTTGGGATCCGTTATGGCCGGTTGAGGCCTGAGTATGATCCATGAGATCCGATATGGCCGATTGAGGCCTGCAGCATTTGCATATGACATTATGGCTGACTGCTTGTTATTGCCCGTCTGCGCTGTACGAACTGCATTGCTATGCGTTGTGCCTTGGGGTATACACTGGGATTTGGTAACTAGGGAGATCGAGAGTGTTTGAACCTTGGACCGTGAACCCTAGTTTATTGGATAGGACCGACCCCACTTGTATGCCCTACCCTACGCTAGGATTAGTGGTGAGCTTGCTGAGTCATCGACTCACTGGCGGTGGTTGCCTTCTTTTCAGATCCAGGACGCCAGTGATGGCCGCCCCACCGATGCTTTTTGGATTGCCGATTCAGATGGATACTCAGGTCACCCTCCATTTTGATATGCACGCTACTCTATGGCATAGGCACGTGACGACTGTATTAGTAGATCAGGGTGGACCCTACCTTGTACCCCATAGGTTCGAGGCGTGGTTTAGAGAGGGCCTTTATGGTTTTGAGGGACCGCAACGAGACTCTCCGATACCTATGGAGGAGGACCCGTTCTGGCTTCAACCTGCCGAGTATGGAGGCCGGGTGATCGACCCTGACCCGCTGCAGCAGTTGCCGTCCCCAGGACGCTCCGAGATTGACGGCCACGAGGAGGGCGATGCCATGGACACCGACGAGGAAGATCCAGAGGAGGACCCCGGGGAGGATCCCGAGGAGGAGCCTGAGTTGGTCTGAGTCCGCTGCCGTTGGTTTAGCTTTTGGTGTTAGTTTGAGCGTAAGTGTCTCGGTTGTTAGTTGAGGGTTTCTTTTTGGGGGTCTGTACCTAACGCTGATGATCTACACATATTGTTGTTTGTGTTCTTTCTGTTCGTACTACCCCTCTGTTTTGTGTGCATGTATATATGGTTAGGAGGCACGCTTCCGCAGGTTATCAGATTTACGAGGTGATTTCTAATGGACACGCCGTCTGGCTCCGACGAAGAGAAATCTCCTGGGCCGTCGCGTGGGTTGACCATACGAGCGCATAGAGTGTATTCGATTGTTCTGAACGGGATACCGCGTTCTCGAGTTGGGGACCGGGGCGTGACAACGCCGTCCGAAGTGGTATCAGAGCAAGGTCAGCTCGATACGAGACCGTTCGAGGATTTGGAGTAATAAGGATGTTGATTTTGGGGTAGTTAGATAGACAGACCCTAGGCCTAAGGATAGGGAAGGGTAGAATGCATGAATTGATTGGCGCATGTGAATGCTTAGTTCAATTGTTTGCCTAGAACAGACTGAGGCAATAGTAATTATAAACTAAGTTGCAGGTGCGTCAGGACCTGAGGTAAGGTTCTATGGCATAGCCCCGTGAGTAGGGCGCTTGATTGTTGATTGCTGAGTGGTTAACTTGCTAGGTGCTGCATGTGGTTGTATGCCTAGTCGGCTGTCGCGCGCTGCTTGACCATCATGCATTGCATGATTTCCACATTAAAAGCAAAATGATTTAGAAACGAAAACATTTTAAAATGAGATTTGGGATTTGAAAAATACATGCATCTCATGTTGTTGGATTTGGTGACCGTCAGCCTGGTATGGGACAGGACTGACGGGACGTCTAAAAACTGTGATGAAGCGTGGTATGGGACACGTGGAACGGGATTCTCTCTGGCTATGGGTAACTTAGGACAACTGTTCGCACCAAGAAATGATGAGGGCGGGGAGTGGTCGCCAGGGCAGAGACCTGATCAAGGAAGCGGCTCCCGACAGGCTTCTAGTTGAGGTGGCGAACAGAGTGGCCTAAGTTGTGCATTGACAGGGTTGAGTCTAGATATCTACCGGGTTCAATTGCATTAAAGCTGCAGCAAATTTTACATGCACATTCATGTCGGTAGACGCGATAGCAGGCGAAAGCTTGGTTGTTAGTCCTAGATTTCTGAATTCCTAAATGGGAATTTCGTTTAATATAGGTGTGAGAAAGAGTTAGGAGGATGAGCAATAGGGGCAGAAGACCAAACGCGGGTGCGTCAAGCTCAAGGGCTCCTGAGCCTGAAGGAGACCCGAGAATTGAGGAAATGATGAGAGTGCTGACTGAGGTTAGCAACCTGATGGGTAGGCAAGCTGCTGAGAGGGCTGCCACTATTGCCCAAGCAGCTGAGGCCGCTGTGGCCGCTGCTAATGGAGCCAATGGGCATGGTAATGGAGGACGTCAGACCCATCATATCATGGAGCAGTTCTTGAAGCTGCAACCGTCGAAGTTTGACGGTAGTGGAGGACCTGAAGTAGCTGCCATGTGGATCGAGCAGCTGGAGAAAGCATTTACGGTGCTTGGATGCACTGATGAGGAAAAGGTCTCACTGGCGACCTATCAGCTCCAGAGCACTGTTGACGATTGGTGGAAGGCCACCTAAGGGCGAGTCTTTCCTGATGGCATGAGGCCAAACTGGGCTGCTTTCTGTGCGTCATTTAATGGGAAGTATTTCTCTGAAGCGGCCCAGGAAAGGAAGATGGAAGAGTTTATCAGACTTCGCCAAGGATCAATGTCTGTCGATCAATACGAGGGTGAATTCGCCAGGCTATCAAAATTTGCTCGAAGGCTGATAGAGGACCCATGGGACAAGGCTAGAAAGTTCAGAGAAGGTTTGAGACCCGAGCTGAAGAGTATGATAATAGCCACTGGATTGAGGGACTACAACGAGACCTATGAGCGAGCCCTGGCGATAGAGCGAGACTTGCAAGAGAAAGCTGCCGCATCTGGATCGCGGTCCGTGCCAGGGAGAAACTTCAGAGATCTTGGCAAGAGGCCGATGAAGGACACCCGCAGGTTCGTTCCACCTGCGAGAAGGACCTTAGGAAAACCATCACACCTTGGAGGTCAGAATTGCCGTGACTGTAGCAGGAGGCATGGGAACAACCCTTGCCCAAGGAAGACTGGAGGATGTTTCGGATGTGGTCAGATGGGGCACATTAAGAGGAACTGCCCGAAAAGAGGTCCGAGACCCCCGTTCCAGTCGCAGCAGCAGCCGCCGATGGTGAATGCTCCTCAAGGAAATCTGAACCGTCCACCTGCTCAAGGACGAGTCTATGCAGTGGCGCAAAAGGACGCTGAGAACGCGCCAGGGGTGATCACAGGTACCGTCTCTCTCTGTGGTCATACTGCGTATGCTTTGTTTGATCCGGGAGCGTCGCACTCCTTCGTATCTGCACGTTTTGCTGAGTTAGCTGGATTGAATGTTAGACCGCTGGATGTAACCTTGCATGTAACCACCCCGTTAAAGGATAGAGTGATTATCGTGTTAGGGTGTAAGGGGTGTAAGTTAGTCTTGGGTGATAGAGAGGAAGAAATTGACTTGGCGGTCTTACCTATGTTTGATTTCGACGTAATTGTTGGCATGGATTGGCTAGTTAGACTTGGAGCAGTTATTGACTGCAGTAGAAGTATGATACAGCTTAACCCAGTAGGCCACCCTGGGTATGAATTTATGGGAAATCGAGGAGGAACGTCGATCCCTTGGATCTCGTCGTTGGAAGCAACCAAATTAATGAATGAAGGTTGTTTAGGAATATTGGCGTCAGTTACGGATTCGTCTGTTCAAGAAGTAAAGTTGGAAGATGTGCCGGTAGTAAGAGAATACCCGGACGTGTTTCCTCAGGAACTGCCTGGCTTGCCGCCAGAGCGTGAGGTCGAGTTTGTAATTGAGTTAGTACCTGGAACAGAACCGATCTCGAAAGCACCGTATAGGATGTCTTTGTCTGAGTTGAAGGAGTTGAAAGTACAGATGCAAGAGCTGTTGGATAGAGGATTTATCCGCCCCAGTGCTTCGCCATGGGGAGCTCCGGTGCTGTTTGTTAAAAAGAAAGATGGATCACTAAGGCTGTGTATCGACTACAGACAACTGAATCAAGTGACGATCAAGAATAAGTATCCTCTGCCAAGGATTGATGATCTGTTTGATCAGCTTCAAGGAGCATGTGTGTTCTCCAAGATAGACCTAAGGACAGGCTATCACCAATTGAGGATTAAGAAGGAGGACGTGCCTAAGACTGCCTTCAGGACGAGATATGGACACTATGAGTTCACCGTTATGCCATTTGGATTGACGAATGCCCCAGCCGCGTTTATGGATATGATGAACCGAGTGTTCAAGGAGTTTCTGGATCAGTTCGTGATAGTCTTCATCGATGACATTCTGGTGTACTCGAAGAGCTCTGAGGACCATGAGCAGCATTTGAGGACCGTTCTACGAACGTTGAGGGAGCACTCGTTGTATGCAAAGTTCAGTAAGTGTGAGTTTTGGCTCAGTCGAGTGGCATTCCTTGGACATATAGTGTCTGGCGAGGGGATATCAGTGGATCCAGCTAAGATTGAAGCCGTAGTGAAGTGGCCGAGACCCACGACTGTGACCGAAGTACGAAGTTTTCTTGGACTGGCTGGGTATTATAGGCGCTTTGTGAAAAGTTTTCTGTGATAGCGTCTCCCATGACACGCTTATTGAAGAAGGAAACGAAGTTCGAGTGGACTGCGAAGTGCGAAGAGAGTTTTCAGGAACTGAGGGACCGACTGACTTCTGCACCAGTGTTGACCATCCCATCCGGACCTGGAGGATTTGAGATCTACAGTGATGCATCGTTGAGAGGTCTAGGATGTGTCTTGATGCAGCATGGACGGGTAGTGGCTTATGCGTCTCGACAATTAAGGCCACACGAGATGAATTACCCGACACATGACCTGGAACTAGCTGCCATAGTATTTGCGTTGAAGATTTGGAGGCATTACTTGGTGGGAGAGAAGTTCCAGATCTATACGGATCACCAGAGCCTGAAGTATTTATTTTCGCAGAAAGAACTGAACATGAGACAGCGTCGTTGGATGGAACTGCTGAAGGACTATAACTGTGAGATTCTGTACCATCCAGGAAAGGCGAATAAGGTGGCGGATGCTCTGAGTCGAAAGTCGAGCATTGCGCATATGATGGTCAAAGAATGGACGTTGCTGGAAGAAATCAGAGACTCTGAGTTTAAGGTTGAAGTAGGAAGCCTCTCAAGTTTAATGGCTACATTACAGATCGAACCAGAGATCCAACTGAGGATTAAAGAGTTGCAATCTACGGACCCGGATATCCAAAAGATTGTGATGGTGAATGCAGATGAGAGGAAGGCTGAATTTCAAGTAACGACAGATGGAGTATTGAAGTTTAAAGGGCGTCTCTGTGTGCCAAATGATGATGAGCTGAAGGAAAGGATTTTGGCTGAGGCGCACAGGAGCAATTACAGTATCCATCCAGGAAGTACGAAGATGTACCAGAATCTGCGTCAGCACTACTGGTGGAATGGAATGAAGGTGGATGTGGCTAAACATGTGGCCAAGTGTTTGACATGCCAGCAGGTAAAGGCACAACATTGCAAACCTGGAGGACTATTACAACCATTGGAAATCCCAGAGTGGAAATGGGAACACGTCACTATGGACTTCGTGACGGGATTACCAAGAAGTCAGAGAGGGAATGACTCGATTTGGGTAATAGTAGACCGGCTGACGAAGTCTGCACACTTTATCGCTGTACGAAAGGATTCTACCTTGGAGAGGCTGGCTGAGCTATATGTGAGGCAGATCGTGAGACTGCATGGAGTGCCAGTAAGTATCGTATCGGATCGAGATCCTCGTTTTACAGCCACGTTTTGGAAAAGTCTGCAGGGTGCCCTGGGAACAGAGTTAGATTCAGTACAGCCTACCACCCTCAGACTGATGGTCAGTCGGAAAGGACTGTACAAACCTTGGAGGACATGCTGAGGGCGTGTGTAATAGACTTTAAAGGTGGCTGGGAAGAGCAACTGCACTTAGTGGAATTCGCCTACAACAACAGTTACCAACAGAGTATTAAGATGGCACCGTTTGAGGCATTGTATGGAAGGGCATGCAGGACTCCAATTTGCTGGGATGAGGTTGGCGAGAAAAGCATAACGGGTCCAGAGTTGGTTCAACAGTCGATAGAGGCAGTCAAGGTGATCAGAGATAGACTGAGGACAGCCCAGAGCAGACAGAAGAGCTATGCAGATAAAAGACGTAAGCCATTGGAGTTTCAAGTTGGAGACCACGTATTTCTAAAGGTGTCGCCAATGCGAGGATTATCTCGGTTTGGCAAGAAAGGGAAGCTAAGTCCCAGATTTGTAGGACCATTTGAGATTTTGGAGAAGATCGGGACACTGGCTTATCGTCTAGCACTGCCGCCGAACTTGTCGCAGATTCACAACGTATTTCATGTAACGATGCTCCGAAAGTACGAGCCGGACCCTGGCCATATACTCGATCATGAAGTCATTGAAATGGATGACCGCGTCTCGTACGTGGAAAGGCCAGTCAGGATTGAAGATCGAAAGGAGCAAGTTCTGAGGAACAAGACTATACCCTTGGTCAAGGTCATGTGGGAACACCAGGGAACTAAAGGAGCTACATGGGAAAGTGAAGACGAAATGAAGAAAAAATACCCCTACTTGTTTGAGTAGCCAAGTGTAATCTTGTGTTGAAAGTAAGGCCTAGTAGACTGTAAATTTCGAGGACGAAATTTTTGTAAGAAGGGAAGAATTGTGACAGTCTGAAAATTCGACCCATTTGTCGGTATTTCTAAATGAATGGAAACACTTCGTTAATACACTCTAGTCGACGCTCACTCAGGATTAGCTACCCTGGGATGACCAACCGAAGAGGAAAGGCTACCTGGGGAATTTTCCCAAACAGTCGCCCGTTGGCCTGAGATTGAGACAGAGTCGGTATTTGATGAAATTAACCACAAAATGAAATCCGACAACGGACAATCGAATTATTAAGATGATCACAATGGAGAAATGAAATCGGTTTCAGAAATGTCGCCAGAAGGGCAGACAGCCGGTGCACGTCGCGAAGCAAGACGAGATTGGAAAATTACCGAAATGCCCCCGGTAAATGCTCAGTCCTTAGAATTAGATAAATTAGGATTTTTGAGAATGAATTCGATAATTCGAAACCAATTCCAGTCTAAAATTCGTTCGCGCTCGGGACCCGATCGGTGCATTTGGCACGCAAATCGAGGAAAGTCAAACCAAATGTCCATCACATAAACCAATCATGGTTCAATTCCCAAGGGAATCCCACTATTACATATCAATTACAAGTGTCATGTAAAAACTCAAACCAATGTTACTTTTTCCCATTTCCAACCCCATTATAAACTTATTCCCTATTATTTTATTTGGTATAATCTCTCTCTCTCCTCCCTCTAGCTCATTCGGCCGAATCACCATCTCCCTCCCTCATTCTTCTTCTCCTTCATTCTTCTTTCATTTCCTCTCTTCTCCTCTCCATTTTCGTCCGCCGTGGCCGCCCGAACGCCGTCCATTTTCGCCGTTGCTCCGCCGCCGTCGACCACCCATCTCCCTTGGAACATCTTGGTAAGTTTCCCAAGCTTCTTGTCTTTCACTTTCGTGACTTATGGCGCCCCGTGGAACCCACGATCAGACTTGGTTTCTCCTTGTTCCAGCATCGTCGTTCATCGTCGTTGGTTTGGCCGTGAGCCTTCGGGCTGTCCAAGCTACTCCACCCTCTTCCTCAACCTCCCTAATACCTAGAACTATTGTATTTAGGTCCGAGGAACCCCCCCAAGCCGCCGAACCAGCCTTGAACAGCCGCCTCTTCTTCGTTGATCGTGGACCTCCATTCGGCCGTCCGAAGCCAAACCGCCTCCACCGTTGATCTCGGCCCCTATTTGGTAAGCTCTACTACTAACCTTGGCTTAGGCTAGTTGTATGTGAGTTTGGTTTAGTGTATTTAAGGGCCGGTGATTTCGGTTTAGGCTTGTAATGGGTGATTATGTGAAACGCGCACTAAGTTAACTCAACGAAACGACGATTAGGTCGATTGTGCGGGCTGTGGGTATGAGATTTGGGCCTCGGAATGCAAATAGTGGGCTGTTATGAGGAGGATTAGGACGCGTAGAGGTGGCCGAGCCAAACAAATGGGCCTAGGGGACTTAATTTGGACCAATTTAACCTAAAACAAGCTAACGGGCCTAAAATACTCTAACAGGCTTACAAATGGATGAAATTAATAATCTAATTGGGCCTTGAAAACATGATTGGTGGGCTGCAATGGTTGGCTTAGGCGTGTGCAATCGTGGGCCAAAGCATGAGGATGGGCTTAGGGACCTAATTCTAAACAAGTTGGGCCAAAACAAAGCAAACTGGGCCTAATTCTAATGGTGGGCTTCTAATGGACGAAAATAACAATTAAATGGGCTAAATTATGATCTTGGATATTAAAATATGGGGTCCAATAGTGTACGTGGGCTTAGGATATCAAACTGGGCCTAAAATAGTCAAATTGGGCTTAATAGGTAAATCTTTAGAAATGGGCTTGGGCCCTACACGAATTTAATATAATATTGGGCCTGAATTATATATTTGATTTAAGAATTAGTTTATGGGCCTTGAACCTTAGAACGGGCCTTAGGCCCAATTGGACCTAAATAAATTAATTAGACCCTAACCGAAGCTAAGCCTAATTTAATTAAACTCAAGGGTTTATTAAGACACTAAATCATTAATCGTGGGTTACTAATTCCCTGGGAACTAACCTTGGCTATTGGGTTCGACTGAATCGCTGGGATTGTCTGGATTGAATTCCAATTCCATGGGTTACCAAGACAACGTTAAACTTGAAGGGAAATTACTTGGGGGACTGATAGTAGAGTATGGGGTTTACATGATGCTTGTTCTGATGAACGTGGCGAATTACCCGAATGATTCTTTGATATGCTCTGTTCTTGTACTTGTATACTTTGGCATGCATGCTCTGCGTTTGAACTATTGATGCAATCATTTGGGCCCCGCATACATTCAGAGCATTGTATGAGTCACCGGAGTTGTGACATGAGAATGTGCCCAAGATGGGAAATGGAGAGAAAAGGGAGGCCAACGTAAGGTGTCCGAGACGCAGTGTGGCATTTGCCGTGTGGCACCGTGGAATGCGCCCTGATGGGATTTGGAGTGATAAGCAGGCATGATCCGTTGGGATCCGTTATGGCCGGTTGAGGCCTGAGTATGATCCGTGAGATCCGATATGGCCGATTGAGGCCTGCAGCATTTGCATATGACATTATGGCTGACTGCTTGTTATTGCCCGTCTGCGCTGTACGAACTGCATTGCTATGCGTTGTGCCTTGGGGTATACACTGGGATTTGGTAACTAGGGAGATCGAGAGTGTCTGAACCTTGGACCGTGAACCCTAGTTTATTGGATAGGACCGACCCCACTTGTATGCCCTACCCTACGCTAGGATTAGTGGTGAGCTTGCTGAGTCCTCGACTCACTGGCGGTGGTTGCCTTCTTTTCAGATCCAGGACGCCAGTGATGGCCGCCCCACCGATGCTTTTTGGATTGCCGATTCAGATGGATACTCAGGTCACCCTCCATTTTGATATGCACGCTACTCTATGGCATAGGCACGTGACGACTGTATTAGTAGATCAGGGTGGACCCTACCTTGTACCCCATAGGTTCGAGGCGTGGTTTAGAGAGGGCCTCCATGGTTTTGAGGGACCGCAACAAGACTCTCCGATACCTATGGAGGAGGACCCGTTCTGGCTTCAACCTGCCGAGTATGGAGGCCGGGTGATCGACCCCGACCCGCTGCAGCAGTTGCCGTCCCCAGGACGCTCCGAGATTGACGGCCACGAGGAGGGCGATGCCGTGGACACCGACGAGGAGGATCCAGAGGAGGACCTCGGGGAGGATCCCGAGGAGGAGCCTGAGTTGGTCTGAGTCCGCTGCCGTTAGTTTAGCTTTTGGTGTTAGTTTGAGCGTAGGTGTCTCGGCTGTTAGTTGAGGGTTTCTTTTTGGGGGTCTGTACCTAACGCTGATGATCTACATATATTGTTGTTTGTGTTCTTTCTGTTCGTACTACCCCTCTGTTTTGTGTGCATGTATGTATGGTTAGGAGGCACGCTTCCGCAGGTTATCAGATTTACGAGGTGATTTCTAATGGACGCGCCGTCTGGCTCCGACGAAGAGAAATCTCCTGGGCCGTCGCGTGGGTTGACCAGACGAGCGCATAGAGTGTATTCGATTGTTCTGAACGGGATACCGCGTTCTCGAGTTGGGGACCGGGGCGTGACACTTTGCTTGGAACTTTTCCAGTTTACTGCTCCACCATTCATTATGAATACAAACCCAGATGTTGACTTAAAGTCATCAGGATCTGATTGAAAATCAGAGTTCGTATATGCCTCAACTTTAAAGTCTGCTTCCATATATCAAGAATAAATCCTTTGTCCTTCTTAAGTACTTAAGGATGTTCTTGACTGCAACCCAGTGTTCTTCACCTGGATCCAACTGATATCTGCTTGTAATTCTCACGACATAAGTAATATCAGGTCTCATACATAGCATAGCATACATTATGCTACCAATGGCCGAAGCATATGGTATCTTCGCCATTGTCTGTCTCTCTTCAGGGGTTTTGGGACACTGCCCTTTAGAAGGATGTATTCCATGTCTAAATGGTAACAACCCTTTCTTGGAATACTCCATGTTGAACCTTTTCAACACTTTATCTATGTACGTGGACTGTGATAGGCCAAGTAATCGTCTGGATCTATCCTTATAGACCCTGATGCCTAAAATATAGGTGGCCTCTCCTAAGTCCTTCATAGAGAATTTTTGTGACAAGAACAGTTTAATGGATGAGAACATTGGTATATCATTACCAATCAATAATATATCATCCATATACAGGACCAGGAATGCAACAACACTCCCACTGAGCTTCTTGTACACACAAGGCTCATTCGGATTCTTAATGAAGCCAAACGATTTGATTACTTCATCGAATCAAATGTTCTAGCTCCTTGAGGCTTGTTTTAGTCCATAAATGAACCTCTTAAGCTTACACACTTTATGCTCTTCACTTTTGGACTCAAAGCCAGGCAGCTGTTCCATATAGATATCTTCTTCAAGAAATCCATTAAGGAATGCCGTCTTGATGTCTATTTGGAGTATCTCATAGTCCAAGTGTGCAGCTACGGCCAATAAAATCCTAATGGACTTTACCATAGTAACTGGAGAGAAGGTTTCATCGTAATTAATACCTTCTCTTTAGCGATAACCTTTCGCTACTAGTCTGGCCTTGTATGTTCCAACTTGACCCTCTGCATTGATCTTTCTCTTAAAGATCCATTTGCAACCTATTGGTATGATGCCATCAGGTGGGTCAACCAATGTCCATACATCGTTGGAATACATGGAGTCCATTTCAAATTTCATGGCCTCAAGCCATCTGACAGAATCCATTTGTATCCTTGGGTCGATTTGCAAATTCCTGAAAATATAAGGGATTCAATTTTAAAATTAGAGCGACTGAGGTTAAATTGAAACGATACGGAGTTACCCTTCGATCTTGTACGGATTTTTTTACTTGCAATTAATATTATCCCGAGTTTGGTGAAGTAAAGGTTCCGAGCATTAAATAAGAGAAAGGACCATCACTACTTTCTACTTCTGAATTAAAGCCAGACATCTACAAAAAAAAAATTAGAAAATGTCTCACGCAGGGGAATGAAATGTATTTGTTCAGGATCGGTTCTACTTCCTCTGTGGGCTCTCCCATGATCAAGTGGCTTTGTTCCGAATCAAGTACACGTTGGCCATGTTGAAGGTTCGATGATCATCAGCTTTGAAATACAGGCTCCGTGTGCATATTACAGCCCCGGTGCTTTATCAACATCAAATTGGTTGATCATGGCAGCGATCTCATCGTCGACGCTACTTGCTCAGTGATGATGCATCCCCTCCTTCTTGGAAGGCATCAATACTGGCCCTATAGGTTCGATCTTTTCGTACTTCACTCCAACATAACTTGATCCTGTTATGAACTGATCTAACTCACATCTTAAACGGGCATTTTCTACATTTAGATACTGCTTTTCGTCGAGGGTAAGGAGGCTATTACAGTTGGGGCATATGGCGGAGTCAAAAGCTTCTTTATACATCTTGTTCTCCGCTCGGAGCTTTTCACTTTCAGCTCTTAAAAACTCGACCTCATTGCACTCATATCAAGTCTTCATTCGGGTTCGCCTATTTTGAAACCAGAACTTGATTTGCGAAAGTTCTAGTCCTAACTCTTGGCTCAGTTCCATTCTTTTACCATCTGGCATAGGGCAAGCCCTGAAAAAATCATTAAGCTTTTGTATTTGCTCATCAGTATGGCGACGGTATCGCTTCCTTTGACCCTTACTGTTGTTATCTTTATCTTTACTAAGAACTTGGACGTCGTCGGTGGAAGGGCCAGGCTCTATGATCTGAATCCCAAACTTGGCTTCGAACTCTTCCTCTCCCATATTTAGCAAAGTATCGGTAGCTCTCAAGTGTGTTGGGTTGAGACATCTTCGATTTGGTTAATGATTTCTCAAGGTTTGCTACCTCTTTTATATTTTCACTCTCTCTGATTTTTTCTGAGCGACCGTCTTTGAAACTCTCTTCAAAGCATAGATGAAGATTATCAGGAGAACGTCTCCTTTTAAAATTCAGGCGTGGGTTTAAAAACTGTATTGCTTCTCTCGAGAGCCCTATCTTTCTCCCTTAGCTCGTCTTCTTTCATCTTTTCATGGTAAAGGTCCCTGTCATTATCTCTTCCGCTTATCTGCACTGTCGATTTTGCTGACGTGTTCTCCTATAAAGACAAATCCTTTCTTCTTTTCTATTACAAATTTTCTAAGTCGTCCTTTTCCTCTTCTTTTTCAAAGCAGTGGTATCACCTCAAACCTTTTCTGTAAAGATATCAGATTTGCTCGGCTCGAGATAGCAGACCGACAAGAGATTCAAGCCGACAAAGACGACACCAGATAGGAATGGCTAGTAGAAAAATCTAACTGATAGATATTGCTACTGTGAAGTCAATATTTAACTCGAGACAGATTACCATCTTCGTATTCTAATCGTCTGCTTCACTCCTCTCCTCTTATCTTTCGTATTCTACTCGTCAACCTTGATTTTCTCCCCTATCTTTTTAACGACAGTAGCCAGTCTTCCTATGCAAATCTTCCCGGCTGAAGTTATGTTCAAATGGGAAAGACTTTACTATCTTCTTGGTCGATGCTATATTTACATAGCCCATCATCCGAATGTCGAAGCTGAAATCCTCGATTTGTTCAGAGAAATAAATGCTTCTTCAATCGAAGGCACCAACCTGGAGAGAGAACACAAGGCATTCCCACACATCTTCATTAATTTTTTGGAGGCTTGCCGAAACACCAAGGAGACGGTCACTTTAGCCCACGTCGTGAAGGCCCGTTACCAGGATCGGTCTGATTGTCTAGAGTTTCTAGAACACTCGGTCGCTCAATACAAGAAAGCTGTCAAGTCTGTTGATGAACGGGTCTCGTTATTGATTCATGAGAGGGAGAAGCTAGTGGAGCACCTAGCCTTGAACCAGACTTACTTTGAGTATATTCCGAGTGATATCGTAATGAAGTTCATATGTGAATGGCTGAATGAGAGGCTTGATGATCTAATGGCGGATATAGCTTTCGAGAGAAACCTGATCGATAATCTAAAGTTCGCCATTGAACATCATGAGGCTAGTGCGGCCAACCACAAGGAGAAATGTACTCGCCTGTTCTTTAAGCTTACAAATCTCGAATCCCAGATCGTTCAGTGTAGACAGAGTATTAATTTCATTGAGAGTTAATTGAGCTCTTTTGTGATGCTCATTAGGGCTCAATTTGATTTTACTTTTCCTCCCCAATGAGTTGTTGTAAGGTTTGTTGATGAATAGAAGGAGAGTTTCACCTATTTGTGCTTTTATCTTCCTGCCTCTCTTTTCCCGCGTAGCATGAATGACTTAACGTATTTCTCACACCCATCTCAATTAGGATCAAAGCACATTCTTCACGACACATGGGTTACCATAGTCCAGAGTAAACTTTCCTTCTGAAATAAGGACTGTTGGTAGCAACCTTCATAGGACGAGGTCATCCACCTCCGCTGGATCTAGTCCGCCTCTATCAATTGTGTTTCTGAAAAAATACACAGTGAACGTATCCCTGCTTCAACTGGTAGGATTACCTCAACCGTGTCTTATCTTGACAGATGGTGGTTGTGAAATGATGACACACAGCCTAATAGACAAGAGTGAGACCCCATCATTTCCCTCTGATGATGATATCGAAGATAGGGAAAAAGGATTCGACGACGGCCCCCATCGATCACAGTAAAACCCACAACTGGTCATTATTACCGTTCTGACCACTCGGTTAGTGTGCCAATAAATAAACCAGGCCACCTGTTCCGCGCCCCACTTCACTCATACTTTATTTCTTTCAGCGCCGACTTTTCTGTGTTGATCACATGTAGTATCGGCGGAAACACACATAAGCCATGTCTAATAATAAACCACTGATCCTCAAAAGTTTACCACGTGGTTCGAGTCCAAAAAAAACTAAAGGGCAAGCTTTTAGTTGATTTAATCAAAAAGGTGTTGCAAGGTCGGATCAACATACTTGCCTCATGGATTCTGATTACAAAATGTATGCTTTTAAAAAATACAAGAACCTCCAAATACATTGAAAATACCCCTATTCCTGATCTGGATACGTTCACTACCCCAATCGAAATACATGGCCCATACGTACACATGCTCATCGGTCGACATGATCCTGTCTTCAGGAGGATTGATTTCTTTGCTTGCTCCCTAGGGTCATCGACTAAGGCGTCGGTAATTTCTCGTCCTTTCGTATTCTTCAAGATTATTCCTGGTTTGTTATCACCGACGAGCCCAATTTTGCTCCTGTTCAGACTACCTATAATTCCCTGCAAAAGTAAAGGAAATAATTAGTATGTAATACAAAAGTGGTCGGTCCATAACTACTACATTAGTCCAATTTTATTTTTTAATATTTTGAGAAATTAGAGAAAATTTTCTTAGAAAAACATGGGTGAATTTCTTTATAAAGAATTTTCTTACCGATTTTATAGCTTGAAAGATGTGGTAAGATCTCCTGAGGTTTATCAAATCTTCTGAAGGAATTGTTTTCTTTTATGAGAATGAATTTTCAGTGGTAAATTTGTCAAGAAAATTTCACTTCTATTAGGAAAGATATGACAAAAATTTTATTAGTCAACAAAATTTCCTGAATAGATTTTTCCACATTCATTTTTTTAAATGAGATACCAATTTGATTTTTATTTTCTTTTGAAAAAAATGACCATGATGTTAAGTTCAAAATTTAACCGACACCTAACATGGACCGACCAAAAATAAATACAAGATGAAGTTAGAAAACTTACTTTCACCGTGAAAAATACCATGTAGGTACATAGACATACACATGAATCGTGAGTTTAAATCTTAGTCTATCTACTCTAAAGGCTAACAAATTAAAGTGAAAGACTTACAGCAAGGTGACAATCTCGCACACATAATCAAGATTAGCCGTGATCTCATGACGTAATTAGGATTAGCCGGGCCTTCCCACTTTAGCTGCTCGAACTAAAAATAAAAACCACTGCTTTGGTAATCTAACCAAGCTTGATGCCTAACTTTTAAAACTCATTTTTGAAAAGAGGTTCAGGATTGAATCTGGACTAACTTTCCACGTAATCTCACGACGAACGCTAGAACCAAATCACAATATCATCCTAAAACTAGTGGCCTAGGTTCAGCCACGGGACATGTGTGATATAGTGCTAAAGTAATTAATCATGCACAATAATCAAATGCAAACACCGCTTCAATAATGTGCAAAAATTAAATTCATATTCTCTCACACCAAACCTACAAAAAAGGGGTTAGCCAAACACTACACCCCTTATAACTCCCATCTGCAAAACCATTTAACACCAAAAGAGTGAGTTCCAAGCAATTGCCAAATAAAATGAATTTTCATGAAATTTTCCAAGCCTAAGTCCACTAGGTTCTTAATTTTTTTTCAAAAATTAAGAACAAGTCCCCAGCGGAGTCGCCAAGCTGTCACGACCCTAAAAAGTTTTCTTTTGGTGGAAAAATTTCCAGGTTAACGGATTATCAAGTTGATTAAATTAATTAACCTAATACGAATCCTCCCAAGTCCTATCGAATCGCAACTTTGATTTTTGTTCAAATGATTTTAGAGTTTGGAGTCGCCACTAATCATTTTTTGTAGGTCGACTAGAACCTAAGTAAATTAGCGAGAGAACTAAATTACTTCTACGAACCAAAGATTCTAGATTCGGGGACTTGGTTACACTAGTTAATTAAAACTAAAGCCCTTTCGTTACCTTAATTTCATGATTATCCTAATTTGGTAACTTAGGCTTGGTTTATTCTTAAGGTTCTAGTGAGGTGACTTTTTTTTTATATTTTCACTTTTTAGATGGAATGCATATTAATGACATTTTTTTATATTTTCAAATCATTAAAATTTTCTGAAGCCGCAAGAGGGCGTGAACTAACGATTTCTGCGTCGTGTTACGACCTTCAGTAGGTGGCTCGGCCTACTCATTCTGGGGTTTAATGGCATAGTAATTAAATTGCAGAAAATTAAATTACAATAACTAAAGGACCTCTAACGGGGGACTCGGCCTTGGCTCGAACTACCCATCGTGAGGTTTGATGGTACTGAAATTAAATTGCAGAAAATTAAATTGCATTAAATAAGGGACCTCCAACGGGAGACTCGACCTTGATTCGGCCTACCCATCGTGGGGTTTAATGGTACTGAAATTAAATTGCATTAAATAAAGGACCTCTAATGGGAGACTCGACCTTGGTTCGACCTACCCATCATGGGGTTTGATGGTACTAAAATTAAATTGCAGGAAATTAAATTGTATTAAATAAAGAACCTCCAACGGGGGGACTCGGCCTACCCATCGTGGGGTTTGATGGTACTGAAGTTAAATTGCAGGAAATTAAATTGTATTAAATAAAGGACCTCCAACGGGGGACTCGGTCTTGATTCGGCCTACCCATCGTGGGGTTTGATGGTATTGAAATTAAATTGTAAAAAATTAAATTGCATTAAATAAATGACCTCTAACGGGGGATTCGGTCTTGGCTCGGCCTACTCATCGTGGGGTTTGATGGTACAGAAATTAAATTACCGGAAATTAAATTACAAAAAATAAAGGACCACCAATGGGTGGGTCGGCCTTCCTATTCTGGGGTTTGATAGTGCAAGAATTAAATTGCAGAAAATTATAGTACGAATGCGACATGTGGATATGGAGACATATGAGTACGGCATGACATAATCGAGATTTCAATTCATTTTGGTAACGAAGTTCTTGAAGATTTTAATGGCTAGGGTCTTTACTTTATTTAACGGATTTAATGGCCGAATTCGAACCTTGTATCACCTTGTGGATTAAGATTGCGGCTCGAATGGCGGGAGTGAACTCTTGATTTATGTTGATCGATGAAGGAATTGGCGATGATAACCCCCTAGTTTTAAACTTCCATCATCTTCAAAATTCTCTCTTTTTGGTATTTTCTTTCTCTCAAATTTTTCTTCAATCTCTCAAATCCCTTTCAAACATCCAAAATTTTCTCTCTCAAAATCCCTCATCCCAAGCTCACTTCTTCCTCCTTTTATAACTCACTGATCTATCTCCCATTCTAATTTTTCCACTAACTCTATCTCCCATTCTAATTTCTCCACTAACCCTTCTTCGTTTTCATTTTCCTTTCTCCATCTCTATCTCACATTCTAATATCTCCACCAACTCTTCTTCATCTTCATCTTCCCTTCTCCATATTTATCTCCTATTCTAATTTCTCCATTAACTATTCTTCATCTCCATCTTCCTTTCTCTATTCTTCTCTTATTTTCTCCATACATTCTTCTCTTGTCCATTCTTATCTTATTTTCTCCATCCATTCTTCTCCATCTTCTCTTCTCCATCACCTTTTTCTCCATCTTCCCTTCTATTTCTAATTTCTCCACTAACTCTTCTTTTTGTTATTTGCAAAATAATCCCTCAAGAGTTAGGTATCTGCACTCTAGTCCCTGAGATTTTACGTATTTGCAATTCAGTCTCTAGAGAATTATTTCTTTAAGTCCAAATCTCCTCATAATTTTCGTCACAACTCCCCTATACTTAGTCAAAATTCACCGCATGTCAAATTTAACTTCATTTCTTACTGCTGAAAATAATGCAAAATAATATAAAATTTAATTGGGCGAAGATGAAAATTTAGAATAATAGAGAACAATGTCACAACTACTAAAAGTGAAAAATGAAAATAAATTGACTCAAATTGAATTTTTTAGACGCGATTCAAGGTCCCTAGGCCTAGCCAAGGTCCCCAAAGTTAGTGTTTCAATTTTATGAATTTTTATGGATTTGTTATTAATTTTTGAAAATAAAAATACCGAAAAATGCTAAAAATATAGAAAATCATTTTTTAGTCAAAATTGATTTTCTAGGCTTGGCCAAAGTCCCCAAAGCTGATTTTCTAATTTTATAAATTTTCATGGATTGTTTAATTAATTTCAACTGAAAAAAGATTATTAAAAATCAAGTGTCAACATTGGCATGCCTAGAAAAAAACATTATCTTATCCTATCAGATACTCCGTCACCACCATGGATATGGGTACCCCAAAACATTGCAGCAATCCGTTCATATTCATGGTCGAGGGTTTTCAAAAGGTGTGGAATTTACAACAATGAGAATGGAATCTCAGTAAGTAAGCTCCCTAAGCTTTGGTTAGGGTAATATCTACCTCTAGACACTAAACATGCAATTCTAATCAACAAGGAAAACTTTCTAAAAACTCAAATGGTACATTAGATCGCAATATTGCATAAAACACATCCAATCCTTGGCATTACATCAATAGGCGTAACAACTATAGGTAATCTAGATGTACTCAAATCACAATTTTCAACACATAATACCTCACAAAGCACATCACACTCATCGAGTCTAGATTATTAATGACCCGAGTAATATGCATCAGGTCACAACACCACCTGCATAAAACACATCAGGCTGGCAATCTTTGCCCCCGTCAAGCACTGTAATATCCCATGTTAAAATGCATCAGGATGAGTTCAATTCCTCACGTATAATGCATCAGGGCATTGGGTGGCATACATGAACATCATTCAATCACAACAAATAGCCATGTATAAATTAAGGTCACCCATGATCATTTAACATTTGTCAAATGAACAACATAGATAGCCTACATTCAACTATGGCCACACAATGCTCACCATATTATTTGCAATCACACTACATGAACAATCAACTACGCATATGATCAGCCACACGGTTACTTTAATTTACCACATATTCATCATTCACAACTATACAATTATATTGATTTCTACAACATGCCAAAAAGAACCACGTGAACATAACATAACATACCAATATCCATTATTATCTAACTACCTAAGATTAATAGTAAACCAACCATAATCAACCACAACTTCACAATTTTCAGATTTGCTATAGTAACTCCGAAAATTATCCACTAATCTCATCCAAATCAAGTCTTATTTACATCCATTTGTCACTAATAATCCTAATCAAGGTTTAGGGAGTAACTTACCACTAATTATGCTAGAAAAGCCTACAAATCCAACCACAATAGCCCTAGTCAAATCTGAGCTTTGGCGATCAGCGACGACGAACAATGCCAACGGTGGTTCGGGGGTGTAGCAACGGTGGTGGTGAGTGACACACGGCAGTCCAAGGTAGTTTGATAAAGGTGGCATGGTGCTAGTGGTAGTGCCCAAGGCGGTCAGCCAAAAGAGAGGGAGAGAATGGAGTATGGAAAAGAAAGTGTACTCTCCAAAAAAAAATCTAAGTCCAAGAGAGAGAGAGATTGCAGCTAAAGATATCTACTCAAAAATGAATGGTTAAGATTTAATCTGTTAGGAATATGCACTAAAACAACCTTGTAATGGTCACATGTATGGAAAAAAATATTGTACTATCGATATTATATAAATGGCTAGACGCTTGTTTATTCATCTTGTCCCTTTCATTTAGATAAATAAAGTCATTTAGGTCAGTTGAAACTGATACCCATTCTTGAGGAGTCAAGAATATGTGTAACGGATCATCAGTTGGTCTCTGATCTTCAAATTAGTTCATGGTTGAAGGATCGTGGTTGGGCGTCCACAAGCCGATTAAGACCAGTGTGTTCGCAGCCTCACTATTGAGCATTGGATGCCCAATAGGAATGACGAGTCACAAGTCATTAGATGTTAAACGTCTCAGCTAGAACACTGGTGTTCGTACCGAAACGAGTTTGATCGAATCTACTAAACATGACGAAATAGCGATTGACTAACATGGAGGCTTCGTGCTAGGTCAATGTCTCAATCGCTCTTGGCTTTAGTGTGTTAATGGTCCTCAAACCTGAGCCGCGACGCTGGCTTATATATTGAATAGATGTAGTTCACAAGTACGATATTGGCCGATCATTAATCCACCTCTGTGCTGATGGTCATAGTCCTCCATATACGAAGTCACAAGTGTAGGCAACAGTTGGGATCTGTCTCCTCATTAAATGAGGTTGATTGTCACGCCCCGAATCCCCTATCGGACACGCGCATCCCGTTCCTGGTCAGTATTCTCATCACACTCGTCAGGTTCACGATACACGACGGCCCAGGGAATCCTTTCGTCGCGACCAGACAATGCGTCCTTCATCGAACTCTCGTACCTGCGGAAACGTGCCTCCTAACCATACATGCATACATACAAAACGGTGGGGTAGTACGAACAGAATAAACACAAACAACAATATATATACATATCATAACATCAGCGTTAGATACAGACCCCCAAAAAGGAACCACAACCTACAGTCAAACCTACGCTCTCACTAACATCAAAATACTAGACCGGTATCAAGGACTCAGTCCTCCTCAGGCTCCTCCTCGGAATCCTCCACGGGGTCCTCTTCTGGATCCTCCTCATCGGTATCCATGGCATCGCCCTCCTCGTGGCCATCGATCTTAGAGCGTCCTGGAGACGGCAACTCCTGCAGTGGGTCGGGGTCGATCACCTGGCCTCCATACTCGACAGGCTGAAGCCAGAATGGGTCATCCTCCATAGGTATTGGAGAGTCTCGCTGCGGTCCCTCAAAATCGTGAAGGCCCTCTCTAAACCACACCTCGAACCTATGGGGTACAAGGTAGGGTCCACCCTGATCTACTAATACAATCGTCACGTGCCTATGCCATAGCGTAGCATGCATATCAAAATGGAGGGTGATATGGGTATCCATCTGAATCGGCAATCCAAAAAGCATCGGGGGTGCAGCCATCACTGGCGTCCAGGATCTGAAAAGGAAGGTAACCACCACCAGTGAGTCGAGGACTCAGCAAGCTCACCACTAATCCTAGCGTAGGGTAGGGTATACAAGTGGGGTCGGTCCTAACCAAGGTACTAGGGTTCACGGTACAAGGTTCAGGCACTCTCGAATCTCCCTAGTTACCAAGTCCCAACGTATGACATAACGTACAACGCATAGCAATGCAGTTCGTACAAAGCAGACGGGCAATAACAAACAATCAACCATGATGCCATATGTGATGATACAGGCCTCAAACGGCCATATCGGATCCCACGGATCATGCTCAGGCCTCAACCGGCCATAACGGATCCCAACGGATCGAGCCCGCCTATCACTCCAAATCCCATCAGGGCACATCCAACAGTGCCATCCGGCTAATGTCACAACTGCGTTCTCTGACGCCTTACGTTGGCCACTCGCTTGTCCCTCCATTTCCCCCCACATAATACGCATATGGGGCTCATTCTCATGTCACATCTCTGGTGACTCATGCAATGCTTTCAATAAATGCGGGACCTAAAAGATTGCAGCAGCAATTCAGTCACAGAGCACGCATGCAATGGTACATAAGCACGGAAACAGAGTATAACAAGGAATCATACGAGTAATTTACTACGTTTGCCAGACAAACCTCACATCGGCCCAATGTTCTACGATTAGTTTCCCCAAGTAAAACCAACCTGTTAACATTGTCTCAGGAACTCACTAATTTGGAACTCGGTCCAAACAATCCCAACAATCCGGTCGAACCCAGTAGCTAAGGTTAGTTCCCAGGGAATTAGGGTCTGTTTGGTAACGTTTCTGTTCCTCTGTTTCTGTTCCTGGGAACAAAAAAAGATCAGAAACATGTTTGGTAACGCAAATAATTATGTCTCTGATTCTGCTCCCGAGAACACTTTTGGAGCAAAAATCAGAAACAAAAAAAAGTTGTTTCTCAAAAAAAGAACACTTTTGCAGGATTACTTTTCAAAGATGGACTTCTCAGCCTCTTTCCATGACACTTTTTTAGGATCAATTTTTTAGGAACACTTTTGGACAAAAAATCAAAAATTTTATGTAGTTACCAAACGTATTCTAATTCTTTAAAAGAACATAATCAGAAAAAAGTGTTTTTAATCAGAATCACTTTTTTGGAATAGAAACGTTACCAAACAGACCCTTAGTAACCCATGATTAATGATTTAGTGTCTTAATAAACCTTTGAGTCTAATTGAATTAGGCTTGGCTTAGGTTAGGGTCCGATTAATTTATTTAGGTCCAATTGGGCCTAAGGCCCGTTCTAAGGTTCAAGGCCCATAATTTATTTCTTAAAATTAAATATGTAATTCAAGCCCATTATTATACTTAAATTCGTGCAAGGCCCTAGCCCAATATTTAAATTAGGTTTAGGAAGCCCATTTTAACCCATTTAGGCCCAATTTGATAATTCAAGCCCATATACATCATTAGGTTTCATATTTTAATATTCAAGGTCATAAATTAGGCCCAATTAAAGTGAATTTTCGTCCATTAGTGGCCCCCTACGTAGTTTAGGCCCAATTAGTCATATCTTGGCCCAATTAGTTGAATTAAAGGTTCCCAAGCCCATTCACTTGCCATGGCCCATCTAATTCGCGCCCAAGCCTACACATTCAGCCCACACTTAGCATTTCTAAGCCCAATTCACATGCCAACAGCCCGCTCAATCGTCTCCAACAAAGTTCCATCAAACTAGCTTAATGAGCATTACACATAATCACCTAATTCATGTCTAAACCGAGATCATTAACCCATAATACTACCACCACAACCATATACAACTAGCCTAGACTACAATTAGGAGTGAAGCTTACCTTAGAGGGCTGTTGGTGGCGGCCGAGCGGAAGGGAAGGGGCGGACGGCCGGCGGTGTAGCGACGGCTAAGGAAAACCGAGAGAGAGAGATGAGAAATGGTGTTCGGCTTGGTTCCATGGGGTGTCAAGGCCACGGAATGAAGGAACAAGAGGTGAGGGGACTTACCAAGGTGTGTGTGGCCGTGAGGATGAGGGACGACGACGACGGAACGACGAACGGATGGCGATTCCGGGCGGCGTTCACGGCGGCTTGAGGAGAAACCGAGAGAGAGAATGAGATAGGGTATGGTCGGTGGCCTTGGGGACTCCTCAAGGCACGAAAAGGGAAGGAACAAGGGTTAAGGGACTTACCAAAGGATGGGAGGATGACGGTGACGACGACCCACGGTGGTTGAAGGCGGTGGACGACGACGGAAGGGCGGCCGGGTAAAGAAATGAGAGGAAGAAGAAGAAGAAATGAAGGAGAGGGGAGAGGGAGATGGTCGGCCGAAAATGGGGTCCGGAGGAGAGAGAGATTATGATATGGTTTTAGTGAAAATCAAAAATAAGAGATAATGGGGTTAGGTGATGGAATAGTGACATTGATTATACATTTGTACTCTTGATTGATTGATAGATTTTCCTTGGGAATTGAACCTTGAATGATTGATGGATTGACATGACGGATTGATTGATGTGACACAACAGATTTGACTTGTCTCGATTTTGCGTGCCAAATGCACCGATCGGGTCCCGAGCGCGGACGAATTTCAGACAGGTTTTGATTTCGATTTACCAAATCTACTCTCAAAAATCCTAATTCAACTAATTCTAAGGACTGAGCATTTACCGGGGGCATTTCGGTAATTTTCCAATCACGTCTTGCTTCACGACGTACACCGGCTGTCTGCCCTTCTGGCGACATTTCTGAAACTGATCTCATTTCTTAATTGTGTTTATCTTACTAATTTAATTGTCGAAAGTCGACTTTCATTTTGTGGTCAATTTCATTAAATAACGATTTTGTCTCTGTCTCAGACCAACGGGCGGCTGTTTGGGAAATTCTTCCCAGATAGCCTTTCCCCTTCAGTTAGTCATCTCAGGGTAGCTAATCCTGAGTGAGCGCCGATCATAGTGCATTAACGAAGTATTTCCATTCATTTAGAAATGCCGATAAAATGGGTCGAATTTTCAGACTGTCACAATTCTTCCCTCCTTAAAAAAAATTTCGTTCTCGAAATTTACAATCCACCAATCCATACCACAAAACAGAAATTACACTGAGCTACTCAAACAAATACGGATACTTCTTCTTCATCTCGTCCTCGCTTTCCTAAGTCGCTCCTTCAGTCCCATGATGCTCCCAGATAACCTTGACCAGCGGTATCGTCCTGTTCCTCAAGACCTGCTCCTTACGATCTTCAATTCTTACTGGCCTCTCCACGTACGAGACACGGCCATCCATTTCAATGACTTCATGATCGAGTATATGGCCAGGGCCCGGCTCATACTTCCGAAGCATCGATACATGAAACACGGTGTGAATTTGCGACAAATTCGGCGGCAGTGCTAGACGATAAGCTAGTGTCCCGATCTTTTCCAGAATCTCGAATGGCCCAACAAATCTAGGACTCAGCTTTCCCTTCTTGCCAAACCGAAATAGTCCTCGCATCGGCGACACCTTAAGAAAGACATGATCTCCAACTTGAAATTCCAACGGCTTACGTCTCCTGTCTGCATAGCTTTTCTACCTGCTCTGAGCGGTCCTCAGTCCATCTCTGATCACCCTGACTGCCTCCACTGACTGCTGCACTAGCTTTGGGCCTGTTATGCTTTTCTCTCCAACCTCATCCCAACAAATCGGAGTTCTGCACGCCCTTCCATACAATGCCTCAAACGGTGCCATTCTGATACTCTGCTGATAGCTGTTGTTATACGCAAATTCCACCAAGTGTAACTGCTCTTCCCAGCCTCCCTTGAAATCAATTACACACGCTCTTAGCATGTCCTCCAGAGTCTGTATAGTCCTTTCCGACTGACCGTCTGTCTGAGGATGATAGGCTGTATTTAATCTCAACTCTGTTCCCAAAACACCCTGCAAACTCTTCCAAAACGTGGCTGTGAAACGAGGATCTCTGTCTGATACAATACTTACTGGTACCCCATGCAACGTCACGATCTGCCTCACGTACGACTCTGCCAACCTTTCCAACGTAGAGTCCTTTCGCACTGCAATGAAATGAGCTGATTTCGTCAGTCTGCCCACTATTACCCATATCGAATCTTTCCCCCTTTGACTCCTGGGCAATCCTGTCACAAAGTCCATAGTGACATGCTCCCATTTCCACTCTCGGATTTCCAAGGGTTGCAGTAGTCCACCAGGTTTGCAGTGCTGCGCCTTTACTTGCTGACACGTCAGACACTTGGCTACATGCTTAGCCACATCCACCTTCATTCCATTCCACCAATAGTGCTGACGCAAATTCTGATACATCTTCGTACTCCCTGGATGAATACTGTAGTTACTTCTGTGCGCCTCAGAAAAAATCCTTTCCTTCAGCTCTTCATCATTTGGCACGCACAGACGTCCTCTAAACTTCAATATTCCATCAGCAGTTACTTGGAACTCAGCCTTCCTCTCATCTGCATTCATCGACATAATCTTCTGGATATCCGGGTCTGTAGACTGCAGCTCTTTGATCCTCAGCTGAATCTCTGGTTCGATCTGCAACGTAGCCATCAGACTTGAGAGGTTTCCTACCTTGACCTTGAACTCAGAATCTCTGATTTCCTCCAGTAATGCCCACTCCTTGACCATCATATGCGCAATGCTCGACTTCCTACTCAGAGCATCCGCCACTTTATTCGCCTTTCCTGGATGGTACAGAATATCACAGTTGTAGTCCTTCAACAGCTCCATCCAACGACGTTGCCTCATGTTCAACTCTTTCTGTGAAAACAAATACTTCAAACTCTGATGATCGGTGTAGATCTGAAATTTCTCTCCCACCAGGTAATGCCTCCAAATCTTCAATGCGAACACTATGGCAGCTAACTCCAAGTCGTGAGTCGGGTAGTTCATTTCGTGTGGCCTTAGCTTTCAAGATGCATAAGCTACTACTCGTCCATGCTGCATCAAGACACATCCCAATCCTCTTAATGACGCATCGCTGTAAATCTCGAATCCTCCAGGTCCAGACGAGATGGTTAACACTGGTGCGGAAGTCAATCGATCCTTCAACTCCTGAAAGCTTTCCTCGCACTTCTCAGACCATTCAAACCTCGTTTCCTTCTTCAACAAATGGGTCAGAGGAGACGCTATCACCGAGAACCTTTCCACAAAGCGTCTGTAGTAGCCGGCCAATCCAAGAAAACTCCGTACCTCAGTCACAGTTGTTGGCCTCGGCCACATCTCTACAGCCTCGATCTTCGCTGGATCCACTGATATTCCTTCTCCAGATACTATGTGTCCAAGGAACGCCACTCTGCCTAACCAGAACTCACACTTGCTAAACTTCGCATACAGCGAGTGTTCCCTTAACGTCTGCAGGATAATCCTTAAGTGTTACTCGTGGTCCTCAGAACTCTTCGAATACACCAAAATGTCATCAATGAAGACTATCACGAACTGATCCAGAAATTCCTTGAACACTCGATTCATCATGTCCATAAAAGCCGCTGGGGCGTTCGTCAATCCAAACGGCATGACTGTGAACTCATAGTGCCCATACCTCGTCCTAAAGGCAGTTTTAGGCACGTCCTCCTTCTTAGTCCTCAATTGGTGATAGCCTGTCCTTAGGTCTATCTTGGAGAACACACTTGCGCCCTGAAGCTGATCAAACAGGTCATCAATCCTTGGTAGGGGATACTTGTTCTTGATCGTCACTTGGTTCAGCTGCCTGTAGTCGATACACAGTCTTAGCGATCCGTCCTTCTTTTTAACAAACAGCACCGGAGCTCCCCATGGCGAAGCACTGGGGCGGATAAATCCTTTATCCAATAGCTCTTGCATCTGTACCTTCAACTCCTTCAACTCAGACAACGACATTCTATACGGTGCTTTCGACATCGGCTCTGTTCCAGGTGCCAACTCAATCACAAACTCCACGTCACGCTCTGATGGCAAGCCAGGCAATTCTTGAGGAAACACGTCCGGGTAATCCCTTACTACAGGTACTTCCTCCATCTTCCCTTCTTGAGCGGACGAATCTGATACTGACGCCAAAAATCCCAGTCAACCCTCGTCCATCAGTTTGGTCGCTTCTAACGATGAGATCTAAGGAATCGACGTTCCTCCTCGATTTCCTCTAAAGTCATACCCATGGTGGCCTACTGGGTTTAGCTGTATCATGCTCCTACCACAGTCTATTACTGCCCCATGTCTAACCAACCAATCCATACCAATATTCTCGTCGAAATCATACATAGGCAAAACAGCCAAATCAATCTCTTCCTCTCTATCGCCCAGAACTGACTTACACCCCTTACATCCTAATGCAACAATCACTCAATCCTTTAGTGGGGTGGTTACATGCAAAGTCACATCCAACGGTTTAACATTCATCCCAGCTAACTCAGCAAAACGTGCAGATACGAAGGAGTGCGACACTCCCGGATCAAACAAAGCATAAGCAGTATGACCACAAAGAGAGACGGTACCTGTGATCACCCCTGGCGCGTTCTCAGCGTCCTTTCGCGCCACTGCGTAGACTCGTCCCTGAGCAGGTGGACGGTTCTGATTCCCTTGAGGAGCATTCACCATCGGCGGCTGCTGCTGCGGCTGGAACGGGGGTCTCGGACCTCTTTTCAGGCAGTTCCTCAGAATGTGCTCCATCTGACTGCATCCAAAACATCCTCCAGTCTTTCTCGGGGAAGGGCTGTTCCCATGCCTCCTGCCACAGTCACGGCAGTTCTGGCCTCCAGGGTATGACGGCTTTCCCAGAGTCCTTCTCGCAGGTGGAACGAACCTGCGGGTGTCCTTCATCGGCCTCTTGCCAAAATCTCTGAAGTTCCCTCTTGGTACAAACCGCATCCAGATGCGGCAGCCTTCTCTTGCAAGTCTCGCTCTATTGCCAATGCTCTCTCATAAATCTCATTATAGTCCCTCAGTCTTGTGGTGATTATCATACTCTTCAGTTCAGGTTTCAAGCCCTCTCTGAATCTTCTAGCCTTGTCCCACGGATCCTCAATCAATCTTCGAGCAAACTTGGACAATCTGGCAAACTCACCCTCGTACTGATCCACAGTCATAGATCCTTGGCGAAGCCTGATGAATTCTTCCATCTTCCTTTCTTGGGCTGCCTCAGAGAAATACTTCCCATTAAATGCTGCACAGAAAGCAGCCCAGTTCGGCCTCATGCCATCTGGAAAGACTCGCCCTCTAGTGGCCTTCCACCAGTCATCTGCAGTACCCTGGAGCTGATAAGTTGCCAACGAAACCTTCTCCTCATCTGTGCAACCCAAAACAGTAAAAGCCTTCTCAAGCTGTTCGATCCACAAGGCAGCTACTTCGGGACCACCACTACCATCAAACCTCGACGGCTGCAACTTCAGAAACTGTTCCACAATATGATGAGTCTGACGTCCTCCATTTCCATGCCCATTGCCTCCATTGGCTCCATTCGCAGCTGCCAAGGCAGCCTCAGCTGCTTGGGCTACAGTGGCAGCTCTCTCAGCAGCTTGCTTAGCCATCAAGTTACTCACTTCAGTCAGGACTCTCATCATCTCCTCAATTCTAGGATCCCCTTCAGGCTCAGGAGCCCTCGAGCCCGATGCACCAGCAGTCGGTCTTCTGCCCCTATTGCTCATCCTCGCTAACTCTCTCACCTAAAACAAACGAAATTCCCATTCAGGAATTCGAAATTCTAAATCTAGCAATCAAGCTTTCGTCTACTGTCGCGTCCACTGACATGTATACGCCTGTAAATAGTCGCTGCAGCTTAAATGCAGTTGAACCCAGTTGACTTCTAGACTCAACCCTGTCAATGCACAACCTAGGCCACTCTGTTCGCCACCTCAACTAGAAGCCTGTCGAGAGCCGCTTCCTTGATCAGGTCTCTGCCCCGGCGACCACTCCCCGCCCTCCTCGTTTCTTGGTGCGAACAGTTGTCCTAAGTTACCCACAGACAGAGAGAATCCCGTTCCACGTGTCCCATACCACGCTTCATTACGATTTTTAGACGTCCCGTCAATCCCGTCCCATACCAGGCTGACGGTTACCAAATCCAACAACATAAGATGCATGCACTTTTCGAATCCAAATTCCAAATTTAAATCGTTTTCATTTCTAAACCCTTTTCCTTTCCAAACTCATTTTTCTTTAAATGCAGAAATCCGTGCAATGCATGATGGTCAAGCAGCGCGCGACAGCCGACTAAGCATACAAACACAAGCAGCACCTAACAAGTTAATCACTCAGCAATCAGCAATCAAGCACCCAACTCAGGGGGCTATGCCTTAGAACCTTACCTCGGGTCCTGACGCACCTGCAACTTAGTTCAAAATACCTCTGCCTCCGTCTACTCTAGGCAACCAATCGAACTAAGCAATCACAAGCGCCAATCAATTCAAGCATTCTACCCTTCCTAATCCTTAGGTCTATGGTCTATCTATCTAATTACCCCAAAATAATCGGCCTTATCACTCCAGATCCTCGAACGGTCTCGTATCGAGCTGACCTTGCTCTGATACCACTCGACCGGGGATGTCACGCCCCAAATCCCCTATCGGACACGCGCATCACGTTCTTAGTCAGTATTCTCATCACACTCGTCAGGTTCACGATACACGACGGCCCAGGGAATCCTTTCGTCGCGACCAGACGATGCGTCCTTCATCGAATTCTCGTACCTGTGGAAACGTGCCTCCTAACCATACATGCACACATACAAAACGGTGGGGTAGTACGAACAGAATAAACACAAACAACAATATATATACATATCATAACATCAGCGTTAGGTACAGACCCCCAAAAAGGAACCACAACCTACAGTCAAACCTACGCTCTCACTAACATCAAAATACTAGACCGGTATCAGGGACTCAGTCCTCCTCAGGCTCCTCCTCGGAATCCTCCACGGGGTCCTCTTCTGGATCCTCCTCATCGGTATCCATGGCATCGCCCTCCTCGTGCCTATCGATCTCAGAGCGTACTGGAGACGGCAAGTCCTGCAATGGGTCGGGGTCGATCACCTGGCCTCCATACTCGGCAAGCTAAAGCCAGAATGGGTCCTCCTCCATAGGTATTGGAGAGTCTCGCTGCAGTCCCTCAAAACCGTGAAGGCCCTCTCTAAACCACGCCTCGAACCTATGGGGTACAAGGTAGGGTCCACCCTGATCTACTAATATAGTCGTCACGTGCCTATGCCATAGCGTAGCATGCATATCAAAATGGAGGGTGATCTGGGTATCCATCTGAATCGGCAATCCAAAAAGCATCGGGGGTGCAGCCATCACTGGCGTCCAGGATCTGAAAAGGAAGGTAACCACCACCAGTGAGTCGAGGACTTAGCAAGCTCACCACTAATCCTAGCGTAGGGTAGGGTATACAAGTGGGGTCGGTCCTAACCAAGGTACTAGGGTTCACGGTACAAGGTTCAGGCACTCTCGAATCTCCCTAGTTACCAAGTCCCAACGTATGACATAACGTACAACGCATAGCAATGCAGTTCGTACAAAGCAGACGGGCAATAACAAACAATCAACCATGATGCCATATGTGATGATGCAGGCCTCAAACGGCCATATCGGATCCCACAAATCATGCTCAGGCCTCAACCGGCCATAATGGATCCCAACGGATCGAGCCTGCCTATCACTCCAAATCCTATCAGGGCACATTCAACAGTGCCATCCGGCTAATGTCACAACTGCGTTCTCTAACGCCTTACGTTGGCCACTCCCTTGTCCCTCCATTTCCCCCGACATAACACGCATCTGGGGCTCATTCTCATGTCACATCTTTAGTGACTCATGCAATGCTTTCAATAAATGCGGGACCCAAAAGATTGCAGCAGCAATTTAGTCACAGAGCACGTATGCAATGGTACATAAGCACGGAAACAGAGCATAACAAGGAATCATACGAGAAATTTACTACGTTTTCCAGACAAACCTCACATCGGCCCAATGCTCTACGATTAGTTTCCCCAAGTAAACCCAACCTGTTAACATTGTCTTAGGAACTCACTAATTTGGAACTCGGTCCAGACAATCCCAACAATCCGGTCGAACCCAGTAGCTAAGGTTAGTTCCTAGGGAATTAGTAACTCATGATTAATGATTTAGTGTCTTAATAAACCTTTGAGTCTAATTGAATTAGGCTTGGCTTAGGTTAGGGTCCGATTAATTTATTTAGGTCCAATTGGGCCTAAGGCCCGTTCTAAGGTTCAAGGCCCATAATTTATTTCTTAAAATTAAATATGTAATTCAAGCCCATTATTATACTTAAATTCGTGCAAGGCCCTAGCCCAATATTTAAATTAGGTTTAGGAAGCCCATTTTAACCCATTTAGGCCCAATTTGATAACCCAAGCCCATATACATCATTAGGTTTCATATTTTAATATTCAAGGTCATAAATTAGGCCCAATTAAAGTGAATTTTCGTCCATTAGTGGCCCCCTACGTAGTTTAGGCCCAATTAGTCATATCTTGGCCCAATTAGTTGAATTAAAGGTTCCCAAGCCCATTCACTTGCCATGGCCCATCTAATTCGCGCCCAAGCCTACACATTCAGCCCACACTTAGCATTTCTAAGCCCAATTCGCATGCCAACAGCCCGCTCAATCGTCTCCAACAAAGTTCCATCAAACTAGCTTAGTGAGCATTACACATAATCACCTAATTCATGTCTAAACCGAGATCATTAACCCATAATACTACCACCACAACCATATACAACTAGCCTAGACTACGATTAGGAGTGAAGCTTACCTTAGAGGGCTGTTGGTGGCGGCCGAACGGAAGGGGAGGGGCGGACGGTCGGCAGTGCAGCGGCGGCTAAGGAAAACCGAGAGAGAGAGATGAGAAATGGTGAGGTTCGGCTTGGTTCCACAGGGTCTCAAGGCCACGGAATGAAGGAACAAGAGGTGAGGGGACTTACCAAGGTGTGTGTGGCCGTGAGGATGAGGGACGGCGACGACGGAACGACGAACGGATGGCGATTCCGGGCGGCGTTCACGGCGGCTTGAGGAGAAACCGAGAGAGAGAATGAGATGGGGTATGGTCGGTGGCCTTGGGGACTCCTCAAGGCACGAAAAGGGAAGGAACAAGGATTAAGGGACTTACCAAAGGATGGGAGGATGACGGTGACGACGGCCCACGGTGGTTGAAGGCGGTGGACGACGACGGAGGGGCGGCCGGGTGAAGAAATGAGAGGAAGAAGAAGAGAAAATGAAGGAGATGGGAGAGGGAGATGGTCAACTGAAAATGGGGTGAGGAGGAGAGAGAGATTATGATATGGTTTTAGTGAAAATCAAAAATAAGAGATAATGGGGTTAGGTGATGGAATAGTGACATTGATTATACATTTGTACTCTTGATTGATTGATAGATTTTCCTTGGGAATTGAACCTTGAATGATTGATGGATTGACATGATGGATTGATTGATGTGACACATGATTGATTTGACAACTGATTTGACTTGTCTCGATTTGCGTGCCAAATGCACCGATCAGTTCCTGAGCACGGACGAATTTCAGACAGGTTTTGATTTCGATTTACCGAATCTACTCTCAAAAATCCTAATTCAACTAATTCTAAGGACTGAGCATTTACCGGGGGCATTTCGGTAATTTTCCAATCACGTCTTACTTCACGACGTACACCGGCTGTCTGCCCTTCTGGCGACATTTCTGAAACTGATCTAATTTCTTAATTGTTTTTATCTTACTAATTCGATTGTCCAAAGTCGGATTTCATTTTGTGGTGAATTTCATTAAATAACGACTCTATCTCTGTCTCAGACCAACGGGCGGCTGTTTGGGAAATTCTTCCTAGATAGCCTTTCCCCTTCGGTTAGTCATCTCAGGATAGCTAATCCTGAGTGAGCGCCGATCAGAGTGCATTAACGAAGTATTTCCATTCAATTAGAAATGCCGATAAAATGGGTCGAATTTTCAGACTGTCACATTGATGTCCTATACGATCTATACGTGACGATGGATTAGAAAGTTCTCGGCCAAGGTAGAAGTCGAGAGGAGTCTCGCTAAATGCACGTCAGATAGATTTGTGCATATGACCAAATATGTGGGTTTAACTTAAATATCTGTGGCCCCCAATTGATTGGAACACGGTAAGACAGAACGACTGAATAACACCAAATCAAGGCCAACCGGTTCACTTTGTCCTCATACTTCATTCTAACTGGGTAACCGAAATATGTTGCTAGACGTCACTCACGATTTGTAGGATGTAAGGATTGATTTGGGATAATCAATTCCTTGAGGAATCTCACTGCCAATTCGGGGGTAAACCTAGGGATGTCACATGCCTTAACCAACATCTAGCAATGTCCATAATGAAGACGGTATCGCGAGAATGCAATAGAACTACTTGGATAGTCAAAAAGAGTTAAACAGATTGGATTCGTTTCCTCTTTCTAAAGCTCACTAAATGAAGAAATTAATGACACATGCATGACATCACAATGATGTAATGGTTACATCATGCCTACATCATCATTGGATGAGGTTTGTTACTACCGCGACCTAAAATTCATTTTTAGGTTAATGGATTACCAGATTAATTAATTAAATTAACTAACCTAGTTCGAGCTCTCCCAAGCTCTACCAAATCGCAACTTTGATTTTTTTCACATGATTTTAGAATTTGGAGTCGCCACTAATCATTTTTGGTAGGTTGATTAGAAACCTAAGTAACCTAGCGGGAGAACTAAATTACTCCTGCAAACCAGAGATTATGAGTTCGGGGACTTGGTTACACTAGTTAATTAAAACTAATGCCCTTTCGGTACCTTAATTCCATGGATATCCTATTTTGGCAACTCTCACTTGATTTATTCCTAAGACCCTGGTAAGGTGTTCTTTTTATGTTTTCACTTTAAAATGAAATGCATAAAGGGTATGAACGCAAACGTTGACATACAAATACGACACACAAATACGGACATACGAATATGATATACGAATATGTAGATATGCGAATACGAATACGTGCGTGACGTGCGAATGACATACGTACATGACATGCGAACGACATACGTACGTGACATGTGTATGAATACGATATGCATACGAGATAGACGAATACATATACGTGCGTTACATGCGAAGGACATACGTACGTGGACATGCGAATGATATGCGTACGTGACATGCGTATGAATACAACATGCATGCGGGGATAGACGAATACGAATACGTATGTGACATACGTATGAAGACGCACGAATACGATATGTAACATGCATACATACACCATACAAATACGTGACATATATATGTGACATGCATAGTGATATGTGTATGTAAATACGTACATTTCGATTTTGCCCATAAAGGGCAAAGTCGTCATTTTGAAAAGATGGGAAAAACCCTCATTTTTGAAAAAGATGGGATAAAACCCTCATTTTGAAATTTTTGATTTTTCTGAATGAATATGCATGGGTTAATAACATATCATAACAGACAAATGTGGATTTGCAAACATCGCGTACGTGACGTGCATACGAGAACAAACAAATACGATATGTCTATACGAACATACGGATAACATAACAAACATACATGAGACATACTACATGAGATGCACATGAATGGCATTTTTTGTATTTTCAGATTTTCCTTTTTTTTTTTTGGATTTTCTACATTTTTTTTTGTATTTTGGATGTATTATAAAAGAATGCAAAATCACCCAAAGCAAATGAAGATGTGAAGAGAGAGCAGGTAAAGTAAAACTACCCTAAGGACAGTGAAAATAAAACCCGCAACTCGTCGGGTGAATAATTACAGACCAATTAAATAAAACCCGAGACATAATCGGGAATACAACAAAAATGGACCGGAATGGACATCGGTCAAACACCCGTCGCCAAGCCTCGTGGGTCGAGAGTACAACAAAACGGACCGGAATGGACATCGGTCATCCTCCAGTCTTCAAAGCATCGGGCCGAAAGCCAAATGAAAATAATGAACTTATCCAATCGGACATGCACAATCACCAATGAGTTAAGACAATTCAAAAACTCAAAGAGAGTTTAACACGTGCTGATTAAACTTCATTGAGACCATTTTTTACATTTTCCAATGCATTAACACAAAAAATACGAATTAAATCATACTGTCCATGAACATTCTTAGGGAGAAAGCAGTAACCATAAAATACAAAAGAAATAATGAAATGTATGTAAAAATTCTGAGATTTTTTATGTGGATGGGAAAATGTGTCTTTGACAACTTTCATGTTTTACATTCTTATTGAAGAGACACTCATTTTCGTGTAGAAAATGGTCTTTCATGAGAGCTCAGCAGCAAACAAACAAATTTCACAGAACAGACATATTTCAGGATTAAGCTTAAATGGACACTCAAATCTCAAAATTAATGCACCAAACTTTCCAGTCTACTAAACAAGACCCCAATGAATAACTTTCATTTTTTGTGAAGTTTCAAAACAAGACTCTAAACATAAGATAACTACAAATCAATATGACCACGCACAGAAAAACACTCAGACTTAAGGACGCCAACAGAATTGCATGATTTCATTAAATGCATTAAAAATACGAAACGTGCATGAATATTTTTGTATTTTTTATATGTTATGCATTAAGATCTTATGAAACAAAGTCTAGAATAACCCATGAAAAATCATTTAGCGTGAAAGGTCAGATCAGAAAAATTCCATCTCAGGTTCTGATCACCATATTTCCAGATTTCTACTTTCAATTTCGGGACCCTTTTGACATAGCAAACAACGTCAATTTTCGTGCCATAATATATCAAATCGAAGATCTCGAAGTCATCTACGAATGTTCAGTGCATTTATTTTCGAGATTTCGTCATCTAAACACGAAAAATTGAGCTACCAGATAATTGCACATGCTGATGCGCCTAGAGCTCGTTGGAGATGAATCCGTCGCGTCGCCAAGGCTTGTTCCACGGCGGCGAATTTTTCTCTCTCAAAATTTTTTTCTCTTGAAATCTCTCCAAAAAAAAATTTTTTTTCTCCAGTTTTTCTTCAATCTCCCAAAACTCTCTCAAATATCCAAAATTTTCTCTCCAAAAAAATTCCCCTCTCAAGCTCACTTCTTCCTCCTTTTATAAACCACTCATCTATCTCCCATTCTAATTTTTCCATTAACTCTATCTCCCATTCTAATTTCTCCACTAACTCTTCTTCATTTTCATCTTCCCTTCTCCATCTCTATCTCACATTCTAATTTCTCCACTAACTCTTCTTCATATTCATCTTCCCTTCTCCATATCTATCTCCCATTCTACTAACTCTTCTTCATCTCCATCTTCCCTTCTCTATTCTCATCTTATTTTCTTTATCTTCTCTTCTCCATCTCCTCTTCTCCATCTTCCTATCTTCATCTCCTCTTCTCCATCTTCCCTTCTCTATTCTAATTTCTCCACTAACTCTTCTTTTTGTTATTTACAAAATAATCCCTCAAGTATTAGGTATTTGCACTCTAGTCCATGAGATTTTAAGTATTTGTAATTCAGTCCCTAGAGAAATATTTCTTTAAGTCCAAATCTCCTCACAATTTTCGACACACCTATCGCATGTTGAATTTAAGCTCATTTCTTGCTATTGAAAATAATGCAAAATTTAATTAAAACCCTGTTTGTAAAATTGAGTCATTCTGGGTATAATTGGGCCAAGATGAAAATTTGGAATATTAAAGAACAATGTCACAACTCCTAAAAGTGAAAAATGAAAATAAATTGACTCAAATTGAATTTTTTTAGGCCCGATTCGAGATTATGCTCGTTAAGGAATACACGACCTCGAATTGGATTTTTTAAATTTGCGATGGCCAACATGAAAAGGGATTTAAAGGAAAAATATTGACTATTTTTATGTATTTTTGTGGCCTCAAATGCTATTATTTATTAAATATTTTCCTAATTTCTAAAAATTATATTTAAAAAAATACAAAAAATATGAAAAAAAAAATTTACTCAAAAATGGTTGCCTAAGCTTGGCCAAGGCTTCCAAAGTTGATTTTGCAATTTTCTCATTTTTATAGATTTTCTATCAATTTTAGAAAATAAAAATACCAAAAAATACTGAAAATATGAAAAATCATTTTTTGGTCAAAATTGGTTCCCTAGGCTTGGCAAAGGTCTCCAAAGTTAATTTTTTCAAATTTATGAATTTTTATGGATTTTCTATTAATTTTAAAAAAGAAGAAAAGAAAAGGTGATTGAAAATCAGGTGTCAACAGCTGCCCCTCTTTGAAAGGAAGCTCGGTAGAGGTTCATTTCAAAGACGAGACGACACCTGAATACTAATCGACTCAACACAATGAAATAAAAAGAGTCATGACATTCGATCTCCAATACCCCTTTTAGCAAATTTCGATCCAAACCCGATTTGAGGAGGCTTTCATGCGATGAGGGAGAGACAAAGATGAGAATTTACCTGGCACTTACCTGCTCGTTGTATGGCGGTTGCCTGACATGAGTGCTCTGCTGAAAATGAGATGAGAACCTAAGGATTCGTTATAAGAAAACCTTAGGGTTGTGGAACTTGGACCCGTATGGTAGGTTACCCCATAGTAGATTCCTAATAAAAGGATTCTACTGATTAAAATCGGATTGAATTTTGACCCGTATGGTGGGTCACCCCATGGTAGATTACTAGTGAAAGAATTCTACTGATTAAATTAAGATTTGACATGTATGGTAGGTTATCCCATGGAAATGCCTGTAAGAAGGACTTTGGTGCCTGTAAGAAGGACTTTGGTGCCTGTAGAAAGGACTTTGTTTTGCCTATAAAAAGGACTTTGGTGTGCTTGTAGAAAGGACTTTTAGTTGCCTATAGAAAGGACTTGGTGCCTGTAAGAAGGACTTTTGTGTGCCTGTAGAAAGGACTTGGTGCCTGTAAAAAGGACTTGATGCTTGTAAGAAGGACTTGTGCCTGTAGAAAGGACTTTGATGCCTGTAAAAAGGACTTGGTATGCCTGTAAAAAGGACTTGATTTGCCTGTAAGAAGGACTTGGTTTCCTGTAGAAAGGACTTGGTCGCCTGTAGAAAGGACTTTGGTTGCCTGTAAAAAGGACTTTTGATTGCCTGTAGAAAGGACTTGCTCGCCTGTAGAAAGGACTTTGGTCGCCTGTAAAAAGGACTTTGGAAATGGACCGTTCCGTATTGGGGTTTCCAATGGAAGGGCTCCGGAGATAATATACCCTAGATTTCACCTTTTTTGGGTAGACTGAAGAGGTATTGATTGAGAAAATGATTTTTGGGTATATCTGGGATCTAGGGAGATCAAGAATCCTGCAGACGCTCTAACCCAATTTAACTTACCATGAAGGGTGCCATTCTGGGATCTGGGGAAACCAGGAATCTTGCAGACGCTCAAACCCGATTTAACTTACCTTGAAGGGTGTCATTCTGGGATCTAGGGAGACCAGGAATCCTCAAAATCCGACTTAACTTACCTTGAAGGGTGCCATTCTGGGATTTGGGGAAACCAGAAATCCTGCAGACGCTCAAATCCAATTTGACTTATCATGAAGGGTGCCATTCTGGGATCTGGGGAAACCAAAAATCCTGCAGAAGCTCAAACCTAATTTTTGTTGTCCCATCACTTTAGGAATAAACCGATGAGGCAAAGATCAAGAACACGAGAGTTGGTCAATCATGATTTGATAAAGCTTGAGAACACGAGATTGTATCAATCGTGAGCTGATGAAGACTTCATGAGAGTATGTTGATCATGAGTTGCAAGGGTTCAGAAGACTTACCTGGATCTTCTGAGTTAATGATCGAGGCATAGACAGACCGATTGTATCGTGTCTGCTTGCTCACTGAATGACCTTATGTGCTGCAATGGATTTGAGCACCCAGACAATCATCAGAATTGAAAGGTTCAGGTTGAAGATATACTCACCTGAAAATGCTTGGCGAGCATTAGCCAACAGGGCTTGTTTGTTTAATAGCCTCTGGATGAATTTCGAGACCTCGGAGAGTAACTCGACTATTAGGAATGCACTACTTGTCAGACAGTGTCAGAGGTAACATGTGCAAGCATTTTTATCAATGAGTTCATCGGTTCATGCAAAACCATTCAATTGAGTTTGCAATGATTAAAACCATATGTGTATGCTCATAATATGGATCATGCATGACTATTCTATCGAGTTTGCATTTCCAATTCTATCCAGGGAGGTTATCATGTCATGAATACCTCGAATTGAACCTGAATGGGGACTTCAGTCCGAAAGGGCTTTCTCTCACTCTCGAGAAACGCTGTTTATCCGAATTGCAGGATTTGAAAAGAAAGCACTCAACCTTACCATCATCGCATTCAGCGAGGGTCTGAGTAATCTCGCAATTGATATGATCAAGCCGATCTAGAGGTCTTGATTAGGACCGTAATGTGGGCTGGGTCAAAGGCTTATCAAAGGAGACTCATTTCGAGTCAGGGCCATTGACAAAAAAAGGTCTTCATCATCTGCTCCGGGTTTACAAGTCAAGAACCCTGCAAAATGAGAGAGAAATGATCTTGCTCGAACTTCTTCGAGCGATTCTTAAAGTCATTCAACTCTTACATTAATTTAGGTGCCCTAATCAGAAGAGACTTTCAAGGGTCGTAACGTAGGTCGGGATTTGGGTCTGAGAAACGAAGGGCTCGTTTTGGCTCAACAAAATATATGAGAAGGGCTTGGTGTTGGTGATCATTGCAGTCTTGTCACCGATCTTTGACCTTCCTGAATTTGTCTTTAATCAATACCATCATTGGCTGAGGGGTGGTAGTTCTTTTACACTTTGCAAACTGACTTCTTTGGGGATCCTTTTTCGGGAATTCTCAAAATGTATGTTCGAAGTCAGAAGTTCATTACAGATATATGGTCATTGGCCTTGCTTTTGATAGGCACTTTGCTCTTTCTGCTCGAGATTCTTTGGAGTAGCCTTTGCTTTTCTTACTCCCGACTCCCTTTTGTTTGAAAGCAGGCCCATTTTCTTTAGGCTACACTTGTCTCTCTCTTTTTTTTTGTTTAATAATCTTGTGATTTTGAATTTTAGCAACAAGATGATTTTCAACAAATGATACTAGACATTACATGAAATTCTAGCATATGAAATGGGCTGATTCGAGAATTCTCTATTGGCCCAATTTCTTCAATTCTGCTCTTTTGGGGGAAGGTGTCGTCGTTACCTTGAAATGAGCAAGGATCACCAACATGGGCTTGAGAAATGAATTTGCAGGCTCAATTGGGTTATGCAAAGGATGAGTGTGTAGGATAGAGAAAATAAATGCTCTTCGTCATCCTAAAGCACTTGAATTAAAATTCGAGTATCATGCAAAGAAACACTCGAAGATTGATGTTAGTCCAAGCAAGAAAATTTCTAACAATTTATCTCCTGATATTGTTGGAATTACCTCTGTTTTGCCCCAGTGCGGGGTGGTTCTTGACAGGGTCATGAAATGAAATCACCGTTTAAATGGGTTGTCAATGGTTGCCTGAAGTGTTTGGAATGGAGAATGAATGCCTCCTTCACTTCGACTATCGTATCTTTTGCGAGAAAACCCATTGCCTTGGAGAATGCGGAATCTGTCTACCGCTCAACTCACTGTGGATTAAATATAGGACGTATGTGGAAATGGCTTGCCTTTCATCGTCCTGTCATGCCCCATTCCCTGGCTGTCTGGGCGGATCAGACACGTTGGGGGCCTATTCCCCGAGTCGAGGAGTAGCTTGTTTCTGGTTTTGCCTCTTTTCGATCTAGGGTTCGCCATTGATTTCCCTTATTTCATCAGACGGATCGCATCAGGCGATCATAACTTGGCCCCTTTGGGCTGTTTTCTTTGAAGTATCAGGTGTTAGTTTAACATTTCCTGTAACAAGGAAGGAGACCTGTTAGCCAGTATCAGAAATGATGAATTGGACACGATACTGAGTTACCCTTGAGTGCTTCGCGCAACTCCTTTACCAGTTTTACCACTCGGGATTTTCTCCGTGGGTATGTCAAGTTAGACATTTCCTATCAAACAATGAAGAAGAAGACGTATTAGTCAGTATTAAAAATGATGTATTGGATACGATACTGGTTTACCCTTCATCTTGAATGTTTTGCGTGACGCCTTTATCAAGTTCACTGGATTGAGTTTCCCTTGGCTTTCGCTAGACACTTCAACGTTAAGCTAAGATCGTAACAAAATACTGACCTTGGTATTGCTCGTCGAGTATTCCTGTTTCTTTTTGCAAAAAGAAATGCGAGAAAAAGTTGTTTTATTTATTTACAATACTTACAACATTTCCATCCTCGAGGATCGAACGCGGGACGTCTCGGACCACTGTCATTCCCCATACCATCTGGTCCACAAGACCGCAGGCGCTCATGGAGGTTCCTTTTAAGAGTCAATCCTTGAGATGACATAATGTTGTTGTATTGTACTAGGTAATTCCAGGTCACTGTATTTTTCGGGGCGGTTTACAAACCCTGTTAAGAATGGAATAAAATAATTCAGAACACGAGACGAGTATGAGCAAATTAGAACGATACAGAATTACCCTTCTTTGAGATTGTTTGGGTCTTTCGTTCACATATTCCTCATTTGAAGCCGTCCATTCTGTGGCGATGTCCACGAATCTATTTTCCCAAAGTTTTGATTAATCGGGGAATTTCGTTTTTGGGTCAATTTGCAAATTCCTGTAAACAGAAGGGATCTAATTTAGAATCGGGACAATTTGAGGGTAAATTGAAACGATACTGCTTTACCCTTCTAGTTCGCGCGACTTTTTACTCGCAATAAATTCACTACGAGTTTGGTGTGGTAGCAGACTCGAGCATTTAATAGGAGAACAGGAAATTGCTGCTTCTTGCTTTTGCGTTCATTCTGAACATCAATAAAAGTAGAAAACATCCCATGCAAGGAAATGAAGCGTCTGCATTCGTTCAAGATCGATTTTGCTCCCTCAGCAGGCTCTCCCATGATCAGCTGGCTTCATTCTGGACCAGGTATGCATCGGCTATGTTGAAGGACCCGTGATCTCAGCTTCGAAATACAGACTCCCTGTGCATATTACAGTCCCCGTGCTTCATTAACATTAAACTGGTTGATCATGGCAGTGAGTTCATCGTCAATGCCGCTTGCCTGGTGGTGATACATCTCCCCTTCCCCGGGAGGTATTGATGCTGATCCAGTAGCATTAGTCTTTTTGTACCCTGCTCCAACAGAACTCGATTCTGTTATAAACTGGTCTAACTCGCTTCTCAAACACGCATTTTCAATCCTCAGATCATGCATTTCATCGAAGGCGAGGAGGAGGCTGTTGCAGTTAGGACAGGTGGCGGAGTCAAAAGCCTCTTTATACATCTTGTTTTCCGCTCGGAGGTTTTCATTTTCAACTCTTAGAAACTCGGCTTCGTTGTGCTCATGACGAGTCTTCATTCGGGTTCGCCTATTTTGAAACCAGAACTTGATTTGTGAAGGTTCAAGTCCTAGCTCTTGACTTAGTTCCATTTTCTGTTTGCCGTCTGGCATAGGACATGTTCTGAAGAAATCCTCAAGCCTTTGTACTTGCTCCTTAGTATGGCGATGGTAACGCTTCTTTTGACCCTTACCGTTGTTGTCCTTATCTTTACTGAGATCTTGGACGTCGTCGGCGGAAGGGCCAGGTTCCATAGGCTCGATCCCAAACATGGTTTCGAACTCTTCCTCGCCCATATTCAGCAGGCAATGATAGCTTTCGGAAGTATTGGGTTGAGACATCTTCGATTTGGTTGATGATTTCTCAAGGTTTACTATATCTTTCTGTATTTTCACTCTCTCTGAACCGTGTATGCTTTAAAACTCTCTTCAATATATGAATAAAGATTATCAGGAGGATGTCTCTTTTAAAATTTGGCGTCGGCTTAGCATATGTATCGCTTCTCCCGAGATTTCTGTCTTTCTCAACCTTTCCTGCGTGTTTCTTGCTTGGCTCGTCTTTTCTCATCTCTTCATAGTGGTAGGGTCCCTATCAACGTCTCTATCGTCGATTTGCTGGCGTGTTCTCCTATAAAAACGAATCTCATTTTCCTTGTCTCCCACCCAAGTCACCTTTCTTTCTCCTTTTTCAAAGTTGTGTCATCCCGTCAAACTTTTGGCAGAGATGTCGGATTTGCTTGGCTCGAGATTGGAGACGAGTAGCGGAGGTGATGCTGATAGGGAATGGTAGACAGGAAAATCTGGCCAGTAGAGACTTTCACTGCAAAAAATGAAAGGGAATGCGGCAGTATATGTTCTTCATATTCTAGAAAAATTGGAACGATACTGTTTTACCCTTGTATGTACTTCCATTGAATTTGAATTGAGGAAGTTCCTTCATTTGGATTGGATTGGATTGTATGTCCCGAGTTGCCCTTCACTTTGAGCTTGCCACATAAGTGCTTTGCTTAGTTGGGCCTTGTTTTCTTTCGGGTTGCTTTGGACCATCATCATTTTTTATGCCATCGGGTCCGTGGATCGGAGGGCTCCTTTAATTTAAAGGTTACCTTTAAGGCAAATGAGTCCTATCGCATTCCATTGGGTCATTTCATTTTGCGACACTCTTGAGGCAATTTGCAATCCCCTGGAAGAGAATGGAACAAATCCAATTTAGCATTTTGCGACGATTGAGGGTAAATTGGAACGACACACAGTTACCCGTCTTCGAGCTCACCTGGGCTTTTCACTTGAAATTTCCCTACGTGAGGTCATTCAACATTTCTCATTATGGCAGTCAGCGACGTTGTCACAAATTGATCCGCCCTGAGTCTAGCATAAAAAGGGAGCATTCGACGGGATAAAAAACAAATTACCCCATGCCCCTGAATTAAATCTAGACACCTAGAAAGCTGGAAATATCACACGCAGGGGAATTAAGCATGAAATGAAAGGTGCACTTGTTCAAGGTCAGTTCTGCCTCTCCTGCGGCTCTTCGATAATCAGCTAGTCTCATGCTGGTTCAGGCATGGATGACCGATGTTTGAGAGTCCTTAATCACTGGCTTCCGATTATGGCTTCGGATGTCTGTCAACCTTAAACTGGTTGACCAGGGCAGTAAGCTCATCATCTGGGTAATCTCTTGAACCTTCCAGCAACTGATGCTCGAATTGGGCATTATTGTTGGCAAATGCTGGCGGTAGATTTCTCATTCTGTCCTCGCCATGAGCAATTTGACTTCTCGAGCTGAAGTCTTCATCATTACTCCAGAAAGTGTGGGGATCACCAACTGTCCTGCTGCCAAGAACTCCTTCCATTTGAGGATTAGAGAAGTGGAAGTGCTCAGGATAATTTCTTGTCTGATTCTCTGGCTGCGTAGGCGCGCTGATCATGGGATGAATTCTAGCCACGGGTTGGTGCTCAAACCAAGGAGTCTGAATACACTGCCCCTGCGGTCTATACTCTTGAAGAGCATTAGGGTGATTCTGGGGGATACTTTGATTAACGCCTGGGGGATTGATGGCATGGCTACTGGTTTGGTTGATGATGGGAAGTGGCTCGCCCCATGCTAACCTGTGGAACTTATGGTGGCGAGGAGACTCGACGTTCAGGCTTGGATCAGTCCCGCCTTGGTTTTCTTGATTCTGAGCTGCATTGTGTTCTCTCACCCTTTTTCTGTACTTCTGAAGATGACTCGAAACATTTGCTTTAGTGAGTCCCTCTACCTTCATAATTTCCAGTATATGTTGCGGCCGTGCCGAATCGATTCCTAGTTGCTGAACTGCATTAACAAACATACGATGCAGCTCGGGAGACCAACTCATCTTCTTTCTCCATTTGCTTGGAATAAAATTGAAGGCTTGATGCTTGTTCTCATGGTCGTGCAATTGCTTCCTTACCACGTGCTGCCATATGTTTTGAAGCATCTGAACCCTAACTGGTTTCGTTACGACGTCTTGGGCCCCGTTTAAGACAGCCTTCATCATGGCTTGCTGATCATCGCTTGCCGATATTACGAGGACTGGCATGTTTAATTTAGAATTGATGACTTCCAAGAGAGTGAAAACATCCATGTCAATCCCTACCATGGCGGTGACGACGATATCAAACTGGTCACTACTCCTCCTTAATATCTCTAAGGCCTCTGTCGCCTTTGCTTGAGCTACAACCTTATACCGGCATTTTCTTAATACGGTAACAAGGATTGACAGAGAGACTGGATTACCGTCAATGGCCATGACCAGTAGACCCTCAGGGTAAGGAACTTCATCAGCTTTGACCAGGGTTGAACATGCGCCCATTTCCCTAATGCTTAACATATTTCTGGATCTAGGACTACCGATTCGAGACCGCCTCATGATGTCTTCTCGGACTTGAGGGATCACGGGATCGTTGATGGCTTCTCGTAACAGGCTTTGAAAGCCAATGCTTTGATGGTGAAGGTTTTGAATTCCCCTCCCACGAGAACTCCTTCCTCTCTATCTTTCTCCTGCGAGTTCGTGCAGATGAACCCTCACTATCAAATGAGGATAAATTCTCTCTCTGGCAATAGCAACGACTTCCCCCTTCACAGGCAGTGCTATTAGATTTACCGAGGGGAAAATCTGACATTCAGCTTTTGATTAAAGGGGAAATCCTCGTTTATCGCTCAGTTTGTCTTCTTCTTTCTTTTCGCGATAGAGGGCCCCTGTCAAGATTTCCACCGTCGATTTACTGGCGGGTCCTCCAATGAAGACGAGTAATATCTCTCTTTCTGCCGAAAATTTCTTTGTCCCCCACTCAGCTCGTCTTTTCGTTCTTTCTTTTTTCAAAGCGGTGGAGTCCCGTCCAGCTTTTCCACAGAGACGTCAGGTTTGTTCAGCTCGAGGTTGCCACTTGACTGGAATTTGAGCCACCGGGGGTGTTGCCGACAGAGAATGGTAGATAGGAAAACCTATAAGGACTGCCCTTGTGAAATCAGTATTTAAATTAAAGCAGATTACCATCTTCGCATTCCGCTCATCTGCCTCATCTCTCTCCTTTCTTTCGTATTCTGCTTTCAAAAATGGCCAATTCTCCTAACCACACCTTATCCGCCAAAGTCCTGGCTGGGTGGGAGAGACTCTACAATCTTCTTGGTAGAGGTTACGCTCATATAGCCAAAAACTCTACCGTTGAGGTTGAAATCCTTGGTTTATTCAGGACTGTGGACGCTGCTTCTGTTGAGGGTACCCAACTGGGGAAGGAGTATCGGAACTTCTCGACCGTCTTCATCAATTTTCTGGCTGCCTATAACCACGCTTATGAGACGGTCCTTGTGACCGCCGTCGTGAAAGCTCGTTACCGAGACCGGCACGAGCGTCTGGCAACAGTTACATTTGTGGCTGATAATCAAAAAAAGGCCCTCAAGTTTGCCAACGATCAGCTTTCCTGGCTGGTTCGTGAGAGGGGAAAGCTGGTGGACCGTCTGGCCTTGGTCCGAACTTACGCCGAACAGGAGCCAGGCAATATTGTGATGAGGTGCAAATGTGGTTGGCTGCAGGAGAGGCTTGATGACATTACGGCAGACATTGCTTTCGAGAGGGCGGCGATTCCGGACCTAGAGTTTGCCGTTGAGCATTACGAGGCCACTATGGCCCAGGTTAAAGAGAAGTGCGATCGCCTCTTCTTTAGGCTCGCGGAGCTTGATCCCGAGAACGCCCGGTGCACCCAGAGCATCAACTTTATGGAGAGCCAGCTGAGCTCCTTTGTGACGCTTATTATGGCTCAATTTGATTTCACTTTTCCTCCCCAGTGAGTTGTTGTAAGGTTTGTTGGTGAATGGAATGAAGAGAAAGTTTCACGTGTTTGTGCTTTTCATTTTCCTGCCATTTCTTCGCCCATATAGCATGATAGGACGATTTACGGTACTGAAGACGTTGAGGCTTAACACTCTTCTCGGTGTTCTTGTTATCTGCTGCCGGCGATGATATCAAGGACATTGGCGAAGGGTTCGGTGGCGGCCCCCACCGGTCACAGCGCCGTGAGTCAGTCGTGTGAATTATTGCAAATCGACCACTCGATTAGTGCTCCAATAAACAAACCGGGCTGCCCGTTGCGTGCCCCACTTTACTCCTGCCTATCTCTTTCGGCGTCCACTTGAATGTGTCGGTCGCCTGTAGCGTTGGGAGAAATGATTGCGGGCCATGCTCGGTAATAAAATACTAGTCCTCCAAAATCTTTTATGTGTTTTGAATCCGAGGAAGGTAAAAAGGCAAGCCTTTGTTCAATTTAATCAGAAAGGCGTCGCAAGATCGGGTTCATAATCTTGCCCCATGGGTTTTGATTACACAGTCTCGACTTTCTCAACAAAAATACATGAACCCTTCTAATATATTAAAAATGTCCCCAGGCCCGATCTGGATGCATTCACTACCCCTCATCAAAATACATGGCCCATACGTGCTGACTTATTGACACGATTCTGTCTCCGGAAGAATTGGCCTCTTCATATGCCCCTAGGGTTAACGATATCTTCGCTTGCCCCCTGATTGTTATCACCAACGAGCCCGATTTTTCTCCACCCCAGGGTACCTATAATTCTCTGCAAAAGTAAAGAAAATAATCAATATGTGATCCAATAGGGGTCGGCCCATGATTCCTACATTAGTCCAATTTTATTTTTCAATTTTAGAGAAAATTTTCTTAGAAAAACATGGGTGAATTTCTCAAAAAGAATTTTCTTGCAAATTTTTACAACTTGAAAAATGTGATCAAATATCTCAAAATTTAGCAAATTTCCCGAAGGGATTTTCCTTTTATCAGAATGAATTTTTAGGGATAAATTTGTCAAGAAAATCTCATTTCTATTGAAGTAGAAAAATGTAACAAAATCTTTTACTGGTCAACAAAATTTTCCTAAGGGATTTTTCACACTTATTTATTTATTTATTTATTTTTATTTTTTTCAAAAATGGGATACTAATTTGATTTTCATTTTCTTTTGAAAAATGACCTTGATGTTAAATTCAAAATTTGACCGACACCTAACATGGACCGACCAAAAATAAATACAAGATGAAGTTAGAAAACTTACTTTCACCATCAAAAATACCATGTAAGTCGCATAGACATGCACATGAATCGTAAGTTTAAATCTTAGCCTATCTACTCTAAAGGCTGACAAATTGAAGCGAAAGACTTACGGCAAGGCGACAATCTCGCGCACATAATCAAGATTAGCCGTGACCCCTACGACGTAATCAGGATTAGCCGGGTCTCCCAACTTCGGCTCCTCGAGTCAAAAATTAAAACCACTGCTTTGGTAATCTTACCAAGCCTGAGGCCTAACTTTTAAAACTCATTTTTGAAAAGAGGTTCGGGATTGAATCTGGACTAACTTTCGACGTGATCTCACGCCGAACGCTAGAACCAAATCACAATACCATCCTAAAACTAGTGACCCAGGTCCGGTCACGGGACGTGTGTGATGTAGTGCTAAAACAAATAATCATGCACAGCAGTTAAATTCAAACACCGCTTCAAAATGTGCAAAAATTAAATTCCAATTTCCATACACCAAACCTGCAAAATAAGGGGTTAGCCAAACACTCCACCCCTTATAACTCCCATCTGCAAGACCATTTAACACCTAAAGATTAGAATTCAACCAATTGCCAAACCAAGTGAATATTCATGAAATTTTACTGGCCTAAGTCCTCTAAGTTCTTAAATTTTTCAAAAATTAAGAACAACTCCCGAGCGGAGTCGCCAAGCTGCCGCGACCTAAAATTCATTTTTAGGTTAATGGATTCATAGATTAATTAATTAAATTAACTAACCTAGTTCGAGCTCTCCCAAGCTCTACCAAATCGCAACTTTGATTTTTTTTCACATGATTTTAGAATTTGGAGTCGCCACTAATCATTTTTGGTAGGTTGATTAGAAACCTAAGTAACCTAGCGGGAGAACTAAATTACTCCTGCAAACCAGAGATTATGAGTTCGGGGACTTGGTTACACTAGTTAATTAAAACTAATGCCCTTTCGGTACCTTAATTCCATGGATATCCTATTTTGGCAACTCTCACTTGATTTATTCCTAAGACCCTGGTAAGGTGTTCTTTTTATGTTTTCACTTTAAAATGAAATGCATGAAGGGTATGAACGCAAACGTTGACATACAAATACGACACACAAATACGAACATACGAATATGATATACGAATATGTAGATATGCGAATACGAATACGTGCGCGACGTGCGAATGACATACGTACATGACATGCGAACGACATACGTACGTGACATGTGTATGAATACGATATGCATACGAGATAGACGAATACATATACGTGCGTTACATGCGAAGGACATACGTACGTGGACATGCGAATGATATGCGTACGTGACATGCGTATGAATACAACATGCATGCGGGGATAGACGAATACGAATACATATGTGACATGCGTATGAAGACGCACGAATACGATATGTAACATGCATACATACACCATACAAATACGTGACATATATATGTGACATGCATAGTGATATGTGTATGTAAATACGTACATTTCGATTTTGCCCATAAAGGGCAAAGTCGTCATTTTGAAAAGATGGGATAAAACCCTCATTTTTGAAAAAGAGGGGATAAAACCCTCATTTTGAAATTTTTGATTTTTCTGAATGAATATGCATGGGTTAATAACATATCATAACAGACAAATGTGGATTTGCAAACGTCGCGTACGTGACGTGCATACGAGAACAAACAAATACGATATGTCTATACGAACATACGGATAACATAACAAACATACATGAGACATACTACATGAGATGCACATGAATGGCATTTTTTGTATTTTCAGATTTTCCATTTTTTTTTGTTTTTTGGATTTTCTACATTTTTTTTTTGTATTTTGGATGTATTATAAAAGAATGCAAAATCACCCAAAGCAAATGAAGATGTGAAGAGAGAGCAGGTAAAGTAAAACTACCCTAAGGACAGTGAAAATAAAACCTGCAACTCGTCGGGTGAATAATTACAGACCAATTAAATAAAACCCGAGACATGATCGGGAATACAACAAAAATGGACCGGAATGGACATCGGTCAAACACCCGTCGCCAAGCCTCGTGGGTCGAGAGTACAACAAAACGGACCGGAATGGACATCGGTCATCCTCCAGTCTTCAAAGCATCGGGCCGAAAGCCAAATGAAAATAATGAACTTATCCAATCGGACATGCACAATCACCAATGAGTTAAGACAATTCAAAAACTCAAAGAGAGTTTAACATGTGCTGATTAAACTTCATTGAGACCATTTTTTACATTTTCCAATGGATTAACACAAAAAATACGAATTAAATCATACTGTCCATGAACATTCTTAGGGAGAAAGCAGTAACCATAAAATACAAAAGAAATAATGAAATGTATGTAAAAATTCTGAGATTTTTTATGTGGATAGGAAAATGTGTCTTTGACAACTTTCATGTTTTACATTCTTATTGAAGAGACACTCATTTTCGTGTAGAAAATGGTCTTTCATGAGAGCTCAGCAGCAAACAAACAAATTTCACAGAACAGACATATTTCAGGATTAAGCTTAAATGGACACTCAAATCTCAAAATTAATGCACCAAACTTTCCAGTCTACTAAACAAGACCCCAATGAATAACTTTCATTTTTTGTGAAGTTTCAAAAGAAGACTCTAAACATACGATAACTACAAATCAATATGACCACGCACAGAAAAACACTCAGACTTAAGGACGCCAACAGAATTGCATGATTTCATTAAATGCATTAAAAATACGAAACGTGCATGAATATTTTTGTATTTTTTATATGTTATGCATTAAGATCTTATGAACAAATGTCATGAAGAGGTCTTTATGAAACAAAGTCTAGAATAACCCATGGAAAATCATTTAGCGTGAAAGGTCAGATCAGAAAAATTCCATCTCAGGTTCTGATCACCATATTTCCAGATTTCTACTTTCAATTTCGGGACCCTTTTGACATAGCAAACAACGTCAATTTTCGTGCCATAATATATCAAATCGAAGATCTCGAAGTCATCTACGAATGTTCAGTACATTTATTTTCGAGATTTCGTCATCTAAACACGAAAAATTGAGTTACCAGATAATTGCACATGCTGATGCGCCTAGAGCTCGTTGGAGATGAATCCGTCGCGTCGCCAAGGCTTGTTCCACGGCGGCGAATTTTTCTCTCTCAAAATTTTTTTCTCTTGAAATCTCTCCAAAAAAAATTTTTTTCTCCAGTTTTTCTTCAATCTCCCAAAACTCTCTTAAACATCCAAAATTTTCTCTCCAAAAAAATTCCCCTCTCAAGCTCACTTCTTCCTCCTTTTATAAACCACTCATCTATCTCCCATTCTAATTTTTCCATTAACTCTATCTCCCATTCTAATTTCTCCACTAACTCTTCTTCATTTTCATCTTCCCTTCTCCATCTCTATCTCACATTCTAATTTCTCCACTAACTCTTCTTCATATTCATCTTCCCTTCTCCATATCTATCTCCCATTCTACTAACTCTTCTTCATCTCCATCTTCCCTTCTCTATTCTCATCTTATTTTCTTTATCTTCTCTTCTCCATCTCCTCTTCTCCATCTTCCTATCTTCATCTCCTCTTCTCCATCTTCCTATCTTCATCTCCTCTTCTCCATCTTCCCTTCTCTATTCTAATTTCTCCACTAACTCTTCTTTTTGTTATTTACAAAATAATCCCTCAAGTATTAGGTATTTGCACTCTAGTCCATGAGATTTTAAGTATTTGTAATTCATTCCCTGGAGAAATATTTCTTTAAGTCCAAATCTCCTCACAATTTTCGACACACCTATCGCATGTTGAATTTAAGCTCATTTCTTGCTATTGAAAATAATGCAAAATTTAATTAAAGCCCTGTTTGTAAAATTGAGTCATTCTGGGTATAATTGGGCCAAGATGAAAATTTGGAATATTAAAGAACAATGTCACAACTCCTAAATACTCAAATTGAATTTTTTTAGGCCCGATTCGAGATTATGCTCGTTAAGGAATACACGACCTCGAATTGGATTTTTTAAATTTGCGATGGCCAACATGAAAAGGGATTTAAAGGAAAAATATTGACTATTTTTATGTATTTTTGTGGCCTCAAATGCTATTATTTTTAAATATTTTCCTAATTTCTAAAAATTATATTTAAAAAAATACAAAAAATATGAAAAATTATTTTTTTACTCAAAAATGGTTGCCTAAGCTTGGCCAAGGCTTCCAAAGTTGATTTTGCAATTTTCTCATTTTTATAGATTTTCTATTAATTTTAGAAAATAAAAATACCGAAAAATACTGAAAATATGAAAAATCATTTTTTGGTCAAAATTGGTTCCCTAGGCTTGGCAAAGGTCTCCAAAGTTAATTTTTTCAAATTTATGAATTTTTATGGATTTTCTATTAATTTTAAAAAAGAAGAAAAGAAAAGGTGATTGAAAATCAGGTGTCAACAGTTACCCAAAAGAAAAAATAAGAAAAGTTATTCTCTAGAAAGTCAGAAGTAGGAAAGAATTTTCTATCCGTTTGATTGAGACGTTTGGCACATCAAACGACGTGATTTGATCATGAAACTTGAGGGACATCAGGCCTAGAATGTCTAGAGCCCATGGATGAGGATTGCCAACCAAAATGACATCCTTTTGGGCGGCCACAACCTGCCGACAAGGCTGGTCAAAGGTTGCAAAATTGCCTCCTTTGACCACCGCCCTTTGGCGGGGCCTACGTAGATGGTCAAAGGCGATCGGCATCTAGCTTGCCATGTGGGCTAGCTGGCAGCCCATGTGGTTGCCTCCCATAGGCTGCCACGTGAGGTGGTTTTACGAGGGCGGTTTATACCGTCCCTCCCCTCTCATTCTCTCTCTCACTCAACCTCTATAAATAGGGGTAAGGGGCCAAGGTTCATAAGGTTAGAAACTTGTTAGTGTCAATATATACATGCCAGATTTCATGAGAAAGTAAGCTCGAGAATCAATCGATTTGGGTACTGTCGCGACCTAAAATTCATTTTTTAGGTTAATAGATTACCAGATTAATTGATTAAATTAACTAACCTAGTTCGAGCTCTCCCAAGCTCTACCAAATCGCGACTTTGGTTTTTTTTGTTCAAATGGTTTTAAAATTTGGAGTCGCCACTAATCATTTTTGGTAGGTTGATTAGAAACCTAAGTAAATTAGCGGGAGAACTAAATTACTTCTACGAACAAGAGATTATGAGTTCGGGGACTTCATTACACTAGTTAATTAAAACTAATGCCCTTTCGGTACCTTAATTTCATGGATATCCTAATTTGGCAACTTAGGCTTGGTTTATTCCTAAGGCTCTAGTGGAATGTTCTCTTTTTGTATTTTCATTTTTTTAAATGGAATATACGTGAATGACATTTTTTTTGGCATTTTCAAAATATTAAGTATTTCCCTGAAGTCGAAAGAGGGAGTGAGTTAACGACTTCTATGCACTGCTGCGAGCTACTCATTTTGAGGTTTAGTGATTCAAAAATTAAATTACAGGAAGTAAATGGTAATAAATAAAAACCACCAATGGATAGCTCAGCCTTGGCTTGGCCTTCTCCTTTGGGGTTTAAGGTGCAGGAATTTAAATTACAGAAATTTAAAATGACCTCCAGTGAGCAGGCTCTGTCCTTCACATTCTGGGGTTTAAATTCTTTAAAATAAAACGAATTGATTTGACAATTCGGGCCGAAATCCATCGACGGATCAATTGAAAATTTAATGGGCACTCAAGAGCTCGTCAACGCCAATTTTACACCTCCATGGGATTTACCGTTAACTTGGAGTTGTCCTTTGCCTGACATAAAAATATGGAGAAATGGAGTAAATATGATTTAATTCACATTAAAAATTAGAATAATGAAAGAGGCACTTAGCTTCAATGGCATTATGAGAAGTGCTTGATGGATATAATTAATTCCTGCCTGAAATCAAATATGAGGAAATGGGAAAAGGGTAGAAAATTTGAGCTAGTTTATACTAAAAAATCAAAGAGAGTAGAGGGACACTTAGCTTCAAATCTGGGATGAATTCTTGATCGATGAAGAAATGATGATGATAACCCTCTAGCTTTAAACTCCCATCATCTTCAAAATTCTCTCTCTCTTTTTGGTATTTTCTTTCTCTCAAATTTTTCTTCAATCTCCCAAAACCCTCTCAAACATCTAAAATTTTCTCTCCAAAAAAATTCTCCTTTTCAAGCTCTCTTCTTCCTCCTTTTATAGCCCACTCATTTACCTCCCATTCTAATTTTTCTATTAACTCTATCTCCCATTCTAACTTTTCCACTAACTCTTTTTCATCTTCATCTTCCCTTCTTCATCTCTATCTCACATTCTAATTTCTCCACCTATTCTTCTCCATCTCCATCTTCCATTCTCCATATATATCTCCCATTCTAATTTCTCCACTAACTCTTCTTCATCTCCATCTTCCCTTCTCTTATCTTATTTTCTCCATCCATTCTTTTCCATCTTCTCTTCTCCATCTCCTCTTCTCCATTTTCCCTTTTCTTATCTTATTTTCTCCATCCATTCTTCTCCATCTCATTTTCTTCATCTTCCCTTCTCTATTCTAATTTCTCCACTAACTCTTTTTTTTGTTATTTGCAAAATAATCCCTTAAGAGTTAGGTATTTACACTCTAGTCCTTGAGATTTTGAGTATTTACAATTTAGTCCTTGAAAAAATATTTCTTTAAGTCCAAATATCCTCAAAATTTTTAACACACCTCTCCTATGCTTAGTCGAAATTCATCGCATATCAAATTTAAACTCATTTCTTGCCGCAAAATTTAATTAAAGTCCTTTTGCAAAATTGAGTTATTCTGAATATAATTGGGCCAAGATGAAAATTTAGAATATTAGAGAATAATATCACAACTTCTAAAAGTAAAAAATGAAAATAAATTGACTCAAATTAAATTTTTTAGGCCCGATTCGAGATTATGCTTGTGAAGAAATACACGACCCCGAATTGGATTTTTTAAATTTACGATGGGTAACATGAAAAGGGATTTAAAAGAAAAATAATGATTATTTTTATGTATTTTTGTGGCCCTAAATGCTATTATTTATTAAATATTTTCCTAATTTCTAAAAAATATATTTAAAAAAATACAAAAAATACGAAAAATTATTTTTTACTCAAAAATGGTTGCCTAAGCTTGGCCAATGCTTCCAAAGTTGATTTTACAATTTTCTCATTTTTCTTGATTTTTTTTATGAATTTTCGAAAATAAAAATATCAAAAATACTGAAAATATAAATTATTTTTTGGTCAAAATTGGTTCTCTAGGCTTGACCAAGATCCTCAAAGTTGATTTTTTAATTTTATGAATTTTTATTGATTTCTTTTATTAATTTTAAAAGAGAAAAAATGATTGAAAATCAGATGTCAACAGGTATGCAAAGGTTGTGTTTCCATTGGTTGAAAATGAATTATTCGGATCGAGACGTCGCGAGAATTACTAGCATAATCCAAGGGTCGTTTCTCCGAGTCTCCGTCTTCCAAGTTGTACAGGTGTCGGGGCATATCTGAACTAGAGGCCTAATACCTCTTGGGCTCAAGGACAAAGAAGTAAAGCCGTATCCAACCTCTATTATCCAGCTACATTTCTAAAGTTGCTTTAGAAAGTTTGAATTTATTTTCTTCCGCTACGTGTGTGACATGTTTTCATATATGTGACGAGCACCCAGGACTGCTAGAAACCCAACAAGTGATATCATAGCCATGCTTAGAACTCCTGTGTATTTGGTTAATTCGATTTTTGACGATATTTAGAATATTGTCGTCGGGTCTTTGAAATTGATTTTGAAACTTAATGGACCCAACCCCATGCATGTCTAGACTTGACGTAGGGCCCCGAGGGTCATTGGACGACCTCGATTTGGCGGTAGGTCCGCCCGTGGCAGGCGATTTCACCACCTTTGACAAAGTCAAAGTCCATGGTCAAAGGCGGCCACCACCTTTAACTAGGGGCATGCATGGTAATTTTGTAAAATTAAATTGTTTAGCTTTGCAAAAAAAAGAACAGAATTAATTTGATTGAAAATGTTCGAACAAACTCGGAATGAGCTCAAATTTTTTTGAGCACTCGGAAACGAGCCTCTGACCAAAAATCATTGCTTTTTGCAATGAGCTGTGATGGATTTGGGCATTCCGGGATTATATGGACACGTTTCTGGTTTTTTTTTATGATTATGATATCAAATGTCGCAAATTATTCCGAATTAACCTTTTATTACTCTTTTTACGTACTTGAGCATGTGTTATGATATGTATGTGATATATATATGATGTCTATTCTGGCGGATGGGTTATTATCTGTTTAGAAGATATGTCTGCTGCTAGTGGTTGCTGCTGGGACTAGTAGAAATGGAATAGACATAGGTGAGACCTGTTTTGAGACCTAAAATATCCTCAATTGAATATTAAGTTGTAACGGGAATTAGACTCGTGGCCTACCACTGTCGTGGATTTGATGTTCTATCGTAGTGAGTTGATTGACTCATCATGGATACGTAGGGGTCAGTTACCCTCTATGATAGAGGACCAATCCATAAAAGCAATGGATGATATGGATATTGAAACTATGTGATTCCAATAACTGTTAGGTATGGATTTGTCTGTATTTCAATGTGTATAGGTAACGGTGGGTTAGACTTGACTGTGATTATGAGGTCAATAACTGTCAAGTGAGACCTTTGTGATCCAGAGGCCAAATAATGATTGGGATGAGTATGAGATGCCTGGATAGGTTGATCCAGTTATCTAGTTCATGTAGAACGCCGATAACTATTAGGTGAGGCGAACAATGAATCGATGGGACTCCAATCCCCACTAGTAGTCTAGCCCAACAAGGACTATCATTTCTTACTAAAGGAGTGTGGGATTCAATAAATTTAGTGAGAACCTATTTCGTTTAAAGGTCAAAATGAAATAGTAGGTAATCAATGGATAATACCTAACGACCTAATTTTCCGCACCATATTTTGACATACTATGTGAAAATGGTAAACTCAAATCCAATTGCCTCAATTCTAGATAAGAACTTCCTGACTAGTCCGAATTTCAACGATTGGCTTCGAAATTTGAGGATTGTCCTCAATATGGAGAAGTTTGAATATGTGCTAGATAAGGACATACCAACCAAGCTCCCTGAGGATTCAACCACAAACGAGTGGGACACTTATAAAAAGTGGAAAGAGGATAACTTAAAGGTTAGGTCGTACATGTTGGCGTTCATGAATAATGAATTCCAAAGGAAATACGAGAACATGGATAGCACAAGGTCGATTATTCTTCATCTAAAGAGTTCTTCGATGAGAATAGTCAAACCGTGAGATATGAGATATCCAAGGCACTATACCATATGAAGATGCTAGAGGGTGCCTCTATCAATGATCATGTTCTCAAGATGATCCAAGTTGGCCACTATTGCCAGAATAAGGCGAACTGAGGTGAATCTTACAACAGGAGAAAATGTATCTTCATAGTCAATTCCTTCCTGTTGATTATACCCCTTCGCCACAAGGCGAGCCTTATATCTCTCAATCGAGCCATCAGCCTTACGCTTTATTTTGAGAACCCACTTGTTCCCAATGGCTCTGCGTCCTTTTGGAAGATCAACTAGTTCCCAAACTTGGTTCGATCTCATTGACTCCATTTCTTCTTCCATTGCTTTCATCCACATTTCCTTATCAGGGCAAGATAAAGCCTCATTGACATTTTTTGGCTCATCTTCATCTTGTGGAGCGATCATGAAAGCTTCCTCTTCAATCTTGAAGCGTTGACGAGGAATGCTTTTTCGACTTGTTCGTCGTGAAGATTGTACCCTAGGTACTTCATTCTCTATTACGCTCCCACTAGGATCAGATAGCGGAATTGACTCATCAAGTAGTTGTAATTGAGACTGATAAGTACTTAACTCCCTACTTTTCACATTGCTCCCACTTGGATCTTATATCCAACTATCCTATTATCTTGATTCAGTGTTTCAAATAGGGAATAGTCTTCACCTATTTCACCCTTTTTCGAAAAATCATTCTCTAAGAATGTGACATCTCGAGATTCAAACTCAGTTACACTTCTATTGTCTTGCTCGCCTATGAACACATATCCTTTTGAGTGTTCTGAGTATCTTATAAAGATACTCTTCTTGCCTCTTGGACCTAATTTTCCATATTTATGAGAGGTCTCATGAGTATAGGCAGCACAACCCCAAAGTCTAAGAAAACTTAAATCTGGTTTTCGACCTGTCCACAACTCATATGGGGTGGAAGAAACTAACTTTGAAGGTACACGATTAAGTACATAGACGGCAGTCAACAAAGCACCACCCCAAAAAGTGATAGGCAAATTAGCATGTGCCATCATAGACCTAACCATTTCCATTAGGGTTATGTTCCTTCTCTCTGCAACACCATTTTGCTGCGGAGTATATGGAATAGACAATTGTCTTTCTATTCCCTTTTCATCACATAAACTTCTGAACTCATCAGATAAGTATTCTCGAACTCGATCGGATCTCAACACTTTGATTTTCTTATCTAATTGATTTTCCACTAAGGTTATAAATTTTTGAAAACAATCTAATGCTTCAGATTTATGGGAGATCAAATAGCCATATCCAAATCGAGTAAAATCATCTATAAAAGTGATGAAGTAAATAGCCCCATGCCTTACCCTAACATTCATAGGACTACAAATGTCAGTATGGATTAATTGCAATGGGAATTTAGCCCTTGCTCCTTTTCCAAATGGCTTTCGAGTTATTTTTCCCACGAGACAATGCTCACAAGTAGGCAATTTAACTTTTTCAATATTGCCCATTAAGCCCTCTTTGGCTAATCTATTCATACGCTGTTGACCAATATTGCCAAGTCTTGCATGCCATATGTTCACATCATTATCACTAGAATGAGTAGATGTGAATAGGGAATAACAAACATTCACATTAGTGTTTTCAACATCCAACACAATAGAGCCATCCACAAAATAACCTGATCCGTAGAAAGTTGTACCTAACAACAAATCCACACTATTGTCATGAAAATTCATATAAAAACCAAGCTTAACCAAAACCAACATAGAGACAAGATTTCGACAAATCTCTAGAGCATATAGAACGTCATGTAGGAACAAAGTGCGACCACCTCGCATGATAAGTTGGCATGTGCTAACTCCTTTAACTTCGACTCTTGAATTATTCCCTACATAAATCCACCTAGCTCCATGTGGAATTCGTCAAAATTTTACAAAGGTATTCCTATCTCTGGCTACATGGTCTGTGGCCCTTGAGTCTACAATCTATAAAGGATGAGATTCGGTTAGAAATGTAGAACTTGAAACGTAACTAATACTTTCAAGTATTTTAAGGGTTTCTACCTTCTTCGGCTCGCTACAGTCACGAGCGAAGTGACCCTTCTTGCCACAGTTATAACATTTCATCCTAGAAATGTTCTTTTTGAAGGGACGTTTCCCTTTGTCATGCTTCTCAAATTTCGGTTTCTTATCAGACGATCCCGCTCCTTTACCTTTCCCCTTCTTAAAACCTCTAGAATACTTGCGCTTAGAGCTCGAAGCTCCATGTGAACTAGTGCCAGCAAAATAGACATCAGTTTGTATCTCATTTGCTAGAAGGCGATCCTCCTCTAGTTCAAGGTGGCACATTGCATCCTCAAAGGTCTTAATATTCTTGTTGTGAGTCAGGTTAACTTTCATGTGCTCCCAACTGTGGGGCAAAGAGCGGATCACTGCCTGCACCTGCTGCTCATCAGATAATGTGTGACCTGCATCCTTCAGCTCACTTATCATGTTCGACATGCGCCTCAAATGCTGCTTCATATTATGCTCATGTGGCATCTTATATGTGTCGAATCTGATGGTGAGCTGCCTCAGTTTGGTGACGGATGTCTGCCCAAACCTAACTTTCAATGCATCCCACATATCCTTCACATTTTCATGCTGTCTAAACTCACGCATGATATCATTATTCATACTGCTTAGCAACGTAATGCGAGTAGTGGAATTCTTCTTCTTCCAAGCAGCGAAGGCCTCCTTATCCCTCTTGTTCTTTGCAGTGGTTCCATCTTCTGGTTCTATCATGACTAGGTTAAGGGCTTCTAATGCCTCAAGCTCTTCTAGCACATACTGAATTTTCATATTCCAGATCTCATAATTGTCACCATTCAGCTTCTCGCCTTTATTGAGCTCAGTCACAATATTCTTCGAGGCGATTGCCATTGTATCTGAATTTGAGGTGTTTTAGACATATTGCACGAATTAATATTGCCTAATATTTATGGATTCTATTTACACTAATTGATTATATTAATGCATAATCTCACGTAAGGAGTTAAAGTCGAAAGTTTACTAAGTTCCCAATCATTGTCTAAGGATCTTTATTTGAAATTATCATTAATGTGATCATTTAGGTTAAATATTGAGTTCTTTCAAAGTTACCCAAACTATTTAGAACTCCCAATAAAAAAAACGTATAATACCACTAAAGTATTATAAACAGAAATTTATATTTCATTCATAACTAAATACTTCATGAAATATGTACAACCGATATGAATAGAAATGACATAAAAGTTTGCATTACATAGATAAAAAGGTCAACATGGTTCAAGACATAAAATAAAATCAAAACTACAAAAAAAAAACTTAAATATAATCATGGGTTATCTCCGTTTTCTTAGTTAGACTATGAACCCATGTACACTCCATCGTACAAGGAAGGGAGTCCTTAAGGTCATCAGGAGGGTTTGCAACCAAATCAAGTATCCAAATAGGTAATATTGGAAAACCCTTCAGGAATTTCTTCGTTTGACTCCAAGGCGCATTCTGTCTGCGCCAAGACCCATTCATTCTAAGCGACGATGTCTTCGTTGCCCCAACCCTTAAGAACTCGTTCAAGAAATGCAGCACGAACTTCTTGAAAGTGACGTGATCAAGCCATATGCTATGCATCATCCTATGCCATTCCTCAAGCATAGTGTTACTCAATGCATAAAACGCATTTTCAGCACTGATTTCCTGCCTTTTCCATATGATCTCTTGGATCATACCGTTGACCATCTTTACGTGAGATATAATATCACTGTTATTATCCCATCTATAATTGCGCAACTCCTCAATCTTCCTATTCGTTTTCGCCTTAACTGAGGTGTACCTCTCCTTATAGGTGTTTGCATTTTACTTCTGTGCCATCTTATACTAGGTCTTGGTTTTGCTGACATTGTTCCTACAACGAATGCAGAACCAAGTGGATTACTAAAATCCTTTTGCTAAGCAACAATTACGAACATATCGTAACAAAAAAAAATGCTAATTTAAATGTCATACAAGTCCCTAAAGATAGGCCTTTTTTTTTATCAACAGTCAAAGTCAACGGTAAAACTGGTCAACGGGTCAACGGTCGACGGTCAAATGGGTCAACGGTCAAATGGGTTGGTTTGGGCCCATCGTGCGTGGGCTCGACCCATCACGCGCGAGCTCAAGGCCCGTGTAGTCTTTAAATAAAAAACTTGCTGGCATTAAACACAAAAGTCAAGGTAGCCAAGTGGTCTTGGGCGCCCCTAAGTTCATGGGAGAAGTCGTGGGTTCAAAACCCACGATCGTCAGTTGGCCTTTTTTTTTTTGGGCCACGCGCACCGTCTCGGCGGCGGCTCCATCTGGCGTCCTCCGGCGACGTTCAAGCACTCAAAATGCTCGTATGGTCGAGCCCGTCCTAATGGTATATTTAAATTGTATTTTTATTAACCCTAATTTAACAAAAATACAATTTTTCGTTTCGGTGCCCTAAAGTCACGCCCCACCGCGGCGCGTGTGGCGCGTGCGGCCGCATCTGGCCTCCTCGGGCAACGTGCGACCACTCGTTAGACTCGTATCGACGTCTACTTTCTAGCCATGCTTTCAAATTTCACATTTAACAAACAAATCAATCACATAAAGGCATGAACAGTGCCGACGCAAACACGAACAACTTACGAAACGGGAAAAAAAACTACAAACAGTGAACATGTGATCAAGAAAACAAGTTAAAACTCGCTCTGATACCAATGAGGGAAACGGATTCCTAATCTAAACACCAAACATGCGAAAGAACGTGCGAAAATATGTCCAAGAATCAATGACTTGTATCACCGATCGGAGCACGATCACACGAGAAAACGTACCCGTTTTCCACAGATTAAGAGCCTCCAATGACGGCCTTGCGAGAATCAAATTATCCAAGAAATCTCGAGTTCAAGAGAGAGTCTAATAGTCTGTAGGTATTTTTGGGAGAGTTAATTGTAACCCTTGGAAAAATAACGTGAATTTTTCCTTACGTTCAAAAAGGTAACTGCCTTGGCAGTTATTCCACAATTTGGATTGTGATTGCCCGCATGTGCAGCACACAATAACACTATGTTCTAACAATTATACTCGCAGCCAAGAAGCACGATGTGGGAAGAAGTGCAAGAGATAAATCTGGCAGTTGTAATCGACGTCATTGGCATCGGAGTTCAGCGTCAACATGCCCCAATAAAGGATGACATCCAAAGAAAGGAGGCACTTATAATTTCATATTCCGTTTTGGAGTTACAAATCATCCTGTGGTAAGACAAATCACCCTTGCATTATATATTAATTTGATGGGTCGCGCCGCGCCAAATTAACCAAAAGAGGGTCAAGGAACAAAGTATATCTCATCTTACTAAGACGAAGTGGTCCAACGATTTTGAAAGATGAATACTCGGTCCCTTCAAAGTTTTAAAATTTTAATTGGTATAACTTTCCCGCGACAGTTACGGTGATAAAAAGATGTTACACTTTGCATGAGTTGTTCGGTGAACTCCTCATTAACTACTGCAATGCTCTCGTGAATACCGAAGGCAAATGCAACTAGGGGTATCAAAACTGAACCAAAAAAATCAAATCTAATCGCTAACCGAGCCAAACCGAAAATTCCACACATTTTGGTTTGGATAATAAAAAACAACTGTTCTATCTTTTTCAATTCGGGTTATTTCGGAATGGTTCAGTTAACCGAACCGTGAATCGAAATATGTTCTTTCTTCTTAACATTAACCATTTGGAAGAAATAATCATTTTTTCATTTTTCCTTTCTTTTCCCTGTTTTGGTGCAAAGGGCCAGGGGCCGCTGGCCACATTGGCTGAGAGCTAGTAGCCAACGACCATCGCTGGCCGGGGGTGAGGGGTTGTGGCCCCTCGATGAAGCCAGTGAGGCCGTTGAGAAGCCTTGTGGGCCACAAAGAAGTAGGGTCGTTGGGGGCCTTGCCTCCCCAAACCTAGCATCAGAGACAGTGTAGATGAAGTGGCTTCGGAGGAAGCCGACGAGGAAGTGTTGGGTAGACGAAACCCAAGCGGTGGCTTTTGGGTAGAGGCTTGTAGATCGGAAGGCGATGGCATGCGATGACGTAGACGAAGCGGCTTCAAAGTTGAGCCAACGAGGAAGTGTTGGGCGGACAAATCCCAGGCCATGGCTTCCAAGTAGAGGACCGGAGATGGGAAGGCTATGGCATGGGACTTCTTGGCATGTGTGAGCTAGACGAGGATCAAGCAGAAACAACAAGAAGGAGAGAGTGGAGATTAGGGTTCAATTGGGATTGACAACGAACATGGTGGCGTATGTTACTCGATCAAAGCGGAGATGGCTTTGGTTCATGGATAATTGATTAATTGATTGGAGATTGAAGAAATCAGGATCTTGCTTTGGGATGTGTGAAGATGAATTGGAATTGGGGACGACAAAGGGTTTTTCAAAGAATTTAGCATATGCAACTCGATCCACACTTCACAAGTGACAACGCCAAAATCTAAAAGAAAAGAAAACCAAAAAACAAAAAACAAAAAATCAAACCAAGCTGGATTTTTGGTTTGATTCGTATTTGGTTTGGTTTGCGATTTGGTTCGATTTAGCTACTCATCCTAACGGTTCGGTTCGGCTTTTTCAGAAAAATCGAACACTCCTAGATGTAGCGGCTAGCAATTTTTAGAATTTTACCTCACCCAGTTTTGAGGTGTTACGAGTTTAAACATGTATTACAAAACATACAAGTATTGATACTTCACAGCACAACCACAACGCAGCACATCAGTACATGCACGACTTTATTAACCAGACAATTAGCTGTAAATTCTGTCAATTCGTATTCACGTCATTATCGAATTTTTTATTCTCTGGTCAAGTCATATCACTTGAAAAAACTACATTTTCATTGATTATGCTATATAGCTTACGTACTTTAAATTCATGTCAACTCGTGTTACCTTTCAACTTGCCATATAATCGTATATCAACGTTTACTTCATCTTAGAAATTCCCAGCCAATCCTAATGTCGAGCTAGAGACAATAGTTGTAATGCCACGCTTTTTGAACACCTGCTTGAATTGAATGTACAGTGTGTTTTGGAGTACATCTTGAACCTACCTACCTTTCAAGATGCGAAGATAAGCAAAAACTCCAATCCAAATGGAAGAAAAAGTTCAATTGACAAGTGTTAATTGGTCAATCACTATAGACGGGATTAACGGCTCACAATGCTCTTAGCTACATTCACAAAAAGGCCAACTGAAAAATGTATGGCGTGGTATCTCAGTGATGCTGGATTTGTAAAAGCACCTTTACATGCCTCTAATAGCTGTGTATCTCAAACGAAGTCAGGAAAAAGAAAAGGGGTGCAATCATACACATACTTGAATATGCTCAATGACAGTTTATAGTCCGCATTCATTGACAGCACCCATCCCCTTGAAATCACCTCCTCTTCTTTTTTCTTCCCCAGCAATTTGTACAAGAAGATCAATTGGCTTATTCGACACCTGTATCTTCAACTGATTTCTTATACTCTGGCTTCAGCTCGTATGTACCCTGGTTAGCTCCCCTTTTGTTGTAAACACAAAGCTCGTTTAAGATCTCTTTCAGGAATTGCTGCAATAAAAACAGGAAAAAACAAAATGGACTGTCACACAAGCTCCCCAGCTAAAAAGGAGCACGACTTGCATTAATAAAAGTAACACAAGGAAGAAGACACTTCACCAAGATAAAAGTCCATTTAAAATGCTAACAAGATAAGATAATTAAAGAATTGGTTTACTTTGTCTGCAACATACAATTATTGTTTTACTTTGTCTGCGTGCAGGCGATGATATTTGGGAAACAATATCCGAAGAAATAAGCATACCGCAGGTTGATCAGTCTCCTGCACAAGTTGCTTTAGTGCCCAATTGGGTTGCCTTTCAAACAGCTTGAACATTATATCCTCCAGCTCCCCTCTATCTCTTCGAGTTCTTTTCATGTCTGACTGCTTCACTGGTTGCGTTTTCTTCTTATCCTAGTTGGTAACCCAAAAAGTTAAGCATTTGTACCCAGACTACAAGATCTTTCTACATGAGTACATGAATATCCTCATTTTTCTAATTCAGTCCAATGAAGACAGCAACTAAAACAATAGCAAGAACTTCAATACCTTGGAAGTGGATGAGACCAACCCTATGATGCCAGGCAAAGGCCTCATGTGCGCTCCACGATCATTGTTTATCACCTGCACATAAAATCAGTGCAAGTGAAACATAGAGTACTTCGGCAACAACCAAATATAAAAGTAAATGCAACTGAAATAACTAAAAACAGGACAATTCTACCTGTATTTGTCGATTTCTTATCATCGACTTATTTGTCCTTTCACGGCATAATTTTCCATACTCCTCAATGCTCTCACTATTCGGTTTCATGTCAAATTTATGTTCCACTTTCCCTTCCACTGCGACCTTGCCTACAATATGCATTCAAGATCTTCATAAGAAACCATACCTTTAATGGCTGAATCATGAAAAGAAGCGCAGCCCTTGAAAGCTCCAACAACAAATTATACTCTTAAGTACATCAAGAGCATCAACAACATTTAATCGGTTCACAACACCCCCACTGCACAGAACGCAGTAATTTACAATGCCAAAATGTGATTGTGATTCATGAGCAAACACAGTAAAGTTGCACAAACCTTGTGACAAATTTGTACATTCTTTTGGTATATCAGTTGACAATTACAGATGCATAACAAGTACCTAACCTCTCACCTCATAACTGTATGCAAAAGCCAATAACTTTGCTACTCGTAACATGTGTTAGACCTAGATACTTAAAATTTCCACATCTTTAATTAAAAGGAATTGGGTACAGATTCAACAAAATTGAAGTTGTGCAATAAAAGAACAATGTGGTCATAAGTGTACAGGATCACCATATCAAAGTGCAAATTAAGTAAAACATGCTAATTCAAGAAAGCATATGGCTCGTAAAGTGATAAGAAAATCGCCTCCAAAGCCATTAGACTAAGAAGAAGACGGAGATGGACTGAATCAGCTTACTTCAGAGCTTTTAATTAATGGAGAGAGAAAATCCTGCCAATTTGAAATCATTTATAGTCCTTATGCTTTTTGCAATAATTTCATTTCATTTTCTCTTTCACCAAATTAATTATCCTGTGGCTACCTTTTGATGAACTCAAGGCCCCCTCATGACTTTCATTGAATAGCCACTTAGATATGTTCTTGCATGCAACCCAACAACTTAGGGTACTTGAGGTGATGGCGATGCAATAAATCAGCGAGGAGCAAGTAAATTGATCTTTCTTCCCCCTTACAAGTACCTAGAGGAGCTCACACTGTATATGAAGTACCATCATAGTCATTCAGTGATGATAGATATTAGATAACCAATAAAACCATTCTTGACAAAGTTGCAGCAACTCTGATATACTAAATTCAAACTTCAATATCCCAACATCAAGTGCAAGGGCAATCAAGTCATTAGAAAACATAAGCAAACATGAGGCACATGGAACAACAAAACATGAAAACCTAAGCATGTGTCGTTCCTACCAAAACATAAAACTACATATGCGACAAATGACAGTGAGACTCATGGTGCTCACCATGACCCGTTTCTGAGAAAACAGACATTGGGACGATATCTTTAGACATATTCAGAGAATAACTTTTTGGCATATTCCCAGGCTCAGTGGTCGCCATCTCCATAGTGAACTGATCACAATACAAGAAGATAATATCAGAAAATAAGACCAACAAAACATCAGCAGCAGATGTCATACACAAAAGCTACAAAAACTGTCCGGGAATTAAAAAATTCATATGTTTTTCACCCAAAATACAAAACAATGTAGAACCGATGCAGCTATGTCTTAAGCTTCAAGCATCTTACAACAAAAGGAATGGCGCGAAATCAAAACAATCTTCACATACAACCAGCCTCGACCCAATGTTGTCGTTGTGGTACGGATAACCACGGAAGAATAGGACTCCACAATGCGAAATTGCAAGTGCGCATCCACTTGTATCCAAATTCCGCACATCAACTGGCCTTTTCAACCGCACTGGATTAACATTTGAGCCAATATTACTGGCCACTCTCCAGATCATAAGCTCCCTACTGCTCAAAATCAGACAAATACCGAGCAAGTATTCGCAATTTGTATGCCAGCGTCACTTCAAACCCTCGAATCTCCCGTGGAATTATAATCAAGCTTACCCGCTAGCGTCAGTGTAGACACTTAATTAAGCCCAACTAAATAGAAAAAACAAGCGAAAAGGCGCGAATCGAAGTGGAAAACGAAAGTACCTGGAGGGAAGAAGGATCGTCGGGGGGTCGAAGAGGGTCGAGAGAGAGAACGACCTTGGCGAGGGGATTGGGGTCTGAGGAAGGGTGAGCTTGCCACGACTTCGCCACCACCACCGGACACTTCATGAGCCACACCGATCTCTCCGCCTTCGCTGTCTCCACCTTGCTGCTTCCCTCGTCTTCCTCCATTCTCGCCCCTCTCTCTCTCTCTCTCTCTCTCTCTCTCTCTCTCTCTCTCTCTCTCTCTCCCTCCCTCCTTTTGGACTTTGGTCGTCTTATTTTCCCTCAGATCCGCTGGGGTTGAGGCGGTGGCCGAACCGAGAGAAAGACTGAAGAAGACTCGTCTGGGGTTTGGGCCTCCAAGGGTCCGTCCTTTTCAAGAAGACACACTAACCTGAACTTTTTTTCGATTTTACAATCGAAAGAGCAGCTTCTTTTTATTCAATTGAGTGTCTCAATATCTAAAATTTGATATGAGTCATTTGTTACATGATCACATAAAGAAACAGTAGGAATTCAAGCTAGCCGAGAGAGAGATTAGAGAGAGAGTAAGTCATGAATTTTTTTTAAGAGAGAGACAGAGCTAATGACAAACCAAGATGATAATGGAAGAGAGAGAGGAGAGAGAAAAATATCTTGCATTATTGATGTCACTATTCATGATTACTATTCACTAGCTGATCAAATTAACTAATGATTAAAAAGTTTACTAAATTGATATAAAGGTGATTAATGTGATTGAGGGTGACTGATACGATTGATTTGACATCTGATGTAATATTTTCTAGTGATCCGTTAATTTTCGGGACAAACTGAGCTCAAGCACGAATGATCGCAGACACTGAAATTCACAAAATTATAATTTTAGATCTACCCACTAGACCACTATCAATAAGCTAGGGAGTATGTCACAACTTAGGGGCAATTAAGTCATTTTTCAAACTTCCGACACTTTACTCGGCTATTCGGAGCAAAATGGCCAATTTCTGAATCTGGAGAAGCAAAGTCCAAAATTACAACGGCAACACTCATAAAAGTTTGATATCCAAGTTTTGGGACTCAATTCGTGGCTAAATTTAACTAACTGCGACTTTAGCAAATTCTCCAACTAACAAGCAGTTTTTAAGAATGACGTGTATCGACATGCAATTAGGTCCACGTACTTCCAATTTCCTAGATAGCTCTTCCCCTTTGGTCAGTCATCTTGAAGTGATCAGTTTCGAGTGAGATTTATTTAGAGTGTATCAACGAAATATCCATTCAGTGACATATCCATTCAGTCACAATTCTCCTCTTCTTACAAAAATTTCGTTCTCGAAATTTACAACAAACTCAACTAAAACAATTAGGGGTGCTAATGTCTCATTTCCTCTTCGCTTTTCCAAGTGGCTCATTTAATTCCATGATACTCCCAAATTACTTTGACTAGCCGGATGGTCTTGTTCCTCAAAACCTGCTCCCGCCTATCTTCTATTCGAACCGATCTCTCTACATATAATGCTCTGTCGCCCACTTCTATAACTTCATGATTTGACACGTGTGTCAGGTCTGGTTTGTACTTCCTTAGCATGGAAATGTGAAAGACAGTGTAAATTTGAGACAGATTCGGTGGTAAGGCAAGACGATAAGCTAGGGTCCTAATTTGTTCTAAAATCTCAAATGGGCCTACGTATATTGGACTTAACTTTCTCTTTTTACCAAATTGAGATAAATCTTGTATTGGCGATACTTTGAGGAAAACGTGATCTCTCACTTGAAATTCCAAAGGCCTACACCACTTCTCTACATCACTCTTTTGGCGACTTTGGGCAGTTTTCAACCTTTCTTAGATCACCTTAATTGCCTCAATTGACTGTTGAACCAACTCTTGGGCCTGTTATCCTCCTTTCACCAACATCATTTATGACATTCTGAAATTTGACCCATTTTCGAGATTTGTAATACATAATGGACGTTTTTCATTAATGCACTCTAGTTAAATCTCACTCGAAACTGATCACTACAAGATGACTAACCAAAAATGAAAGGTTACCTAGGAATTTAAGTACGTGGACTTAATTGCAGGTCGATACACGTATCTCCTAAAAGCCGCCCATTAGTTTGAATAATTACTAAAGTCGCAATCGTATGAATTTAGCCACAAAACAGATTTCGAATTTGGACAATGGAATTCTCATGGATATCTTTTGGGCGCTGCCATAAATAGTTCAGCAATTGGCCGTTTCGTTTCGAAGTACCGAGAAGAAATGCAGTAAGTTGGAAATGACCATTTTTCCCCTAGATTGTGATAGACTCCCTAGGTTATCAGCGGTAGTATTTTTGGTTCGATTAGAATTCTGGTCAAGCATAGTATTGCGTCCAGAGTTATTCATGTTTGAGCCCTAATCGATCTTGATTTTCGCAAATCTTGAGAAGATATCTTGTTAGTCGTCAAATTAATCGTATGTTAAATCAAATTCCCATCAATCAATCAATTAAATCATATCCCATCAAATCCCATCAAGTCCATCAATCAAGTCTATGACACACCATCACATCAACTACCCCTCCAACCACTCTACTTGGATCATTCCATGAATAATATGAATCTTGCCAAACAAGTTTCTTCCTCTAAGAAAAGATGAAAACTCTCTCTCTCTCTCTCTCTCTCTCTCTCTCTCTCTCTCTCTCTCTCTCTCTCCTCATTTGCTCCCTCTCCCTCAAAATTTCATCCATCTTTCTCTCCCCCTCTTCCCTTAAGTTTTACCGCAGGGTCGCCGCCTGTTTCGTCACCGTTCGCTGCCTATTCGCGCGTCGATCGTCGCTTGCTGGACCCCCATGACTCCGGTAAGTCCACTCTGACCTTCCTTCGCCTTGTTCTCCCCCTTTACTTGCCCAAAAAGGGCATTGACCAGCCCCCTCCAATCGTGGATCACCGCAAGCCGCCCGTCGTCGCTAGTGAACCACTGCTGCCCCTCGCTGCTACGGCAACCTTTCGAGCTTTTCATATCATCCTTCCCTTTATTTTTAGGCCAAGCCATCACTCCGAGCTAATTAGGTCAGCCCCCGTCCGCCGAGTCCCAACTGTGAGTCATCGGTGCCGTCGTTGTCCCCATTGTGCGTAGCCATCGCCTCATCATCATTCGTATTGTTCATGGCTGTCTGAGCTTTGGTTTAGGTAAGCAAAACCTCTAAACCTTGAGTAGGATGTTAGACATGGCTCGATTTGACTCTAGAATGAGTTTTGGTTATTTTTTTACAATTGTATAGGTGGATGTTGGGAGATATCTACTAGCTATTAATCTTCATGCGTCGTGGTTACTGTTTACGTCGAAAAAACACTGTTCATATGAGTTTTTTAGCTGTCCATGAGTGTTGGGTGTAGTATTTTGAAGATTGGATGTCGTATCTTAAAGCCAGGTGATGAAATGTGGATATTTGCATCGTCCGTTGCATGTGCGCACCATTCATGGCCTTGAGAGTACTGTTCATGTGTGATGGTCGCTATTCATATCAAGGAAACACTACTTACGAGGGGTCTCGTGTGCTCTCATGGCTAAATTACGTGATTTGGGGATCGTTAACGCATATTTAGTCTTACGGTTACACGGATGGCCTATTATGATGAAATGACATTCATTTATGTATATGAGAAGGATAGACACTTATGCTAGAATATGTGAAATTGATCACCTAGTTATATGCCGATTTGGCCGTCTGCATTGCTTCACTTTTTATGTGCTCGATTGTAAGGTTTTGAATTCGAAACTGTCTGAACATGCCTAGTTGTGTATTGTGTGCTTGTTGACATGCATGTTGGCATGAGTTTGTGGCATGATGCATGACGATATCAAGCAATTAGAGGGTGAGCCCTATTGGGGGGAAATGGCGAGATAAGGTCGGTGCACCCAAACACTTATAACGCGGGGTAGCTGGAGTGATAAGGGTGCAAACCTGGACCTTAGTTTTGATACTATGCGGGTTTGAGGCACTAGAATGTTATTGTGTACCTGAGTCTTTGCACACTAGAGGCGTATATGCGAGTACATGGATATGAGGAGTTCTGCCAACACGAGTCTTTGCATAGTGAGGCGTATACACGGGTTGAGGCACAGGCTTGTGACATGCATTTGTGATGTGAATCATCTTGTTGAGGAGAAACTGAAACCTAAGCATGGCATGCTTGTGTGAAAGTATCTGTTATTTGTGATCGAGGTTGTCCTGCGTGTATTGTCTATCGACTATTGGTCCTTCGTGCATGTCTAGCTAGTTACTTTCGTTCATGCCTTTGTATTTGTGCTTAGACTTTCTAGTTGTAGTGGTTTTAGAGCATAGAACTGCATGTTTAAGTTCGATCTGGGTATGTGTTTCATTCTAAGCTAAGTTTAGGGGTGAGCTTGCTGAGACTCATTTTTATTATTGTTGTTGAATGCTCTTTTTAGAGCCCCGACCACAATAATGAGCGTCCTCCCAATTCGCCATGGGATACCGATGGAGATAGATGCTAAGGTAACCAAGTATCCTATGGTGAATGGTGTTGTTTATGTTAAGTATGCGAGTACAATGTGGGTTGGACGGGGAATAAGTTCTTGGAGCCCCACCGTTATGAGGTGTGGATGTATAAACTAGGAGATTCAAGTTTTGGACAACTGTAGGGTTTTGAGTTTCCACTCCATGAGTTAGATTAGTGGGGCCCGATATCTGCTATTACTTTTGGTGGTGAGGTGACTGTCGCAACCCTAAAAATTTTCTTTTGGCATAAAAATTTTCAGGTTAACGGATTATCAGGTGGATTAAATTAATTAACCTAATACAGACCCTCCCAAGTCCTATCGAATCGCAACTTTGATTTTTTGTTCAAATGATTTTAGAGTTTGGAGTCACCGCTAATCATTTTTGATAGGTTGATTAGAAACCTAGATAAATTAGCGGGAGAACTAAATTACTTCTACGAACCAGAGATTCCGGGTTCGGGCACTTAGCTACACTAGTTAATTAAAACTAATGCCCTTTCGGTACCTTAATTTCATGATTATCCTAATTTGGTAACTCAGGTTTCATTTATTCCTAAGGTTCTAGTGAGGTGACCTCTTTTTTGTATTTTCAGTTTTTAGATGGAGTGCATATGAATTGCATTTTTTGGTATTTTCAAATCATTAAAATTCCATGAAGCCGCAAGAGGGCGTGAACTAACGATTTTTGTATAGTGTTGCGACCTCTAACAGGTGGCTCGCCCTACTCATTCTGGGGTTTAGTGGTACAGCAATTAAATTGTAATAAATAAAGGACCTCCAACGGGGGACTCGGCTTTGGCTCGGCCTACCCATCATGGGGTTTGATGGTACTGAAATTAAATTGTAGAAAATTAAATTGTATTAAATAAAGGACCTCCAATAGGGGACTCAGCCTTGATTCAGCCTACCAATCGTGGAGTTTAATGGTACTGAAATTAAATTGCAAGGAATTAAATTGCATTAAATAAAGGACCTCCAACTATGGATTCGGTCTTGGTTCGGCCTACTTATCGTGGGGTTTAATGGTACTAAAATTAAATTGCATTAAATTAAGGACCTCCAACGGGGGACTCGGCCTTGGTTTGACCTACCCATCGTGGGATTTAATGGTACTGAAATTAAATTGTAAGAAATTAAATTGCATTAAATAAAAAACCTCCAACGGGGGACTTGGCCTTGGCTCGGCTTATCCATCGCGGGGTTTGATGGTACTGAAATTAAATTGCATTAAATAAAGGACCTCCAACGGGGACTCAGCCTTGGTTCGTCCTATTCATCGTGGGGTTTGATGGTACTAAAATTAAATTGTAGGAAATTAAATTGCATTAAATAAAGAACCTCCAATGAGGGACTTGGCCTACCCATCGTGAGGTTTGATGGTACTAAAATTAAATTGCAAGAAATTAAATTGCATTATATAAAGGACCTCCAACGGGGGACTTGGCCTTGGTTCGGCTTACCCATCATTGGGTTTGATAGTACTGAAATTAAATTGTAGAAAATTATAGTACGAATGCGACATGTGGATATTGAGACATATGAGTACGATATGACATAATCGAGATTTAAATCAATCCATTTGGGTAACAAAATTCTTGAAGAATTTAATGGCTATGATCGTTACCTGATTTGACAGATTTGATGGCCGAATTTGAATATCTTATCACCTTGTGGATTAAGGTTGCAACTCGAACGACGGCAATGAATTCTTGATTTATATTGATCGATGAAGGAATTGTAGATGATAACCCCGTAACTTTAAACTCCCATCATCTTTAAAATTCTCTATCTCTTTTTGGTATTTTCTTTCTCTCAAATTTTTCTTCAATATCCCAAAACTCTCTCAAACATCCAAAATTTTTTCTTCAAAAATATCCCCTCCCAGGCTGACTTCTTCCTCCTTTTATAACCCACTCATTTATCTTCAATTCTAATTTTTCCACTAACTGTATTTCCCATTCTAATTTTTCCACTAACTCTTCTTCATCTTCATCTTCCTTTCTCAATCTCTATCTCACATTCTAATTTTCTACTAACTCTTCTTCATCTTCATCTTTCCTTCTTCATATCTATCTCCCATTTTACTAACTCTTCTTCATCTCTATTTTCCTTTCTTTATTCTTACATTATTTTCTCTATCTATTCTTCCCCATCTTGTCTTTTCCATCTCTTCCTCTCCATATCCTTTTCTCCATCTTTCATTCTCTATCTCTTCTTTTCCATTTTCCATTCTCTATTTTAATTTATCCACTAATTCTTTTTTTTGTTATTTGCAAAATAATCCTTCAAGTATTAAGTATTTGCACTTTAGTCCCTGAGATTTTAAGTATTTGCAATTCAGTCACTGGAGAAATATTTCTTTAAGTCCAAATCTCCTCACAATTTTCGACACACCTCCCCTATGTTTATTCGAAATTCACCGCATGTCAAATTTAAGCTCATTTCTCGCCGTTGAAAATAATGCAAAATTTAATTAAAACCTTTTTGAAAAATTGAGTCATTCTTGGTATAATTGGGCCAATATGAAAATTTGAAATATTAGAGAATAATGTCACAACTCCTAAAAGTGAAAAGTGAAAATAAATTGACTCAAATTGAATTTTTTTAGGCCCGATTCGAGATTATACTCGTAAAGGAATAAATGACCCCGAATTAGGTTTTTTTAAATTTGTGATGGCCAACATGAAAAGGGATTTAAAAGAAAAATATTGACTATTTTAATGTATTTTTGTGGCCTCAAATGCTATTTATTTATTAAATATTTGCTTAATTTCTAAAAAATATATAAAAATACAAAAAAAAATACGAAAAATTATTTTTCGTTAAAAAATAGTTGCCTAAGCTTGGCCAAGGCTTTCAAAGTTGATTTTGTAATTTTGTAATTTTTTTCTTAATTTTATTTTTATGAATTTTCAAAAATAAAAGTACCGAAAAATACTGAAAGTATAAAAAATTATTTTTTGGTCAAAATTGGTTCTCTAGGCTTGGCCAAGTTCCCCAACTTTGATTTTTTTTATTTTATGAATTTTTATGAATTTTCTATTAATTTTCAAAAATAAAAATACAGAAAAATACTGAAAATATGAAAAATCATTTTTTGATCAAAATTGGTTCCCTAGGTTTGACTAAAGTCCCCAAAGTTGAATTTTTTTAATTTATGAATTTTTATATATATTTATTAATTTAGTCCCTAAAGAAGATCCACGTATGGGTTATTATTTTATTTCCACTACATTGCTCTGATTTGATGAAAAAGTTTTGAAATTTTCCGTATGAAACCAACAACGAGGTCAATAGCTGGGGTTTATAGAGACGACGGAGGGGCTCGGGTGACGATTTCATGGGCTCGTTAGACGTCGGTGATGCCTCGCTGCAGCTCTTTGCCACTCAAACCGCACTCACTCAGCCGCTCGCTCTCTCTCTCTCTCTCTCTCTCTCTCTCTTTGGATTTTTCCTTGGCTCCTCAACCCTCAGTCCGAAAATCCTCCCCCAAACCAGAGCTAACTCCAGCTCAGTTTGAAAATCCTCCCCCAACCCTCACGCTAGTAGCAAATCGCAACCAGAGAGGGCAGCAGCTGCGGGAAAGAAGAAAAAAAGAGGAAAGATCGCAGCAGAAGCTCTCAGTCCACAACAGGGGAAAGAAGAAAAGAAAAACGCAGGCGGCTCGGCAGGAGGAAAAGAAGAGCGTGGCTTAGGGTTTCTAAAACAAAAGGGTTAAACTTGGAATTATGAAAGTATATGGGGATAATATGGGCAAAACAGAAAAATTTTTTAACCTCCCCAATCAGCATGCCGAAAATGCTGAAAAGCCAAGGCACCTTCAAGGGTGCCTTGGGTTTTTGGCATTCTCAATGCCCACTTTTAGTCAAAGATACTTGAAAAAATTTTGCCAAACACCCAAATTTTGGCCCAAGTATCTTTGGACCCCCAAAGCTCCTTCCCAAAGCTATTCCCAAACGCACCCTAAGGGCTCCTCGTGGCCGGTTTCTCCAACGAAATCCACACTTCGTCGTCCCTCATAGCTGAAACCGGCAATGAAGGGAGGGCTGTCGTTTTTGGTGGAGACAAACGACCTGCGAAGAAGAAGAGGAAGCGGAACTAATCTAAGGGGAGTGGAATCAGATATGCTGGTGCATGTGGAGAGTGACAGCTTATCAACTAGTCTTCACATCTTGGGCCAAACCAAAAGCCCATGGGTAGTCCAGTCCATTGTAGAGGATTGTCATCAGCTTTTGGCCCATTTGTGGGGAGTGTCTCTAGGCTTTTGCTGTAGGGATGCTAACCAGGCCGCGAACTGGGCTATGAAGGCTCATCGGAATGATTCTCTTAGCCGGAATTGACTCGCCAAACCTAACGTTCTTTTTGGCTTTTGTTATGCTATGATTTCGAACTCTTTTGTGGTTCAAGTTAGGTTATTAATGAAAGTAATGCATTTTTTGACAAAAAGAAAAAAAAAATCCTGTCTAGATCAAATTCGTTTCTCAATCCCGTCAATTAGGATTGATATGAATTTGATTATTGCTAATTATGTCGCTAAGTGGTACATGAACATTTTTATGCATATTAGATATAGTGAAATTTGAGTGTAGTTTTTTGAACTTTATTACGTAACCTTCAAATACGTAAACAACTTTATATTTATATATATCTTCAAAGATGTAAACAACTTGAAATAAAAAGAAATGTGATGAATCTACAATTTAAAAGCAAGAAAGACAAAAGAAATCGTGTTTTCAGATGAGGCAACTAAAAAAAATTCTTTGCCGTAGTTGGCCTAAAAAATTAACCCTAGGTGATGAAAAATTTACCAAAGGCAACAATTTTTCTTCGCCTTTGATTCCAATTTTTTAAAGTTAGTCCTAAGGCGATAAAACTAATTTGACATATGTCAAAAGTAAAGAAACCAAGTCGTCGCCATTTTACAATTTTGTGATGGTGTCTTCGACCGCCGACCGGTGAGTAGAAGACGTGCATTAGGTGACTACGGAGGGGACACTTCCAAAAATTTACACCACCTTGAACTTGGGAAAATTGTCAAAAAAAGTCCTAAACCTATTGCACTTTTACCGATTTAGTCCTAAACCTTTCAATTTTGCCGATTCAGTCCTAAACCTTTTCATATTTTGCCGATTCAGTTTTAAACCTTTCGATTTTGCCGATTTAGTCCTAAATCGGCAAAATTGAAAGGTTTAGGACTAAATCGGCAAAATCACTGATTAATCAATCTTCTCTAACCTATATCATCCAGAAAAGTTAGATTCCATGCACGGATTAAGTGTCGAGCTTGCTAATTTTTGAGGTGATTGGAGTTTTTTTTTTTTTTGGGGTCGAAGATTGGTGTTCAAATATAGCATCTCTTTTTTCCCCCCTTTACTCGAGCACTTATGAACATCACGATTTTACATCATTGAACATTTCTCCAACGTAAAGCGTTTTCCCTTCTTTTTGCCAAGAAGCGAGGATGTTTGTAGTTGCAACAGCTTTGTCGCCAAGAACTCGATGGACAGATTAATGAACAAATCACAGCAGTCATGCCATTGATAACATAACAATCACACTTAATGCTTAATAGCTATCTCATAAACATTAACCCAACCATCCCTGATCGAACGGGGAAACAATATCCCCTCAACAACCCCGCTTCTAGCATTTTTCAAATGATAGTGTCACAAAGGAACAGATTATGAATGCCCGATGAGGAATCCGAGTGTAGCTCAACTTCTGCAATGGGCTTTGCACATGTACCTACAGTCATACAAGCAAGGTCCACCACAGTGAAGAGGACAATCCAATCTCATGCCTTTGCACCTTCCTTTGACCATGCACTGAGCAAACTCGCCCATCACATACTCTTCCTTGTCGTAAATCCATTCCCGGTGACTTCTGCTTCTGCTCGACTTCAGCTGCCTGCTGCAGCCCCACTTCCACCAACCGCCACCACCACCTCCTCCTCCCCAACCCCATCCAGTGCCCCCTCCACCTCCGCCTCCGCCTCCGCCACCGCCCCCACCCCCCCATCCCCATTTGTAACCTCCTCCACCACCACCACCCCCACCACCATTCCCGCTGCTTCTGCCGCCGCCGCCTCCTCCTCCTCCCCTGCCAGTGCGCCCTCGGTGATACACTGTGTCCCTACTTTTTACCACAACGTCGTTGTATGTCTTGTTATGATCTGCTTGCCCACTGCCCCGGGAGAGTTGAGCGATTGCTGAAGAAGTGGTGTTTCGTGCTGCTTCATCAGTTGCTGTGATATGAATGATTGCAATAGCAAGAAAAAATAGCAGAGAGCGGGACATTTTGGCTAGTGTCAACATCCTTCTTGGTGAGTACAAATTCCTAGTACCCACCCATATATAAAGGGTTACAGGGAAAATGGTGACAACTAGATTACCCGCAACCGTATCCCAGATCTCTAAGGAAGCACGAGAGAGGGGTGACTTGTGGTGCACTTTTGTCCCCACCTGCCACAGTGACCAGTGCACGCTTCAAGGTACCTAGATTGTCTGCATATTTTACAGTTACACCAATTTCTTAGGATGAGGGGGGTTTGGTTGGTGCCAATTGCCACCACCACAATGTGGTTACATAAAACACCATTTTAATCACAATTTGTGCTCATGCCATCATACCACCAACCTATCATCAGTAAACAAACTTGAAAACAACCAAAATTTTATGATAACTACGAAGTTCATAATTCTCAGTATGAAGCTTCGCGTATTGAATGAGAAGCTGGTGGCATGACATGTGACTGTGAAGACATGTATTATGGGTATCAGAAAGAAAGCTATACCATGGGCCATTGGTAATCATTTTCCAACAATATGAGTACACTAAACATGAAGAAGAAGCCAACCAATCAAAGGACAAGAAGAGCAAACATGAGAGGGAGCCAATGGAGAGATATATGCACCTTTTGCTCCTCCATCATCCCCACTCTAAGACATATGAAAAATGCAATTATAAGCAGAAAAAGATATTTTAGAGCGATTAGGTTTGTTGGGTTTGCGGAAACATGGTACTAGTGTAACACCCAAAAATCGCATTTTCAGCGCTACAATTAAACTTCACGGACTGCCTTATTTATGTACTCCTAAGGCGGTGTATTGGATCGTCAGGATCGTTCACGGGCTGCGGTGGCTCGCGGTCGTGGAGGGTTGTGCCTTCAACCTCATGGGAGCGAGGGCCCCGAACAGCTGCTGCTTGTCTTGACGGCGTGTTCAAGTGCCACAAAACCTGCAAAAAACAAAGTAACTCGTGGTGGGACTTTCTTGGTGACACTGGACTTGTGGTGGTTGATTGGACTCGGTTGAGTTCGCGGTTGCAGGGAGGCTCAGATCAGTGAGGGTGGACAGCAGTTTCGTCGGCTGGACCTACGGATGGTCATGGCAGCAACTTCGCGTGTTCGGCATCGGCTTCAGCAAGGACAACCCGATAGTTCATCATGAACGGGGATTCACGGGCGCGGCTGTTGGTGACGGGTTTCCTCAGACACAATGAGCTCGTATTGGCGGGAATGCGATGGAGCTGCTGGAACATCGACCATTGCTCATTTAAATATTAAGGCTTTTAGTTAATTATCATTTAATTAATCAAAGCTCGATTTGAATGCGCGATAAACCCTTCTATATAGGAAATTGTTGGCTGACCTATAATACTCTCTTTGGCCGAAAATTCAAGAGTTCTAGGCTATTAGGACTCTTGAAAAATCTGAATTTTAAGAATTTTAAGAAGATGAGCTCTTTAAAAATCAAAATTTTGGATCCTCTAGTTGAAAACTAATCTTACGCTCGGAGTCTAATCCTATAGTTGTTAAAGAATCCTACTACAACTAGGATTGGAATTCATCTTTGTTGACACCTAATTTTTAATCACATTTTCTCTTTTAAACTTAATAAAGAAAATCCATAAAAATTTATAAAATTAAAAAAATCAATTTTGGGGACCTTGACCAAGCATAGGGAATCAATTTTGAACAAAAAATGATTTTTCATATTTTCAGTATTTTTTTATATATTTTTTTTCGAAAATTATTAGAAAATCAAGAAAAAATGAGAAAATTGAAAAATCAACTTTGGAATCCTTGGCCAAGCCTAGGGAACCAATTTTGACAAAAAAATGATTTTTAATATTTTTTGCATTTTTTAATATTTCTTAAAAAAAATATAAAAAATAATTGAAAATTAAAATAATAATAATAATAATAACATTTGAGGCCAACGTCTCTCATCTTGTCGCGTCGCTGCCGCCGCAACGAGCAAAACATCTTCTTCCCTCTACCTTTCACGACAACCATGGCTTTTCAACCTTCCAAAGTTCTGGGCAATTTCGAGCGATGCATGTCATCCTTCACCATTGACATGACCTGGACAAATATGATCACCTGGAGTACCCTAGAGTTGTTTCCCACACTTTCCTCGGTGCATTCTTTCTTGTCGGCCACAAAAGGTGGATTTTAAAAAAAAGAATGGCATAATTCATGGTGGAGGACCGAAAGTAAAATAGGCAAGACCAATCAAGAAGAGATTCCACGATGGAGAAAGAATAAGGCGGGAGAAGACGAAAAAAAGGAAGACGCCACCGAGAAGAAGACGCGGGGGGGAGGGGGGGTGTTTCATCATCAATCAAAAAAGATGGGGGATCTCATTCTCTTAGGGGAAAAGGGACGAAAAGAAGGGGGATCGCAGGGACTTGAGTGAAAAGGAGAGATGCTTGGGGAGGGGGGAGGGGCGATCATGAAAAAAAAAAAAGATTCTTAGGTTTCGTCCCTCCAGCTCACCCGAGGCAATTTGGAGGTTGGTGTTTTCGATGTTTTGGGGCGTATGGTGAATACTGGTTTTGCTAAGAGCCAGGCATTCTATGTCACCATTAGAGTCTGCCTAAAGCTGATGCGCTTCAATTACTACCCCACGTTGTGTCCTCAAAATTTTTGGTGTCCTGCATCCTTTCCAAAACCTTGCCCAAACCCCATTTTCACAAGCATCGCTGGTCGCTCTCTTGGTTATCGTCGGAGATACCATGAGAAATCTTGCTTTTTGAAGAGGAACAGGAAGATCTGCAGCTGGGTCTCACCAAGAATTAACGAAAGTGGGAGGTTTTTACTGGACCAAAGTGTGTATTAAGTGGGTCGAGAGTGGAGAGTTCCATTCGAGGTTGTTCTTTGAGAAAAGGCAGAAACTTTTAGAATGTGAACTCTCCAAGGGATGGCGATGTGAGTGGTGCAAAAAGAGCTGGGAAAGCCATGCCTTGGTTGGCATTAAACAAAATTGAAGAAGTGGTCAAGCAATATACTAGTCATTCTTCTTGGCAAGAATCGGCTAGAAAGTTGCATAAGGAAGAAGGGAGTAGTGGTTCTTCGTGGCTATCAACCAAGCAGTTTGATGGGAAAACAGTTCGTTCAGGATGAATAGGGAAGAGAAGATAGTGGGGACTGATGCATCGGTCGGCAAACTCGCTGATTACACATGGAACTGTGATAATTTTGCTAAGTTAGAAGGGAGAGAGATTGGCGTGTGAAAGGCAATGAGATTTGTGAGTTCCAGGCGAGCGATGTGCGGGCTCTGCCACTTCATTGCTCTGATTTCGCTCTGTAGGGGAAGCTCTGCCACGGCCAGATCTGAGTGTTAATACCTGATTTTTAATCATCTTTTTTATTTTATTTTAAAATTAATATAAAATCTATAAAAATTCATAAAATTAAAAAAATCAACTTTGGAGACCTTGGCCAAGCCTAGGCAATCATTTTTGACCAAAAATGATTTTTCATATTTTTTGTATTTCCCAGCATTTTTATTTTCAAAAATTAATAGAAAATCTATAAAAATAAGAAAATTGAAAAAATAAACTTTGGAAGCCTCCGCCAAGCTTTGGCTACCAATTTTGACCAAAAAATAATTTTTCATATTTTTCACATTTTTTATTTTTGGAAAATAGAAAAAATGCTTGAAAATTAATGAAAAATAGCATTTGAGGCTATAGAAATGTGAATAAATAGTCAGTATTTTAATTTTAATTTTCTCTTCATTTTGACCGAATAAATTCTGAAAAATTCAATCTGGAATTGAGAGTTTCTTTATTAATTTCATTTTCAGGTCATTTGAAAAATTTCTAGAAAACCCGTTTTAGCGCTGTAATTTTCAATTTTTGTATTTCTTGAGTCGTGATGTTGTCCTCTAAAAAAAATCCAAATTTTTCAATGGCCGTACGGTGCATTTTCTGTTGTCGTGTTCGGTTTTTCGAAATTCAATTTATCGATTGAAACGTTCTTCTGTGATGCGTTTTCGTGTGCGTGGGATTACCATTCGAACATGCAAGATCAACTTTTCGAGAAGTTGGAAAAGATTGGATAGGGTACATATAGTAGTGCCTTTCGAGCACGAGATTTTGAGAGTGGAAAGATTGTTGCTCCAAAGAAAATTCGGTTTGACAACTTTGAGCCAGAAAGCATCAGATTTATGGCACGAGAAATTTTGACTCTCCCCAGGCTTGACCGTCCAAATATTATTATGAAACTGGAGGGGTATAATGCATCAGGACTTCAAGGGATCAAATCTTTTGGTAAACAACGGAGGAATTCTGAAGGTGGCTGACTTTGGATTGGCCAACTTTTGTAATCATGGAAACATGTAGCCCTTGACTAGCCGTTTTATGACTATATGGTATGTCGCGACCTAAAATTCATTTTTTAGGTTAATGGATTACCAGATTAATTGATTAAATTAACTAACCTAGTTCGAGCTCTCCCAAGCTCTACCAAATCGCAACTTTGGTTTTTTGTTCAAATGGTTTTAAAATTTGGAGTCGCCACTAATCATTTTTGGTAGGTTGATTAGAAACCTAAGTAAATTAGCGGGAGAACTAAATTTCTTCTACGAACCAGAGATTATGAGTTCGGGGACTTGGTTACACTAATTAATTAAAACTAATGCCCTTTCGGTACCTTAATTTCATGGATATCCTAATTTGGCAACTCAGGCTTGGTTTATTCCTAAGGCTCTACTGGAGTGTTTTCTTTTTGTATTTTCACTTTTTTAAATGAAATATACGTGAGTGACATTTTTTTTGGCATTTTCAAAATATTAAGTATTTCCCTGAAGCCGAAAGAGGGAGTGAGTTAACGACTTCTGTGTAGTGCTGCGAGCTACTCATTTTGGGGTTTAGTGATTCAAAAATTAAATTACAGGAAGTAAATAACAATAAATAAAGACTACCAATAGATAGCTCAACCTTAGCTTGGCCCTCTCCTTTGGGGTTTAAGGTGCAGGAATTTAAATTGCAGAAATTTAAAATGACCTCCAGTGAGCGGACTCTACCCTTCACATTCTGGGGTTTAAATTCTTTAAAATAAAACGATTGATTTGACAATTCGGGCCGAAATCCATCGACGGATCAATTGAAAATTTAATGGGCACTCAAGAGCTCGTCAGCGCCAATTTTACATCTCCATGGGATTTACCGTTGAGTTGGAATTGTCCTTTGCCTAACATAAAAATATGGAGAAATGGAGTAATGGAGCAAATATGATTTAATTCACATTAAAAATTAGAACAATGAAAGAAGCACTTAATTTTAATGGCATTATGAGAAGTGCTTGATGGATATAATTGGTTCCTGCCTGAAATCAAATATGGGGAAATGGGAGAAGAGTAGAAAATTTGAGCTAGTTTATACTAAAAAATCAAAGAGAGTAGAGGGACACTTAGCTTCAAATCTGGAATGAATTCTTGATCGATGAAGGAATTGATGATGATAACACTCTAACTTTAAACTCCAATCATCTTCAAAATTCTCTCTTTTTGGTTTTTTTTTCTCTCAAATTTTTCTTCAATCTCCCAAAACCCTCTCAAACATCCAAAATTTTCTCTCCTAAAATTCCCCCTCTCAAGCTCACTTCTTCCTCCTTTTATAACACACTAATCTATCTCCCATTTTAATTTTTCCACTAACTCTATCTCCCATTCTAATTTCTCCACTAACTCTTCTTCATTTTCATCTTCCCTTCTCCATCTATATCTCACATTCTAATCCTTCTACTAACTCTTCTTCATCTTCATCTTCCATTCTCCATATTTATCTCCCATTCTAATTTCTCCACTAACTCTTCTTCACATTCATCTTTCATTCTCCATATCTATCTCCCATTCTACTAACTCTTCTTCATCTCCATCTTCCCTTCTCTATTCTCATTTTATTTTCTTTATCTTCTCTTCTCCATCTCATCTTCTCCATCTTCCCATCTCCATCTCCTCTTCTTCATCCTCCCATCTTCATCTCCTCTTCTCCATCTTCTCTTCTCCATCTTCCCTTTTCTATTCTAATTTCTCCACTAACTCTTCTTTTTGTTATTTACAAAACAATCCCTCAAGTGTTAGGTATTTGTACTTTAGTCCATGAGATTTTAAGTATTTGCAATTCAGTCCCTAGAGAAATATTTCTTTAAGTCCAAATCTCCTCACATTTTTTGACACACCTACCGCATGTTGAATTTAAGCTCATTTCTTCCTATTGAAAATAATGCAAAATTTAATTAAAGCCCTATTTGTAAAATTGAGTCATTCTGGATATAATTGGGCCAAGATGAAATTTTGGAATATTAGAGAACAATGTCACAACTCCTAAAGTGAAAAATGAAAATAAATTGACTCAAATTGAATTTTTTTAGGCCCGATTCGAGATTATGCTCGTGTAGGAATACACGACCCCGAATTGGATTTTTTAAATTTGTGATGGCCAACATGAAAAGGGATATAAAGGAAAAATACTGACTATTTTTATGTATTTTTGTGGCCTCAAATGCTATTATTTATTAAATATTTTCCTAATTTCTAAAAAATATATTTTAAAAAATAAAAAAAAATATGAAAAATATTTTTTTACTCAAAAATGGTTGCCTAACCTTGGCCAAGGCTTCCAAAGTTGATTTTGCAATTTTCTCATTTTTTCTTGTTTTGTTTTATGAATTTTCAAAAATAAAAATATCGAAAAATACTGAAAATATGAAAAATTATTTTTTGGTCAAAATTGGTTCTCTAGGCTTGGTCAAGGTCCCCAAAGTCGATTTTTTAATTTTATGAATTTTTATGGATTTTTTTTATTAATTTTAAAAAAGAAAATATGATTAAAAAATCAGGTGTCAACAGTTACCTCTCTTTAAAAGGAAGCTCGGTAGAGGTTCATTTTAAAGATGAGATGACACCTGAATCCTAATCGACTCAACACACAAGAAAATAAAAAGAGTCGTGACATTTAATCTCCAATACCCCTCTTTGCATATTCCGATCCAGACTTGATTTGAGGAGACTCCAATAGAGGGATAGAGAGATAGAGAGGAGAGTTCACCTGGCACTTACCTGCCTATTGTATGGCTGCTGCTTGACATGAATGCTCTGCTGAGAATGGAATGAGAACCTAAGAATTCGTTATAAGAAAACTTTAGGGTGGTTGAACTTGGACCCGTATGCTAGGTCATCCCATGGTAGACTCCTAATGAAAGAATTCTATTGAATTGATTGAAATTTGACCTGTATGGTAGGTCGTCCCATGGTAGATTCCTGATGAAAGGATTCTACTAATTAAAATTAGATTGAGATTTGACCCATATAGTGGGTCACCCCATGGAAATGCCTGTAAGAAGGACTTTATGCATGTAAGAAGGACTTTTGGTTGCCCGTAAGAAGGACTTTGATGCCTGTAAGAAGGACTTTTTGTGCCTGTAAGAAGGACCTTTGTGTGCTTGTAAAAAGGACTTTGGTGCCTGTAAGAAGGACTTTTATGTGCCTGTAAAAAGGACTTTAAGTGCCTATAGGAACGACTTTGGGTGCTTGTCGCGACCTAAAATTCATTTTTTACGTTAATGGATTACCAGATTAATTGATTAAATTAACTAGCCTAGTTCGAGCTCTCCCAAGCTCTACCAAATCGCGACTTTGGTTTTTTTGTTCAAATGGTTTTAAAATTTGGAGTCGCTACTAATCATTTTTTGTAGGTTGATTAGAAACCTAAGTAAATTAGCGGGAGAACTAAATTACTTCTACGAACTAGAGATTATGAGTTCGGGGACTTGGTTACACTAGCTAATTAAAACTAATGCCCTTTCGGTACCTTAATTTCATGGATATCCTAATTTGGCAACTCAGGCTTGGTTTATTCCTAAGGCTCTAGTAGAGTGTTCTCTTTTTTGTATTTTCACTTTCTTAAATGGAATATACGTGAGTGACATTTTTTTTTGGCATTTTTAAAATATTAAGTATTTCCATGAAGCCGAAAGAGGGAGTGAGTTAACGACTTCTGTGCAGTGCTGCGAGTTACTCATTTTGGGGTTTAGTGATTCAAAAATTAAATTACAGGAAGTAAATAACAATAAATAAAAACCACCAATGGATAGCTCAGCCTTGGCTTGGCCCTCTCCTTTGGGGTTTAAGGTGCAGAAATTTAAATTGCAGAAATTTAAAATGACCTCCAGTGAGCGGGCTCTGCCCTTCACATTCTGGGGTTTAAATTCTTTAAAATAAAACGAATTGATTTGACAATTTGGGCCGAAATCCATCGACGGATCAATTGAAAATTTAATGGGCACTCAAGAGCTCGTTAACGCTAATTTTACACCTCCATGGGATTTATCGTTGACTTGGAGTTATCGTTTGCCTGACATAAAAATATGGAGAAATGGAGTAAATATGATTTAATTCACATTAAAAATTAGAACAATGAAAGAGGCACTTAGCTTCAATGGCATTATGAGAAGTGCTTGATGGATATAATTGATTCCTGCCTGAAATCAAATATGGGGAAATGGGAGAAGAGTAGAAAATTTGAGCTAGTTTATACTAAAAAATCAAAGAGAGTAGAAGGACACTTAGCTTCAAATTTGGGATGAATTCTTGATCGATGAAGAAATGATGATGATAACCCTCTAGCTTTAAACTCCTATCATCTTCAAAATTCTCTCTCTCTTTTTGGTATTTTGTTTCTCTCAAATTTTTCTTCAATCTCCCAAAACCCTCTCAAATATCCAAAATTTTCTCTCCAAAAAAATTCTTCCTTTCAAGCTCTCTTCTTCCTCCTTTTATAGCCCACTCATTTACCTCCCATTTTAATTTCTCCATTAACTCTATCTCCCATTCTAATTTTTCTACTAACTCTTCTTCATCTTCATCCTCCCTTCTTCATCTCTATCTCACATTCTAATTTGTCCACCTATTCTTCTCCATCTCCATCTTCCCTTCTCTATATATATCTCCCATTCTAATTTCTCTACTAACTCTTCTTCATCTCCATCTTCCCTTCTCTTATCTTATTTTCTCCATCCATTCTTCTCCATCTCATCTTCTTCATCTTCCCTTCTCTATTCTAATTTCTCCACTAACTCTTTTTTTTTGTTATTTGCAAAATAATCCCTTAAGAGTTAGGTATTACACTATAGTCCTTAAGATTTTGAGTATTTGCAATTTAGTCCCTGAAAAAATATTTCTTTAAGTCCAAATATCCTCAAAATTTTCAACACACCTCTCCTATGCTTAGTCGAAATTCATCGCATATCAAATTTAAACTCATTTCTTGCCGCAAAATTTAATTGAAGCCCTTTTGCAAAATTGAGTTATTCTGAGTATAATTGGGCCAAGATGAAAATTTAGAATATTAGAGAATAATGTCACAACTTATAAAAGTGAAAAATGAAAATAAATTGACTCAAATTAAATTTTTTAGGCCTGATTCGAGATTATGCTCGTGAAGGAATACACGACCCCGAATTGGATTTTTTTTTAATTTATGATGGCCAACATGAAAAGAGATTTAAAAGAAAAATATTGACTATTTTTATGTATTTTTTTGGCCTCAAATGCTATTATTTATGAAATATTTTCCTAATTTCTAAAAAATATATTTAAAAAATACAAAAAAATACGAAAAATTATTTTTTGCTCAAAAATGGTTGCGTAAGCTTGGCCAAAGCTTCCAAAGTTGACTTTTAAATTTTATGAATTTTTATGGATTTTCTATTAATTTTCGAAAATAAAAATATTGAAAAATACTAAAAATATGGAAAATACGTTTTTGGTCAAAATTGATTCCCTAGGCTTGGCCAAGGTTCCCAAAGTTGATTTTTTAATGTTATGAATTTTTATGGATTTTCTATTAATTTTAAAGAGAAAATGTGATAAAAAAATCAGGTGTCAACAGTGCTTATAAGAAGGACTTTGGTGCCTGTAGAAAGGACTTTGGGTGCCTGTAGAAAGGACTTTGGTGCCTGTAAGAAGGACTTTTGGTTACCTGTAAGAAGGACTTTGGTGCCTCTAAGAAGGACTTTGAGTGCTTATAAAAAGGACTTTAGTGCCTGTAGAAAGGGCTTTGGTGCCTGTAAGAAGGACTTTTTGTGCCTATAGAAAGGACTTTGGTGTCTATAGAAAGGACTTTGGTGCCTGCAGAAAGGACTTTTTGTGCCTGTAAAAAGGACTTTGGTACCTGTAGAAAGGACTTTGTGTGCCTGTAAAAAGGACTTTGGTGCCTGTAGAAAAGACTTTGTGTGCATGTAGAAAGGACTTTTGTGCCCGTAAAAAGGACTTTGGTGCTTGTGGAAAGGACTTTGTGTGCCTGTACAAAGGACTTTGGTGCCTGTAAAAAGGATTTTAGTGTGCCTGTAGAAAGGACTTTGAATGCCTGTAGAAAGGACTTGGAATGCCTGTAGAAAGGGTTTGATTTGCATATAAGAAGGACTTGGTGCCTATAAGAAGGACTTTTATGTGCATGTAGAAAGGACTTTGAATGCTTGTAGAAAGGACTTGGAATGCCTGTAGAAAGGGCTTTGGGTCGCCTGTAGAAAGGACTTTGGGTTGCTTGTAAGAAGGACTTTGGTGCCTATAAGAATGACTTTGGTCCCTGTAGGAAGGACTTTAGGTGCCTATAAAAAGGACCTTTGAAAATGGACCATTCCATGTTGGGGTCTCCAATGGAAGAGCTCTAGAGACAGTATACCCTAAATGTCACCTTTTGGCTAGACTAAAGAGGTATTGATTGAGAAAATGATTTTCGGGTGTCAATCTGGGATCTGGGGAGACCAAGAATCCTGCAGACGCTCAAACCCAATTTCACTTACCATGAAGGGTGCCATTCTGGGATCTGGGGAAACTAGGAATCCTGTAGAAGCTCAAACCCAAGTTTTGTTGTCCCATCACTTCAGGAATAAACCGATGAGACAAAGATCAAGAACACGAAAGTTGGTCAATCATGAATTGATAAAGCTTGAGAACACGAGATTATATCAATCGTGAGCTGATAAAGACTTCATGAGAGCATGTTGATCATGAGTCGTAAGGGTTCAGAAGACTTACCTGGATCTTCTGAGTTAATGATCGAGGCATAGACAGACTGATTGTATCATGTCTGCTTGCTCACTTAATGATCTTATGTGCTGCAATGGATTTAAGCACCAAGACAATCATCAGAATTGAAAGGTTCAGGCTGAAGATATACTCACTTGAAAATGCTTGGCGAGCATTAGCCAACATGGCTTGTTTGTTCAATAGCCTCTGGATGAATTTCGAGACCTCGGAGGGTAACTCGACTATTAGGAATGCACTACCTGTCAGACAATGTCTGAGGTAACATGTGCAAGCATTTCATCAATGAGTTCATCGGTTCATGCAAAATGATTCAGTTGAGTTTGCAATGATTAAAACCGTATGTGTATGCTCATAATGTGGATCATGCATGACTATTCTGTCGAGTTTGCATTTCCAATTCTGTCCAAGGAGGTTATCATGTCATGAATACCTCGAATGTAACCTGAATGGGGACTTCAGTTGTCGCGACCTAAAATTCATTTTTAGGTTAATGGATTACCAGATTAATTAATTAAATTAACTAACCTAGTTCGAGCTCTCCCAAGCTCTACCAAATCGCAACTTTGATTTTTTTTCACATGATTTTAGAATTTGGAGTCGCCACTAATCATTTTTGGTAGGTTGATTAGAAACCTAAGTAACCTAGTGGGAGAACTAAATTACTCCTGCAAACCCGAGATTATGAGTTCGGGGACTTGGTTACACTAGTTAATTAAAACTAATGCCCTTTCGGTACCTTAATTCCATGGATATCCTATTTTGGCAACTCTCACTTGATTTATTCTTAAGACCCTAGTAAGGTGTTCTTTTTATGTTTTCACTTTAAAATGAAATGCATAAAGGGTATGAACGCAAACGTTGACATACAAATACGACACACAAATACGGACATACGAATATGATATACGAATACGTAGATATGCGAATACGAATACGTGCGTGACGTGCGAATGACATACGTACATGACATGCGAACGACATACGTACGTGACATGTGTATGAATACGATATGCATACGAGATAGACGAATACATATACGTGCGTTACATGCGAAGGACATACGTACGTGGACATGCGAATGATATGCGTACGTGACATGCGTATGAATACAACATGCATGCGGGGATAGACGAATATGAATACGTATGTGACATGCGTATGAAGACGCACGAATACGATATGTAACATGCATACATACACCATACAAATACGTGACATATATATGTGACATGCATAGTGATATGTGTATGTAAATACGTACATTTCGATTTTGCCCATAAAGGGCAAAGTCGTCATTTTGAAAAGATGGGATAAAACCCTCATTTTTGAAAAAGATGGGATAAAACCCTCATTTTGAAATTTTTGATTTTTCTGAATGAATATGCATGGGTTAATAACATATCATAACAGACAAATGTGGATTTGCAAACGTCGCGTACGTGACGTGCATACGAGAACAAACAAATACGATATGTCTATACGAACATACGGATAACATAACAAACATACATGAGACATACTACATGAGATGCACATGAATGGCATTTTTTGTATTTTCAGATTTTCCATTTTTTTTTGGTTTTTTGGATTTTCTACATTTTTTTTGTATTTTGGATGTATTATAAAAGAATGCAAAATCACCCAAAGCAAATGAAGATGTGAAGAGAGAGCAGGTAAAGTAAAACTACCCTAAGGACAGTGAAAATAAAACCCGCAACTCGTCGGGTGAATAATTATAGACCAATTAAATAAAACCCGAGACATGATCGGGAATACAACAAAAATGGACCGGAATGGACATCGGTCAAACACCCGTCGCCAAGCCTCGTGGGTCGAGAGTACAACAAAACGAACCGGAATGGACATCGGTCATCCTCCAGTCTTCAAAGCATCGGGCCGAAAGCCAAATGAAAATAATGAACTTATCCAATCGGACATGCACAATCACCAATGAGTTAAGACAATTCAAAAACTCAAAGAGAGTTTAACACGTGCTGATTAAACTTCATTGAGACCATTTTTTACATTTTCCAATGCATTAACACAAAAAATACGAATTAAATCATACTGTCCATGAACATTCTTAGGGAGAAAACAGTAACCATAAAATACAAAAGAAATAATGAAATGTATGTAAAAATTCTGAGATTTTTTATGTGGATGGGAAAATGTGTCTTTGACAACTTTCATGTTTTACATTCTTATTGAAGAGACACTCATTTTCGTGTAGAAAATGGTCTTTCATGAGAGCTCAGCAGCAAACAAACAAATTTCACAGAACAGACATATTTCAGGATTAAGCTTAAATGGACACTCAAATCTCAAAATTAATGCACCAAACTTTCCAGTCTACTAAACAAGACCCCAATGAACAACTTTCATTTTTTGTGAAGTTTCAAAAGAAGACTCTAAACATAAGATAACTACAAATCAATATGACCACGCACAGAAAAACACTCAGACTCAAGGACGCCAACAGAATTGCATGATTTCATTAAATGCATTAAAAATACGAAACGTGCATGAATATTTTTGTATTTTTTATATGTTATGCATTAAGATCTTATGAACAAATGTCATGAAGAGGTCTTTATGAAACAAAGTCTAGAATAACCCATGGAAAATCATTTAGTGTGAAAGGTCAGATCAGAAAAATTCCATCTCAGGTTCTGATCACCATATTTCCAGATTTCTGCTTTCAATTTCGGGACCCTTTTGACATAGCAAACGACGTCAATTTTCGTGCCATAATATATCAAATCGAAGATCTCGAAGTCATCTACGAATGTTTAGTACATTTATTTTCGAGATTTCGTCATCTAAACACGAAAAATTGAGTTACCAGATAATTGCACATGCTGATGCGCCTAGAGCTCGTTGGAGATGAATCCGTCGCGTCGCCAAGGCTTGTTCCACGGCGGCGAATTTTTCTCTCCCAAAATTTTTTTCTCTTGAAATCTCTCCAAAAAAAATTTTTCTCCAGTTTTTCTTCAATCTCCCAAAACTCTCTCAAACATCCAAAATTTTCTCTCCAAAAAAATTCCCCTCTCAAGCTCATTTCTTCCTCCTTTTATAAATCACTCATTTATCTCCCATTCTAATTTTTCCATTAACTCTATCTCCCATTCTAATTTCTCCACTAACTCTTCTTCATTTTCATCTTCCCTTCTCCATCTCTATCTCACATTCTAATTTCTCCACTAACTCTTCTTCATATTCATCTTCCCTTCTCTATATCTATCTCCCATTCTACTAACTCTTCTTCATCTCCATCTTCCCTTCTCTATTCTCATCTTATTTTATTTATCTTCTGTTCTCCATCTCCTCTTCTCCATCTTCCTATCTTCATCTCCTCTTCTCCATCTTCCCTTCTCTATTCTAATTTCTCCACTAACTCTTCTTTTTGTTATTTACAAAATAATCCCTCAAGTATTAGGTATTTGCACTCTAGTCCATGAGATTTTAAGTATTTGTAATTCAGTCCCTGGAGAAATATTTCTTTAAGTCCAAATCTCCTCACAATTTTCGACACACCTATCGCATGTTGAATTTAAGCTCATTTCTTGCTATTGAAAATAATGCAAAATTTAATTAAAGCCCTGTTTGTAAAATTGAGTCATTCTGGGTATAATTGGGCCAAGATGAAAATTTGGAATATTAAAGAACAATGTCACAACTCCTAAAAGTGAAAAATGAAAATAAATTGACTCAAATTGAATTTTTTTAGGCCCGATTCGAGATTATGCTCGTTAAGGAATACACGACCTCGAATTGGATTTTTTAAATTTGCGATGGCCAACATGAAAAGGGATTTAAAGGAAAAATATTGACTATTTTTATGTATTTTTGTGGCCTCAAATGCTATTATTTATTAAATATTTTCCTAATTTCTAAAAATTATATTTAAAAAAATACAAAAAATATGAAAAATTATTTTTTTACTCAAAAATGGTTGCCTAAGCTTGGCCAAGGCTTCCAAAGTTGATTTTGCAATTTTCTCATTTTTATAGATTTTCTATCAATAAAAATACCGAAAAATACTGAAAATATGAAAAATCATTTTTTGGTCAAAATTGGTTCCCTAGGCTTGGCAAAGGTCTCCAAAGTTAATTTTTTCAAATTTATGAATTTTTATGGATTTTGTATTAATTTTAAAAAAGAAGAAAAGAAAAGGTGATTGAAAATCAGGTGTCAACATCAGTCCAAAAGGGCTTTCTCTCACTCTCGAGAAAGGCTTGTTTATGCTGATTGAAGGATTTGAAAAGAAATCACTCAACCTTACCATCATCGCGTTCAGCGGGGTCTGAGTAATCTCGCAATTGATACGATCAAGCTGATCTGGAGGTCTTGATTAAGACCGTAATGTAAGCTTGGTCAAAGGCTTATCAAAGGGGACTCATTTCGAGTCAAGGCTATTGACAAAAAAAGTCTTTATCATCTGCTTCGAGTTTACAAGTTAAGAACCCTGCAAAATGAGAGAGAAATAATCTTGCTCGAACTTCTTCGAGTGATGCTTAAAGTCATTCAATTCTTACATTAATTCAAGTGCTCTAATCAAAAGAGACTTTCAAGGGTCGTAACGTAGGTCGGGATTTGGGTCTGAGAAACGAAGGGCTCATTTTGGCTTAGAAAGATACATGAGAAGGGCTTGGTGTTGGTGATCATTGTAGTCTTGTCACCAATCTTTGACCTTCCTGAATTTGTCTTCAATGAATAGCACCATTGGCTGAGAGGTGGTAGTTCTTTTACACTTTGCAAACTGACCTCTTTGGGGATCCTTTTTCGGAAATTCTCAAAATGTATGTTCGAAGTCAGAAGTTCATTACAGATATATGGGCATTGGCCTTGCTTTTGATAGGCACTTTGCTCTTTCTGCCCGAGATTCTTTTGGAGTAACCTTTGCTTTTCTTACTCCCGACTCCCTTTTATTTGGAAGCAGGCCCATTTTCTTTAGGCTACACTTGTTTTTCTTTTTCTTTTATTTAACAATCTTGCGATTTTGAATTTTAGCAATAAGATGATTTTCAACAAATGATACTAGACATTACATGAAAGTCTAGCATATGAAATGGGCTAATTCGAGAATTCTCTATTAGCCCAATTTCTTCAATTCTGCTCCTTGGAGGAAGGTGTCGTCGTTACCTTGAGATGAGCAAGGATCACCAACATGGGCTTGAGAAATGAATTTGCAGGCTCAATTGGGTTATGCAAAGAATGAGTGTGTAGGATAGAGAAAATAAATGCTCTTCGTCATCCTAAAGCACTTGAATTAAAATTCGAGTATCATGCAAAGAAACACTAGAAGATTGATGTTAGTCCAAGCAAGAGAATTTCTAACCATTTATCTCCTGATATTGTTGGAATTACCTCTGTTTTGCCCCAGTGTTATGAAATAAAATCACCGTTCAAATGGGTTGTCAATGGTTGCCTGAAGTGTTTGGAATGGAGAATGAATGCCTCCTTCACTTCGACTATCGTACCTTTTACGAGGAAACCCATTGCCTTGGAGAATGCGGAATCTGTCTACCGCTCAACTCACTGTAGATTACATACAGGACGTATGTGGAAATGGCTTGCCTTTCATCGTCCTATTATGCCCCATTCTACACATTCGATGTAGTTTATGCCCCAAGCTAGAATTGGCAATATTAGAGACATGCAGAATAGTTATACATGAATCATGGCATGTGTAAATGCAATGCAGATTAGTAGTTTTCAGCCTCACACACATGTATTAAAAATGCAAGTATGGAAGAAAATGGGTGAATTGGAATTGCCCCTGGATATGTGGGTAGGTTGAGCGAATTGGGAGTCCACTCCTTGAGTCGAGGAATGGCCCGTATCTGAGTTTGTCCCCCATTTTGATCGGAATGGATCTCTTCAGATGATAATAATTTTGCTATTTGGGGTTGTCTCCTTCAACATGTTAAATGTTAGTGTAAATATTTCCTGTAAAAAGGAAAAGAGACATGTTAGCCGGTATTGGAGGGAATGAATTGGAAACGATACTGGTTTACTCTCCATCTTGAACGCCTCGCACGATCTCCTTATCAGGTTCGCTGGGTTGAGCTTCCTTTAACTTTCATGGGCCACTTCACCATTAGGGCCAAGATCGTGACAAAATACTCACCTTGGTATTGCTCGTCAAGTATTCATGTTTCTTTCTGCAAAAAGAAATGTGAGAAAAAATTGTTTTATTTATTTACAATACTTACAATATTTCCATCCTCGAGGATCGAACTCGGGACGTCTCAGACCACTGTCATTCCCCATGCCATCTGGTCCACAAGACCGCAGGTGCTCATGGAGGTTCCTTTTAAGAGTCAATCCTTGAGATGACACGGTGTCGTTGTATTGTACAGGGTAATTCCAGGTCACTGTATTTTTCGGGGCGGTTTACAAACCCTGTTAAGAATGGAATAAAATAATTCAGAAGTCGAGACGAGTATGAGCAAATTAGAACGATGCAGAATTACCCTTCTTTAGGATTGTTTGGGTCTTTCGTTCACATATTCCTCATTTGAAGCCCTCCATTCTGTGGCGATGTCCATGAATCTATTTGCCCAAAGTTTTGTTTAATCGGGGAATTTCATTTTTGGGTACGATTGTATTTTCGGATCAATTTGCAAATTCCTGTAAACAGAAGGGATCTAATTTAGAATCGGGACAATTGAGGGTAAATTGAAACGATACTGCTTTACCCTTCTGTTCGCGCGGCTTTTTACTCACAATAAATTCACTATGAGTTTGGTGTGGTGGCAGACTCGGGCATTTAATTGGGGAAAGGGAAATGATTACTTCTTGCTTTCACGCCAATTCTAGACATTCATAAAAGAAGACAACATCTCGTGCAAGATAAAGCATATTCATCCATTCAGGATTAATTTTTCTTCCCCATCTGTAGGCTTTTCCATAATCAGCTGGCTTCATTCCGGACTAGGTATACGTCGGCCATGTTGAAGGTCTGGTGATCACTGGCTAAACATGTGCATCACAGCCTCGATGCTTTACCGATATCAAACTGGTTGATTATGACGAAAAGATCATCGTCAATGTCCGCTTGGTGACGATCTGTCTCTTCTTCCTCGGGAGGTATTGATGTTGATCCAGTAGCATTGGTCCTTTTGTACCTTCTTCCAATAGAACTCGATCCTGTTATAAACTGGTTTAACTTACCTCTTAAACGTGCATTTTCGATCATCAGATCATGCATTTCATCGAAGGTGAGGAGAAGGCTGTTGCAGTTGGGGCAGGTGGCGGAGTCAAAAACCTCTTTATACATATTGTTTTCCGCTTAGAGGTTTTCATTTTCAACTCTTAGAAACCCGGCTTCGTTGTGCTCATAACGAGTCTTCATTCGGGTTCGCCTATTTTGAAACCAGAACTTGATTTGCGAAGGTTCAAGTCCTAACTCTTGACTCAGTTCCATTTTCTGTTTGCCGTCTGGCATAGGGCATGTTCTGAAGAAATCCTCAAACCTTTGTACCTGCTCCTTAGTATGGCAACGGTAACGCATCTTTTGACCCTTACCATTGTTGTCCTTATCTTTACTGAGATCTTGGACGTCGTTGGCGGAAGGGCCAGGCTCCATGGGTTCGATCCCAAACATGGTTTCGAACTCTTCCTCTCCCATATTCAGCAAGCAACGATAGCTCTCGGGAGTATTGGGTTGAGACATCTTCGATTTGGTTGATGATTTCTCAAGATCTGCTATCTTCTCTTGTATTCTCACTCACTCTAAATTCTTCTGAGCGACCGGGTATGCTTTCGAAACTTTTTCTGAGCACGGATGAATGTTTCAGGAGAATGCCTCTTTTTAAAACTTAGGCGTGGGTTCATAAATCGTATCGTTCCCTCCATGATTCCTGTCTTTCTCAACCTTTTGCCGTGTCTTCTGCACGGTTTGTTTTCTTTCATCCTTTTCATAGTGGTAGGACTCCTGTCGTTATTTCTTCCACCTATCTCAAGTGTCGGCGTTACAGGTGAGGTCTTTTCCCCGTTCACAAATGAAGACAAGCCTTCTCTTCTTTTCGCTAAGGTTTGCCGTATCTTCCACTCAGCTCGTCTTTACGTCTTCTTTTTCAAAGTGGCGGTGTCTCGTCAAACTTTTTGCGGAGATTTCGGACTCGCTTGGCTCGAGGTCGTCATCTGATGGGAATTCGAGCCAACGAGGGTGGTGCTAATAGAGAATGGTAGATAAGAGAAATCTTGATTGATTGATACCGTCACTATGAAATCAATATTCACTTCAAAGCAGATTACCATCTTCGCATTCCGCTCATCTGCCTCACTTCTCTCCCCCTTTCTTTCGTATTCTACTTTCAAAAATGGCCAATTCTCCTAACCATACCTTCTCCGCCTAAGTCCTGGCTGGGTGGGAGAGACTCTACAATCTTCTTGGCAGAGGTTACGCTCATATAGCCCAAAACTCTACCGTTGAGGCTGAAATCCTTGGTTTATTCAGGACCATGGACGCTGCTTCTGTTGAGGGTACCCAACTGGGGAAAGAGTATCGGAACTTCTCGACCCTCTTCATCAATTTTCTGGCTGCCTATAACCGCGCTTATGAGACGATCCTTGTGACTGCCATCGTGAAAGCTCGTTACCAAGACCAGCACGAGCGTCTGGAAACAGTCACATTTATGGCTAACAATCACAAGAAGGCCCTTAAGTTTGCCAACGATAAGCTTTCGTGGCTGGTTCGTGAGAGAGGAAAGTTGGTGGACCGTCTGGCCTTGGTCCAAACTTACGCCGAACAGGAGCCGGGCAATGTTGTGATGAGGTGCAAATGCGGTTGGCTGCAGGAGAGACTTGATGACATTACGGCAGACATTGCTTTCGAGAGGGCGGCGATTCCGGACCTGGAGTTTGCCATCGAGCATTATGAGGCCAGTATGGTCCAGGCTAAGGAGAAGTGCGATCGCCTCTTCTTTAGGCTCGCGGAGCTTAATCCCGAGAGCGCCCGGTGCACCCAGAGCATCAACTGTTTGGAGAGTCAGTTGAGCTCTTTCGTAATGGTTATCAGGGCCCAGTTTGGCTTTACCTTTCCTCCCCAGTGAGCTATTGTAAAACCTGTTGATGTATGGAATAAAAGGAATGTTTCGCATGTCTATATTTTTATCTTCGCGCCATCTCTTCATTTCCTCACGAAATTAGAGTCAATACAAATATCCAACTTGGTTAGGATCAAAGCACCTTTTGGGAGAACTTTCTTTACGTCATATGAACCATCATAGTTCGGTGCAATCTTCTCTTCAGGAAGAGGGATTGTTAGGCATAACCTTCGTAAGGTCATTCGCCTCTGCTAGATCTAATCCACCTATATTAATCGTGCCTCCGAAAAAATATACAGTGAATATGTCCCAGCCTCAACTAGCAGGATAGCCTCAATCATATCTTATCTTGACAGGTGGTGACTGTAAAAATGATGATACACAACCTAACAGACAAAGGTAAGACGCCATCACTCCTTTCTGATGATGATATCGAAGACATGGAAAAAGAATTCGGCGGTAGCCCCCACCGATCACAGTAAAACCTACAACTGGTCATTATTATCGTTCTGACCACTCGATTAGTATGCCAATAAACCTGGCCATCTGTTTCGTGCCCCACTTCAATCATACTTTATTTCTTTCAGCGTCCACTTGTTCGTGTCGGTTGCCTGTAGCGTTAGGAGGAATGATTGTGGGCCATGCTCATTAATAAAACACCGATCCTCAAAAGTTCTCCACATGATTCGAATCCGAGTAAATTTCAAGGCAGACCTTTAGTTGATTTAATCAAGAAGGCACCGTGAGATAAATTTGCTTTATGAGTTCTGTTTACGCATTTCGTGCTTTTTCAACAAACATACAGAAACCCCTCTCAATACATTAAAACGCCCCCAAGCCCGATAAATTTACGACCCCATCAAAATACATAATTCATACATGCCCATTGATTGACGCAATTCTGTCTACAGGACTTCTTTGCTTGCCTCCAGGATTATCGGTCGAGGTATCGATGACTACCCATCCTTTCATATTCCCCATGATTATCTTCGGCGTATTGTTGAATATAGTTTCACTCCCGCCCAGGGTACCTATAATTCCCTACAAAAATAAAGGAAATAATTAGTATGCGATCTAAAAGGGGTCGATTCATGACTCCTAGATTAGTCCAATTTTGTTTCTTCGTTTTATGAGAAATCGGAGAAAATTTTCTCACAAAAACATGGGTAAATTTCTTTAGAAAGAATTTCCTTGCAGATTTTATAACCTAGGAAAAATGTGACAAGTTCCTTTGATATTTACCAAATTTCTCGAAAAAATTTCCTTTTTCCTCAGAATGAATTTTCAAGGTAAATTTGACGAGAAAACCGTGGGTCCATTGAAACATTAAGGAAAAATGTGACAAAATCTTTTTATTGGTCAACAAAATTCCCCGAAGGGATTTTTTCACATTCATCATTTTTTAGAAATGGGATACCAACTTAATTTTTATTTTCTTTTGAAAAATGATGATGATATTAAGTTTAAAATTTTACCGACGCCTAACATGGACCGACCAAAAATAAATACAAGATAAAGTTACAATACTTACTTTCACCATGAAAAATACCATGTAAATCACATAGACATGCACATGAATCGTGAGTTTAAATCTTAATTTATCTACTCTAAAGGCTGACAAATTGAAGCGAAAGACTTACGGCAAGGCGACAATCTCGCGCACATAATCAAGATTAGCCGTGATCCCAGGACGTAATCAGGATTAGTCGGGCCTTTCCACTTCGGCTACTCGAGTAAAAAATTAAAACCACCGCTTTGGTAATCTTACCAAGCATGAGGCTTAACTTTTAAAACTCATTTTTGAAAAGAGGTTCGAAATTGAATCTCGACTAACTTTCGACGTGATCTCACGCCGAACGCTAGAACCAAATCACAATACCATCCTAAAACTAGTGGCCCAGGTCCGGCCACGGGACGTGTGTGATGTAGTGCTAAAACAGATAATCATGCACAGAAATTAAATTCAAACACCACTTCAAAAATGTGCAAAAATTAAATTCCAATTCCCATACACCAAACATGTAAAACAAGGGGTTAGCCAAACACTCCACCCCTTATAACTCCCACCCGTAATACCATTTAACACCTAAAGATGGGTTCCAAATAAGATCGCTAAAAGCGAAATATCCATGAAATTTTCATTGGCCTAAGTACACTAAGGCTTTTAAAATTTCGAAAAAATTCAAGTATTCCAATTTATGTCTTTTTCTCGAAAATTTAAAAATCCCGTCCCCAGCGGAGTCGCCAAGCTGTCGCGACCTAAAATTCATTTTTTAGGTTAATGGATTACCAGATTAATTGATTAAATTAACTAACCTAGTTCGAGCTCTCCCAAGCTCTACCAAATCGCGACTTTGGTTTTTTGTTCAAATGGTTTTAAAATTTGGAGTCGTCAATAATCATTTTTGGTAGGTTGATTAGAAACCTAAGTAAATTAGCAGGAGAACTAAATTACTTCTACGAACTAGAGATTATGAGTTCGGGGACTTGGTTACACTAGTTAATTAAAACTAATGCCATTTCGGTACCTTAATTTCAAGGATATCCTAATTTGGGAACTCAGGCTTGGTTTATTCCTAAAGCTCTAGTGGAGTGTTTTCTTTTTTTATTTTCACTTTTTTAAATGAAATATACGTGAGTGGCATTTTTTTTGCCATTTTCAAAATATTAAGTATTTCCCTAAAGCCGAAAGAGAGAGTGAGTTAACGACTTCTGTGCAGTGCTGCGAGCTACTCATTTTGGGGTTTAGTGATTCAAAAATTAAATTATAGGAAGTAAATAACAATAAATAAAGACCACCAATGGATAGCTCAACCTTAGCTTGGCCCTCTCCTTTGGGTTTAAGGTGTAGGAATTTAAATTGCAGAAATTTAAAATGACCTCTAGTGAGCGGGCTCTACGCTTCACATTCTGGGGTTTAAATTCTTTAAAATAAAACGAATTGATTTGACAATTCGGGCCGAAATCCATCGACGGATCAATTGAAAATTTAATGGGCACTCAAGAGCTCGTCAGCGCCAATTTTACACCTCTATGGGATTTACCGTTGACTTGGAGTTGTCCTTTGCCTGACATAAAAATATGGAGTAATGGAGTAATGGAGCAAATATGATTTAATTCATATTAAAAATTAGAACAATGAAAGAAGCACTTAACTTCAATGGCATTATGAGAAGTGCTTGATGGATATAATTGGTTCCTGCCTGAAATCAAATATGAGGAAATGAGAGAAGAGTATAAAATTTGAGCTAGTTTATACTAAAAAATCAAAGAGAGTAGAGGGACACTTAGCTTCAAATCTGGGATGAATTCTTGATCGATGAAGAAATTGATGATGATAACACTCTAACTTTAAACTCCCATCATCTTCAAAATTCTCTCTCTTTTTGGTATTTTGTTTCTCTCAAATTTTTCTTCAATCTCCCAAAACCCTCTCAAACATCCAAAATTTTCTCTCCCAAAATTCCCCCTTTCAAGCTCACTTCTTCCTCCTTTTATAACACACTAATCTATTTCTCATTCTAATTTTTCCACTAACTCTATCTCCCATTCTAATTTCTCCACTAACTCTTCTTCATTTTCATCTTCCCTTCTCCATCTATATCTCACATTCTAATCCCTCCACTAACTCTTCTTCATCTTCATCTTCCATTCTCCATATTTATCTCCCATTCTAATTTCTCCACTAACTCTTCTTCATATTCATCTTCCATTCTCCATATCTATCTTCCATTCTACTAACTCTTCTTCATCTCCATCTTCCCTTCTCTATTCTCATCTTATTTTCTTTATCTTCTCTTCTCCATCTCCTCTTCTCCATCTTCCCATCTCCATCTCCTCTTCTTCATCCTCCCATCTTCATCTCCTCTTCTCCATCTTCTCTTCTCCATCTTCCCTTTTCTATTCTAATTTCTCCACTAACTCTTCTTTTTGTTATTTACAAAACAATCCCTCAAGTGTTAAGTATTTGTACTTTAGTCCATGAGATTTTAAGTATTTGCAATTCAGTCCCTGGAGAAATATTTCTTTAAGTCCAAATCTCCTCACATTTTTTGACACACCTACCGCATGTTGAATTTAAGCTCATTTCTTCCTATTGAAAATAATGCAAAATTTAATTAAAGCCCTATTTGTAAAATTGAGTCATTATGGATATAATTGGGCCAAGATGAAATTTTGGAATATTAGAGAACAATGTCACAACTCTTAAAGTGAAAAATGAAAATAAATTGACTCAAATTGAATTTTTTTAGGCCCGATTTGAGATTATGCTCGTGAAGGAATACTCGACCCCGAATTGGATTTTTTAAATTTGCGATGGCCAACATGAAAAGGGATATAAAGGAAAAATACTGACTATTTTTATGTATTTTTGTGGCCTCAAATGCTATTATTTATTAAATATTTTCCTAATTTCTAAAAAATATATTTTAAAAAATAAAAAAAATATGAAAAATTATTTTTTACTCAAAAATGGTTGCCTAACCTTGGCCAAGGCTTCCAAAGTTGATTTTGCAATTTTCTCATTTTTTCTTTTTTTGTTTTATGAATTTTCAAAAATAAAAATATAAAAAAAGACTGAAAATATGAAAAATTATTTTTTGGTCAAAATTGGTTCTCTAGGCTTGGCCAAGGTCCCCAAAGTCAATTTTTTAATTTTATGAATTTTTATGGATTTTTTTTATTAATTTTAAAAAAGAAAATATGATTAAAAAATCAGGTGTCAACATGGTACCGACCTCTTGAATTTCTGCTAGAACCAAAAGATCATAGAGCATCATTCGATCTGCGGAATGTTAGCTGTGTGTTTGCAGAAATTCTCCTTGGAAAACCCATTCTTCAGGGAACGAACAAATTGAACTTTATAGATGCTGCTAAAGCCGGTGATACTCATTACTATAGCACGACTTGGAATCATCACATAGTAAGAGTGGTTTGAAAGACGATTAACAGGTTCAAACCTGCTGGTACCATTATAGCTGAATCAAACTGCTGGTCCACGATCAAAGGAAGACTCACGGTTGATGAATCGAGAGCAACTAATTGTCTTGAGGATCGCCAAAGTTCAGAACAAGATAAAGAGAGGAATGATGGAATTGAAAGGGACTGGCATGGAGCCTGAAGGGAATGGAGGATGAGATTTTCGATGGAAAAGGTATCGGCCAGATAGATGAGAAGACAAGAGAAAATGGAGGACACGGTTTAGTGGGAGAAAAAGGGCTCACCTTGCCCTCCACCATCGGGGAGAAATGAGGGATGCTCGGTCAAAAAAAGAAAAAGGGGAATGATGAGTGAGGGGGTGATGGGGAGAGAAAAGGATGAGGGGGTGGGAGTTTTGAACGAGAGATCCAAGTGTCTACTCCAGGGTTTGGTGTACAAAGGTTGTCTGAACAGTGAAGTCTTCACGATCAAGAAGATGGGGGTAGATGCATGCGGAGAGTTGAAGATTCCACAAAGGATGAACCATGGGAATCTGGTGAGTTCAGTGCGCTTCTGCATTAACCCAGAGGACGTGACCTACTGCCTCATCTATGAGTTCGCCCCGAGCGGGTCGCTCCACTCGTGGCTAAACAAAGCCGGGAACTGGAGGATATCTTCCTTCACACCCCGAACTCATCGTTTCTCAAACCTCAATTGAGTTCTCCCACGAGAAACGACCATCCATAGTAGAGTTACGTCTTTGGTGACCACCACGAGTCGAACTAACCACATGGGTGATCCGCATCCTCCCTGCGCTCTGACGATCACTCGAAGTTGCTGTCCCTGAAGTCCCAAGATAGATCAGCTCGACCACTTGGTGTCACTACTCTTCCGATGTCTCGTCTCAACAACAGTTGCCTTCAGTGGTCTTTCCTGACTCCGTCATTGCCGGGCAACCCTCCTTCATACACTTCTAACATGATATCTCCTCCATGCATGGCTTCATGCTCCGCGTCCAATAATATCTCTAGGGCTCCCTCGGCCAATCCATAACGGCGTCGCAGTTGGATCAGGCGTGCAAGGGGTTTTGCTGAGCCCCAAATACCTGAAGGTCACGCAGGAACTTCTCAAAGATGGCCTCAACGCTGGGAACAGCGGAATCAAGGCTGTTATTTGAGCAGATCTGGCGTCGTCAACAGTATGGTGGCAGAGGTCCGACAAATGAACATGCTTGGACCCATGGAGGTTGAGAAGAGCAACACCTGGTAAAGTCAAGAAGAGAAACACTTGGCAAAGAGGACTTCATGAGAAGACACGGCGAGGATTCCGGAGGAAGGTTTTCTTGTATGGGCACACTAGTAAAGGCACGGATGAAGCAGAGGAGAAGTGCCGTTAGTAAAGTGACGAACATGGATATTGAAGTAATGTTAGAAAGGTTTCTTAAGGAAGGGATGAGTAAAAGCTCACCAAAAGGAAGGAGAGACACAGGAGATTTGCCGAGAGGTGGGGGAATCTTTTGAACGAGATCACCAACGCAAGTGATGATGGCCATCATGGTGATCATCATCAACGTCAAGGCGACCTGTGATCGTTGGCTACTTCGACCTTGGGAGAAAGGTTCTTCAGGAAGTTCAACTTAGGAAGTCATGTTAAACAACGGCAAGTGATGATGATGATGCACTAAGAAGCTGGGCAGTTGGCGGCAGATCATTATTTAGGTATTGGCATCTTTCTAGGGTCTGGGTCTAGTCAAGAGCTTATACATATTCTTTCGATCTCTGAATAAGTTCCACGACGAAATCCCTCCAAATTTTTGCGACTCTTGAGTTCGGAGGGCACGAGAGAGAAGTGGAAAGGTCACAACAATGAAGAAAAGAGGAAGCTATGAAGTTGAAAGAGAGGCCCATGCATACAGCGAAAGAGCAGAAGGAAAAAGAAAGTGGCGAAGGAGCTGGCAGAGGAGAAACAGGGGCAGGAGGCCCTCGAGCGAGTCTGCGAGAAGCTGGCGAAGGAGGTATCCGCCGTCCAGGCCGACATCGACCGAATGAAGTGCGAGATGGAGGAGGAGAGGGTCTAGAGGAAGCTTGCCGAGGCTAGGTTTTTTGCTGGATGAAGGAAAGAACCTTGAGAGGCAGGGCAGGGAGGTTATTCCCTCTATGTCATATTTCTTTTAGAAACGAATGTGAATATCTTACGTACAGGCAAGAAAATGTGCATGCATACACGCATGTGTTGACACCTAATTTTTAATTAATTTTTTATTTTCAAAAATTAATAGAAAATGCATAAAAATTCATAAAATTAAAAAATCAACTTTGGGGACCTTGGCCAAACCTAGGGAATTAATTTTGACCAAGAAATGATTTTTCGTATTTTCAGTATTTTCCGATATTTTTATTTTCGAAAATTCATAAAAAAATCAAGAAAAAATGAGAAAATTGAAAAATCAACTTTGGAAGCTTTGGCCAAGCTTAGGCAACCATTTTTGAGCAAAAATTTTTTTCGTATTTTTTGGAATTTTTTAAATATATTTTTTAGAAATTAGGAAAATATTTCATAAATAATAGCATTTGAGGCCACAAAAATATATAAAAATAGTCAATATTTTTCTTTTAAATCCCTTTTCATGTTGGCTATCGTAAATTTAAAAAATCCAATTTGGGGTCGTGTATTCCTTCATGAGCATAATCTCAAATCGGGCCTAAAAAAATTCAATTTAAGTCAATTTATTTTCATTTTTCACTTTTAGGAGTTGTGACATTGTTCTCTAATATTTCAAATTTTCATCTTGGCACAATTATACCAAGAATGACCCAATTTTACAAAAAAAGGTTTTAATTAAATTTTACATTATTTTCAGTAACAAGAAATGAACTTAAATTTGATATGCGGTGAATTGTGTCAAAAATTGTGAGGAGATTTGGACTTAAAGAAATATTTTTTTTCAGGGACTAAATTGTAAATAATTAAAATTCAGGGACTAGAGTGCAAATACCTAACTCTTGAAGGATTATTTTGCAAATAACAAAAAGAAGAGTTAGTGGAGAAATTAGAATAAAGAGGGGAAGATGGAGAAGAGGAGATGGAGAAGAATGGATGGAGAAAATAAGATAAGAATAGAGAATGGAAGATGGGGAAGAGAAGATGAAGAAAAATGGATGGAGAAAATAAGATAAGAATAAAAAAGGGAAGATGGAGATGAAGAAGAGTTAGTGGAGAAATTAGAATGGGAGATAAATATGGAGAATGGAAGATGAAGATGAAGAAGAGTTAGTGGAGAGATTAGAATGTGAGATAGAGATGGAGAAGGGAAGATGAAAATGAAGAAGAGTTCGTGGAGAAATTAGAATGAAAGATAGAGTTAGTGGAAAAATTAGAATGAGAGATAGATGAGTGGGTTATAAAATGAGGAAGAAGTGAGCTTGAAAGGAGAATTTTTTGGAGAGAAAATTTTGGATGTTTGAGAGGGTTTTGGGAGATTGAAGAAAAATTTGAGAGAAAAAAATACCAAAAAGAGAGAGAGAATTTTGAAGATGATGGGAGTTTAAAGCTAGCAGGTTATCATCATCAATTTCTTCACCGATCAACACAAACATAAATCAAGAATTCATCCCAAATTTGAAACTAAGTGTCCCTCTACTCTCTTTGATTTTTTAGTATAAACTAGCCCAAATTTTCTACTATTCTCCCATTTCCCCATATTTGATTTCAGGCAGGAACCATTTATATCCATCAAGCACTTCTCATAATGCCATTGAAGCTAAGTGCTTCTTTCATTGTTCTAATTTTTAATGTGAATTAAATCATATTTGCTCTATTACTCCATTTCTCCATATTTTTATGTCAGGCAAAGGACAACTCCAAGTCAACGGTAAATCCCATGGAGGTGTAAGATTGGCGCTGACGAGCTCTTGAGTGCCCATTAAATTTTCAATTGATCCATCGATGGATTTCGGCCTGAATTGTCAAATCAATTCGTTTTATTTTAAAGAATTTAAACCCCAGAATGTGAAGGGCAGAGCCCGCTCATTGGAGGTCATTTTAAATTTCTGCAATTTAAATTCCTACACCTTAAACCCCAAAGGAGAGGGCCAAGCCAAAGCTGAGGTATCCATTGGTGGTCTTTATTTATTTTGATTTACTTTCTGTAATTTAATTTTTGAATCACTAAACCCCAGAATGAGTAGCTCGCAGCATTGCACAAAAGTCATTAACTCACTCCCTCTTTCGGCTTCAGGGAAATACTTAATATTTTGAAAATGCCAAAAACAAATGTCACTCACGTATATTCCATTTAAAAAAGTGAAAATACAAAAAGAGAACACTCCACTAAAGCCTTAAGAATAAACAAAGCCTGAGTTGCAAAATTAGGATACCCATGAAATTAAGGTACCGAAAGGGCATTAGTTTTAATTAACTAGTGTAACCAAGTCCCCGAACTCATAATCTCTGGTTCGTAGAAGTAATTTAGTTCTCCCGCTAATTTACTTAGGTTTCTAATCAACCTACCAAAAATGATTAGTGGCGACTCCAAAATTTAAAACCATTTGCACAAAAAGCCAAAGTCGCGATTTGGTAGAGCTTGGGAGAGCTCGAACTAGGTTAGTTAATTTAATCAATTAATCTGGTAATCCATTAACTTGCTCAAATGAAATTTAGGTCGCGACAGCTTGGCGACTCCACTGAGGATGTGTTCTTAAATTTTGAAAATTTAAGAACTTAGAGGACTTAGGCCAGAATATTTCATGAAAATTTATTTCATCTGAATTGGGTAAATCCTAATCTTTAGGTGTTAAATGGTTTTGCAGATGGGAGTTATAAGGGGTGGAGTATTTGACTAACCATTTGTTTTGCAGGTTGGTCTTGCAATTGTTTGTTTAATTTCGCACATTTTTGAAGCGGTGTTAACCCAGATTCAATCCCGAACCTCTTTTCAAAAATGAGTTTAAAAGTTTGGCCTCAGGGTTGGTAAGATTACAAAAGCAGTGGTTTTAATTTTTAGCTCGAGCAACCGAAGTGGGGAGGCCCGGCTAATCCTGTTTACGTCGTGGGACCACGGCTAATCTTGATTATGTGCGCGAAATTGTCGCCTTGCCGTAAGTCTTTCGCTTCAATTTGTCAGCCTTTAGAGTAGATAGGCTATGATTTAAACTCACGATTCATATGCATGTCTATATGATTTGCATGGTATTTCTTTCAAGGTGAAGTAAGTTTTCTAACCTTATCTTGTATTTATTTTTGGGTCGGTCCATGTTAGGATTCAGTCAAATTTTGAATTTAATATCATGGTTATTTTTCAAAAGAAAATAAAAACTAAATTGGTATCCCATTTGAAAAAATGAACATGAAAAATTCTTAAGAAAATTTTGTTTACTAATGAAAGATTTTGTCACAGTTTTCCTTAAGGCTTCAATAAACAAAAGATTTTCTTAAGGAATTTATCCTTGAAATTTCATTTTGATAAAAGAAAAAAAAGATTTTTTAGGGAAATTTGCTAAATGCAAAGGATTTTATCACATATTTTCTAATTTGTAACATTTGCAAGAAAATCCTTTTTGAAAATCCTTTTTGAATAAAATTTTCTCTAATTTCTCATAAAATGGAAAAATAAAATTAGACTAATCTAGGGGTTATGGACCGATCTCTTTTGGATCACATACTAATTATGTTCTTTGCTTTTGCAGGAAATCCTAGGTACCCCAGGTGGGAGTAAAAATTAGAAATAACCTTCAGAAATACAAGAGGACGGGAAATTACTAACCCTTTAACCCTGGGGGCATATGAAGAGGCCAATTCTCCCGGAGTCGAAAATATGTCAATTATTGAGCACGTATAGACTACGTATTTTGATGTGGTAGTAACTGTATTCAGGATAAACATGGGGGCATTTTTAATGTATTAGAGGGATTCTTGTACTTTTCTTGAAAAGGCGCAGATTATCAGAATCCATGAAGCAATGATCTTCACCCGACCTCGCAATGCCTTTCTGATTAAATTAAGCAAATGCTTGCCTCTTATCTTTCTCGAATACGAATCATGTGGTGGATTTTGGAGGCCCGGTGCTTTATTATCGAAGTGTGACCCACAGGCATTTCTCCCGACGCTACAGGCAGCTGACACATCAATAAGTGGACGCCGAAAGAGATAAAGCGTGAAAAGAAGTGGGACACGCAACGGATGGTCAGGTTTATTTATTGGCACACTAATCGAGTGGTCAGAACGGTAATAATGACCAGTTGTGGGTTTTACTATGATCGGTAGGGGTCGCCACCGAATCCTTTTTCCATATCATCATCAGAGAGGAGTGATGGCGTCTTGCCTTTGTCCATTAGGTTGTGTATTATCATTTTTACAGCCACCATTTGTCAAGATAAGACAAGATTGAGACAATCCTACCAGCTGAGGTAGAGATACACTTCCTACGTATTCCTTCGGAGGTACAATTGATAGAAGCAGATTGAATCTAATAGAGAGGGATGATCTCATCCCACAAAGGTTGCTGCCAACAGTCCCTACTTCAGAAACTAAGTTTGCTCTAGACTATGGTGACCCATATATCTTAAAGACAGTACTCTCAAGAGGTGCTCTGGTCCTAACTGAAGTGGGTGTGAGGAGTGCCTTAAATCATTCAATTATGTTATACGAGAGAAGAAATGACAAGAAGAGTAAAACACAAACATGATAAGCTTTCTCTTCATTCCATTCGTCAGCAAGCTCTACAAGAGTCAGTGGGGAGGAAAAGTAAAGTCGAATTGAGCCCTGACAAGCATTACAAAGGAGCTCAACTAGCTTTCCATGAAATTAATGCTATGCCTACACTAAGCGACCTGGGAGTCGAGATCTGCAAGCTTGAAAAACAGGCGAGTACATTTCTCCTTGTACCTGGCTGCATTCATCTCGTGATGTTCAACGACGAGTTTTAAGTTGTCGATCAGGTCCCTCTCGAAAGCTATATCCGCTGTTAGATCGTCAAGCCTCCCCTCCAGCCATTCACATCTGAACTTCATCACAACGTCCCTCGGGTCATGCTCAAAATAAGTTTGATTCAGAGCTAGGCGCTCCACCAGCTTCTCTCTCTCGTGAACCAACAGTGAGACTCGCTCATCAGCAGACTTGACAGCCTCCTTGTATCGAGCAACTAAACGTTCTGCAAACTCCAGGCATTCAGATCGATCCTGGTAGCGGGCCTTCACGACGCGGGCTAAGGTGACTGTCTCCTGGGTATTTCGACAAGCCTCCAGAAAATCGATGAAGACGTGTGGGAACGCTCTGTATTCCCTCTCTAAGTTGGTGCCTTCAACCGAAGAAGCATTTAGTTCCCTGAATAGGCCGAGGATCTAAGCTTCGACACTTGGATGATGCGCTATATAGATATAACCTCGTCCAAGAAGATGATAGAGCCTCTCCCATTTGAACATAACATCAGTCGAGAAGATGTGGGTAGGGAGATTGGCCATTATCAAGGAGGAAATCAAGACAGACGAGCGGAATATGAAAGAAAGGAGAAGATAGGTGGAACAGACTAGCGGAATGTGACGATGGTGATCTGTTTTGAAGTAAAAATTGATCTCGTAGTGACAGTATCAACTAGTCAAAATTTCCCTATCTACCGTTCTCTACTAGCACCATCCCCGTTGGCTCAAATCCCCGTCAGACATCAATCTCGAGCCAAACAAATCCGAAATCTCCGCAGAAAATTTGATGAGACCCCCCCACTTTGAAAAAGAAGAAAGGTGACTTGAGTGGGAGACAAAGAAAATGAGATTCGTTTTTATGGAAGAACTCGCCAGCAAATCGATGGTGGAGATAACGACGAGAGTCCTACCACTAGGAAAAGACGAGAAAAGATAAGCCGAGCAAGAGACGCAAGAAAGGTTGAGAAAGACGGAACGCTCAGGAGAAACCATACATGTCTAAATTTTAAAAGGAGGTGTCCTTCTGATAATATTCATCTAAAACTCTAAAGAGAGTTTCGAATCATACATAGCCACTCAGAAAAAGTTAGAGAGAGTGAAAACACCAGAAGAGTTAGCAAGTCTTGAGGAATTATCGAAGATGTCTCAATCCAATTCTCTTGAGAGTTATCGTTACTTGCTAAATATGGGAGAGGAAGAGTTCAAAGCCATGTTTGGGATCGAGCCCATGGAGCTTGGCCCTTCCGACGACGATGTCCAATATCTTAGTAAAGATAAGGACAATAACGGTAAGAATCAAAAGAAGCGTTATTGTCGCCATACTAAGGAGCAAGTACAAAGGCTTGAGGATTTCTTCAAAACATGCCCTATGCCAGACGGCAAACAGAAAATGGAACTGAGTCAAGAGCTAGGACTTGAACCTTTGCAAATCAAGTTCTGGTTTCAAAATAGGCGAACCCGAATGAAGACTCGCCATGAGCACAACGAAGCCGAGTTTCTAAGAGCTGAAAACGAAAACCCCCGAGCGGAAAACAAGATGTATAAAGAGGCTTTTGACTCTGCCACCTGCCCCAATTGCGACCGCCTCCTCACCTTCGATGAAATGCATGATCTGAGGATTGAAAATGCGCATTTAAGAAGTGAGTTAAACCAGTTTATAACAGGATCGAGTTTTGTTGGAGCATGGTACAAAAAGACCAATGCTACTGGATCAGCATCAATACCTTCCGAGAAAGAGGGGACAGATCACCGCCAAGCAGACATTAACGATGATCTTTTCGCCATAATCAACCAGTTCGATATTGGTAAAGCATCAGGGCTGTAAGGTACACGGAGTCTGTATTTCGAAGCTGGTGATCACGAGGCCTTCAACATGGTCGATGCATATCAGATCTGGAGCGAAGCTGGCTGATCACCGGAAGACCCGCAAAGGAAGCCGAGCAGATCCTGAATGAATACATAAGTTTTATTCCCTGGCGAGGGATGTTATCTACTTTCATCAATGTCCTGAATCTATGTAAAAACAAGAAGTAGTAAACTTTCTCCCTCTTATTAAATGCACGGATCCGCCGCTTCACCAAACCCGGGGAGGAATTAATAGCGAGTAAAAATCCGCGTAAACTCGAAGGGTAGTTCTGTATCATTCCAATTTACCTTAAATTGTTCCAGTGTTAAATTAGATCCCTGTATTTTTAGGAATTTACAAATTGACCCGAGAACACAGCCATACTCGAATGCGAAGTTCTCTTGTTGAATGAAACTGGGGGCAAATCAATTTGCGGATATTATCACTGAATGGACAGCTTCAAACGAAGAAAAACGAGAACGAAAGACCTAGACAATCTTAAAAAAGGGTAATTTTGTATCGTTCTAATTTTTCCATAATCGTTTCGATCTTGAATTACTTTTATTTTTAACAGGGATTTTAAATAGCCTTGAAAAGAACCGGGACGTAGAATTGTCCAATGTAAAGTAGCAAGACCACGTCATCTCAATAGTTAACTCTTAAAAGAGAGCCTCCATGGACACCTACGGTCCAATGGACCGAATGGCATGGGGAATGACAGTGGTTCGAGACGTCTCGAGTTCGATCCTCGAGGATGGAAATGTTGTAAATATTGTAAATAAATAAAACAACTTTTTTATGCATTTCTTTTTGCAGAAAAAATGGGAATACTCAACGAGCAATACCAAGGTCAATGTTTTGTCATGATCTTAGCCTAATGTTGAAGTGTCTAGCGAAAGCCAAGGGAAACTCAATCCAGCGAAGCTAATAAAGGGGTAGTGCAAAACATTCAAGATGAAGGGTAAACCAATATCGTTTTCAATTTATCCCTTCCAATACCAGCTAACATGTCTCTTTTTCTTTTGACAAGAAATATTTATACTAACATTTAACATGTTGAAGGTGACAACCCCAAGTGATAAAAATTATGATCATCTGAAAAGATCCACTCCGATCAAAATGGGGCAAATTGATGGTAGACCCTGAATTGAAAAGGGGGAAAAGTCTGAGATAAGCTACTCCTCAATTTAAGGGGTAAACTTCGCGATTTGTTCAATCCGTTCACATGTCCAGGGGCAATTCAAATCCTCTCATTGTTAAGAATTTTCTTCCATACCTGCTTATTTCACAAACATGCATAAGGCCAAAATTGCCACATTCGTATTGTGTTTATACATGCCATGATTCATGCATGATGTTTAATTTGCCGATTCTGACTTGGAGTATAAACTACACATGATGCCTCGAATGTGTAAAGGGGGGCATGACAGGATGATGAAAGGCAAGCCATTTCGATACACGTCCTACATTTTAAGCCACAGTGAGTCGTGTGCTAAACAGGTTTCGCATTCCTCAAGGTAATGGGTTTTCTCGCAAAAGGTACGACAGCCAAATGGAAGGAGGCGTTCATTTCTCTATCCAAAACACTACAGGTAACCATTGATAACATATTTGAGCGGCGGTTTCATTTCATGACCCCTGTTAAGAATCACCCCACATCGGGGCCAAATGGAGGTAGTCCCAGCAATAGCACGAGGTAAATGGTTAGAAATTTTCTTGCTCGGACTAACATCAATTTTTGAGTGTTTCTTAGCTTTCAACCTTCTACGATAATTCAAGTGCCTTAGGACGACGAAAAGCATTCGTTTCTCTATCCTATACACTTTTATCCCTTGCGTTGCCCAATTGAGCCTGCATATTCGTTTCTTAAAACCCCATTGGTGATCATCGCTCAAATGAAGATGGCAACACTTCGAAGCAGAAGAACTCAAAAGAAATGGGTATACAAAGAGTTCCCGAGTCATCTATTCAAGTGTGCTTTTGATATACAAGTGTATATAGCACAATCTTTAAAAAACTGAATAGAAAAGAGACACAAAGACAAGAGGCGGGACTAAAAGAAGAAGGGCGAGTTCCAGGGCATGAAAAAGTAAAGCACCGCTCAAAACCAAGGCCAATGCCCATTCAAATCAATGTTCATTGAACTTTACATGTAAATTTTGTAAACTTAGCTCTCCTTTTGTAAATCCCCAATAGAGACCTGATTGCAAGAGAAAATTCATTGAAGGAGTCAGATTGCAAAATATACGGTAGAAGTTTATACCGTTTGGAAGCAACAATGGCACCAGCGAAAACAGATACCATTGTCGCGACCCTCTAAAAAAATTTTAAATTTTAAAAGGGGTTAACGGATTATTAGGTTAATTAGATTTGACTAACCTAACGCGGACCCTCCCAAGCCCTACCGAATCGCAACTTTGGTTTTTGTTTAAATGATTTTAAAATTTGGAGTCGCCACTAATCGTTCTTGGTAGGTCGATTAGAAACCTAAATAAATTAGCGGGAGAACTAATTTATTCCTGCGAACCAGAGATTAGGAGCTCGGGGACTTGGTTACACTAGTTAATTAAAACTAATGCCCTTTCGGTACCTTAATTTCATGGATATCCTAATTCGGTAACTCAGGCTTGGTTTATTCCTAAGGCTATAGTAGGGTATTCTCTTTTGTGTTTTCACTTTTTAAATAGGATCCATGGATGGTATATATTTTTATTTGTTATATTTTTTTAAGTGTTAAAGATTCCCTGAAGCCGAAAGAAGGAGTGTGTTAACGACTTCTGTGCAGTATTACAACCTACTTATCTTTTGGGTCTGATGATTCAAAAATTAAATTATAGGAAGTACATGACAGTGAATAAACACCTCCAATGGGAGGCCTAGCATTGGCTTGGCTCTTCCCTTTGGGATTTAAGGTACAGGTATTTAAGTTGCAAGTATTTAAACTACTGTAAGTAAAAACCTCCAATGGGAGGCTAAGCATTGGCTTGGCTCTTCCCTTTGGGATTTAAGGTACATGTATTTAAGTTGCAGGTATTTAACTACTGTAAGTAAAAACCTCCAATGGGAGGCTAAGCATTGGCTTGGCTCTTCCCCTTGGGATTTAAGGTACATGTATTTAAGTTGCAAGTATTTAACTACTGTAAGTAAAAACCTCCAATGGGAGGCTAAGCATTGGCTTGGCTCTTCCCTTTGGGATTTAAGGTATAGGTATTTAAGTTGCAGGTATTTAACTACTGTAAGTAAAAACCTCCAATGGGAGGCTAAGCATTGGCTTGGCTCTTCCCTTTGGGATTTAAGGTACAGGTATTTAAGTTGCAGGTATTTAACTACTGTAAGTAAAAACCTCCAATGGGAGGCTAAGCATTGGCTTGGCTCTTCCCTTTGGGATTTATGGTGCAGGTATTTAAATTGCGGATGGACTTTGTCCTCTCCATTCTGGGGTATGAATTCTTTAAAATAAAATACAACGAATTGATTCAACAATTTGAAATTTGTGCGCGCTTGAGGACTCCTCCAAGCCGATTTTGTGCTTCCATAGGGTTGACCATTGATATAAAGCTGCGGCTTCCTGACATAAAATAGAGTGAAATGTCAGTATACAAAATATGTGCTGATCTGCACCTAAAACCAAAAGAGTGGAAAGAGTACTTATCTCCCATTTTTTTGGGAGGGATTTCTATAATTGATTTTCGCTCTCTATGTTCCCAATATAGAGAGTCTCTTTTGAATTAAGATGGACTTTTAGTCACAAATCAACTGAGAAATCGGTGGACAGCTTAGGAGCTTGTTTGGGCGATTTTTGCATCTCTACGAGATTTTTTGCCGTTGACATAGAAATATCCTTCTCCTGACATAAAATATGGGAAAAATGGAGGTAGGAGAAAGTGTATACAATTTGTGCTAATTTACGACTAAAACCACAAATAAATGAATAAATAAAAAACACTTAGCTCGAATTTGTTTGCTCGTTGACGAGGATGAACTCTTGATTTATGTTGATCGATGAAAGAATTTGTGATGATAACCCCTAACTTTAAACTCCCATCATCTTCAAAATTCTCTCTCTTTTGGTATTTTTTTTTCTCTCAAATTTTTCTTCAATCTCTCAAAACTCTCTCAAACATCCAAAATTTTCTCTCCCAAAAAATTCTCCCAAACACTTCAAATTTTCTCTCCCAAGAAATTCTTTCTCAAGCTCACTTCTTCCTCCTTTTATAACCTACTCATCTATCTCCCATTCTAATTTTTCCACTAACTCTATCTCCCATTCTAATTTCTCCACTAACTCTTCTTCATTTTCATCTTCCATTCTCCATCTCTATCTCACATTCTAATCTCTCCACTAACTCTTCTTCATCTTCATCTTCCCTTCTCCATATTTATCTCCCATTCTAATTTCTCCACTAACTCTTCTTAATCTCCATCTTCCCTTCTCTATTCTTATCTTCCATTCTAATTTCTCTACTAACTCTTCTTCATCTCCATCTTCCCTTCTCTATTCTTATCTTATTTTCTCCATCCATTCTTCTCCAACTTCTCTTCTTCATCTCCTCTTCTTCATCTTCCCTTCTCTATTCTAATTTATCCACTAACTCTTCTTTTTATTATTTGTAAAATAATCCTTCAAGAGTTAGGTATTTGCACTCTAGTCCTTGAATTTTAAGTATTTACAATTCAGTCCCTGAAAAAAATATATTTCTTTAAGTCCAAATCTCCTCACAATTTTTGACACACCAAAATTTACCACATGTCAAATTTAAGCTCATTTCTTGTCGCTGAAAATAATGTATAATTTAATTAAAGCCCTTTTGCAAAATTAAGTCATTCTAGGTATAATTGGGCCAAGATGAAAATTTAAAATATTAGAAGACAATGTCACAACTCATAAAAAGTGAAAGTTAAAATAAGTTGACTCAAATTAAATTTTTTTAGGCCCGATTCGAGATTATACTCGTGAAGGAACACGTGACTCGAATTGGATTTTTCTGAATTTGCGATGGCCAATATGAAAATAGATTTAAAATAAAAATATTAACTATCTTTGTGTATTTTTTGGCCTCAAATGTTATTTTTCCAAAATTTTCAAATATTTTTGTATTTTAAAAAAAAATTAAAATATATATAATATGAAAAATTATTTTTTGGTCAAAATTTGTTCCCTAGGCTTGGCTAAGGTTCCCAAAGTTGATTTTTCAATTTTATGAATTTTTATGGATTTTCTATTAATTTTCGAAAATAAATAAATAAAAAATACGTAAAAATACTGAAAATATGAAAAATCGTTTTTTGGTCAAAATTGGTTCCCTAGGCTTGGCTAAGGTCCCCAAAGTTGATTTTTCAATTTTATGAATTTTTATGGATTTTTTATTACTTTAGCAATAGAAAAAATGATTAAAAATCAGGTGTCAACAACCATCCTCAGACAACGATGATATTCTTTAAGGACTGTTCTAGAAAGGCCGAAACTGCGACAAAGATGCGATGATCACCAATGTCAAACCCATCTCATATATCTTCTGGGCCAAATTAAGCCTTCCTTGATCCCCAAACCCAACCTACATTACAACCTGTGAAAATCTTTTCTGATTAAGGCGCTTGAATTAACGTAGAGTTGAAAGATTTTAAGTATCGCTTGAAAATGTACGAGCAAGATTATTTCTCTCTCATTTTTGCAGGGTTCTTGACTTGTAAACCCAAAGCAAACGATGAAGAATTTTTTGTTAACAAGCCTTGGCTCAAAAGAGTCCCCTTTGGTAAGCTTTTGACCCAGCCTACATTACGGTCCTAATTAAAACCTCCAGATTGGCTTGATCGTACTAATTGCGAGATTGCTCCGACCCTTGTTGAATGCGATGATAGTGAGATTGAGTGATTTCTTTTCAATCCTGCAATCAGGATAAACATCCTTTCTCGAGAGTGAGAGAAAGCCCTTTCGGACTGAAGTCCCCCATTCATATTACATTCGAGATATTCATACTGTGACAACCTCCTTGAACAGAATTGGTAGTGCAAACTTGACAAAATAGTCATGTATGATCCACATCTTGGTTGATTGCATCATGAGTTATTACACAGAATGCTTCTAATCACTGCAAACTTAGCTGAATAAGTTTTGCATGAACCAGTGAACTCATTGATAAAAAAATGCTTGCACATGTTGCTTCTGACACTGCCTGACAGGTAGCACATTTTTGGTGTTTGAGTTACCTTTCAAGGTCTCCAAATCCATTTGGCGATTATTGAATTACAAGCTTAACTGTTAAGAAAATCACTAGGCAGCTCCCCAAATCCTCAGGTAAGTATACCTTCAACCTGAATCTTTGAATGAATTCTAATGATTGCCAAGGTGCTCGAATCTAGTGCGGCACATACATGTATTCACCTTCTCCAATGAAGCATGATTCGTCTCAAAAACAGAAATGTTCGAGAGTTTTGATCTCTACCTCTTTGACTTATACTTGAGCAACAAGAGAATATAAACCGGGTTTGAGCTTCTGTAGGATTCCTAGTCTTCCCAGATCCCAGAATGACGCCCTTTCAGGATTCCTGGTCTTCCTAGATCCCAGAATGGCACCCTTTATGTCAATACCTCTCCCGTCCACCTAAAAGGTGACATTTAGGTAATCATTGGTGATTTCTCAAACAAAATGATCCATTTTTAAAAGTCATTCTTACAGGCACCAAGTCCTTCCTACAGGCAACACAAAAGTCCTTCCTATAGGCATCAAAGTCCTTCTTACAGGCAACCCAAAGTCCTTTCTACATGCAACCCAAAGTCCTTTCTACAGGCAACCCAAAGTTTTTCTTACAGGCAACACAAAAGTCCTTCTTACAGGTAACCCAAAGTCCTTCTTACAGGCATGAAGTTCTTTCTATAGGCACCCAAGTCCTTTTTACATGCACCAAAGTCCTTTTTACAGGCACACCAAAAGTCATTCTTACAGGCATAAAGTCCTTTCTACAGGAACCCAAAGTCCTTCCTACAGGCACCAAGTCCTTTTTACAGGCGCCAAAATCCTTCTTACAGGCACCAAAGTCCTTTCTACAGGCACCCCAAAGTCCTTCCTACAAGCACCCAAAGTCTTTCCTACAAGCACCCAAAGTCCTTCCTACAGCTACTAAGTACTTTTTACAGGCACCAAGTCCTTTCTACAGGCACCAAAAAGTCCTTTTTATAGGCATACCAAGTTCTTTCTACAGGCATCTAAAGTCTTTTCTACAGGCATACAAAAGTTCTTCTTACAAGCACCCAAAGTCCTTCCTACATGTACCAAGTCCTTCTTACAGGCACCAAAGTCCTTTTTATAGGCACCAAAGTCCTTTCTACAGGCACCCCAAAGTCCTTTCTACAGGCACTCCAAAGTCCTTCCTACATGCACCCGAAGTCCTTCCTACAGGCACTAAGTCCTTTTTACAGGCACCAAGTCCTTTCTACAGGCACCCAAAAGTCCTTTTTACAAACATACCAAGTCCTTTCTACAGGCACCAAAAGTCCTTTCTACAGGCATACAAAAGTCCTTTTTATAGGCACCAAAAGCCCTTCCTAGAGGCACCAAAGTCCTTCCCACAGGCACCAAAGTCCTTCCTACAGGCACCCGAAATCCTTCCTACAGCCACCAAAAAGTCCTTCTTAGAGGCACACAAAAGTCCTTTCTACAGGCACAAAGTCCTTCTTATAGGCATTTTCATGGGGCGACCCACCATACGGGTCAAATCTTAATCACTATAATCCTTTCATTAGGAACTCTGCCATGGGGTGACCTACCATACGGGTCAAATTTCAATCAAATTTTAATCAATAGAATCCTTTTATTAGGAATCTACCATGGGTTGACCTACCATACGGGTCCAAGTTCAACCACCCTAAGGTTTTTTTAACAAATCCTTAGGTTCTCATTCCATTTTCAGTAGATCATGCGTGTCAGGCAAACGCCAGATAACAGGCAGGTAAGTGCCATGTAAACTCTCCTCTCCAAATCTCTCCTTCAATTCATTGGAGCCTCTTCAAATCTGGCCTAGATCAGAGCTTACACCGAGGGGTATAAAGGATCAATGTCACGACTATGGTTATTTGCTTATGTTGAGTCGATTAGGATTCAGTTGTCATCTCGTCTTTGAAATGAACCTCTACCGAGCTTCCTTTCAAAGAGTGGCAGCTATTGACACCTAATTTTTAATTATTTTTTTATTTTCAAAAATTAATAGAAAATCCATAAAAATTCGTAAAATTAAAAAATCAACTTTGGGGACCTTGGCCAAACCTAGGGAACTAATTTTGACCAAGAAATGATTTTTCGTATTTTCAGTATTTTCCGATATTTTTATTTTAGAAAATTCATAAAAAATCAAGAAAAAAATGAGAAAATTACAAAATCAACTTTGGAAGCTTTGGCCAAGCTTAGGCAACCATTTTTGAGCAAAAAACATTTTTTTGTATTTTTAAAATATATTTTTTAGAAATTAGGAAAATATTTCATAAATAATAGCATTTGAGGCCACAAAAATACATAAAAATAGTCAATATTTTTCTTTTAAATCTCTTTTCATGTTAGCCATCGTAAATTTAAAAAATCCAATTCGGGGTAGTGTATTCCTTCACGAGTATAATCTCAAATCGGGCCTAAAAGATTCAATTTAAGTCAATTTATTTTCATTTTTCACTTTTAGGAGTTGTGACATTGTTCTCTAATATTCTAAATTTTCATCTTGGCACAATTATACTAAGAATGACCCAATTTTACAAAAAAAGTTTTAATTAAATTTTACATTATTTTCAGTAACAAGAAATGAACTTAAATTTGACATGCGGTGAATTGTGTCAAAAATTATGAGGAGATTTGAACTTAAAGAAATATTTTTTTCAGGGACTAAATTGTAAATAATTAAAATTCAGGGACTAGAGTGCAAATACCAACTCTTGAAGGATTATTTTGCAAATAACAAAAAGAAGAGTTAGTAGAGAAATTAGAATAAAGAGGAGAAGATGGAGAAGAGGAGATGGAGAAGAGAAGATGGAGAAGAATGGATGGAGAAAATAAGATAAGAATAGAGAATGGAAGATGGAGAAGAGAAGATGATGAACAATGGATGGAGAAAATAAGATAAGAATAGAAAATGGAAGATGGAGATAAAGAAGAGTTAGTGGAGAAATTAGAATGGGAGATAAATATGGAGAATGGAAGATGAAGATGAAGAAGAGTTAGTGGAGAGATTAGAATGTGAGATAGAGATGGAGAATGGAAGATGAAAATGAAAAAGAGTTAGTGGAGAAATTAGAATGGAAGATAGAGTTAGTGGAAAAATTAGAATAAGAGATAGATGAGTGGGTTATAAAAGGAGGAAGAAGTGAGCTTGAGAGGAGAATTTTTTGGAGAGAAAATTTTGGATGTTTGAAAGGGTTTTGGGAGATTGAAGAAAAATTTGAGAGAAAAAAATACCAAAAAGAGAGAGAGAATTTTGAAGATGATGGGAGTTTAAAGCTAGTGGGTTATCATCATCAATTTCTTCATCGATCAACATAAATCAAGAATTCATCCCAAATTTGAAGCTAAGTGTCCCTCTACTCTCTTTGATTTTTTAGTATAAACTAGCCCAAATTTTGTACAATTCTCCAATTTCCCCATATTTGATTTCAGGCAGGAACCATTTATATCCATCAAACACTTCTCATAATACCATTGAAGCTAAGTGCTTCTTTCATTGTTCTAATTTTTAATGTGAATTAAATCATATTTGCTCTATTACTCCATTTCTCCATATTTTTATGTCAGGCAAAGGACAACTCCAAGTCAACGGTAAATCCCATGGAGGTGTAAGATTGGCGCTGGCGAGCTCTTGAGTGCCCATTAAATTTTCAATTGATCCGTCGATGGATTTGGGCTCGAATTGTCAAATCAATTCGTTTTATTTTAAAGAATTTAAACCCCAGAATGTGAAGGGCAAAGCCCGCTCATTGGAGGTCATTTTAAATTTCTGCAATTTAAATTACTGCACCTTAAACCCCAAAGGAGAGGGCCAAGCCAAGGCTGAGCTATCCATTGGTAGTCTTTATTTATTGTGATTTACTTCCTGTAATTTAATTTTTGAATCACTAAACCCCAAAATGAGTAGCTCGCAGCACTGCAAAGAAGTCGTTAACTCACTCCCTCTTTCAGCTTCAAGGAAATACTTAATATTTTGAAAATGCCAAAAAAATGTCACTCACGTATATTCCATTTAAAAAAGTGAAAATACAAAAAGAGAACACTCCACTAGAGCCTTATGAATAAACAAAGCATCAGTTGCAAAATTAGAATACCCATAAAATTAAGGTACCGAGAGGGCATTAGTTTTAATTAACTAGTGTAACCAAGTCGCCGAACTCATAATCTCTGGTTCGTAGAAGTAATTTAGTTCTCCCGCTAATTTACTTAGGTTTCTAATCAACCTACCAAAAATGATTAGTAGCGACTCCAAAATTTAAAACCATTTGCACAAAAAACCAAAGTTGCGATTTGGTAGAGCTTGGGAGAGCTCTAACTAGGTTAGTTAATTTAATCAATTAATCTGGTAATCCATTAACTTGCTCAAATGAATTTTAAGTCGCGACAGCATGTAGTGGGGAGATTCGGGGGCTCTCTCTCTCAGCCTGCCTCTCTCTCTGGGGGCATAGGGAGAAAAGCGTTCTCGCGGAGCCATGGTCTTGATTCGGTCGAGAGGTTTCGGTTGTAGGTGTGGCAATGTCGGACCCGCGGAGCAACCGGTGGAAGTGAGAGATGAGCAGCTTCGAGCCGTGGAAGTTGTTGTCCTTCGACGCCGGGGAACAGCAGAGGACGAACGTTCCTCTCTCCGGTAGCACTCGATCACCGCCTCCTCGCTCTCGCAGCATGTGCTGGCATCCAAGGTGCAGCGGCTCGAGAATAATGTCTAGTTTGCATGTCGGGATTACTTGGAGTTGAGACAAGAGGTGAGTGAGCTGCAAGAGTACTCCAACGTGGAGCTCGGTGACCCGTGCATATTTTCTTCGGTTGACGTGAAATGGAATCGACTGAACACATCCTATCGCTCTGTCCATGGACCTAGAAAGCATGGAGTGACGGTCTTGTGGAGCGTTCGGGTCACTCGTAACAATGCGATTTTCAGAGGTTGTCCCAGAAGCTGACCACACGGTCGAATCATCGAAGGTTTGACAAAGAAATTATGAGAAATGGGACTCTTAGCGTTGGGGGAGGGGCATAAAAAAAAGAGGAACCACCATGTTGAGGGAGAAGAACACTCTGGGAGATGCAAATGCTATCTTCTCTACAAAAAGAGCAGCTTTACAAAGTTTGGGAAGATCGTGATAATATGGATAGCTTGTCTGCATGCTAGAGATCAACTAATACTTTAACACATTTACTCTCCCACCGTCATACGGAGATCTCGTCCTTAGTTGTTCGTATACTTTACAATCAGCTGGTTCCACGAGTTCTTGGATTTTGCCTATGGAGTTTGAACCTGAAGTACACGAAAGAAACCACCCCCCCCCCCCCCCCCCCCGCGGTGCTAAGACGCTTGCATGCACAAAAGGGGCACGCATGCACGAAGGAAATCCAAGAGAGAGGAGAGCAAGATCTCCCTCGCTGCAATAGATTGCCAAGCTAAGGGGATTCTTGTTCTTGCTCCGTCGTTCTTAGTCAGCTGGAAAGTCGCTGTTCGTTTTCGCCGCCCGTCGATACACCTGAGCTTCAATAAGGAATAGAGGACAATTTTGGTTCAGCCGAGTTCATCGGAACTCGAAACCTCTAAGACACTGCTCGTGCATCTTTGCCGCCAATCGGGACGGCACGCGCTAGATAGGCAAATGCTGATACGTCCATGATCTCCTCAAATACGAGTTCGGCCCCCAACTTGACCTCCCATTCACTTATCCAGCCACCGTTACGAAGATTGAGCTCTCTCAGCTTAACTGCACAGTCCAGAAGATGTGTATAGGAGGGAAAGTAGAAGCTTTGTCGATCTAAATCGACACTGTGGGGATATTGCTCAAGGTGAAGGTATCAATGAACCACAGTATAAATGGTGGAATGCTGTTCCTAATATTTTAGAAGAAGAGAGACTTGATAGGCTATGAGAGACACGAATGAATGCCGAGCTGCATGAAGAGCATAGGTGGAAGCGTTTGACGAGATCTGATGCGGATGATGCATGGGTCCATCGTAAGCCTAAGTACCTCAGGCCGACACTAAGGCCACCCCTCGACTTGCATGTTGATGGCATAAACAGAATCTCAGTAGAGAAATTTGAAGAGTTAATCATTCTTCAGCAATGGTCCAAAGAAACCGCTGTCAGAAAAGAGGAGGATGAAGATATTTTGGACATGGCAGAGTACGAGGAACTCGACAACCCAATTGAGACGAATCCTACAATACTTAAGTCTACTTATTTGGTGGCTCATGAACCTGATGACAACGGCATTCTACGAACCCGAACTTAGAATAGCATAACGTATGATAAGTACTATCAAACTCCTCGTGTTTGGCTTACTGGATATGATGAGTCAAGAATGCTATTGCGACCAGAGCTTGTATTTGAAGATGTTAGTCTAGACCATGTACTCAAAATGGTAATAATTAGAGACCATTCTCATTTACCCGGGAAAATATGCTTCGATATATCCGTGTAGACATGGCTCAGTAATGAAGAAGATCGTTGACGTATTAATGTCACGAGGAGTTGAATCAGAAGTTGGCAATTCCAACCACTGACCTGAGGAAGATCTGGCAGTTTCCCGAAGGTGGCTATTGTAATAACTAGATTTTTTTTAACTAACTAGATCATTAAATGGTGGTGGGACCCACATAATAAAAATAATAAAAAAAATAAAAAGAAGAAGTTGAAAGTCAAAAAAAGAAGAAAGGAGGAGACATAATAACTCTCTTTCCCATTTCTTCTGCAACTAGTGTACGCAAGAAGGAAGAGAGGAAAGAAAAGAAAGAGAGAAAGGAAAGAAAGAAAGAAAGAGAGGAGAAGAGAGACAGAGGAAAGGGAGGAAGGAGGAAGAGAAGTTCAAGCCATGTACCTCGCCAAGCGATCCGGACATCGTTTAACAACGTTCAGTAAGTATTGGTACCCCTCGTTCCTTCTATTAAAGTAATTTTGGGAGTTATGGGTCAGTTTCGAACATAAATCGAGTTTAATTTGCTGAGTTCATTTAAGGAGTTTTTATACCATGTTTTTGCATGGAGATGAAAATTTAGGATGTTGTGAAGCCGTGGGATTTGACAGACCTTAATTTGGACTTATAGTTTGCCCAAAACAAAATTTTCAATTCTGGTTGCTACAGTACACGCGCGAACAGCAACATTCAAGAGCTGATATCTTCATTTTTCGGTCATTTTTTTATGTTGATCATGTTAGGACTTTTGTAGTACGTCGAATAAGCTTCGTTTGGACTATAAGACAGCTTGAAACGGAGGTCGGTGGAGCGAGTTATGGCCGTTTTAGTCCTGAAGCGCGAGCTGTTCTATTGGCTACAGTACACGCGCGAACATCATGTTTCAAGAGCCAATATCTTTAGTTTTCGTTCATTTTTGAGGTCGATCATGTTAAAACTTTTGTAGTACATTGAATAATCTTTGTTTGGACTATAAGATGGCTTAAAACGGAGTTCGGTGAAGTGAGTTATGGCCTTTTTCGTTCTGCCGCGCGAGCTATCCACTGTAGATAGCAAAGGAAATTTGCTTTAGACAAGCTTCCGTTGACGCACGATCGTCGTTATATCGTTAAATATGTGTAAATTAGTTGAGTCATCCATTAGAGTGTCATATTATTGGTTTTTGATCCATTTTCCGTACTTTTGAATAGGAAATCGGACCCGTCGGCTCGAGTAACAGTTGTATTTTATTTTGCCGTTATCTGATGAGTGATACTATTTTTTCTTTGACTTGTATAAACTTATGTTTTTCTGAGAAGGTATAATATGAGTTTTCTAACGTGATTTTGTTCTTTGAAAGGAAAGAAAAAGCGGTGTTTAGAGCATTTTTGTTGCATAAAACAGGATCCAACATTTACTGTTGTTTTGTTTATTCAAGATGGTTTTATGAGTACTTTGTGCTATTGATTTTGAGTTGATGGTGATGTTCATTTTGGCTGAAATAATTTATGACAGATTTCTGCTATTGATTTTTGAGTTGTGATTTTGTGTTGCTCAAGATAACTATGAATTCGATTGATGGGTTCGTGAGTATGCGCATACTATTTAGGATATCCTTGTGGGCCGATCTACCGGCATTGTAGGTGGAGACCTTGCCAAGGGGGGAATCTTGGTTGTCTTTTGTCACGAGTGTTATGCATGACTATAGTTAGAGCCTTGAGCACGTGATTAGTCAATGGGTAGACCATTGACATGTGTTTTGTTGAGATTAACCAATGGATTAAACCATTGGTATTTGTTTTGTGTTTTAAATGTGCATAGTGATTGTTCGATCCGATTAGAAGAAATGTATTACTCATTGAGCCGTGTTAGCTCATTCCTTTCATCTTTTTGTTTTTCAGATCCAGCGAGTCGCCCATAGAACGTGAGCGATCGTTAGTAGAGGATATTTTGTTTGGGGGAAGCTTTTATTATAAGTTGTGAGTTGTTCCTTTTGTATTTGGTGAGTCCTTTTAAGTGGATATTAGACGTTTCTACCATTTGGAAGGATGTGTGTGTATATCTATTTATGGTTTAGTAGTAAGCTCTGATGTTTGTAACAAGGAACTTCTTGAAGTCGTATGTATGGATATACATATTTGTTATCAGGTTGAATTCTTGTTAAGTTGTGGTTGCATCCTTTCGAGAAAGGGATGCCCGTGTCACAATCCCAATTATTGTGGTTTTGGGGTGTGACAGCTATTGCGACGAGTTCGGAGAAATGGAGTCGATGCTGGCTCAGGCTTTGAAGTACATTCTCAAGTACTGGCTCAAGTTCTTCTCCAGAGATTAATTCGAGTTGTAAGGCCTCATCACTCATCTCTCTAATTTGGATATCAATGGAAATGCTTTTCATTCAAGCATTGGACTGCCATCGAGCATCACATGTGACGGTAGCAAGGTACGGCAAGTTGATGCTAACCCTTTTGTCCATAAGCAATGTCTTAATTGGAACCAATTGTGGTGCAATTTGACAGACTTGACCTGGTTTTGGAGGAGCATTTAGATGCATGAAGCGTCTAGCACTACATGTAGTGCACCATCATCTGCTGCCTTGGGATGAAATGGTGGTTACGAATTTGTGGGTAAGATTGCAGATGAAATGACTTTGGGGGTTACCACTATCAACCTTCTCCTTGAAACTCACGGAGGTGGTAAGAGACAAGGAGGAGCTGCATAGGCATCACCTTTGGCGTCCATAACTGTACGTAATTTTCTTCTATATATGTCGCGACCTAAAATTCATTTTTTTTAGGTTAATGGATTACCAGATTAATTGATTAAATTAACTAACCTAGTTCGAGCTCTCCCAAGCTCTACCAAATCGCAACTTTGATTTTTTTCACATGATTTTAGAATTTGGAGTCGCCACTAATCATTTTTGGTAGGTTGATTAGAAACCTAAGTAACCTAGCGGGAGAACTAAATTACTCCTGCAAACTAGAGATTATGAGTTCGGGGACTTGGTTACACTAGTTAATTAAAACTAATGCCCTTTCAGTACCTTAATTCCATGGATATCCTATTTTGGCAACTCTCGCTTGATTTATTCCTAAGACCCTGGTAAGGTGTTATTTTTATGTTTTCGCTTTAAAATGAAATGCATAAAGGGTATGAACGCAAATGTTGACATACGAATACGACACACAAATACGGACATACGAATATGATATACGAATACGTAGATATGCGAATACGAATACGTGCGTGACGTGTGAATGACATACGTATATGACATGCGAATGACATACGTACGTGACATGTGTATGAATACGATATGCATACGGGATAGACGAATACATATACGTGCGTTACATGCGAATGACATATGTACATGGACATGCGAATGATATGCGTACGTGACATGCGTATGAATACAACATGCATGCGGGGATAGACGAATACAAATACGTATGTGACATGCGTATGAAGACGTACGAATACGATATGTAACATACGTACATACACCATACAAATACGTGACATATATATGTGACATGCATAGTGATATGTGTATGTAAATACGTACATTTCGATTTTGCCCATAAAGAGCAAAGTCGTCATTTTGAAAAGAGGGGATAAAACACTCATTTTTGAAAAAAAAAGAGGGGATAAAACTCTCATTTTGAAATTTTTGATTTTTCTGAATGAATATGTATGGGTTAATAACATATCATAACAGACAAATATGGATTTGCAAACGTCGCGTACGTGACGTGCATACGAGAACAAACAAATACGATATGTCTATACGAACATACGGATAACATGACAAACATACATGAGACATGCTACATGAGATGCACATGAATGGCATTTTTTGTATTTTCAGATTTTCCATTTTCTTTTTGTTTTTTTGGATTTTATACATTTTTTTTTGTATTTTGGATGTATTATAAAAGAATGCAAAATCACCCAAAGCAAACGAAGATCTCAAGAGAGAGCAGGTAAAGTAAAACTACCCTAAGGACAGTGAAAATAAAACCCGCAACTCGTCGGGTGAATAATTATAGACCAATTAAATAAAACCCGAGACATGATCGGGAATACAACAAAAATGGACCGGAATGGACATCGGTCAATCACTCGTCGCCAAGCCTCGTGGGTCGGGAGTACAACAAAACAGACCGGAATGGACATTGGTCATCCTCCAGTCTTTAAAGCATCGGGCCGAAAGCCAAATGAAAATAATGAACTTATCCAATCGAACATGCACAATCACTAATGAGTTAAGACAATTCAAAAACTCAAAAAAAGTTTAACACGTGCTGATTAAACTTCATTGAGACCATTTTTTACATTTTCCAATGCATTAACACAAAAAATACATATTAAATCATACTGTCCATGAACATTCTTAGGGAGGAAGCAGTAACCATAAAATACAAAAGAAATAATGAAATGTATGCAAAACTTCTGAGATTTTTTATGTGGATGGGAAAATGTGTCGTTGACAAATTTCATGTTTTACATTCTTATTGAAGAGACATTTATTTTCGTGTAGAAAATGGTCTTTCATGAGAGCTCAGCAGCAAACAAACAAATTTCACAAAACAGACATACTTCAGGATTAAGCTCAAATGGACACTCAAATTTCAAAATTAATGCACCAAACTTTCCAGTCTACTAAACAAGACCCCAATGAACAACTTTCATTTTTTGTGAAGTTTCAAAAGAAGACTCTAAACATGAGATAACTACGAATCAATATGACCACACACAGAAAAACACTCAGACTCAAGGACGCCGACAGAATTGCATGATTTCATTAAATGCATTAAAAATACGAAACGTGCATGAATATTTTTGTATTTTTTATATGTTATGCATTAGGATCTTATGAACAAATGTCATGCAGAGGTCTTTATGAAACGATGTCTAGAATAACCCATGGAAAATCATTTAGCGTGAAAGGTCAGATCAGAAAAATTCCATCTCAAGTTCTGATCACCATATTTCCAGATTTCTGCTCTCAATTTCGGGACCCTTTTGACATAGAAAACGACGTCCATTTTCGTACCATAATATATCAAATCGAAGATCTCGAAGTCATCTACGAATGTTCAGTATATTTATTTTTGAGATTTCGTCATCTAAACATGAAAAATTGAGTTACCAGATAATTGCACATGCTGATGCGCCTAGAGCTCGTTGGAGATGAATCCGTCGCGTTGCCAAGGCTTGTTCCACAGCGATGAATTTTTCTCTCTCAAAACTTTTTCTCTTGAAATCTCTGCAAATTGTTTTCCTTTCCAATTTTTCTTCAATCTCCCAAAACCCTCTCAAACATCCAAAATTTTCTCTCCAAAAAAATTCCCCCTCTCAAGCTCACTTCTTCCTCCTTTTATAATCCACTCATCTATCTTCCATTCTAATTTTTCCACTAACTCTATCTCCCATTCTAATTTCTTTACTAACTCTTCTTCATCTCCATCTTCCATTTTCTATTATTATCTTATTTTCTCCATCCATTCTTCTTCATCTTCTCTTCTCCATCTTCCATTCTCTATTCTTATCTTATTTTCTCCATCCATTCTTCTTCATCTTCTCTTCTCCATCTCCTCTTCTCCATCTTCCCTTCTCTATTCTAATTTCTCCACTAACTCTTCTTTTTGTTATTTGCAAAATAATCCTTCAAGAGTTAGGTATTTGCACTATAGTCCTTGAATTTTAATTATTTACAATTTAGTCCTTGAAAAAAATATTTCTTTAAGTCCAAATCTCCTCACAATTTTTGACACAATTCACCGCATATCAAATTTAAGCTCATTTTTTGTTACTGAAAATAATGTAAAATTTAATTAAAGTCTTTTTTGTAAAATTGAATCATTCTGGGTATAATTATGCCAAGATGAAAATTTATAATATTAGAGAACAATGTCACGACTCTAGAAATACCAAAATCGAAAATTACGAATTTTCTACAATTTTTACAATTAATCTGAAAATGGGAGTAACAAGGTAACACTCGATTCAAAAATAATTTAATTTTTTTTTGCAGATTTTCTTTGGCTAAAATGAAAAGAAAATTAAAAGAAAAATGTTGACTATTTATTCATATTTTTGTGGCTTCAAATGCCATTTTATTTATTAAATATTTTCCTAATTTACTAAAAATATTTAAATATGCAAAAAATATTAAAAACTATTTTTTGGTCAAAATTGGTTCCCTAGGCTTGGTCAAGGTCCCCAAAGTTGATTTTTCAATTTTATGAATTTTTATGGATTTTCTATTAATTTTCGAAAATAAAAATATCGAAAAATACTGAAAATATGGAAAATAATTTTTTGGTCAAATCCCTAGGCTTGGCCAAGGTCCTCAAAATTGATTTTTTAATTTTATGAATTTTGATGGACTTTATATTAACTTTAAAAGAGAAAAGATCATTAAAAATCAGGTGTCAACAATATACCATGAACGAAGACTAACAGACCAAGCTGGCATGTGCACAAAGAGTTGGTCCTTCGGATGAAAGTGCACAGGCATGGGAGCAAGCGGTTGGCTGCGGCAAACGACGAGAAGCAAAGGTTAGTCCAGACCTCATTTTCCTTACGTAACTGTCGTAATACACGGACTTAGGCTAGGTCTTACTACTATGGGCCAGTTTGTGATTATTAATTCGAGGTAGTTTGGCATGGTTATGGGCTATGGCGGCTGGGCTTAGGGATTTAGGATCTATCTAGGTCCAATCTAGCATGAGGGCGTATGGGCTAGGCTAAGTTTAATTACATTTGGGCCTGATACTGCTATTGGGCCGATACGTGCAGGCTCACGAATAAAACTTAATCGAAGCTCGGCCTGAGGATTAGGCCCGTTAAAAAAAAGGAGAAAATGGGCAAAATAAAGGTATTTTGAGCCAAGCCCAATAGGTGTTTCCTTCCTTAGACCAACTCGGGCCCTTAAGGCTCGATTTGCATCCTGGATGAGTTGGCCGAGTCGATCCGACCCGGTTCGAAAGAAATTAAAAATAATAATAAATAAAAATAAATAAAATAAAATCATAAAAAAATGAAAAAATGCAATAAAAAATGAAAAAATTCATAAAATCATAAAAAAAATTCTAAAAAAATTTCAGAAAAATTCCAAGAAATTTCAAAAATCCTGAAAAATATCAGAAATTAGGAAACGGGCCATTTTGATTGGCCAATCCTATTTTTGATGAATTTCCTTCCCGATTTATTTCAAAATGACGATCTTGCCCCTTATGGGTAAATTGTCCCGGAAAATTCTGGAAAATTTAAAAAAATTCCAAAAACTAGGAAACGAGCTATTCCGACTGGTCAATCATATTTTTCTTGATTTTTTTTCAAAATGACGATTTTGTCCCCTTTTAGGTAAATTGTCTCGAAAAATTATGAAAAATTTAGAAAATTTTCAAAAACTAGGAAACGGGTCATTTCGACTAGTCAATCATATTATTGATGAATTTTTACCCTGACTTTTTGAAATGATGATTTTGCCCCTTATTGGCAAACGGTCTCGAAAAATTCGAAAAATGCTAAAAAATTGCAGAAAATGGAAAATGGTCAATCTTGACTGGCCAAACACATATCTTGTGACTTTGACTACCCTTTCTTCGTGAAATGACAGTTTTGCCCCTCATAGGCAAACTGTCTAGAAAAATTTCAAAAAATTCTTAGAAATTGTGGAAAATAAGGAATGACCACATTCAACTGGTTTAACCTATTTTCACTTCCCGATCCTTGAAAAATAGACATTTTACCCTTCTGGTTAGTTTGACCCCAAATCTTTCTAAATCAGTCCAAATGAATTGTTATGGAATTGGTACCGAAATGGTGTTAGAGTAATCCACCGTAACTAAGTCTCCGAACTCATAATCTCTGGTTCACAGAAATAAATTAGTTCTCCCGCTAATTTATTTAGATTTCTAATCGACCTACCAAGAATGATTAGTGGCGACTCCAATTTTTTTATCATTGAAATAAAAACCAAAGTTGCGATTCGGTAGGACTTGGGAGAGTCCACGTTAGGTTAGTTAATCTAATTAATCTGACAATCCGTATTCAAACCTGAAAATTTCTTTTGGGTCGCGACACTGAGAAGGAGACACGAGAGTGGAAGTTCCAATACAATTGTGCCTATGGATCAGTAGCTTGACCACGAAACTTCTGCTAGATCCACGTTATACCTCATTGGCTTGTTTTGAATCAGCTTGCTTGACATATCATTGGCAACATCGTGCCTATGTTTCATCAGTTTTGCCCTGGTGCATCACTAAATTGTTGTAGAAGCTCTACTCTACAATTTTAGCAATTTCTGGTACTAAAACAATCCTACGGTGATAACCAGAGAGGACCACAATTGCTCTCCACCCGACAATGAAGAAGTTACCGATACTTGGACCTAGACAGGAGTTGCTACTTCGAGTTGAGACGACGTGATCTGCCTTCACCGACACTGATCTGCTCATTGACAGATAAACGGAGCTGTTGTCTATCCGTGGTATATCTACTCCGAGGTTTCTGTGATTTTCTAGAGGACCCGTTATTGTTTCTTTTCACTGTGTCAAGGATCGGAGCTCGATGAACCAGCTCCGTTCCAACCCAGATCCGAAGATGTGGCGGTGCAATGAACATATTCTGTCGCATGAGACTGCAACGACGATGGATGAAGAGATACAACTCAGATGCAAAGAATCTTGATAGTCCTTGTTCAGTGTATGGCACAAGGAATGGCTTTTCGCATAAGCTCGAGCCTTCTCTTCATTTTTTGACTTCTGCTATGGAGGGGGGAAGTAAGTGGGACCCAATCTCTTTTAGAGTGCCTAACGATGTATGTTAAAATCACAGCCACGTGAAGCTTATTAATCAACAAGTGAAAGTTGCATTAGCGATTTCTTCACTCGAAGCTGAACTTGAACAAACTCGGGGGCGTATTCTAGAGTTGGAAACTGAGTAGCATTCCTCAAAGAAAAAGCTGGAGCACTTTACACGGAAAGTCAATGAGGAGAAGGCAGCATGACGTAGACGAGAGCATGAGAAGATTCGTGCCTTTGTTGATGATATTAAATTTGATTTGAATCAAGAAAGGAAAAATTGCCAGCGCATGGAAATTGTGAATTCCAAATTGGTTGACGAACTCGCCGGGGCCAAGCTATCAATGAAGCGATTAATGCAGGATTATGAAAAAAGAAAGAAAGACTAGAGTTCATCCAAGAGAAATGTTGCTGATACATGTTCTTCAACGGTTGAAAATGCTCCAAGTGTTGATGTTTTCGCCAATAATTCCTCTTCGAATCCTACCACGTCTATTTCCTCCAGAGGTACTTGGTGCAGATTTTTTGGGACAATATAAGGTAACTTTCTCTAACTTTTGATTGCCATTGTGCTTACCATGTCATTGAATATTTGCACGTCGCACGTTTTGCATATCTCATGTTACATCATCACATAGATTAGATTGTATATTGTCATGAAGTTTTTGAATGTCACTGTCATTTCGTTTATCATATTATGCTATGTTGCATGTTCACACGTTGTATATCATGTTATACTTGCATATCGTTATACTATGTCGTTTGCGTGTCACGTAGTGTCATGTTTAGTTTCATTCATCTTAGGCTAATTAATTTAATATTCAAGTCATTCAATTAAAATTTGCACGCCTTCATAGTTAAGTGTAGACTTTTCACTTATTATAGGATTTTGCATGTTTAGATAACTCATTGCATATTTCCTTATGTCATATGATTTGTCGCGTATTATATCTTGCTACGTTGCATACTTTTATGTCATATCTTCACATATTGAAAGATCGCCCATCACATCATTGCATGTTTGCATGTCGGATTTTCATATGTCCGAATGTTCGCATGTGGTATTTGAGTTATGTCACTTTGCATGCTTTAATTGGCTAGTTAAATTTCGCATGAATTGCATATGATTTTTTTTTTTAGATGTAATTTATTGCTGGACGTATTCATGCATTACATTCATTAAAAAAAAAAGAAAATCCCAAAAAATATATAATAAATAATAAAATAATAATAATCGTAAAATTCTAAAAATTCAGAAAAAATCTTGAAAATTAGGAAACGGGCCATTTTGATTGGCCAATCCTATTTTTGATGAATTTCCTTCCCGATTTTTTTTAAAATGATGATTTTACATCTCATGGAAAAATTGTCTCGAAAAGTCCTGAAAAATTCAGAAAAATCTCAAAAATTAGGAAACAGATCATTTTGACTGGCCAATCCTATTTTTGATGAATTTCCTTCTTGATTTTTTTTAAATGATGATTTTACCCCCTCATGATCAAATTGTCTTGAAAAATTTTGAAAAATTCTCAAAAATCTCAAAAATTAGGAAACGGACCATTTTGACACTAGCTAATCCAATTTTTGATGAATTTCCTTCCTAATCTTTTAAAAATGAGGATTTTTCCCCTTATGGGTAAATTATCTCAAAAAAATTAGGAAACGGGCCATTTTGACTGGCCATCCTATTTTTGACAAATTTCCTTCCAGATTTTTTCAAAATGACGATTTTGCCCCTTATTGGCAAATTGTTTAAAAAATCCCGAAAATTCAGAAAAATCTAAAAAATTAGAAAACATGCCGTTTTGACTGGCCAATCCTATTTTTGATGAATTTTCTTCCCATTTTTTTAAATGATGATTTTTCCCCTCATGGGTAAATTGTCTCGGAAAATTCTGAAAAATTCAAAAAAAAAATCTTAGAAATTAGGAAATCGGCCATTTCGACTAGCTAATTCTATTTTTGATGAATTTCCTTTCTAATATTTTCAAAAACCAAAGTTGCGATTTGGTAGGGCTTGGGAGGGTTCACGTTAATTAACCTAATAATCCATTCACCTGATCGATAAATTAAAATTTCTTTCAAGTCGCGACAGTTTGGCAACTTTGTTGGGGACTGATTTTTGAACTTTCGAAAAAAATAAAAGCATTAATGGGAGTACTACAATTTTTTTCGAAATTTTAAAAGCCTTAGTGGACTTAGGCTAGAAAAATCTCATGAAAACTAATTTGGTTTGATAATTGGTTGGATTCTGACCTTTAGGTGTTAAATGATTTTGTAGAATGAGAGTGATAAGGGCTGGAGTATTTGACTAACCATTTATTTCGCAGATTGGTGTTGGAATTGTTTGCTTAAATTCTACACATTATTGAAGCGGTGTTTGCATTTAAATATTGTGCATGTGTTTACAGTTTTAGCACTACACTACACACAACCCGTGACCGGACCTGGGTCACACCAATAGTTTTAAGATGGTATTTAGATGGTTCTTTAACCTTGGTGGTAAGGTTTTGCTAAAGATTATCTCATCTAGATCTCAAATTTTCTTTTTCCAAAAAATGGCTCAAGAGTCGTTCTCATGTACGTAAGGCTACGATGCATGGGTGTTATCCTTGTCGACCGAACCAAGCCGTAGTAATTGGACCCGACTAGTCATGACTATTGTACACGAGGCTGCAACCAGTCATGATGAATGTGCGCGAGGCTGCAACCCGTTGTTCTGTCGATTACTTCATTTTTCCAAACATTTAGGATAGTTAGACTAAGGTTTAAACTCACAAGTTATGTGCATGTCTATGTGGTTGGTATGTCTTCAAGGTACAAGTAAGATCTCTGACTTTATCTTGTATTTATTTTTTGTTGGTCCATGTTAGGTGTCGATTAAATTTTGAACTTAGCATTATGGTCATTTTTTTCAAAAGAAAATGAAAATCAAATTCTTGTCCCATTTTTGAAAAAATGAATATGGGAAAACCCCTTCTGGGAATTTTGTTGACCGATAAAGAATTTGTCACATTTTTTCTGCTTCAATAGAAATGAGATTTTTTCTAAGTTGTAAAATCTGTAAGAAATTCGTTTTTGAGAAATTCACCCATGTTTTCCTAAGAAAGTTTTTCCTGATTGCACCACAAAAAAAGGAAAAAGAATTGGACTAATGTAAGAGTCGTGGACCGACCTCTTTTGGATCACATACTAATTATTTCCTTTACTTTTATAGGAAATTACAAGTAACCTGGGCAAGAGCGAAATTAGGAATAACAGTAAACCAGAAATAATCCTGAAGAATACGAAAGGACGGGAAATTGCCAATGCCTTAGTCGATAACCCTGGGGGCAAGTGAAGAAATCCATTTTCCCGGAGATGGAATTGCGTTAATCAGTGAGCACGTATGGGCTATTTATTTTGATAGGGTAGTCAATGTATCCGTTAGGCCTGGGGGCATACTTAATATATTGAGAGGAGTTTCTGTATTGGTGTTGATAAAGCATAAATTGTGTAATCAGAACCCATGAAGCACGTTTATTAACCAGACCTTGCAATACCTTTCTGATTAAATAACCAAAGCCTTGCCTTTTGACTTCCTCACATTCGAATCACGTGGAGGACTCTGGGGAACCGATGTTTCATTATTGAGCATGACACGTGGGTATTTCTGCCAACGCTATAGGCGACCGACACCAACAAATGAGCGCCGAAAGAGACAAGATACGGGTGAAGTGGGCAACAGGTGGCCGGGTTCATTATTAGCGCACTGACCGAGTGGTTACAGCTGTGTTAATTTACACGACTTGTCACGGGTCTCACTGTGATCGATGGGGACCGCTGCCTAATTAGAGAGAAGTGATGGAGTTTCACCTTTGTTTTTTGGCTGTGTGTAATCATTTCACAGCCACCATTTGCCAAGATAAGACAAGATTGAGGCAATTCTATCGGTTGAGATAGAGATACATTCACTATGTATTTTTTTCGGAAGCACAATTGATAGAGGCGGACTAGATCCAGCAGAAGCAAATAACCTCGCCCTACGAAGGTCGCTGCCAACAGTCCCTTTTCCAGAAGGGAAGATCGCTCTGAACAATGGTGGCCCACGTATCGTGAAGAAGGTGCTCCCAGGAAGTGCTTTGATCTTAGCTGAGACGGATGGTCGTATTTTCTCTAGCATAGTTAACTCTGATTTTGTAAAGAAAAGAAGAGATGGCAGAAGATTAAAGTATAAACATACGAAACATTCCCTTCATTCCGTACATCAACAAGCCTTACAATAGTAATTGAGGTGGAAAAGTAAAATCAAATTGAGCTCTAATGAGCAACACAAAGGAGCTCAATTGGCTTTCCATAAAACTAATATTCTGCCTACATTGAGCGATCTGGGATTCAAGATCCGCAAGCTTAAAGAACAGGCGGATACATTTCTCCTTATGCCTAGCTGCGTTGACCTCATGATATTTAACAGCAAATTTCAAATTCTCGATCAGGTTTCTCTCAAAAGCTATATCCGCCGTTAGATCATCCAGTCTCTCCTCCAACCACTCACATTTGAACTTCATCATGATATCACTTGGATCGTGCTCAAAGTAAGTTTGGTTCAAAGCTAGATGCTCCACCAGTTTCTCTCTCTCGTGAACCAACAGCGAGACCCATTCATCAATGGACTTTATAGCCTTTTGGTACCGAGCAATCGAGTGTTCACCAAATTCTAGACATTCAGATCGATCCTGGTAGTGAGCTTTCACGACGCGGGCTAGGGTGACTGTTTTGTAAGTGTTCCAGCAGGCCTCTAGAAAGTTGATGAAGATGTGTGGAATGCCCTGTATTCCCTCTCCAAGTTGGTGCCTTCAATCGAAGAAGCATTTATCTTCCTGAATAAACTAAGGATCTCAGCCTCAACACTCGGATGATAGGCTATGTAAATATAGCCTCGGCCAAGAGGATGATAAAGTCTCTCCCATTTGAACATTACTTCAGCTGGGAAGATCTGCGTGGGAAGACTGGTCATCATCGTTAAAAAAAAATAGAGAAGAGAATCAAGGCCGACGAACAGAATACAAAAGATAAGAGGAGAGAAGTGAAGCAGACGACTAGAATGCAAAGGTGATAATTTGCGTCGAGTTAAATATTGATTTGCACAGTGGCAGTATCAATTAGTCAGATTTTCCTATTTGCTATTCTCTATCAGTATCACCCTGGTTGGCTTGAATCCGCTGCTCGTTTGCAATCTCGAGCTAAGAAAATTCGACATCTCTACGAAAAGTTTGAGAGGATGCCACCACTTTGAAAAAGAAAGAAGGAGAAGACGAGTCTAGTGGGAGACAAAGAAATTTTCGACAGAAAAGAAGATAGGACTCGTGTTTATCAGAGGACTTGCTAGCAAAATCAACGGTGGAGATAACAACAGGGGCCCCCTACCATGAAAGGATGAAGGAAGACGAGCCGAGCGAGAGATATGATGAAAAGTCGAGAAAGATAGAAATCTCAGAGGGAACGATATGATTTCTGAATCTACGTCTAAGTTTTAAAAGAGGCGTTCCCTTGATAATTTTCATCCGTGCTCAGAGGAGAGTTTTAAAGCATGCACGATCGCTCAGGAAAATTCAGAGAGAGTGAAAATATAAGGAGAGGTAGCAAACCTTGAGGAACCATTAACCAAATCGAGGATGTATCAATACAACACACTTGAGAGCTATCGTTATGGAAGAGGAAGAGTTTGAGGCCATGTTCGGAATTCAGACCACGGAGCCTAGCCATTCCGCTAACGACGTTCAAGATCTCGATAAAGATAAGGATAGCAACAACAACAAGGGTCAAAGAAAGTATTACCGTCGCCATACTAAGGAGCAAATTCAAAGGCTTGAGAATTTTTTCAGGAAGTGCCTATTGACACCTGATTTTTAATCACCTTTTTCTCTTTAAAATTAATAAAAAAATTCATAAAAATTTATAAAATTAAAAAATCAAATTTAGAGACCTTGGCCTGGTCTAGGGAACTGATTTTGATAAAAAAAATGATTTTTCATATTTTCGGTATTTTTTAGTATTTTTATTTTCAAAAATTAAAACAAATCAAGAAAAAATGATAAGATTACAAAGTCTACTTTGGAAGCCTTGGCCAAGCCTAGGTAACCATTTTTGAATAAAAAATAATTTTTCATATTTTTTGTATTTTTTATATTATTTAGAAATTAGAAAAATATTTAATAAATAATAGCATTTGAGGCCACAAAAATACGAAAAAAGAGTTAATATTTTTCTTTTAAATCTCTTTTCATGTTGGCCATCGTAACTTTGAAAAATTCAATTCGAGGTCATGTATTTTTTCATGAGTATAATCTCGAATCGGGCCCAAAAAGTCCAATTTGAGTCAATTTATTTTCATTTTTCACTTTTAGGAGTTGTTGACATTGTTCTTTAATATTTCAAATTTTTATCTTGGCCCAATTATACCTAAAATGGCTCAATTTTACAAAAGGGCTTTAATTGAATTTTACATTATTTTCAACGGCAAGAAATGAGCTTAAATTTGACAAGTGATTGAACTAGACATGTGGTAAATTTTGACCAAGCATAGAGGAGGCGTGTCGAAAATTGTGAGGAGATTTGGACTTAAAGAAATATTTCTCTAGGGACTGAATTGCAAATACTTAAAATCTCAAAGACTAGAATGCAAATACCTAACACTTAAGAGATTATTTTGTAAATAACAAAAAGAAGAGTTAGTGAAAAAATTAGAATAGAGAAGGGAAGATGGAGAAGAGGAGATGGAGAAGAGAAGATGAAGAAAATAAGATGGGAATAGAGAAGGGAAGATGAGATGAAGAAAAGTTAGTGGAAAAATTAGAATGAGAGATAGATGAGTGGGCTATAACAGGAGAAATACGTGAGCTTGGGAAGGGAGATTTTTTGGAGAGAAAATTTTAGATATTTGAGAGGGTTTTGGGAGATTGAAGAAAAACTTGAGAGAAAGAAAATTAAAAAAAAATGTCACTCACATGCATTCCATCTAAATAGTAAAAATACAAAAAGAGAACACCCCACTAGAGTCATAGGAGTAAACCAAGCTTGAGTTGCCGAAATTAGGATATCCATAAAATTAAGGTACCGAAAGAGTATTAGTTTTAATTAACTGGTGTAACCAAATCCCCGAACTCATAATTTCTAGTTTGTAGAAGTAATTTAGTTTTCCTGCTAATTTACTTAGGCTTCTAATCAACCTACCAAAAATGATTAGTGGCAACTCCAAATTCTAAAATCATCGAACAAAAATCAAAGTTGCGATTTGGTAAGGCTTGGGAGGGTCCGTATTAGGTTAGTTAATTTAATTAACTTGATAATCCATTAATCTGAGAATTTTTCACCGATCGAAAAATGTTTCAGGTCGCGACGGTTTGGTGACTCCACTGGGAAATTATTCTCAATTTTGGAAAAAAATTTAAGAACCTAGTGGACTTAGGCCTAAAGAATTCCATGAAAATTCATTTGATTTGGTGTCGCGACCCTCCCGAGATTTTCGGATACCGAGGGAGTTAATGGATAGCTAGGCCCATTGGGTATCTAGGCTTAGCTCGGGCCCTCCCAAACCCATACCAAATCGCGTCAGAAAAATTTAAATCTAGATCGACCTTAGTGTGGTCGGGTGACATGTGAATAGTGTGCATGCCATAGGAGTCGCCACCGATCATTTATTGGAGGGTACGATTGGAAACCCCATCGAACGATTGGGAGAGATCGTTCGATTCTGCGAAAGCTAGAGAAATGGGTTTGGGGACTTGGTTACGTCAACCCGCAAGTCGACGCCCTTTCGGTACCTAAGTTGAATGATTTCCTAATCTAAAGAGTTTATGCAGGCAAGATTGGGTAAGGTAGGCTTTGGAAGTCTAATGGGTTCATGCGAATGAGAGTATCTATCACATCAACCACGACCATAAAATAAATGCACAACCAGAAAAATCACGTCGAAATCAGTCAATACAAGTAAAAGGGAGTCTTAAAAGTTTAGGAGAGCGCGTCAATTTAGTTCCAGGATGGTTCGAGGTGATTTGGAATGGTTCGGGTCAAATTGACTAAGGGGGCAAAATGGTCATTTTGGAAGGTTCTGGAAGCCAAAAATGTGAAATTAGGTCAAACCAGTTGAATGTGGTTTTTCCCTAACTTTCACGATTTTTAGGAATTTCTCTAATTTTTTGAAATTTTTTGTAATTTTTCTGAAATTTTTTCAGACCTTCTAGAATTTTCCTAAGGATTTTCCCTATTTTTGGATATTTTTCGAAATTTATTTTTTGAGGATTTTCCTATGATTTTTGGTGTTTTTCCAATTATTATTTTTTAGAATATTTTCTATATTTTCTGGAGTTTTTATTCTTAATTTCTAATATTTTCCTATTTTTTAGGATTTTCTAAGGCTTTCTTGGGGTTTTCCTACTTTTTTAGAATATTTTCTATATTTTTTGGAATTTTTATGTTTAATTTCTAATATTTTCCTAATTTTTCAAAACATTTTTTATATGTTCTAACAATTTTTCTAAATTTTGTTTAGGGTTTCTACGAATGTTTACGATTTTTCTATTGATTTTTATTTATTTTATCTTCTTTATTATATTTTCTATTTATTTTCCTATAATTCCCGTATTTTTTTAATTTTTACAAGATTTTCAGAATTATTTATTTATTTATTTATTATTTATTTATTCTATTTTCGTATTTTTATTATTTTATTATTTTATTATTTTTATTACTTTTATTATTATTTTCTATTCAAAATTTTTTAATTTTTCGGATCGGGTTGGGTCAACCCGGACCCGACCCGTCCGAGAGCCCGGCTCGAAGGCCCAAACCTAAATCATAGGTTAAACGACGCCGAATTGATTTTTATCACTTTTTATTCTTTTGTTTGATTTTTTATTTGATTTTCTGATTTTTTATTATTCCTTTATTGGGTTATACGGATTGGGTTAGAAGGACCCAGCCCACTAAGCTAATTTCGGCCTAGGGCCCTTTCAGAATACTTAGACTAAAACGACGTAGTTTTATCTATTATTTTCGAATTTCCAAAATTTTTTTAAAATTTTTTATTTCTATTTTCTGTTTTCTATCCAACGGTCAATATTCACCCACGTGTCGCTATCCTAACCACCCATTCTTTATACTAATCCTACAGTCGAGATCAAACCCTAGACTAATCCTCCCCCGTTCGATTTGTGTTAACTATTATAATCAGACATGCTGACCAAGCGTCCAAGTCATCGTTTCATTCGGTCAGCTTGTTGACGTAGCATCTGATGTGTCCTGCCACGTCAGCTCCACGTCGGCTGTTGACCAACTCAAAGGATGATCGGACTTCATCTTCTTCCTCTAGCTTGCACCAGACGAACGGCTACAGTTTCCAGGCGATCATCTAACGGCGAATTTTCGACCAAATGAAATGGAATCAGTCTTGAATGATCCTTCTAGCCACTCTCCACAACATACCCGAGAATTAGCTCTAATTATCAACTAGATTCGTAGAAATCAAGCTCAGCCGATTGTAACAATGGCGGCCAAATCGCCTTATTCAGACCATAACAATTCAATTAAATTAAAGGGTAGCATCACGAGCAGCTTAGGAAACTTACCTGGGGTCCTGATTGAACCCTAGATTGCCGGATTAGCCTAACTGAGTCGAGCAAGATGGGCTAGGGTTTGAGATCTCGACTCGGGGTTTATGCACAGGATCAATGCAAAACGAGGACACGAGCGTGGTAAGGAGGGTAAAGTGAGCAAAACGCACACAAAAGGAGCGAGTATCATGGCCAAATTAAAGAGTTGCCATTGAAGCACCGAGTTGAGTTCGAGTTCAGGACTTACGGTTTTAGCGGTCGGTGAGCTCCGGAAGTGGTGTCGGCCGCTTCCTCTGAACTTGGGCAATCTTCCCAAGGTAATTTCAAGGCTTGGTTTTTTTTTTGAATCGCCTCAATTCCTCAGTTACAGTCCAATTTTGCTTCGGCCAAAAAGTCCCCCCAAATGACCTGCTCCGTCGTCTTTTAAACCCGATTCAGGTACTCCAACTCCCCGAAATTGTCTCAACCTAACTTGATTCGAAATCTCCTTCCCAAAACAACCTGAATCTCCTCAAATCCATCTTGATTTGCAACGGAAAAATCCTTGAAAATTCGATCTGCCGGCAGTCGTCTTGCCGGCGGTGGTCCACGTATCTAGCCATGTCGCCGGAGCTCCGGCGTGCGCACGGGCGAGGAACTAGAAATGGTTTCTGCTCAGTCGGGTTGAATGGGTTGGCCGGGTCGGGTCAACTCGACCCGGTTGACCCGATCGAGCAGAAAAAGAACAAAATTAACCCCAAAATAGCCCACATTTTTCAAAATTGACCTCAAAATTGGACTCAGGGGTATCAAAATTATTCAAAAATGGCATTTTTGGTCGACAATTTTCAGTAATTATGCAAAAACCTCAAATTTTCAATTTGACCCGAGGATCCGTTTTGCAAAATCCAAAGTCTTAGGGTCCTTTTTTGCAAAACTTATCGCCACCATTGGATTCAGAAGGTCAAAATCTAGGGGGTGACGTCACCCTATTTTCAATTTAGTCCCCAAAAAATTTTTAATTTCATTTTTAGTGATTTTAGGGACTAATTTGAAAAATCATAAATTGTATTTTGGTCCTTTTTAGCGAAATTGGACAATTCTGAGGGCTTTTGAACTCGATTTTAATTTTTAAAAATAGAGGAGGACGATACGACTCTAAAAATGTAAAAATGGAAAATTAAAAAGCTAAAATGGAATTTCTAGAATTATTTAAATAATCTAAAAAATTAAATTAACAAAGAAAGCCTAGGTTCCAAACTTAATTTTTCAAACTTTATTCATCCAAAATGTAGAGAAAATTAAATTAAAAATATTGACTATTTTTGGATAATTTTCTGACTTGAAATGGTATTTGTTTATTAATTTGTTTATTATTTTTCTAATTTCTGAAAATATTAAAAATAAAAAAAAATAAGGAAAATTATTTTTTTGCTGAAAATTAGTTCCCTAGGCTAGGCTGAGGTCCTCAAAGTTGACTTTTCAATTTTCTCACTTTTTATTTGTTTTTTTTATGAATTTCTGAAAATAAAGTGGAGAAAAATATGAAAAATAAGGAAAATTATTTTTGCTCAAAATTGGTTCCCTAGGCCGAACCAAGGTCCCCAAAGTTGATTTTTCAATTTTCTCACTTTTTATTTATTTTTATATGAATTTTTGAAAATAAAATGGAGAAAAATATGAAAAATAAGAAAAATTATTTTTTGCTCAAAATTGGTTCCCTAGGCCAAACCAAGGTCCCCAAATTTGATTTTTCCAATTTTATGAATTTTAATGGATTTTCTAAAAATTTTGGAAAAGAAAATTGGCCAAAAATCAAGTGTCAATATTTGCCAATTGTTTGGAACTCATTCTATAGGTGTTATATGTTTTTACAGATGGGAATTATAAGGGGTGGAGTGTTTGACTAACCCATTTGTTTTATAGGCTCGGTGTTAGGATTGTTTAATTTCTCACATTTTTAGAAGCGCTGTTTTGATACCAACTATTGTGCATTGATTGCATATTCTGAGGATCACGAAACCTGCACACACAAGCGCCTAAACCCAAGTCGTAAAATTTTCCTAGGTAACCATAAATAGGGATCGAATATGCAAAGCTCTTGCGTTTGATTGCCCTTGGGTTGACCATATTTGATCCCGTTCATTATCTGAATTGACAATTCTTCTCACTTGATGTTTGATTGCACTTGAGGGTAAAGTTGTCGACTCAGCTAGTGGGAGCCTTTTTAGGTCCATACCTATCTCTCCTTTTTATTTTTTAGAGTCCACTCCTCACTTGTCTCATGCGCATGTGAATTGGATGGTTAGTACACCTAAAATAAAAAAAAAACAAAAGATCTTGCTAGTGAAGTTTTCTTACCTTGAACTTGTAATTAGTTCTGCATATTTTAAGTGCTACATACCATGCATATCATGCATCACATCATAGAAAATCTATCTACCTTATTATCTGATTTGGGGCACCCTTAGTATTTGCCGCACCCAACTTTAATCTAGAATTTCAGATGTTGTATTTCCGCATCATCCCTCGTCCCCTCTAAACTTGATGTATTATGGATCTTTTGGTATGTATCTGCACATTTTTCAACTTTTTTTGAGGTTTTTAGTAGATTGGTGTGGCAACGGCTTTTATTCCAATGTTGGGCGATTCTAGCCAATTGCATATTTCCTTCGAAAGAAATCTGGATTAAAATTCCTTGATTGACTTTTTTGGTCAAATAAGAGTGTTTAACCCTTATTTCACCAATAGAAAATATGGAATTGGGCTAGTGCATTTACATCGCATACGGATTCATTTTGCATTATAACCCGTGACAATTAATTTTAGCACATTCTTGCATATTCAAAAATAGATGGAGAAATTGAATATCGAAGTCATCTCAGTCCCACGCAAGGAGCTCACAGCATGGTGAAGCCGCCTCAACGCAGATAACCAGGCCTACATTGGAGAACGCTTGGGGCGTTTAGTTGATCTCATCAAGGTGGACTACCAACTTGCCCTTTGACTTTCGAGGATTGGAGATTACACCCACCCTCAAGGAGTATACGGCCATCATTGGAGTGAAATTTGATGACCACATTGTACAGTCACTATTAGGTAAGGATTCTACCATAGCCCTATCTAAATTCCTTCACTTAAAAATCACCGAGATTGAGAAAATTCTCAAATCCAACTTTGGTAAGTTTACCCTCTCATTTCTCTATAACAATTACTCATCACTCCCAATCAAAACTGGTCTTAAACTGGCTAGAATCTTCATCCTGGCTCTTTTCGCTTTCGTCCTATTCCCTACTTTTGGGACCACATTCGATCCTTCCATAGTTCATGTCACCAAACAAGCATGTTATTGCTGGAACTGTTCCTACATGATTTTAGCTGAGACTTTCTTTTCCTTGAGTCGTTTTCAATTTACCCAAAGGGGCACTTTCCAAGCCTCCAATGGCCTTCTCTATATGTAGTTAACTTCACACATCAAGACCTTTAATCTACGTGTCAGATGTTATGAAATTAGCCAACATATCCACCCATTGGGATCCTTCCTGAAGTATCAATCCTCTATTGAAAAACTGTCCTTTAAAGATTGGATGAAACTACTAGGAGACTTAGAGCTAAAACAATTTTGCTGGCGACTACTTGGGCCCAGGATCTTAGAAGCCTGTATCACGAGAATAGATGGGAACTCTATCCCCTTACTAGCCTGTACAGGTGGAACTGACAATCATCCTATCAGGGTAGTAAGATATTTTGTATGTTACAGGAAGTCTCGCCAGCAGTTTACCCCGACATTTTCGCCTTCAATTTGCCTCAAGGCGAGCTCACTAAGGAGACTAAGACACTGTACCAGGCCAAGATCCATCTCATAATCCACACCTTGAAAAACTCCCCACTACAGGACGTAGAGTGGCCAGATTACCTGGACGAGGCGATGATCGTCCACCAGGCGTCCAAGGAGTACATCAAGCTATTCAAGGAATACCGACAGTCTATGGTGGAACCATACGTATTTGACTACATTGTCCCCTACCTGCTCGGAGTGGAGCTATACATACCAGAAGACATGGGATCGCTGCCAGCTAAGGAGGACGAAGACTTGCTTATGTAGGACTTGGGTGGATCAGAGATCACCGAGGATTCCTTAGCTTCCAAGCACCTCCGGACTGCATAAACGATTTCCCTATTAAATTTTGATGTTGTCTTCAATTGTAATAAGCTTGTGATATTTGCATATATGATCATTCATCATGATTTTCTTAGGTAAATAATTATCACGGGTTATTTGCCTTCTTAATAGTATGTCATTCACGTTTAATGAGTAGAAAGATCGTTTACATGAGGCTAAGACTCATGATTGAGTCTTTCCTCCAATTAACCACGTATGAAGATAGTATTGAGAAGGTTTTAAATTTCTGCACTTTCTCTCTCTACTTGCAGGTTTCTGACTTTACTATCTCTAAACAGGTGATATTTTGTAGTCACGAGGACTCGTAGTAAAACGAGAAAGCTGAGAATGGAGCATGAAGAGTTGACTCCCATAGTAGCTAATCTCGAGAACCAGATAAATATGATAGCTTCTATGATGGCAGAATGAAGGCGATGATGACTACCACGCAAGGGAAGTCCCCGAGTGCACCTGAGGCCAGTCCGCTTGCAAATACCAGTATATCTACTAGCTTAGACACCAACCAGATCGTGAGTACTAAACCTGAGAAGGAAGCGCTCCCTAAGACTACTCCGGTCATGGTTGACCTGGAAAGAGAGAAGAAAGAGAAACTTGCAGCTAGGACTAAGGAAAGCGCGAAGAGGCTGGCAAAGATCGAAGAGTGTCTTAGTAGCCAGGGATATGAGTTGATTTGATTCAACAAAATCTTACCGTTCGCCAAGATAGAAGTTCCAGCTGGGTATAAGGAACCTAAGTTTGTGAGAAAATACGATGGGAATGGCTGTCCCCGGGATCATTTGAAATACTACTTGCTTAAAATGGTGCATTATTCTAATTATGTCTCACTGCTGATGAACACATTCCAAGAGAGCCTGTCTGGTGCTGCACTGGCGTGGTTTATCGAGCTTGACATGGAAGAGTATGACAGTTAGGAAGACCTGGCCAAGGAATTCCTTCACCAATACAAGTTCAACATGGTTACAATGCCTGCTAAGAAAGACCTGTTGAGGATCCTGAAAGGAAGAAATGAGTCTATATGTACTTTTGCCCAAAAATGGCGGGTAATAGCTACCCAGGTCAAATCAGCCATCTCGGAGGAGGAGCTGGTAGTTCTGTTTCTAAAAACCTTACCGCTCGAGTACTTCAAGAAACTTAATACCTCAGGCTGTCAAACCTTCGCGCACCTCATCAAGGTGGTAGAACGTCATGAGTGGGCCTTAAGGGAGAAGCATATACGAGAGCCGTCATTTAAACGGCCTTATCCAGCCAGAAGGGAAAAGAAAAATGCAAGCGAAGTTGCCTTTGTACCGAACCTGCCGAGGCCAAAATAGTTTTCAGGATCTATCCCTACTCACGGTGGCTTGTCCGAGTTGACTTCAGAAAAGTTCGAAGCTAAGAGAAGAACCAGATCGTCTTTCACTCCATTACCTTGTCCTTTATCAAAGCTGTTACCTATGCTGCTGGAAGAGCGCCTACTCCCCAAAGAACCCCCAAGACTAAATTTGCCGAGATTCTCTAGGTTCGACGAGACCCAATCGTGCGCCTATCACATGGGTGTAAAAGGGTAAAACACTGATAACTGTCTCGTTCTCAAATCTAAGGTGCAGACGCTGATAGATGGAAGAGTATTGGAATTTGACAAAACGGAACCGAATGTGCAACAAAATCCCCTAACGGATCACGAGAGGGTAAACACCATATGGGATGAGAATAACATGGATGAGTTGGAATTCATGGTCAATGTTACTAAGCTATAAGAGGTGTTCGATCTAGCCGTTATAATGGCCACCTCAGGGATGTCGCTTGAAGCATAGCATTTTGATTACGATTCTGAATACATCGAAGAGGATGAGTTAATCGCTGTGATAGGATTAAAGGCCCCTTTTATAATCAAGCTGGACGAGGTAGACAAATAGGAGGACGCTGAGATTAGTTCCCTCGACCATGCGGTGATTTCTCTCGCAAAGCTTAAATTGGAGCAGAGGAAAGCGCAACATGATGAAAGAGTTGAAAAGATTGTGATAAGGGTCCCTCCACCAGCAGGTTATGATCCCAAAGCTGTTCTTTGGGATTACGGTACATGCGAGATAAGTGCCGTCATAAGATCTGATAGGTGCTACCCGCCAAGAAATGATAACCCAGAGAAGAGAGAGGTGTCAAAAGAGGACGCAGAGAGGGTGTTATCCATCGTGAGGACAAGTGAGTTTGAAGTAATAAAGCAGCTGAGGAAAATACCAGCTCAAATCTCCTTAGTCGATCTCTTTATCAACTCGGAAAAACATAAAAGTGCATTGATGAAAGTGTTAAATGAGGTGCACGTACCGGAGACAATCAATGAGGTGCAGCTAGAGGACTTGGTGGGGTCCATATTACTAAAGGACCATATTTCTTTCTCAGATGAGGACTTCCTGTAGATGGCTGGGCCTATAACAAGGCCTTGTACATATCAGCGAGGAGCCATGGCAAGCAGGTCTCCCACGTTTTAATTGGTAACAGGTCGGCGTTCAATATATGTCTGTTGGCCATATTGAGGAATTTGGGTGTAAATGAAGAACTCATCCGTACTTCCAAGGCCACTATTAGAGCCTTCAACGGTATGAGGAAAAGCGTGGTTAGGGAAATCGAGTTTCAGGTCATGGACCTCCCAAGCGCTTTTGGATTTCTTTTGGGAAGACCATGGATCCACACTGCATGTGCAGTACCGTCGAGCATACACCAAAAGGTTCGGTTTGTGGTTGACGGGAAAGCGATAACCGTGCATAGAGAGATGGATTTCACTATATATTAGAAGAGCATGGTCCCATATGTGGAGTTGGAACCCAAAGAAGAGGCTAGCTATCATTCTCTCGAGTTGGTGGCAGTCATGCATTCACCTCCTGGAACCAAAATGAGGGCTCCTGCGCCTTTCAAGTATACTCTCGGACTTGGAAAGATGCTACTGGCTTATAGTTTTATCACTGGACTCAGTCTAGGAAAGAATAGTCAAAGGATCCGCTTGCCGCTGCAATTGGACACCAATGAGCACCGAACAAGACTAGGATATACTGGTGAATCCAATAAAGGTCTTACTTCCAGAAGCTGTCATGGACGCCGAGGCCATCATAGGAACCGTGGAAGTCGAGGAGGCATAGTTAATTCATTCATTGGATCCAAAGCTTGGAAAGGAAAAATTAACGTGATCGGGAGTTCGTTAGGTCAGTATTTCTCCGAGCACCCCAAGATGCTAGCAGATGAAGCCATTCAAGGCACAGCAGAGCCTGACATGTCCAACCCATTTTTAGAGGATACCGTCGATGTCATCATTGAGGGGTTTGACGAGGACTTTATCTCGCTTGAGTAAAGAGGCTCTTTCTTTCCCTTCTCTTTAGTGCATTTCAATTCCTACACTTAGATTCTTGCATTGCGTTTGCGTGTAATTTCCTTTTCTGGTGTTGCATTTTTCTTTCTTGAAAAACGCACTTGGATTTCTGACTGTTGGTCCAAGTAGTATATGCTGTAATGCGGTCTGTTTTTCATCTAATAAAAGTCCCATGCATTTTCTAAGGAAATGTGGAATAATAAATCGGCCCGATGATGACACTTGACTTCGAACCTTTGAAGCTTGAAGATTGATATGCCACATGATTCTTGTTTTCCTAAAAATATTTTAGGGGAACAAGGCCGTTTGATGAAATGATAACCAGTTCCCCTCCTTTTCCTTTATTTCTAAAAAAAACATCTTTCAAAATGTTTTTTGAAAATTCATGCATTTTTATTAGTACCAACAAAATACTAATCATGCTTGTAACATTTCAGGCATACCATCCTCCATATGCATGACAGGTTATTATGTGGCTCAGACCATACCGATGACTTCTCTTATGCGATTGAGGAGGAATGTGATGACGATACCAGAGATATCAATAGGGATTGGAGCAAATATGAGGAACATAAACCCTTGATCGTAGAGGACACCGTTACAGTCAATCTGGGAGATTCTGAGAACCTGAAAGAAGAAAAAATCCAGAGAAGGCTATCTTCGTTAGAAGCATCTCAATTTACTAAACTCCTCAGAGAATATTAGGATATATTTGCCTGGTCCTATGTAGACATGCCAGGTTTAGATTCAAGTATTGTTGAGCATTCGTTCTCAACAGATCCAAGTGTTCCCGCTAAGAAACAAAAACTTCGATGCACGAAACCAGAGTTATCTAAAAAGATCGAAGAAGAAGTCATGAGTTGCTTAAAGTGGGGTTTATTGAAGTAATTTCTTACCCCGAATGGGTTGCCAATATTGTCCTTGTGATGAAGAAGGAAGGAAGGGTCAAAGTTTACGTGGATTACCGCAATCTGAATAAGGGAAGCCCGAAAGATGACTTTCCTCTCCTGTATATTGATGTCTTGGTCGATAGCACCGCTGGTTTTGAGATGTTCTCATTTATGGATGGATTTTTCGGGTATAACTAAATCCTTATAAAGGAGGAAGACAAAGCCAAGATCTCGTTCATAACACCATGGGGCATCTTCTGTTATAAGGTCATGCCATTCGGCTTGAAAAATGCAGGGGCAACTTACCAAAGGGCCATGGTGGCTCTATTCCACGATATGATGCATAAGGAGATAGAAGAATATGTCGACGATATGATCGCAAAGTCTAAGCTTGAAGATGACCACGTCTAGATACCAAGAAAGTTGTTCGAACGACTTCGAAAGTATAGATTGAAACTAAATCCCACTAAATGTATATTCGGGGCAATATCGGGAAAGTTTCTCGAGTTCATGGTGAGCAACCAAGGAGTTGAAATCGACCCTTCTAAAGTCAAGGCGATATTAGACCTGGGGATACCCACTACAATCAAAGAAGTGAGGAGTTTGTTGGAGAGGTTAAACTACATCGCCAGGTTTATTTGTTAACTCTCTGACGTTACGAAACCATTCTTTAAGCTGCTAAAGAAAGGAGCCAAGGTGAAATGGGATTTTGAATGTTATCAAACACTGGAGAAGATTAAAAGTTACCTTATCTCACCACCAGTTTTGGTGACTCCCGTTCCGAGTTCTCCGCTAACCCTATATCTCACTGTTCATCAAGAATCCTTAGGGGCTCTGCAAGCTCAAACAAGCCTAGAAAATGGTAGGGAGCGGGCCATTTATTATCTGAGCAAGAAATTTACTACATTGGAAATGAATTACCCCGCAATCGAGAAAACTTTTGTCGCATTGGTGTAGGTGCTACACAGATTGAGACAGTACACCCTTCATCACCACATAGAGCTAGTTACGGAGAACGACCCGATAAAGTATCTCCTAGAAAAGCCAGCCTTAATTGAGAAACTGGCTAAATGGTAGGTCCTCCTGTCAGAGTTTGACGTTAGGAGTTCGATTGAGAAATCCGTTAAGGGACTATTCATAGTGGATATGTTGGCCGAAAATGCCCAGGGATTCAACATCCCGAGTCACGAGAAGGTAAAATATTATATTTCCAACTTGTTCGAGGATAAATGGATAATGTATTTTGATGGCGCCATAAACCTCGCAGGACCTAGAACTGGAGCAATTCTAATATTTCATGAAGGACAACATTATCTAGTTGCTGTAAAACTAACATTTCCGTGCACCAACAATATTTCTGAGTATGAAGCATGCATTTTAGGGCTACAGCTAGCCCTCACTATGAAAATAAAGAAACTGCAAGTATACGAAGACTCCATGCTAATCATTTTGCAAACTCAGGGTAAGTAGAAAACTAAAGACTCTAAGCTCATCCCTTATCAGTGGTTCTTAGAGGAAATGATGGAGGAGTTCGAAGAGATCGATTTCGAATACCTGCCAAGAACCCAGAATAATTTTGCGGACGCCTTGGCTATTCTATCATCTATGCTGCAGGTGACAGAAGGCTTAGACATCGAGCCGTTGAGGGTCGACATCATTAAATAACCAGCTTACTACATAGCAATTGAGGAAGGGTTTGATGACCAACCCTAGTATCATAACATCAAGAATTACTTGCTGAAGGGAGAATATCCTCTAGGGAGCCAAATGGGAGATAGAAAGTACATAGCCAAGATGGCTACCAAATTCTTCTTCAGTGGTCAGACACTGTACAAGAAGTCATTTGATTCAGTATTATTGAGGTGCTTAGACGCTAAAGAAGCAAACTTGCTTATGAAGGAGATCCATGAAGGAGAGTGCAGACCACACATGAACGGCCACCTCCTCGCTAAGAAGATCATGAGACTCGGTTACTATTGGATGACCATAGAGTTAGATTGTAACTCGCACATGAGATCCTGCCATCAATGTCAGGTATATGGAGACAAAATCAATGCTCCCCTAAATAAACTTCCCCAGATGTCTAAAGCCTGGCCGTTTTCTATATGGGGAATCGATATGATTGGGCTAATTAACCCTATTGCTTTAAATGGGCATCGTTTTATCTTGGTGCAATCGGTTACTTCACCAAATGGATCGAGGCCAATTCGTATGCCAATGTCACAGCTAAGAGCATTGCGAGGTTTATTAAAAGGGATATCATCGCAAGATACAGGATGCCCCAAGCCGTCATTACGGACAATGGCTCCAATCTAAATAACAAGGTGGTGAACGACCTACTAGATCATTTCAGGATCAAACGCCATAATTCTTCTTCTTATCGCCCACAAATGAATGGAGCTGTGGAAGCGGCGAACAAGAATATTAAGAAAATCATGGCTAAGACTGCAGAGAACTTTCGAGATTGGCATGAAAGGTTACCATACGCGTTAATGCCATACCGAACTTCGATTCGGACTTCAATCAGGACAACATCTTATTCTATGGTATATGGCATGGGGGCTGTTCTTCCTGTAGAAGTTAAAATCCCTTCTTACGAATTTTAGCCCAAGCTGAACTTTCAGAGGCCGAATAGACTCAGCAAAGACATGAGCAGCTGAACTTGATTGATGAAAAGCGATTGAAGGCTATATGTCATGGACATGCATATCAAAAGTGGGTAGCTAAGTCATTCAACCACAAAGTGAAGCCCAGAAGCTTTACAGTCGGAGATTTAGTCGTGAAGAAAGCGCTCCCTAGTGTCTCCCATCTCGAGGGTAAGTTCACACCGAATTACGAGGGTCCGTACTCAATACAGAAAGTTTTACCTAGCGGCACTTTGATTCTCTCAAATATGGATGGAGAAGAATTAGTAATTCCTATAAATACAGATGCTGTTAAGAAAGACTACCCTTGAATAAGATAAGGATTTGATCAGTTCTCGTACCTCGCTGGTGTCTGAGTCACATTGAGACCCACTACATACATTTATGCATACATGCATACACTTGCATTACTTTTTCTGTGTTGCAGGTACAACAAGAGAAATCCCTAGATGGAGGAAACAACTCAAATGACGTTATCCAGACCAAAGGACTAGGAAGAAGAGGAATCCATGAGACAAGTTACCAGTTGGTACGCCCAGTTCGTAATCAGGGGTAAAAGTTGTATCGTTCCAGTTTCTTGATGCGAAAATGGACACCAACTCATGAAATATTTTATTTTTCTCAGGGACCTCCAACCACTGTGGGCAGGTAAGTATTCCTTACCTTAAAACTTTCCAGTCTACCACATTATAATGATCAGTAAATCGCATCATCGACGAAATTCATGAGGTAACTTCATCTGCTTTCTCATTTAAAAATCTTTGTGGTTACCCAAGAAAATCTTACACTTGCATGCGTCATGAATCCCATGTGAGAGCTAATTTTTGATGAAATAGAAATGAATTTCCAAATGAGAATGATTAGGCCTATCATACTGGAGTAAATCGAAATCTAAGAGGCCAGCCACGCCCAAACACGTCCCTACACACGTGAGAGATGAGTGAAAGAAAGGTGAGATGAAACCTTTGTCCATGAACGTAGGGACCATTTGCAGTGATTACATAGATTGAAATGACGAAGGGCACGTTCATTTCTTCATCCTAAACATGTAACGATTAGTTGCGAGCCCATTTGACCCTGTAAAGGGAGAATTCAAAAATAACCCTGTCAAGAACCACCTCACATTGGGGCAATTTGGAGGTTCATTAATTGTTCCCTTGGATAAAAGATCAAAGTGAGACTTTATTGTGCTAACTTATATCAACCTTTTTGCGGTAACTTCAGGTAATATCTCGTAGAGGTTTGAAACATCAATGTGAAGGAGAGTAGTTTATTTCTCTATCCTACACACTTTGCACTTTGATGAGCCAATTTGAGCCCTTAAATCTTCATTTCTAAACCCAATCAGTGATCGCTATCCTACACTGGGATAATGCACATGATTTGATGAGCCAATTTGATCCCCTGTGTTTGGTCTAGAAAAATTTTTGGGGACTGACAGAAGCAAGGCACTTGGTTAAGCAGGGCCAAAACCTATTATTCAAGAAAAGCTGTGACCCTTGAAAAACTGTTGAGAAGAAACGCAAATGAAAATGTCAAAAGGCAATAGGAATGACAAAAGCAAAGTGCCTGGTAAAAGCAAGGCCACAGTTCTTCATAGGAACAAAAGCCATGATACTCAGAATATAAATAAAACGTCGAAAGGAGAATCCATTGGCAAACAAGTAACAAAAATAAAAAAAGACTAGAACTTAATTGGAGACAAATGTCTAAGAGACTCTTGGGACTCATACGTGTAGATTTATCCCCAAAAGCTAAGGCGGATGGTAATGATGCAAAGGTGATCACCAATCTATCGTACCTTATATTCTAAAAATAGCGTTTTTGAACCTACCTCGAACCAACATAATAACCCATTCCGAAAGCCTCTCCTGATTGACATGTTTCAAATCAATACGGGATTTCACACAGGAAGCTACTGCCTAAAGGAGTAAGTACACTCCGGTCTTATTTGATTTTCAAGATTCTTGACTTGTAGACCTGAGAAGCTACTTTTAAAATTTTGATCCTTTTCTAAACCTCAAAATTTATATCCATTGTGTGAGCCTTTGACCAAGCCTACGTTACTGTCCCTTAAAAAACCTTCTATGATCAATCAGATCGTACACACTGCAAATAGTCTCGAAATTCTAGACATAAAGTTCGAGTGACAGTTTGAGTGTTTTTAGAAACCATCCTCAGAAAGAAAGTAAAATCTCTTAAAAGTTGATATCAGGAGAAGTCCTCTTTGATAAGTATACTCCAGTTGATAAGTCCGATCAAACTCATCTGGTGATTTCAAATTTATTGATTCAAAATTATCCTCACACGGGATTTTGATCATGTACGTAGGCTACAAGATGTCTTCGGTGACTATCTTATATCCCATCGCATTTATTGAAACAATTCTTCATGGCTCGTAGGAACATGATTTATTTTGAAAACTTGAAATATTCAAAATGTCAAAAATCCTTTAACTTTTTCTGTCTTGGCATAACAATTCAAGTTTGAGTTTTCGAGGATCCCTAGTCTCCCCAGATCCTAGAATGACACCCTTCATGGTAAGGTAAATTGAGTTTCAGCTTCTATAAAATCCTTAGTCTTCCCCAAATCCGAGGATGGTACCCTTTAAAGTAAGATAAATTGGGTTTGAGCTTCTACAGGATCCCTGGTCTCCCCAAATCCCAGAATAGCACCTTCGTGGTACCAAGTCCTTCCTATAAGCACTAAATGCTTTCTACAGGCATCAAAATCCTTTGTACATGTACCAAAGTCCTTTTTACAGGCACCAAAGTCCTTACAGGCATCAAGTCCTTTATACGGGCACTAAGTCCTTTCTACAGGCACTAAAGTCCTTTCTACAGGCACTAAGTCCTTCGTACATGTACCAAGTCCTTTCTACAAGCACCAAGTTCTTTCTACAGACATCAAAGTCCTTCGTACAGGCACCAAAGTCCTTTTTACAGACACCAAAGTCCTTTCTACAGGCACCAAATCCTTTCTACAGGCACTAAAGTCCTTCGTACATGCACCAAGTCCTTTCTGCATGTACCAAGTCATTTCTATAGGCACTGAAGTCCTCCGTACAAGCACCGAAGTCCTTCGTGCAAGCACCAAAGTCCTTTTTACAGGCACCAAAATCCTTTCTATAGGCACAAAGTTATTTTTACAGGCATTTTGGCGGTAGGTCCCACATTGGATGAACCATTTTCAAAAGTCCTTCATATAGGTACCAAGTCATTTTTATAGGCATTTTCATGGGGTGACCTACCATACGGGTCAATTCTTAATCCAATTTCAATCAATGGAATCCTTTCATTAGGAACTCTGCTATGGGGTGACCTACCATACGAGTCAGATCTTAATCCAATTTTAATAAGTAAAATCCTTTCATTAGGAATCTACCATGAGTTGACCTACCATATGGGTCAATTTCAATCAAATTTTAATCACTAGAATCCTTTCGCTAGGAATCTATCATGGGATGACCTACCATACGGTTCAAATTTCAATCAAATTTCAATCAGTAGAATCTTTTCGCTAGGAATCTACCATGAGGTAACCTACCATAAGGGTCAAATTTCAATCAAATTTAAATCAGTAGAATCCTTTCACTAAGAATCTACCATGGGATGACCTACCATACGGGTCAAATTTCAATCAAATTTAAATTAGTAGAATCCTTTCGCTAAGAATCTACCATGGTGTGACCAACCATACGGGTCTAGGTTTAATCACCCTGAGGTTTTCTTATAACAAATCGTTAGGTTTTCCTTCCCTTTTCAGCAGAGCAGTCAACAACCGTGAGGCAAACAGGTAAATTTCAGATAAATCCCTTACCTCTCTATCTCTACCTCACTTCATAGGTGCCTCCTCAAGCCAGATCTGAATCAGAACTTATACAGAGAGGTGCTAAAGATCACATGTCACGACTCTTTTTATTCCCTTAGGTTGAGCCGATTAGGATTCAGACGTCATCTTGTCTTTAAAATGAACCTTTACCAAGCTTTCTTTCAAAGAGGGACAGCTATTGATACCTGATTTTTAATCGCCTTTTCTCTTTAAAATTAATAAAAAAACTCCATAAAAATTATAAAATTAAAAAAATAAAATTTAGAGACCTTGGCCAAGCTTAGGGAATCGATTTTGATCAAAAAAATGATTTTTCATATTTTCGGTATTTTTCAATATTTTTATTTTCAAAACTTAAAAAAAATCAATTAAAAATGAGAAAATTGCAAAATCAACTTTGGAAGCTTGGCCAAGCCTAGGCAACCATTTTTGAATAAAAATAAATTTTCATATTTGTTTTGTATATTTTTATATATTTTAGAAATTAGGAAATTATTTAATAAATAATAGCATTTGAGGCCACAAAAATACAAAAAAGGAGTCAATATTTTTCTTTTAAATCTCTTTTCATGTTGGTCATCTTAAATTAGAAAAATTCAATTCAAGGTCATGTATTTCTTCATGAGCATAATCTCGAATCGGGCCTAAAAATCCATTTTGAGTCAATTTCTTTTCATTTTTTACTTTTAGGAGTTGTGATATTGTTTTCTAATATTTCAAATTTCCATCTTGGCCCAATTATACCTAGAATAACTCAATTTCGCAAAAGGTTTTTAATTGAATTTTACCTTATTTTCAGTGGTAAGAAATGAGCTTAAATTTGACAAACGATTGAACTAGACATGCGGTAAATTTCGACCAAGCATAGAGGAGGCGTGTCGAAAATTGTGAGGAGATTTGGACTTAAAGAAATATTTTTCCAGGAACTGAATTGCAAATACTTAAAATCTCAAGGGCTAGAATGCAAATGTCTAACACTTGAGGGATTATTTTGTAAATAACAAAATGAAGAGTTAGTGGAGAAATTAGAATAGAGAATGGAAAATGGAGAAAAGGAGATGGAGAAGAGAAGATAAAGAAAATAAGATAAGAATGAGCTTGGGAAGGGGATTTTTTGGAGAGAAAATTTTAGATGTTTGAGAGGGTTTTGGGAGATTGAAGAAAAACTTGAGAAAAAGAAAATACCAAAAAAAATGTCACTCACATGCATTCCATCTAAATAGTGAAATACAAAAAGAGAACACCCCGCTAGAGTCTTAGGAGTAAATCAAGCATGAGTTGTCGAAATTAAGATATCTATGAAATTAAGGTACCGAAAAGACATTAGTTTTAATCAACTGATATAATCAAGTCCCCGAACTCATAATCTCTGGTTCGTACAAGTAATTTAGTTCTCCCGCTAATTTACTTAGGTTTCTATTCAACCTATCAAAATGATTAGTGGCGACTCCAAATTCTAAAATCATTCGAGCAAAAACCAAAGTTGCGATTTGGTAGGGTTTAGGAGGGTCCGTATTAGGTTAGTTAATTTAATTAACCAGATAATCCATTAATCTGAGAATTTTCTACCGATCAAAAAATGTTTCTAGTTGCGACAGTACCCTATGCCAGACGGTAAACAAAGAATGGAACTGAGCCGAGAGCTAGGACTGGAGCTTTCGTAAGTCAAGTTTTGGTTTCAGAATAGGCGAACTCGAGTAAAAACTCGTCATGAGCGCCATGAAGCCAAGTTTCTTAGAGCAGAAAATGAAAAGCTCAAAGTAGAGAACAAGATGTATAAAGAAGCTTTTGACTTTGTTACCTGCCCTAACTGTAATAACCTCCTCACCCTCGACGAAAGGCAGTGTTTGAGGATTGAAAATGCCTATTTAAGAGGTGAGTTAGATCAGTTCATAACAGGATCAAGTTCTGTTTGAGGGAGGCACGAAAAGACCGAGACTATAAGGTCAACATTGATGCTTCCCGAGAAAGAAGAGATGTATCACTACCAAGCAAGTGGTATTAGCGACGAGCTCACCACCATGATCAACCAGTTCGATGTTGATGAAGCACTGGGGCTATAATGTACACATCGAGAATATATCTCGAAGCTGGTGATCACGAGTCCTTCAACATGACCAATGCGTACCAGATCTGGAACGAAGCTAGCTGATCATTGGAGAACCCACAAAAGAAGCCAAGCCAATCCTGAACGAATATATTTCGTTCCCCTACGTGGGATATTTTCTATGTTTATAGATGTCTGGCTTTAATTTAGAAGCAGAAAGTAGTAATTTACATTTCTCCTATTAAAAGCTTGAATCCGTCACTTCACCAAACTCGCGAAATTAATTGTGACTAAAAGTCCGCGAGAACCCAAAGGGTAACTCCGTATCATTCGACTGAAGACCATGACGGTTGTCGACACTGAAAGTCCCAAATGCTTCACTTCACCCATGCGTTTCGTTATATAGGGGCAAAGTCAGAGACGAGTCACTCCTTGACTTAAGGAGTAGACTCTCAATTTATTCGGTTTATCCACATTTCCAGAGGCAATTCAAATTCTCATATTCTTGAGAAATTCTCTTTCATACTTTCACATTCTAAAAAACATGTGTGATGCTAAAAATTGCCACATCTGCATTGTATTTACACATTCCATGACTCATGCATGACTCTTTTACGTGTTTAATTTTGCCAATTCTGACTTGGGACATAAACTATACATGATGCATCGAATGTGTGAAATGGGGCATGACGGGATGATGAAAGGCAAGTCATTTCCATACACATCCTAGTCCATAGTGAGTCGTGTGCTAAATAGGTTCCGCATTCCTCGAAGCAATGGGTTTTCTCGCGAAATGTACGATAGCCGAAGGGTAGAAGGCGATCATTTCTCTATTCCAAACACTATAGGTGACCATCGACAACCCATTTGAATGGTGGTTTCAGTTCATAACCTTTGTCAAGAACCACCCCACATCGGGGCCAAATAGAGGTAGTCCTAGGAATACCACGAGGTAAATGGTTAGAAATTTTCTTGCTCGGACTAACATCAATTTTCGAGTGATTCTTCACTTTCAGCCTCGTATGGTAATTCATGTGCCTTAGTATGACGAAAAGCGTTCATTTCTCTATCCGATATATTATTTTCCCTTACATAGCCTAATTAAGCCTGCATAATCGTTTCTTAAAACCCCATTCGTGATCATTGCTCATTCCAACACGAAGATGGCGCCACTTCAAAGCAGAAGAACTCAGAAGAAATAGGTCTGCATAGAGTTCCCAAGTCAACTCTTCAAGAGTAATTTTTGATACACATGTGTATAACGGCACAATCTTCGAAAATTCATTTAAAAAAAGGAGAGGAAGAAAGTTAATCCCGGACATGAAAAAGCAAAGTGCCAGTCAAAAGTAAGGCCGATGCCTATTCAAATCAATGTTTATTGTTGAACGCCTTTAGAAACCTAATGAAAGTATAGTGTCCCCTCTTGTAAATCCCAAATGGGATCTGGTTGCTAGAGAAAAATACTCCGAATGAGTCAAAATAACGAATATACTCAATTGAAGTTTACACCGTTCGAAAGCGACAACAGTATCAACAGGAGTTGACACCTTACTCATACAACAACGATGTCTTTTGAGGACTATACTAGAGGGTCAAGACTAATGGCAAAGATGTGATGATCACCAACGTCAAACCCACCCATGTATCTTTTAGGCCAAAATAAGCAGTCCTCGGTCCTCAATCTTAACTTATGTTACAACCTTTAAAAGTATTTTCTGATTAAGGGGCTTGAATTAACGTAGAGTTGAATGATTTTAAGCATCGCTCGAAAAGGTACGAGCAAGATTATTTCTCTCATTTTTGCAGGGTTCTTGACTTGTAAACCCGAAGTAGACGTTGAAGACTTTTTTTGTCAACGGCCTTGGCTCAAAATAGTCCTCTTTGTTAAGCCTTTGACCCAGCATACATTATAGTTCTAATCAAGATCTCCAAATTGGCTTGATCATACCAATTACGAGATTACTCAGACCCTTGCTGAATGCGATGATTGTGAGATTGAGTGATCTCCTTTTGATCCTGCAATCAGGATGAACATCTTTTCTCGAGAGTGAGAGAAAGCCCTTTCGGACTGAAGTTCCCCATTTAGATTATATTCGAGGTATTCATACTATGATAACCTCATTGAACAGAATTGGTATTGCAAACTTGACAGAATAGTTGTGCATGATCAACATTTTGGTTAATTGCATCATGAGTTATTACACAGATCGCTTCTAATCATCGCAAACTTAGCTGAATAATTTTGCATGAACCGATGAATTCATTGATGAAAGTGCTTGCACATGTTACCTTTGACACTGCCTGACAGGTAACACATTCTCGATGTTCAAGTTACCTTTCAAGGTCTCGAAATTTGCTCGACGATTGATGAATGAACAAGCCTAGTTGGCGAGAAACCACCAGGCATTTCTTCCAGATCCTCGGGTAAGTATATCTTCAACCTGAACCTTTCAAGGGAACGAATTCTGACAATTGTCAAGGTGCTCGAATCTAGTGCAGCACATACGATCATTCAGTGAACAAGCAAGCATGACATAGTCAACTTGTCTATGTTTTGATCATTAACTCAGAAGACCCTGGTAACTCTTCTAAACCCTTTTGACTCATAAATGACATGTTCTCATGAGGCTTTCATCAGTTCATGATTGACCCACTCTAGTGTTCTTAATCTCTGCCTCTTTGGCATATTTTTAAAGCGACAAGAGAATATAATATTGGGTTTGAGCTTCTGTAAGATTCCTAGTCTCCCCAAATCCCAAAAATGGCATCTTCCAAGTTGAGTTAAATCGAGTTTGAGCTTCTGCAAGATTCCTAGTCTCCCCAGATCGCAGAATGACACCCTTCATAGTAAGTTAAAATTGAGTTTGAGCTTCTACAAAATTCATGGTCTCCCCAAATCCTAGAATGACACCCTTGATGCTAAGTTAAAATACGATTTGAGCTTCTACAGGATTTCTGGTCTCCCTAAATCCCAAAATGGCACCCTTCATAAAAAGTTAAGTTGATTTTGATTCCTAGTCTCCCCAAATTCTAGATTGGCACCCAAAAATTATTTTTTAGTCAATACCCCTTCTTTCTACCCAAAAAAGGGGTGACATTTAGGACAAGCCATCTCTGGCGCCCTTCCATTGGAAACCCCAATACGAAACGATCCATTTCTAAGTCTTGAGTTGCACGCATCACATGAACGAGCCCTTTTTGTAAGGTATACTGTCTTTAGAGCCCTTCCATTGGAAACCCCAATATGGAATGGTCCATCTTCAAGTCCTGAGTTGCAGGCACCACATAAACGAATCATAGAGCCCTTCTATTGGAAGCCCTAATATGAAATGGTCCATTTTCAAGTCCTAAAAGCACCACATGAACAAGCCCTTTTCGTAGGGTATATCGTCTCTAGAGCCCTTCAACTAAAAACCCCAATATGGAATAGTTCGTTTACAAAAATCCTTCTTACATGTACAAAAGTCCTTTATACATGCACAAAGTCCTTCTTACAGGCACACCTTCGGCAGGTCCCACATCGAGTGAACCATTCACAAAGTCCTTCTTATAGGCATTTTCTTCAGTGAACCCGACATCAGGTAAACCACTAAGTAGAACCCTTTCATTAGGGTTCTATCATGATACGACCCGCCATACGGGTTAAAATACAGGCGAATCATTTAAATAGGATAGATCGCCATTAAAGTCCTTTCATTAGGAACTCTGCCATGGGTTGACCTACTATACAGGTTAAATCTTAACCTCCCTGGAATATCCTCAGAATGAATCTTTAGGCGCTTGTTTGAAGAACATTCATATCAAGCAACAGCTATACAATAGGCAGGCAAGTATTAGGTAAACTCTCCTCTTTATCTCTCCCTCATTTCATAGGAGCATCCTCAAGCCGGGTTTGGATCAAAATTTACACAGAGGAATATTGAAGATCAAATGTCACAACTCGTTTTATTTTCCTAGGTTGAGTCGATTAGAATTCAGGTGTCATCTCGTCATTGAAATGAAGCTCTACCGAGCTTCCTCTCAAAGAGGGGCAACTGTTGACACCTGATTTTTAATCATCTTTTCTCTTTTAAATTTAATAAAAGAATCTATAAAAATTTGTAAAATTAAAAAATCAACTTTGGGGACCTTGGCTAAGCCTAGGGAACCAATTTTGATCAAAAAATGATTTTTCATATTTTCAGTATTTTTCGAGATTTTTATTTTTGAAAATTAATGGAAAATCCATAGAAATTAAAAACAAATTCAAAAATCAACTTTGGGGACCTTGGCAAAGCTTAGGGAACCAATTTTGACCAAAAATGATTTTTTTTATATTTTTAGTATTTTTTGGTATTTTCATTTTCAAAAATTAATAGAAAATTGTCGCGACCCTCCCGAGATTTCTGTATCCCGAGGGAGTTAATGGATTACTAGGCCCATCTTAAGATTTGGGCTTAGCTCGGGCCCTCCCAGGCCCATACCAAATCTCATCAGGAAAATTTTTAAATCGAGGTTGACCTTAGTGTGATTGGGTGACATCTAATCAATGTGCATGCCGTCGGAGTCACCACCAATCATTTTTGGTGGAGATCATTCGATTCTGTAAAAACCAGAGATCAAGATTCGACGATTTAGTTACGCCAATATTGCTATTAACGCCTTTTCGGTACCTAAGTTGAGTGATTTCTTAATCTAAGAGATTCATGCAAGTATTCTTTGAGTAAGGTAAATCCTAAAAAAATCTAAAGGATTCATGCTTCTTGACACCTGATTTTTAATTAATTTTTCTCTTTTAAAATTAATAAAAAAATCCATAAAAATTCATAAAATTGTAAAAATCAACTTTGGAGACCTTGGCCAAGCCTAGGAAATCAATTTTGACCAAAAAATGATTTTCCATATTTTTGGTATTTTTCAGCATTTTGTTTTATTATTTATTATATTTTATTTTGGAAAATTCATAGAAAATCCATAAAAAATGAGAAAATTACAAAATCAACTTTGGAAGCCTTGGACAAGCCTAGGCAACCATGTTTTGAACAAAAAATAATTTTTCATATTTTTTTGTATTTTTTAAATATTTTTTTTAAAAATTAGGAAAATATTTAAACAAAATTGCATTTGAGGCCACAAAAATATGAAAAAACAATCAGTATTTTTTCTTTTAATTTTCTCTTCATTTCACCTAAAGAAAATCCATAAAAATTAATCTGACTTAGTTACGCCAATAAAATTGCATTGTCCTCTCATAGTTCAAATTTTTCAATGGCTTGATGGCGCACTTTCCGTTGTTGCGTTCTATTTTCCGAATTCAACTCATCATTTACAGCATTTCTCCATGATACATTGTTGCATTCGTGAGACTTGCTAGTTGAACATGCAGGATCAATTTCGAAAGATGTTCTTAAGGATTGAAGTATTTGACAAAGATGGGAGGGTTTTTAAGCAAATTTTTATTCCAAGATCGAATTGAGCTTTAAGCTCGCTTTCACCATTGATGGAGCTGGATGAGGGTTGAGGGCCTCGTCACCTTATTCTTTGTCTATACGTTGCTTTCGTTTTTATACCAAAAAGAGAAAAATGCCAAATGGTAGAGAGTGGAGAAACTCATTAGTGCAGTTTCATGCAATCTGTTGGGGTGTATGGGGTTTAGTGTGGACGCCCATGTAGGGAACCACACCCCATGCCCACTAAAGATAACCGTCACTGAGCAATTATTGTGGGTTTTTGAAATACATTGAAAAGATATGTATCTTTTCAAGTGATATACAATCATCTCTCCTAATATAACGATCGTAAGTTTTCTCTCTGTCGACGAAGCAAACAACAGAGAACAGACGATATTCCGAGGGTTCTCGAATTGGCAAGGCCGACTCTTAATCTGTTAAACTCAAAAGGTACACTCTAAATCTTGTGACGTAACTTCCGATCAGTGCATCAACTATTCTGGGCTTGATCTTCCACTGCGATTTCTGAGAAATAAGTTTCCATCATTGGTATCAGAGTGTAGAGTTGTTGATTCCTGAATGCGTGTTTTTTATTTGCATTGAATTTGTTCATCGAAATTGAAAACGGTGTCGAGCATTTTTTTGAGTTACTGTTCATCAAGATTTTGTGCCCTAGAAGAAAATATCTTTTGATTATTTTTTGATAGAATCGAAGTGCTCGTCGATATGAGAATTTTGATATATTATGCGTCGTGAACGGAGGTTGGATGTGGCCGTAGTAGCCGCCGGAAGCCGTTGGTCTCCGGCGGCGTTTTTTTAAAAAAAATGGCAGTTTTGGCCGAGGTCGCCGCGCCGGCCATGACCAGGTCGCGACCGGCTCGCGGCCAGTTGCGACTGGCCCACGACCCGGCACGCGACCAGGTCGCGACCAGCACGTGACCAGGTCGCGACCGGCTGGCGACCCGGCCCGCATCCGGGTCACGGCCCAGGCCTCGCAGGCCGCGACCAGGTCGTGACCCATGCCCCGTGGGCCGTGACCCAAGCCACGGGCGCGTGTGCCCAGGCCACACAAAGCCTCTAGCCCATTAACCATCGATCGTTGACCCGTTGACCAGTTTGACCATGGCATTGACTTTGACCGTTGACTTTGACTGTTGACAAAAAAAAGAGGCCTATCTTTAGAGACTTGCATGACATTTAAATTAGCATTTTTTTTGTTACGATATGTTCGTAATTATTGCTTAAATGAAGGATTTTAGTAATCCACTTGGTTCTGTATTCGTTGCAGGAACAATGTCAACAAGACCAAAACCTAGTACAGGATTGCATAGGAGTAAAATGCAAACAGCTATAAATAGAGGTACACCTCAGCTAAGGCGAGAACGTAATAGAAAGATTGAGGAGTTGCGCAATTATAGATGGGATAATAACAGTGATATTATATCTCACGTAAAGATGGTCAACGGTATGATCCAAGAGATCATATGGAAAGGGCAAGAAATCAGTGCTGAACATGTGTTTTATGCATTGAGGAACACTATGCCTGAGGAATGGCATAGGATGATGCATAACATATGGATCACGTCACTTACAAGAAGTTCGTGCTGCATTTCTTGAACGAGTTCTTAAGGGTTGGGGCGACGAAGACATCATCACTTAGAATGAATGGGTCTTGGCGTAGACAGAATGCGCCTTGGCGTCAAACTAAGAAATTCTTGAAGGGTTTTCCAATATTACCTATTTGGATACCTGATTTGGTTGCAAACCCTCCTGATGACCTTAAGGACTCCCTTCCTTGTACGATATAGTGTACATGGGTTCATAGTCTAACTAAGAAAACGGAGATAACCCGTGATTATATTTAAATTTTTTTTTGTAGTTTTGATTTTATTTTATGTCTTGAACCATGTTGACCTTTTTATCTATGTAATGCAAACTTTTATGTCATTTCCATTCATATCATTTGTACATATTTCATGAAGTATTTAGTTACGAATGAAATGTAAATTTCTGTTTATAATACTTTAGTGGTATTATACGTTTTTTTTTTAAATTAGGAGTTCTAAATAGTTTGGGTAACTTTGAAAGAACTCAACATTTGACCTAAATGATTACATTAATGATAATTTCAAATGAGGATCCTTAGACGATGATTGGGAACTTAATGAACTTTCGACTTTAAGTCCTTACGTGAGATTATGCATTAATATAATCAGTTAGTGTAAATAGAATCCATAAATATTAGGCAATATTAATTCATGCAATATGTCTGAAACACCTCAAATTCAGATACAATGGCAACCGCCTCGAAGAACATTGTGACTGAGCTCAATAAGGGCAAGAAGCTGAATGGTGACAATTATGAGATCTGGAATATGAAAATGGAACCACTGCACAGCACAGGAGGGATAAGGAGGCCTTCGCTGCTTGGAAGAAGAAGAATTCCATTGCTCGCACTACGTTGCTGAGCAGTATGGATAATGATATCATGCGTGAGTTTAGACAGCATGAAAATGCGAAGGATATATAGGATGCATTGAAATTTAGGTTTGGGCAGACATCCGTCACTAAATTGAGGCAGTTCATCATTAGATTTGACACATATAAGATGCCACATGGGCATAATATGAAGCAGCATTTGAGGCGCATGTCGAACATGATAAGTGAGTTGAAGGACGTAGGCAGTGATCCACTCTTTGCCCCGCAGTTGGGAGCACATGAAAGTCAACCTGACCCATAACGAGAATGTTAAGACCTTTGAGGTTGCAATGGGCCACCTTGAGCTAGAGGAGGATCGCCTTCTGGCAAATAAGATACATACTGATGTCTATTTTGCTGGCACTAGTTCACATGGAGCTTCGAGCTGTAAGCGCAAGTATTCTGGAGGTTTTAAGAAGGGGAAAGGTAAAGGACCGGGACTATCTGATAAGAAACCGAAATTTGAGAAGCGTGACAAAGGGAAACGTCCCTTCAAGAAGAACATTTCTATGATGAAATGTTATAATTGTGGCAAGAAGGGTCACTTCGCTCGTGACTGTAGCGAGCCAAAGAAGGTAGAAACCCTTAAAATATTTGAAAGTATTAGTTACGTTTCAAGTTCTATATTTCTAACCGAATCTCATCCTTTGTGGACTGTAGACTTAGGGCCCACAGACCATGTAGCCAGAGATATGAATACCTTTGTGGAATTTCGACGAATTCCACATGGAGCTAGGTGGATTTATGTAGGGAATAATTCAAGAGTTGAAGTTAAAGGAGTTGGCACATGCCAACTTATCATGCGAGGTGGTCGCACTTTGTTCTTTCATGATGTTCTATATGCTCCAGAGATTCGTCGAAATATTGTCTTTGTGTTGGTTTTGGTTAAGCTTGATTTTTATATGAATTTTCATGAAATGGTGTGGATTTGTTGTTAGGTACAACTTTCTACAGATCAAGTTATTTTGTGGATGACTTTATTGTGTTGGAAGTTGAAAACACTAATGTGAATGTTTGTTATTCCCTATTCATATCTACTCATTCCAGTGATAATGATGTGAACATATGGCATGTAAAACTTGGTCATATTGGTCAACAGCGTATGAATAGATTGGCCAAAGAGGGCTTAATGGGTAATATTGAGAAAGTTGAATTGCCTACTTGTGAGCATTGCCTCGTGGGAAAAACAATTCGAAAGCCATTTGGAAAAGGAGCAAGGGCTAAATTTCCATTGCAATTAATCCATACTGACATCTGTGGTCCTATGAATGTTAGGGCAAGGCATGGGGCTGTTTACTTCATCATTTTTATATATGATTTTACTCGATTTGGATATGTCTATTTTATCTCCCATAAATCTGAAGTATTAGGTTGTTTTCAAAAATTTATGACCTTAGTGGAAAATCAATTAGATAAGAAAATCAAAGTATTGAGATCCGATCGAGGTCGAGAATACTTATCTGATGAGTTCAGAAGTTGATGTGATGAAAAGGGAATAGAAAGACAATTGTCTATTCCATATACTCCGAAGCAAAATGGTGTTGCAATGAGAAGGAACAGAACCCTAATGGAAATGGTTAGGTCTATGATGGCACAGGCTAATTTGCCTATCACTTTTTGAGGTGATGCTTTGTTGATTGCCGTTTATGTACTTAATCGTGTACCTTCAAAGTCAGTTTCTTCCACCCCATATGAGTTGTGGACAGGTCAAAAACTAGATTTAAGTTTTCTTAGACCTTGGGGTTGTGCTGCCTATACTCATGAGACCTCTCATAAATATGGAAAATTAGGTCCAAGAGGCAAAAAGAGTATCTTTATAAGATACTCAGAACACTCAAAAGAATATGTGTTCATAGGCGAGCATGACAATGGAAGTGTAACTGAATTTGAATCTTGAGATGTCACATTCTTAGAGAATGATTTTCCGAAAAAGGGTGAAATAGGTGAAGACTATTCCCTATTTGAAATACTGGATCAAGATAATAGGATAGTTAGATATAATGATCCAAGTGAGAGCAATGTGAGAAGTGGGGAGTTAAGTATTTATCAGTCTCAATTGCAATCACTTGATGAGTCGATTCCGCTATCTGATCCTAGTGGGAGCGTAATAGAGAATGAAGTACCTAGGGTACAATTTTCTCCACGACGAACAAGTCGCAAAAGCATTCCTCGTCCACGCTTCGAGATTGAAGGGGAAGCTTTCATGAGCACTCCACAAGATGAAGATGAGCCAAAGAATGTCAATGAGGCTTTATCTTGCCCTAATAAGGAAATATGGATGAAGGCAATGGAAGAAGAAATGGAGTCAATGAGATCGAACCAAGTTTGGGAACTAGTTGATCTTCCAAAAGGACGCAGAGTCATTGGGAACAAGTGGGTTCTCAAAATAAAGCGTAAGGCTGATGGCTCGATTGAGGGATATAAGGCTCGTCTTGTGGCGAAGGGGTATAATCAACAGGAAGGAATTGACTATGAAGATACGTTTTTTCCTGTTGTAAGATTCACCTCAGTTCGCCTTATTCTAGCAATAGTGGCCAACTTGGATATTGAATTGCATCAAATGGATGTAAAGACTGCTTTTCTTAATGGAGAATTAGAAGAAGAAATTTACATGGAACAACCCATTGGGTTTGTCACTAAAGGGCAAGAACATAAAATATGTCGACTTTTGAGATCGATATATGGTCTCAAGCAGTCTTCAAGACAATGGTATATACGCTTTCATAATGCCGTAACGGCATATGATTTTGAGATGATTCATGAAGATAATTGCGTATATGTAAAAAGATCCAAAGGTCATTTTGTGATCTTTTCATTATACATTGATGATATACTTATTGCTGGAAGCAATATGGAGTTTTTCAAGACAGTCAAAAGTTGGCTATCTTCTAATTCGAAATGAAAGACATGGGTGAAGCTACGTACATTCTTGGAGTTAAGATCTCGAGAGATCGTTCGAAAAGGTTGTTATCTCTTTCATAAGAGACATACATAAATAAAGTCCTTAAACGATTTCGTATGCAAGACTGTAGACCCATTGATACTCCTATTGCAAAAGGTGAAGGTCTGAGCTGTAGAATGTGTCCTAAGACTCCACAAGTGCATGAAAGAATGAAAAGTGTTCCTTATGCGAGTGCCGTTGGAAGCTTAATGTACGCTATGATGTGTGCTAGACCTGATATTTGTTATGCAGTTGGATTGGTGAGCAAATACCAATCCAATCCAGGTCCAGCACATTGGGCTGCTGTCAAGAGAATCATGAGGTATCTGAAAGCTACTGCTGACTATGCGTTGAGTTATCAAGGAAGTGATCTGCAACTTGAGGGCTATACTGCAGTGTAGGAGGGTGTCTGGCTTAAAAGATTTTTGGAACATTTATGTGTTATTGGCGAGGCCACAAGTCCAGTTTTAGTATACCGTGATAGCCAAGCAGCAATAGCTTACACCAAAGATCCCAAGTTCCATTGTAAGACCAAATATATAGACATTAGGTATAACTACGTTAAGGATGTAGTTGCACGAAAGGATGCGAACGTACAGTATATATCTACGCATAGAATGTTAGCAGATCCAATGACGAAACCGATTCCTAGAGATGTTTTCCATGGTCATGTGAAATCTCTTGGATTGCGTAGAATGTGATATACTAGATATTGTAATTTCCCTGATTGTTCAATATTAATGAAGTATGAGATAATTGCCTATGAATTTTTTTTATATAATATTTATGGATGTTAAAACTTGGTGCTTGTTGCTTCTGAAATCATATCATTAACGTAAGTGCATGCTATCGAACAAGTAATAAAGGGTAAATAGGGTTATCGATCCCACGAGGACTGATCAAAGACTTCTATTGAGTACTAAACTGTCTCAAACCACTACTATTCAGAAAATCTAAATTGAGGGATTCAACTAAATTAAGAAAAAAAACTAAAACACGCAAATTTAACTTGATTAGAACTTCACTGATAGAAAGCCTATGTCGCGACCTAAAATTCATTTTTAGGTTAATGGATTACCAGATTAATTAATTAAATTAACTAACCTAGTTCGAGCTCTCCCAAGCTCTACCAAATCGCAACTTTGATTTTTTTTCACATGATTTTAGAATTTGGAGTCGCCACTAATCATTTTTGGTAGGTTGATTAGAAACCTAAGTAACCTAGCGGGAGAACTAAATTACTCCTGCAAACCAGAGATTATGAGTTCGGGGACTTGGTTACACTAGTTAATTAAAACTAATGCCCTTTCGGTACCTTAATTCCATGGATATCCTATTTTGGCAACTCTCACTTGATTTATTCCTAAGACCCTAGTAAGGTGTTCTTTTTATGTTTTCACTTTAAAATGAAATGCATAAAGGGTATGAACGCAAACGTTGACATACAAATACGACACACAAATACAGACATACGAATATGATATACGAATACGTAGATATGCGAATACGAATACGTGCGTGACGTGCGAATGACATATGTACATGACATGCGAACGACATACGTACGTGACATGTGTATGAATACGATATGCATACGAGATAGACGAATACATATACGTGCGTTACATGCGAAGGACATACGTACGTGGACATGCGAATGATATGCGTACGTGACATGCGTATGAATACAACATGCATGCGGGGATAGACGAATACGAATACGTATGTGACATGCGTATGAAGACGCACGAATACGATATGTAACATGCATACATACACCATACAAATACGTGACATATATATGTGACATGCATAGTGATATGTGTATGTAAATACGTACATTTCGATTTTGCCCATAAAGGGCAAAGTCGTCATTTTGAAAAGATGGGATAAAACCCTCATTTTTGAAAAAGAGGGGATAAAACCCTCATTTTGAAATTTTTGATTTTTCTGAATGAATATGCATGGGTTAATAACATATCATAACAGACAAATGTGGATTTGCAAACGTCGCGTACGTGACGTGCATACGAGAACAAACAAATATGATATGTCTATACGAACATACGGATAACATAACAAACATACATGAGACATACTACATGAGATGCACATGAATGGCATTTTTTGTATTTTCAGATTTTCCATTTTTTTTTTGGTTTTTTGGATTTTCTACATTTTTTTTTGTATTTTGGATGTATTATAAAAGAATGCAAAATCACCCAAAGCAAATGAAGATGTGAAGAGAGAGCAGGTAAAGTAAAACTACCCTAAGGACAGTGAAAATAAAACCCGCAACTCGTCGGGTGAATAATTACAGACCAATTAAATAAAACCCGAGACATGATCGGGAATACAACAAAAATGGACCGGAATGGACATCGGTCAAACACCCGTCGGCAAGCCTCGTGGGTCGAGAGTACAACAAAACGGACCGGAATGGACATCGGTCATCCTCCAGTCTTCAAAGCATCGAGCCGAAAGCCAAATGAAAATAATGAACTTATCCAATCGGACATGCACAATCACCAATGAGTTAAGACAATTCAAAAACTCAAAGAGAGTTTAACACGTGCTGATTAAACTTCATTGAGACCATTTTTTACATTTTCCAATGCATTAACACAAAAAATACGAATTAAATCATACTGTCCATGAACATTCTTAGGGAGAAAACAGTAACCATAAAATACAAAAGAAATAATGAAATGTATGTAAAAATTCTGAGATTTTTTATGTGGATGGGAAAATGTGTCTTTGACAACTTTCATGTTTTACATTCTTATTGAAGAGACAATCATTTTCGTGTAGAAAATGGTCTTTCATGAGAGCTCAGCAGCAAACAAACAAATTTCACAGAACAGACATATTTCAGGATTAAGCTTAAATGGACACTCAAATCTCAAAATTAATGCACCAAACTTTCCAGTCTACTAAACAAGACCCCAATGAACAACTTTCATTTTTTGTGAAGTTTCAAAAGAAGACTCTAAACATAAGATAACTACAAATCAATATGACCACGCACAGAAAAACACTCAGACTCAAGGACGCCAACAGAATTGCATGATTTCATTAAATGCATTAAAAATATGAAACGTGCATGAATATTTTTGTATTTTTTATATGTTATGCATTAAGATCTTATGAACAAATGTCATGAAGAGGTCTTTATGAAACAAAGTCTAGAATAACCCATGGAAAATCATTTAGCGTGAAAGGTCAGATCAGAAAAATTCCATCTCAGGTTCTGATCACCATATTTCCAGATTTCTGCTTTCAATTTCGGGACCCTTTTGACATAGCAAACGACGTCAATTTTCGTGCCATAATATATCAAATCGAAGATCTCGAAGTCATCTACGAATGTTTAGTACATTTATTTTCGACATTTCATCATCTAAACACGAAAAATTGAGTTACCAGATAATTGCACATGCTGATGCGCCTAGAGCTCGTTGGAGATGAATCCGTCGCGTCGCCAAGGCTTGTTCCACGGCGGCGAATTTTTCTCTCTCAAAATTTTTTTCTCTTGAAATCTCTCCAAAAGAATTTTTTTTTTCTCCAGTTTTTCTTCAATCTCCCAAAACTCTCTCAAACATCCAAAATTTTCTCTCCAAAAAAATTCCCCTCTCAAGCTCATTTCTTCCTCCTTTTATAAATCACTCATTTATCTCCCATTTTAATTTTTCCATTAACTCTATCTCCCATTCTAATTTCTCCACTAACTCTTCTTCATTTTCATCTTCCCTTCTCCATCTCTATCTCACATTCTAATTTCTCCACTAACTCTTCTTCATATTCATCTTCCCTTCTCCATATCTATCTCCCATTCTACTAACTCTTATTCATCTCCATCTTCCCTTCTCTATTCTCATCTTATTTTCTTTATCTTCTCTTCTCCATCTCCTCTTCTCCATTTTCCTATCTTCATCTCCTCTTCTCCATCTTCCCTTCTCTATTCTAATTTCTCCACTAACTCTTCTTTTTGTTATTTACAAAATAATCCCTCAAGTATTAGGTATTTGCACTCTAGTCCATGAGATTTTAAGTATTTGTAATTCAGTCCCTGGAGAAATATTTCTTTAAGTCTAAATCTCCTCACAATTTTCGACACACCTATCGCATGTTGAATTTAAGCTCATTTCTTGCTATTGAAAATAATGCAAAATTTAATTAAAGCCTTGTTTGTAAAATTGAGTCATTCTGGGTATAATTTGGCCAAGATGAAAATTTGGAATATTAAAGAACAATGTCACAACTCCTAAAAGTGAAAAATGAAAATAAATTGACTCAAATTGAATTTTGTTAGGCCCGATTCGAGATTATGCTCGTTAAGGAATACACGACCTCGAATTGGATTTTTTAAATTTGCGATGGCCAACATGAAAAGGGATTTAAAGGAAAAATATTGACTATTTTTATGTATTTTTGTGGCCTCAAATGCTATTATTTATTAAATATTTTCCTAATTTCTAAAAATTATATTTAAAAAAATACAAAAAATATGAAAAATTATTTTTTTACTCAAAAATGGTTGCCTAAGCTTGGCCAAGGCTTCCAAAGTTGAGTTTGCAATTTTCTCATTTTTATAGATTTTCTATCAATTTTAGAAAATAAAAATACCGAAAAATACTGAAAATATGAAAAATCATTTTTTGGTCAAAATTGGTTCCCTAGGCTTGGCAAAGGTCTCCAAAGTTAATTTTTTCAAATTTATGAATTTTTATGGATTTTCTATTAATTTTAAAAAAGAAGAAAAGAAAAGGTGATTGAAAATCAGGTGTCAACAGCTGCCCCTCTTTGAAAGAAAGCTCGGTAGAGGTTCATTTCAAAGACGAGACGACACCTGAATCCTAATCGACTCAACACAATGAAATAAAAAGAGTCATGACATTCGATCTCCAATACCCCTTTTAGCAAATTTCGATCCAAACCCGGTTTGAGGAGGCTTTCATGCGATGAGGGAGAGACAAAGATGAGAATTTACCTGGCACTTACTTGCTCGTTGTATGGCGGTTGCCTGACATGAGTGCTCTGCTGAAAATGAGATGAGAACCTAAGGATTCGTTATAAGAAAACCTTAGGGTAGTGGAACTTGGACCTGTATGGTAGGTCACCCCATAGTAGATTCCTAATAAAAGGATTCTACTGATTAAAATCGGATTGAATTTTGACCCGTATGGTGGGTCACCCCATGGTAGATTCCTAGTGAAAGGATTCTACTGATTAAATTAAGATTTGACCTGTATGGTAGGTCACCCCATGGAAATGCCTGTAAGAAGGACTTTGGTGCTTGTAAGAAGGACTTTGGTGCCTGTAGAAAGGACTTTGTTTTGCCTATAAAAAGGACTTTGGTGTGCCTGTAGAAAGGACTTTTGGTTGCCTATAGAAAGGACTTGGTGCCTGTAAGAAGGACTTTTGTGGGCCTGTAGAAAGGACTTGGTGCCTGTAAAAAGGACTTGATGCCTGTAAGAAGGACTTGTGCCTGTAGAAAGGACTTTGATGCCTGTAAAAAGGACTTGGTATGCCTGTAAAAAGGACTTGATTTGCCTGTAAGAAGGACTTGGTTTCCTGTAGAAAGGACTTGGTCGCCTGTAGAAAGGACTTTGGTTGCCTGTAAAAAGGACTTTTGATTGCCTGTAGAAAGGACTTGCTCGCCTGTAGAAAGGACTTTGGTCGCCTGTAAAAAGGACTTTGGAAATGGACCGTTCCGTATTGGGGTTTCCAATGGAAGGGCTCCGGAAATAATATACCCTAGATTTCACCTTTTTTGGGTAGACTGAAGAGGTATTGATTGAGAAAATGATTTTTGGGTATATCTGGGATCTAGGGAGATCAAGAATCCTGTAGATGCTCTAACCCAATTTAACTTACCATAAAGGGTGGCATTCTGGGATCTGGGGAAACCAGGAATCTTGCAGATGCTCAAACCCGATTTAACTTACCTTGAAGGGTGTCATTCTAGGATCTAGGGAGACCATGAATCCTCAAAACCCGACTTAACTTACCTTGAAGGGTGCCATTCTGGGATTTGACTTATCATGAAGGGTGCCATTCTGGGATCTGGGGAAACCAAAAATCTTGCAGAAGCTCAAACCTAATTTTTGTTGTCCCATCACTTTAGGAATAAACCGATGAGGCAAAGATCAAGAACACGAGAGTTGGTCAATCATGATTTGATAAAGCTTGAGAACACGAGATTGTATCAATCGTGAGCTGATGAAGACTTCATGAGAGTATGTTGATCATGAGTTGCAAGGGTTCAGAAGACTTACCTGGATCTTCTGAGTTAATGATCGAGGCATAGACAGACCGATTGTATCGTGTCTGCTTGCTCACTGAATGACCTTATGTGTTGCAATGGATTTGAGCACCCAGACAATCATCAGAATTGAAAGGTTCAGGTTGAAGATATACTCACCTGAAAATGCTTGGCGAGTATTAGCCAACAGGGCTTGTTTGTTTAATAGCCTCTGGATGAATTTCGAGACCTCGGAGAGTAACTCGACTATTAGGAATGCACTACTTGTCAGACAGTGTCAGAGGTAACATGTGTAAGCATTTTTATCAATGAGTTCATCGGTTCATGCAAAACCATTCAGTTGAGTTTGCAATGATTAAAACCATATGTGTATGCTCATAATATGGATCATGCATGACTATTCTATCGAGTTTGCATTTCCAATTCTGTCCAGGGAGGTTATCATGTCATGAATACCTCGAATTGAACCTGAATGGGGACTTCAGTCCGAAAGGGCTTTCTCTCACTCTCGAGAAACGCTGTTTATCCGGATTGCAGGATTTGAAAAGAAAGCACTCAACCTTACCATCATCGCATTCAGCGAGGGTCTGAGTAATCTCGCAATTGATACGATCAAGCCGATCTAGAGGTCTTGATTAGGACCGTAATGTGGGCTGGGTCAAAGGCTTATCAAAGGAGACTCATTTCGAGTCAGGGCCATTGACAAAAAAAAGGTCTTCATCATCTGCTCCGGGTTTACAAGTCAAGAACCCTGCAAAATGATAGAGAAATAATCTTGCTCGAACTTCTTCGAGCGATTCTTAAAGTCATTCAACTCTTACATTAATTTAGGTGCCCTAATCAGAAGAGACTTTCAAGGGTCGTAACGTAGGTCGGGATTTGGGTCTGAGAAACGAAGGGCTCGTTTTGGCTCAGCAAAATATATGAGAAGGGCTTGGTGTTGGTGATCATTGCAGTCTTGTCACCGATCTTTGACCTTCCTGAATTTGTCTTTAATGAATACCATCATTGGCTGAGGGGTGGTAGTTCTTTTACACTTTGCAAACTGACTTCTTTGGGGATCCTTTTTCGGGAATTCTCAAAATGTATGTTCGAAGTCAGAAGTTCATTACAGATATATGGGCATTAGCCTTGCTTTTGATAGGCACTTTGCTCTTTCTGCCCGAGATTCTTTGGAGTAGCCTTTGCTTTTCTTACTCCCGACTCCCTTTTGTTTGGAAGCAGGCCCATTTTCTTTAGGCTACACTTGTCTCTCTCTTTTTTTTTGTTTAATAATCTTGTGATTTTGAATTTTAGCAACAAGATGATTTTCAACAAATGATACTAGACATTACATGAAAGTCTAGCATATGAAATGGGCTGATTCGAGAATTCTCTATTGGCCCAATTTCTTCAATTCTGCTCTTTTGGGGGAAGGTGTCGTCGTTACCTTGAAATGAGCAAGGATCACCAACATGGGCTTGAGAAATGAATTTGCAGGCTCAATTGGGTTATGCAAAGCATGAGTGTGTAGGATAGAGAAAATAAATGCTCTTCGTCATCCTAAAGCACTTGAATTAAAATTCGAGTATCATGCAAAGAAACACTCGAAGATTGATGTTAGTCCAAGCAAGAGAATTTCTAACCATTTATCTCCTGATATTGTTGGAATTACCTCTGTTTTGCCCCAGTGCGGGGTGGTTCTTGACAGGGTCATGAAATGAAATCACCGTTTAAATGGGTTGTCAATGGTTGCCTGAAGTGTTTGGAATGGAGAATGAATGCCTCCTTCACTTCGACTATCGTATCTTTTGCGAGAAAACCCATTGCCTTGGAGAATGCAGAATCTGTCTATCGCTCAACTCACTGTGGATTAAATATAGGACGTTTGTGGAAATGGCTTGCCTTTCATCGTCCTGTCATGCCCCATTCTGTACATTCGATGCATCGTGTACAGTTTATACCCCCAGTCAAAATTGACAAATTGAACATGCAGAACAATCATGCATAAATCATGGAATGTGTAAACATCATGCAAATATGGCAATACAAGTACAAGTATGGAAATTGCCCCTGGCTGTGTGGGCGGATCAGACACGTTGGGGGCCTATTCCCCGAGTCGAGGAGTAGCTTGTTTCTGGTTTTGCCTCTTTTCGATCTAGGGTTTGCCATTGATTTCCCTTATTTCATCAGACGGATCGCATCAGGCGATCATAACTTGGCCCCTTTTGGCTGTTTTCTTTGAAATATCAGGTGTTAGTTTAACATTTCCTGTAACAAGGAAGGAGACCTATTAGCCAGTATCAGAAATGATGAACTGGACACGATACTGAGTTACCCTTGAGTGCTTCGCGCAACTCCTTTACCAGTTTTACCACTCGGGATTTTCTCCGTGGGTATGTCAAGTTAGACATTTCCTGTCAAACAATGGAGAAGAAGACGTATTAGTCAGTATTAGAAATGATGTATTGGATACGATACTGGTTTACCCTTCATTTTGAATGTTTTGCATGACGCCTTTATCAAGTTCACTGGATTGAGTTTCCCTTGGCTTTCGCTGGACACTTCAACGTTAAGCTAAGATCGTAACAAAATACTGACCTTGGTATTGCTCGTCGAGTATTCCTGTTTCTTTTTGCAAAAAGAAATGCGAGAAAAAGTTGTTTTATTTATTTACAATACTTACAACATTTCCATCCTCGAGGATCGAACGCGGGACGTCTCGGACCACTGTCATTCCCCATGCCATCTGGTCCACAAGACCGCAGGCGCTCATGGAGGTTCCTTTTAAGAGTCAATCCTTGAGATGACATGGTGTTGTTGTATTGTACTAGGTAATTCCAGGTCACTGTATTTTTCGGGGCGGTTTACAAACCCTGTTAAGAATGGAATAAAATAATTCAGAACACGAGACGAGTATGAGCAAATTAGAACGATACAGAATTACCCTTCTTTGAGATTGTTTGGGTCTTTCATTCACATATTCCTCATTTGAAGCCGTCCATTCTGTGGCGATGTCCACGAATCTATTTGCCCAAAGTTTTGATTAATCGGGGAATTTCGTTTTTGGGTCAATTTGCAAATTCCTGTAAACAGAAGGGATCTAATTTAGAATCGGGACAATTTGAGGGTAAATTGAAACGATACTGCTTTACCCTTCTAGTTCGCGCGACTTTTTACTCGCAATAAATTCACTACGAGTTTGGTGTGGTAGCAGACTCGAGCATTTAATAGGAGAACAGGAAATTGCTGCTTCTTGCTTTTGCGTTCATTCTGAACATCAATAAAAGTAGAAAACATCCCATGCAAGGAAATGAAGCGTCTGCATTCGTTCAAGATCGATTTTGCTCCCTCAGCAGGCTCTCCCATGATCAGCTGGCTTCATTCTGGACCAGGTATGCATCGGCTATGTTGAAGGACCCGTGATCTCAGCTTCGAAATACAGACTCCCTGTGCATATTACAGTCCCCGTGCTTCATTAACATTAAACTGGTTGATCATGGCGGTGAGTTCATCGTCAATGCCGCTTGCCTGGTGGTGATACTTCTCCCCTTCCCCGGGAGGTATTGATGCTGATCCAGTAGCATTAGTCTTTTTGTACCCTACTCTAACAGAACTCGATTCTGTTATAAACTGGTCTAACTCGCTTCTCAAACACGCATTTTCAATCCTCAGATCATGCATTTCATCGAAGGCGAGGAGGAGGCTGTTGCAGTTAGGGCAGGTGGCGGAGTCAAAAGCCTCTTTATACATCTTGTTTTCCGCTCGGAGGTTTTCATTTTCAACTCTTAGAAACTCGGCTTCGTTGTGCTCATGACGAGTCTTCATTCGGGTTCGCCTATTTTGAAACCAGAACTTGATTTGTGAAGGTTCAAGTCCTAGCTCTTGACTTAGTTCCATTTTCTGTCTGCCGTCTGGCATAGGACATGTTCTGAAGAAATCCTCAAGCCTTTGTACTTGCTCCTTAGTATGGCGATGGTAACGCTTCTTTTGACCCTTACCGTTGTTGTCCTTATCTTTACTGAGATCTTGGACGTCGTCGGCGGAAGGGCCAGGTTCCATAGTGTCACGCCCCGGATCCCTACTCGGGAACGCGGCATCCCGTTCCTGCGGAAGATACACCTCGCGCTCGCCTGGTTCACGATAAGCGACGGCCCAGGGGTACTTTCTCTTCGTCGCGACCAGACGACGCAACTTGCGCCAACTCCTCATACCTGCGGAAGCGTGCCTCCTATCCATACACACAAGCATACATAGCAAAGGGGTAGCATGGGCAAGATAAACATAAACAACATTTCATAAATACGATTAGCGTTAGGTACAGACTACCAAAAGAAAAACCACTAGCTGTAGATCATCCTACGCTCTATTAATCCTCAAAACATCGGGATTCTGCCATGACTCAGTCCTCCTCGTCGGAATCCTCCACAGGGTCCTCCTCTGGATCCTCCTCCTCGGTATCCATCGCATCGCCCTCCTCGTGGCCATCTATCTCGGAGCGCCCTGGAGACGGCAACTCCTGCTTCGGGTCGGGGTCGATCACCTGGCCTCCATATTCTGCAGGCTGGAGCCAAAACGGGTCCTCCTCCATGGGAATCGGGGAATCTCTCTGGGGTCCCTCAAAGCCATGCAGGCCCTCTCTAAACCAAGCCTCGAATCTATGGGGCACTAAATAAGGACCTCCTTGATCTACGAGTACAGTCGTCACATGCCTATGCCACAGAGTAGCGTGCATATCAAAATGGAGGGTAACCTGGGTGTCCATCTGGATCGGCAGACCAAAAAGCATCGGTGGCACATCCATCACTGGTGACCTGGATCTGAAAAAGGTGGCAACCAACGCCAGTGAGTCGAGGACTCAGCAAGCTCACCACTAATCCTAACGTAGGGTAGGATATACAAGTGGGGTCGGTCCTAACCAGTAACTAGGGTTCAGGATTCAAGGTTCGACGCTCTCGATCTCCCCAGTTTTCATCACACCTCATATTGTCGGTACGAGTTTCATCACAACGGTTCATGCAATAAAGACGGGCAATATCAACAATCAGCAATCATGGTATGCAATGCCACAGGCCTCAAACGGCCATCATAGATCCCAAGGATCAGCCCGCCTATCACTCCAATTCCCATCAGGGCTCTACCAACAGTGCCACACGGCATGCCACGCTGCGTCTCGGACACCTTATGCTGGCCTCCCTTTTCTCTCCATCTCCCATCAGGGCGCTACCAACAGTGCCACACGGCATAAATCTCGGTGCCACATAGGCCCGTACCACACTGCGTTTCTGACGCCTTACGTTGGTCTCCCTTTTCTCTCCACTTCCCCTCAGGGCACAATCTCATGTCACGTCTCCAGTGACTCATGCAATGCTCTGAATGTATGCAGGGCCCAGATGATCACATCAAATCATTCAACACAGAGCATGCATGCAGACAATCATGAGCGCAAGGTGGAGCACATTAATCAATCATCATTGAATCTCACATTCACCTTACTGTACATACGAAGATCAAATACTTCTACTCGCGAACTATTGCTCGTCTAACCTTGCCTTACAACCTGTACAAGGTTCCATCATACAATTACTTACCCAAGGCCAATCCATAATTCAAGTCCATATAACCCGAGGTCTAATCTAATTAAGGGTCTTAGTTAATCAAGCTAAGTTCGACTGGGCCTAAGACCCACTTCATTAGTTGAGGTCCAATAATTAAATCTTAATTTAATTCATGTGGGTTGGGCCTATTATTTTATTCATTTCGTGCAAAGCCCAGGCCCATTTCTAAAGGTTTACTATTCAAGCCCATATTCATCATTTTAGGCCCAATTCAATTACCCAAGCCCATATACATTTTGGGTTTCATTTTTAAATGTTCATGGACTTAATTTAGGCCCAATTTAAAAGGATTTTCGTCCATTAGTGGCCCACTAACTAGATTTGGCCCATTTTGATTAGTTTTGGCCCAATTACTAAATTTTAAAGCTTTCAAGCCCAATATCTCCCTTTGGCCCACTAAGCGCACGCCTAATGCCCCATTTGCAGCCCACTAATCACACTTTCAAGGCCCCCTTAGTTTGCTACTCACGTCCATAAGCAAGCCTACTAGTTGTATCTTGGCCCGATTGTTCGTTTTTGATCAAATTAGTGTGATTTAGGCCCTCCAAGTCCATTAGCACCTCACGGCACCTCTCACGCACGCCTAACTCACCATTCGCAGCCCTCACTTAGCATTTCAATGACCGTTTCGCATGCCAACAGCCCCTATTCGAATCCCACATCAAGCTCTCCACATGTTAATTCATAGTAAGCATACCTTAAATCACCTTTCAACCTCACAACAAGCCTAACCGTCTCTAACACATCCTTCCACATGCATATACTACTAACCTAAACTAGAATTAGTAGTAAAGCTTACCTAAAACGGGAAGGAACGAGCAGCGACGACGGAGAGAGTACCGGCGGTCCGTGGGGTTCAACGGACGACGGGAAGGGACGGCGGCACGGGGGCTGCTCACGGCTGTTCCACGGAGTTCCAAGGGTCCTAAGGTGACCATTTACCAAGCCAAAGTCGTGAGGAATGGAAGGGAACAAAGTGGAACAAGTTCGGGTTCAAATGGAAGCGAAACGACGAAGAAAACGACGATGAGGAGGCGGGCTGTTTCGGGCTCTTCGTGGGGGTTCAAACCATGGGAAATGAACAAGAACAAGTTAAGGGACTTACCAAGAGGTGAGGAGACGACGAAGGATGGCCAACGACGACGGCAAGGGCGGCGGCACGGCCGGCGGAGGCGGACGGACGGGCGGAGGGGAGTGAGCCGAGAGAGAAAATGAGGGAGAGAGGAGAAAGAAGAAAATGAAGGAGAGGAGAGAGAGGGGAGGGCCGGCCGAAACTTTAAGAGAGAGAGAGAATGCCAAAATTCAAAATAAGATAATGGGTTAGGTTGAATAGTGTAGAATAGTGTAGGTGATGAGACTTGTACTTTGACATGATTTGATTGACATTCTAGGGAATTGAACCATGATTGACTTGTCTTGGAAATTGTGCCATGATGTGACTGATTGATTGACAAGACATTTGATTGATTTGACAATTGATTTGACTTGCCTCGATTTGCGTGCCAAATGCACCGATCGGGTCTCGAGCGCGAACGAATTTTAGACAGGATTTGATTTCGATTAGTCGAATCTACTCTCAAAAATCCTAATTCTATTAATCCTAAGGACTGAGCATTTACCGGGGGCATTTCGGTAATTTTCCATTGACGTCTTGCTTCTCGACGTACACCGGCTGTCTGCCCTTCTGGCGACATTTCTGAAACTGACTTTATTTCTTAATTGTGTTTGTCTTACTAGTTCGATTGTCCGAAGTCGGATTTCATTTCGTGGTCAATTTCATTAATTTACGACTCTGTCTCTGTCCCAGACCAACGGGCGGCTGTTTGGAAAATTCTTCCCAGGTAGCCTTTCCCCTTCGGTTGGTCATCTCAGGGTAGCTAATCCTGAGTGAGCGTCGATCAGAGGGTATTAACGAAGTGTTTCCATTCCTTTAGAAATTCCGATATTTGGGTCGAATTTTCAGACTGTTACACATAGGCTCGATCCCAAACATGGTTTCGAACTCTTCCTCGCCCATATTCAGCAGGCAATGATAGCTTTCGGAAGTATTGGGTTGAGACATCTTCGATTTGGTCGATGATTTCTCAAGGTTTACTATATCTTTCTGTATTTTCACTCTCTCTGAACCGTGTATGCTTTAAAACTCTCTTCAATGTATGAATAAAGATTATGAGGAGGATGTCTCTTTTAAAATTTGGCGTCGGCTTAGCATATGTATCGCTTCTCCCGAGATTTCTGTCTTTCTCAACCTTTCCTGCGTGTTTCTTGCTTGGCTCGTCTTTTCTCATCTCTTCATAGTGGTAGGGTCCCTATCAACGTCTCTACCGTCGATTTGCTGGCGTGTTCTCCTATAAAAACGAATCTCATTTTCCTTGTCTCCCACCCAAGTCACCTTTCTTTCTCCTTTTTCAAAGTTGTGTCATCCCGTCAAACTTTTGGCAGAGATGTCGGATTTGCTTGGCTCGAGATTGGAGACGAGTAGCGGAGGTGATGCTGATAGGGAATGGTAGATAGGAAAATCTGGCCAGTAAAGACTTTCACTGCAAAAATGAAAGGGAATGCGGCAGTATATGTTCTTCATATTCTAGAAAAATTGGAACGATACTATTTTACCCTTGTATGTACTTCCATTGAATTTGAATTGAGGAAGTTCCTTCATTTGGATTGGATTGGATTGTATGTCCCGAGTTGCCCTTCACTTTGAGCTTGCCACATAAGTGCTTTGCTTAGTTGGGCCTTGTTTTCTTTCGGGTTGCTTTGGACCATCATCATTTTTTATGCCATCGGGTCCGTGGATCGGAGGGCTCCTTTAATTTAAAGGTTACCTTTAAGGCAAATGAGTCCTATCGCATTCCATTGGGTCATTTCATTTTGCGACACTCTTGAGGCAATTTGCAATCCCCTGGAAGAGAATGGAACAAATCCAATTTAACATTTTGCGACGATTGAGGGTAAATTGGAACGACACACAGTTACCCGTCTTCGAGCTCGCCTGGGCTTTTCACTTGAAATTTCCCTACGTGAGGTCATTCAACATTTCTCATTATGGCAGTCAGCGACGTTGCCACAAATTGATCTGCCCTGAGTCTAGCATAAAAAGGGATTCACGCATTCGACGGGATAAAAAACAAATTACCCCATGCCCCTGAATTGAATCTAGACACCTAGAAAGCTGGAAATATCACACGCAGGGGAATTAAGCATGAAATGAAAGGTGCACTTGTTCAAGGTCAGTTCTGCCTCTCCTGCGGCTCTTCGATAATCAGCTAGTCTCATGCTGGTTCAGGCATGGATGACCGATGTTTGAGAGTCCTTAATCACTGGCTTCCGATTATGGCTTCGGATGTCTGTCAACCTTAAACTGGTTGACCAGGGCAGTAAGCTCATCATCTGGGTAATCTCTTGAACCTTCCAGCAACTGATGCTCGAATTGGGCATTATTGTTGGCAAATGCTGGCGGTAGATTTCTCATTCTGTCCTCGCCATGAGCAATTTGACTTCTCGAGCTGAAGTCTTCATCATTACTCCAGAAAGTGTGGGGATCACCAACTGTCCTGCTGCCAAGAACTCCTTCCATTCGAGGATTAGAGAAGTGGAAGTGCTCAGGATAATTTCTTGTCTGATTCTCTGGCTGCGCAGGCGCGGTGATCATGGGATGAATTCTAGCCACGGGTTGGTGCTCAAACCATGGAGTCTGAATACACTGCCCCTGCGGTCTATACTCTTGAAGAGCATTAGGGTGATTCTGGGGGATACTTTGATTAACGCCTGGGGGATTGATGGCACGGCTACTGGTTTGGTTGATGATAGAAAGTGGCTCGCCCCATGCTAACCTGTGGAACTTATGGTGGCGAGGAGACTCGACGTTCAGGCTTGGATCAGTCCCGCCTTGGTTTTCTTGATTCTGAGCTGCATTGTGTTCTCTCACCCTTTTTCTGTACTTCTGAAGATGACTCGAAACATTTGCTTTAGTGAGTCCCTCTACCTTCAGAATTTCCAGTATATGTTGCGGCCGTGCCGAATCGATTCCTAGTTGCTGAACTGCATTAACAAACATACGATGCAGCTCGGGAGACCAACTCATCTTCTTTCTCCAGTTGCTTGGAATAAAATTGAAGGCTTGATGCTTGTTCTCATGGTCATGCAATTGCTTCCTTACCACGTGCTGCCATATGTTTTGAAGCATCTGAACCCTAACTGGTTTCGTTACGACGTCTTGGGCCCCATTTAAGACAGCCTTCATCATGGCTTGCTGATCATCGCTTGCCGATATTACGAGGACTAACATGTTTAATTTAGAATTGATGACTTCCAAGAGAGTGAAAACATCCATGTCAATCCCTACCATGGCGGTGACGACGATATCAAACTGGTCACTACTCCTCCTTAATATCTCTAAGGCCTCTGTCGCCTTTGCTTGAGCTACAACCTTATACCGGCATTTTCTTAATACGGTAACAAGGATTGACAGAGAGACTGGATTACCGTCAATGGCCATGACTAGTAGACCCTCAGGGTAAGGAATTTCATTAGCTTCGACCAGGGTTGAACATGCGCCCATTTCCCTAATGCTCGACATATTTCTGGATCTAGGACTGCCGATTCGAGACCACCTCAAGATGTCTTCTCGGACTTGAGGGATCACGGGATCGTTGATGGCTTCTCGTAACAGGCTTTGAAAGCCAATGCTTTGATGGTGAAGGTTTTGAATTCCTCTCCCACGAGAATTCCTTCCTCTCTATCTTTCTCCTGCGAGTTCGTGCAGATGAACCCTCACTATCAAATGAGGATAAATTCTCTCTCTGGCAATAGCAACGACTTCCCCCTTCACGGGCAGTGCTATTAGATTTACCGAGGGGAAAATCTGACATTCAGCTTTTGATTAAAGGGGAAATCCTCGTTTATCGCTCAGTTTGTCTTCTTCTTTCTTTTCGCGATAGAGGGCCCCTGTCAAGATTTCCACCGTCGATTTACTGGCGGGTCCTCCAATGAAGACGAGTAATATCTCTCTTTTTGCCGAAAATTTCTTTGTCCCCCACTCAGCTCATCTTTTCGTTCTTTCTTTTTTCAAAGCGGTGGAGCCCTGTCCAGTTTTTCCACAGAGACGTCAGGTTTGTTCGGCTCGAGGTTGCCACTTGACTGGAATTTGAGCCACCGGGGGTGTTGCCGACAGAGAATGGTAGATAGGAAAACCTATAAGAACTGCCCATGTGAAATCAGTATTTAAATTGAAGCAAATTACCATCTTCGCATTCCGCTCATCTGCCTCATCTCTCTCCTTTCTTTCGTATTCTGCTTTCAAAAATGGCCAATTCTCCTAACCACACCTTATCCGCCGAAGTCCTGGCTGAGTGGGAGAGACTCTACAATCTTCTTGGTAGAGGTTACGCTCATATAGCCAAAAACTCTACCGTTGAGGTTGAAATCCTTGGTTTATTCAGGACTGTGGACGCTGCTTCTGTTGAGGGTACCCAACTGGGGAAGGAGTATCGGAACTTCTCGACCGTCTTCATCAATTTTCTGGCTGCCTATAACCGCGCTTATGAGACGGTCCTTGTGACCGCCGTCGTGAAAGCTCGTTACCGAGACCGGCATGAGCGTCTGGCAACAGTTACATTTGTGGCTGATAATCACAAAAAGGCCCTCAAGTTTGCCAATGATCAGCTTTCCTGGCTGGTTCGTGAGAGGGGAAAGCTGGTGGACCGTCTGGCCTTGGTCCGAACTTACGCCGAACAGGAGCCAGGCAATATTGTGATGAGGTGCAAATGCGGTTGGCTGCAGGAGAGGCTTGATGACATTACGGCAGACATTGCTTTCGAGAGGGCGGCGATTCCGGACCTGGAGTTTGCCGTTGAGCATTACGAGGCCACTATGGCCCAGGTTAAAGAGAAGTGCGATCGCCTCTTCTTTAGGCTCGCGGAGCTTGATCCCGAGAACGCCCGGTGTACCCAGAGCATCAACTTTATGGAGAGCCAGCTGAGCTCCTTTGTGCCGCTTATTAGGGCTCAATTTGATTTCACTTTTCCTCCCTAGTGAGTTGTTGTAAGATTTGTTGGTGAATGGAATGAAGAGAAAGTTTCACGTGTTTGTGCTTTTCATTTTCCTGCCATTTCTTCGCCCATATAGCATGATAGGACGATTTACGGTACTGAAGACGTTGAGGCTTAACACTCTTCTCGGTGTTCTTGTTATCTGCTGCCGGCGATGATATCAAGGACATTGGCGAAGGGTTCGGTGGCGGCCCCCACCGGTCACAGCGCCGTGAGTCAGTCGTGTGAATTATTGCAAATCGACCACTCGATTAGTGCTCCAATAAACAAACCGGGCTGCCCGTTGCGTGCCCCACTTTACTCCTGCCTATCTCTTTCGGCGTCCACTTGAATGTGTCGGTCGCCTGTAGCGTTGGGAGAAATGATTGCGGGCCATGCTCGGTAATAAAATACTAGTCCTCCAAAATCTTTTATGTGTTTTGAATCCGAGGAAGGTAAAAAGGCAAGCCTTTGTTCAATTTAATCAGAAAGGCGTCGCAAGATCGGGTTCATAATCTTGCCCCATGGGTTTTGATTACACAGTCTCGACTTTCTCAACAAAAATACATGAACCCTTCTAATATATTAAAAATGTCCCCAGGCCCGATCTGGATGCATTCACTACCCCTCATCAAAATACATGGCCCATACGTGCTGACTTATTGACACGATTCTGTCTCCGGAAGAATTGGCCTCTTCATATGCCCCTAGGGTTAACGATATCTTCGCTTGCCCCCTGATTGTTATCACCAACGAGCTCGATTTTTCTCCACCCGAGGGTACCTATAATTCCCTGCAAAAGTAAAGAAAATAATTAGTATGTGATCCAATAGGGGTCGGCCCATGATTCCTACATTAGTCCAATTTTATTTTTCAATTTTAGAGAAAATTTTCTTAGAAAAACATGGGTGAATTTCTCAAAAAGAATTTTCTTGCAAATTTTTACAACTTGAAAAATGTGATAAAATATCTTAAAATTTAGCAAATTTCCCGAAGGGATTTTCCTTTTATCAGAATGAATTTTTAGGGATAAATTTGTCAAGAAAATCTCATTTCTATTGAAGTAGAAAAATGTAACAAAATCTTTTACAGGTCAATAAAATTTTTCTAAGGGATTTTTCACACTTATTTATTTATTTTTATTTTTTTCAAAAATGGGATACTAATTTGATTTTCATTTTCTTTTGAAAAATGACCTTGATGTTAAATTCAAAATTTGACCGACACCTAACATGGACCGACCAAAAATAAATACAAGATGAAGTTAGAAAACTTACTTTCACCGTCAAAAATACCATGTAAGTCGCATAGACATGCACATGAATCGTGAGTTTAAATCTTAGCCTATCTACTCTAAAGGCTGACAAATTGAAGCGAAAGACTTACGGCAAGGCGACAATCTCGCGCACATAATCAAGATTAGCCGTGACCCCTACGACGTAATCAGGATTAGCCGGGTCTCCCAACTTTGGCTCATCGAGTCAAAAATTAAAACCACTGCTTTGGTAATCTTACCAAGCCTGAGGCCTAACTTTTAAAACTCATTTTTGAAAAGAGGTTCGGGATTGAATCTGGACTAACTTTCGACGTGATCTCACGCCGAACGCTAGAACCAAATCACAATACCATCCTAAAACTAGTGACCCAGGTCCGGTCACGGGACGTGTGTGATGTAGTGCTAAAATAAATAATCATGCACAGCAGTTAAATTCAAACACCACTTCAAAATGTGCAAAAATTAAATTCCAATTTCCATACACCAAACCTGCAAAATAAGGGGTTAGCCAAACACTCCACCCCTTATAACTCCCATCTGCAAGACCATTTAACACCCAAAGATTAGAATTCAACCAATTGCCAAACCAAGTGAATATTCATGAAATTTTACTGGCTTAAGTCCTCTAAGTTCTTAAATTTTTCAAAAATTAAGAACAACTCCCCAGCGGAGTCGCCAAGCTGTCGCGACCTAAAATTCATTTTTAGGTTAATGGATTACCAGATTAATTAATTAAATTAACTAACCTAGTTCGAGCTCTCCCAAGCTCTACCAAATCGCAACTTTGATTTTTTTCACATGATTTTAGAATTTGGAGTCGCCACTAATCATTTTTGGTAGGTTGATTAGAAACCTAAGTAACCTAGCGGGAGAACTAAATTACTCCTGCAAACCAGAGATTATGAGTTCGGGGACTTGGTTACACTAGTTAATTAAAACTAATGCCCTTTCGGTACCTTAATTCCATGGATATCCTATTTTGGCAACTCTCACTTGATTTATTCCTAAGACCCTAGTAAGGTGTTCTTTTTATGTTTTCACTTTAAAATGAAATGCATAAAGGGTATGAACGCAAACGTTGACATACAAATACGACACACAAATACGGACATACGAATATGATATACGAATATGTAGATATGCGAATACAAATACGTGCGTGACGTGCGAATGACATACGTACATGACATGCGAACGACATACGTACGTGACATGTGTATGAATACGATATGCATACGAGATAGACGAATACATATACGTGCGTTACATGCGAAGGACATACGTACGTGGACATGCGAATGATATGCGTACGTGACATGCGTATGAATACAACATGCATGCGGGGATAGACGAATACGAATACGTATGTGACATGCGTATGAAGACGCACGAATACGATATGTAACATGCATACATACACCATACAAATACGTGACATATATATGTGACATGCATAGTGATATGTGTATGTAAATACGTACATTTCGATTTTGCCCATAAAGGGCAAAGTCGTCATTTTGAAAAGATGAGATAAAACCCTCATTTTTGAAAAAGAGGGGATAAAACCCTCATTTTGAAATTTTTGATTTTTCTGAATAAATATGCATGGGTTAATAACATATCATAACAGGCAAATGTGGATTTGCAAACGTCGCGTACGTGACGTGCATACGAGAACAAACAAATACGATATGTCTATACGAACATACGGATAACATAACAAACATACATGAGACATACTACATGAGATGCACATGAATGACATTTTTTGTATTTTCAGATTTTCCATTTTTTTTTGGTTTTTTGGATTTTCTACATTTTTTTGTATTTTGGATGTATTATAAAAGAATGCAAAATCACCCAAAGCAAATGAAGATGTGAAGAGAGAGCAGGTAAAGTAAAACTACCCTAAGGACAGTGAAAATAAAACCCGCAACTCGTCGGGTGAATAATTACAGACCAATTAAATAAAACCCGAGACATGATCGGGAATACAACAAAAATGGACCGGAATGGACATCGGTCAAACACCCGTCGCCAAGCCTCGTGGGTCGAGAGTACAACAAAACGGACCGGAATGGACATCGGTCATCCTCCAGTCTTCAAAACATCGGGCCGAAAGCCAAATGAAAATAATGAACTTATCCAATCGGACATGCACAATCACCAATGAGTTAAGACAATTCAAAAACTCAAAGAGAGTTTAACACGTGCTGATTAAACTTCATTGAGACCATTTTTTACATTTTCCAATGCATTAACACAAAAAATACGAATTAAATCATACTATCCATGAACATTCCTAGGGAGAAAACAGTAACCATAAAATACAAAAGAAATAATGAAATGTATGTAAAAATTCTGAGATTTTTTATGTGGATGGGAAAATGTGTCTTTGACAACTTTCATGTTTTACATTCTTATTGAAGAGACACTCATTTTCGTGTAGAAAATGGTCTTTCATGAGAGCTCAGCAGCAAACAAACAAATTTCACAGAACAGACATATTTCAGGATTAAGCTTAAATGGACACTCAAATCTCAAAATTAATGCACCAAACTTTCCAGTCTACTAAACAAGACCCCAATGAACAACTTTCATTTTTTGTGAAGTTTCAAAAGAAGACTCTAAACATAAGATAACTACAAATCAATATGACCACGCACAGAAAAACACTCAGACTCAAGGACGCCAACAGAATTGCATGATTTCATTAAATGCATTAAAAATATGAAACGTGCATGAATATTTTTGTATTTTTTATATGTTATGAATTAAGATCTTATGAACAAATGTCATGAAGAGGTCTTTATGAAACAAAGTCTAGAATAACCCATGGAAAATCATTTAGCGTGAAAGGTCAGATTAGAAAAATTCCATCTCAGGTTCTGATCACCATATTTCCAGATTTCTGCTTTCAATTTCGGGACCCTTTTGACATAGCAAACGACGTCAATTTTCGTGCCATAATATATCAAATCGAAGATCTCGAAGTCATCTACGAATGTTTAGTACATTTATTTTCGAGATTTCGTCATCTAAACACGAAAAATTGAGTTACCAGATAATTGCACATGCTGATGCGCCTAGAGCTCGTTGGAGATGAATCCGTCGCGTCGCCAAGGCTTGTTCCACGGCGGCGAATTTTTCTCTCTCAAAATTTTTTTCTCTTGAAATCTCTCCAAAAGAATTTTTTTTTCTCCAGTTTTTCTTCAATCTCCCAAAACTCTCTCAAACATCCAAAATTTTCTCTCCAAAAAAATTCCCCTCTCAAGCTCATTTCTTCCTCCTTTTATAAATCACTCATTTATCTCCCATTCTAATTTTTCCATTAACTCTATCTCCCATTCTAATTTCTCCACTAACTCTTCTTCATTTTCATCTTCCCTTCTCCATCTCTATCTCACATTCTAATTTCTCCACTAACTCTTCTTCATATTCATCTTCCCTTCTCCATATCTATCTCCCATTCTACTAACTCTTTTTCATCTCCATCTTCCCTTCTCTATTCTCATCTTATTTTCTTTATCTTCTCTTCTCCATCTCCTCTTCTCTATCTTCCTATCTTCATCTCCTCTTCTCCATCTTCCCTTCTCTATTCTAATTTCTCCACTAACTCTTCTTTTTGTTATTTACAAAATAATCCTTCAAGTATTAGGTATTTGCACTCTAGTCCATGAGATTTTAAGTATTTGTAATTCAGTCCCTGGAGAAATATTTCTTTAAGTCCAAATCTCCTCACAATTTTCGACACACCTATCGCATGTTGAATTTAAGCTCATTTCTTGCTATTGAAAATAATGCAAAATTTAATTAAAAGCCTTGTTTGTAAAATTGAGTCATTCTGGGTATAATTGGGCCAATATGAAAATTTGGAATATTAAAGAACAATGTCACAACTCCTAAAAGTGAAAAATGAAAATAAATTGACTCAAATTGAATTGTTTTAGGCCCGATTTGAGATTATGCTCGTTAAGTAATACACGACCTCGAATTGGATTTTTTAAATTTGCGATGGCCAACATGAAAAGGGATTTAAAGGAAAAATATTGACTATTTTTATGTATTTTTGTGGCCTCAAATGCTATTATTTATTAAATATTTTCCTAATTTCTAAAAATTATATTTAAAAAAATACAAAAAATATGAAAAATTATTTTTTTACTCAAAAATGGTTGCCTAAGCTTGGCCAAGGCTTCCAAAGTTGATTTTGCAATTTTCTCATTTTTATAGATTTTCTATCAATTTTAGAAAATAAAAATACCGAAAAATACTGAAAATATGAAAAATCATTTTTTGGTCAAAATTAGTTCCCTAGGCTTGGCAAAGGTCTCCAAAGTTAATTTTTTCAAATTTATGAATTTTTATGAATTTTCTATTAATTTTAAAAAAGAAGAAAAGAAAAGGTGATTGAAAATCAGGTGTCAACAGCCTAGGGTATACAATTTCACTTAACAATTAATCTCAAGTCAATCCCTCTTCTTCAGTATTATCGAATGTCTATGTTGTTAATCTAGAATTCTAAAATCTCCCTATACCTCTTTTGAGCGTCAATAGGAACGTATTCTCGAGTAAATAATCGTTCACTCTATTCCTAGGCAAGCGACTATTGAGAACCCATCATGAACCAATTCTATTAGATTACCTAAGGCAATTGGGTATATTCCTATCCCTTTCGCTAATAATCCCGTCTTCCGACTAAGATTAACTTAGGTTATTTCTACCACGGCTAAATCTAGGGTTTCTCTCCCGAGTTCACCTAAATTACCAATTCAAATCAACTGGTGGCCAATCAATTGACAAGCATTAAGCGCAAATAGAGATAAACAACGAGAATTCTTTCAATAATATCAAAGAAGAGTTCACAACTATTGATCAACTGTCAAGATCCATTGTAACCCTAGAATAACAAATTAGTTCATACTAACACCAAGAAAACACATCATCCGAAAAAAACAGAATAACATCAACATTCAAGAACAAAAGATGAGAAAGAATGAAGCTTGGCCGTCAAACTCGAGCTTCGTCTTCTTCGATCCTCGCTCTCCTCTTGCTGTCAAGAAGTTTTTCGTCCTCTTTTCTCCAATCCGTGATGTCTATCCTCCAAGGAGCTGTTCTCTCATCCCCCCCAGAATTCCGTCTAAGAAAACCACACAAAAAGATATCCTCCAAAAATCCCCTGGGGTTATCTTCTCTTTCCTATTTTATCACATTTCAAATATTCCATCAAAATCTCCTAGAATATAATATCCTTAATCCCTTCAAAATAAGAAAACGAAATTTTAAAAATATCCAAACATAATCTTCTAATAAAATTTTCAAGCCACGGCAAAAGGAGAAGCTTGCCCGTCGCGCGTTATTGTCAGCGTACAGACGGATGCATCCGTCTAAATTCTGTATCCTTAACAACTTGCAGATGGATGTGTCATTCTCTCAGACGGATGCATCCATCTCAATTCTGTGTCCAGCAACTTTGAGGTTGCGATTTTCGAAATCTTCTCATTTATGTTCTTCGCTTCACCTCTTCCACATCATACCTAGACATAACAAGATAATATTGAGAATTTCGAGCACGAAAACATGAGAATCAGAACAAAAGTCAACTAACAATGAGCACAACACTAATGTAAAACAAAAAACATTAAAATATGAATAAAACTTGAATGACTAAACTCAATTGTCCTCATTTTAGAAGCACTTTAACTCTACTTTCGTAGCGTTATCACACCCCCAAACCTAACGTTTGCTAGTCCTCGAGCAAATACGCAGAAAAAAAACGCAAAGACAAACTCGACACAACTATTCCTCAATCAAAACTCGAATCCACCTTTTTGAACAATCCCTTAATGTTCTCAGAAATAGTGCATTCAAACTTGTGGTCAAGTTTCCTCCTTACCCATCTCATGACTATGAAACTATACGTTTTTGTCTCCATGAAGCTCAATGTTAAAAGGTTAAATCACCTCAATATGTCACGGAATGGATAATGCCAACCTCATAGTTCCAATAAAACACACTAGGATGTTAACTTACAGAGACCAACCCAAACACTCCAATCCACTAATCAAAGGTTTCGCACATTTAAGAGTTAATACATGCAAGACAAATGATTTTTTTTCCCGCTACACGACTCTGGATGTCTCATCATCAATTCTCGGTGGAAACCCATGTAACGAGCTTTCGATCAATGACTCCCGGACCAGTTGGTCCAAGGCATTAGGCTATAAGGAACCCCTCAGATCTACTACTCAAGTACCACCAAGGTGATTCACATCACAAGCACATATTCAGGTATGCATCACAAATAATTCATCCTTTCTTTTCTTCTTTTCATACTTTTTTTTTTACCTGAACATTGGTACTCAAAGCCTTGGTAGCTTTTTTTTTCTTTTTTTCTTTTTTGAAATGAACTCTACCTAAGATTTCGCATCAAGGAAGTACTCAAACAGCTCTATTCATCACCAACTACCATGCGTTATAAGACCTGAGGTTGTCCTAACCATTCCATTCCAAACTAAGTTTTAAAGAAAAATTGAAGTGAAACCATTTGCAAGTCTAACGCGTTGTAATACAATCATGAGTTAAGCGTCGATTCATCTCTTCCACAAGTTATAAACGCAAACCACTAAAATTCATCACCGAACAAGGACCAATTCATCTTAGATATCATCAAGTTCAACTGAGGAATTAACACAAACATAACACTCTAAACAATAAGCAAACACTAAACAGCAAACTGTAACAAAAACCAGCAGCAACATTCCCTAGCGAAGACTCAGAAATTCAGCGAAACAACAACCTTACTCCCCCAAACCTGAGTAAGACATCGACCCGATGTAAATAACAAGCAAAAGGTAAGGAAAGGGACTTCCTTGAATAGTCTAGTCATTTGAGTTGTCCTCCAAGGATGACTGTTGCTCATTCGTAGTTCCTTCTTCAGAATTCAGCTGAGCGGGTCGCACAAAAAAGACGTCAGGTATGTCGGGTCGAGTCGGGTCATCAACCGACCCAACCATAAAATTTCAAGACATATGTAACAACTTGACGGACGCAACCATATAAGTAATATGCACCAAATTTTTTTTTAATTTTTATCACCAAAATTAAGATAAGTATAGACTAAGATTAAGAAAAGTAAAAGAACAAAGAATAGAAAATTGGGTTGCCTCCCAAGAAGCGCCTTGTTTATAGTTGTCGGCTTGACTATCGTCTTCATCAAGTATCTCCCAAGGTGATTGAGGCGACTGCTCTCTCGATATCACCTCCCCAATAATGTTTCAGTCTTTGCCCGTTAACTTTGAAAGTCCTCCCCGAATTCATATCTATCACCTCCACAAAGTCAAAAAGGAAAAAAATCCATAACTTGGAATGGGCCAGACCACCTCGACTTAAGCTTTCCTAGAAATAACTTTAGTCGAGAATTAAAGAGTAGAACATGTTGGCCATGTTCAAATCTCCTCTCGATAATCCTCTTATCATGCCACTTCTTTGTTTTCTCCTTATAAATCTTGGAACTCTCATAGGCTTGGAGACGAAATTCATCAAGGTCGTTCAATTGGAGCATCCTTTTCTCCCCTGCTCTCTCAAGATTGAAGTTCAACTTCTTCAGTGTCCAAAAAGCACAATACTCGAGTTCAACTGGCAAATGGCATGTTTTTCCATAAACCAACCTATACGGAGACATTCCGATAGGTGTCTTATAAGCAGTTCGATAAGCCCATAGAGCGTCATCCAACTTGTGAGCCCAATCCTTTCTTGAGAGATTCACAGTCTTCTCTAGGATCCTCTTGATTTCTCGGTTCGAAATCTCTGCTTGTCCACTTGTTTGAGGATGGTAAGCCAAGGCTACCTTGTGCTTAATTCCATACTTGCTCAACAATGCCTCAAATTGTTTATTGCAGAAATACGATCCCTCGTCATTGATGATGGCTCGGGGAGTTCCAAATCGCGTGAATATCTGTTTCTTCAAAAACCTTAACACCACTTTAGCGTCGTTAGTGGGCGAAGCTATCGCTTTGACCCATTTAGAAACATAATCCATAGCGACTAAAATGTAACGGTTATTGAATGAAGAAACAAATGGACCCATAAAGTTTATACCCCAAACATCGAAGAGCTCCACCTCAAGGATGTTGTTCAATGGCATATCGTATCTTTTTGAAATGTTCCCCACACGTTGGCACCTGTCACATTTAGCGACGAAGTTATAAGAATCCTTAAATAATGTGGGCCAATAAAAACCTGATTGTAGAATCTTCGTAGTTGTCCTATCTCCTCCAAAATGTCCACCATACAGTGATGAATGAGAATGCCACAAAATTTCTTCCCATTCATGCTCGGGCACACAACTCCTCAAAATTTGATCTGCACATTGCTTGAATAAAAATGGTTCATCCCATATATAATTCTTCACATCATGCAAAAAAATTTTCTTTTATTGGGAATTCAATTCGGCTGGTATGAAATTAGAGACAAGAAAGTTTACATAATCAGCATTGCAGGGCACATGTTGGTGATTAACCGAGAACAGCTGTTCATCTGGAAAGTACTCCGTAATAGCTATTTGATTCTCGGTTTTGCTTCTCCCTTCTAGCCTTGATAAATGATCAGCCACCTGGTTTTCTATACCTTTCCTATCTCTAATCTCAAGATCAAATTCTTGCAGTAAAAGAACCCATCTAATTAACTACGGTTTCGTATCTTTCTTGTCAATCAAGTATTTAATCGCGGAATGATTAGTAAAGACAATGACTTTAGAACCAACAAGATAAGCTCGAAATTTATCGAAAGCAAATACAACTGCAAGTAATTCCTTTTCCGTGGTTGTATAGTTCGACTGTGCATCATCTAGGGTTCTACTAGCGTAGTAAATTACATGAAACACTTTATTCCTACGTTGCCCCAAAACTGCTCCTAAAACATAGTCACTTGCATCACACATAAGTTCAAATGGCAAAGTCTAATCCGGCATGACTATGACAGGAGCGGAAACTAACCACTTTTTGAGCTTGTTGAATGCTTCCAAGCATGCATCATCGAATACAAATGGTTTGTCTTTCTCAAGGAGATTGCAAAGAGGTTTGGCTATTTTAGAAAAATCCTTAATAAACCTCCTGTAGAAACCTGCATGTCCAAGAAAACTTCGAATGGCCTTCACTGAAGTTGGTGGAGGTAATTTCTCTATTGTTTCCACCTTGGCTCTATTGACTTCAATTCCCTTGCTCGAGACCCTATGTCCAAGAACAATACCCTCTCGAACCATGAAATAGCATTTTTCCTAGTTCAAGATCAGATTTGTATCCTCACATCATTTAAGTACACATGCCAAATTATGCAAACTATGATCAAAAGAGTCACCAAAAAATGAGAAATCATCCATGAAAACTTCTAAGCATTGTTCTACCATGTTAGTGAAAATAGTCATCATGCATCTTTGAAAAGTGGCAGGTGCATTACATAACCCGAATGGCATCCTTCGAAAAGCGAAAGTGCCATAAGGGCAAGTAAAAGTGGTTTTCTCCTGATCTTCTGGCGCTATAATAATCTGATTGTAACCTGAATATCCATCTAGAAAACAGTAGAATTACTTACCTGCTAAACGGTCTAACATTTGGTCAATAAATGGAAGTGGAAAATGATCCTTTCTTGTAGCCTTGTTCAACTTTCTATAATCCATGCATACTATCCATCCCGTAACAGTTTGGGTAGGAATGAGTTCATTCTTCTCATTTGGAACCACGGTCATCCCGCCCTTCTTAGGTACACACTGTATAGGACTCACCCAAGAACTGTCAGAGATAGGATAAATAATACTCGCATCCAACCACTTGATAATCTTCTTCTTCACGACTTCCTTCATATTCAGGTTTAGACGACGCTGATTCTCGATCGAAGACTTATGATTTTCTTCGAGGAGAATTTTATGCATGCATATCGCTGGGCTAATTCCACGTATGTCTGCGATAGTCCCCCCTAAAGCTTTCTCGTGCTCCCTCAAAACTTGAAGTAACTTCTCTTCCTGCAACTTTGTTAGTTCCGAAGAAATAATAACCGGAAGAGTAGAAGAAATTCCAAGAAAAGCATACCTCAAGTGAATGGGTAACGGTTTTAGCTCCAACTTCGGTGGCTCATCAATGGAAGGTTTTGCTGATTTCTTGGGCATCTCTAGAGGTTCAAATGTAGCCAACGCCTTGGGTTCATAATGGATGGAGTTCAACCATTTCAACACTTCCATTATTTCTTCATTATTGCTTTCCTCTCTCGAAGTTAACGACACTTCCATTGGATCCTTGAGATTCATTCCTTGAAATGTTTCAACTGTTAACCTATTAACAAGATCAATCGAAAAACATTCATCAGGTTCACCAGGACATTTCATAGCTTGCAAAACATTAAAAGTCACCTCCTCATTATTAACTCTCATTGTTAACTCCCCTTTTTGGACATCAATAAGGGTTCTTCCTGTTGCTAAGAATGGTCTTCCCAAAATAATTGGGATTTCCCGATCTTCCTCAAAATCAAGAACAATAAAGTCAGCAGGAAAGATGAATTTATCAACTTTTACCAGAACATCCTCAATGATCCCTCTAGGATAAGTAAGAGAACGATCAGCTAACTGCAAAGTAACAGAGGTGGGTTTCACTTCCCCCAAACCCAATTCACGAAATATGGATAAAGGCATCGAGTTAATGCTAGCTCATAGATCGCATAACGCCTTACCAATGAAATTTGAGTCAATTGAGCAAGGTATAGTGAAACTACCTAGGTCTTTTAATTTGGATGGTAGCTTTTTCTGTAAGATTGCACTACATTCCTCTGTCAGAGCGACAGTTTCAAACTTACCGAGACGTCTCTTCTTTGACAATATATCTTTCATGAATTTGACATAGCTTGGCATCTGCTCAAGGGCCTCTACAAATGGGATATTGATGTGCAATTTCTTGAATACATCGAGAAACTTCTAGAATTGCCGCTCATCCTTGTGTTTTCGAGCTCTTTGGGGAAAAGGAAGAGGTGGATATATCTTTTCCTTGGCTTGAGTGACATCCTCCTCCAAGGATTTTCTTGAATCTCCCTTAACTTTAGCTTGTGTAGAGTCAGACGGTATGTTGCTGTTGCACAAGCCTCGCGATTCTGCTGCACTACTTCTACTATTCGCTAATGGTATTGCAGTACTATTCTCTGCTGCTCAAGCATCCACGGGCCTACTGATCAGTGTTGCTTCTGAGTTGTGGCCCAGATTTTTTGGTGTTGTAACACTGAAATGGCTGCCTCTAGTTACTTCTTCAAGTTCTCTCCCGTTCCTCAACATGATTGCTTGTACTTGCTCTCTACCATCGCTCCTTGGGTTCACCTCCGTGTTGCTCGGCAATGCTCCTTGAGGACGGTTGTTCATTGCTTGAGTCAACTGTCCGACTTGAGCTTCCAAGTTCATGAGTGATGCTGACTGATTCTGCAAAAGCGTGTCAGTTTTTGAAATATAATTAATAAGAAGTTCTTCTAAACCTGACGTCTTCTGTTGTGCCGGAAGTTTCTGTTGTTGCTGATAAAAATCCAGGCGGTGGGTTCGGCTTAGGAACTTGTTGATTTCCCCATGCAAAGTTAGGGTGATTCCTCTATCCCGGATTATATGTGTTAGAAAAAGGATTGTTCCTTGTGTTACTTCCCACATAACTTACCGACTCATTCATTGCAAGGCATTGACTGGGGACATGATTGTCCCCACATGTTTCACATGGACAGGTCGAGGATAGACCTGGCTTCTTGAGTGCAGATAATTCTCGGGTAAGCGCATCAATTTTGGCATTTAGTGCTACAACTGCATCGACTGAATGCACTCCAGCTGCTCCTTGAGAAGAACTCGCACCTTGACCATTGTTGTCCATCTGCTCAAACAACTCGAGCACCTCTTGAGGTTGCTTATTCAATATCATTCCCCCAGCTGCTGCATCAATTGTCGAATGAAGTGTGTCTAATAGGCCATCATAGAAAATTTGCACCAACATCCATAGTAGTATTTCGTGATGAGGGCATACTCACAATAACTCTTTAAACCTTTCCCAAGCGTCATATAAGGATTCAGTGCCATGTTGTCGAAATGACGTAATATCATTCCTCATCTTGATGGTCTTACTTGGAGGAAAGTATTTGGATAGGAATTTCTTGGACATGTCCTCCCAAGTAGTAATGGACCCTTCTGGTAACGAGTATAGCCACGCCCTGGCCTTATCTCGTAGTGAGAATGGAAACAACCGCATACGAACTGCCTCAGTTGACACCCCATTATAACGGAAAGTGTCACAGATCTCCAAGAACTTAGTGATATGCCCATGTGGATCCTCAAAAGGAGATCCTCCAAAGCTCGAGTTTTGAAGCATTGTAATGACTACTGGCTGAATCTCAAATGAATTGGCTTGAATAGTGGGCCTTACAATACTCGAGCGTTCATGCACATGAGGTTATGCATAATCCCGCATAGTCCTCTATTGTCCTTGATTTGCAATTTGATTATTGTCTCCCATGTTGGCTTGCTCTGCAACTTGTCGCTATTCCCTCAAATGCCTACGAAATGTCCTCTCGATCTTTAGATCAAGTGGCAGCAACTCACAACTTTGGGAGCGGTGCATGTAGTGAACAGAAATTTCCTGCAAATCAAGCAATAAAATTTAAGAAAAATATCTGAACTACTAACGGCCTAATTAATATTAATATCAATAGAAGTTATGAAAATCACGTCCTCGGCAACAGCGCCAAAAACTTGTTGCTTCCGAAATCAGATCATTAACGCAAGTGAACGTTATCGAACAAGTAATAAAGGGTAAATAGGGTTGTCGATCCCATGAGGACTGATCAAAGACTTCTATTGAGTACTAAACTATCTCAAACCACTATTATTCAGAAAATCTAAATTAAGGGATTCAACTAAATTAAGAAAATAAACTAAAACACGCAAATTTAACTTGATTAGAACCTCACTGATAGAAAGCCTAGGGTATACAATTTCACTTAACAATTAATCTCAAGTCAATCCTTCTCATTCACTCTATTCCTAGGTAAGCGACTATTGAGAACCCATTATGAACCAGTTCTATTAGTTTACCTAAGGCAATTGGGTATATTCCTATTCCTTTCACTAATAATCCCGTCTTCCGACTAAGATTAACTTAGGTTATTTCTACCACGGCTAAATCTAGGGTTCCTCTCTCGAGTTCACCTAAATTACCAATTCAAATCAACTGGTGACCAATCAATTGACAAGCATTAAGCACAGATAGAGATAAACAACGAGAATTCATTCAATAATATCAAAGAAGAGTTCACAACTATTGATCAACTGTCAAGATCCATTGTAACCCTAGAATAACAAATTAGTTCATACAAATACCAAGAAAACACATCATCCGAAAAAGACAGAATAACATCAACATTCAAGAACAAAATATGAGAAAGAATGAAACTTGGTCGTCAAACTCAAGCTTCGTCTTCTTTGATCCTCGCTCTCCTCTTACTGTCAAGAAGTTTTTCGTCGTCTTTTCTCCAATCCGTAATGTCTATCCTCCAAGGAGCTATTCTCTCGTCCCCCCCAGAATTCCGTCTAAGAAAACCACACATAAAGATATCCTCCAAAAATCCCATAGGGTTATCCTCTCTTTCCTATTTTATCACCTTTCAAATATTCCATCAAAATCTCCTAGAATATAATATCTTTAATCACTTCAAAATAAGAAAACGAAATTCTAAAAATATCCAAACATAATCTTCTAATAAAATATTCAAGCCACGGCAAAAGGAGAAGTTTGTCCGTCGTGCGTTATTGTCAACGTATAGACGGATGCGTCCTTCTCTCAGACAGATGCATCCGTCTCAATTCTGTATCCTTAACAACTTGCAGATGGATGTGTCCTTCTCTCAGACGGATGCATCCATCTCAATTTTGTGTCCAGCAACTTTGAGGTTGCGATTTTCCAAATCTTCTCATTTATGTTCTTCGCTTCACCTCTTCCACATCATACCTAGACATAACAAGATAATACTGAGAATTTCGAGCATGAAAACATGAGAATTAGAACAAAAGTCAACTAACCACGACCACAACACTAATGTAAAACAAAAAACATTAAAATATAAATAAAACTTGAACAACTAAACTCAATTGTCCTCATTTTAGAAGCACTTTAACTCTACTTTCGTAGCGTTCTCAGTGCTTTATATTGAGATGGTATGTCGGACATATAAGAGATTAGCCCACTCACACGGGTAATTGCATCTATTTTCTGCGTGATAAATATAGATGAGACAATTTTAAGTTCATTATCTAGGTGATAATTGAGAGCTCGAACTTAGAATATAAATGTCGCCTTAACATAATGTTAAGATGAGGACTTAATATTCATTATGTCCGAAAGTGAAATAACCTACATATTTCACTTTATTTGTCTTTATTGCCAGATGTGAGTACTGATGGATACTTTTGAGTAAATTAGTTACGTGAACTCAGGTTAGACATTGAGAGTGTCTAAACTATCATCTGTACGGTATTGAATGAAAAGACATACACTCCGTAGGGAAGGAGAAAATACCGTAATACATATTTCATATTACGTATGCAAAAATACGACCAATGAGAGTTGGCAAAAGTTCAAGATCTCAACTTTATGAGCCGTGTGAGACTCTCGAGGATAAGTGTTTCTTAATTGGTGCCCTCACAACTCTTCGTTATTCTCAAGATTTCTATTTAGCGTTCGCTATCTTAGAGTGTTGCCTATGGTCATGAGATTCATTCGATCTAAAGGGATATTTCTAGAAAAGCGAGCTAAACTGAGATTGAGAGATTTAATGAAAGAGGAAGATCGATTTAGAGTTTTACGTCACATTATAGATTTATATTCATAGACCGATAAGTTATGATTATTTTGTGTAATCATAATTGTGAATATAATGCATCATACTTAAAAGAGATCAAGAGATGGATATGTAAATGTGACTAATCGATCTAGGGTATAGCATACGAAAATCTACTGATGATCATGTCCAATGTTGAGCTGCTATATACTCTTAACAGATGTATAGCAATGAGCTCTCAATGTATGTTGGTCGCACGGATTATTGGTCAATATGAACTTTGCAGAGAACAGAGAATCATGTTTAACCCTCCGTGGGTGAGCAGGAGTTGTTAGTCCTCCGTGGGCAAGTGGGGGCTGTTTTACCCTACATGTGGGAGTGGGAGATGTTGGGGTGCATGGGGTTTAGCGTGGACGTCCATGTAAGGAACCACACCTCATGCCCACTAAAGATAACCGCCACTGAGCAGTTATCGTGGGTTTTTGAAATACATTGAAAAGATATGTATCTTTCCAAGTGATATACAATCATCTCTCCTAATATAACGATCGTAAGTTTTCTCTCTGTCAACGAAGCAAACAACAGAGAACGGACGATACTCCAAGGGTTCTCGAATCTACAAGGCCGACTCTTAATCTGTGAAACTCTAAGGTACGCTCCAAATATTATGACGTAACTTCCGATCAGTGTATCAACTATTCTAGGCTTGATCTTCCACTGCGATTTCTGAGAAATAAGTTTCCATCACAATCATCACGAGAATAACCATTACGCTGGGCTTGGTGTGACCTTTCTCCATTATTATTTTATTTTTTACTATTATTTTATTTTTTCTCTTTCTTTCTTCAAGAATGATGGCTCTGATTGAGTGAGGTGGGTCTGGACGTGCAATAGAGAAAAATATGAGGGGCCGTCGAGGGAAAAGTTCTAAAAAAAGAAAAAAGAATCCTTAGTGCGCAGGGCCGCGTTATCTTGGTGTTTTCATCCTAGCAATTATTTCCTTAGACTGAGGACGTTCCACACGAACGCGAGCAGAAATGGATGAGTCTTGGCGGATGCGCATGGGAATGCACGTCTGTTCTCCACCGCAGCCTACCGCCAAGACACTCCCCGCCATCGGACTTTGCGAGAAGGATGCCGTTCTCCGAGAAACTCGACCCCGACAACTTCTCCGACGTCTTCGGTGGCCCGCTGTCGCGACCCGGCATCCGAGGCGATCGGATGATCGGGCGAATGGATTGCCAAAGGGCTACGATGACGGGCTCTTGGCGCGGGCCCTCCCAGGCCCATACCAAATCGCGACGGGAATTGTCGGTTTCGACCTTGGTGTGGTCGGGTGGCAGGTGTTATGTGTGCATACAATTGGAGTCGCCACCGGTTTTTTTTGGGAGGTAGACCGGATACCTCATCGAGTGATTGAGAGGAGTTACTCGATCCTACGCAACTAGAGATTCTAGAGCCGGGGATTTGGTTACCCTAGTTTAAACTAGAGTCCTTTCGGTTACCGTTCGGGGTTGATTATTACCTAACTTGTGAGCACGCGAGGTTTATATCAATCCTGACTCCTAATCATGTTTTTGTCGGTTACTAAGCGTTCATGCAAATGTTCTTGTAGGTGTTCATTTCATGGCATTTTCTAAATATGTAATCCTAAGAAAAAGCAATCAATACATTCAAAGGAAATAAAGAGAATAGAAATAAAACGACAAGGACAATAATAAAAGCTACGCTAAAAAAAAGGAAAAACCCGCAACTCGTCGGGTATTTACAATCCCAAATATTAAACCCGAGACATGATCGGGTGTACAACAAATAAGACCGGAATGGACATCGGTCATACTCCATGGTGAACTTGAGTCTGGTTAATGTAAATATGCAATAAAAGGAATTTTCGAAAATTTTCCGTTTTTTTTAATATATTTTTTTATATATTTTTTTATTTTTATTTTTTATTTTTTATTTTTTGGGAAAAAGATATCGAGGCAAGCTGAACATGACCAATGCTGATTTAATTGAAGATGTGATGAAAACCTCACTTGAAGACGTGATTTCGGTAAATTTCGAAAAGTTTTTGTTAAAAAAGGAGTCAACCGCGATGGGGTCTTTCACCGCGATTATCTTAGTGTACAAATACATTCAGAGAAAAGAGATCACACCTCATGAAACTAGGTGTGACCAGGTTTCAAGAATGACCAACGGTTCGAAAAATGGTTTACCGAGCACATCGCAATGGTATCAACAAGACAACTACTCGAAAGCCAACACTTAGCCAAATTCCCGACCCCTCACTTGGCAGTTCACCGAGGTGTTTTCAAGTGTTGATAAATTTGTGCTCAAGTTAAACCAAGGAAAAACGATCATACCACATGAAACTAGGTATGATCTAGTTTCCAAAACGACCAACGGTTCGAAAAATAGTTAATGGAGCACATCGCAATGGTACCGACAAGACAGCTAGTTGAAAGCCAACACTTAGCCAAATTCCAGACCCCTCACTTGGCAGTTCACCGAGGTGTTTTCAAGTGTCGATAAATTTGTGCTCAAGTTAAACCAAGGGGAACCGATCATACCACATGAAACTAGGTATGATCTAGTTTCCAAAACGACCAACTGCTCGAAAAATGGTTGACCGAGCGTGTCGCAATGACGTCGAGAAGACAGCCATGCGGGAGTGAAAACCCAGAAACACTTCTGGAAACCAGTTCACAGAGGCATGTTCTAGACTGATTTTCTCCCTGGTCAAAGATGATTAATGAAAACCGTTGATTTCAAGTGAAACTAGGTCAAACAAGGTTTCAAAGAAAGTTTAAATCCCCCAAAAATATGAAGAGACCACTCTGTATCGAAGTCACGAAGATGGCTGGTCGCGAGCTCGAATCTAAAAAAAAACTTGAGCCCCTCACTTTGCAGCTCATTGAGGTGATTCCGAAGACCATAACTCGATCTATGGGAAGAATAAAACCACGAACAAGACATCAATGCAAAGTACTACGTGCAGAGAGTGATTCAAAATAATTAAACACCGCAAAAGGACGATAAACAATTGAGCAAAATGACCACAAACATGCCTAGTTGGACTGATCTTAACACTTAGAAAAATTTTCAATCTCGAACCAGACTAACTAGGAAACTTTGAAGGACCATAACTCGCACCACAATCAGAATTAGCGGGCAAACCATACATCGTTGTGAAGAGCTACACGCCATGAACAAAATGAAATAAGAATCACTCACAAAGCATGGGAATCGAGAGAGAAATCCACCCTCAAAGTCGAGGGTTTGAACTTTTTTAAAACCGAAATCAAACTTGAGCATGGTCAGTAGGGCCAATTGTCAACCCCATAACTTCCTTTACAGATCAAACCAAAGGCAACCAAACATACCCGCGTATTCCACTACATGCCAGGAATACGAAAAGACAAGAAACACACAAAACTACGCGATATGAGGCAAAGAAAATCGGCCACGAACAAGCTAAGCTGAACTGATCTCGACACTTAGAAAATATTTCAGCAGACTTTCTCATCCAAGTCAGACCAACTGAGCACTTTTGAAGGTGTGTAACTCATACCTCGATCCCAAACAAAGGCCGTGCGACACATCAATACGAAGATCTACATACGTATAACACACTTCAAAAGATTTGAACCAAAAATCACTTGTGAAACGCACGCAGGACAGGCTCAAAGTAGCCGGTTCGGACTACCTGAGGCATTTCATCAAACATGTAACATGCAATAAAGAAAACGAGGATCCGAGCCACTTCAGATGAAACCAAAGAATAAAATCACTCAATCAAATAAAAATGGAATGATGTTTTATAGTGATCGGTTTGGCTCCGTTTGACCCGAAAGTCAAACGGAGCCAAACCGAGCAAAATACGAACACGAAAAACAGGGGGTTCTTGTTGGACCTGCTCGGGGAAGGAAACAGCGACGGCAGTGGCTGGAGTGGCTCGGGTGGTGCTCCAAGGATACTCGTGGATGGTTTCGATGCTTCGCCGGAGTTCTCGGTCGCCCGGATTTCCCCTGTTTTTCCTCTTTTTCTTTCTCGGTCACGTATGCTCTGTTTCTTGTGTTCTCCTGCCCTTCCTGTTTTCCTCCGTTCCTTTTTATCCCCATGTGCCGCCTGGTGTCTTCTTTTTCATCTGTCCAGCATGTGCCGCCTGGAACGTCAACAAAGCTTGCTAACATGTGGAGGAAAGGTTCCTCCTGGGAAAGTCTGGATCCCTGACGGAAATGGTGCTGGCCACCGAGAATGTGGAGGCTTGAATGTGGACGCATGTGAGCATGTGGAAGCCTGGAACAAAACTGAGAACGGCATGAGTTAAAGCTGGACACCGAGTGATGATTGAATGAACAAAATGGAACAAAGCATGTCTGTCCTGTTCCCTTCTGTTTGCAGAATTGTCTTCCCATGTGATGCGTTTTTTTTTTTGACCGAGCTCTACCTCTTAAATTGAGCTAGAAAACGGCATTTTTTTCACAAAATTGAGTTCGAAATCGGCTTGCCCACCTCGAGTTACTTGTAAAAATGTGATTTCGTCCAAATTTTACCCACGAATTGTACGAAAACTCAAAATTTAGGTTTTGCTAAAAAATGAAATTCCAATGTTCGAACTTCCAAACGGCCAAATCAAGCCAAACTGGACCCACCAATGGATTCGGAATGGCGAAAACTATAGGATGACGGGCTTGAGTTTTCATGGGTACCCTCGGAGTTGGATTAATTTCATTTTTTAGCGAAATCGGGGAAAAAGAAAATAAAAAATGCGGAAATGGGCCATTTAATTGAAATTGAGCAAATCGAGGGGGCTTTTTGGATGAGAAAAAATTCAGGGGCTTGGGTAATGATGTCCTTGACCTAAAATAAAAAAAATCAAAATTTTAAAAGCTGAAAATGTATTTTTTTGGCAAATTCGGGGGTTATGGTTAAAGAAGAAACACATAGTCCCGATTTTCGCTTTTCTTTTTTCAAGAGACCAACATGAAAAGGGAATTAAAAGAAAAATATGAGCTATCTTTTTGTATTTTTGCGGCCTCAAATGCTATTTTTCCCAAATTTTCCTCCTTTTTTCTATTTTTCGAAAAATATTAAAAAATACTCAAAAATTTCAAAAAATTATTTTTGTTGGGAATGGGCCCCTGGGCTGGGCCGGGGCCTCTAGAACCATTTTTTGTAATTTTTCAATTTTTTATGGATTTTTTAGGATTTTCTAAAAAATAGAATGGCTAAAAATCAGGTGTCGACAGCTGCCCCTCTTTGATAGAATTCTCGGGAGAGATTACTCTCAAAGACAAGGTGACACCTGACGCCTAACCGACTCTGCTGGGGAAATGATAAAAGAAAGGACATCAAACCTGCGCACCCCTCCGGTGATAGCTTAATCCCAGAGCTTGTTTCATTGATTTTAATACCGAGAGACAGATGAGAGAGGAGTGATCCTTACCTGCCCCTTACCTTTTGGAGTGTAGATAGCATCTGATGTGGACAATTTCAAGAAAATACCTAGAGATCTACCATGAGAACACTCTAGGACGGTTAAGCTTCAACCCGTATGGTGGGTCAACCCATGATAGTGAAAATGGTTCACCCAGATTAAGGGTTCGCCGAAGAGGTGCCTATAGGAAGGACTTTGGTTTGCCTATAGAAAGGACTTTAGTGTGCCTGTAAAAAGGACTTTGGTGCCTGTAAAAAGGACTTTTGGTTGTTTGTAAGAAGGACTTTTGTGTGTCTGTAAGAAGGACTTTTGTGTGCCTGTAAGAAGGACTTTGGTGCCTGTAAAAAGGACTTTTGGGTGCCATTCTGGGATTTATGGATGCTAAGAATCCTGCAGAAGCTCAAACTCAATTTAATTTACCTTAAAGGATCAGGTTGAAGATATACCTTTCTGAGGATTTAGAAGAAACGCCTGGTGGTTTCTCGACGACTAGGTTCGTTCGTTCAATAATCGCAAAACGGGACCTTGAAAGGTAACTCGAACATCAAAAATGTGTTATCTGTCAGGCAGTGTCAGAGGTAACATATGCAAGCATTTTCATCAATGAGTTCATTGGTTCATGTAAAACTGTTTAACTAAGTTTGCAATGATCAGAAACAATATGTGTGGTAAATCATGATGCATTCAATCATAATGTGAATAATGCAAAATTATTCTGTCAAGTTTGCATTACCAATTCTGTTCAAGGAGGTCATCATAGCATGAACACCTCGAATGTAATCTGAATGGGGACTTCAGTCCGAAAGGGCTTTCTCTCACTCTCGAGAAAGGCTGTTTATCCTGATTGCAGGATTGAAAAGAAATCACTCAATCTCACCATCATCGCATTCGACAAGGGTTTGAGCAATCTTGCAATTGGTACGATCAGGCTGATCTAAAGGTCTTTGATTAGGACCGTAATGTAGGCTGGGTTAAAGGCTTACCAAATGGGACTCTTTTGAGTCAAGGTCATTGACAAAAAGGTTTTCATCATCTGCTCCAGGTTTACAAGTCAAGAACCCTGCGAAAATGAGAGAGAAATAGTCTTGCTCGTACCTTTTCGAGCGATGCTTAAAATCATTCAACTCTACGTTAACTCAAGTGCCTTAATCAGAAAAAACTTTCAAGGGTTGTAACGTAGGTTAGGATTATGGACCGAGGAAGGCTTATTTTGACCCAAAAGATATGGGAGGTGGGTTTGACATTAGTGGTCATTGCATCTTCGTCACCAGTTTCTATCTTCTGAATAGTCCTCAAAGAACATCATCGTTGTATGAGGATGGTGTCAATTTCTGCTGATACCGTCGTCGCTCCCGAACGGTGTAAACTCCAGCTGTGTATTTTTTTTGCAACTTGACTCATTCGAAGAGTTTTCTTTCGCAACCAGATCCCATTGGGGATTTACATTGATCTGAATGGGCATTGGCCTTGGTTTTAACTGGCGCTTTGCTTTTTTTATGCCCAAGATTGACTTTCTTCCTTTTGGTCCCATTTTTTGCCTTTTTGTCTTTTCTGTTCTGTTCAGGAAAAGAATTTCTAAAAATTGTGCCATATACACATGTATATCAAAGACTTAGCACACTTGAAGAGTCGACTCAGGACTTCGTGTAAACCCACTTCTTCTGAGTTCTTCTGCTTTGAGGTAGTGCCACCTTCATCTTGGAATGAGCAATGATCACCAACGGGGTTTTAATAAATGAATACGCAGGCTCAATTGGGTGGTGCAAAGGATATGAGCGTATTGGATAGAGAAACAAATGCATTTCGTCGTCCTAAGGCACTTGAGTTACCGTATGAGGCTGAGAGTAAAGGAACACTCGAAAATTGATGTTAGTCCGAGCAAGAAAATTTCTAACCATTTACCTCATGCTATTGCTAGGACTACCTCTGTTTGGCCCCGATGTGGGGTGGTTCTTGACAGGGGTTGCGAAGTGAAACCGCCGCTCAAATGGGTTTTCAATGGTCACCTGCAGTGTTTAGGATAGAGAAATGAATGCCTTCTTCCTTTCAACTATCGTACCTTTTGCGAGAAAACCCATTGCCTCGAGGAATGCGGATCCTGACTACCGCTCATCTCACTGGGGATTAGATTACAGGACGTGTATGGGAATGGCTTGCCTTTCATCATCCTGTCATGCCCCATTCTGTACATTCGATGCATCATATGCAGTTTATGCTCCAAACCAGAATTGGCAAAATTAAACATGCAGAAAAGTCATGCATGGCTCACGGCATACGCAAACGCAATGCAGATATGGCAGTTTTCACCCCCACACGAGTTTACCAAAAGTGCAAGTATGCAAGAAAATTCTCAACAATTGGAGTATTTGAATTGCCCCTAGGACATGTGGGTGGATCGAACAAATCGAGGAATCTACTCCTTAAGTCAATGAGTAGCTTATCTCAGTTTGCCCCTACACAACGAAAGGCACGAGTGAAGGAGTTAAGTGAAGGTTTGCAGCATTTGAGTTTCTCGAATATTGACAACGATCATGGTCGTCGGTCGAATGCCCTGCAAGAAGGGAAGCAGAAAGGTTACTCTTGAAACCAAATGAGTTAAAGAGGGCATACTTTCCTTTTCAATTCAGGGTTTGCCATTAATTTGTCAAAGTTTCATCAAACTGGATTTCATCAGATGATCATGATTTGCTGCTTGAGGTTGTCTTCTTTGACATGTCAAATGTTAGTGTTAACATTTTCCTTCATCTTGAATGTTTTGCGTGACTCCTTTTATCAGGTTCGCTGGATCAAGTTTCCCTCGACGTTCCTTGTACACTTCACCATCAGAGTTAAGGTTATGGCCAAGTATTGACTTCGGTTTCGTTCGTCGAGTATTCCTGTCCCTTTCTGCAAAAGAAATGCGAGAAAAAGTTGTTTTATTTATTTACAATACTTACAACATTTCCATCCTCGAGGATCGAACTCGGGACGTCTCGAACCATTGTCATTCCCCATGCCATCAGGTCGATTGGACCGTAGGCGTCCATGGAGGCTTTCTTTTAAGAGTTAACCGTTGAGATGGCGTGGTATTGTCACTTTGCATTGGGCAATCCCACGTCACGGTTCTTTTCAAGGCAATCTACAATCCCTGTTAAAATAAATCAATTCAAAACTCAAGACGTTTTACGGGTAAATTGGAACGATACAGAATTACCCATTTTTGAAATTGCTTGTATCTTTTGCTCGTGGTTTTCTTTAATCGAATATGTCCATCTTGCGACGATGTCTATGAGTTGATTTGCCCCCCAGTCTCCTTCAATATGAGGACTTTGCATTTGGGCATGACCGTTATCGGGTTAATTTGCAAATTCCCTTCAGATTTATGCAGACTTTTACTCGCCATCAATTGGTCGCGAGGTTGGTGAGGTGGCGGATTCAAGCATTTAATAGGGGGAAGGCGGATTATTACTCCTTACTTTTACATAACTTACAAAAGCAGAAAAACAATGCACTCATTTGTTCTGCTTCCTCCGCAGGCTCTCCCAGTGGCCAGCAAGCTTCATCCCGGATCAGGTATGCATCAGCCATATTGAAAGTCTAGTGGTCATTGGCCGATCATGTGCATCACAGCCCCGATGCTTTACCGATATCAAACTGGTTGATTATGGCGAAAAGATCATCGTCAATGTCCGCGTGGTGGTGATCTGTCCCTTCTTCCTCGGGAGGTATTGATGCTGATCCAGTAGCATTGGTCTTTTCGTACCCTGCTCCAACAGAACTCGATCCTGTTATAAACTGATCTAACTCACCTCTTAAACGTGCATTTTCGATCCTCAGATCATGCATTTCATCGATGGTGAAGAGGAGGCTATTGCAATTGGGGCAGGTGGCGGAGTCAAAAGCCTCTTTATACATCTTGTTTTCCGCTCGGAGGTTTTCATTTTCAGCTCTTAGAAACTCGGCTTCGTTGTGCTCATGACGAGTCTTCATTCGGGTTCGTCTATTTTGAAACAAGAACTTGATTTGCAAAGGTTTAAGTCCTAGCTCTTGACTCAGTTCCATTTTCTGTTTGCCGTCTGGCATAGGGCATGTTCTGAAGAAATCCTCAAGCCTTTGTACTTGCTCCTTAGTATGACGACGGTAACGCTTCTTTTGACCCTTACTGTTGTTGTCCTTATCTTTACTAAGATCTTGGACGTCATCGGCGGAAGGGCCAGGCTCCATGGGCTCGATCCTAAACATGGCTTCGAACTCTTCCTCTCCCGTATTCAACAAGTAACGATAGCTCTCAAGAGAATTGGATTGAGACATCTTCGATAATTCCTCAAGACTTGCTAACTCCTCTGGTGTTTTCACTCTCTTTAAATTTTTCTGAGCGAATGCGTATGATTCGAAACTCTCTTCAGAGTTTTAGATGAAGATTATCATAAGGACGCCTCCTTTTAAAATTTAGACATGTATGGTTTCTCCTGAGAGTTCCGTCTTTCTCAACCTTTCTTTCGTGTCTCTTGCTCGACTTGCCTTTTCTCGTCTTTTCCTAGTGGTAGGGCTCTCGTCGTTATCTCCATTATCGATCTGCTGGCGAGTTCTCCCATAAAGACGAACCTCATTTTCCTTGTCTCCCACTCAAGTCACGTTTCTTTCTTCTTTTTCAAAGTAGCGGGGTCTCGTCAAATTTTCTGCGGAGATTTCGGATTTGTTTGGCTCGAGGTCGCCGTTTAATGGGGATTCGAGCCAACGAGGGTAGTGCCAATAAAGAATGGTAAATGGGAAAACCTGACCAACAAGGACTGCCCCTGTGAAATCAGTATTTAAATTGAAGCAGATTATCGCCTTCGCATTACAATCATCTGCCTCAACTCTCTCCTCATTTCCTTCATATTCTGCTTTCAAAAATGGCCAATTCTCCTAACCATACCTTCTCCGCCGAAGTCCTGGCTGGGGGGGAGAGACTCTACAATCTTCTTGGTAGAGGTTACGCTCATATAGCCCAAAACCCTACCTTTGAGGCTGAAATCCTCGGTCTATTCAGGACCGTGGATGTTGCTTCTGTTGAGAGTACCCAACTGGGGAGGGAGTATCTGAACTTCCCAACCCTCTTCATCAATTTTCTGGCCGCCTATAACCGCGCTTATGAGACGGTCCTTGTGACTTCTGTCGTGAAAGCTTGTTACCAAGACCGGCACGAGCGTCTCGAAACAGTCACATTTGTGGCTGATAATCACAAGAAGGCCCTCAAGTTTGCCAACGATGAGCTTTCGTGGCTGGTTCGTGAGAGGGGAAAGTTGGTGGACCGTCTGGCCCTGGTCCAAACTTACGCCAATCAAGAGCCGAGCAATATTGTGATGAGGTGCAAACGCGGGTGGCTGCAGGAGAGACTTGATGACATTACGGCAGACATTGCTTTCGAGAGGGCAGCGATTCCGGACCTAGAGTTTGCCGTCGAGCATTACGAGACCAGTATGGCCCAGGCTAAGGAGAAGTGCGATCGCCTCTTCTTTAGGCTCGCGGAGCTCAATCCCGAGAATGCCCGGTGCACCCAGAGCATCAACTGTTTGAAGAGTCAGTTGAGCTCTTTCGTAATGGTTATCAGGGCTCAGTTTGGCTTTACTTTTCCTCCTCAGTGAGCTGTTGTAACACTCTTTGATGAATGGAATGAAAGAAAAGCTTCACGTGTTTTTTGTTTAATTTTCCAGCATCTCTTCTCCCGTATATCATGATAGATCGATTCGAGGCACAGGGAATACCGAGGCTTAACACCCTTCCTGTTGTTCTTGTTTGCTGCTGTAGACGATGATATCAAGGATATTACAGAAACTTTTGACAGTGGGCCCCCTTTTAGCCGCATCGAGATCCATGAGCTGGTCACGTGAATTATGACGACTCGGTCAGTGCGCCAATAAATAAATTAGGCCACCTGTTGTGTGCTCCTACTTTTGCTCATGTGGTCTTTCGGTGTCCACTTGTGGGTGTCGGGCGCCTGTGGCATCGGGAGAAATGCCCGTGGGCCACACTCGATAATATAAGCACTGGCCCTCCATTAAACGTTTTGACTAATTTATCCAAGAAGACGTTACAGGCTTATCTCTTGGGCTCTGTTTGTACAAACTGTTCTTTTCTGAAACATGTATAAGGATCGGCCAATACATTGAGAATGTTCCCATGTCTGATCCGGATATATTTACAACCCTTCAAAATATATAACTTGTACACGTTGACCGATTGACACGTTTCTGTCTCCAGGAGGTTTGATCTCTTCGCTTGCCCCCAGGGTTATCGGCTAGGACATCAGTAATTCTTCAAGGTTATTCCCATAAAAGCCCGACAAGCACTCTTACAGTAATCGCGCTCGTTCCATCCCTAGCGTGCAGCTCCTCGCATCGTCGTTGGTTTCCCTGGAGAAGAGTGAATTAATTAGAGAGTGTGGTATGGGCAATAATGTTGGGACGAATATTTTCCACATGTTCCTGCGGGTTCACAGGAGTGAGGTTCTTGCTTGACTCAAACAGCCCATCAATTTAGGAGCTTCCCTTGAACCTGCAATCTTATGGAGCCAATGCATGTATGCATGAATGCATGAAACATATACGATAGTCTTAGAGTGACTCAAATTGCCTGAAAGGTAGCCAAGGTAGCTCTGGCTTTTCATTTCAAGGATAATACTGTTTGACTGCATCTGCATTTACAGGAAAGCCTAACTCCCCTCCATCCATGTTTACAAGAATCAAAGCTCCCCCAGGAAGAACCTTTTTGATAACGTAAGGACCTTCATAGTTTGGGGTGAACTTGCCCCCAGGATGAGAGACGTTCGGAAGCGTCTTCTTTACTACTAGATCTTCCACCTCAAAATGTCTAGGCTTGACCTTTCGATTGAACGACTTTGCAACCCTCTTCTGGTAACTTTGACCGTGGCAGATTGCTCTCAGGCGCTTCTCGTCGATCAGGTTCAATTGCTCATACCTCTGTTGGATCCATTCGGCCTCGGAGAGTTCAACTTGGGACAAGACCCTTAGAGACGGAATTTCAACTTCCACAGGTAAAACTGCTTCCATGCCATAGACTAGGGAATAAGGGGTTGCCCCAGTTGAGGTTCGAATCGATGTTCGATACGCCATCAATGCATAAGGTAGTCTCTCTTGCCAGTCCCTGTAATTCTGTGCAGTTTTTGACAAAATTTTCTTGATATTCTTATTTGCCGCCTCCACAGCTCCATTCATTTGTGGGCGGTAGGGAGAAGAATTGAGATGTCGAATGTTGAAAGCATCCAGCACACCATCAACCACCTTATTGTTCAAGTTTGAACCATTATCCGTAATAATCGCTTGGGGGATCCCATATCGGGAGATGATGTCCCTTCTGATGAACCTTGACACGTTCTTTGCTGTGACGTTTGCGTATGAGTTCGCTTCGATCCACTTCGTAAAATAATCAATCGCCACCAAGATGAAGCGATGACCATTAGAGGCGCTAGGATTGATGGGGCCAATCATATCTATCCCCCACATAGAGAATGGCCAAGCCTCAGACATTTGGTGGAGCTCGCTTGGAGGCGCATTGATTCTATCTCCGTACACTTGACATTGGTGACAGGATCTTACGTGTTGGTTGCAATCCGACTCTATCGTCATCCAATAATAACCCAACCGCATGATCTTCTTCGCGAGGAGATGACCGTTCATGTGGGGACCACATACCCCTTCATGGATCTCCTTCATGAGCATATTCGCTTCTTTGGCATCCACGCACCTCAATAAGACAGAGTCAAATGATCTTTTGTACAGAGTCTGCCCACTCAAGAAAAATTTGGTGGCCATTTTCGCTATATATTTCCTATCTCCGATCGAACTCTCCGGAGGAAATTCTCCTTTCAAAAGATAATTCTTGATGTCATGATACCATGGCTCGCCGTCAAATTCACTTTCAATCAACATACAGTAAGCCGGCTGGTCAACCACGCTAATTCGTAGAGGCTCGATATCGAGCCCCTCCCCCACTTGCAACATAGAAGATAACGTGGCCAAAGCGTCCGCAAAGTGATTCTGGGTTCTTGGCAGATATTCAAACGAAATTTCATCAAATTCCTTGACTAATTCCTCCAATAATTCATGATAGGGGACGAGTTTAGGATCCCTTGTCTTCCATTCCCCCTGAGTTTGAAAAATAATGAGCATGGAATCTCCATAAACCTGTAACCTCCGTACCTTCATGGCAACGGCCAACTGTAGGCCTAAGATGCAAGCCTCGTATTCTGAGATGTTATTAGTGCATGGGAACACTAACTTTGCCGAGACTGGATAATGTAAACCCTCCGGAGATATTAACACTGCCCCAGTTCCAGATCCGGCTAGATTGACGGCACCATCAAAATACATGGCCCACTTATCATCAGATAATGTGAAGACTCGATCTTCAGCCTCTTCCTCGCTAGGGATTGTGGAACCTTGATAGTTCTCTGCCAGCATGTCAGCTATGGCTCTCCCTTTGACTGACTTTTGGGTCGAACTCCTGACGTCAAATTCTGATAATAGCACCTGCCACTTGGCTAACTTTCTCGGTAAAGCTGGCTTCTCTACCAAGTACTTGATGGGGTCACATTCTGTGACCAGCTGAATATGGTGGTGGAGAGTGTACTGCCTTAGTCTGTGGAGTACCCAAATTAACGCGACGCATGTCTTTTCGACTGCTGGGTAGTTAGCTTCAGATTGTGTGAATTTTTTGCTCAAGTAGTAGATCGCTCGTTCCTTCCCATCCTCCGGTCTTGTCTAGGCAAGTAAAGCTCCCAATGACTCCTGATGGATTGTAAGGTACAGAGTCAGAGGGATTCCAGGGGTCGGGGCTACTAATACCGGAGGCAAGACCAAATATTCCTTGATCTTTTCAAACGCCTGGTGACATTCCGAATCCCAGACGACCTTAGCACCCTTCTTTAAGAGCTTGAAGAAAGGCTTCGCTGTATCAGAAAGCTGTGATATAAATCTGGCTATGTAGTTCAGTCGCCCCAGCAGGCTTCGCACTTCTTTTACCGAGGTAGGGGTACAAATATCCCGTATGGCTTTGATCTTGGAAGGGTCGACCTCGATACCACGACTGCTAACCACAAATCCCAAAAGCTTTCCAGATCTTGCCCCAAATACACACTTGTTGGGGTTCAGCCTCAGCTTATACTTCCGTAGACGTTCAAACAACTTTCTTAGCACCATAACATGGTCTTCTCTTGTCTTGGATTTGGCAATCATATCATCTACGTACACCTCGATTTCCTTGTGCATCATATCGTGGAATAGAGCGACCATGGCCCTTTGGTATGTCGCCCCAGCATTCTTCAATCCGAAAGGCATGACCCTATAACAGAAAGTGCCCCACGGTGTTATGAATGAGGTCTTTGCCTTGTCTTCCTCTTTCATCAGGATTTGATTATATCCTGAAAATCCATCCATGAATGAAAACAGTTCGAATCCAGCTGTGCTTCGACCAGCACGTCAATATGCGGCAAAGGAAAGTCATCCTTCGGGCTAGCTTTGTTCAAGTCTCGATAGTCCACACAGACGCGGACTTTACCGTCTTTCTTCATAACTGGAACAATATTAGCTATCCAATCGACATAGGGGATTGCTTCTATGAATCCCACCTTAAGAAGTTTCATTACTTCCTCCTCAATCTTCTTGGAAAGTTCGGGCTTGGTTCGCCTAAGCCTTTGCTTCTTGGGTGGGAAACTAGGATCAGTGGGCAATACGTGTTCGACAATGCTAGGATCAAGGCCAGGCATATCTGCATATGACCATGCAAAGACATCTTGGTATTCCTTGAGGAACTCGGTCATTCGAGCTGCTTCAGAAGGAGAGAGTGACTCCCCAATTTTTACTTCTCTAAAGTTCTCTGAATCACCCAGATTTACTACTATTGCTTTTTCCTCTGTAAGAGACTTAGACTCCTCATGACGATTCCAATCCCTCTGAATGTCCAGGAAATCCTCATCTTCTTCCCCGATGCCACAAGAGTAATCTCCCTGGTGATCCGAGTCACACAATAGCCTATTATGCATGCTTGGAATGATATGCCTGAAATGTCATGAAGATGATTAGTCCCTTTTAGCAAGTAGTTTTCATGCATGATTTTCGGAAACCATTTGAGAGAGAACATAATAAGAGGGCCACCCTCAGCTTCTCAAAATTTACTTGACAAACTAGGAAGCGTACGGGAATCCAGGCCTCAAATCTTCGAGAATCGAAGATAGGTATCATCATTAGGCTGGTTTGGAATGTTCCCGCACGTCCTTAATAAAACGTGCACATGCATTTTATTGAACTTCACTGATAAGGCCGCGTTACAAGGAAAACCGCTTGGACCAATGGCTCGAGATCCAAAGGTATTTTTCTTGGAATTAAAATGGAGTTAAACAAAATGCGACGACTGAATTGAAATTGCAGGTAACGAAGCGCTGCAAGAAGCAGAAGAAGAGCCTCTTTACTCATGTAACTCGGCGTCGGTGTCAAGCCACTCCACGATGGCGTTCACGGAATCTTCAAAGAAGGAGCCAGGTATATCAGGATCAGCTGCAGCTTGGATATCCTCATCTGCCAACCATTTGGGGTACTTAGAGAAGAACTGATGCAGAGGATTATCGAACATTTTTGCTTTGCCCTTCCAAATGCTGGATCCCACAAAAGAACCGATTCTGCCTCCTCTACCTCTTGGGCCTCGGCCTCGGCTTCCACTGCTACTTCTTGAAGTGAAATCACTACAAGTTTTACCCATGTAACCTAAACCGATTCGGTGTCCGTTAGATCTCAACTGAAGGGGTTGGCGAATTCCCTGGCCGTGCTTCCCGAGTCCTTCCCCGGGGACAAAACCATAGACCAACAGCATCCTCCCAGGCGCGAGCATATAGCTTGACGGTGTGGGATTCCCCATTTTAGTCCCTGGGGGTGTGCGAATAAAAGCTACAAGTTCAAGGGAGTGGTAGCTTGACTCCTCTTTGGATTCGGGCTCTATACAGGGCACAACACTCTTCTGATAGGACGCAAGGTCTGTCTCACCATGAACTGTTATCACCTTATCATTTACCACAAATCGGACCTTTTGGTGCAAGCTTGAAGGTACAGCTCCGGCTGTATGGATCCACGGCCTTCCAAGTAATAGGCTGAAAGCACTAGGGAGGTCCATGACTTGAAAATCGATGGAGAACTCGACTGGCCCAATGAACACATCTTGTTCAATTTCTCCGACAACTTTTTTCTTCATTCCATCGAAGGCCCGAATGGTCGCCTTGGAGGTGCGAATCAACTCCTCGTTCACGCCTAAACTCCTCAGTGTGGCCAAAGGGCATATGTTGAAGGCCGACCCGTTGTCCACCAGCACATGGGACACCTGCTTACCGTGGCACCTCACTGATATATACAAGGCTTTATTGTGAACCCGTCCATCCATAGGGAAATCTTCGTCCGAGAAGGCAATCTGATCCTTTAATAAGATGGTGCTAACAAAACTCTCGAGCTGCACTTCGTTAATCATCTCAGGTACATGTACCTCATTCAGAACCCTCATCAGTGCTTTCTTATGCTTTTCTGAGTTCACAAATAGATCTAGCAGTGAGATCTGGGCCGGCATTTTTCGTAGCTGCTCTATCACTTCAAATTCACTCGTTTTAACGATGGTCAACAGCTTTTCAGCATCTTCTCTGGTTACTTCCTTCTTCTTGGTTTCCTCTTCTCTAGGTGCATAGAATCTCCCAGACCGCATCACGACATCAATTTCGTCTGTCCCATAGTTCCAATGGACTGCCTTGGGGTCGTACTCCTCTGCGGGAGGAATCCTTATCACAACCGGCTTAAACTTTTCAGTTTCCATACCTGGGTCACCATTTATCTCGACATCAGAGATCTTGATTACCACTGGTTTGACGATACTGTCGTCTTCCTCCTCCCAGTTATCGATCTTATTTAGGTCGATTACGAAAGGCTTGGTTGCCCCAACCATCGCCACGAAATCATCTAAGTCTTCAGAGTCGCACCCAAACACGGGCTCTACATAGGGCACATTACTAGCTTTGCCTGCAGGTGGTACATTTGGTCCCCTCGAGAAGCCAGCATTCTTCCCTTTAAGCTTTCCATTCATTAGTCCCCACTCAACGCTCCCACCTACCCGTAGTAGGTGCGAGAATGAACTATAGGTGGTCATGGCCATATACTCGAAATAATCACACGGGAGGGTTCTCAAGAAATATCCCATCAGCTCCTCTCCAGTCAAAGGTGGATAAATTCGTGAGGCCAGCGACCTCCATCTTTGTGCATAGGACTCGAACCCTTCTTCCTCCTCTTTGGCCATCTGGAGGAGATCTGCTCGGGTTGGGATATTTCCCGTATCAGACTCAGGTTTGTTCATTTTTTCTTTCATCTCAAAAACTACAGCTGTCAGCTTCGTCAATTGTTCCTCTATGGTGATCAATCGTTGATCCTGGCTTTCAATCCTAATGAGCAACCGTAGTGAGAGTGCATCACTCATGCCCTGTGCCTGATTCACTTCTCTCAATCGCCGGAGCGAATTCAACAATCTTCCAGAGGCGAAATTCAGCCTATTCTCTATATTATCGAGTCGTTCTGTGACATTTGATTCCATAAATCGGTCGGTCTCTCCTTCGTGTGTCGCTGTTGGAATAATCTTGTTGATCGTTACAAATGAGTCCTCCTTTAAGTGGTCCTTTTCGAGCTCGTCTTTTTCATCATCCACGTGTTCCTCTACTCCTCCAAAGATCATACCTACAATCTGATGGTCTGGGAGCGGGTTCTGTTGCACATTCGGCTCCGTCTTGTCAAATTCCAAGATATGGTTGTCAATGAGGGCTTGGACCTTGAACTTCAATATCATACAGTTATCGACGTTGTGCCCCTTCTCTCCCATGTGGTAGACACAGGATTGGCTCGGATCGAAACCCGGAAATCTTGGGGGATTTGATCGCGGAGGCTCCTTATCAACCAGCCTCCCCTCTAACAGCATTGGAAGCAGCTTGGATAACGGCCTGGGGAGTGGGGTGAACTTCTTAGGAGGCTGCTTCTTCTTCAGGTGGTCTGGTTTCTGTGTCAACCTTGACGAATTTCCTTGCGTCGAGGTGGAGTTGGAGAACAATTTTGGCTGAGGTGGGCTAGGCACAAAAGCCACATCGATGTTGGACTCCCTTTCTTTCCTTGATGGATACTGTCGTCTGGTCGTGGCCTCGGGTGCCTTTCTCTCTCTCATTGCCCACTCGTGTCTTTCCGCCACCTTTATCAAGTGAGCAAAGGTTTGACAACCGGAGGTGTTCAGCTTGTCGAAGAACTCGTACGGTAATGCCTTGAGAAAAATGTCTATTAACTCATCTTCAGGGATTGGTGGTTTAACTTGGGTTGCCAAGGCCCTCCACCTTTGGGCGTATAGACGCACTGTTTCGCTCTTCCCTTTCGTCGTTCTGAGCAAATCCTCTCTTGTAGGGGCGGTCGTGGTATTGAACTTATATTGACGTAGGAATTCATCCGCGAACTCATCCCAATCGTCGAATTTCTGAAGATCGAGTTCAATGAGCCATGACAATGCAGCATCCACCAAGCTCTCCTGAAACGTGTTGATCAGGAGAGGGATGTTGTCGGAGTACTTGGCCATCTTGTATAAGTAGTACTTTAAGTGGGTCTTGGGGCACCTAGTCCCGTTATACTTTCTTGAGAATTCGGGCTCTTTATAATCCGTAGGAACTTCGATTTTAGCAAACGGAGTGACTCTATCAAACCTAGACAACTCGTAGCCTTGGCTGGTCAGGCATTCCTCGATCTTGGCTATCCGCTTGACCCCTTCTTCAAATCTTGCTACAGGTTTCTCTTTCTGTTTCTCCTCCGAGCCGACCGCAACCGGCGCTACCCTTGGCAGTGCTTCAGCGTTCGGGTCTTGATCCACATTCGTTATCGGGTCGGCACCAGAAGACCCACTAACATCGGAGGCAGTGAGCGTGTTCGAATGGGCAGTCTGGTTCAGGTCTATCGGTGCCGCGGGCCTTGCGTGTGCAGCAGTCATCATGGCTTTCATCTCAGTCATCATGGCAGCCATCTGCCCCATTTGAGCCTCTAGGTTGCCAATGCGGGTGCCTATCTCTTCCTGCTCCTTGCGGGCTTGTACACGGGTACGAATTCGTCTCCTCGTGATTGAGAATTACCTGTTCGTAGATGAAAAATCTAGTTAGCCTTGATGATTTTAAGTACGTATAAAACCACTTTAATTTTATATTTTCTTGCGACGAAATAGCAATGAGAGGCGCTCCTCTGATTTGATCGATTGTGCGAGCCATCTCCTCCATCAAATTTCTTCGTAAGAACTTATACAATTAAAGTGGAATAAGTGGTGATTACTTAAAATGCCCCTCGCATATTCCATTAGATTTTCACAAGACGTAACAAGACACCACCTTCGTTACATTAAAGAAAAAGATCCCTATACATCACCCCACGGAGAGAAAGGAATCTTTATTACACAAAAATTGAAAGCTCATACAACCAAAGGAGAATCTAATGGAATATAGTGCCTAATCCTCATTGGGTAGGATGGTTTGGCGGAGGCGCTTGTTCTGTCGACCCAATGCCTCGGCTTTACGGACTGCATCATCTCTCTCTTGGGCAGCTTTCTCGGCTAGGATCTCTTGGAGAGTCAACTTGGAGGGCAAATTGGGGATGACCACCTGGGGCAAAGTTCTCAGAGTGTTGCCTATGTAGTCCCCGGAGGCATGGTGCTCTTTCTCATCTCCCTCAAGCTCGGACCTGTCTACCATGGCAATGGTTGTCTTACGGTAGTCACGCCAGGTGTGAACTATGTTGCAAATCATCCTGTCCAGTTGTGCTTTTCGTCCTTCAGCAACCTCTTCGTGATAGTTCAATGCGAGGGGATTGGGATCGAGAGGAGGAGGGATTTGTTGGATGGCACGGAATTGACGGATTACCCTCAAAGGGTGGTATGACGTAATTCCCGTCAATCCCAATAATGGGATGATGTTGTCGAATCCATCAGCTAGGCAAGGATTGGGACACACAAGCCACTTGGCATACCACTGAATGCGAATGGGGATGAGAGCTTTGAGATAGTTGAACCACCTAGAGAATGACCAGGAAGGGAAGAGTTTGTTCTTCTCAACGAATTGGAGTAAAGGGTGAGAAGAGGAACCTATTTGGGTGATTTGCATATCAGTAGCAAATTCCCTAATGTGGGATATCATCCAAACTTGGGGGAGGCCTATATACGCTCTAAGAGTTCCCTTACCCGACTTCTTGAATCTTGATAGGGATATGAAAGTTTCTCCAAGGATCAGGTGGGAGAATTTCTTACCACTACTGTTGACACCTGATTTTCAATCACCTTTTCTTTTCTTCTTTTTTAAAATTAATAGAAAATCCATAAAAATTCATAAATTTGAAAAAATTAACTTTGGAGACCTTTGCCAAGCCTAGGGAACCAATTTTGACCAAAAAATGATTTTTCATATTTTCAGTATTTTTCGGTATTTTTATTTTCTAAAATTGATAGAAAATCTATAAAAATGAGAAAATTGCAAAATCAACTTTGGAAGCCTTGGCCAAGCTTAGGCAACCATTTTTGAGTAAAAAAATTTTTTTCATATTTTTTGTATTTTTTTAAATATAATTTTTAGAAATTATGAAAATATTTAATAAATAATAGCATTTGAGGCCACAAAAATACATAAAAATAGTAAATATTTTTCCTTTAAATCCCTTTTCATGTTGGCCATCGCAAATTTAAAAAATCCAATTCGAGGTCGTGTATTCCTTAACGAGCATAATCTCGAATCGGGCCTAAAAAAATTCAATTTGAGTCAATTTATTTTCATTTTTCACTTTTAGGAGTTTTGACATTGTTCTTTAATATTCCAAATTTTCATATTGGCCCAATTATACCCAGAATGACTCAATTTTACAAACAAGGCTTTTAATTAAATTTTGCATTATTTTCAATAGCAAGAAATGAGCTTAAATTCAACATGCGATAGGTGTGTCGAAAATTGTGAGGAGATTTGGACTTAAAGAAATATTTCTCCAGGGACTGAATTACAAATACTTAAAATCTCATGGACTAGAGTGCAAACACCTAATACTTGAGGGATTATTTTGTAAATAACAAAAAGAAGAGTTAGTGGAGAAATTAGAATAGAGAAGGGAAGAAGGAGAAGAGGAGATGAAGATAGGAAGATGGAGAAGAGGAGATGAAGATAGGAAGATGGAGAAGAGGAGATGGAGAAGAGAAGATAAAGAAAATAAGATGAGAATAGAGAAGGGAAGATGGAGATGAAGAGGAGTTAGTAGAATGGGAGATAGATATGGAGAAGGGAAGATGAATATGAAGAAGAGTTAGTGGAGAAATTAGAATGTGAGATAGAGATGGAGAAGGGAAGATGAAAATGAAGAAGAGTTAGTGGAGAAATTAGAATGGGAGATAGAGTTAATGGAAAAATTAGAATGGGAGATAAATGAGTGATTTATAAAAGGAGGAAGAAATGAGCTTGAGAGGGGAATTTTTTTGGAGAGAAAATTTTGGATGTTTGAGAGAGTTTTGGGAGATTGAAGAAAAACTGGAGAAAAAAAAATTCTTTTGGAGAGATTTCAAGAGAAAAAAATTTTGAGAGAGAAAAATTCGCCGCCGTGAAACAAGCCTTGGCGACGCGACGGATTCATCTCCAACGAGCTCTAGGCGCATCAGCATGTGCAATTATCTGGTAACTCAATTTTTCGTGTTTAGATGACGAAATCTCGAAAATAAATGTACTAAACATTCGTAGATGACTTCGAGATCTTCGATTTGATATATTATGGTACGAAAATTGACGTCATTTGCTATGTCAAAAGGGTCCCGAAATTGAAAGCAGAAATTTGGAAATATGGTGATCAGAACCTGAGATGGAATTTTTCTGATCTGACCTTTCACGCTAAATGATTTTCCATGGGTTATTCTAGACTTTGTTTCATAAAGACCTCTTCATGACATTTGTTCATAAGATCTTAATGCATAACATATAAAAAATACAAAAATATTCATGCACGTTTCGTATTTTTAATGCATTTAATGAAATCATGCAATTCTGTTGGCGTCCTTGAGTCTGAGTGTTTTTCTGTGCGTGGTCATATTGATTTGTAGTTATCTTATGTTTAGAGTCTTCTTTTGAAACTTCACAAAAAATGGAAGTTGTTCATTGGGGTCTTGTTTAGTAGACTGGAAAGTTTGGTGCATTAATTTTGAGATTTGAGTGTCCATTTAAGCTTAATCCTGAAATATGTCTGTTCTGTGAAATTTGTTTGTTTGCTGCTGAGCTCTCATGAAAGACCATTTTCTACACAAAAATGAGTGTCTTTTCAATAAGAATGTAAAACATGAAAGTTGTCAAAGACACATTTTCCCATCCACAAAAAAAATCTCAGAATTTTTACATACATTTCATTATTTCTTTTGTATTTTATGGTTACTGCTTTCTCCCTAAGAATGTTCATGGACAGTATGATTTAATTCGTATTTTTTGTGTTAATGCATTGGAAAATGTAAAAAATGGTCTCAATGAAGTTTAATCAGCACGTGTTAAACTCTCTTTGAGTTTTTGATTTGTCTTAACTCATTGGTGATTGTGCATGTCCGATTGGATAAGTTCATTATTTTCATTTGGCTTTCGGCCCGATGCTTTGAAGACTGGAGGATGACCGATGTCCATTCCGATCCGTTTTGTTATACTCTCGACCCACGAGGCTTGGCGACGGGTGTTTGACCGATGTCCATTCCGGTCCATTTTTGTTGTATTCCCGATCATGTCTCGGGTTTTATTTAATTGGTCTGTAATTATTCACCCGACGAGTTGCTGGTTTTATTTTCACTGTCCTTAGGGTAGTTTTACTTTACCTGCTCTCTCTTCACATCTTCATTTGCTTTGGGTGATTTTGCATTCTTTTATAATACATCCAAAATACAAAAAAAAATGTAGAAAATCCAAAAAACCAAAAAAAAATGGAAAATCTGAAAATACAAAAAATGCCATTCATGTGCATCTCATGTAGTATGTCTCATGTATGTTTGTTATGTTATCCGTATGTTCGTATAGACATATCGTATTTGTTTGTTCTCGTATGCACGTCACGTACGCGACGTTTGCAAATCCACATTTGTCTGTTATGATATGTTATTAACCCATGCATATTCATTCAGAAAAATCAAAAATTTCAAAATGAGGGTTTTATCCCCTCTTTTTCAAAAATGAGGGTTTTATCCCATCTTTTCAAAATGACGACTTTGCCCTTTATGGGCAAAATCGAAATGTACGTATTTACATACACATATCACTATGCATGTCACATATATATGTCACGTATTTGTATGGTGTATGTATGCATGTTACATATTGTATTCGTGCGTCTTCATACGCATGTCACATACGTATTCGTATTCGTCTTCGTCTATCCCCGCATGCATGTTGTATTCATACGCATGTCACGTACGCATATCATTCGCATGTCCACGTACGTATGTCCTTCGCATGTAACGCACGTATATGTATTCGTCTATCTCGTATGCATATCGTATTCATACACATGTCACGTACGTATATCGTTCGCATGTCATGTACGTATGTCATTCGCACGTCACGCACGTATTCGTATTCGCATATCTACGTATTCGTATATCATATTCGTATGTCCGTATTTGTGTGTCGTATTTGTATGTCAACGTTTGCGTTCATACCCTTTATGCATTTCATTTTAAAGTGAAAACATAAAAAGAACACCTTACTAGGGTCTTAGGAATAAATCAAGTGAGAGTTGCCAAAATAGGATATCCATGGAATTAAGGTACCGAAAGGGCATTAGTTTTAATTAACTAGTGTAACCAAGTCCCCGAACTCATAATCTCTGGTTTGCAGGAGTAATTTAGTTCTCCCGCTAGGTTACTTAGGTTTCTAATCAACCTACCAAAAATGATTAGTGGCGACTCCAAATTCTAAAATCATGTGAAAAAAAATCAAAGTTGCGATTTGGTAGAGCTTGGGAGAGCTCGAACTAGGTTAGTTAATTTAATTAATTAATCTGGTAATCCATTAACCTAAAAATGAATTTTAGGTCGCGACAGCTTGGCGACTCCGCTGGGGAGTTGTTCTTAATTTTTGAAAAATTTAAGAACTTAGAGAACTTAGGCTAGTAAAATTTCATGAATATTCACTTGGTTTGGCAATTGGTTGAATTCTAATCTTTAGGTGTTAAATGGTCTTGCAGATGGGAGTTATAAGGGGTGGAGTGTTTGGCTAACCCCTTATTTTGCAGGTTTGGTGTATGGAAATTGGAATTTAATTTTTGCACATTTTGAAGTGGTGTTTGAATTTAACTGCTGTGCATGATTATTTGTTTTAGCACTACATCACACACGTCCCGTGACCGGACCTGGGTCACTAGTTTTAGGATGGTATTGTGATTTGGTTCTAGCGTTCGGCGTGAGATCACGTCGAAAGTTAGTCCAGATTCAATCCCGAACCTCTTTTCAAAAATGAGTTTTAAAAGTTAGGCCTCAGGCTTGGTAAGATTACCAAAGCAGTGGTTTTAATTTTTGACTCGAGAAGCCGAAGTTGGGAGATCCGGCTAATCCTGATTACGTCGTAGGGGTCACGGCTAATCTTGATTATGTGCGCGAGATTGTCGCCTTGCCGTAAGTCTTTCGCTTCAATTTGTCAGCCTTTAGAGTAGATAGGCTAAGATTTAAACTCACGATTCATGTGCATGTCTATGCGACTTACATGGTATTTTTGACGGTGAAAGTAAGTTTTCTAACTTCATCTTGTATTTATTTTTGGTCGGTCCATGTTAGGTGTCGGTCAAATTTTGAATTTAACATTAAGGTCATTTTTCAAAAGAAAATGAAAATCAAATTAGTATCCCATTTTTGAAAAAAATAAAAATAAATAAATAAATAAATAAGTGTGAAAAATCCCTTAGGAAAATTTTATTGACCTGTAAAAGATTTTGTTACATTTTTCTGCTTCAATAGAAATGAGATTTTCTTGACAAATTTATCCCTAAAAATTCATTCTGATAAAAGGAAAATCCCTACGGGAAATTTGCTAAATTTTAAGATATTTTATCACATTTTTCAAGTTGTAAAAATTTGCAAGAAAATTCTTTTTGAGAAATTCACCCATGTTTTTCTAAGAAAATTTTCTCTAAAATTGAAAAATAAAATTGGACTAATGTAGGAATCATGGGCCGACCCCTATTGGATCACATACTGATTATTTTCTTTACTTTTGCAGGGAATTATAGGTACCCTGGGGTGGAGAAAAATCGAGCTCGTTGGTGATAACAATCAGGGGGCAAGCGAAGATATCGTTAACCCTAGGGGCATATGAAGAGGCCAATTCTTCCGGAGACAGAATCGTGTCAATAAGTCAGCACGTATGGGCCATGTATTTTGATGAGGGGTAGTGAATGCATCCAGATCGGGCCTGGGGACATTTTTAATATATTAGAAGGGTTCATGTATTTTTGTTGAGAAAGTCGAGACTGTGTAATCAAAACCCATGGGGCAAGATTATGAACCCGATCTTGCAACTCCTTTCTGATTAAATTGAACAAAGGCTTGCATTTTTACCTTCCTCGGATTCAAAACACATAAAAGATTTTGGAGGACTAGTATTTTATTACCGAGCATGGCCCGCAATCATTTCTCCCAACGCTACAGGCGACCGACATATTCAAGTGGACGCCGAAAGAGATAGGCAGGAGTAAAGTGGGGCACGCAACGGGCAGCCCGGTTTGTTTATTGGAGCACTAATCGAGTGGTCGATTTGCAATAATTCACACGACTGACTCACGGCGCTGTGACCGGTGGGGGCCGCCACCGAACCCTTCGCCAATGTCCTTGATATCATCGCCGGCAGCAGATAACAAGAACACCGAGAAGAGTGTTAAGCCTCAACGTCTTCAGTACCGTAAATAGTCCTATCATGCTATATGGGCGAAGAAATGGCAGGAAAATGAAAAGCACAAACACGTGAAACTTTCTCTTCATTCCATTCACCAACAAATCTTACAACAACTCACTGGGGAGGAAAAGTGAAATCAAATTGAGCCCTAATAAGCGTCACAAAGGAGCTCAGCTGGCTCTCCATAAAGTTGATGCTCTGGGTGCACCGGGCGTTCTCGGGATCAAGCTCCGCGAGCCTAAAGAAGAGGCGATCGCACTTCTCTTTAACCTGGGTCATAGTGGCCTCGTAATGCTCAACGGCAAACTCCAGGTCCGGAATCGCCGCCCTCTCGAAAGCAATGTCTGCCGTAATGTCATCAAGCCTCTCCTGCAGCCAACCGCATTTGCACCTCATCACAATATTGCCTGGCTCCTGTTCGGCGTAAGTTCGGACCAAGGCCAGACGGTCCACCAGCTTTCCCCTCTCACGAACCAGCCAGGAAAGCTGATCGTTGGCAAACTTGAGGGCCTTTTTGTGATTATCAGCCACAAATGTAACTGTTGCCAGACGCTCGTGCCGGTCTCGGTAACGAGCTTTCACGACGGCGGTCACAAGGACCGTCTCATAAGCGCGGTTATAGGCAGCTAGAAAATTGATGAAAACGGTCGAGAAGTTCCGATACTCCTTCCCCAGTTGGGTACCCTCAACAGAAGCAGCGTCCACAGTCCTGAATAAACCAAGGATTTCAACCTCAACGGTAGAGTTTTTGGCTATATGAGTGTAACCTCTACCAAGAAGATTGTAGAGTCTCTCCCATCCAGCCAGGACTTCGGCGGATAAGGTGTGGTTAGGAGAATTGGCCATTTTTGAAAGCAGAATACGAAAGAAAGGAGAGAGATGAGGCAGATGAGCGGAATGCGAAGATGGTAATCTGCTTCAATTTAAATACTGATTTCATAGGGGCAGTCCTTATAGGTTTTCCTATCTACCATTCTCTGTCGGCAACACCCCCGGTGGCTCAAATTCCAGTCAAGTGGCAACCTCGAGCCGAACAAACCTGACGTCTCTGTGGAAAAGCTGGACGGGACTCCACCGCTTTGAAAAAAGAAAGAACGAAAAGACGAGCTGAGTGGGGGACAAAGAAATTTTCGGCAGAAAGAGAGATATTACTCGTCTTCATTGGAGGACCCGCCAGTAAATCGACGGTGGAAATCTTGACAGGGGCCCTCTATCGCGAAAAGAAAGAAGAAGACAAACTGAGCGATAAACGAGGATTTCCCCTTTAATCAAAAGCTGAATGTCAGATTTTCCCCTCGGTAAATCTAATAGTACTGCCCGTGAAGGGGGAAGTCGTTGCTATTGCCAGAGAGAGAATTTATCCTCATTTGATAGTGAGGGTTCATCTGCACGAACTCGCAGGAGAAAGATAGAGAGGAAGGAATTCTCGTGGGAGAGGAATTCAAAACCTTCACCATCAAAGCATTGGCTTTCAAAGCCTGTTACGAGAAGCCATCAACGATCCCGTGATCCCTCAAGTCCGAGAAGACATCTTGAGGCGGTCTCGAATCGGCAGTCCTAGATCCAGAAATATGTCGAGCATTAGGGAAATGGGCGCATGTTCAACCCTGGTCGAAGCTGATGAAGTTCCTTACCCTGAGGGTCTACTAGTCATGGCCATTGACGATAATCCAGTCTCTCTGTCAATCCTTGTTACCGTATTAAGAAAATGCCGGTATAAGGTTGTAGCTCAAGCAAAGGCGACAGAGGCCTTAGAGATATTAAGGAGGAGTAGTGACCAGTTTGATATCGTCGTCACCGCCATGGTAGGGATTGACATGGATGTTTTCACTCTCTTGGAAGTCATCAATTCTAAATTAAACATGCCAGTCCTCGTAATATCGGCAAGCGATGATCAGCAAGCCATGATGAAGGCTGTCTTAAACGGGGCCCAAGACGTCGTAACGAAACCAGTTAGGGTTCAGATGCTTCAAAACATATGGCAGCACGTGGTAAGGAAGCAATTGCATGACCATGAGAACAAGCATCAAGCCTTCAATTTTATTCCAAGCAACTGGAGAAAGAAGATGAGTTGGTCTCCCGAGCTGCATCGTATGTTTGTTAATGCAGTTCAGCAACTAGGAATCGATTCGGCACGGCCGCAATATATACTGGAAATTATGAAGGTAGAGGGACTCACTAAAGCAAATGTTTCGAGTCATCTTCAGAAGTACAGAAAAAGGGTGAGAGAACACAATGCAGCTCAGAATCAAGAAAACCAAGGCGGGACTGATCCAAGCCTGAACGTCGAGTCTCCTCGCCACCATAAGTTCCACAGGTTAGCATGGGGCGAGCCACTTCCCATCATCAACCAAACCAGTAGCCGTGCCATCAATCCCCTAGGCGTTAATCAAAGTATCCCCCAGAATCACCCTAATGCTCTTCAAGAGTATAGACCGCAGGGGCAGTGTATTCAGACTCCTTGGTTTGAGCACCAACCCGTGGCTAGAATTCATCCCATGATCAGCGCGCCTGCGCAGCCAGAGAATCAGACAAGAAATTATCCTGAGCACTTCCACTTCTCTAATCCTCGAATGGAAGGAGTTCTTGGCAGCAGGACAGTTGGTGATCCCTACACTCTCTGGAGTAATGATGAAGACTTCAGCTCGAGAAGTCAAATTGCTCATGGCGAGGACAGAATGAGAAATCTACCGTCAGCATTTGCCAACAATAATGCCCAATTCGAGCATCAGTTGCTGGAAGGTTCAAGAGATTACCCAGATGATGAGCTTACTGCCCTGGTCAACCAGTATAAGGTTGACAGACATTCGAAGCCATAATCGGAAGCCAGTGATTAAGGACTCTCAAACATCGGTCATCCATGCCTGAACCAGCATGAGACTAGCTGATTATCGAAGAGCCGCAGGAGAGGCAGAACTGACCTTGAACAAGTGCACCTTTCATTTCATGCTTAATTCCCCTGCGTGTGATATTTCCAGCTTTCTAGGTGTCTAGATTTAATTTAGGGGCATGGGGTAATTTGTCTTTTATCCCGTCGAATGCGTGAATCCCTTTTTATGCTAGACTCAGGGCGGATCAATTTGTGGCAACGTCGCTGACTGCCATAATGAGAAATGTTGAATGACCTCACGTAGGGAAATTTCAAGTGAAAAGCCCAGGCGAGCTCGAAGACGGGTAACTGTGTGTCGTTCCAATTTACCCTCAATCGTCGCAAAATGCTAAATTGGATTTGTTCCATTCTCTTCCAGGGGATTGCAAATTGCCTCAAGAGTGTCGCAAAATGAAATGACCCAATGGAATGCGATAGGACTCATTTGCCTTAAAGGTAACCTTTAAATTAAAGGAGCCCTCCGATCCACAGACCCGATGGCATAAAAAATGATGATGGTCCAAAGCAACCCGAAAGAAAACAAGGCCCAACTAAGCAAAGCACTTATGTGGCAAGCTCAAAGTGAAGGGCAACTCGGGACATACAATCCAATCCAATCTAAATGAAGGAACTTCCTCAATTCAAATTCAATGGAAGTACATACAAGGGTAAAACAGTATCGTTCCAATTTTTCTAGAATATGAAGAACATATACTGCCGCATTCCCTTTCATTTTTGCAGTGAAAGTCTCTACTGGCCAGATTTTCCTATCTACCATTCCCTATCAGCATCACCTCCGCTACTCGTCTCCAATCTCGAGCCAAGCAAATCCGACATCTCTGCCAAAAGTTTGACGGGATGACACAACTTTGAAAAAGGAGAAAGAAAGGTGACTTGGGTGGGAGACAAGGAAAATGAGATTCATTTTTATAGGAGAACACGCCAGCAAATCGACGGTAGAGACGTTGATAGGGACCCTACCACTATGAAGAGATGAGAAAAGACGAGCCAAGCAAGAAACACGCAGGAAAGGTTGAGAAAGACAGAAATCTCGGGAGAAGCGATACATATGCTAAGCCGACGCCAAATTTTAAAAGAGACATCCTCCTGATAATCTTTATTCATACATTGAAGAGAGTTTTAAAGCATACACGGTTCAGAGAGAGTGAAATTACAGAAAGATATAGTAAACCTTGAGAAATCATCGACCAAATCGAAGATGTCTCAACCCAATACTTCCGAAAGCTATCATTGCCTGCTGAATATGGGCGAGGAAGAGTTCGAAACCATGTTTGGGATCGAGCTTATGGAACCTGGCCCTTCCGCCGACGACGTCCAAGATCTCAGTAAAGATAAGGACAACAACGGTAAGGGTCAAAAGAAGCGTTACCATCGCCATACTAAGGAGCAAGTACAAAGGCTTGAGGATTTCTTCAGAACATGTCCTATGCTAGACGGCAAACAGAAAATGGAACTAAGTCAAGAGCTAGGACTTGAACCTTCACAAATCAAGTTCTGGTTTCAAAATAGGCGAACCCGAATGAAGACTCGTCATGAGCACAACGAAGCCGAGTTTCTAAGAGTTGAAAATGAAAACCTCCGAGCGGAAAACAAGATGTATAAACAGGCTTTTGACTCCGCCACCTGCCCTAACTGCAACAGCCTCCTCCTCGCCTTCGATGAAATGCATGATCTGAGGATTGAAAATGCGTGTTTGAGAAGCGAGTTAGACTAGTTTATAACAGAATCGAGTTCTGTTGGAGCAGGGTACAAAAAGACTAATGCTACTGGATCAGCATCAATACCTCCCGGGGAAGGGGAGATGTATCACCACCAGGCAAGCGGCATTGACGATGAACTCACCGCCATGATCAACCAGTTTAATGTTAATGAAGCACGGGGACTGTAATATGCACAGGGAGTCTGTATTTCGAAGATGAGATCACGGGTCCTTCAACATAGCCGATGCATACCTGGTCCAGAATGAAGCCAGCTGATCATGGGAGAGCCTGCTGAGGGAGCAAAATCGATCTTGAACGAATGCAGACGCTTCATTTCCTTGCATGGGATGTTTTCTACTTTTATTGATGTTCAGAATGAACGCAAAAGCAAGAAGCAGCAATTTCCTGTTCTCCTATTAAATGCTCGAGTCTGCTACCACACCAAACTCGTAGTGAATTTATTGCGAGTAAAAAGTCGCGCGAACTAGAAGGGTAAAGCAGTATCGTTTCAATTTACCCTCAAATTGTCCCGATTCTAAATTAGATCCCTTCTGTTTACAGGAATTTGCAAATTGACCCAAAAACGAAATTCCCCGATTAATCAAAACTTTGGGCAAATAGATTCGTGGACATCGCCACAGAATGGACGGCTTCAAATGAGGAATATGTGAACGAAAGACCCAAACAATCTCAAAGAAGGGTAATTCTGTATCGTTCTAATTTGCTCATACTCGTCTCGTGTTCTGAATTATTTTATTCCATTCTTAACAGGGTTTGTAAACCGCCCCGAAAAATACAGTGACCTGGAATTACCTAGTACAATACAACAACACCATGTCATCTCAAGGATTGACTCTTAAAAGGAACCTCCATGAGCGCCTGCGGTCTTGTGGACCATATGGCATGGGGAATGACAGTGGTCCGAGACGTCCCGCGTTCGATCCTCGAGGATGGAAATGTTGTAAGTATTGTAAATAAATAAAACAACTTTTTCTCGCATTTCTTTTTGCAAAAAGAAACAGGAATACTCGACGAGCAATACCAAGGTCAGTATTTTGTTACGATCTTAGCTTAACGTTGAAGTGTCCAGCGAAAGCCAAGGGAAACTCAATCCAGTGAACTTGATAAAGGCGTCACGCAAAACATTCAAGATGAAGGGTAAACCAGTATCGTATCCAATACATCATTTCTAATACTGACTAATACGTCTTCTTCTCCATTGTTTGACAGGAAATGTCTAACTTGACATACCCACGGAGAAAATCCCGAGTGGTAAAACTGGTAAAGGAGTTGCGCGAAGCACTCAAGGGTAACTCAGTATCGTGTCCAGTTCATCATTTCTGATACTAGCTAACATGTCTCCTTCCTTGTTATAGGAAATGTTAAACTAACACCTGATACTTCAAAGAAAACAGCCCAAAGGGGCCAAGTTATAATCGCCTGATGCAATCCGTCTGATGAAATAAGGGAAATCAATGGCGAACCCTAGATCGAAAAGAGGCAAGACCAGAAACAAGCTACTCCTCGACTCGGGGAATAGGCCCCCAACGTGTCTGATCCGCCCACACAGCCAGGGGCAATTTCCATACTTGTACTTGTATTACCATATTTGCATGATGTTTACACATTCCATGATTTATGCATGACTGTTCTGCATGTTCAATTTGTCAATTTTGACTGGGGGTATAAACTGTACACGATGCATCGAATGTACAGAATGGGGCATGACAGGACGATGAAAGGCAAGCCATTTCCACATACGTCCTATATTTAATCCACAGTGAGTTGAGCGATAGACAGATTCCGCATTCTCCAAGGCAATGGGTTTTCTCGCAAAAGATACGATAGTCGAAGTGAAGGAGGCATTCATTCTCCATTCCAAACACTTCAGGCAACCATTGACAACCCATTTAAATGGTGATTTCATTTCATGACCCTGTCAAGAACCACCCCGCACTGGGGCAAAACAGAGGTAATTCCAACAATATCAGGAGATAAATGGTTAGAAATTCTCTTGCTTGGACTAACATCAATCTTCGAGTGTTTCTTTGCATGATACTCGAATTTTAATTCAAGTGCTTTAGGATGACGAAGAGCATTTATTTTCTCTATCCTACACACTCATCCTTTGCATAACCCAATTGAGCCTGCAAATTCATTTCTCAAGCCCATGTTGGTGATCCTTGCTCATTTCAACGTAACGACGACACCTTCCCCCAAAAGAGCAGAATTGAAGAAATTGGGCCAATAGAGAATTCTCGAATCAGCCCATTTCATATGCTAGACTTTCATGTAATGTCTAGTATCATTTGTTGAAAATCATCTTGTTGCTAAAATTCAAAATCACAAGATTATTAAACAAAAAAAGAGAGAGAGACAAGTGTAGCCTAAAGAAAATGGGCCTGCTTCCAAACAAAAGGGAGTCGGGAGTAAGAAAAGCAAAGGCTACTCCAAAGAATCTTGGGCAGAAAGAGCAAAGTGCCTATCAAAAGCAAGGCCAATGCCCATATATCTATAATGAACTTCTGACTTCGAACATACATTTTGAGAATTCCCGAAAAAGGATCCCCAAAGAAGTCAGTTTGCAAAGTGTAAAAGAACTACCACCCCTCAGCCAATGATGGTATTCATTAAAGACAAATTCAGGAAGGTCAAAGATCGGTGACAAGACTGCAATGATCACCAACACCAAGCCCTTCTCATATATTTTGCTAAGCCAAAACGAGCCCTTCGTTTCTCAGACCCAAATCCCGACCTACGTTACGACCCTTGAAAGTCTCTTCTGATTAGGGCACCTAAATTAATGTAAGAGTTGAATGACTTTAAGAATCGCTCGAAGAAGTTCGAGCAAGATTATTTCTCTCTCATTATGCAGGGTTCTTGACTTGTAAACCCGGAGCAGATGATGAAGACCTTTTTTTGTCAATGGCCCTGACTCGAAATGAGTCTCCTTTGATAAGCCTTTGACCCAGCCCACATTACGGTCCTAATCAAGACCTCTAGATCGGCTTGATCGTATCAATTGCGAGATTACTCAGACCCTCGCTGAATGCGATGATGGTAAGGTTGAGTGCTTTCTTTTCAAATCCTGCAATCCGGATAAATAGCGTTTCTCGAGAGTGAGAGAAAGCCCTTTCGGACTGAAGTCCCCATTCAGGTTCAATTCGAGGTATTCATGACATGATAACCTCCCTAGACAGAATTGGAAATACAAACTCAATAGAATAGTCATGCATGATCCATATTATGAGCATACACATATGGTTTTAATCATTGCAAACTCAACTGAATGGTTTTGCATGAACCGATGAACTCATTGATAAAAATGCTTACACATGTTACCTCTGACACTGTCTGACAAGTAGTGCATTCCTAATAGTCGAGTTACTCTCCGAGGTCTCGAAATTCATCCAGAGGCTATTAAACAAACAAGCCCTGTTGGCTAATGCTCGCCAAGCATTTTCGGGTGAGTATATCTTCAACCTGAACCTTTCAATTCTGATGATTGTCTGGGTGCTCAAATCCATTGCAGCACATAAGGTCATTCAGTGAGCAAGCAGACACGATACAATCGGTCTGTCTATGCCTCGATCATTAACTCAGAAGATCCAGGTAAGTCTTCTGAACCCTTGCAACTCATGATCAACATACTCTCATGAAGTCTTCATCAGCTCACGATTGATACAATCTCGTGTTCTCAAGCTTTATCAAATCATGATTGACCAACTCTCGTGTTCTTGATCTTTGCCTCATCGGTTTATTCCTAAAGTGATGGGACAACAAAAATTAGGTTTGAGCTTATGCAGGATTTTTGGTTTCCCCAGATCCCAGAATGGCACCCTTCATGATAAGTCAAATCCCAGAATGGCACCCTTCAAGGTAAGTTAAGTCAGATTTTGAGGATTCCTGGTCTCCCTAGATCCCAGAATGACACCCTTCAAGGTAAGTTAAATCGGGTTTGAGCGTCTGCAAGATTCCTGGTTTCCCCAGATCCCAGAATGGCACCCTTCATGGTAAGTTAAATTGGGTTAGAGCGTCTGCAGGATTCTTGATCTCCCTAGATCCCAGATATACCCAAAAATCATTTTCTCAATCAATACCTCTTCAGTCTACCCAAAAAAGGTGAAATCTAGGGTATATTATCTCCGGAGCCCTTCCATTGGAAACCCCAATACGGAACGGTCCATTTCCAAAGTCCTTTTCTACAGGCGAGCAAGTCCTTTCTACAGGCAATCAAAATTCCTTTTTACAGGCATACCAAGTCCTTTTTACAGGCATCAAAGTCCTTTCTACAGGTACAAGTCCTTCTTACAGGCATCAAGTCCTTTTTACAGGCACCAAGTCCTTTCTACAGGCCCACAAAAGTCTTTCTTACATGCACCAAGTCCTTTCTATAGGCAACCAAAAGTCCTTTCTACAGGCACACCAAAGTCCTTTTTATAGGCAAAACAAAGTCCTTTCTACAGGCACCAAAGTCCTTCTTACAGGCACCAAAGTCCTTCTCACAGACATTTCCATGGGGTGACCTACCATACAGGTCAAATCTTAATTTAATCAGTAGAATCCTTTCACTAGGAATCTACCATGGGGTGACCCACCATACGGGTCAAAATTCAATCCGATTTTAATCAGTAGAATCCTTTTATTAGGAATCTACTATGGGGTGACCTACCATACGAGTCCAAGTTCCACTACCCTAAGGTTTTCTTATAACGAATCCTTAGGTTCTCATCTCATTTTCAGCAGAGCACTCACGTCAGGCAACCGCCATACAACGAGCAGGTAAGTGCCAGGTAAATTCTCATCTTTGTCTCTCCCTCATCGCATGAAAGCCTCCTCAAACCGGGTTTGGATCGAAATTTGCTAAAAGGGGTATTGCAGATCGAATGTCATGACTCTTTTTATTTCATTGTGTTGAGTCGATTAGGATTCAGCTGTCGTCTTGTCTTTGAAATGAACCTCTACCGAGCTTCCTTTCAAAGAGGGGCAGCTGTTGACACCTGATTTTCAATCACCTTTTCTTTTCTTCTTTTTTAAAATTAATAGAAAATCCATAAAAATTCATAAATTTGAAAAAATTAACTTTGGAGACCTTTGCCAAGCCTAGGGAACCAATTTTGACCAAAAAATGATTTTTCATATTTTCAGTATTTTTCGGTATTTTTATTTTCTAAAATTGATAGAAAATCTATAAAAATGAGAAAATTGCAAAATCAACTTTGGAAGCCTTGGCCAAGCTTAGGCAACCATTTTTGAGTAAAAAAATAATTTTTCATATTTTTTGTATTTTTTTAAATATAATTTTTAGAAATTAGGAAAATATTTAATAAATAATAGCATTTGAGGCCACAAAAATACATAAAAATAGTCAATATTTTTCCTTTAAATCCCTTTTCATGTTGGCCATCGCAAATTTAAAAAATCCAATTCGAGGTCGTGTATTCCTTAACGAGCATAATCTCGAATCGGGCCTAAAAAAATTCAATTTGAGTCAATTTATTTTCATTTTTCACTTTTAGGAGTTGTGACATTGTTCTTTAATATTCCAAATTTTCATCTTGGCCCAATTATACCCACAATGACTCAATTTTACAAACAGGGCTTTAATTAAATTTTGCATTATTTTCAATAGCAAGAAATGAGCTTAAATTCAACATGCGATAGGTGTGTCGAAAATTGTGAGGAGATTTGGACTTAAAGAAATATTTCTCCAGGGATTGAATTACAAATACTTAAAATCTCATGGACTAGAGTGCAAATACCTAATACTTGAGGGATTATTTTGTAAATAACAAAAAGAAGAGTTAGTGGAGAAATTAGAATAGAGAAGGGAAGATGGAGAAGAGGAGATGAAGATAGGAAGATGGAGAAGAGGAGATGGAGAAGAGAAGATAAAGAAAATAAGATGAGAATAGAGAAGGGAAGATGGAGATGAAGAAGAGTTAGTAGAATGGGAGATAGATATGGAGAAGGGAAGATGAATATGAAGAAGAGTTAGTGGAGAAATTAGAATGTGAGATAGAGATGGAGAAGGGAAGATGAAAATGAAGAAGAGTTAGTGGAGAAATTAGAATGGGAGATAGAGTTAATGGAAAAATTAGAATGGGAGATAGATGAGTGGTTTATAAAAGGAGGAAGAAGTGAGCTTGAGAGGGGAATTTTTTTTTTTGGAGAGAAAATTTTGGATGTTTGAGAGAGTTTTGGGAATTGAAGAAAAACTGGAGAAAAAAAATTTTTTTTGGAGAGATTTCAAGAGAAAAAAATTTTGAGAGAGAAAAATTCGCCGCCGTGAAACAAGCCTTGGCGACGCGACGGATTCATCTCCAACGAGCTCTAGGCGCATCAGCATGTGCAATTATCTGGTAACTCAATTTTTCGCGTTTAGATGACGAAATCTCGAAAATAAATGTACTGAACATTCGTAGATGACTTCGAGATCTTCGATTTGATATATTATGGCACGAAAATTGACGTTGTTTGGTATGTCAAAAGGGTCCCGAAATTGAAAGCAGAAATCTGGAAATATGGTGATCAGAACTTGAGATGGAATTTTTCTCATCTGACCTTTCACGTTAAATGATTTTCCATGGGTTATTCTAGACTTTGTTTCATAAAGACCTCTTCATGACATTTGTTCATAAGATCTTAATGCATAACATATGAAAAATACAAAAATATTCATGCACGTTTCGTATTTTTAATGCATTTAATGAAATCATGCAATTCTATTGGCGTCCTTGAGTCTGAGTGTTTTTCTGTGCGTGGTCATATTGATTTGTAGTTATCTTATGTTTAGAGTCTTCTTTTGGAACTTCACAAAAAACGAAAGTTGTTCATTGGGGTCTTGTTTAGTAGACTGGAAAGTTTGGTGCATTAATTTTGAGATTTGAGTGTCCATTTAAGCTTAATCCTGAAATATGTCTGTTCTGTGAAATTTGTTTGTTTGCTGCTGAGCTCTCATGAAAGACCATTTTCTACACGAAAATGAGTGTCTCTTCAATAAGAATGTAAAACATGAAAGTTGTCAAAGACACATTTTCCCATCCACATAAAAAATCTCAGAATTTTTACATACATTTCATTATTTCTTTTGTATTTTATGGTTACTGCTTTCTCCCTAAGAATGTTCATGGACAGTATGATTTAATTCGTATTTTTTGTGTTAATGCATTGGAAAATGTAAAAAATGGTCTCAATGAAGTTTAATCAGCACGTGTTAAACTCTCTTTGAGTTTTTGAATTGTCTTAACTCATTGGTGATTGTGCATGTCCCATTGGATAAGTTCATTATTTTCATTTGGCTTTCGGCCCGATACTTTGAAGACTGGAGGATGACCGATGTCCATTCCAGTCTGTTTTGTTGTACTCTCGACCCACGAGGCTTGACGACGGGTGTTTGACCGATGTCTATTCCGGTCCATTTTTGTTGTATTCCCGATCATGTCTCGGGTTTTATTTAATTGATCTGTAATTATTCACCCGACGAGTTGCGGGTTTTATTTTCACTGTCCTTAGGGTAGTTTTACTTTACCTGCTCTCTCTTCACATCTTCATTTGCTTTGGGTGATTTTGCATTCTTTTATAATACATCCAAAATACAAAAAAAAATGTAGAAAATCCAAAAAACCAAAAAAAAATGGAAAATCTGAAAATACAAAAAAAGCCATTCATGTGCATCTCATGTAGTATGTCTCATGTATGTTTGTTATGTTATCCGTATGTTCGTATAGACATATCGTATTTGTTTGTTCTCGTATGCACGTCACGTACGCGACGTTTGCAAATCCACATTTGTCTGTTATGATATGTTATTAACGCATGCATATTTATTCAGAAAAATCAAAAATTTCAAAATGAGGGTTTTATCCCATCTTTTCAAAATGACGACTTTGCCCTTTATGGGTAAAATCGAAATGTACATATTTACATACACATATCACTATGCATGTCACATATATATGTCACGTATTTGTATGGTGTATGTATGCATGTTACATATCGTATTCGTGCATCTTCATACGCATGTCACATACGTATTCGTATTCGTCTTCGTCTATCCCCGCATGCATGTTGTATTCATACGCATGTCACGTACGCATATCATTCGCATGTCCACGTACGTATGTCCTTCGCATGTAACGCACGTATATGTATTCGTCTATCTCGTATGCATATCGTATTCATACACATGTCACGTACGTATGTCGTTCGCATGTCATGTACGTATGTCATTCGCACGTCACGCACGTATTCGTATTCGCATATCTACGTATTCGTATATCATATTCGTATGTCCGTATTTGTGTGTCGTATTTGTATGTCAACGTTTGCGTTTATACCCTTTATGCATTTCATTTTAAAGTGAAAACATAAAAAGAACACCTTACTAGGGTCTTAGGAATAAATCAAGTGAGAGTTGCCAAAATAGGATATCCATGGAATTAAGGTACCGAAAGGGCATTAGTTTTAATTAACTAGTGTAACCAAGTCCCCGAACTCATAATCTCTGGTTTGCAGGAGTAATTTAGTTCTCCCGCTAGGTTACTTAGGTTTCTAATCAACCTACCAAAAATGATTAGTGGCGACTTCAAATTCTAAAATCATGTGAAAAAAAATCAAAGTTGCGATTTGGTAGAGCTTGGGAGAGCTCGAACTAGGTTAGTTAATTTAATTAATTAATTTGGTAATCCATTAACCTAAAAATGAATTTTAGGTCGCGACAACTACACACTTGGAGGACGACGTGAACTATAGAAGGGGTCATGCTCTTATTTGTGTATGGAAAAATGACGAATCCGAAGAAAGCTAAGATGAAAACCCTAGGGATCTGGGCTCCCGACTCCATGGGTAACCCGAGGAATAGTTCCTCCAGGAAGGTTATAGGAATGGCGTTAGTGTTTCCCTTGAGGATGTTCCTGATAAGGGTGGAATTGACTTTCAAGAATTGGCTAAGAAGTGATACGGAATTGACTTCCAGTGGAGGAGTGGCTAAGCCAAAGGTACCTACGGGACCTATCATGGTATCGTATTCTTCAAGGGTAGGAGTGAGCTCGCATTGACCTATCACGAAGGAAGAGGATTCGGGATTCCAGAAGTGTGATAATGCTTTAATCATGGGAATTCTCGCCCCTAGGTGGATCAGGGAAGTAAGGTATCCTATCTTCTTTTCCACGTAAATCTTGTGAATGGGCAGAAGACGCTCCCACATGTCACTTATCGCTCGAGGGAAGTGCGCAATCTTGAGTTCAGGTGAACCCATTTTCTAAATCCTAATGAGGGGAATTTATGTTAATCACCACTTATTTTTGAGAAAAACTGCATATAATTGAAATTGCAAGATGGAACGAGATTTACAAACCGTTCAAAGGGAGTGTGGTCAATCACATAGATCATGCGCATGTAAACTTGTGAGGTTTTGACCTCTAAAAGGTGAGGTACCTATGGTGCCAAGGCTCCCACTCCGAGTTCTAGAAAGGGTTGATTCCATTGCACAACTATCGTTGCATTGGCACCCATTCCATAGCTCAAAATGAGCGGAATTGAGAAGTGGATTACCCTATGTTTCTCTTCACGGAGATTCCATTCCCAAATCCTTCTATTGGTTTCCTACAGATGCGCCCGGGGTTTTAGGCGCGGTTATGTGTGCATTAGGTGTCGTGCTTAAGCGATAAACATGCATTTAAATTTAACAATCAGCGCTTCAATATAACCATTCATACAACATACATCTGAACTTCACCTGTAGAGAAAAATAGTTAACACACACGCCTCCCCTTATAACCCCTTTCTGCAAGACCATTTAACACGAGTTAGCGACTCACAGTGCTTTCCTCGCGACTTTGACACGCGCTACAAAATGTAGATCAAGTTAGGTAACATTCAATCTGGCTTATTACGGCTTAAATCCTCTTAATGTCCCCAGTGGAGTCGCCAGCTGTCGCGACCCGGCATCCGAGGCGATCAGATGATCGGGCGAATGGATTGCCAAAGGGCTACGATGACGGGCTCTTGGCACGGGCCCTCCCAGGCCCATACCAAATCGCGACGGGAATTGTCGGTTTCGACCTTGGTGTGGTCGGGTGGCAGGTGCTATGTGTGCATACAATTGGAGTCGCCACCGGTTTTTTTTGGGAGGTAGACCGGATACCTCATCGAGTGATTGGGAGGAGTTACTCGATCCTACGCAACCAGAGATTCTAGAGCCGGGGATTTGGTTACCCTACTTTAAACTAGAGTCCTTTCGGTTACCGTTCGGGGTTGATTATTACCTAACTTGTGAGCACGCGAGGTTTATATCAATTCTGACTCCTAATCATGTTTTTGTCGGTTACTAAAGCGTTCATGCAAATGTTCTTATAGGTGTTCATTTCATGGCATTTTCTAAATATGTAATCCTAAGAAAAAGCAATCAATACATTCAAAGGAAATAAAGAGAATAGAAATAAAACGACAAGGACAATAATAAAAGCTACGCTAAAAAAAAGGAAAAACCCGCAACTCGTCGGGTATTTACAATCCCAAATATTAAACCCGAGACATGATTGGGTGTACAACAAATAAGACCGGAATGGACATCGGTCATACTCCATGGTGAACTTGAGTCTGGTTAATGTAAATATGCAATAAAAGGAATTTTCGAAAATTTTCCGTTTTTTTTATATATATTTTTATATATTTTTTATTTTTATTTTTATTTTATTTTTTTGGGAAAAAGATATCGAGGCAAGCTGAACATGACCAATGCTGATTTAATTGAAGATGTGATGAAAACCTCACTTGAAGACGTGATTTCGGTAAATTTCGGAAAGTTTTTGTTAAAAAAGGAGTCAACCGCGATGGGGTCTTTCACCGCGATTATCTTAGTGTACAAATACATTCAGAGAAAAGAAATCACACCTCATGAAACTAGGTGTGACCAGGTTTCAAGAATGACCAACGGTTCGAAAAATGGTTAACCGAGCACATCGCAATGGTATCAACAAGACAACTACTCGAAAGCCAACACTTAGCCAAATTCCCGACCCCTCACTTGGCAGTTCACCGAGGTGTTTTCAAGTGTCGATAAATTTGTGCTCAAGTTAAACCAAGGAAAAACGATCATACCACATGAAACTAGGTATGATCTAGTTTCCAAAACGACCAACGGTTCGAAAAATAGTTAATGGAGCACATCGCAATGGTACCGACAAGACAGATAGTTGAAAGCCAACACTTAGCCAAATTCCAGACCCCTCACTTGGCAGTTCACCGAGGTGTTTTCAAGTGTCGATAAATTTGTGCTCAAGTTAAACCAAGGGGAACCGATCATACCACATGAAACTAGGTATGATCTAGTTTCCAAAAGGACCAACTGCTCGAAAAATGGTTGACCGAGTGTGTCGCAATGACGTCGAGAAGACAGCCATGCGGGAGTGAAAACCCAGAAACACTTCTGGAAACCAGTTCACAGAGGCATGTTCTAGACTGATTTTCTCCCTGGTCAAAGATGATTAATGAAAACCGTTGATTTCAAGTGAAACTAGGTCAAACAAGGTTTCAAAGAAAGTTTAAATCCCCCAAAAATATGAAGAGACCACTCTGTATCGAAGTCACGAAGATGGCTGGTCGCGAGCTCGAATCTGAAAAAAAACTTGAGCCCCTCACTTTGCAGCTCATTGAGGCGATTCCGAAGACCATAACTCGATCTATGGGAAGAATAAAACCACGAACAAGACATCAATGCAAAGTACTACGTGCAGAGAGTGATTCAAACTAATTAAACACCTCAAAAGGACGATAAACAATTGAGAAAAATGACCACAAACATGCCTAGTTGGACTGATCTTAACACTTAGAAAAATTTTCAATCTCGAACCAGACTAACTAGGAAACTTTGAGGGACCATAACTCGCACCACAATCAGAATTAGCGGGCAAACCATACATCGTTGTGAAGAGCTACACGCCATGAACAAAATGAAATAAGAATCACTCACAAAGCATGGGAATCGAGAGAGAAATCCACCCTCAAAGTCGAGGGTTTGAACTTTTTTAAAACCGAAATCAAACTTGAGCATGGTCAGTAGGGCCAATTGTCAACCCCATAACTTCCTTTACAGATCAAACCAAAGGCAACCAAACATACCCGCGTATTCCACTACATGCCAGGAATACGAAAAGACAAGAAACGCACAAAACTACGCGATATGAGGCAAAGAAAATCGGCCACGAACAAGCTAAGCTGAACTGATCTCGACACTTAGAAAATATTTCAGTAGACTTTCTCATCCAAGTCAGACCAACTGAGCACTTTTGAAGGTGTGTAACTCATACCTCGATCCCAAACAAAGGCCGTGCGACACATCAATACGAAGATCTACATACGTATAACACACTTCAAAAGATTTGAACCAAAAATCACTTGTGAAACGCACGCAGGACAGGCTCAAAGTAGCCGGTTCGGACTACCCGAGGCATTTCATCAAACATGTAACATGCAATAAAGAAAACGAGGATCCGAGCCACTTCAGATGAAACCAAAGAATAAAATCACTCAAATACCATCAAATAAAAATGGAATGATGTTTTATAGTGATCGGTTTGGCTCCGTTTGACCCGAAAGTCAAACGGAGCCAAACCGAGCAAAATACGAACACGAAAAACAGGGGGTTCTTGTTGGACCTGCTCGGGGAAGGAAACAGCGACGGCAGTGGCTGGAGTGGCTCAGGTGGTGCTCCAAGGATACTCGTGGATGGTTTCGATGCTTCGCCGGAGTTCTCGGCCGCCCGGATTTCCCCTGTTTTTCCTCTTTTTCTTTCTCGGTCACGTATGCTCTGTTTCTTGTGTTCTCCTGCCCTTCCTGTTTTCCTCCGTTCCTTTTTATCCCCATGTGCCGCCTGGTGTCTTCTTTTTCATCTGTCCAGCATGTGCCGCCTGGAACGTCAACAAAGCTTGCTAACATGTGGAGGAAAGGTTCCTCCTGGGAAAGTCTGGATCCCTGACGGAAATGGTGCTGGCCACCGAGAATGTGGAGGCTTGAATGTGGACGCATGTGAGCATGTGGAAGCCTGGAACAAAGCTGAGAACGGCATGAGTTAAAGCTGGACACCGAGTGATGATTGAATGAACAAAATGGAACAAAGCATGTCTGTCCCGTTCCCTTCTGTTTGCAGAATTGTCTTCCCATGTGATGCGTTTTTTTTTACCGAGCTCTACCTCTTAAATTGAGCTAGAAAACGGCGTTTTTTTCACAAAATTGAGTTCGAAATCGGCTTGCCCACCTCGAGTTACTTGTAAAAATGTGATTTCGTCCAAATTTTACCCACGAATTGTACGAAAACTCAAAATTTAGGTTTTGCTAAAAAATGAAATTCCAATGTTCGAACCTCCAAACGGCCAAATCAAGCCAAACTGGACCCACCAATGGATTCGGAATGGCGAAAACTATAGGATGACGGGCTTGAGTTTTCATGGGTACCCTCGGAGTTGGATTAATTTCATTTTTTAGCGAAATCGGGGAAAAAGAAAATAAAAATGCGGAAATGGGCCATTTAATTGAAATTGAGCAAATCGAGGGGGCTTTTTGGATGAGAAAAAATTCAGGGGCTTGGGTAATGATGTCCTTGACCTAAAATAAAAAAAAATCAAAATTTTAAAAGCTGAAAATGTATTTTTTTGGCAAATTCGGGGGTTATGGTTAAAGAAAAAACACATAGTCCCGATTTTCGCTTTTCTTTTTTCAAGAGACCAACATGAAAAGTGAATTAAAAGAAAAATATGGGCTATCTTTTTGTATTTTTGCGGCCTCAAATGCTATTTTTCCCAAATTTTCCTCCTTTTTTCTATTTTTCGAAAAATATTAAAAAATACTCAAAAATTTCAAAAAATTATTTTTGTTGGGAATGGGCCCCTGGGCTGGGCCGGGGCCTCTAGAACCATTTTTTGTAATTTTTCAATTTTTTATGGATTTTTTAGGATTTTCTAAAAAATAGAATGTCTAAAAATCAGGTGTCGACACCCGGCATGTACCATCCTCCTCCGTAAGTTCTCCGGCGACTTTGTGCCCTCCGATTTGAGCTCCAACTTCTCCAACGAAGTGTTTCGACTGCCGAAGTTCGCCTCTCCAACGAAGAAGTCAGGCCAGAGCCTGCCGGCGTTCAGGATCCCGGTGGCTGCGGTGGAGTTGTTCTACGATGATGTGTTTAGGTCGGATGTGGACCGCAAATCAAGACGACCATCCGATGCAATCCACAGCCATGCTTGAATTGATCTTGATGGGATAATGATGTTTAAAAAATAGGGGACAAACCGTAAGAAAAAAGAGGGAAAAGGCGTTGCAATATTAAAAGAGGGAAAAAGCTTCTCTCGGTGGATGGAGGGATAATGATTCAACCGAAAAAGGGAATAACACTTTGGGTGATATAAAAAGAGAAATGATGAAAGTGGAGGAGGGGGCTGCTTTTGAATTTCGGAGATACCTACTTTCGCAAATATGCTTGAATGGGGATAGGGACGTGGCTGGCTGGTACACGCAAGAGGGCAAGAAAGGGTTGCCTGAAAAAGTTGGCGATTCTCTCCCACTTATTCTCGGCACTCAATGGACCGCCTTTTGAGAGGTGTCAATGAAAGTGACCTAGCCGAAGAAAAAGACTCATGGTGGCAAAGCTAATGAGGGGGTGAGAGAGTTGCTAGAAAGAATCAGTGGTCTGATCTGACTTGGGGGGGTTTTCGAATGCACTCCGGCGCATTGGGAACTCGGGTAGTGTTCCGAGCAATGGCACGGGCAACACGACTACCTTAGCTTGAAAAACTTTCTCTGGGGATTAGATGACGATCAGTCCAAACGGCTTCTCTCAGAAATCGGTACAAAAGGATGGTGCAACCGTGTTGGAAATATCACACCAAGATCACTACTCAGGTGAGAATCGGAACTGAATTTGCCCATGAAGATTGACGTCCACGTGAACCTCAAGGCTCGAGAGGTCGAGCTCAAGATAGGAACGGGAAGCTTATACTCGAAGTGGAGATCATACGGTGAAACTCATTGATTCTCGGACAAGAAGTTGCTCGAAGACGTTGAAGAGTCATTGGAGGACACGATCTGGTGGTGGTGCTTTCGCCCTCGACGTCGCGGCGAAGCAGCGGAGGAACATTGTGAGTGATCGTTGTTCAGTGTGCTCAGCTAAATCATTAAAAAAAAATTCTTTTCTTTCCTGTCTCTGTACATTTCTCTGGCTTCTCTTTGCTTTGCATTTCGTGATGTGCTCGTTCGTGTCCTACCGAGGCTTTTTAAGGGCGTGCATGGTAACACTTCTCATCGAGAATTAATTTCTGATGGAGAAGTTGATTTTTCAACTTCTCACCAGAAGCAAAAGTTGATTTTTCAACTTCTTTATCAGAAGTTAATTTCTGATAAAGAAATGCATTTGAAGCGCGCATGGTAACGCTTCTTTTTGCCGCGACCGGCGGCGGCGGGCGGCGGCGGCGGGCGGCGACCGGCGGCGGCGACCGGCAATCGGCGGCGGCCGGCGGCGACCGGCGGCGACGAAGATTAGAAGTGATTTTTGAAGCTGAGAAGTAATTTTTTTTTACTTCTCAAGTTGGCCAAAAAATCCAACCAGAAGTAGAAAAGTCTACCAGAAGTGAAAAAATTTACCAAACGGATTTCTACTTCAGAAATGATTTTACCAAACGGATTTCCCTGCCAGAAGTTGATTTCTCTGCCATAAATCACTTCTGGAGTGTTACCATGCGCGCCCTAAGCTTCTAGGTCTGAGACCCCGAAGTAGTCTGAATAATTTCCAAAGGAACCTTCTGTGAGTTGTCTAGAATTCGTGGCATGTGTGTCGTTCTGTAAAGGTTGGTGTTGTGCGGGTACTTTGCTCGACTTATAGAACTCACCTTCTGTTGAAACTTTTGAGCGTCCAGTGTCGGAGGTGGGAGCGGGATTTTCTAGGAGAAACTGCTGGCGGTTTCGAGCTAGAACGCATGTTTAATTGTCTAAGAATATTTTTTTTTTATCAGACATTAGTAACGTATAGTTTCGCTCGTATTGTAGTGGGTTGAGTCCGAATATTAATTTCCTATGTCCATAATGGATATTATATTCATCCATGAGCCATAGTGTTTGACGTGTGTTTCTTTTTATGTATATACAATTCTACTTTGGAGTTTTGTTTCTTTTTGCCATATAATCGATTATGGACTTCATCCAAATATTGTTGAATTTAATTCTTCAACACATGAACTTAAAGCCTTTGCTCGGGTCGTGGTGAACTCATCAACTTCGTGGAAATATTGCTAAATTTAGTTCTTTAACAAGTGAACTCGAGGCCTTTAGCTCGTCATAACAAGCTTATTGAAGGATATGGTCTTGTCTGTAATAGTCAGCTTCTCTTGCTCGTTTTGAAGTCAGTGTTTGTGCCTTGCGTTCTATTTGGTTTCTCTGTTGTCAGTAGGGATGCATGTGGTTCCTGGATCCACCCTTTGATGTTCTTGTGCTTATATTTGCTCATCATAGAGCAAGGACAGATTTACGGGAATTACGTGGGAAAGTAGTAGCTTTAGAGGAATGTAATTGTAGGAATTCCTGGATCCACTCTTTAAAGGTCTGAATGAGGATTTCGTCAGCTAGAAAGTGATCTTGGATCATTTGAAGTTAATGAATTAAATTGGGTCCAACACAATTTAATAGAATGGATTGAACTAAATACATTATGGCCCGATTTCAATTGGATTCAAATCGGGCCCTTTTGTGGCCTCTAGTGTCGATTGATCTTTCACGGTATGAATCATTTGGTCAAACTTTGGCGTAAAAATAAAATAAAATAAAATAAAATAATAATAAATAAAAATCGAAAAATGTTATAAAAAATAGAAAAAATTAATAAAAAATCAAACAAAAACTACATCGTTTTGAGAATCAGTTTGAGCTTACGTGGATTTGGGCTAGGTCTTCGGGTTCGTGGGCCGGGTCATTTCGACTGACCAAATGTAACAAAAAATAAGAATTAAAAATTAAAAAAATTCTGAAATATTCAGAAAAATCTTGGAAATTAGGAAACGGGTCATTTCGACTGACCAATCCTACTATTGGTGAATTTCCACCCCGAACTTTCCAAAATGACGATTTTGCCCCTTGTGGGTAAATTGTCTCGAGAAATTCGGAAAACTCAGAAAAACTTCAGGAATCAGGAAATGGGCCATTTCAACTAGTCAATCCTATTTTGAATGGTTTGCCTTCTTGATAATTTCAAAATGACGAAAAATTCTCAGAAAAACCTTGTTAGATTCTCGAAAAATTTCGAAAAATTCTCAGAAATTGTGGAAAATAAGGAATGACCACATTTAAGTGGTTTGACCTGTTTTCACTTCCCGACCCTTGAAAAATGATCATTTTACCATTCTGGTCAGTTTGATCCAAATTTTTCCAAGTCACCCCAAATGATTTTTCATGAAATTTGTACGAAAAGGGCGTTAGTAATCTAACGTAACCAAGTCCCCAAACTCATAATCTCTGGTTTGCTGGAATAAATACTTTATTCCCGATACTTTATTTAGGTTTCTAATCGACCTACCAAGAACGATTAGTGGCGACTCCAAAATTAAAAATCATTTAAACAAAAATCAAAGTTGCGATTCGGTAGGATTCGAGAGGATCTGCATTAGGTTAGTCAATCTAATTAACCTAATAATCCGTTCACCCGAAAATAATTTATTTTCGGGTCGCAACAATGCTGTGACGACACTAGAAATTGTTTCCATGGTTGGAAAAATTTCGGGTTAACGGATTATTAGGTTTTTGTTCAAATAATTTTAGAATTTGGAGTCGCCACTAATCATTTTTGGTAGGTTGATTAGAAACCTAAGTAAATTAATGGGAGAACTAAATTACTTCTACGAACCAGAGATTATGAGTTTGGGGACTTAATTACACCAGTTTATTAAAACGAAAGCCCTATCGATATCTTAATTTCATGGATATCCTAATCTAGCAACTCAGGCTTGGTTTATTCCTAAGGTTCTAGTGGGGTGTTCTCTTTTTTGTGTTTTCACATTTTAAATGGGATGCATGAATGATATTTTTTGTATTTTCAAAGTATTAAAAATTCTCTAAAGCCGAAAGAGAGAGTGTATTAACGACTTCTGTGCGGTATTACGACCTCCAATAGGTGGCTCGACCAACTCATTCTGAGGTCTAACGGTATAGAAGTTAGACTGCAGGAAATAAAATACTACCAGTAGATGGCTTGACCTTGGTTCGGCCTCCCTTTTGGGGTTTAATGGTGCAAAAATTAAATTGTAGTAAATTAAATGATGATAAATAAAGACCTCTAATGGATGGCCTAACATTGGTTTGGCTCTCCCCTTTGAGGTTTAATTGTGCAGGAATTAAATTATAGGAATTTAAATGACGGTTAGGAAAGATCTCCAATGGATAGCCTAGCATTAGCACGACTCTCCCCTTTAGGATTTAATGATGCATGCATTAAATTACAGTAATTTAAATGATGATAAATAAAAAACCTCTAATGGATGGCCTAGCATTGGCTTGGCTCTCCCCTTTTAGGGTTTAATGGTGCATGAATTAAATTGCGAGAATTTAAATAATGGTAAGTAAAGACCTCTAATGAACGGCCCAGTCTTAGCTTGGCCCTCTCTTTTCGGGTTTAAGGTGCATAAATTAAATTGCAGTAAATAAAGACCTCCAATGAACAGCCCAACCTTAGCTTCGCCATCTCTTTTGGGATTTAAGGTACATAAATTAAATTGCAGGAATTTAAATTGCAGTAAATAAAGACCTCCAATGGGCGGCCCAGCCTTGGCTTGGCCATCTCTTTTGGGGTTTAAGGTGTAGAAATTTAAATTGCAATAAATAAAGACCTCCAATGGATGGCCCAGCCTTGGCTTGACCCTCTCTTTTGAAGTTTAAGGTGCAGAAATTAAAATGCAAGAATTTAAATTGCAGTAAATAAAGACCTCCAATGGACGGCCCCGCCTTGGCTTGGCCCTCTCTTTTAAATTGCAGGAATTTAAATTGCAATAAATAAAGACCTCCAATGGACGGCCCAGCCTTGGCTTGGCCCTCTCTTTTGGGGTTTAAGGTGCAGAAATTAAATTGCAAGAATTTAAATTGAAGTAAATAAAGGCCTACAATGGACGACCAAACCTTGGCTTGGCCCTCTCCTTTGGGGTTTAAGGTGCAGAAATTGAACTGCAGGAATTTAAATAACGGTAAGTAAAGACCTCCAATGGAAGGCCCAAGCTTAGCTTGACCCTCTCTTTTGGGGTTTAAGGTGCAAGAATTTAAATTACAGTAAATAAAGACCTCCAATGAACAGTCCAGCCTTGGCTTGGCCCTCTCTTTTGGGGTTTAAGGTGCAGAAATTAAATTGCAGAAATTTAAATTGTAGTAAATAAAGACCTCCAATGGATGGACTTTGCCCTCTCCATTCTGGGTTTGAATTCTTTAAAATAAAATACAACAAATTGATTCAACAATTTGAGCTAATATCCATCGACTGGTCGGATGAAAATTTGGCAGACATTTTGAAGCTTGCCTAGGCCAATTTTGCATCTCCATGGAATCTACCAAGGGTATGGGTTGTCCTTTCACCTAACATAAAATATGAGAAGAGGTCAGGGTATAAATCTGTCACGCCCCGGATCCCGGCGGGCCGCGTGGCATCCCCGTCGAGTTACACCTGACCTGCAATCACATCGCTTGGCCCAACTGCGAACGACGGCCCAGGACTCGTCAGGGCCAAACGATGGATAACTAAAAGCGACAGCAGATAGCGCTCCACTCCCAACCAAACAGTCATTCGAGCAAGACAGGAAGATGGAAGAACACATGACATTTAACAAGTTAGGTCTCGGGGGTTCATTACAGCCCGACGGGAGAGGGGTGAACACAAAACCAGTCCAGGATCTGACAAACTTGTGAGGGAGACAATATCCAACATTCAAAATAAACCCTAACAGCTACCTAGCAAAAGGACAGATCCATCAACATGCGATCCGTACATCTAAGGGTTATCTTCATCGGTCAAGGGAAACTCTTCAGGGTCCTCGCAAGTGTCGCCAGGTACCTGATACACTACCTCGTCTTCCTCTAACTCAACCGGTCGACCGTGGCGAGCTGGGGTTATAGACATCTTCAGAGGTGGGGATCTGAAATTGCGCGATCAGCCCACAGCGTGAGTCGAAACCCAGTAATCTCACAAAAGACTCAAAATAGAACATAGCATGCAAATGAGACGGTTCGACACATGATTCAATAAACACATGGTCAGCATATAATAATGGACTGTATCACAGTAATGAACGCATACTTCATGCCATGGTATGATCAAGTCTCATTCAGATGCAAAATGTTATTTCTCATTTAATCGACCCGAGCTAGGTCCACCGGTGGCTTATAGCACTGCCGGCCGTGCCCCGTACCGCAACCGTGGCTCACTTGCCCTACGGCCGATACCCCTTGTCACTCCAACTCCAGTGTTTTCTTGACACCTATCCGGCCGTCCTGCACGGTTCTACGCACTCCGCCAAACGTTCGCTCATAAGGTTAAGTGCAATGCATCAGGCGTTCATTACATGTCTCGGCCTTTGGCCCACAATTCACCATGCATTCTAGCGCATGCGCCTGTCTCAATCGAGCTTACATGGATTCACACAATTCATGTCAAAGTTCAATGCATCATTCATCACTCACGTGAATCCAAAGCAGACAATGCACATCAATCCGAGTTTCAAACTCCGTTTTTCAGTGTTTTTGACCTCAAGCATGGGTCCCAACATATGTGATTACTCTTGGATCCTCTTAGGGCTACCGTACAATATTCGTCTCGTGCATTATGGACCCTAGGACCTCGCGGCCAAAATCATTCATGAACGGCCAGCAACCTATTTGAACGTGCATCGACTAATACCACACAATTTCTCGTCTTAGACCGCCCTAGAACCATCACACGATGTTCCTATCACACTCCATGGACTCCATGACCTCTCGGAGAGCACTTAACATGCATGACCAGCAACCAATCTTGATATACAAAGGACTACACTTCACGACACAACCTCCTTACACACGGTCATCCCTCAAGTTGGACATGCATGGTCAATTATCACATAATTACCCATCATAGGCTCTCTGAATCCATCATACAATGCTCACATCACATCCTGTAGGTACTAAAGCCTCTCGGACCAAACCACACACACACGGCCAGCAGCACATTTTGTCATGCAATGAATTATATCTCACGGCACACACACAAGAACACCTCAATTCACACATGGTTCTACCCCAAGTCTAGTTATGAGATTACCCTTCTCGATTTTAAGCACGAAACCGTGAGAGAGTTGGCCTTGGAAGTCCTTGACGAGGTTGTCGGAGCTGTATTAGAAGAGAGACAATTCGGAAGTGTGAGAGAGTGTTCAATCCGTGGACATGCAAGGGCGATTCAACTCCGAAGGTGCTCAAATGGGATTGCATGTGAGGAATTCAAGCTTGGATGACATTGCATGTGATTAAATCACACTTGAATGGCATTGCATGTAAGGTATTCATGCTTAGATGGTGTTGCATGTGAAGAATTTGTGCTTGGGTGGTCTTGCATGTATGATCTAATTCAATATAATCGAAATTCAAGATCTTACCGACGTGTGGGAGAAAACGGGGGTCGATTCGGACTCCGGGTGAGTCCGAACGATCCGTTTGAAAATCAGTGCGCGCTGGAGTCCGCCGCGACGGGATTTGGACAGCCACCGTAGAAAGGATGTTCCGGCCAGATCCGACGGCTATTTTCTGCGATTCAGGCGGCGTTGGAATCGTCTGGAAGAGAAGAAGAGAATGGCGGTGGTTTCAGGGAAAACGGAGCTCTGAGGTGAAAGTTATGGCCGTCGGAAGGTGCGGGGGTCAGGCTCCACGTCGGGATCAGAACAGGAAAGTTTAGGAGGTCGGACGGGGAGCTTCCGGTGGTCGTTTGGGGCAAGGGAGGCGGCGTTGGAACGGTCTGGATGTTAGGAAGAGGATGCCACTGGTTGTAGGGAAAACGGAGCCCTATGGAGGAAGATATGGTCATTGGAGGGTGCAGAGGTCAGCTGGTCGCCGGGAGTGAAGAGGGAGAGAAAGGGAATGAGAGAGTGAGGCTTGAGTGTTCTATTGCCAAAAATGAAAGAGTGAGAGAGTGAGAGCAGATGGGGGGGGCGTGGATATGGAGAGAGAGAGAGGAGTGGGTTCTTGGATTAATTAAATGTGATAGTGGTGAAGGAATATGCATGGGGGTTAGGGGAGAACATTTTTGGAATGTTATATTGGAAATTGAGTGACTTAGTTTATTATAGGGAATGTGTTGTATTGGTTATTTAATTCAAATGTGATAGTGGTCTTAGAGTGGGTGTTCATGACACTTGGCGCAATGGGATGAGGGTTCGATTTTCGAGGAAAATTCGACTGATAAGTAGCCTCTCGGTGTTTCGTTTCCCTCGTGACGCGTACCGTCGAGACCGGGAAACCTTCTATCGGACCCGACGTGATTCTCGAGCTAGACTGAACTAAAATTCAATTCACCTAGGAAATGCTAGGAAATACTCAATTTATGATCCGGAGAACTTCGAACGGTCCAGAGCCATTTTGGAAATTTTCTATCATTGCCTCGGTTTCCAATTGAATTTCCTCGAAGGTAACACCGTCCAATTCTCATTGTAACTTTTCTGGCAAATCCGATTGTCCAACTTAGGAATTTTATTTCGTGGCCACTTCCACTGATTTACAACTTTAGTAAATGCTCGGACTAACGGGCGGCTTTAAGGAGATACGCGTATCGACCTGTCAGGGTCAACGTACTTTAAGTTCCTTGGTAGCCATTCCCCCTTGGTCAGTCATCCCGAGTTGATCAGGCTCGAGTGAGATTCATCTAAAGCGAAATAATGAAATACTTCTATTCTCATTAAATTCCCAAAATGGGTCGAAGATTCAGACTGTTACAAAATCTATGCAGATTTGCACTTAAAATAAGAAGAACATGACTAGGACTTAGCTTCGATTTCTTGTCATTCCGAGTTCATTTGGTCGCTAAGGCCACAAAGTACTTCACGTTTTGAGTAGATCTCCATATTGTCCTTTGGGATTTGGTGGATGGGCTCCAAAGTGTCTGAATCAAGACTTGAGCCCTATGCCTTTCAATCTTCACTTGGATGTTTTCTTTTAGGGAAGTCGAATAGCTCCCACCCAATAGTAATATGGAAACCGGCAGGAGCATTTACCTCCAAAATTCACCACTTTAAAAAATAAGGAATGAATCTGCAAATTTTCTTTAATGCCTCCAAGCTGCATAAGTTATGTCCCTACACGATCAATCGAGAAATGAATGGAAAGTACTTTCTGAGTGATTAGCTGGAATTTGAAGCTCTAAATATGTTTGTACTCTACGCTTTCAACAAGTATTTGGAAGGCTTCAATTGAACAAAATCTTATCCCAACCCCGTGTGTGTATTCCATATTACTTGTGGAATTGAAATTTAACCCTGAGAAACTTGGACTATCAAGGATGGTGGCTCCATAGCTATTCTATGCAGAGAACATAGCGCATCTTCTACAAATTTGCCAAGCGCACGCTATGAAGGCACCTATACATAGGACACATTCTCATCTTCAGCGAGCAACGAAAAATGGAGCAGGATCTCAAGCGGTTCGGTCTCCGTAGCCATCCTTCCGAACTCGGAGATGCCCTCGTTCAACGTCTTCGTAACTTTGTTACACCACTAGTTATCGTTGATGCAAGGACAACTACTCATCGTTAGAAAAAAAAAAAAGAACATTGCCAAATCTGGGAAACGATTTCCAATGGAAGGAGGGACATGCATGAAAATGCTATGCGAAGGGATCCACTATTCGCGATATAGTCGCAAATGGGCGACTCGGAAACGATGGCAATTAAGCCTGGGCCTTTAGCTTCATCGAGTTGCGAACTCAGCGTTCAAGGCTTATCTCTTCCTTTCAAAATTCACCGCATGTTAAATTTAACTTCATTTTTTGCTGTTGAAAATAATACAAAATTTAATTAAAGCCTTTTTGCAAAATTAAGTCATTCTGGATATAATTAGGTCAAGATGAAAATTTAGAATATTAGAGAACAATGGCACAACCCCTAAAAGTAAAAAATGAAAATAAATTGTCTCAAATTGAATTTTTTTTGCCCGATTCGAGATTATGCTTGTGAAAAAATACACGACCCCGAATTAGATTTTTTAAATTTACGATGGCCAACATAAAAATAGATTTAAGAAAAATATTGACTATTTTTATGTACTTTTGTGGCCTCAAATGCTATTATTTATTAAATATTTTGCTAATTTCTAAAAAATAAAAAAATACAAAAAAATATTAAAAAAAATACAAAAATATAAAAAAATCATTTTTTTTCAAAATTGGTTCTCTAGGTTTGGCCAAGGTCCTCAACATTGATTGTTTGATTTTATGAATTTTTATGAATTTTCTATTAATTTTCGAAAATAAAAATGCTGAAAAATATGAAAATTATGAAAAATTATTTTTTGGTCAAAATTTGTTCCTTAGGCCTGACCAAGGTCCCCAAATTTTATTTTTCAATTTTATGAATTTGTATTGATTTTCCATTAATTTTTGAAAATAAAAATACCGAAAAATACTAAAAATATGAAAAAACATTTTTTCGTCAAAATTGGTTTTCTAGGCTTGGTCAAGGTCCCCAAAGTTGATTTTCTAATTTTACGAATTTTTGTGAAATTTTTTTTATTAATTTTAACAAAGAAAAGATGATTAAAAATCAGGTGTCAACAGCTGCCCCTCTTTGAAAGAAAGCTCGATAGAGGTTCATTTCAAAGATAAGATGACATTTGAATCCTAATCGACTTAACACAATGAAATAAAAAAAAGTCGTGACATTTGATCTCCAACACCCCTCTTCCCAAGTTCCAATCCAAACCTAGCTTAAAGAAGCTCCATATGAAGTGAGGGAGAGATAGAGAGGCGAGGGATTTACCTACAACTTACCTGGTCATCGTAGAGCTATTACCTAGCATGAATGCTCTGCCGGAAGCGGAATGAGAACCTAAGGATTCATTATGAGAAAGCCTTAGAGTGGTTGAAGTTGGACCCGTATGATAGGTCACCCCATGGAAGATTCCTAGTGAAAGGGTTCTACTAATTGAAATCTGATTGAGGCTTAACCTGTATGGTAGGTCACTCTATGGTAGATTCCTAGGAAAAAGATTTTACTGATTAAAATTTGATTGAAATTTGAGTTGTATAGTAGGTCACCCTATGGCAGAGTTCCTATTAAAAGGATTCCGCTGATTAAAATTGATTGAGGTTTGACACGTATGGTAGGTCATCCCGTGGCAGATTCCTAATGAAAGGATTCTATGAATTAAAATTTGATTGAGATTTGACCTATATGATAGGTCACTCCATGGTAGATTCCTAGTAAAAGGATTCTACTAATTAAAATTTAATTGAAATTTGACCCGTATGGTAGGTCACCCCATGGTAGATTCCTAATGGAAGGATTCTACTGATAAAAATTGGATTAAGATTTGACCCGTATGGTAGGTCATCCCATGAAAATACCTGAAAGAAGGACTTTGTGCTTGTAAGAAGGACTTTTGTGCACCTGTAGAAAGGACTTTGGGTACTTGTAAAAAGGACTTTTATGTGCATGTAGAAAGGACTTTAGGTGCCTGTAAGAATGATTTTTATGTGCCTGTAGAAAGGACTTTGGGTGTCTGTAGAATGGACTTTGGTGCCTGTAAGAAGAACTTTTATATGCCATGAAGGGTACCATTCTAGGATCTAGAAAGACCTGCAGAAGCTCAAACTAGATTTATCTTAACTCGAAAGGTGCGATTTTGGGATCTAGGAAGACCAGGAATCCTACAAAAGCTCAAGCCCGATTTAACTTACTTCAAAGGATGCCATTCTGGGATCTGGGGAGACCAGGAATCCTGCATACGCTCAAACCCAAATTATCTTACCATTCTGGGAGCTGGGGAGACCAGAGATCCTACAGAAACTCAAACCCGATTTATCTTACCTCGAAGGCTGCCACTCTGGGATCTAGGAAGACTTGGAATCCTATAAAAGCTCAAACCCGATTTAACTTACCTCAAAGGGTACCATTTTAGGATCTGGGGACACTAGGAATCCTGTAGAAGCTCAAACCCAAATTATCTTACCATGAAGAGTGCCATTCTAGGATCTAGGAAGACCAGGAATTCTGCAGAAGCTCAAACCCAATTTATCTTATCTCGAAGGGTGCCATTCTGGGATTTGGAAAGACCAGGAATCCTACAGAAGCTCAAACCCAAATTATCTTACGTTAAAGGGTGCCATTCTGGGGTCTGGGAAGACCGGGAATCTTGCAAAAGCTCAAACCAGATTATCTTACCTTGAAGGGCGCTATTCTGGGATCCGGGAAGACCAGGAATCCTGCATATGGTCAAACCTCATTTAACTTACCTTGAAGGGTGCCATTCTAGGATCTGGGAAGACCAGGAATCTTGCAGAAGCTCAAACCTCATTTAACTTACCTTGAAGGGTGCCATTCTGGGATCTAGGAAGACTAGGAAACCTGTTGAAGCTCAAACCCCATTTAACTTACCTGAAAGGGTGCCATTCTGGGATCTAGGAAGACTAGGGATCCTGCAGAAGCTCAAATCCCATTTAACTTACCTTGAATGGTGCCATTCTTGGATCTAGAAAGACCAGGAATCCTACATAAGCTCAAACCCAATTTAACTTACCTTGAAGGGTGCCATTTTGAGATCTGGGAAGAACAAGAATCCTGCAAAAGCTCAAACGCTATTTATCTTACCTTGAAGGGTGCCATTCTTGGATACAGGAAAACCAGAAATCCTGCAGAAGCTTAAACCCAAATTATCTTACCTTGAAGTGTGCCATTCTAGGATCTGGGAAGATTAGGAATCCTATAGAGGCTCAAACCCAATTTATGTTCTCCCGTCACTTTAGGAACAAACCGATGAGGAAGACATCCAATTATCTCAAATTTTTCATTTTTGAGACGAATCATGTTTCATTGAAGAAGGTAAATACTTGTATGTACCGCAATGGATTTGAATGCCTCGACAATCATAAGAATTCACTCTTTTGAAGACTTCAGGTTGAATATATACTTACGTGAAGATTTAGAAGAAACTCCTAGTGGTCTCTCGACAACCGGGCTTGTTTATTCAATAATTACCGAATGAATTTCGAGACCTTAGAAGGTAACTCAAACATCGGGAATGCGTTACCAATTCGACAATGTCAGAAGCAACATGTGCAAGTATTTTCATCAATGAGTTCACTGGTTCATGCAAAACTTGTTCGGCTAAGTTCGCAATGATTAGAAACAATCTGTGTAATAACTCATGATGCAATCAATCAAAATATGGATCATGCAAAACCAATTCTGTTCAAGGAGTTTATCATAGTATGAACATCTCAAATGTAATCTGAATGGGGGACCTTAGTCCGGAAGGGTTTTCTCTCACTCTTGAGAAATGTTGTTTATCCCGATTGCAGGATTGAAAAGGAATCACTCAATCTTATCATCATCGCATTTGGCAAGAGTCTAAGTAATCTCGCAATTGGTACGATCACGCCGATCTAGAGGTATTGATTAGGACCATAATATAGGTTGGGTCAAAGACTTACCAAAGGGGACTCTTTTTAGTTAAGGGCATTTACAAAAAGGTCTTCATTATCTGCTCTGGGTTTACAAGTCAAGAGCCCTGCAAGAATGAGAGAGAAATAACCTTACTCATACCTTTTCGAGCGAGGTTTTGAATCATTCAACTCTACGTTAACTCAAACGCCTTAATTAGAAAATACTTTCACAGGTCGTAACGTATGTTGGGATTAGGGACCAAGGAAATGAAAGGTTTATTTTAGCCTAGAAAATATATGAGGTGGGTTTGGCGTTGGTGATCATTGCCTCTTTACCACTAGTTTCAAACTTTTTAGGACAGACTTCAAAGGACACCATCGTTGTATGAGAAAGGTGTCAACTTCTGCTAATATCATCGTCACTCTCGGACGGTGTAAACTTCCACTGTATATTTTGCCATCTAATTCCTTCAAAGAATTTTCTTTCGCGATCAAATCCCATTGGGAATTGACTGAATGAGATAGTTTGTTTTCACTGAATTTCCAAAGGCATTCAAAAATGAATATTGATTTGAATGGGCATTGGCCTTGCTTTTGACTGGCGCTTTGCTCTTTCATGCCCAGGGGCTGGCTTTTCTTCTTTTGGTCCCATTTTTTTTTGCCTTTTTGTCTTTTTCTGTTCTTTTTCAAGAAAAGAATTTCTAAAAATTGTGTCATATACACATGTATATCAGAGGTTTAGCGCACGGAAGAGTTGACTCGGGACTTCTTTGTAGACTCATTTCTTTTGAGTTATTCTGCTTTAAGGTGGTGCCATTTTCATCATAGAATGAGCAATGATCACCAACGGGGATTTAAGAAACGAATATGCAGGATGAATTGGGCGATGCAAAGGATAAAGGTGTATTGGACAGAGAAACGAATGCTTCTCGTCATCGTAAGGCACTTGAATTACCGTATGAGGTTGAAAGTAAAGAAACACTCAAAAATTGATGTTTGTCCGAGCAAGAAAATATCTAACCATTTACCTTGTGCTATTATTGGGACTACCTTCATTTGGCCCCGATATGGGGTGGTTCTTGACGGGGGTTATGAAACGAAATCATCGCTCAAATGGATTATCAATGCTCACCTGTAGTGTTTAGGGTAGAGAAGCGATCACCTCCTTCCCTACGACTATCGTACCAATTGTAAGAAAACCCATTGTCTTGAGGAATACGGAACCTATTTAACGCATGACTCACTGTGAGTTAAAATGTAGGACGTGTGTGGAAATTACTTACCTTTCATCATCCTGTCATGTCCCATTCTATACATCCGATGCATCATGTGTGATTTATGTTATGGGCCAGAATTGGTAAAATAAACATGCAGAAGAGTTATGCATAAATCATGGAACATAATGCGGACATGGCAATTTTTAAGTATCATGCATGTTTAAGAAAAGTGCAAGTGCATCAAGAATGGGAGAATTTGAATTGCCCTTGGGTATGTAAGCAGATCGAGCAAATAGGGGGCCTATTCCTTGAGTCAAGGAGTGGCCTGTCTCTGACTTTGCCCCTGCACAATGATATGCATGGGTAAAGTGAAGCATTTGGACCTTGTTGACAACTGTCACGGTCGTCGATCGAATGCCCTAATTTGCGTCCATCTTCATTAGAACGGATCTTTTTAGATGATCGTAATTTTCTTTTGGAATTGTCTCCTTCAACATGTTAAATGTTAGTGTAAATATTTCATGTAAAAAGGAAATGAGACGTGTTAGTCAGTATCAGAAAGGATAAATTGGAAACGATATTGATTTACCCTTCGTCTTGAATGCCTTGCACGAGTCTTTTATCGGTTTTGCTAGATTAAGTTTTCCTCAACTTTTGTTGGACACTTCACCGTTAAGCCAAGATTGTGGTAAAATACTGACTTCGGTATTGTTCGTCGAGTATTCCTGTTTCTTGCTACAAGGAAGAAACATGCAAAAGATTGTGTTATTCATTCACAATATTTACAATATTCCCCGACTTTGAGGATTGAACTCGGATCGCCTCGAATCATTGTCTTTCCCCATGCCGTCAGGCCCATTAGACTGCAGGCGTCCATGGGGTTTTCTTTTTAAGGGTTAATTCTTAGGATAGTAAGGCTCTAATGTATCCGACATGCAGGTAAGTGCCAGGTAAACTCTCTTCTTCACCTCTCCCTCACTTCATAAAAGACTCCTCAGCCCAGTTTGGATCAAAATTTATACAGAGAGATATTAGAGATCAAATATCACAACTTTTTTTTTTATTTTTCTAGGTTGAGTCGATTAAGATTAAAGTGTCATCTTATCTTCGAAATGAATCTCTACCGAGCTCCCTTTCAAAGAGGGGCAGCTGATGACACTTGATTTTTAATAGCATTTTCTCTTTTAAAATTAATAGAAAATCCATAAAAATTCATAAAATTAAAAAAAATCAACTTTGGAAGCCTTGATCAAGCTTAGGGAACCAATTTTGACCAAAAAATGAATTTTCATATTTTTAGTATTTTCTTACATTTGTTTTATTTTTGAAAATTCACAAAAAATAAGAAAAAATCAGAAAAATTGCAAAATCAATTTTGGAATCCTTGGACAAGCTTAGGAAACCAAATTTGAACAAAAAATAATTTTTCTTATTTTTCACATTTTTAATTTAAAAAAAATAGAAAAATATTTGAAAATTTATAAAGAAATAAAAAATAAATAAATATAGCTTTTGAGACCATATCTTTTTGGGCCTTTTCTTAAAAAAAAACACTTTACTTTCGCTTCCCCAGTTCTATGTAGCTTATTTTGACGGTTCTAACATATAGCTGGACTTTGCCAGAATGACAATTGATCATTTACAAGGGGATCAAAGGCCTGATATTCACTTTCGGTGGCGAAGAAGTAAAGAGCTGGCCAAAGCGAATGGGCAGGAAGTTCATGTCGATATGCTACCACAACTACAAGCACGTGTATTGCTTCTAGCACCAAGGGATGGTGTTGTATCTGCTACTACACATAGCCGGAGATTCTGTACTATAGGACTTCTGGGCAAACATGGTACTGGTTGCCCAAGTGCCCTTCGCTCCCTGAGAAATAGACTTGTGGCTTTAAGTGGTACTCTTTTCTTCTAGAGATATCTGCCATTGCATGAGTCTTATTTGTTACGCTTGCCATATAGAGGTCTTTGAGAACGCTAGATGTAAAGATTGCGACAACAGTCACGCCTGAAGAAGATCAGCATGAGAGAATGTTAGGTGGTCATGAAGAGTTTACCATATCAGCCTTGTGTAACCACTAGCCAAGAGGTCAATAGACCTTTTGTTGAATGAAAATTTGACAGAAAAGCTAGTAGACCGAGAGCATGATGAGGAGCTGACTAAGAGAGGAGCGGGTAAAACGAGTGTCACGACCCGAAAAATTTTTCTATCAGTGCCTAAATTTCGGGTTAACGGATTATTAAATTTATTAGATGGATTAACCTAATACGGACCCTCCCAACTCCTACCGAATCGCAACTTTGGTTTTTGTTCAAATGTTTTTTAAAATTTGGACTCGCCACTAATCATTTATGGTAGGTTGATTAGATACGTAAGTAAATTAGCGAGACGACTAAATTACTTCTACGAACCAGAGATTATGAGTTCGAGGACTTGGTTACACTAGTTAATTAAAACTAATGCCCTTTCGGTATCTTAATTTAATGGATATCCTAATTTGGCGACTCAGGCTTAGTTTATTCCTAAGGTTTTAGTGGAGTATTCTCTTTTTTGGTGTTTTCACTTTTAAAATGGGATGCATGGATGGTATTTTTTGGTATTTTCAAAGTATTAAAAATTCACTGACGCCGAAAGAGAGAGTGTATTAACGACTTCTGTGCAGTGTTACGATCTCCAATAGGTGGCTCGGCCTACTCATTCTGGGTTCGATGATTCGATAATTTAATTACAGGAAGTAAATGATAATAAATAAAGACCACCAATGGATGGTTCAGCCTTGGCTTAGCCTTCTCTTTTGGGGTTTAATGGTACATGAATTAAATTATAGGGAATTAAATTGCGATAAATAAATACCTCTAATGGACAGCCTAGCATTGGCTTGGCTCCCCCCTTTGGGATTTAATGGTGCGGAAACAAAATTGCAGGAATTTAAATGACAGTAAGTAAAAACCTCTAATGGGTGGCCTAGCATTGGCTTGACTTTCCCCTTTGGGGTTTAATAGTGCTGAAATAAATTGTAGAAATTTAAATGACAGTAAGTAAAAACCTCCAATGGGCGGCCTAACATTGGCTTGGCTCTTCCCTTTGCGGTTTAATGGTACAAGAATTAAATTGGAGGAATTTAAATGAAGTAAGTAATAACCTCTAATGGGCGGCCTAGCATTGGCTTGACGCTTCCATTTGGGGTTTAATGGTACGGAAATTAAATTACAGGAATTTATATAACAATAAGTAAAAACCTCCAATGGGCGGCCCAGCATTGGCTTGACTCTTCCCCTTGGTGTTTAATGGTGCAGGAACTAAATTGCAGGAATTTAAATTACAAGAAGTAAACACCTCCAATGGATGATCTAGTCTTGGCTTGGCCCCCTCTTTTGGGGTTTAAGGTGATAAATTTAAATTGCAAGAATTTAAATTGCAGTAAATAAAGACCTCCAATAGACGGCTTAGCCTTGGCTTGGCTCTTGCCTTTGGGGTTTAATGGTGTGGAAACTAAATTACAGAAATTTAAATGACAGTAAGTAAAAACCTCCAATGCGCGGCCTAGCATTGGCTTTGCTCTTCCCTTTGGGCCTTAATGGTGTAGAAATTAAATTGCAGGAAATAAACGACCTCCAGTGGATGGGCTTTGCCCTCTCCATTCTGGGGTTTGAATTCCTTAAAATAAAATATAACAAATTGATTCAACAATTTAAATTAAAATCCCTCGACGGGTCAGGTGAGAATTTGCTGGACATTCTGGGCTTGTATTGGCCAATTTTGCTTGTACCTTCATGAAATTACTATTGGTACAGAGTTGTTATTACCTGACATAAAATATGAAAAAGAAAAGTTTGGGGGGGGCGGTGTAGTCAATTTGTACTAATTTGCAACTAAAACCACAAATAAATGAATAAGTAAAAACACTTAGCTCAAATTTACGCTTATTGACAAGGATGAACTCTTGATTTACATTGATCAATGAAGGAATTGGTAATGACATCCCATAACTTTAAATTCCCATCATCTTCAAAATTCTCTCTTTTTTTTGGTATTTTCTTTTTCTCAAATTTTTTTCAATCTCCCAAAACCCAATCAAACATTCAAAATTTTCTCTCCAAAAAATCCCCCCTCCCAAACTAACTCTTTTTCATCCCATCTTCCCTTCTCTATTATCATCTTATTTTCTTCATCTCCTCATCTCCATCTTCCTTTCTCTATTCTAATTTCTCCATCAACTCTTCTTTTTATTATTTGTTAAATAATCCCTCAAATGTTAGGTATTTGCATTCTAGTCCCTGAGATTTTAAGTATTTGCAATTCAGTCCATGGAGAAATATTTCTTTAAGTCTAAATCTCCTCATAATTTTCAACACACCTCTCCTATGCTTAGTCGACATTCATTGCATATCAAATTTAAGCTCATTTCTTATTGTTGAAAATAACGGAAAATTTAATTAGAGCCTTTTACAAAATTGAGTCCTTCTAGGTATAATTATGCCAAGATGAAAATTTGGAATATTATAGAATAATGTCACAATTCATAAAAGTGAAAAATGAAAATAAATTGACTCAAATTGAATTTTTTTGGCCCCAAATGCTCTTATTTATTAAATATTTTCTTAATTTCTAAAAAATATATATAAAATACAAAAAATATTAAAAATTATTTTTTGTTCAAAAATGGTTGCCTAAGCTTGGCCAAGGTTTCCAAAGTTGATTTTTCAATTTTCTTAATTTTTTATTATTTTTTTTATAAATTTTTGAAAATAAAAATATCGAAAAATACTAAAAATATGTAAAATCATTTTTTGGTAAAAATTACCTCCCTCGGCTTAGCCAAGGTCCTTAATTTTTTTTTTTAATTTTATGAATTTTTATGAAGTTTTTATTAATTTTCAAAAATAACAAATACCGAAAAATATTGAAACTATGAAAAATCATTTTTTGGTCAAAATTGGTTTCCTAGGATTAGTCAAGGTCCCCAAAGTTTATTTTTAATTTTATGAATTTTTATAATGTTTTTTTATTAATTTTAAAAGAGAAAAGATGATTAAAAATCAAGTGTTAATAAGGATAAGAGTTCTTGGAGAATAGGGAACAAGAGGGAGTGAATTTTGGAGATCTAGTATTCTTGGGGGAGTGGTTTTAAAAATAATAGAATAAAAGGTCAAAATGAAGAAAAAGGAGACTTTTAGAGCTCTGGCGTGGATGGAGACATTGCCTAATGGAGGAGAAAAAAGGAGGTTCTTGGGGGAAGAACTCACGTTTTGAATTGAGCCTGGCAGTAGCTTAGGTAGCTTCACTCATATGTGGTCATTAATACCAATGCCATCGGAGGGGATGGCCAATCTAGATGAGGCAAATCTATCTAGAGTCGGCACACAGGAGCTGCTCGTGGACTTGACTTCTTTGGCGCAACCCGAAAAGTCGCCGTTCTGAAGAAGAAGGCAGGCAGAGGAGGCCAAGCTAAACCGACGGTAGACTCGGTGGCCATCAGGGCCGACCATCAAGGCGAAGTCGAGACTTCTCGACCAGTCCAGACCGATGGCGGAGTATGAGCAGATCCCAGTGACAGCACGCGAGGCGAGCTGGACCAGCAATAGCGCGTGTGGATGGTCTGAGTTTCTCTAGACTGCCTCGTCCCAGGAAGAATCAAGTTCTGTTCAACCCCAGTCAACCAGAAGTGTCAGCTGGCATGGAGAAGGTTGTCACGCTTAATCCTGGCTCATTAGTAAGGAAGGCCGATTCTAGCGAGGAGTCTGAGGACGAACGTAGTAGGAAGAAGGGGGGATGGGTAGGAGAAAAAAAGGCGAAGATGAATAATGGTCGCGCGGAACGTGGGGGTTTTCTGGTCTTCTTGAATCTGGAGTGACGATGAGGATGTGAGGCTACCAGCTTTGGGGTTTTAGTTAGTTATTTTCTTAGCTAGTTTTATTTCCTTGTCTTGGTAAAGAGAGTGGAGTTTTGCGAGTTCAAACAGGAAGATAGAGAGGGGTCTTAGATCTTTGGGCCATTTACAGCAAAAATTCTTTAAAGGGGGGCAAACTCTCTCACTCTCACTCACTCACTCTCTCTCTCTCTCTCTCTCTCTCTCTCTCTCTCTCTCTCTCTCTCTCTCTCTCTCTCTCTCTCTCTCTCTCTCTCTCTCCCCCCCTTCGTCCTCCTATCGGAGTTCTAATTTGAGCTACGACATAATGATGGACGGTTACCTCTTCAGCAACATCACTCTTGGAGGCCACGGAGGCTTTGACCCTAAACAGATGAAGATTTCTTTCCTGGAGGGATTTCATGGAGGAGATAAGGAGGTCACAAAAGCAGTTGAAGTTGATAAATCCGACATTATGGGGGTGGCTTGGATGAATGTACTGAGGACAAATCAATTAGGTGTTCGAACCAAAGATGGTTTAAATTATAAGTTTACTACATTCCAAGACCAGGATGTTACTGGTCTGAGCAGCTTTTTCCAGAATACCTGCGGGATAACTCTAAGGGAGAAACAACTTTTTGTGAGTGGCCGGAATTGGGGAGAAGTTAATTTGAGTGGTAATATGTTGACATATCTTATGGGCTCAAAATAAGCATTTGAGGTATCTCTGGCAGATGTCTCGCAAACACAGCTTCAAAGGGAAGAATGATGGCATTTTAGAGTTTCATGAAGATGATACAATTGGGGCTAATGAGAAAGATTTCGTGATGGAAATCACATTTCACGTGCCCAACTCCAGCACCCAATTCATTGGTGATGAAAATTGTCCTCCTGCTCATGTTTTTCGTGACAGAATCATGTAGTGGCAGATTTGGGCCGAGGGGGATGGAGATGCTGCCCTTACATGGGAGAGGCCTTCTCAGAACTCATGTGAAGTATACGCCTGCAACTCGTTTCCTTGGATGGACATGAGCTTTCTAATAGTTTATGTATGTAAGTTTGCTACTTTCACCTTCTCTCAATGGTTGCATTTGTGGATTTACTCATACTCATACTTTAGTAGAGATATTGTGTCAAAAAGTTCAATAACGACACTGGAGTAAGTTTTTTTGTGACCATTTACTCTCGCGAAACACCTAGCTATGTTCAAGGTTTCAAGACCAAATCAGTCATGTCAAACTGGAAGAGAAAAAGACAATCTTGATATTGTTCTTCTAGAATTGAAGGTTCAGTGTTTAGGACAGTTGAATCAGAAGCACATAGGTCCTTCTGAGTCATCTTAGTAGCTTGTGTTCTGATCGATGAGGCGATGGGGGATTAATCTCTCCAGCAAAGAAGACCTCGAGTGTGTTGCGACCCGAAAAAAATTTAATTTTTCTTCAATTGGGTGAATGGATTATCAGGTTAATTGACTAACCTAATTCGGACCCTCCTAAGTCCTACCGAATTGCAACTTAAGTTCTTTTCATGTAAAGATTTTTGATTTGGAGTCGCCACTAATCATTTTTGGTAGGTCGATTATAAACCTAAATAAATTAGCGGGAGAACTAATTTATTTCTGCGAACAAAAAAAAATGAGTTCAGGGATTTGATTATGCTAGATCATTCTAACGCCCTTTCGGTACCATTTTATTTCATGAAAACTCATTTGGAATGATTGGGAAGAAATTTGGGTCAAACTGACTAGAAGGGTAAAATGGTCATTTTTCAAGGATCGGGAGGTGGAAACATCAAAAATAGAATTGGCCAGTCGAAAAAAAAATTAGATGGATACGTGTAAATTAGTGACAACACAAATACGAATGCGGCATGTGGATATGGAGATATATGAGTACAACATGACATAATCGAAATTTAAATCAATTCATTTAGGCAAGGAAATTCTCGAATATTTAATGGCTATGATTGTTACCTGATTTGACAGATTTGATTGTCGAATTCGGAACTCGTGTCACCTTATGGATCAAGATTGCGACTCAAATGATGGGGATGTACTTGTGACTTGTGTTGATCGGTAGAGAAATTAGTGATAGTAACACCTAGATTTAAGCTCTCACCATCTTCAAGACTCTCTTTAAAAAAATGATTCGCTCTCTTTTTTTTATTTTTTTCTTTCTCACTAATTTTTTTCAATCTTTCAAAACTCTCTCAAGAATCCAAAATTTTCTTTCTCCCCAAAAGAATCTACTCTTTCAAGTTCTCTTCTTCCTTCTTTTATAGTCCACTCACTTACCTTTCATTCTAATTTCTCCACTAATTATTCTTCATCTTTATCTTCCCTTCTCCATCTCTACCTCACATTCTAATTTCTCCACCTATTCTTCTTCATCTCCATCTTCCCTTCTCCATTCTCATCTTATTTTCTCCATCTATTCTTCTCCATCTTCATCTTCCCTTTTCCATATTTATCTCCCATTCTACTAACTCTTCGTTATTTCCATATTTCCTTCTCTATTCTCATCTATTTTTCTCCGTCTTCTCTTCTCCATCTCCTCCTCTCCATCTCGTTTTCTCCATCTTCCATTCTCTATATCCTCTTCTTCATTTTTTCTTCTCTATTCTAATTTCTCGACTAACTCTTCTTTTTGTTATTTACAAAATAATCCCTCAAATGTTAAGTATTTGTACACTAGTCTTTGAGATTTTAAATATTTGCAATTCAATCCTCGGAGAAATATTTTTCAAGTCTAAATCTCCTCAAAATTTTCAACACACCTCTCCTATGCTTAGTCGAAATTCACCGCATATCAAATTTAAACTCATTTCTTGCCGCAAAATTTAATTAAAGTCCTTTTACAAAATTGAGTCATTTTGAGTATAATTGGGCCAAGATGAAAATTTAGAATATTAGAGAATAATGTCACAACTCCTAAAAGTGAAAAATAAAAACAATTGACTCAAATTAAATTTTTTAGGCCCGATTCGAGATTATGCTCGTGAAAAAATACACAACCCCGAATTGGATTTTTTTAAATTTGTGATGGTCAACATGAAAAGGGATTTAAAAAAAATATTGACTATTTTTACGTATTTTTGTGGTCTCAAATGCTATCATTTATTAAATATTTTCCTAATTTCTAAAACAATATATAAAAAATACAAAAAATATACTAAAAATTATTTTTTGTTCAAAAATGGTTACCTCAGCTTGGGCAAGGCTTCCAAAGTTGATTTTACAATTTTCTTATTTTTTTCTTGATTTTTTTATGAATTTTCGAAAATAAAAATTCCAAAAATACTGAAAACATGAAAAATCATTTTTTGGTCAAAATTACTTCTCTAGGCTTAGCCAAGGTCCTTAAAGTTGATTTTTTTATTTTATGAATTTTTATAAAGTTTTTTTATTAATTTTAAAAGAGAAAAGATGATTAAAAATCAGGTGTGACATTTGATAGAGGTTCATTTCAAAGACAAGATGACACCTGAATCCTAATCGACTCAACCTAAGGAAATAAAAAGAGTTGTGACATTTGATCTCTAATACCTTTCTGTGTAAGTTCTGATTCAGGCCGGGTTTAAGACGGCTTTCATGCAGTGAGAGAGAGACAAAGAGGAAAGTTTACCTAGCACTTGTTCGTCATCTAGCTGTGGCCTGACATGAATGCTCTTTGAACAGATACCCAAAGATTCATTTTGAGGATACTCCGGGGAGGTTGAATTTTGACCTGTATGCTAGGTCGACCCATTGCAGAGTTCCTAATAAAAGGACTCAATTGGCAGTCTATCTTATTCAGAGGATTCACCTATATTTTGACCCGTATGGTGTGCCGTACCATGATAGAATTCCTAATGAAAGGACTCTAGTGGCGATCTATCCTATTTAAAGGATTCGCCTGCATTTTGACCTATATGGTAGGTCGTACCATGATAGAATCCTAATGAATGGATTCTATTGAGCGATTTACCCGATATGGGTTCATCGAATAAAATTCCTGTAAGAAGGACTTTATGCTTGTAAGAAGGACTTTATACTTGTAAGAAGGACTTTGTGTCTGTAGGAAGGACTTGGTGCATGTAGAAAGGACTTGGCGCGTTGTAAGGACTTTTGAAAACGGACCATTCCGTATTAGGGTTCCCAATGGAAGGGCTCTAGAGACAGCATACCCTACTAAAAGAGCTCCTCTATGTGGTGCCTGCAACTCAGAGCTTGAAAATGGACCGTTCTGTATCGAGATTTCCAATGGAAGGGCTCTAGAGATAGCATACCCTATAAAAAGGGTTCGTTTATGTGGCACCTACAACTCAGGACTTGAAAATGGACCATTCCGTATTGGGGTTTCCATTGGAAAAGCTCCAGAGATAGCATACCCTAAAAAAGGACTTGTTCATGTGGTGCCTGCAATTCAAGACTTGAAAGTGGACCGTTCCGTATTGGGGTTTCCAATGGAAAGGCTCCAAAGATAGCATACCCTAGAAAAAGGGCTGACTCATGTGGTGCCTGCAATTCAGGACTTAAAAGATGGACCGTTCCCTATTGGGATTTCCAATGGAAGAGCTCCATGACTCGTCTATATGGTGCCTGCAAGCAGGACTAGAAGATGGACCGTTCCGTATTGGGGTTTCCAATGGAAGGGCTCTAGAGACAGCATACCTTACAAAAAGGGCTCGTTTATATAGTGCCTGCAACTCAAGACTTGAGAGATGAACCATCCTTAAAGGGTGCTATTCTGAGATCTAGGGAGACTAGGAATCCTGCAGAACCTTAAACCTGATTTAACTTACGATGAATGGTGCAATTCTAAGATCTGGGGAGATCGGAAATCCTGTAGAAGCTCAAACCCGATTTAATTTCTCCTATCGCTTTAAGAATAAGCCAAAGATGCAGAGATCAAGAACACGAGAACGGGTCGATTATGAACTAATGAAGGTCTCATGAGAAAATGATGTTCATGAGTCAAAAGGGTTTGGAAGACTTACCTGGGTCTTCTGAGTTAATGATCAAGGCATAGACAGGCTGATTGTTTCATACATGCTTGTTCACTGAAGGACCATATGTGCTGCACTGGATTCGAGAACCCTGACAATCATCAGAATTCATTCCCTTGAGAGGTTTGGGTTGAAGATATACTTACCTGAGGATTTTGAAGAAGCACCTGATGGTTTCTTGGTAAGTAGGCCTATTCATTCAATAATTGTCGAATGGATTTCGAGACCTTTGAAGGTAACTCGACCATCAGGAATGTGTTACCTGTCAGGCAGTGTCAGAGGTAACATGTGCGAGTATTTGCATCAATGAGTTCATCGATTCATGCAAAACTATTCAGCTAAGCTTGCAATGATCAGAAGCAGTCTGTGTAATAACACACGATGCAATCTATCAACATGTGGATCATGCAAAACTATTCTGTCAGGCTTGCATTACCAATTATGTTCAAAGAGGTTATCATAGTATGAATACATCGAATGTGATCTGAATGGGAAACTTTAGTTCGAAAGGGCTTTCTCTCACTCTCGAGAAAAGCTGTTTATCCTGATTGCATGATTGAAAGAAATCACTCAATCTTACCATCATCGCATTCAGGAAGGGTCTGAGTAATCTCGCAATTGGTACAATCGAGCCGATTTGGAGGTCTTGATTAGGACCATAATGTAGGCTGGGTTAAAGGCTTACCAAAGGAGACACTTTTGAGTCAAGGTCATTGACAAAAAGTCTTCATCATCTGGTCCGGGTTTCCAAGTCAAGAATCCTGCAAAAATGAGAGAGAAATAATCTTGCTCGTACTTTTTCGAGCGATGCTTATAATCATTCAACCCTACGTTAACTCAAGCGTCTTAATCAGAAAAGACTTTCCTAAGTTATAACGTAGGTTGGAATTGGGGATCAAGAAAATAAAAAGCTTATTTTTGCCCAGAAAATATATGAGGTAGGTTTGACGTTGGTGATCATCGCATCTTCACAACCAGTTTCGACCTTCTAGAATAGTCTTCAACGAACACTATCGATGTATGAGAAAGGTGTCAATGTTTACTGATACCATTGTCGCTCCCGCACGGTATAAACTTCAACTGAGTATATTTTACAATTTGACTCCTTCGAAGAGTTTTCTTCCTCAACTAGATACCATTGGGGATTTACAAAAAGAGACTATATGTCTTCACTGTAACATTCAATGAACATTGATTTGAATGGGCATTAGCCTTGCTTTTGACTAGCACTTTACTTTTTCATGCCCGGGATTGACTTTCTTCTTCTTTTCTCCCTTCTCTTTTTTTTAGAAAATGGAATTTGCAAAGATTGTACCATTATACACATGCATATCAAAGATCTCACTTGCATAGATAAATCGGGAATTCTTTGTAGACCCATTTCTTTTGAGCTTTTTTACTTTGAGGTGGGGCTATCTTCTTCATAGAATGGGTAATGATCACCAACGGAGTTTTAAGAAATGAATATGCAGGCTCAATTGGCAATATAAAGGATATGAGTGTATCGGATAGGGAAATGAATGCTTTTCGTCATCCTAAGGCACTTGAATTATCGTGCGAGATTGAAAGTAAAGAATCATTCGAAAATTGATATTAGTCCGAGCAAGAAAATTCTAACCATTTACCTCGTGCTATTGCTGGAACTACCTCCATCTAGCCCTGATGTGGGATGGTTCTTGACAAGCGTTACGAAATGAAACCGTCGCTCGAATGGGTTTATCAATTGTTACTTGTAGTGTTTAGGGTAGTGAAATGATTGCCTCCTTCCCTTCGGTCATCATACCTTTTGCAAGAAAATCCATTGCCTTGGGGAGTACAGAATCTATTTAACACACGACTCGTTGTGGCTTATAATGTAGGACGTGTGTGGAAATTGATTGCCTTTCATCATCCTGTCATGCCCCATTCCACACATTTAATGCATCATGCGCAATTTATGCTCCAAGTCAGAATTGGCAAAATCCAAACATGCAAAAGAGTCATGCATGAATCATGGCATGTGTAAACACAATGCAAATGTGGTAATGTGCAAGAATGGAAGAGAATTTCTCAAGAAAGGGGGAATTCAAATTGCCCCTGGACATGCGAACCGAATAAATTGAAGATCTACTCCTTAAGTTGAGGAGTGGCTCATTTTTTACTTTACCCCTGCACAATGAAATGCATAGGTGAAGGAGTATTTAGGCTTGTTTAATGTTGACAACCATCATGGTTATTGGTCGAATGCCCCTCTCCGACTCTAGTTGCAGCTCCTTGAATCACCGTCGATTTCTTGTCGGAGAAATGGATTCACCTGAGGAAAGTACCGTATATGGGATATCATTGGAACGAATACATTTTACCTGTTCCAGTAAATCCGTATCAATGGGACCCTCAATAGTGACTTTGGTGGCTTATTGATTTGGGAGCTTTCCCTGAACATGGGATCACATGAAACAAATGCGTGTATGCATGAATGCATGAAATGCATGTAATTGTCCTAAAGTGACTCAAATTGTCCTAAAGGTAGCCAAATGGACTCCTGCTTTCATTTCAAGGATGATACTGCTTGACTGCATCTGTATTTACAGGATATCCTAACTATTTCCCATCCATGTTTACAAAAATCAATGTTCCCCCAAGAAGAACCTTTTTGACGATATAAGGACCCTCATAATTTGGGGTGAACTTGCTCTCGGGATGAGAAACATTTGGAACTGTCTTTTTCACTACTAGATCTTCTATTTCAAAATTCCTTGGCTTGGCTTTTTGATTGAACGCTTTGGCAACTCTTCTCTGGTAGCTCTGACCGTGACATATTGCCTTCATACGCCTTTCGTCGACTAGGTTCAACTGCTCATATCTCTGCTGCATCCACTCTGCTTCGGAGAGTTTGACTTGGGATAAGATTCTCAGAGAGGGGATTTCAACCTCTATCGGTAGAACTGCCTCCATACCGTAAACTAGGGAATATGGGGTTGCTCCAGTCGAGGTCCGTATCGAAGTCCGATATGCCATCAACGCGTACGGTAGTCTCTCATGCCAATCTTTATAATTCTCATGCCTCCACAGCTCCATTCATTTGTGGGCGATAGGGAGATGAATTAAGATGTCGAATGTTGAAGGCTTATAGTAGATCACCGATTATCTTATTATTCGTATTGAGGCATTGTCTGTGATTATTGCTTGAGGGACCCATATCGGGAGATGATATCTCTTCTGATGAGCTTGGCCACATTCTTTGCTGTGACATTCGCATATGTGTTTGTTTCAATCCACTTCATAAAATAGTCAATCACCACCAGGATGAAGCTGTGCCCATTGTAAGCGCTGGGGTGAATCGGACCGATCATATCTATCCCCCACATAGCGAATGGCCAAGCCTCCGACATCTGGTGGAGCTCGTTTAGGGGTGCGTTGATTCTGTCACAGTATACCTGGCATTGATGACAGGACCTTACATGTTGGTTGTAGTCTGTATCCATGGTCATCCAATAATAACCAATCCGCATGATTTTCTTTGCGAGGAGGTGGTCGTTCATATGAGGACCGCATATCCCTTCATGGATTTCCTTCATGAGAATGTTTGCTTCTTTGGCGTCTACACATCTTAATAGAACTGAATCGAAGGACCTTTTATAGAGAGTTTGCCCACTCAGGGAGAATTTGGTAGCCATCTTTTCTATGTACTTCTTATCCCCAACCTGACTCCCTTGAGGGAATTCTCCTTTCGAAAGATAATTCTTAATGTCATGATACCAAGGCTCGCCATCGAATTCGCCTTCCACCACCATGCAGTAGGCTGGCTGATCCATGAAATTGATTTTTAAAGGCTTGATGTTGAGCCCATCCTCCACTTGCAACAATGAAGATAGAGTGGCTAACTGTTGACACCTAATTTTTAATCATCTTTTCTCTTTTGAAATTAACAAAAAATCCATAAAATTTTATAAAATTAAAAAATTCAAGTTTGGAGACCTTCGTCAAGCCTAGGGAACCAATTTTGACCAAAAATTGATTTTTCATATTTTCAGTATTTTTCGGTATTTTTATTTTCGAAAATTAATAAAAAATCCATAAAAATTCATAAAATTGAAAAATCAACTTTGGAGACCTTGGCCAAGCCTAGAGAACCATTTTTGAACAAAAAATAATTTTTCATAATTTTTTTGTATTTTTATATATTTTTTAGAAATTAGGAAAATATTTAATAAATAATAACATATGAGGCCACAAAAATACATAAAAATATTCAATATTTTTCTTTTCATGTTGGCCATCGCAAATTTAAAAAAAAATCCAATTCGGGGTCGTGTATTTCTTCACGAGCATGGTCTCGAATCAGGCCAAAAAAAAATCAATTTGAGTCAATTTATTTTTATTTTTCACTTTTAGGAGTTGTGACATTATCCTCTAATATTTTAAATTTTCTTCTTGGCCCAATTATACCCAGAATGACTCAATTTTTTCAAAGGGCTTTAATTAAATTTTGCATTATCTTCAGCGGCAGAAAATAAGCTTAAATTTGACATGAGGTGAATTTCGACTAAGCATAGAAGAGGTGTGTCGAAAATTGTGAGGAGATTTGGACTTAAAAAAATATTTCTCTAGGGACTGAATTGCAAATACTTAAAATCTCAGGGACTAGAGTGCAAATACCTAACACTTGAATGATTATTTTGCAAATAACAAAAAGAAGAGTTAGTGGAGAAATTAGAATAGAGAAGGGAAGATGGAGAAGAGGAGATAGAGAAGGGAAGATGGAGAAAAGGAGATGGAGAAAAGGAGATGGAGAAGAATAGATGGAGAAAATAAGATGAGAATGGAGAAGGGAAGATGGAGATGAAGAAAAGTTAGTGGAGAATTTAGAATGGGAGATATATATGGAGAAGGGAAGATGGAGATGGAGAAGAATAGGTGGAGAAATTAGAATGTGAGATAGAGATGGAGAATGGAAGATGAAGTTGAAGAAGAGTTAGTGAAAAAATTAGAATGGGAGATGGAGTTAGTGGAGAAATTAGAATGGGAGGTAGATGAGTTGATTATAAAAGGAGGAAGAAGTGAACTTGGGAGGGAGGATTATTTTTGGAGAGAAAATTTTGGATGTTTGAGAGAGTTTTGGAAGGTTGAAGAAAAATTTGAGAGAAAGAAAATATCAAAAAGAGAGAGAGAATTTTGAGGATGATGGGAGTTTAAACCTAGGAGTTATCATCACCAATTCCTTCATCGATCAACATAAATCAAGAGTTCATCCTCGTCAACGAGCAAGCAAATCCGAGCTAAGTGTTTGTATTTATTCATTTATTTGTGGTTTTAGTCGCAAATTAGCACAAAATTGTATACACTTTCTCCATTTCTCATTTCTCCATATTTTTATGTCAGGCAAAGGACAACTCCAAGTCAACGGTAAATCTTATGGAGGTGTAAACACAAAAAGAGAGCACTCCACTAGAGCCTGAGGAATAAACCAAGCCTGAATTGCCAAATCAGGATATCCATGAAATTAAGGTACCAAAAGGGCATTTAGTTTTAATTAACTAGTATAACCAAGTCCCCGAACTCATAATCTCTGGTTCGTAGAAGTAATTTAGTCCTCCCGCTAATTTACTTAGGTTTCTAATCAACCTACCAAAAATGATTAGTGGCGACTCTAAATTCTAAAATCATGTGAAAAAAAATCAAAGTTGCGATTTGGTAGAGCTTGGGAGAGCTTGAACTAGGTTAGTTAATTTAATTAATTAATCTGGTAATCCATTAACTTAAAAATGAATTTTAGGTCGCGATAGCTTGGCGACTCCGCTGGGGAGTTGTTCTTAATTTTTGAAAAATTTAAGAACTTAGAGGACTTAGGCCAGTAAAATTTCATGAATATTCACTTGGTTTGGCAATTGGTTGAATTCTAATCTTTAGGTGTTAAATGGTCTTGCAGATGGGAGTTATAAGGGGTGGAGTGTTTGGCTAACCCCTTATTTTGCAGGTTTGGTGTATGGAAATTGGAATTTAATTTTTGCACATTTTGAAGCGGTGTTTGAATTTAACTGCTGTGCATGATTATTTGTTTTAGCACTACATCACACATGTCCCGTGACCGGACCTGGGTCACTAGTTTTAGGATGGTATTGTGATTTGGTTCTAGCGTTCGACGTGAGATCACGTCGCGACCTAAAATTCATTTTTAAGTTAATGGATTACCATATTAATTAATTAAATTAACTAACCTAGTTCGAGCTCTCCCAAGCTCTACCAAATCGCAACTTTGATTTTTTTTCACATGATTTTAGAATTTAGAGTCGCCACTAATCATTTTTGGTAGGTTGATTAGAAACCTAAGTAAATTAGCGGGAGGACTAAATTACTTCTACGAACCAGAGATTATGAGTTCGGGGACTTGGTTACACTAGTTAATTAAAACTAATACCCTTTCGGTACCTTAATTTCATGGATATCCTGATTTGGCAATTCAGGCTTGGTTTATTCCTCAGGCTCTAGTGGAGTGCTCTCTTTTTGTGTTTACACCTCCATAAGATTTACCGTTGACTTGGAGTTGTCCTTTGCCTGACATAAAAATATGGAGAAATGAGAAATGGAGAAAGTGTATACAATTTTGTGCTAATTTGCGACTAAAACCACAAATAAATGAATAAATACAAACACTTAGCTCGGATTTGCTTGCTCGTTGACGAGGATGAACTCTTGATTTATGTTGATCGATGAAGGAATTGGTGATGATAACTCCTAGGTTTAAACTCCCATCATCCTCAAAATTCTCTCTCTCTTTTTGGTATTTTCTTTCTCTCAAATTTTTCTTCAACCTTCCAAAACTCTCTCAAACATCCAAAATTTTCTCTCCAAAAATAATCCTCCCTCCCAAGTTCACTTCTTCCTCCTTTTATAATCAACTCATCTACCTCCCATTCTAATTTCTCCACTAACTCCATCTCCCATTCTAATTTTTCCACTAACTCTTCTTCAACTTCATCTTCCATTCTCCATCTCTATCTCACATTCTAATTTCTCCACCTATTCTTCTCCATCTCCATCTTCTCTTCTCCATATATATCTCCCATTCTAATTTCTCCACTAACTCTTCTTCATCTCCATCTTCCCTTCTCCATTCTCATCTTATTTTCTCCATCTATTCTTCTCCATCTTCTCCTCTCCATCTCCTTTTCTCCATCTTCCCTTCTCTATCTCCTCTTCTCCATCTTCCCTTCTCTATTCTAATTTCTCCACTAACTCTTCTTTTTGTTATTTGCAAAATAATCACTCAAGTGTTAGATATTTGCACTCTAGTCCCTGAGATTTTAAGTATTTGCAATTCAGTCCCTGGAGAAATATTTTTTTAAGTCCAAATCTCCTCACAATTTTCGACACACCTCTTCTATGCTTAGTCGAAATTCACCTCATGTCAAATTTAAGCTTATTTTCTGCCGCTGAAGATAATGCAAAATTTAATTAAAGCCCTTTGAAAAAATTGAGTCATTCTGGGTATAATTGGGCCAAGAAGAAAATTTAAAATATTAGAGGATAATGTCACAACTCCTAAAAGTGAAAAATAAAAATAAATTGACTCAAATTGAATTTTTTTTTGGCCTGATTCGAGACCATGCTCGTGAAGAAATACACGACCCCGAATTGGATTTTTTTTTAAATTTGCGATGGCCAACATAAAAAGAAAAATATTGAATATTTTTATGTATTTTTGTGGCCTCATATGTTATTATTTATTAAATATTTTCCTAATTTCTAAAAAATATATAAAAATACAAAAAAATTATGAAAAATTATTTTTTGTTCAAAAATGGTTCTCTAGGCTTGGCCAAGGTCTCCAAAGTTGATTTTTCAATTTTATGAATTTTTATGGATTTTTTTATTAATTTTCGAAAATAAAAATACCGAAAAATACTGAAAATATGAAAAATCAATTTTTGGTCAAAATTGGTTCCCTAGGCTTGACCAAGGTCTCCAAACTTGAATTTTTTAATTTTATAAATTTTTATGGATTTTTTGTTAATTTCAAAAGAGAAAAGATGATTAAAAATTAGGTGTCAACACTAACGCGTCTGCATAGTGATTATAGGTCCTTGGCAGATATTCGAACGAAATTTCGTTGAAATTATCGGTTAACTCCTCTAGGAACTTATGATAGGGGATGAGCTTAGAATCCCATGTTTTCCATTCTCCTTGGGTTGGAGAATAATCAGCATGGAGTTTCCATAAACCTGTAACCTTCACACCTTCATGGTAATGGCTAATTGCAGGCCTAGAATACAGGCTTCATATTCTGATATATTATTGGTGCATGGAAATACCAACTTTGCGGAAACCGGATAATGTAGGCCGTCTGGGGATATCAGTACTGCCCCAGTTTCAGATCCGACCAAATTAATGGCACCATCAAAATACATGGTTCACTTATCATCAGATAATGCAAGGATTCGATCATCCGCCTCCTCCTCATCAAAGATTACAAGTCCTTGTGAATTTTCTGCCAACATGTCGGCGATGGCCGGCCCCTTGACTGACTTCTAAAGTGAACTCCTTATGTCAAATTCTGATAACAGTACTTACCACTTGGCCAGCTTTCCCAATAAGGTGAGTTTCTCTACCAAGTACTTAATTGGGTCCCATTCTGTTACCAATTAGATATGGTGATTAAGGGTGTACTGTCTCAACCTGTAGAGTACCTAGATCAGTGTAACGCATGTCCTTTCAACCATCGGATAATTAGCCTCCGACTACGTGAACTTCTTGCTTGGGTAATAAATTGTCGCTCTTTCCCGTCCTCCGGTTTCATCTGGGTGAGTAGAGCTCCTAATGATTCCTGATAGATCGTCAAGTACAGAGTCAATGGGACTCCCGGGGTTGGTGGTACCAATATTGGAGGTAGGATTAGATACTTCTTAGTCTTCTCAAATGCCTGATGGCATTCTGAATCCTAAATGACTTTGGCGCCATTCTTGAGGAGCTTAAAAAATGGTTTTGCCACATCAGAAAGCTGGGATATAAATCTGGCAATATAGTTTAACCGCCCCAACAGGCTTCTTACTTCCCTTACTGAGGTTAAGGTATTCATGTCCCGTATAGCTTTGATCTTGGAAGGGTCGACCTCGATGCCATGATTGCTAACCATAAATCCCAAAAGCTTTCCAGATCTTACCCCGAATATGCACTTGTTAGGATTCAGCCTCAACATATATTTTCGTAGGCGTTTGAACAACTTTTTTAGCACCAGAACATGGTCCTCTCCTAGTCTGGACTTGGCAATCATATCATCTATATACACCTCGATTTCCTTGTGCATTATGTCATGGAATAAAGCGACCATGGCTCTTTGGTATGTCGCCCCAGCATTCTTCAACCCGAAACGCATAACCCTATAACAGAAGGTGCCCTATGGTGTTATGAATGAGGTCTTCGCCTTGTCTTCCTCCTTCATTAAGATCTGATTATAGCTAGAAAATCCATCCATAAAGGAAAACCATTCGAACTCAGCTGTACTATCGATCAACACATCTATGTGCGGCAAAGGAATATCATCCTTTGGGCTGGCTTTATTCAGATCTCGGTAATCGACACAGATTTGGACTGTGCCATCTTTCTTCATTACTGGCACGATATTAGCGATCCAATCGGCATAGGGGATCGCTTATATGAGCTCCACCTTGAGGAGCTTCATCACTTCCTCCTCAATTTTCTTGGAAAGTTCGGGCTTTGTTCGCTTGAGCCTTTGTTTTTTTTAGGGTCAATGGGCAGTACGTGTTCTACAATATTGGGGTCGAGGCTGAGCATGTCTTTATACGACCAAGCAAAGACATCTTGATATTCCCTGAGAAGTTTAGTCATTCAAGTAGCTTCAGTGGGTGACAATGACTACCTAATCTTCACTTCTCTGACATTCTGTGAGTTGCCTAGGTTTACTACCACTGCCTCTTCTACTGTTAGGGGTCTAAACTCTTCGTACCGACTCCAATCTCTCTAAATATCCACAAAGTCCCTATCCTCTTCATCAATACTGCATGAGTAGCCTCCTCAATGGTCCGAGTCACATAGTAACCTATTGTGTATGCTTGGAATGATATGCCTGAAATGTCATGAGAATGGTTAGTCTATTTTGACAAGTAATCGTGATGCATGATTTTTGAAAATCTTTTTAAACAAAAGAAGGCACAAAAGGAGAGCTGGTTCGCTCTTGAGATCTCACACATGAACCATGGGCTCTGATTTGCTGGGGGTTTCCCTGAGAGCTGCTAAATATGTAGATTAATGAATGTCCTACTAGCCCTATTTTAGATAGGCTGGTCCCTTCACTAGCGCTGCTAGATATTGATCTACCCACAGATTCTGCTGCTGAGGATGCTACAAGCGTCGCTAGGATGCAGGGTCGTGCTTCTCGGGTGATGAGGTCTAGTTTGGCGTTTATATTTATATTGCTGAAGCCGTGGACGTTGCTGGTTCGTTGGAGCGGCGTGTCCCTAGTCCTGAGCTAGTCCACTCTTATTTGCTGTGTTGTTCTTGGAGGTTCTGCGACTTCTTGGCTTGAGCTGCTGGACTCCTCTGGTCTGCTACCTAATTGAAATTTGCTGTCCCAATCTTCTACTAGATGCTGAGCTATGAACTCTGTAGGTTCACTGAATCTGTGAGGTTCCATTCTTTGGTCTGAGGCTTAGATTTTGGTGATTGGTTTATGCTGGTCCTCCTATTTTGTTTGTTTCTGTTGCGTGCTGCTCTCCATCTGTTTCTCCTCGCTGCGATGTTGCTGGTCTTCATATGTAATGCCTTCAGCTCTGCCCATTGACGCTTTGTTGCTGCTGAATCTTGAAGCTGGTGCGGTTTTTACCTGCTGATGCTGCTGCCGCTCATCATTTGACTCTCCTTATACTTCATGGAGCTCATCTGCTGCTGGGATTGGTCCCTCATGGTGTCCTCAGCTGGTTCTTTTCTTGCGCTCTTGTTGTCTTTGTTGTTGTCTTTGTTTCTTGTTGTTTTGGCCTCTTGTTCTGGCCGTTATTTTCTGGTGGCCCTTTTGTGTGTTTCCTTTGTTTTGTCTCTTTCATTGGACTCGCCCTACACCCTTGCACCCTCGGTGACAACTCTGTAACCTTGGGTACAAGGTTTGTATCTGGCTTTATTTTGTATCGCTTTATGATTAGATAATATATTTCTTACCTTACAAAAAAAAAATGAGAGCTGGTCCTCATATCCTCGGACATCGCTGCCTTCTGAGTCTATTTGACAAACTAGGAAACATGCGGGAATCCAGATATCAAATCTTCGAGGATCGAAGATAAGCATCATCATTGGACTGGTTTGGAATGTTCCCGCACGTCCTTAATAAAATGTGCACACACATTTTATTGAATTTCACTGATAATGCTGCATTATAAGGCAACCATTTGGACCAACGGCTCGAGATCCAAAGGTATCTTCTTGGAATTAAACACACATAAAAAAAGGCAAACGAAATGCAACAACTGAATTGAAATTGTAGATAAAGAAATGCTGTAAGAAGCAAAAGAAACACCTCTTTACTCATGTAGCTCAGTGTCGATGTCAAGCCACTCCACAATAACATTCACGAAATCTTCAAAGAGGGAGTAAAGTATATTAGGATCAGCTGCATCTTGGATATCCTCATCTGCCAACCATTTGGGGTACTTAGAGAAAAACCGATTGAGGGGAGTGTTGAATATCTTCACTTTGCCTTTCCAAACATTAGATCCCACAAATGAGCTGATTCTTTCTCCTTTACCCCTTGGGCCTCGGCCTCGGCTTCCACTGCCACTTTTACTTGTATAACCTAAACCATTCGGTGTTCATTAGAGCTCAGCTGAAGGGGTTGGCGAATTCCCTGGCAGTATTTTCCCAATCCCCTCCCAAGGAGAAAAACATGAAGCAATAGCATTCTCCCAGGCGCTTGACGGTGCGGGATTCCCTATTTTAGTCCCTCGGGGTGTGCGCACAAAAGCCACAAGGTTGAGGGAGTGGTAGCTTGACTCCTCTTTAGACTCGGGCTATATATAAGGTACAGCACTCTTCTGATAGGATGCGAGATCTGTCTCACCGTGCACTGTTATCACCTTGTCGTTTACCATAAATCGAACCTTCTAGTGCAAGCTCGAAGGTACGGTGCCAACTGTATGGATCCACAGCCTTCCAAGTAATAGGCCGAGAGCACTGGGGAGGTCCATATCTTGAAAATCAATGGAGAACTTGATGGCCCAATAAACACATCCAGTTCAATTTCTCCGACGACAGTTTTCTTCATTCCATCGAAAGCTCGAATAGTCGCCCTATAGGTGCGAATCAGCTCTTTATTTACGTCCAAACTTCTGAGCATGGCTAAAGGGCATATATTAAAGGCTGACCCATTGTCCACCAACACATGGGACACCTGCTTACCGTGGCTCCTCATTGATATGTACAAGGCCTTATTGTGAGCCTGCCCATCCATGGAAAAGTATTCATCCGCGAAGGCGATTTAATCCTTTAATAGGATGGTGCTAACAAAGCTCTCCAGCTGTATTTCGTTAATCGTCTCAGGTACGTGTACCTCATTTAGGACCCTCATCAGCGCATTCTTATACTTTTCTGAATTCACGAACAGATCTAGTAGTGAGATTTAGGCCGGCATTTTCCGTAACTACTATATCACTTTAAATTCGCTCGTTTTGATGATGGTTAACAGTTTTTCGGCATCTTCTTTAGTTACGTCTCTCTTCTCGATCTCTCCCTCTTTGGGTGCATAACACCTCCCCGACCTCATCACTATATCTATTTCGCCCGTCCCGTAGTCCCAATGAACCGCTTTGGGATCGTACTCTTCCATTGGAGGGATCTTTATCACAACTGACCTAACACCCTCAGCCTCTCCTTCAGGGTCATCATTCATCTCTTCATTAAAGATGCTGATTATAAGTGGCTTGACTAAGTAATCATCCCCTTTTTCCCAATTATCAACCTTGTCTAGGTTAATTACAAAAGCTTCTATAGTCTCAATCATCCCAATGAGGTCATCCAAGTCTTCAGAATTGTACCTGCATCTAGGTTCCGCATGAGCCGTCTTATCAGGTCTATCAAAGGGTGGCGCATTGGTCCTTCTAGCATCCTCACTCTTCAGCCTTCCGTTGGCGAGTCCCCATTCAACTCCCTCACCTACCCACAGCAAGTGGTCTCGGTCATATGTTGGAAGAGCTCATATGCGAGGGTTCTCAGAAAGTACCCAATCAGCTCCTCCCTAGTTAACGGAGGATTTATTTGTGAGTCAAGCAACCTCCATCTATGCGCGTAAGTCTGGAATCGCTCATCGCTTCGTTTGACCACCTGAAGGAGGTCAGCTCAGGTGGGGGCACCTCCAATGCCGGATCCGCACTTGTCCATTCGTTCCTTCAACTTATCAACTACAGTTGCCAATTCCCCTAGTCCTTCTCTATTGCAGTCAGCATACGACCTTGGTTTTCAACCCTTGTGTATAGCTCCAGTTCAAGTGTGTCGCTCATGACCCGTGCTTGACTCACTTCTCTCGATCGCTGGGGCAAATCTAACAACTTTTCGGAGGTGAAGTTCAACTTTCTCTCGATGTTACTGAAGCGTTTTGCGACGCTTAATCCTCTTAATGGGTCAGCTTCTTTCTCATTTGTCGCAATAGGGATGATTTCATCAATTGTCTCGAATGAGTCTTTCTCGGAATGACCCTTCTTTGGCACATGTTCTATGTCGTCCATGCCTCTCCACCTGTTGGGCACTATTTCTTCCGCCTTTTCGAAGAAACGTGGTGGGATTGAATATAGAACCCTGCAATTGTAGCCTCCACTATCCTGCCCTAGGGAATCCACAATTTCTCCCCTCCTGCGAGCTTCATGGACAAATCTCTTGTCTGCATGGCGTGTCTTTGTTAGTATAAACTCCTCTTCGTCTAACTCCTCTTCGGATATCATACCCACTACTTGGTGGTCTGAGAGTGGGTTTTGTTGTACATTTGGCTCCGTTTTATTGAATTGAAGGATGTGATTATTAATGAGGGCATGAACCTTGAATTTTAGGGTGACGCAATTGTCAACATTGTGGTTTTTCTCTCGCATGTGGTAGACACACGATTGGCTCGCATTATAACCCGGAAATCTCGAAGGATTTAATCTTAGTGGCTCCTTGGCGACTAGCCTCCCTTCCAACAGTATTGGGAGCAGCTTGGATAGTGGCCTAGGGAGCGGAGTGAACTGCCTGGGAGGCGGCTTCCTTTTTTGAGGTTGAGGCGGCTTCGGCGTCAACCATGGCGAGCTTCCTTGTGCCATGATAGAGTTGGAGAACTGCTTTGGCTGCGATAGATTAGGCATGAAAGCCACGCCGATATTGGGCTCTCTTTCCTTCCTAGGTGGATATTGGCGTCTCGTTGCAGTCTTAAGAGCCTTTCTCTCTCTCATAGCTGTCGCGACCTAAAATTCATTTTTTAGGTTAATGGATTACCAGATTAATTGATTAAATTAACTAACCTAGTTCGAGCTCTCCCAAGCTCTACCAAATCGCGACTTTGGTTTTTTGTTCAAATGGTTTTAAAATTCGGAGTCGCCATTAATCATTTTTGGTAGGTTGATTAGAAACCTAAGTAAATTAGAGGAAAAACTAAATTACTTCTACGAACCAGAGATTATGAGTTCGGGGACTTGGTTACACTAGTTAATTAAAATTAATGCTCATTCGGTACCTTAATTTCATGGATATTCTAATTTGGCAACTCATGCTTGGTTTATTCCTAAGTCTCTAGTGGAGTGTTCTCTTTTTGTATTTTCACTTTTTTAAATGGAATATACGTGAGTGACATTTTTTTGGCATTTTCAAAATATTAAGTATTTCCCTGAAGCCAAAAAGCGGGAGTGAGTTAACGACTTCTGTGCAATGCTGCAAGCTACTGATTTTGGGGTTTAGTGATTCAAAAATTAAATTACAGGAAGTAAATGACAATAAATAAAGACCACCAATGGATAGCTCAGCCTTGGCTTGGCCCTTTCCTTTGGGGTTTAAGGTGCAGGAATTTAAATTGCAGAAATTTAAAATGATCTCCAGTGAGCGGGCTCTGCCCTTCACATTCTACGATTTAAATTCTTTAAAATAAAACGAATTGATTTGACAATTCGGGCCGAAATCCATCGACGGATCAATTGAAAATTTAATGGGCACTCAAGAGCTCGTCAGCGCCAATTTTACACCTTCATGGGATTTACCGTTGACTTGGAGTTATCCTTTGCCTGACATAAAAATATGGAGAAATGGAGTAATGGAGCAAATATGATTAATTCACATTAAAAATTAGAATAATGAAAGAGGCACTTGGCTTCGATGGCATTATGAGAAGTGCTTGATGGATATAATTGGTTCCTACCTAAAATCAAATATGGGGAAATGGGAGAAGAGTAGAAAATTTGAGCTAGTTTATACTAAAAAATCAAAGAGAGTAGAGGGACACTTAGCTTCAAATCTGGGATGAATTCTTGATTTATGTTGATTGATGAAGAAATTGATGATGATAACCCTCTAGCTTTAAACTCCCATCATCTTCAAAATTCTCTCTCTCTCTTTGGTATATTCTTTCTCTCAAATTTTTCTTCAATCTCCTAAAACCCTCTCAAACATCCAAAATTTTCTCTCAAAAAAAAATTCATTCTCTAAAAAAAAATTCCTTCTCTCAAGCTCACTTCTTCCTCCTTTTATAATCCACTCGTCTATCTCCCATTCTAATTTTTCCACTAACTCTATCTCCCATTCTAATTTCTTCACTAACTCTTCTTCATTTTCATCTTCCCTTCTCTATCTCTATCTCACATTCTAATCTCTCCACTAACTCTTCTTCATCTTCATCTTCCCTTCTCCACATTTATCTCCCATTCTAATTTCTCCACTAACTCTTCTTCATCTCCATCTTCCATTCTCTATTCTTATCTTATTTTCTCCATCCATTCTTCTTCATTTTCCATTCTCTATTCTTATCTTATTTTCTCCATCCATTCTTCTCCATCTCCTCTTCTCCATCTTCCTTTCTCTATTCTAATTTCTCCACTAACTCTTCTTTTTGTTATTTGCAAAATAATCCTTCAAGAGTTAGGCATTTGCACTCTAGTCCCTAAATTTTAATTATTTACAATTTAGTCCCTGAAAAAAAATATTTCTTTAAGTCCAAATTTCCTCACAATTTTTGACACAATTCACCGCATATCAAATTTAAGCTCAGTTCTTGTTACTGAAAATAATGTAAAATTTAATTAAAGTCCTTTTTGTAAAATTGAGTCATTTTGGGTATAATTATGCCAAGATGAAAATTTAGAGAACAATGTCATGACTCCAGAAATACCAAAAATCGAAAATTACGGATTTTCTACAATTTTTACAATTAATCTAAAAATGGGATTAACAATGTAACACTCGATTCAAAAATAATTTAATTTTTTTGCAGATTTTATTTGGCCAAAATGAAAAGAAAATTAAAAGAAAAATATTGACTATTTATTCATATTTTCATGGCTTCAAATGCCATTTTATTTATTAAATATTTTCCTAATTTACTAAAAAATTAAAAAAATGCAAAAAAATATTAAAAATAATTTTTTGGTCAAAATTGGTTCCCTAGGCTTGGCCAAGGTCCCCAAAGTTGATTTTTCAATTTTATGAATTTTTATGGATTTTCTATTAATTTTCGAAAATAAAAATACCGAAAAATACTGAAAATATGGAAAATAATTTTTTGGTGAAAATTGGTAAAAAAATAATTAAAAATTAGGTGTCAACAATTTTTTTTTAAATATTTTTCAAAAATTAGGAAGATATTTAATAAAAATTGCTTTTGAGGCCAAAAAAATTGTGAAAAATAGTCAGTATTTTTATTTTTATTTTAATGATATCTTCATTTTGGCCAAAGAAAAGCCATGAAAATTGACATGGAATTGGGAAGTACTACGTTAATCTCATTTTCAGATAAAAATTTTTAATTTAATTAGAAAACCCATTTTAGATTCGTAATTTTTTAGTCTTCCATTTCTCGAGTCGTGACATTTTCCTCTAATTGTCCAAATTTTTCAGTGGCCTAATAGTACACTTTTCATTGTGTCGTTCAGTTTTCCAAATTCAGTTGAATTTTTCTCCCCTCGTCGTGTAGAACGGCCCTCTGATCGTTGATGCGTCAAACTCCCCTTTTGAGGAACAATCTGATGACTGGGAATTAAGCCAGGCTACAGTAAGTGTGAAAGGATGAAGAAGGACGAAGATAGTCTGTACCATTGGTCCATCCACCTGTAGTCATGAAATGATATGGAAACTTGCGGAAAGTGGAATAAATGTGGCCCATCTTAATTTATCCCATGGTGATCATGCCTCGCATCAGAAAACCATAAACATGGTGGAAGAGTACGATGCTCAATTTCAAGATAAAATGGTTGCCATTATGCTGGACACCAAGGGGGTTTGAAGTAATAAGTGGTGCAAGAATTTAATTTTATTGTCAAATAAGGAATTAGCACAAAGGATACTGATAGCGTTAACTATGATGGCTTCAATATTGAAGAATGCAACATGCTGTTAGTAGATGGTGGGATGATGTCATTGACTGTGAAGTCAAAGACATATGATTTAGTAAAATGTGTCGTTGTCAATGGTGGAGAATTAAAACCAGGGCATCATTTAAACGTGCGTGGCCAAAGAGCGCCAATCTTCCTTCAATAACAGATAAGGACTAGGACTGGGAAGGAAAACATCATCAAAAGAAGCATCACGATGCTTCAGGGGATGAAGAAAAGTTTTCAAAGTTGGTTGGCATGGACTTTCTGGTGAGAGGACTATACGTGGAGGCTGGTAGGCATTGACAGGGGGATGAGAGGAGGTCACGATAGGAGACACCGACTGGAGAGAGGCAGAAGCGTACATACAGGTTTTGTCCGAGGAATTTTGGGATGGGGCTAATTATTGTCACGATTGATAAATTCTGGAGTAATTTCTCCTAATGATGTTATCCAATACCGTGATTTTAAAGACAATACAGTGAAGAAGGATGGTTGGGTCACGTGGAATGGCATCATTTACAGGTACTGTACTATGGTACTATCAGTTTCTCAGTCCAAGGTTCATGGAGGGTTCAGGAAGAATCGTCCATACTTGAACCTTTTCATGGAATCAAGTATGCCTTTTGCTTTGAGTGTACTTAAGGCCTGGTCATCTGAATATAAATTGAGGAGAAGTGGAAGACCAAATGTACAAGTTGACAACAAAGGTCGAAATAACGGTTCTGGTGGAATCTGTAGTGATGGGGGTGAACTAATTTGCTGTGACAACTGTCCCTCTACTTTCCATCAAGCTTGCTTTCTGACGGAGGACCTGCCTGAGGGCAATTGGTGTTGTCCCAACAGCACCTGTCGAGTATGCGGATGCCTAGTCGATGACAATAAAGCTACAAACTCTAACAATGCATTGAGGTGTTTGCAGTGGGAACACAAACATCACGAGTTATGCATGAAGGAAAAGAATCTGGACTTGGAGACAACTGATGAATGGCTTCAGGAAACTATTTTACTCAATCTCAAGCCACTGAGTTAGGGAAGAAGAACCATCTACTCCTATGAGGCGAGGATTGTTGACTAGATCTAACCCGAAAGATTGTAGTTCGCAGCTAAAAGTATCCATTTCCGTTCTGTATAGTATTGGCAGCATCCCAATTTTGAGGAGGACTTCTTGGCTCCTCTTTCGGTGAGGCCACTAAAGATAAAAGGGGAGAATTAGCTGGAAAGAACAGGCTGGAGAGAAAGGAGGATCCACTCATCCTTTGTCCGTGAACCTCAACCGCAAAAGGAGACACACTAGACAATTAAAAGGGCCGTTGTCTTTCTCCCCAAAAGAAAAAGCACTAAGAGGAATGAACATAAATGGAAGACAGCACCATGAAAGGGAGTGCTGTAATGATCAATAAAGTAAATGAATTAGGAGAGACACTTGGCATATCGCTGTGAGTCAATAGCACCATGCCATGGTACAGGTGCTTTCGGGTCATGATCTTGGGTTAAGCAAGACACTTAGCCCCCCCTAGTTCAACACATTTGGGTTCTGCCGCTACAAGGGGACATATAGCAGTTATAAAGATTGATAATACCAGAATCAATGAAAAATGCTCTATATTTAGTTGCCTGACGGGATAATGTTGATATTGTGAAAACTTTTTAGGACAAGGATCCCCAGTTGGCGCGGAAGACAGACAAGAGAGGGCAAATGGCACAGCACATGGCAGTAGAAGGTCAAAGCTGTGAGGTCGTGAGATTACTTCTTAAGGCAGATGTTATTATAGTGATGCCTCCCGATAAGTTTGGTCACACGGTGTTGCATGTGGCAACCAGGAAAGGAGAGCATCGATTGTGAACGAACTGTTAATGCTTCCGTATGCAAATGCACTGACTAGAGAACACAAAACACCTCGAGGTATAGCTGAAGGACTTCCCCTGTCTGAAGATTCCTCTGAGATAAGAAATTGCCTTAGATGTCGAGGTGCTCTCAGAGCTAATGAGCTAAACTAACCAAGAGAGGAACTGAGGAAAGTCGCGTCCGAGATCAAGAAAGATGCCCATTCCGCATGCAATGATAGGGACTCCACCGAATGAAGAGAAAGGGGTGTGACAAACGGAAGTGGGGGATAATGATGGTCTTAAAAAGGGGCGTCGATCAACTGAAGAATAAAAGGAAACATGCACAACGCGCCAGAGGAAACTGGGAGCTTGACGAAGAGAAGGGGGGTTGGACTCCAGGTTAGTCGGGACGATCGTTGTCCCTTTGATCCACAACAAATGACGGTCCAGACGGAGAATTCTTCAGCCACACCGCACAAAACCAGTCTCGATTATTACAATTAGACATGGGGGGAGCTTGGTTTGTACAGCTTGTGCACATTAGAATGGGAACCAAAAATGAAACTTTGCCGCATTACTTGGGAATCGGGTAGTCCATGAGGAGGCAGACTACGGAGAGGGGCTGAGATACGGAGGAGACAGCCCGGGTGTCTAATTATAGGGGACTTGGGGTAAGAACGAGGGGGGCTGATTCTGAGAAGCTGAGGCCTCCATATCAGAAATAACTCCCAGACCTAAAATCAGCAGAAGCTGATTTGGAGATACTTTCTCGACTATAAGAACTTCTCAGATTGGTCTAATGGTCTCTTGTACAAGATAAGTCAGCTTGAGATGGTTGTAGAAAAAGAAGAAAAAATGGCAGAGCATCATCTCCAAGCCCTCACCTTTCAACGTTGCCGATACACCATAATCACTGAAGACTGCTAGCTCTCTAGCCCCGCTGGTGGCACGCTCATCTTCGTCAGCAGCAACCCCCAGCTCCCCTGCGAGCAGCACGCCTCAAATTCAGCCAGGCAAGCCTCTCTTTTTCTTTTCTGTTTTGCCTTCATGAATCTTACTGCTTGTATTGGTAAGTTTAAGTCGGATTTGGAACACTTAACTAGACACTCATCTTTTGTTGATCGATACGTGCATGTGAGGTACTAATCTAGTGGAGTTGTGGTCATGGCGGAACCTGTTTTGTCTAAATTATGTTTATATCAAGGCTGGTGGTGTTGTTTAGTGATTGTGGACTGTTAGAAATTTTGCCTAAGTGTTAGGGACTCAGTCCAACTTGCACGTTTCATGCTCATTTTTTATCGTCTTAACATGCGTATTTTGGGTTATTCTTGGTTTATCGTGTTTCGGGTGTATAGCATAACACGTATATACTCTCATTTGTTTTCGGTTCGATCTTTGGGGAGGGGTACGAGGTCGAGAGCACCGCTTACTGGCCTGATTTGCACCTGTATTTGAGTCTCAAACAATTCAAACCTTCAACTTTCAGGGTCATTTTCTCTCTTACCTTGCGTATATTCCGGCCCATTCTTGTTTCATTTCTTTCCCCGTATACGGTTGTTCCATTGGTGTGTTTCTTTACCATTGTTCATAAATGAAGATCAAATTATGATCCCGGGAAAACGCTTCAATGAGCTGAATGGCTAGTCGAAATTTCTGATTATTTTTTCTAAGTGTTGGGGAGCAGTGCGAGGGGGTATATTCTTGGCCCGTTTTTGGCACGGTCCTGCGATTAATTTTCAAGCGGTCAAGTTTCTTTGAAACTGCATCTTATCTATTTTCGTATGGTATGTGTGGTTCCTTACGAATTTGCTTGTGGAGCAAAACACAGTGCCGTGAAGATGCCTCAATGAACCTAGAAGCTAGATGTAGTTCCTAGTCAGTTCCTGGCTAAGTGTTTGGGATGGTGCGAGAAGGCTCTTTCACCGCATGGTTGTGATTTGTGTATTTGGTATTTTGCTGAGAAGTTTGATATTTTGAAAACCTGATGTTACGTAGTTTATCTGACAATGAACGTTTTTTCCCAAAAGATGCATGACATAAGAGATTTTTGAGCTTGAAAATAGTCACATAGCCTGTTTACGCGCCTGGGTTCAAACCCAGGTTCCCCCAAGCTGCATGGAGTCATTTAATCGGGCGTACTTTCCTTCAATTTTCGACATATCTTTTGTCATTTTCCTATGTTTGACAATTCCTTGCGTGTTGTAGTTTACGTCAGTGTGTGTTTTTTGCTGATGGTATTGTCTGAGGCAATCGGGAATTGCCCGATAAAATTCCTTCATGAGCAGCCCTTGCGAAAAAAATGAAAACTAACTCTGGTAAGTCAACCAACGTGGGTTTTTCCCCGTGAATTTTCGTCATGTTTCGACGCGTTTCATTTGCTTGTCTTCAACCTGCGTCATTCCTAGTATGTTGTAGTTTGCATCCATGTATAGATTTTCTGCTGGATGTTCCCAAGGAGCCGGGAATTAATGTGAGAAAACCCACGACGGGCAATTTTGAGGATAATAAAATTCAAAAAAATATTCTAGGAACTGCGTCGTTTTGAAAACCAAGCCGGAATCCTTGCGATTTGCGCCGAGCGCTTTTGGGGCATGTGCCAGGTCCACCCCACTCGACACACAAATTTTAATTAATTAATTAATTAATTAAAAAACAGTAAAATAATAAAAAATAGAAAAAAAATAATAAAAAATTCGAATAAAAGAAAAAATAATAAAATTTCAGAAAAAATTTCAGAAATTAGAAAACGGGTTGTTTTAACCAATCAATCCTATTTTCGGTGAATTTCCATTCGATCTTTTCAAAATGACGATTTTGCCCCTTATGGATAAATTGTCTTGACAAATTCTGAAAAATCTCAAAAATTGGGAAACGGGTCGTTTTAACTGACCAATCCTATTTTCGGTGAATTTCCATCCCCATCTTTCCAAAATGACGATTTTACCCCTTATGGGTAAATTGTCTCGAAAAATTCTGAAAAATTCAAAAAATTTTCAAAAATTAGGAAACGGATCGTTTTAACCGACCAATCATATTTTCGGAGAATTTCCATTCCGATCTTTCCAAAATGACGATTTTGCCCCTATGGGTAAATTGTGTTGAAAAATTCTGAAAAATTCAAAAAAATCTCAAAAATTAGGAAACGGGTTGTTTTAACCGACCAATCCCATTTTCGGTGAATTTCCATTCCGATCTCTTCAAAATGAATATTTTGCCCCTTATGGGTAGATTGTCTCAAAAAATTCAGAAAAATTTAAAAAAATCTCAAAAATTAGGAAATGGGTCGTTTTAACCGACCAATCCTATTTTCTGTGAATTTCCATTCCGATCTCTTCAAAATGACGATTTTGCCACCTTATGGGCATATTGTCTCGAAAAATACTGAAAAATTCAGAGAAATCTCAAAAATTAGGAAACAAGTCGTTTTAACCGACCAATCCTATTTTCGTTGAATTTCCATTCCGTTCTCTTCAAAATGATGATTTTGCCCCCTTATGGGTATATTGTCTAGAAAAATTCAGAAAAATTCAAAAAAAATTTCAGAAATTAGGAAACGGGTCATTTCGACTAATCAATCCTATTTTTGGTGAATTTCCACCATGATCTTTTCAAAATGACGATTTTGCCCATAAAATTGTCTCGAAAATTCCTGAACAATTCTCAGAATTTGTGGAAATTAAGGAATGACCACATTCAATTGGTTTGATCTATTTCTACTTCCCGATCCTTGAAAAATGACCATTTTACCCTTCTGATCAGTTTGATTCAAATCTTTCCAAGGCATCCCAAATGATTTTTCATGAAATTGGTATCGAAAGGGCGTTAGAGTAATCTAACGTAACCAAGTTCCCGAACTCAAAGTCTGTGGTTCGCAGAAATAAATTAGTTCTCCCGCTAATTTATTTAGGTTTCTATCGACCGACCAAAAATGATTAGTGGCGACTCCAAATCTTAAAATCATTTGATCGAAACCCAAAGTCGCGTTTCAGTAGGGCTTGGGAGAGTCCGCGTTAGATTAGTTAATCTAATTAACATGATAAACCGTTCACTCAAAAACGAATTTCGGGTCACGACAGCTTGGCGACTCCACTGGGGACATGTTCTTAATTTTTGAAAATTTAAGAACTTAGAGGACTTAGGCAAGAAAATTTCATGAAAATTTATTTGGTATGAATTGGGTGAATTCTAATCTTTAGATATTAAATGGTCTTGCAGATGGGAGGCATAAGGGGTGGAGTGTTTGACTGACCCTTTGTTTTGCAGGCTTGGTGTATGGGAATATTGTGATTTAATTTTTGAAATATATAAGCAGTGTTTGCATTTAACTGTTGTGCATGTTTAATTATTTTAGCACTACATCACACACGTCCCGTGGCCAGACCTAGGCCACTAGTTTTAGGATAGTATTGTGATTTGGTTCTAGCGTTCGGCGTGAGATTACGTCGAAAGTTAGTCCAGATTCAATCCCGAACCACTTTTCAAAAATGAGTTTTAAAAGTTAGACCTCAGGCTTAGTAAGATTACCAAAGCGGTGGTTTTAATTTTTGACTCGAGCAACCGAAGTGGGAAGGCCCAGCTGTTGACACCAGATTTTCAATCACCTTTTCTTTTCTTCTTTTTTAAAATTAATAGAAAATCCATAAAAATTCATAAATTTGAAAAAATTAACTTTGGAGACCTTTGCCAAGCCTAGGGAACCAATTTTGACCAAAAAATGATTTTTCATATTTTCAGTATTTTTCGGTATTTTTATTTTCTAAAATTGATAGAAAATCTATAAAAATGAGAAAATTGCAAAATCAACTTTGGAAGCCTTGGCCAAGCTTAGGGAGCCATTTTTGAGTAAAAAAATAATTTTTCATATTTTTTGTATTTTTTTAAATATAATTTTTAGAAATTAGGAAAATATTTAATAAATAATAGCATTTGAGGCCACAAAAATACATAAAAATAGTCAATATTTTTCCTTTAAATCCCTTTTCATGTTGGCCATCGCAAATTTAAAAAATCCAATTCGAGGTCGTGTATTCCTTAACGAGCATAATCTCGAATCGGGCCTAAAAAAATTCAATTTGAGTCAATTTATTTTCATTTTTCACTTTTAGGAGTTGTGACATTGTTCTTTAATATTCTAAATTTTCATCTTGGCCCAATTATACCCAGAATGACTCAATTTTACAAACATGGCTTTAATTAAATTTTGCATTATTTTCAATAGCAAGAAATGAGCTTAAATTCAACATGAGATAGGTGTGTCGAAAATTGTGAGGAGATTTGGACTTAAAGAAATATTTCTCCAGGGACTGAATTACAAATACTTAAAATCTCATGGACTAGAGTGCAAATACCTAATACTTGAGGGATTATTTTGTAAATAACAAAAAGAAGAGTTAGTGGAGAAATTAGAATAGAGAAGGGAAGATGGAGAAGAGGAGATGAAGATAGGAAGATGGAGAAGAGGAGATGGAGAATAGAAGATAAAGAAAATAAGATGAGAATAGAGAAGGGAAGATGGAGATGAAGAAGAGTTAGTAGAATGGGAGATAGATATGGAGAAGGGAAGATGAATATGAAGAAGAGTTAGTGGAGAAATTAGAATGTGAGATAGAGATGGAGAAGGGAAGATGAAAATGAAGAAGAGTTAGTGGAGAAATTAGAATGGGAGATAGAGTTAATGGAAAAATTAGAATGGGAGATAGATGAGTGGTTTATAAAAGGAGGAAGAAGTGAGCTTGAGAGGGGAATTTTTTTTTTTGGAGAGAAAATTTTGGATGTTTGAGAGAGTTTTGGGAGATTGAAGAAAACCTGGAGAAAAAAAATTTTTTTGGAGAGATTTCAAGAGAAAAAAATTTTGAGAGAGAAAAATTCGCCGCCGTGGAACAAGCCTTGGCGACGCGACGGATTCATCTCCAACGAGCTCTAGGCGCATCAGCATGTGCAATTATCTGGTAACTCAATTTTTCGTGTTTAGATGACGAAATCTCGAAAATAAATGTACTGAACATTCGTAGATGACTTCGAGATCTTCAATTTGATATATTATGGCACGAAAATTGACGTTGTTTGCTATGTCAAAAGGGTCCCGAAATTGAAAGCAGAAATCTGGAAATATGGTGATCAGAACCTGAGATGGAATTTTTCTGATCTGACCTTTCACGCTAAATGATTTTCCATGGGTTATTCTAGACTTGTTTTCATAAAGACCTCTTCATGACATTTGTTCATAAGATCTTAATGCATAACATATAAAAAATACAAAAATATTCATGCACGTTTCGTATTTTTAATGCATTTAATGAAATCATGCAATTCTGTTGGCGTCCTTGAGTCTGAGTGTTTTTCTGTGCGTGGTCATATTGATTTGTAGTTATCTTATGTTTAGAGTCTTCTTTTGAAACTTCACAAAAAATGAAAGTTGTTCATTGGGGTCTTGTTTAGTAGACTGGAAAGTTTGGTGCATTAATTTTGAGATTTGAGTATCCATTTAAGCTTAATCCTGAAATATGTCTGTTCTGTGAAATTTGTTTGTTTGCTGCTGAGCTCTCATGAAAGACCATTTTCTACACGAAAATGAGTGTCTCTTCAATAAGAATGTAAAACATGAAAGTTGTCAAAGACACATTTTCCCATCCACATAAAAAATCTCAGAATTTTTACATACATTTCATTATTTCTTTTGTATTTTATGGTTACTATTTTCTCCCTAAGAATGTTCATGGACAGTATGATTTAATTCGTATTTTTTGTGTTAATGCATTGGAAAATGTAAAAAATGGTCTCAATGAAGTTTAATCAGCACGTGTTAAACTCTCTTTGAGTTTTTGAATTGTCTTAACTCATTGGTGATTGTGCATGTCCGATTGGATAAGTTCATTATTTTCATTTGGCTTTCGGCCCGATGCTTTGAAGACTGGAGGATGACCGATGTCTATTCCGGTCCGTTTTGTTGTACTCTCGACCCACGAGGCTTGGCGACGAATATTTGACCGATGTCCATTCCGGTCCATTTTTGTTGTATTCCCGATCATGTCTCGGGTTTTATTTAATTGGTCTGTAATTATTCACCCGACGAGTTACGGGTTTTATTTTCACTGTCCTTAGGATAGTTTTACTTTACCTGCTTTCTCTTCACATCTTCATTTGCTTTGGGTGATTTTGCATTCTTTTATAATACATCCAAAATACAAAAAAAATGTAGAAAATCCAAAAAACCAAAAAAAAAAATGGAAAATCTGAAAATACAAAAAATGCCATTCATGTGCATCTCATGTAGTATGTCTCATGTATGTTTGTTATGTTATCCGTATGTTCGTATAGACATATCGTATTTGTTTGTTCTCGTATGCACGTCACGTACGCGACGTTTGCAAATCCACATTTGTCTGTTATGATATGTTATTAACCCATGCATATTCATTCAGAAAAATCAAAAATTTCAAAATGAGGGTTTTATCCCCTCTTTTTCAAAAATGAGGGTTTTATCCCATCTTTTCAAAATGACGACTTTGCCCTTTATGGGCAAAATCGAAATGTACGTATTTACATACACATATCACTATGCATGTCACATATATATGTCACGTATTTGTATGGTGTATGTATGCATGTTACATATCGTATTCGTGCGTCTTCATACGCATGTCACATACGTATTCGTATTCGTCTATCCCCGCATGCATGTTGTATTCATACGCATGTCACGTACGCATATCATTCGCATGTCCACGTACGTATGTCCTTCGCATGTAACGCACGTATATGTATTCGTCTATCTCGTATGCATATCGTATTCATACACATGTCACGTACGTATGTCGTTCGCATGTCATGTACGTATGTCATTCGCACGTCACGCACGTATTCGTATTCGCATATCTACGTATTCGTATATCATATTCGTATGTCCGTATTTGTGTGTCGTATTTGTATGTCAACGTTTGCGTTCATACCCTTTATGCATTTCATTTTAAAGTGAAAACATAAAAAGAACACCTTACCAGGGTCTTAGGAATAAATCAAGTGAGAGTTGCCGAAATAGGATATCCATGGAATTAAGGTACCGAAAGGGCATTAGTTTTAATTAACTAGTGTAACCAAGTCCCTGAACTCATAATCTCTGGTTTGCAGGAGTAATTTAGTTCTCCCGCTAGGTTACTTAGGTTTCTAATCAACCTACCAAAAATGATTAGTGGTGACTCCAAATTCTAAAATCATTACAAAAAAAATCAAAGTTGCGATTTGGTAGAGCTTGGGAGAGCTCAAACTAGGTTAGTTAATTTAATTAATTAATCTGGTAATCCATTAACCTAAAAATGAATTTTAGGTCGCGACAGCTTGGCGACTCCGCTGGGGAGTTGTTCTTAATTTTTGAAAAATTTAAGAACTTAGAGGACTTAGGCCAGTAAAATTTCATGAATATTCACTTGGTTTGGCAATTGGTTGAATTCTAATCTTTAGGTGTTAAATGGTCTTGCAGATGGGAGTTATAAGGGGTGGAGTGCTTGGCTAACCCCTTATTTTGCAGGTTTGGTGTATGGAAATTGGAATTTAATTTTTGCACATTTTGAAGCGGTGTTTGAATTTAACTGCTGTGCATGATTATTTGTTTTAGCACTACATAACACACGTCCCGTGACCGGACCTGGGTCACTAGTTTTAGGATGGTATTGTGATTTGGTTCTAGCGTTCGGCGTGAGATCACGTCGAAAGTTAGTCCAGATTCAATCCCGAACCTCTTTTCAAAAATGAGTTTTAAAAGTTAGGCCTTAGGCTTGGTAAGATTACCAAAGCAGTGGTTTTAATTTTTGACTCGAGGAGCCGAAGTTGGGAGACCCGACTAATCCTGATTACGTCATAGGGGTCACAGCTAATCTTGATTATGTGCGCGAGATTGTCGCCTTGCCGTAAGTCTTTCGCTTCAATTTGTCAGCCTTTAGAGTAGATAGGCTAAGATTTAAACTCACGATTCATGTGCATGTCTATGCGACTTACATGGTATTTTTGACGGTGAAAGTAAGTTTTCTAACTTGATCTTGTATTTATTTCTGGTCGGTCCATGTTAGGTGTCGGTCAAATTTTGAATTTAACATCAAGGTCATTTTTCAAAAGAAAATGAAAATCAAATTAGTATCCCATTTTTGAAAAAAATAAAAATAAATAAATAAATAAATAAGTGTGAAAAATCCCTTAGGAAAATTTTGTTGACCAGTAAAAGATTTTGTTACATTTTTCTACTTCAATAGAAATGAGATTTTCTTGACAAATTTATCCCTAAAAATTCATTCTGATAAAAGGAAAATCCCTTCGGGAAATTTGATAAATTTTAAGATATTTTTTCACATTTTTCAAGTTATAAAAATTTGCAAGAAAATTCTTTTTGAGAAATTCACCCATGTTTTTCTAAGAAAATTTTCTCTAAAATTGAAAAATAAAATTGGACTAATGTAGGAATCATGGGCCGACCCCTATTGGATCACATACTGATTATTTTCTTTACTTTTGCAGAGAATTATAGGTACCCTGGGGTGGAGAAAAATCGGGCTCGTTGGTGATAACAATCAGGGGGCAAGCGAAGATATCGTTAACCCTAGGGGCATATGAAGAGGCCAATTCTTTCGGAGACAGAATCGTGTCAATAAGTCAGCACGTATGAGCCATGTATTTTGATGAGGGGTAGTGAATGCATCCAGATCGGGCCTGGGGACATTTTTAATATATTAGAAGGGTTCATGTATTTTTGTTGAGAAAGTCGAGACTGTGTAATCAAAACCCATGGGGCAAGATTATGAACCCGATCTTGCGACGCCTTTCTGATTAAATTGAACAAAGGCTTGCCTTTTTACCTTCCTCGGATTCAAAACACATAAAAGATTTTGGAGGACTAGTATTTTATTACCGAGCATGGCCCGCAATCATTTCCGCCACCGAACCCTTCGCCAATGTCCTTGATATCATCACCGGCAGCAGATAACAAGAACACCGAGAAGAGTGTTAAGCCTCAACGTCTTCAGTACCGTAAATCGTCCTATCATGCTATATGGGCGAAGAAATGGCAGGAAAATGAAAAGCACAAACACGTGAAACTTTCTCTTCATTCCATTCACCAACAAATCTTACAACAACTCACTGGGGAGGAAAAGTGAAATCAAATTGAGCCCTAATAAGCGTCATAAAGGAGCTCAGCTGGCTCTCCATAAAGTTGATGCTCTGGGTGCACCGGGCGTTCTCGGGATCAAGCTCCGCGAGCCTAAAGAAGAGGCGATCGCACTTCTCTTTAACCTGGGCCATAGTGGCCTCGTAATGCTCAACGGCAAACTCCAGGTCCGGAATCGCCGCCCTCTCGAAAGCAATGTCTGCCGTAATGTCATCAAGCCTCTCCTGCAGCCAACCGCATTTGCACCTCATCACAATATTGCCTGGCTCCTGTTCGGCGTAAGTTTGGACCAAGGCCAGACGGTCCACCAGCTTTCCCCTCTCACGAACCAACCAGGAAAGCTGATCGTTGGCAAACTTGAGGGCCTTTTTGTGATTATTAGCCACAAATGTAACTGTTGCCAGACGCTCGTGCCGGTCTCGGTAACGAGCTTTCACGACGGCGGTCACAAGGACCGTCTCATAAGCGCGGTTATAGGCAGCCAGAAAATTGATGAAGACGGTCGAGAAGTTCCGATACTCCTTCCCCAGTTGGGTACCCTCAACAGTAGCAGCGTCCACAGTCCTGAATAAACCAAGGATTTCATCCTCAACGGTATAGTTTTTGGCTATATGAGCGTAACCTCTACTAAGAAGATTGTAGAGTCTCTCCCACCCAGCCAGGACTTCGGCGGATAAGGTGTGGTTAGGAGAATTGGCCATTTTTGAAAGCAGAATACGAAAGAAAGGAGAGAGATGAGGCAGATGAGCGGAATGCGAAGATGGTAATCTGCTTTAATTTAAATACTGATTTCACAGGGGCAGTCCTTATAGGTTTTCCTATCTACCATTCTCTGTCGGCAACACCCCCGGTGGCTCAAATTCCAGTCAAGTGGCAACCTCGAGCCGAACAAACCTGACGTCTCTGTGGAAAAGCTGGACGGGACTCCACCGCTTTGAAAAAAGAAAGAACGAAAAGACGAGCTGAGTGGGGGACAAAGAAATTTTCGGCAGAAAGAGAGATATTACTCGTCTTCATTGGAGGACCCGCCAGTAAATCGACGGTGTAAATCTTGACAGGGGCCCTCTATCGCGAAAAGAAAGAAGAAGACAAACTGAGCGATAAACGAGGATTTCCCCTTTAATCAAAAGCTGAATGTCAGATTTTCCCTTCGGTAAATCTAATAGCACTGCCCGTGAAGGGGGAAGTCGTTGCTATTGCCAGAGAGAGAATTTATCCTCATTTGATAGTGAGGGTTCATCTGCACGAACTCGCAGGAGAAAGATAGAGAGGAAGGAGTTCTTGTGGGAGAGGAATTCAAAACCTTCACCATCAAAGCATTGGCTTTCAAAGCCTGTTACGAGAAGCCATCAACGATCCCGTGATCCCTCAAGGAACCAATTTTGACCAAAAAATGATTTTCCATATTTTCAGTATTTATCGGTATTATTTATTTATTTATTTTCAAAATTTAATATAAAATCCATAAAAATTCATAAAATTGAAAAATCAACATTGGGGGACCTTGGCCAAGCCTAAGGAACCAATTTTGACCAAAAAATGATTTTCCATAATTTTTGTATTTTTCGGTATTTTTATTTTCAAAAATTAATAAAACATTCACAAAAATTCATAAAATTGAAAAATCAACTTTGGAGACCTTAGCCAAGCCTAGGAACCAATTTTGAGCAAATTTTTTTTTTATATTTTCACTTTATTTTATTTTATTTTATTTATTATTATTGTAGAAAATAGAAAAAAGTGTTTGAAAATGAATGAAAAATAGCATTTGGGGCCATAAAAAAGTGAATAAATAGTCAGTATTTTTATTTTAATTTTCTCTTCATTTTGGCTAAATAAATTATGAAAAATTCAATCTATAACTGAAATTTTCTTTATTTCGTTTTTAGGTCATTTGAAAAATTCCTAGAAAAATCATTTTTAGCCATGTAATTTTTTATTTTTTAATTTTATTTTTGTATTTTTGGAGTCGTGACATTGTCTTATAGTGCCTCATATTGCACTTTGGCCCAATAAAGTTCACAAATTGAACAGTTCAAAAAACAATGATGAAAAATGAAAATGAAGCGAAATGAATGAAAAATGATGCAGAGCTTTTCAATCTAATCCCTCATTTTCAGAAATGAAGAGAAAATCCCTTGATGGGGGTCCTTAGATTCATGGCCACACTCATGGAGTCCTTAAGAAGTTGAAATCAAAAGTGGACAGCATATTACTTGAAGTGGGAAGCACAATCAGTAAGGGAGATTCACGTGTGTAGAGTTTAATTATTAATTCCAGCGATTACATTCGTTCTCGTCGAATTTCTTCCTGATTTTGCAGGTTCCTAAGCTTCGCCATGGCAAGTCCATCATCCAGGGTCCTTCATTCTTTGTTAGCCACCCATTAGTCCAGCCGTGCGTGATTCGAGCAAGATTGAGCCGACTCGATATCTCCTCAAAATTTGAAAAAAAAATTCAGTCTATGGGGAAGTTGGCATTGTTGGATAGATATTTCATTGTCGATAATGTGCCAGATGAGGGGAATCTTAGATGGCCAAAGGAAAAAATGGGGTTGTCGGCCACGAAAAGAGGGAGGGCATGAAGATGGCTTTGAACGTGCACCGAAAGGAGAAAGGTGGCAGACCAAAAATCATGGGGGCACTCAGAGAAAGCAAGAGAGAGAGAGAGAGAGAAAGGAGAGGATTTGTCCTTGGCATTTTCTCTTTTGATGAAAGAGCTAGCAGATCCACGCAAAAAAAAGGGAGATGGAGGGCGCTCACATTGGTGGTTCCAAGGACCTTGCTCCGGCTTCCATTTTTCCACGGTGATAAAGAAGGATCGCGGATGGCAATAACAAGGTTTCTGGACGGATGTTCCCTGGTGATGCTGGCATTGACCAGAAAGTGGTTTTACTATTTTATGATGACGTATGATAGCATATGGAAATTTACTTGTCTGCGTGATCTTCAACTCCAAGTCCCTGAGCCTAAGAAAGCTTATGGGTCTCATTCTATGCTTGGGTTTTTGTTACTTGTACAAGTTTCGTCAGCAGGAGAGGCATTTGCAATGGATGCGAATTGGTGCATTCTCTCTTGATTCATCACAAAGCATCATCTTTGACTTTTACTATTCAAGATGGGCCACACGCTGGACAGAGTGTGCCACATGTTCACGTTTATATTCTCTCACGCAAGGCTGGTAATTTTAAGGAGAATGATGAGATCTACGATGCTGTAGATAGAAGGAAAAAGAAATCTGAACAATGGTGGCACTCTTATCTAATTTCGAATATTATTCCGGGACGAATGAAGCTGAAATAGATTCCCAATTCTGCAAGGAAAGTGATTTTCCATCTGCACTTGATACATTCGGTAATATGTTTCGAATAAGGAAGAAGAAATTGAAGATGACCAGAAGACTTTCATACGTCCTCTGATGTGGCGGTGCAAATGGGCAGAACAGAGAATAAAGGGAATTCAGTCAAAAGCACTTAAATATTCTCTGCAACTTGCAGCACATAAACAGAACGAAAGTTTGGCATCTGATCAATGCCCAGACTCGGTAGAAGAATTTGGATAAAAGTCAAAGCCATTTTCTGGTCCCAGCTATAAGAAAAAGATCGTGAAGAAAAGGAAAAGAAGAGGACACGGTGCACTCCTCACTATCGGAAGAAGTGATCAATTTATACTAAAAGTAATGAAAGTCACAAGTCGATTAGTGCTCATGCCACGTCCAATTCTTCCTATGACATACGATGGCACTATACTTCCTTTGACTAATACGAGAGGCTATGGACACCGAGACATTTACAAGATCCGGGAAGCAGCATGGATTTCCAAAACGATCAACCATTGATAGTGCGACATGAACCTGAATTGGATGAAATTAATATAGATATCATAGGATTTAATCTACTGCATTCTTCTATTACCAAATAGGGTGTATTTGGCGAATCTAAAGAGGTCAAGTGGCGTGGAATATGGGTCGTCAAAACCATAATCAAGAGCCAAATCTACCATTCCGTCAAAATGGAATTATCAACGAAGGACGACACTTTCTTACGAGAACTCAGCACCCAACGCATTACAGTCTCTCAGTTCGATTGTGCATGGAGAGAACACCTGAAATTCCACAAGCTGACCAACCAATCAACGTTGGAACTTTCAAACTAGTCGAAGGAGGCTGATGTCCACGCATTCAGTAGAGGCACGATGGGGATTAAAAGGGAGAGGGACAAATTTTAGTGGGCACATGGGCATTTCGGTGAATAAAGAGATGGTGGGAGACACCATCATGAAAAGAGGCCGTGAAAGAAAGCCTCTGACCCCCAACAGACAAAAGGAACAGAGGATCGTGCAAGAGGATCGGGGGGGGGGGGGGGGGGGGGGGGGCAGAACTTCATTGGTTTTTCCTTGGTTGGTGGTTTTTAGCCGCCACCTCCTCCGCCGTGTCCAACGGTTGCTTCAGTTGCTTGCCGTCGACACCGCACGTCGTTGCGAGCCTCACGAGCACATCGCGCCCTTGCTGCAACTCGACCTCCTCTTCTTCTCCTAAAATTCATCCTTGCACCGTCCCTCCTCTTCAACTTCTAGTCATGGTCGTCGGTCACCACCGTGCCAGCTCTAGCCACACCTTCCAGCTCACAGGGAACTCCACCGTCGTCCTTAGCCAACCCCCACCGTCGTCCAGTCATCGTCCTTTGGTTGGCTGCCCTCATCGTCACTTGCTCAGCCGATATCCCCTGTTCATTTGCTCGGATACTCCTTGATCAGTCCGCAAAGTCTAAAGCCAGGGAGAGCATACAATCTGACCACGTAGAGCCGAAACCATGCAAGTGCATCGGTACCTTAGCCCTCGTTCCTTGGTCCGACAATGTCACGTCGATGGGGTGCTCTACTGAATTCAAACTTTCCATTTCGTTTGACGACGTTCAGCCTCCAAGCATGCCGCTTCTGAAACACGATGAGGAGCTCGAGCATGAAATCATTGAGTACGTACCCATGATCTCCATTCAGTGGTTTAAGAACATGGAGGCAAAAGCTAAGTGACTCCTCTCTCTTCTTGTTTCGGTTACAAATCCATGTAAATCACGATTCTTCACTGACTTTTTGGTTACATTTTATGTTGATCAATCATTATGTATCAGCGAGGAAGCATTGAGGGAGTCACGAATCCATCGAGCAAAGCTCTTATGGGACTACTGGAAATGAATGGGCTCTCCCTCTCTCGGGGACCGGCCTGACTTCTCTTTCTCTCTCTCTTTTCTTTTGAAAAACCTCAACTCCTACAGATCACCGATGGTGCCACTGATAATGTTACTCTGTTCTCCAACATCTTGAAGTCAAGAAAATATTGGACCGGGCCAACAACGACCACCTCGGGTGAACCAACAAGAGAAAGTCGAAGCTTACGGAGTCACGGTGACGCGTGTGCAAGGGCAGCGAATGCACCTTGACAAAGGAAGGAAGGAAAGCTCGACACCAGGAAAGAACGAGGGAGTCTCTGCCTCCGTGGATTCAATCTCCGTTGCGCGAGCTTCGAATAGAAGAGAGTGTGGCGGTCATCCCAGCCGGTGGAGTTTAGAGGATATCCAGCAAGAGCCATCTTACCATACTCTCAAGCCTTGGAGAAGTTTGCCCCGCACATACAACAACAGGTCAGCATGGAGAGTAGTGGCAAAGATGCGTCAATCGATGGTGTACCACTTCTGATGTGATCTTGATGCGGAATTGATCGTTCTACGAAGATCCGAAATGTGCGAATTGCGAACCTCGACCCCCAATCGAACTTGTGATTGGTAACCTTGGTATAAACGTGACCTGTTGACGAACCTGTGTCAACCAACCAACGCTATAGACACCATGAACAAGAAATTCGCTATCTTGCTCAATAAGTCGAATCGACCGCCATAAGGAAGCCTTGATTAGGTCAAGTACTCAAAGAGCTCAAGGGATAGAAAAACCTCTCTTTAAAAATAATAATGATATGTCTCTTGAATCCTTACGCACCATTATATATGATGCTAACCCTAGGAAAGGAAAATTACAAATATGGGCTAACCTTAGGAAAAGGAAAATAACCAGGAAATCACGGAAAACGGAAATTGCCTAAAAAAAACAAAGAAATGCCTAAACAAGTCTAAACATTTCCAAAACACCAAATAACACGTTGTCAGATACGGCGTAGCAGTGAGTTGCGTTTAACAATCCATTTCCGTGCAATCGCTCATATTTGAGCTCACTTGGAATTTGTCTGCCCAGTCATTAATTCAAGTCAACAACTTGGTTACCGCTACTGTGAAGGATCACGTTGCACCAGGAAGCCCACGATTCTTCAACTCTTGGCGGGAGATCGCGTCCACTCCAAAGATCACAAATCATGACGCTAACAGCTTGCTTGAATTGCTTTGCCCTCGTTCGAGTGATCGGACCAAGAGGATAGGACAACGGGTCTCTAGCACCTCCTCCCCGATAAGGCTCGATGTGTTCGATGTCCACATCATTCCCTCCCCCGTGCAAAGGATTTGTCCTCAAATCATCTGCATCGAAAGGAGTCAAGTCAGAAACATTGAAAGTAGCACTAATACCTTCCTCACCTGGAAGATCAAGCTTGTAGGCATTATCATTAACTCTCTCTAGCACCATGAACGGTCCATCCCCTCGCGGTAATAACTTAGAACGTCGTTGCTCGGGAAAACGCTCCTTGCGCATGTGAATCCAAACCCAATCGCCGGGTTCAAACACTACTTTCTTGCGTCCTTTATTAGCTTGCCTTGCATATTGCTCAGTCTTGTGCTCAATATTCAACCGCGTCTTCTCATGCAATGCATTGACAAAGTCGGCCTTCTTAGCACCGTCTAAATCCACACGCTCATCAATAGGTAAAGGGGTTAAATCTAATGGAGTTAATGGATTAAACCCATAAACAACCTCAAACGGTGTAAATTTGGTAGCTGAATACATGCTCCTATTATACGCAAACTCAACATGTGGCAAACAATCTTCCCCTGATTTAAGGTTCTTTTAATGATAGCACGCAACAATGTCCCTAAAGTCCTATTAACTACTTCGGTTTGACCATCAGTTTGTGGATGACAAGTAGTAGAAAATAAAAGCTGTGTGCCTAATTTCTTCCACAATGTTTTCCAAAAGTAGCTAAGAAATTTAGTGTCTCGATCAGAAACAATGGACTTAGGCATGCCATGCAAACGCACAATCTCACGAAAGAACAAACCAGCAACATGCGATGCATCATCGATTTTATGACAGGGTATAAAATGAGCCATCTTTGAAAACCGATCAACCACCACATAAATAGAATCCCTACCATGCTTAGACTTAGGCAATCCTAACACAAAGTCCATAGAAATATCAATCCAAGGATGCATTGGAATCGGCAAAGGTGTATACAAGCCATGTGGTTTAGTGGTAGACTTAGCATGTTTACATGCAATACATCTTTCACAAACACGTGCGACATCTCTTTTCATGTGTGGCCAATAAAAATGTTCATGCAGTACTTCGTAAGTTTTATTAATTCCAAAATGCCCCATTAACCCGCCACCATGTGCCTCTCATACTAACAATTCACGCAAAGAACATCTAGGCAAACATAACTTATATTCACGAAAAAGATAGCCATCATGCCTATAGAATTTTTCAAATACAGCGTGTTCACAAGCTTCAAGCACTCTCCCAAAGTCATCATCATCAGTATATAAATCTTTGATATGTTCAAAACCTAAACACTTTGCTCCTAGAGTAGTTAGAATTGCGTACCTTCGAGAAAGTGCATCGGCTACCACATTTTCCTTACCTTTCTTGTACTTGATCGCATATGGAAAGGTTTCGATGAACTCCATCCATTTAGCATGTCTTTTATTCAGCTTTTGCTGTGCCTTCAAGTACTTTAAGGTCTCGTGGTCGGTGTGGATTACGAACTCTTTTGGCCATAGGTAATGTTGCCAAGTCTCCAAAGCTCGCACCAAAGCATACATCTTCTTATCGTAAGTGGGATAATTCAATGTTGCTCCACTTAATTTCTCGCTAAAATAAGCTATGGGACGTCCTCCTTGTTGCGACCTAAAATTCATTTTTAGGTTAATGGATTACCAGATTAATTAATTAAATTAACTAACCTAGTTCGAGCTCTCCCAAGCTCTACCAAATCGCAACTTTGATTTTTTTTCACATGATTTTAGAATTTGGAGTCGCCACTAATCATTTTTGGTAGGTTGATTAGAAACCTAAGTAACCTAGCGGGAGAACTAAATTACTCCTGCAAACCAGAGATTATGAGTTCGGGGACTTGGTTACACTAGTTAATTAAAACTAATGCCCTTTCGGTACCTTAATTCCATGGATATCCTATTTTGGCAACTCTCACTTGATTTATTCCTAAGACCCTGGTAAGGTGTTCTTTTTATGTTTTCACTTTAAAATGAAATGCATAAAGGGTATGAACGCAAACGTTGACATACAAATACGACACACAAATACGGACATACGAATATGATATACGAATACGTAGATATGCGAATACGAATATGTGCGTGACGTGCGAATGACATACGTACATGACATGCGAACGACATACGTACGTGACATGTGTATGAATACGATATGCATACGAGATAGACGAATACATATACGTGCGTTACATGCGAAGGACATACGTACGTGGACATGCGAATGATATGCGTACGTGACATGCGTATGAATACAACATGCATGCGGGGATAGACGAATACGAATACGTATGTGACATGCGTATGAAGACGCACGAATACGATATGTAACATGCATACATACACCATACAAATACGTGACATATATATGTGACATGCATAGTGATATGTGTATGTAAATACGTACATTTCGATTTTGCCCATAAAGGGCAAAGTCGTCATTTTGAAAAGATGGGATAAAACCCTCATTTTTGAAAAAGAGGGGATAAAACCCTCATTTTGAAATTTTTGATTTTTCTGAATGAATATGCATGGGTTAATAACATATCATAACAGACAAATGTGGATTTGCAAACGTCGCGTACGTGACGTGCATACGAGAACAAACAAATACGATATGTCTATACGAACATACGGATAACATAACAAACATACATGAGACATACTACATGAGATGCACATGAATGGCATTTTTTGTATTTTCAGATTTTCCATTTTTTTTTTGGTTTTTTGGATTTTCTACATTTTTTTTTGTATTTTGGATGTATTATAAAAGAATGCAAAATCACCCAAAGCAAATGAAGATGTGAAGAGAGAGCAGGTAAAGTAAAACTACCCTAAGGACAGTGAAAATAAAACCCGCAACTCGTCGGGTGAATAATTACAGACCAATTAAATAAAACCCGAGACATGATCGGGAATACAACAAAAATGGACCGGAATGGACATCGGTCAAACACCCGTCGCCAAGCCTCGTGGGTCGAGAGTACAACAAAACGGACCGGAATGGACATCGGTCATCCTCCAGTCTTCAAAGCATCGGGCCGAAAGCCAAATGAAAATAATGAACTTATCCAATCGGACATGCACAATCACCAATGAGTTAAGACAATTCAAAAACTCAAAGAGAGTTTAACACGTGCTGATTAAACTTCATTGAGACCATTTTTTACATTTTCCAATGCATTAACACAAAAAATACGAATTAAATCATACTGTCCATGAACATTCTTAGGGAGAAAGCAGTAACCATAAAATACAAAAGAAATAATGAAATGTATGTAAAAATTCTGAGATTTTTTATGTGGATGGGAAAATGTGTCTTTGACAACTTTCATGTTTTACATTCTTATTGAAGAGACACTAATTTTCGTGTAGAAAATGGTCTTTCATGAGAGCTCAGCAGCAAACAAACAAATTTCACAGAACAGACATATTTCAGGATTAAGCTTAAATGGACACTCAAATCTCAAAATTAATGCACCAAACTTTCCAGTCTACTAAACAAGACCCCAATGAACAACTTTCATTTTTTGTGAAGTTTCAAAAGAAGACTCTAAACATAAGATAACTACAAATCAATATGACCACGCACAGAAAAACACTCAGACTCAAGGACGCCAACAGAATTGCATGATTTCATTAAATGCATTAAAAATACGAAACGTGCATGAATATTTTTTGTATTTTTTATATGTTATGCATTAAGATCTTATGAACAAATGTCATGAAGTGGTCTTTATGAAACAAAGTCTAGAATAACCCATGGAAAATCATTTAGCGTGAAAGGTCAGATCAGAAAAATTCCATCTCAGGTTCTGATCACCATATTTCCAAATTTCTGCTTTCAATTTCGGGACCCTTTTGGCATAGCAAACGACGTCAATTTTCGTGCCATAATATATCAAATCGAAGATCTCGAAGTCATCTACGAATGTTCAGTACATTTATTTTCGAGATTTCGTCATCTAAACACGAAAAATTGAGTTACCAGATAATTGCACATGCCGATGCGCCTAGAGCTCGTTGGAGATGAATCCGTCGCGTCGCCAAGGCTTGTTCCACGGCGGCGAATTTTTCTCTCTCAAAATTTTTTTCTCTTGAAATCTCTCCAAAATTTTTTTTTCTCCAGTTTTTCTTCAATCTCCCAAAACTCTCTCAAACATCCAAAATTTTCTCTCCAAAAAAATTTTCTCTCAAGCTCACTTCTTCCTCCTTTTATAAACCACTCATCTATCTCTCATTCTAATTTTTCCATTAACTCTATCTCCCATTCTAATTTCTCCACTAACTCTTCTTCATTTTCATCTTCCCTTCTTCATCTCTATCTCACATTCTAATTTCTCCACTAACTCTTCTTTATATTCATCTTCCCTTCTCCATATCTATCTCACATTCTACTAACTCTTCTTCGTCTCCATCTTCCCTTCTCTATTCTCATCTTATTTTCTTTATCTTCTCTTCTCCATCTTCTCTTCTCCATCTTCCTATCTTCATCTCCTCTTCTCCATCTTCCCTTCTCTATTCTAATTTCTCCACTAACTCTTCTTTTTGTTATTTACAAAATAATCCCTCAAGTATTAGGTATTTGCACTATAGTCCATGAGATTTTAAGTATTTGTAATTCAGTCCCTGGAGAAATATTTCTTTAAGTCCAAATCTCCTCACAATTTTCGACACACCTATCGCATGTTGAATTTAAGCTCATTTCTTGCTATTGAAAATAATGCAAAATTTAATTAAAGCCCTGTTTGTAAAATTGAGTCATTCTGGGTATAATTGGGCCAAGATGAAAATTTGGAATATTAAAGAACAATGTCACAACTCCTAAAACTGAAAAATGAAAATAAATTGACTCAAATTGAATTTTTTTAGGCCCGATTCGAGATTATGCTCGTTAAGGAATACAGGACCTCGAATTGGATTTTTTAAATTTGCGATGGCCAACATGAAAAGGGATTTAAAGGAAAAATATTGACTATTTTTATGTATTTTTGTGGCCTCAAATGCTATTATTTATTAAATATTTTCCTAATTTCTAAAAATTATATTTAAAAAAATACAAAAAATATGAAAAATTATTTTTTTACTCAAAAATGGTTGCCTAAGCTTGGCCAAGGCTTCCAAAGTTGATTTTGCAATTTTCTCATTTTTATATATTTTCTATCAATTTTAGAAAATAAAAATATCGAAAAATACTGAAAATATGAAAAATCATTTTTTGGTCAAAATTGGTTCCCTAGGCTTGGCAAAGGTCTCCAAAGTTAATTTTTTCAAATTTATGAATTTTTATGGATTTTCTATTAATTTTAAAAAAGAAGAAAAGAAAAGGTGATTGAAAATCAGGTGTCAACAACCCATGCTTGAGGTCAAAAACACTGAAAAACGGAGTTTGAAACTCGGATTGATGTGCATTGTCTGCTTTGGATTCACGTGAGTGATGAATGATGCATTGAACTTTGACATGAATTGTGTGAATCCATGTAAGCTCGATTGAGACAGGCGCGTGCGCTAGAATGCGTGGTGAATTGTGGGCCAAAGGCCGAGACATGTAATAAACGCCTGATGCATTGCACTTAATCTTATGAGCAGACGTTTGGCGGAGTGCGTAGAACCGTGCGGGACGGCCGGATAGGTGTCAAGAAGACACTGGAGTTGGAGTGACAAGGAGTATCGGCCGTAGGGCAAGTGAGCCACGGTTGCAATACCGCGCCTGGACGTACGCGGCACGGGGCGTTGGAGTGACAAGGGTGCCAACTGAGCGAATGCAGGGGCTCGGTTCGGGGCACGGCCGGCAGTGCTATAAGCCACCGGTGGACCTAGCTCGGGTCGATTAAATGAGAAATAACATTTTGCATCTGAATGAGACTTGATCATACCATGGCATGAAGTATGCGTTCATTACTGTGATACAGTCCATTGTTATATGCTGACCATTGTCGCAACCTAAAATTTATCTTTAGGTTAATGGATTACCAGATTAATTGATTAAATTAACTAACCTAGTTCGAGCTCTCCCAAGTTCTACCAAATCGCGACTTTGATTTTTTTTGTTCAAATGGTTTTAAAATTTGGAGTCGCCACTAATCATTTTTGGTAGGTTGATTAGAAACCTAAGTAAATTAGCGGGAGGACTAAATTACTTCTACGAACCAGAGATTATGAGTTCGGGGACTTGGTTACACTAGTTAATTAAAACTAATGCCCTTTCGGTACCTTAATTTCATGGATATCCTGATTTGGCAATTCAGGCTTGGTTTATTCCTCAGGCTCTAGTGGAGTGCTCTCTTTTTGTGTTTACACCTCCATAAGATTTACCGTTGACTTGAAGTTGTCATTTGCCTGACATAAAAATATGGAGAAAGTGTATATAATTTTGTGCTAATTTGCGACTAAAACCACAAATAAATGAATAAATACAAACACTTAGCTCGGACTTGCTTGCTCGTTGACGAGGATGAACTCTTGATTTATGTTGATCGATGAAGGAATTGGTGATGATAACTCCTAGGTTTAAACTCCCATAATCCTCAAAATTCTCTCTCTTTTTGGTATTTTCTTTCTCTCAAATTTTTCTTCAACCTCTCAAAACTCCCTCAAACATCCAAAATTTTCTCTCCAAAAATAATCCTCCCTCCCAAGTTCACTTCTTCCTCCTTTTATAATCAACTCATCTACCTCCCATTCTAATTTCTCCACTAACTCCATCTCCCATTCTAATTTTTCCACTAACTCTTCTTCAACTTCATCTTCCATTCTCCATCTCTATCTCACATTCTAATTTCTCCACCTATTCTTCTCCATCTCCATCTTCCCTTCTCCATATATATCTCCCATTCTAATTTCTCCACTAACTCTTCTTCATCTCCATCTTCCCTTCTCCATTCTCATCTTATTTTCTCCATCTATTCTTCTCCATCTTCTCCTCTCCATCTCCTTTTCTCCATCTTCCCTTCTCTATCTCCTCTTCTCCATCTTCCCTTCTCTATTCTAATTTCTCCACTAACTCTTCTTTTTGTTATTTGCAAAATAATCACTCAAGTGTTAGGTATTTGCACTCTAGTCCCTGAGATTTTAAGTATTTGCAATTCAGTCCCTGGAGAAATATTTTTTTTAAGTCCAAATCTCCTCACAATTTTCGACACACCTCTTCTATGCTTAGTCGAAATTCACCTCATGTCAAATTTAAGCTTATTTTCTGCCGCTGAAGATAATGCAAAATTTAATTAAAGCCCTTTGAAAAAATTGAGTCATTCTGGGTATAATTGGGCCAAGAAGAAAATTTAAAATATTAGAGGATAATGTCACAACTCCTAAAAGTGAAAAATAAAAATAAATTGACTCAAATTGAATTTTTTTTTGGCCTGATTCGAGACCATGCTCGTGAAGAAATACACGACCCCGAATTGGATTTTTTTTTAAATTTGCGATGGCCAACATGAAAAGAAAAATATTGAATATTTTTATGTATTTTTGTGGCCTCATATGTTATTATTTATTAAATATTTTCCTAATTTCTAAAAAATATATAAAAATACAAAAAAATTATGAAAAATTATTTTTTGTTCAAAAATGGTTCTTTAGGCTTGGCCAAGGTCTCCAAAGTTGATTTTTCAATTTTATGAATTTTTATGGATTTTTTATTAATTTTCGAAAATAAAAATACCGAAAAATACTGAAAATATGAAAAATCAATTTTTGGTCAAAATTGGTTCCCTAGGCTTGACCAAGGTCTCCAAACTTGAATTTTTTAATTTTATAAATTTTTATGGATTTTTTGTTAATTTCAAAAGAGAAAAGATGATTAAAAATTAGGTGTCAACAACCATGTGTTTATTGAATCATGTGTCGAACCGTCTCATTTGCATGCTATGTTCTATTTTGAGTCTTTTGTGAGATTACTGGGTTTCGACTCACGCTGTGGGCTGATCGCCCAATTTCAGATCCCCACCCCTGAAGATGTCTATAACCCCAGCTCGCCACGGTCGACCGGTCGAGTTAGAGGAAGACGAGGTAGTGTATCAGGTACCTGGCGACACTGGCGATGACCCTGAAGAGTTTCCCTTGACCGATGAAGATAACCCTTAGATGTACGGATCGCATGTTGATGGATCTGTCCTTTTGCTAGGTAGCTGTTAGGGTTTATTTTGAATGTTGGATATTGTCTCCCTCACAAGTTTGTCAGACCCTGGACTGGTTTTGTGTTCACCCCTCTCCCGTCGGGTTGTAATGAACCCCCGAGACCTAACTTGTTAAATGTCATGTGTTCTTCCATCTTCCTGTCTTGCTTGAATGACTGTTTGGTTGGGAGTAGAGCGATATCTGCTGTCGCTTTTAGTTATCCGTCGTTTGGCCCTGACGAGTCCTGGGCCGTCGTTCACAGTTGGGCCAAGCGATGTGATTGCAGGTCAGGTGTAACTCAACGGGGATGCCACGCGGCCCACCGGGATCCGAGGCGTGACATCACCGCTCGAAATTGGTATCAGAGCGAGGACAGCTCGAGATGAGACTGATTTGAGGTTTGGAGTAATAAGGATGGTAATTCATGGGGTAGTTAGATAGCAAGACCCCTAAGGTAGGATTAAGATGGGAACGCTGCATGTCATTGATTGGCGCATGTGATTGCTATTGTAAACTGGTTGCCCAGGTCTATGCTAGGTCCTTGTATTAAATACTATTTATGGTACTGCTAATTTGCAGGTTGCGTCTGGACCTAAGGTAAGAGACTGAACCCTGACTGTGATGTGATGTGAGTGCCTTTCTGAAACTGTTGTTAGTGGCCATATGTGAGTCTGTTGTTGTGTATTGCTAGACCTGAGGGGTGGTTTAGGCCTTAATTCCTCAACGGAATCGTAGCAGGTCTAGGTAAGTAAGATCCGAGAACATGAACAATCGAGGCAGGCCTAGGAGGACTGATGGCGCATCATGCTCGCAAGCTCCAGCAGCTGAAAACCCCAGCATCGCAGACATACTGTGAGTGCTAGCTGAGATGGGGAATCTGATGGGTAGGCAGGCTGCAGAAAGGGATGCCACTGTAGCCCAGGCCGCTGAAGCGGCTGTAGCTGCTGCAAATGGAGCGAATGGAGCGAACGGAGTGAATGGGGCAAATGGGAACAATGGTCGTGGGAATGGAGGCCGACGGGCACCACACCTGGTGGAGCAATTTCTGAAGTTACAGCCGTCAAAGTTTGACGGAGGTGGTGGGCCCGAGGCCGCCTCACTTTGGATTGAACGGCTGGAGAAGGCATTTGACGTACTGAGATGTACAGATGAGGAAAGGGTATCACTGGCGGTCTACCAGCTCCAAGATACCGCGAATGACTGGTGGAAGGCTACTCGAGGAAGGATCTTTCCCGAGGGTACAGTGCTGAACTGGACGACTTTCTGCGAGGCCTTTAATGGCAAATATTTCTCGGAAGCCGCACTAGAGAGGAAGATGGAGGAGTTTCTGCGACTCCGCCAAGGGCAGATGACGGTGGATCAGTACGAGGCCGAGTTTGCAAGGTTATCCAAATTCGCCCCTAGATTGATCGAGAATGCTTGGGATAGAGCACGGAGGTTCCGTGAAGGACTGAGGCCGGACCTCCACAGTAGACTAATCACTGCAGGAGTAAGGGAGTATGGGGCAATGTATGAACGAGCACAGGAGTTCGAGAGGGACTCAAATGAAAGAAACGCCGCAACCGGTTCGCGGTTTACGCATTCGAGGGATAACCGAAGCCTTGGAAAAATGCCAATGGTTGACAACAGGAGGTTTGTCCCTGCAGCCCGAAAGACTCTGGGAAAACCGACGGCAGGCAATGGTCCAAGATGCTCTGACTGTGGAATGAGGCATGCGACCGGATCCTGCCCTAGGAAGACTGGTGCTTGCTTTGGATGCGGACATATGGGGCATTTGGCAAGGCACTGCCCGAGGAAGAACCGTGGACAACCGAATCAGCAGCAAGGACCCCCGATCAGACCACCACCGGTAGCTGCACAAGGAAACCAGAATCGACCACCTGCACAAGGGAGAGTGTACGCTGTGGCGCGTAAGGACACTGAGGACGCGCCAGGGGTGATCACAGGTACGATCTCTCTCTGTGGATGCGCTGCTTATGCCTTGTTTGATCCGGGAGCTACACACTCGTTTGTGTCTGAGCAGTTTGCCCTTTTATCTGATATGGAAATGAAACCGTTGAAAGTAGCGCTGCATGTTATGACTCCATTGAAAGATAGGATTCCTGTTCTAATGGGTTGCATAGGCTGTGAGATAACTTTTGGTGTAGGAAGGGGAGTAATTGACTTGGTAGTGCTACCCATGTTTGACTTTGACGTCATAATAGGAATGGATTGGTTGACTAAACAGGGAGCCGTGATTGATTGTAGTAGCAGGGTGATCCAGTTTAACCCAGCTGGGCACCCTAGATTTGAATTTGTGGGTAGTCAGGGAGGAACTTCAATTCCTTTGATAACGTCGTTGGAAGCGACCAAACTGTTGGATGAAGGATGTCAGGGTTACCTGGTGTTGACACCTGATTTTCAATCACCTTTTCTTTTCTTCTTTTTTAAAATTAATAGAAAATCCATAAAAATTCATAAATTTGAAAAAATTAACTTTGGAGACCTTTGCCAAGCCTAGGGAACCAATTTTGACCAAAAAATGATTTTTCATATTTTCAGTATTTTTCGGTATTTTTATTTTCTAAAATTGGCAGAAAATCTATAAAAATGAGAAAATTGCAAAATCAACTTTGGAAGCCTTGGCCAAGCTTAGGCAACCATTTTTGAGTAAAAAAAATAATTTTTCATATTTTTTGTATTTTTTTAAATATAATTTTTAGAAATTAGGAAAATATTTAATAAATAATAGCATTTGAGGCCACAAAAATACATAAAAATAGTCAATATTTTTCCTTTAAATCCCTTTTCATGTTGGCCATCGCAAATTTAAAAAATCCAATTCGAGGTCGTGTATTCCTTAACGAGCATAATCTCGAATCGGGCCTAAAAAAATTCAATTTGAGTCAATTTATTTTCATTTTTCACTTTTAGGAGTTGTGACATTGTTCTTTAATATTCCAAATTTTCATCTTGGCCCAATTATACCCAGAATGACTCAATTTTACAAACAGGGCTTTAATTAAATTTTGCATTATTTTCAATAGCAAGAAATGAGCTTAAATTCAACATGCGATAGGTGTGTCGAAAATTGTGAGGAGATTTGGACTTAAAGAAATATTTTTCCAGGGACTGAATTACAAATACTTAAAATCTCATGGACAATAGTGCAAATACCTAATACTTGAGGGATTATTTTGTAAATAACAAAAAGAAGAGTTAGTGGAGAAATTAGAATAGAGAAGGGAAGATGGAGAAGAGGAGATGAAGATAGGAAGATGGAGAAGAGGAGATGGAGAAGAGAAGATAAAGAAAATAAGATGAGAATAGAGAAGGGAAGATGGAGATGAAGAAGAGTTAGTAGAATGGGAGATAGATATGGAGAAGGGAAGATGAATATGAAGAAGAGTTAGTGGAGAAATTAGAATGTGAGATAGAGATGGAGAAGGGAAGATGAAAATGAAGAAGAGTTAGTGGAGAAATTAGAATGGGAGATAGAGTTAATGGAAAAATTAGAATGGGAGATAAATGAGTGATTTATAAAAGGAGGAAGAAATGAGCTTGAGAGGGGAATTTTTTTGGAGAGAAAATTTTGGATGTTTGAGAGAGTTTTGGGAGATTGAAGAAAAACTGGAGAATAAAAAAATTCTTTTGGAGAGATTTCAAGAGAAAAAAATTTTGAGAGAGAAAAATTCGCCGCCGTGGAACAAGCCTTGGCGACGCGACGGATTCATCTCCAACGAGCTCTAGGCGCATCAGCATGTGCAATTATCTGGTAACTCAATTTTTCGTGTTTAGATGACGAAATCTCGAAAATAAATGTACTAAACATTCGTAGATGACTTCGAGATCTTCGATTTGATATGTTATGGCACGAAAATTGACGTCGTTTGCTATGTCAAAAGGGTCCCGAAATTGAAAGCAGAAATCTGGAAATATGGTGATCAGAACCTGAGATGGAATTTTTCTGATCTGACCTTTCACGCTAAATGATTTTCCATGGGTTATTCTAGACTTTTTTTCATAAAGACCTCTTCATGACATTTGTTCATAAGATCTTAATGCATAACATATAAAAAATACAAAAATATTCATGCACGTTTCGTATTTTTAATGCATTTAATGAAATCATGCAATTCTGTTGGCGTCCTTGAGTCTGAGTGTTTTTCTGTGCGTGGTCATATTGATTTGTAGTTATCTTATGTTTAGAGTCTTCTTTTGAAACTTCACAAAAAATGAAAGTTGTTCATTGGGGTCTTGTTTAGTAGACTGGAAAGTTTGGTGCATTAATTTTGAGATTTGAGTGTCCATTTAAGCTTAATCCTGAAATATGTCTGTTCTGTGAAATTTGTTTGTTTGCTGCTGAGCTCTCATGAAAGACCATTTTCTACACGAAAATTAGTGTCTCTTCAATAAGAATGTAAAACATGAAAGTTGTCAAAGACACATTTTCCCATCCACATAAAAAATCTCAGAATTTTTACATACATTTCATTATTTCTTTTGTATTTTATGGTTACTGCTTTCTCCCTAAGAATGTTCATGGACAGTATGATTTAATTCGTATTTTTTGTGTTAATGCATTGGAAAATGTAAAAAATGGTCTTAATGAAGTTTAATCAGCACGTGTTAAACTCTCTTTGAGTTTTTGAATTGTCTTAACTCATTGGTGATTGTGCATGTCCGATTGGATAAGTTCATTATTTTCATTTGGCTTTCGGCCCGATGCTTTGAAGACTGGAGGATGACCGATGTCCATTCCGGCCCGTTTTGTTGTACTCTCGACCCACGAGGCTTGGCGACGGGTGTTTGACCGATGTCCATTCCGGTCCATTTTTGTTGTATTCCCGATCATGTCTCGGGTTTTATTTAATTGGTCTGTAATTATTCACCCGACGAGTTGCGGGTTTTATTTTCACTGTCCTTAGGGTAGTTTTACTTTACCTGCTCTCTCTTCACATCTTCATTTGCTTTGGGTGATTTTGCATTCTTTTATAATACATCCAAAATACAAAAAAAAAAGTAGAAAATCCAAAAAACCAAAAAAAAAATGGAAAATCAGAAAATACAAAAAATGCCATTCATGTGCATCTCATGTAGTATGTCTCATGTATGTTTGTTATGTTATCCGTATGTTCGTATAGACATATCGTATTTGTTTGTTCTCGTATGCACGTCACGTACGCGACGTTTGCAAATCCACATTTGTCTGTTATGATATGTTATTAACCCATGCATATTCATTCAGAAAAATCAAAAATTTCAAAATGAGGGTTTTATCCCCTCTTTTTCAAAAATGAGGGTTTTATCCCATCTTTTCAAAATGACGACTTTGCCCTTTATGGGAAAAATTGAAATGTACGTATTTACATACACATATCACTATGCATGTCACATATATATGTCACGTATTTGTATGGTGTATGTATGCATGTTACATATCGTATTCGTGCGTCTTCATACGCATGTCACATACGTATTCGTATTCGTCTATCCCCGCATGCATGTTGTATTCATACGCATGTCACGTACGCATATCATTCGCATGTCCACGTACGTATGTCCTTCGCATGTAACGCACGTATATGTATTCGTCTATCTCGTATGCATATCGTATTCATACACATGTCACGTACGTATGTCGTTCGCATGTCATGTACGTATGTCATTCGCACGTCACGCACGTATTCGTATTCGCATATCTACGTATTCGTATGTCATATTCGTATGTCCGTATTTGTGTGTCGTATTTGTATGTCAACGTTTGCGTTCATACCCTTTATGCATTTCATTTTAAAGTGAAAACATAAAAAGAACACCTTACTAGGGTCTTAGGAATAAATCAAGTGAGAGTTGCCAAAATAGGATATCCATGGAACTAAGGTACCGAAAGGGCATTAGTTTTAATTAACTAGTGTAACCAAGTCCCCGAACTCATAATCTCTAGTTTGCAAGAGTAATTTAGTTCTCCCGCTAGGTTACTTAGGTTTCTAATCAACCTACCAAAAATGATTAGTGGCGACTCCAAATTCTAAAATCATGTGAAAAAAAATCAAAGTTGCGATTTGGTAGAGCTTGGGAGAGCTCGAACTAGGTTAGTTAATTTAATTAATTAATCTGGTAATCCATTAACCTAAAAATGAATTTTAGGTCGCGACAGCTTGGCGACTCCGCTGGGGAGTTGTTCTTAATTTTTGAAAAATTTAAGAACTTAGAGGACTTAGGCCATTAAAATTTCATGAATATTCACTTGGTTTGGCAATTGGTTGAATTCTAATCTTTAGGTGTTAAATGGTCTTGCAGATGGGAGTTATAAGGGGTGGAGTGTTTGGCTAACCCCTTATTTTGCAGGTTTGGTGTATGGAAATTGGAATTTAATTTTTGCACATTTTGAAGTGGTGTTTGAATTTAACTGCTGTGCATGATTATTTGTTTTAGCACTACATCACACACGTCCCGTGACCGGACCTGGGTCACTAGTTTTAGGATGGTATTGTGATTTGGTTCTAGCGTTCGGCGTGAGATCACGTCGAAAGTTAGTCCAGATTCAATCCCGAACCTCTTTTCAAAAATGAGTTTTAAAAGTTAGGCCTCAGGCTTGGTAAGATTACCAAAGCAGTGGTTTTAATTTTTGACTCGAGGAGCCGAAGTTGGGAGACCCGGCTATTCCTGATTACGTCGTAGGGGTCACGGCAAATCTTGATTATGTGCGCGAGATTGTCGCCTTACCGTAAGTCTTTCGCTTCAATTTGTCAGCCTTTAGAGTAGATAGGCTAAGATTTAAACTCACGATTCATGTGCATATCTATGCGACTTACATGGTATTTTTGACGGTGAAAGTAAGTTTTCTAACTTTATCTTGTATTTATTTTTGGTCGGTCCATGTTAGGTGTCGGTCAAATTTTGAATTTAACATCAAGGTCATTTTTCAAAAGAAAATGAAAATCAAATTAGTATCCCACTTTTGAAAAAAATAAAAATAAATAAATAAATAAATAAGTGTGAAAAATCCCTTAGGAAAATTTTATTGACCTGTAAAAGATTTTGTTACATTTTTCTACTTCAATAGAAATGAGATTTTCTTGACAAATTTATCCCTAAAAATTCATTCTGATAAAAGGAAAATCCCATCGGGAAATTTACTAAATTTTAAGATATTTTATCACATTTTTCAAGTTGTAAAAATTTGCAAGAAAATTCTTTTTGAGAAATTCACCCATGTTTTTCTAAGAAAATTTTCTCTAAAATTGAAAAATAAAATTGGACTAATGTAGGAATCATGGGCCGACCCCTATTGAAAAATAAAAAACCCGATCTTGCGACGCCTTTCTGATTAAATTGAACAAAGGCTTGCCTTTTTACCTTCCTCGGATTCAAAACACATAAAAGATTTTGGAGGACTAGTATTTTATTACCGAGCATGGCCCGCAATCATTTCTCCCAGCGCTACAGGCGACCGACACATTCAAGTGGACGCCGAAAGAGATAGGCAGGAGTAAAGTGGGGCACGCAACGGGCAGCCCGGTTTGTTTATTGGAGCACTAATCGAGTGGTCGATTTGCAATAATTCACACGACTGACTCACGGCGCTGTGACCGGTGGGGGCCGCCACCGAACCCTTCGCCAATGTCCTTGATATCATCGCCGGCAGCAGATAACAAGAACACCGAGAAGAGTGTTAAGCCTCAACGTCTTCAGTACCGTAAATCGTCCTATCATGCTATATGGGCGAAGAAATGGCAGGAAAATGAAAAGCACAAACACGTGAAACTTTCTCTTCATTCCATTCACCAACAAATCTTACAACAACTCACTGGGGAGGAAAAGTGAAATCAAATTGAGCCCTAATAAGCGTCACAAAGGAGCTCAGCTGGCTCTCCATAAAGTTGATGCTCTGGGTGCACCGGGCGTTCTCGGGATCAAGCTCCGCGAGCCTAAAGAAGAGGCGATCGCACTTCTCTTTAACCTGGGCCATAGTGGCCTCGTAATGCTCAACGGCAAACTCCAGGTCCGGAATCGCCGCCCTCTCGAAAGCAATGTCTGCCGTAATGTCATCAAGCCTCTCCTGCAGCCAACCGCATTTGCACCTCATCACAATATTGCCTGGCTCCTGTTCGGCGTAAGTTCGGACCAAGGCCAGACGGTCCACCAGCTTTCCCCTCTCACGAACCAGCCAGGAAAGCTGATCGTTGGCAAACTTGAGGACCTTTTTGTGATTATCAGCCACAAATGTAACTGTTGCCAGACGCTCGTGCCGGTCTCGGTAACGAGCTTTCACGACGGCGGTCACAAGGACCGTCTCATAAGCGCGGTTATAGGCAGCCAGAAAATTGATGAAGACGGTCGAGAAGTTCCGATACTCCTTCCCCAGTTGGGTACCCTCAACAGAAGCAGCGTTCACAGTCTTGAATAAACCAAGGATTTCAACCTCAACGGTAGAGTTTTTGGCTATATGAGCGTAACCTCTACCAAGAAGATTGTAGAGTCTCTCCCACCCAGCCAGGACTTCGGCGGATAAGATGTGGTTAGGAGAATTGGCCATTTTTGAAAGCAGAATACGAAAGAAAGGAGAGAGATGAGGCAGATAAGCGGAATGCGAAGATGGTAATCTGCTTCAATTTAAATACTGATTTCACAGGGGCAGTCCTTATAGGTTTTCCTATCTACCATTCTCTGTCGGCAACACCCCCGGTGGCTCAAATTCCAGTCAAGTGGCAACCTCGAGCCGAACAAACCTGACGTCTCTGTGGAAAAGCTGGACGGGACTCCACCGCTTTGAAAAAAGAAAGAACGAAAAGACGAGCTGAGTGGGGGACAAAGAAATTTTCGGCAGAAAGAGAGATATTACTCGTCTTCATTGGAGGACCCGCCAGTAAATCGACGGTGGAAATCTTGACAGGGGCCCTCTATCGCGAAAAGAAAGAAGAAGACAAACTGAGCGATAAACGAGGATTTCCCCTTTAATCAAAAGCTGAATGTCAGATTTTCCCCTCGGTAAATCTAATAGCACTGCCCGTGAAGGGGGAAGTCGTTGCTATTGCCAGAGAGAGAATTTATCCTCATTTGATAGTGAGGGTTCATCTGCACGAACTCGTAGGAGAAAGATAGAGAGGAAGGAATTCTCGTGGGAGAGGAATTCAAAACCTTCACCATCAAAGCATTGGCTTTCAAAGCCTGTTACGAGAAGCCATCAACGATCCCGTGATCCCTCAAGTCCGAGAAGACATCTTGAGGCGGTCTCGAATCGGCAGTCCTAGATCCAGAAATATGTCGAGCATTAGGGAAATGGGTGCATGTTCAACCCTGGTCGAAGCTGATGAAGTTTCTTACCCTGAGGGTCTACTAGTCATGGCCATTGACGGTAATCCAGTCTCTCTGTCAATCCTTGTTACCGTATTAAGAAAATGCCGGTATAAGGTTGTAGCTCAAGTAAAGGCGACAGAGGCCTTAGAGATATTAAGGAGGAGTAGTGACCAGTTTGATATCGTCGTCACCGCCATGGTAGGGATTGACATGGATGTTTTCACTCTCTTGGAAGTCATCAATTCTAAATTAAACATGCCAGTCCTCGTAATATCGGCAAGCGATGATCAGCAAGCCATGATGAAGGCTGTCTTAAACGGGGCCCAAGACGTCGTAACGAAACCAATTAAGGTTCAGATGCTTCAAAACATATGGCAGCACGTGGTAAGGAAGCAATTGCATGACCATGAGAACAAGCATCAAGCCTTCAATTTTATTCCAAGCAACTGGAGAAAGAAGATGAGTTGGTCTCCCGAGCTGCATCGTATGTTTGTTAATGCAGTTCAGCAACTAGGAATCGATTCGGCACGGCCGCAACATATACTGGAAATTATGAAGGTAGAGGGACTCACTAAAGCAAATGTTTCGAGTCATCTTCAGAAGTACAGAAAAAGGGTGAGAGAACACAATGCAGCTCAGAATCAAGAAAACCAAGGCGGGACTGATCCAAGCCTGAACGTCGAGTCTCCTCGCCACCATAAGTTCCACAGGTTAGCATGGGGCGAGCCACTTCCCATCATCAACCAAACCAGTAGCCGTGCCATCAATCCCCTAGGCGTTAATCAAAGTATCCCCCAGAATCACCCTAATGCTCTTCAAGAGTATAGACCGCAGGGGCAATGTATTCAGACTCCTTGGTTTGAGCACCAACCCATGGCTAGAATTCATCCCATGATCAGCGCGCCTGCGCAGCCAGAGAATCAGACAAAAAATTATCCTGAGCACTTCCACTTCTCTAATCCTCGAATGGAAGGAGTTCTTGGCAGCAGGACAGTTGGTGATCCCCACACTTTCTGGAGTAATGATGAAGACTTCAGCTCGAGAAGTCAAATTGCTCATGGCGAGGACAGAATGAGAAATCTACCGCCAGCATTTGCCAACAATAATGCCCAATTCGAGCATCAGTTGCTGGAAGGTTCAAGAGATTACCCAGATGATGAGCTTACTGCCCTGGTCAACCAGTTTAAGGTTGACAGACATCCGAAGCCATAATCGGAAGCCAGTGATTAAGGACTCTCAAACATCGGTCATCCATGCCTGAACCAGCATGAGACTAGCTGATTATCGAAGAGCCGCAGGAGAGGCAGAACTGACCTTGAACAAGTGCACCTTTCATTTCATGCTTAATTCCCCTGCGTGTGATATTTCCAGCTTTCTAGGTGTTTAGATTTAATTCAGGGGCATGGGGTAATTTGTTTTTTATCCCGTCGAATGCGTGAATCCCTTTTTATGCTAGACTCAGGGCGGATCAATTTGTGGCAACGTCGCTGACTGCCATAATGAGAAATGTTGAATGACCTCACGTAGGAAAATTTCAAGTGAAAAGCCCAGGCGAGCTCGAAGACGGGTAACTGTGTGTCGTTCCAATTTACCCTCAATCGTCGCAAAATGCTAAATTGGATTTGTTCCATTCTCTTCCAGGGGATTGCAAATTGCCTCAAGAGTGTCGCAAAATGAAATGACCCAATGGAATGCGATAGGACTCATTTGCCTTAAAGGTAACCTTTAAATTAAAGGAGCCCTCCGATCCACGGACCCGATGGCATAAAAAATGATGATGGTCCAAAGCAACCCGAAAGAAAACAAGGCCCAACTAAGCAAAGCACTTATGTGGCAAGCTCAAAGTGAAGGGCAACTCGGGACATACAATCCAATCCAATCCAAATGAAGGAACTTCCTCAATTCAAATTCAATGGAAGTACATACAAGGGTAAAACAGTATCGTTCCAATTTTTCTAGAATATGAAGAACATATACTGCCGCATTCCCTTTCATTTTTGCAGTGAAAGTCTCTACTGGCCAGATTTTCCAGTCTACCATTCCCTATCAGCATCACCTCCGCTACTCGTCTCCAATCTCGAGCCAAGCAAATCCGACATCTCTGCCAAAAGTTTGACGGGATGACACAACTTTGAAAAATGAGAAAGAAAGGTGACTTGGGTGGGAGACAAGGAAAATGAGATTCGTTTTTATAGGAGAACACGCCAGCAAATCGACGGTAGAGACGTTGATAGGGACCCTACCACTATGAAGAGATGAGAAAAGACGAGCCAAGCAAGAAACACGCAGGAAAGGTTGAGAAAGACAGAAATCTCGGGAGAAGCGATACATATGCTAAGCCGACGCCAAATTTTAAAAGAGACATCCTCCTGATAATCTTTATTCATACATTGAAGAGAGTTTTAAAGCATACACGGTTCAGAGAGAGTGAAAATACAGAAAGATATAGTAAACCTTGAGAAATCATCGACCAAATCGAAGATGTCTCAACCCAATACTTCCGAAAGCTATCATTGCCTGCTGAATATGGGCGAGGAAGAGTTCGAAACCATGTTTGGGATCGAGCCTATGGAACCTGGCCCTTCCGCCGACGACGTCCAAGATCTCAGTAAAGATAAGGACAACAACGGTAAGGGTCAAAAGAAGCGTTACCATCGCCATACTAAGGAGCAAGTACAAAGGCTTGAGGATTTCTTCAGAACATGTCCTATGCCAGACGGCAGACAGAAAATGGAACTAAGTCAAGAGCTAGGACTTGAACCTTCACAAATCAAGTTCTGGTTTCAAAATAGGCAAACCCGAATGAAGACTCGTCATGAGCACAACGAAGCCGAGTTTCTAAGAGTTGAAAATGAAAACCTCCGAGCGAAAAACAAGATGTATAAAGAGGCTTTTGACTCCGCCACCTGCCCTAACTGCAACAGCCTCCTCCTCGCCTTCGATGAAATGCATGATCTAAGGATTGAAAATGCGTGTTTGAGAAGCGAGTTAGACCAGTTTATAACAGAATCGAGTTCTGTTGGAGCAGGGTACAAAAAGACTAATGCTACTGGATCAGCATCAATACCTCTCGGGGAAGGGGAGATGTATCACCACCAGGCAAGCGGCATTGACGATGAACTCACCGCCATGATCAACCAGTTTAATGTTAATGAAGCACGGGGACTGTAATATGCACAGGGAGTCTGTATTTCGAAGCTGAGATCACGGGTCCTTCAACATAGCCGATGCATACCTGGTCCAGAATGAGGCCAGCTGATCATGGGAGAGCCTGCTAAGGGAGCAAAATCGATCTTGAACGAATGCAGACGCTTCATTTCCTTGCATGTGATGTTTTCTACTTTTATTGATGTTCAGAATGAACGCAAAAGCAAGAAGCAGCAATTTCCTGTTCTCCTATTAAATGCTCGAGTCTGCTACCACACCAAACTCGTAGTGAATTTATTGCGAGTAAAAAGTCGCGCGAACTAGAAGGGTAAAGCAGTATCGTTTCAATTTACCCTCAAATTGTCTCGATTCTAAATTAGATCCCTTCTGTTTACAGGAATTTGCAAATTGACCCAAAAACGAAATTCCCCGATTAATCAAAACTTTGGGCAAATAGATTCGTGGACATCGCCACAGAATGGACGGCTTCAAATGAGGAATATGTGAACGAAAGACCCAAACAATCTCAAAGAAGGGTAATTCTGTATCGTTCTAATTTGCTCATACTCGTCTCGTGTTCTGAATTATTTTATTCCATTCTTAACAGGGTTTGTAAACCGCCCCGAAAAATACAGTGACCTGGAATTACCTAGTACAATACAACAACACCATGTCATCTCAAGGATTGACTCTTAAAAGGAACCTCCATGAGCGCCTGCGGTCTTGTGGACCAGATGGCATGGGGAATGACAGTGGTCCGAGACGTCCCGCGTTCGATCCTCGAGGATGGAAATGTTGTAAGTATTGTAAATAAATAAAACAACTTTTTCTCGCATTTCTTTTTGCAAAAAGAAACAGGAATACTCGACGAGCAATACCAAGGTCAGTATTTTGTTACGATCTTAGCTTAACGTTGAAGTGTCCAGCGAAAGCCAAGGGAAACTCAATCCAGTGAACTTGATAAAGGCGTCACGCAAAAGATTCAAGATGAAGGGTAAACCAGTATCGTATCCAATACATCATTTCTAATACTGACTAATACGTCTTCTTCTCCATTGTTTGACAGGAAATGTCTAACTTGACATACCCACGGAGAAAATCCCGAGTGGTAAAACTGGTAAAGGAGTTGCGCGAAGCACTCAAGGGTAATTCAGTATCGTGTCCAGTTCATCATTTCTGATACTGGCTAACAGGTCTCCTTGCCTGTTACAGGAAATGTTAAACTAACACCTGATACTTCAAACAAAATAGCCCAAAGGGGCCAAGTTATGATCGCCTGATGCGATCCGTCTGATGAAATAAGGGAAATCAATGGCGAACCCTAGATCGAAAAGAGGCAAAACCAGAAACAAGCTACTCCTCGACTCGGGGAATAGGCCCCCAACGTGTCTGATCCGCCCACACAGCCAGGGGCAATTTCCATACTTGTACTTGTATTGCCATATTTGCATGATGTTTACACATTCCATGATTTATGCATGACTGTTCTGCATGTTCAATTTGTCAATTTTGACTGGGGGTATAAATTGTACACGATGCATCGAATGTACAAAATGGAGCATGACAGGACGATGAAAGGCAAGCCATTTCCACATACGTCCTATATTTAATCCACAGTGAGTTGAGCGATAGACAGATTCCGCATTCTCCAAGGCAATGGGTTTTCTCGCAAAAGATACGATAGTCGAAGTGAAGGAGGCATTCATTCTCCATTCCAAACACTTCAGGCAACCATTGACAACCCATTTAAACGGTGATTTCATTTCATGACCCTGTCACGAACCACCCCGCACTGGGGCAAAACAGAGGTAATTCCAACAATATCAGGAGATAAATGGTTAGAAATTCTCTTGCTTGGACTAACATCAATCTTCGAGTGTTTCTTTGCATGATACTCGAATTTTAATTCAAGTGCTTTAGGATGACGAAGAGCATTTATTTTCTCTATCCTACACACTCATCCTTTGCATAACCCAATTGAGCCTGCAAATTCATTTCTCAAGCCCATGTTGGTGATCCTTGCTCATTTCAAGGTAACGACGACACCTTCCCCCAAAAGAGCAGAATTGAAGAAATTGGGCCAATAGAGAATTCTCGAATCAGCCCATTTCATATGCTAGACTTTCATGTAATGTCTAGTATCATTTGTTGAAAATCATCTTGTTGCTAAAATTCAAAATCACAAGATTATTAAACAAAAAAAAAAGAGAGAGACAAGTGTAGCCTAAAGAAAATGGGCCTGCTTCCAAACAAAAGGGAGTCGGGAGTAAGAAAAGCAAAGGCTACTCCAAAGAATCTCGGGCAGAAAGAGCAAAGTGCCTATCAAAAGCAAGGCCAATGCCCATATATCTGTAATGAACTTCTGACTTCGAACATACATTTTGAGAATTCCCGAAAAAGGATCCCCAAAGAAGTCAGTTTGCAAAGTGTAAAAGAACTACCACCCCTCAGCCAATGATGGTATTCATTAAAGACAAATTCAGGAAGGTCAAAGATCGGTGACAAGACTGCAATGATCACCAACACCAAGCCCTTCTCATATATTTTGCTGAGCCAAAACGAGCCCTTCGTTTCTCAGACCCAAATCCCGACCTACGTTATGACCCTTGAAAGTCTCTTCTGATTAGGGCACCTAAATTAATGTAAGAGTTGAATGACTTTAAGAATCGCTCGAAGAAGTTCGAGCAAGATTATTTCTCTCTCATTTTGCAGGGTTCTTGACTTGTAAACCCGGAGCAGATGATGAAGACCTTTTTTTTTGTCAATGGCCCTGACTCGAAATGAGTCTCCTTTGATAAGCCTTTGACCCAGCCCACATTACGGTCCTAATCAAGACCTCTAGATCGGCTTGATCGTATCAATTGCGAGATTACTCAAACCCTCGCTGAATGCGATGATGGTAAGGTTGAGTGCTTTCTTTTCAAATCCTGCAATCCGGATAAACAGCGTTTCTCGAGAGTAAGAGAAAGCCCTTTCGGACTGAAGTCCCCATTCAGGTTCAATTGGAGGTATTCATGACATGATAACCTCCCTGGACAGAATTGGAAATGCAAACTCGATAGAATAGTCATGCATGATCCATATTATGAGCATACACATATGGTTTTAATCATTGCAAACTCAACTGAATGGTTTTGCATGAACCGATGAACTCATTGATAAAAATGCTTACACATGTTACCTTTGACACTGTCTGACAAGTAGTGCATTCCTAATAGTCGAGTTACTCTCCGAGGTCTCGAAATTCATCCAGAGGCTATTAAACAAACAAGCCCTGTTGGCTAATGCTCGCCAAGCATTTTCAGGTGAGTATATCTTCAACCTGAACCTTTCAATTCTGATGATTGTCTGGGTGCTCAAATCCATTGCAGCACATAAGGTCATTCAGTGAGCAAGCAGACACGATACAATCGGTCTGTCTATGCCTCGATCATTAACTCAGAAGATCCAGGTAAGTCTTCTGAACCCTTGCAACTCATGATCAACATACTCTCATGAAGTCTTCATCAGCTCACGATTGATACAATCTCGTGTTCTCAAGCTTTATCAAATCATGATTGACCAACTCTCGTGTTCTTGATCTTTGCCTCATCGGTTTATTCCTAAAGTGATGGGACAACAAAAATTAGGTTTGAGCTTCTGCAGGATTTTTGGTTTCCCCAGATCCCAGAATGACACCCTTCATGATAAGTCAAATCCCAGAATGGCACCCTTCAAGGTAAGTTAAGTCGGATTTTGAGGATTCCTGGTCTCCCTAGATCCCAGAATGACACCCTTCAAGGTAAGTTAAATCGGGTTTGAGCGTCTGCAAGATTCCTGGTTTCCCCAGATCCCAGAATGGCACCCTTCATGGTAAGTTAAATTGGGTTAGAGCGTCTGCAGGATTCTTGATCTCCCTAGATCCCAAATATACCCAAAAATCATTTTCTCAATCAATACCTCTTCAATCTACCCAAAAAAGGTGAAATCTAGGGTATATTATCTCCGGAGCCCTTCCATTGGAAACCCCAATACGGAACGGTCCATTTCCAAAGTCCTTTTTACAGGCGACCAAAGTCCTTTCTACATGCGAGCAAGTCCTTTCTACAGGCAATCAAAAGTCCTTTTTACAGGCAACCAAAGTCCTTTCTACAGGCGACCAAGTCCTTTCTACAAGAAACCAAGTCCTTCTTACAGGCAAATCAAGTCCTTTTTACAGGCATACCAAGTCCTTTTTACAGGCATCAAAGTCCTTTCTACAGGCACAAGTCCTTCTTACAGGCATCAAGTCCTTTTTACAGGTACCAAGTCCTTTCTACAGGCCCACAAAAGTCCTTCTTACAGGCACCAAGTCCTTTCTATAGGCAACCAAAAGTCCTTTCTACAGGCACACCAAAGTCCTTTTTATAGGCAAAACAAAGTCCTTTCTACAGGCACCAAAGTCCTTCTTACAGGCACCAAAGTCCTTCTTACAGGCATTTCCATGGGGTGACCTAACATACAGGTCAAATCTTAATTTAATCAGTAGAATCCTTTCACTAGGAATCTACCATGGGGTGACCCACCATACGGGTCAAAATTCAATCCGATTTTAATCAGTAGAATCCTTTTATTAGGAATCTACTATGGGGTGACCTACCATACGGGTCCAAGTTCCACTACCCTAAGGTTTTCTTATAACGAATCCTTAGGTTCTCATCTCATTTTCAGCAGAGCACTCATGTCAGGCAACCGCCATACAACGAGCAGGTAAGTGCCAGGTAAATTCTCATCTTTGTCTCTCCCTCATCGCATGAAAGCCTCCTCAAACCGGGTTTGGATCGAAATTTGCTAAAAGGAGTATTGGAGATCGAATGTCATGACTCTTTTTATTTCATTGTGTTGAGTCGATTAGGATTCAGGTGTCGTCTCGTCTTTGAAATGAACCTCTACCGAGCTTTCTTTCAAAGAGGGGCAGCTGTTGACACCTGATTTTCAATCACCTTTTCTTTTCTTCTTTTTTAAAATTAATAGAAAATCCATAAAAATTCATAAATTTGAAAAAATTAACTTTGGAGACCTTTGCCAAGCCTAGGGAACCAATTTTGACCAAAAAATGATTTTTCATATTTTCAGTATTTTTCGGTATTTTTATTTTCTAAAATTGATAGAAAATCTATAAAAATGAGAAAATTACAAAATCAACTTTGGAAGCCTTGGCCAAGCTTAGGCAACCATTTTTGAGTAAAAAAATAATTTTTCATATTTTTTGTATTTTTTTAAATATAATTTTTAGAAATTAGGAAAATATTTAATAAATAATAGCATTTGAGGCCACAAAAATACATAAAAATAGTCAATATTTTTCCTTTAAATCCCTTTTCATGTTGGCCATCGCAAATTTAAAAAATCCAATTCGAGGTCGTGTATTCCTTAACGAGCATAATCTCGAATCGGGCCTAAAAAAATTCAATTTGAGTCAATTTATTTTCATTTTTCACTTTTAGGAGTTGTGACATTGTTCTTTAATATTCCAAATTTTCATCTTGGCCCAATTATACCCAGAATGACTCAATTTTACAAACAGGGCTTTAATTAAATTTTGCATTATTTTCAATAGCAAGAAATGAGCTTAAATTCAACATGCGATAGGTGTGTCGAAAATTGTGAGGAGATTTGGACTTAAAGAAATATTTCTCCAGGGACTGAATTACAAATACTTAAAATCTCATGGACAAGAGTGCAAATACCTAATACTTGAGGGATTATTTTGTAAATAACAAAAAGAAGAGTTAGTGAAGAAATTAGAATAGAGAAGGGAAGATGGAGAAGAGGAGATGAAGATAGGAAGATGGAGAAGAGGAGATGGAGAAGAGAAGATAAAGAAAATAAGATGAGAATAGAGAAGGGAAGATGGAGATGAAGAAGAGTTAGTAGAATGGGAGATAGATATGGAGAAGGGAAGATGAATATGAAGAAGAGTTAGTGGAGAAATTAGAATGTGAGATAGAGATGGAGAAGGGAAGATGAAAATGAAGAAGAGTTAGTGGAGAAATTAGAATGGGAGATAGAGTTAATGGAAAAATTAGAATGGGAGATAAATGAGTGATTTATAAAAGGAGGAAGAAATGAGCTTGAGAGGGGAATTTTTTTGGAGAGAAAATTTTGGATGTTTGAGAGAGTTTTGGGAGATTGAAGAAAAACTGGAGAAAAAAAAATTCTTTTGGAGAGATTTCAAGAGAAAAAAATTTTGAGAGAGAAAAATTCGCCGCCGTGGAACAAGCCTTGGCGACGCGACGTATTCATCTCCAACGAGCTCTAGGCGCATCAGCATGTGCAATTATCTGGTAACTCAATTTTTCGTGTTTAGATGACGAAATCTCGAAAATAAATGTACTAAACATTCGTAGATGACTTCGAGATCTTCGATTTGATATATTATGGCACGAAAATTGACGTCGTTTGCTATGTCAAAAGGGTCCCGAAATTGAAAGCAGAAATCTGGAAATATGGTGATCAGAACCTGAGATGAAATTTTTCTGATCTGACCTTTCACGCTAAATGATTTTCCATGGGTTATTCTAGACTTTGTTTCATAAAGACCTCTTCATGACATTTGTTCATAAGATCTTAATGCATAACATATAAAAAATACAAAAATATTCATGCACGTTTCGTATTTTTAATGCATTTAATGAAATCATGCAATTCTGTTGGCGTCCTTGAGTCTGAGTGTTTTTCTGTGCGTGGTCATATTGATTTGTAGTTATCTTATGTTTAGAGTCTTCTTTTGAAACTTCACAAAAAATGAAAGTTGTTCATTGGGGTCTTGTTTAGTAGACTGGAAAGTTTGGTGCATTAATTTTGAGATTTGAGTATCCATTTAAGCTTAATCCTGAAATATGTCTGTTCTGTGAAATTTGTTTGTTTGCTGCTGAGCTCTCATGAAAGACCATTTTCTACACGAAAATGAGTGTCTCTTCAATAAGAATGTAAAACATGAAAGTTGTCAAAGACACATTTTCCCATCCACATAAAAAATCTCAGAATTTTTACATATATTTCATTATTTCTTTTGTATTTTATGGTTACTATTTTCTCCCTAAGAATGTTCATGGACAGTATGATTTAATTCGTATTTTTTGTGTTAATGCATTGGAAAATGTAAAAAATGGTCTCAATGAAGTTTAATCAGCACGTGTTAAACTCTCTTTGAGTTTTTGAATTGTCTTAACTCATTGGTGATTGTGCATGTCCGATTGGATAAGTTCATTATTTTCATTTGGCTTTCGGCCCGATGCTTTGAAGACTGGAGGATGACCGATGTCCATTCCGGTCCGTTTTGTTGTACTCTCGACCCACGAGGCTTGGCGACGGGTGTTTGACCGATGTCCATTCCGGTCCATTTTTGTTGTATTCCCGATCATGTCTTGGGTTTTATTTAATTGGTCTGTAATTATTCACCCGACGAGTTGCGGGTTTTATTTTCACTGTCCTTAGGGTAGTTTTACTTTACCTGCTCTCTCTTCACATCTTCATTTGCTTTGGGTGATTTTGCATTCTTTTATAATACATCCAAAATACAAAAAAAAATGTAGAAAATCCAAAAAACCAAAAAAAAAATGGAAAATCTGAAAATACAAAAAATGCCATTCATGTGCATCTCATGTAGTATGTCTCATGTATGTTTGTTATGTTATCCGTATGTTCGTATAGACATATCGTATTTGTTTGTTCTCGTATGCACGTCACGTACGCGACGTTTGCAAATCCACATTTGTCTGTTATGATATGTTATTAACCCATGCATATTCATTCAGAAAAATCAAAAATTTCAAAATGAGGGTTTTATCCCCTCTTTTTCAAAAATGAGGGTTTTATCCCATCTTTTCAAAATGACGACTTTGCCCTTTATGGGCAAAATCGAAATGTACGTATTTACATACACATATCACTATGCATGTCACATATATATGTCACGTATTTGTATGGTGTATGTATGCATGTCACATACGTATTCGTATTCGTCTATCCCTGCATGCATGTTGTATTCATACGCATGTCACGTACGCATATCATTCGCATGTCCACGTACGTATGTCCTTCGCATGTAACGCACGTATATGTATTCGTCTATCTTGTATGCATATCGTATTCATACACATGTCACGTACGTATGTCGTTCGCATGTCATGTACGTATGTCATTCGCACGTCACGCACGTATTTGTATTCGCATATCTACGTATTCGTATATCATATTCGTATGTCCGTATTTGTGTGTCGTATTTGTATGTCAACGTTTGCGTTCATACCCTTTATGCATTTCATTTTAAAGTGAAAACATAAAAAGAACACCTTACTAGGGTCTTAGGAATAAATCAAGTGAGAGTTGCCAAAATAGGATATCCATGGAATTAAGGTACCGAAAGGGCATTAGTTTTAATTAACTAGTGTAACCAAGTCCCCGAACTCATAATCTCTGGTTTGCAGGAGTAATTTAGTTCTCCCGCTAGGTTACTTAGGTTTCTAATCAACCTACCAAAAATGATTAGTGGCGACTCCAAATTCTAAAATCATGTGAAAAAAAATCAAAGTTGCGATTTGGTAGAGCTTGGGAGAGCTCGAACTAGGTTAGTTAATTTAATTAATTAATCTGGTAATCCATTAACCTAAAAATGAATTTTAGGTCGCGACACCTGGCGTCTGTGGTCGACTCCTCTGTCGAAGAAGTGAGGTTGGAGGATGTGGCTATAGTTCGTGAATTCCCTGATGTATTCCCACAGGAGTTGCCTGGCTTACCGCCAGAAAGAGAGGTGGAGTTTGTTATCGAGTTAGTCCCTGGAACCGAACCGATTTCTAAGGCACCCTATAGGATGGCGTTGGTGGAGCTAAAGGAGCTCAAGGTGCAGATGCAGGAAATGTTAGACAAAGGATTCATCCGACCCAGTGCGTCGCCATGGGGCGCGCCAGTGCTGTTTGTTAAGAAAAAGGATGGGTCGTTGAGATTGTGTATTGACTATAGACAGCTGAACCAGGTGACGGTGAAGAACAAGTACCCACTCCCCAGGATTGATGATCTATTCGATCAATTACAAGGAGCAACCATATTCTCAAAGATTGATCTTAGGACGGGTTACCACCAGCTGAGGATTAGGAGTGAGGATATACCAAAAACGGCCTTTAGGACAAGGTATGGTCATTACGAGTTCACGGTTATGCCATTTGGGTTGACCAATGCGGCTGCTGCATTCATGAACCTAATGAACAGGGTGTTCAAGGAATTTTTAGACCAATTTGTTATAGTGTTCATTGACGATATCCTGGTTTACTCACGGAGTGTTGAGGACCATGAATTGCACTTGAGGACAGTATTGGAGACGCTGAGGAAGCATTCGCTATATGCCAAGTTCAGTAAATGCGAATTTTGGCTGAGTAAAGTAGCTTTCCTTGGACATGTAATCTCTGGCGAAGGACTCTCTGTCGATCCATCCAAGATAGAAGCGGTAATGAATTGGCCGAGACCGACAACTGTAACGGAAGTAAGGAGCTTCTTGGGGTTGGCAGGTTACTATAGACGCTTTGTAGAAAGATTCTCTGCCATAGCTGGCCCTTTGACACGTCTATTGAAGAAGGAGACGAAATTTGAATGGATGGATAGGTGCGAAGAAAGTTTTCAAGAGCTTAAACAGAGGCTGACGACTGCTCCAGTACTGACTATTCCGTCCGGACCAGGAGGCTTTGAAATTTATAGTGATGCATCGTTAAGAGGTTTGGGATGTGTCTTGATGCAACATGGACGGGTTGTAGCGTATGCATCTCGACAACTGAGACCGCATGAGATGAACTACCCGACGCACGACCTAGAACTCGCTGCAATAGTGTTCGCACTGAAAATATGGAGACACTATCTGGTTGGAGAAAGGTTCCAGATTTATACGGACCACCAGAGCCTGAAGTATTTATTTTCCCAAAAGGAGCTAAACATGAAGCAACGCCATTGGATGGAATTGCTCAAGGACTACGACTGTGATATCCTGTATCACCCTGGAAAGGCTAACAGAGTAGCCGATGCCCTTAGTCGAAAGTCAAGTATGGCGTGCCTGATGGTTAAGGAGTGGACTCTACTTGCAGGATTGAGAGACTCAGAGTTTAAACTGGAGATGGGACCCCTCTCGAGTCTAATAGCTACCTTGAGGATTGAACCGACGATTCAAATGAGGATCAAGGAACTGCAGTCTACGGACCTTGACTTGCAGAAAATTCTGCACTTGGACACAGATAAGAGGAGACCAGAGTTTCAGGTGGCAGAGGACGGGATTCTGAAGTTTAGAGGACGACTGTGCGTACCAGACGATGAAGCCTTGAAGAGGGAAATTCTGACGGAAGCTCATCGAAGCAGCTATAGTATTCACCCGGGTAGTACGAAGATGTACCAAAACATGCGTCAGCAGTACTGGTGGAACGGAATGAAAGTCGATGTGGCGAAATTTGTGGCCAAGTGTCTGACATGCCAAAGAGTGAAGGCACAACACTGTAAACCTGGAGGACTGTTGTAGCCACTGGAGATTCCAGAATGGAAATGGGAACACGTCACGATGGATTTTGTGACAGGATTGCCAAGGAGTTATAGGGGAAATGACTCGATATGGGTTGTAGTCGATCGACTGACGAAGTCGGCTCACTTCATCGCCGTGCGAAAGGATCATCCTCTTGAGAAATTAGCCGATCTGTATGTACGTCAGATAGTCCGCCTACATGGGCTACCTGTATCGATCACTTCAGATCGTGACCCCCGTTTCACCGCAACGTTTTGGAAGAGTTTACAAGCTGCATTGGGATCAGAGTTGCATTTTAGTACGGCATATCACCTGCAGACAGACGGACAATCCGAAAGGACGATACAGACTCTTAAGGATATGTTGAGAGCCTGTATCATTGACTTTAAGGGCGGATGGGAAGAACAGCTACATTTGGTAGAGTTTGCCTACAATAATAGCTACCAACAGAGTATTAAGATGGCGCCATTCGAAGCTCTGTATGGGAGGGCGTGCAGGACGCCAGTGTGTTGGGACGAAGTGGGCGAAAGGAGGATAACTGGACCAGAGCTGGTCCAGCAATCAGTCGAAGCGGTTAAGGTGATTAGAGAAAGACTAAAAACTGCGCAGAGTCCCCAGAAAAGCTATGCGGATCGGAGGCGCAAACCTCTGGAATTTCAAGTTGGAGACCACGTATTTCTAAAGGTTTCGCCAATGCGAGGGCTATCACGGTTTGGGAAGAAAGGGAAGCTGAGCCCGAGGTTTGTAGGCCCATTCGAAATATTGGAACGAATGAGGACGCTGGCGTATCGACTGGCTTTACCGCCGAACCTGTCGCAAGTGCACAACGTCTTTCATGTGTCGATGTTAAGGAAGTACGAGCCTGATCCTGGTCATATACTCGATCATGAAGTCATAGACGTGGACGATAGGGTTTCGTACGTCGAGAAACCGGTCAGGATAGAGGACAGAAGGGAGCAAGTTTTAAGGAACAAGACGATTCCACTCGTCAAAGTCGTCTAGGAGCATCATGGCACAGAGGGAGCCACATGGGAAAGCGAGGAAGAAATGAAGCGCTTGTACCCATTTCTGTTTGAATAGTCAAGCGTAGTGGTGATGTACAAGTTTCGAGGACGAAACTCTTTAAGGGGGGAAGAATTGTAACAGTCTGAATCTTCGACCCATTTTGGGAATTTAATGAGAATGGACGTATTTCATTATTTCACTTTAGATGAATCTCACTCGAGCCTGATCAACTCGGGATGACTGACCAAGGGGGAATGGCTACGAAGGAACTTAAAGTACGTGGACCCTGACAGGTCGATACGCGTATCTCCTTAAAGCCGCCCGTTAGTCCGAGCATTTACTAAAGTTGTAAATCAGTGGAAGTGGCCACGAAATAAAATTCCTAAGTTGGACAATCGGATTTGCCAGAAAAGTTACAATGAGAATTGGACGGTGTTACCTTCGAGGAAATTCAATTGGAAACCAAGGCAATGATAGAAAATTTCCAAAATGCCTCTGGACCGTTCGAAGTTCTCCGGATCATAGATTGAGTATTTCCTAGCATTTCCTAGGTGAATTGAATTTTAGTTCAGTCTAGCTCAAGAATCACGTCGGGTCCGATAGAAGGTTTCCCGGTCTCGACGGTACGCGTCACGAGGGAAACGAAACACCGAGAGGCTACTTATCAGTCGAATTTTCCTCGAAAATCGAACCCTCATCCCATTGCGCCAAGTGTCATGACTGCCCACTCCAAGACCACTATCACATTTGAATTAAATAACCAATATAACACATTCCCTATAATAAACTAAGTCACCCAATTTCCAATATAACATTCCCAAAATGTTCTCCCCTAACCTCCATGCATATTCCTTCACCACTATCACATTTAATTAATCCAAGAACCCACTCTCTCTCTCTCTCCATATCCACGCCCCCCCATCTGCTCTCACTCTCTCACTCTTTCATTTTTGGCAATAGAACACTCAAGCCTCACTCTCTCATTCCCTTTCTCTCCCTCTTCACTCCCGGCGACCAGCTGACCTCTGCACCCTCCAACGACCATATCTTCCTCCATAGGGCTCCGTTTTCTCTAAAACCAGTGGCATCCTCTTCCTAACATCCAGACCGTTCCAACGCCGCCTCCCTTGCCCCAAACGACCAACGGAAGCTCCCCGTCCGACCTCCTAAACTTTCCTATTATGATCCCGACGTGGAGCCTGACCCCCGCACCTTCCGACGGCCATAACTTTCACCTCAGAGCTCCGTTTTCCCTGAAACCACCGCCATTCTCTTCTTCTTTTCCAGACGATTCCAACGCCGCCTGAATCGCAGAAAATATCAGTCGGATCTGGCCGGAACATCCTTTCTACGGTGGCTGTCCAAATCCCGTCGCGGCGGACTCCAGCGCGCACCGATTTTCAAACGGATCGTTCGGACTCACCCGGAGTCCGAATCGACCCCCGTTTTCTCCCACACGTCGGTAAGATCTTGAATTTCGATTATATTGAATTAGATCATACATGAAAGACCACCCAAGCACAAATTCTTCACATGCAACACCATCTAAGCTTGAATTCCTCACATGCAATCCCATTTGAGCACCTTCGGAGTTGAATCGCCCTTGCATGTCCACGGATTGAACACTCTCTCACACTTCCGAATTGTCTCTCTTCTAATACAGCTCCGACAACCTCGTCAAGGACTTCCAAGGCCAACTCTCTCACCGTTTCGTGCTTAAAATCGAGAAGGGTAATCTCATAACTAGACTTGGGGTAGAACCATGTGTGAATTGAGGTGTTCTTGTGTGTGTGCCGTGAGATATAATTCCTTGCATGACAAAATGTGCTGCTGGCCGTGTGTGTGTGGTTTGGTCCGAGAGGCTTTAGTACCTACGGGATGTGATATGAGCATTGTATGATGGATTCAGAGAGCCTATGATGGGTAATTATGTGATAATTGACCATGCATGTCCAACTTGAGGGATGACCGTGTGTGAGGAGGTTGTGTCGTGAAGTGTAGTCCTTTGTATATCAAGATTAGTTGCTGGTCATGCATGTTAAGTGCTCTCCGAGAGGTCATGGAGTCCATGGAGTGTGATAGGAACATCGTGTGATAGTTCTAGGGCGGTCTAAGATGAGAAATTATGTGGTATTGGTCGATGCACGTTCAAATAGGTTGCTGGCCGTTCATGAATGATTTTGGCCGCGAGGTCCTAGGGTCCATAATGCACGAGACGAATATTGTATGGTAGCCCTAAGAGGATCCAAGAGTAATCACATATGTTGGGACCCATGCTTGAGGTCAAAAACACTGAAAAACGGAGTTTGAAACTCGGATTGATGTGCATTGTCTGCTTTGGATTCACGTGAGTGATGAATGATGCATTGAACTTTGACATGAATTGTGTGAATCCATGTAAGCTCGATTGAGACAGGCGCGTGCGCTAGAATGCGTGGTGAATTGTGGGCCAAAGGCCGAGACATGTAATAAACGCCTGATGCATTGCACTTAATCTTATGAGCGGACGTTGGGCGGAGTGCGTAGAACCGTGCGGGATGGCCGGATAGGTGTCAAGAAGACACTGGAGTTGGAGTGACAAGGAGTATCGGCCGTAGGGCAAGTGAGCCACGGTTGCGGTACCGCGCCTGGACGTGCGCGGCACGGGGCGTTGGAGTGACAAGGGTGCCAACTGAGCGAATGCAGGGGCTCGGTTCGGGGCACGGCCGGCAGTGCTATAAGCCACCGGTGGACCTAGCTCGGGTCGATTAAATGAGAAATAACATTTTGCATCTGAATGAGACTTGATCATACCATGGCATGAAGTATGCGTTCATTACTGTGATACAGTCCATTGTTATATGCTGACCATGTGTTTATTGAATCATGTGTCGAACCGTCGCATTTGCATGCTATGTTCTATTTTGAGTCTTTTGTGAGATTACTGGGTTTCGACTCACGCTGTGGGCTGATCGCCCAATTTCAGATCCCCACCCCTGAAGATGTCTATAACCCCAGCTCGCCACGGTCGACCGGTCGAGTTAGAGGAAGACGAGGTAGTGTATCAGGTACCTGGCGACACTGGCGAGGACCCTGAAGAGTTTCCCTTGACCGATGAAGATAACCCTTAGATGTACGGATCGCATGTTGATGGATCTGTCCTTTTGCTAGGTAGCTGTTAGGGTTTATTTTGAATGTTGGATATTATCTCCCTCACAAGTTTGTCAGACCCTGGACTGGTTTTGTGTTCACCCCTCTCCCGTCGGGTTGTAATGAACCCCCGAGACCTAACTTGTTAAATATCATGTGTTCTTCCATCTTCCTGTCTTGCTTGAATGACTGTTTCGTTTGGCCCTGACGAGTCCTGGGCCGTCGTTCGCAGTTGGGCCAAGAGATGTGATTGCAGGTCAGGTGTAACTCGACGGGGATGCCACGCGGCCCGCCGGGATCCGGGGCGTGACATGAGCGATAGTCAGGATCTGCATTGTCCAAGGCAATGGATTTTCTCGCAAAAGGTACGATAGTCGAAGTGAAGGAGGCATTTATTCTCCATTCCAAACACTTCAGGCAACCATTGACAACCCATTTGAACGGTGATTTCATTTCATAACCCTGTCAAGAACTACCCCACACTGGGACAAAATAGAGGTAATTCCAACAATATCAGGAGATAAATGGTTAGAAATTCTCTTGCTTGGACTAACATCAATCTTCGAGTGTTTCTTTGCATGATACTCGAATTTTAATTCAAGTGCATTAGGATGATGAAAAGCATTTATCTTCCCTATCCTACACACTCATCCTTTGCATAACCCAATTGAGCTTGCAAATTCATTTCTCAAGCCCGTGTTGGTGATCCTTGCTCATTTCAAGGTAACGACGAAACCTTCCCCCAAGGAGCAGAATTGAAGAAATTAGGCCAATAGAGAATTCTCGAATTAGCTCATTTCATATGCTTGACTTTCATGTAATGTCTAGTATCATTTGTTGAAAATCATCTTGTTGCTAAAATTCAAAATCACAAGATTGCTAAACAAAAGAAAAAAAACAAGTGTAGCCTAAACAAAATGGGCCTACTTCCAAACAAAAGGGAGTCGGAAGTAAGAAAAGCAAAGGCTACTCCAAAGAATCTCGGGCAGAAAGAGCAAAGTGCCTATCAAAAGCAAGGCCAATGCCCATATATCTGTATTGAACTTCTGACTTCGAACATACATTTTGAGAATTCCCGAAAAAGGATCCTCAAAGAAGTCAGTTTGCAAAGTGTAAAAGAACTACCATCCCTCAGCCAATGGTGGTATTCATTGAAGACGAATTCAGGAAGGTCAAAGATCGGTGACAAGACTGCAACGATCACCAACACCAAGCCCTTCTCATATATTTTTCTGAGCCAAAACAAGCCCTTCGTTTCTCAGACCCAAATCCCGATCTACGTTATGACCCTTGAAAGTATCTTTTGATTAGAGCACTTGAATTAATGTAAGAGTTGAATGACTTTAAGTATCGCTCGAAGAAGTTCGAGCAAGATTATTTCTCTCTCATTTTGCAGGGTTCTTAACTTGTAAACCCGGAGCAGATGATGAAGACTTTTTTGTTAATGACCCAGACTCAAAATGAGTCCCCTTTGATAAGCCTTTGACCCAACCCACATTACGGTCCTAATCAAGACCTCCAGATCGGCTTGTCGTATCAATTGCGAGATTACTCAGACCCTCACTGAATGCGATGATGGTAAGATTGAGCGATTTCTTTTCAATCCTGCAATCAGGATAAACAACCCTTCTCGAGAGCGAGAGAAAGCCCTTTCGGACTGAAGTCCCCATTCAGGTTACATTCGAGGTATTCATGACATGATACCTCCCTGGACAGAATTGGAAATGTAAACTCGACAGAATAGTCATGCATGATCCATATTATGAGCATACACATATGGTTTTAATCATTGCAAACTCAACTGAATGGTTTTACATGAACCGATGAACTTATTGATAAAAATGCTTACACATGTTACCTCTGACACTGTCCGACAGGTAGTGCATTCTTGATAGTCGAGTTACCCTCCGAGGTCTCGAAATTCATCCAAGGGCTATTGAACAAACAAGCCCGGTTGGCTAATGCTCGCCAAGCATTTTCAGGTGAGTATATCTTTAGCCTGAACCTTTTAATTCTGATGATTGTTTGGGTGCTTAAATCCATTGCAGCACATAAGGTCATTCAGTGAGCAAGCAGACATGATACAATCAGTCTGTCTATGCCTCGATCATTAACTCAGAAGATCCAGGTAAGTCTTCTGAACCCTTGCGACTCATGATCAACATGCTCCCATGAAGTCTTCATCAGCTCACGATTGATATAATCTTGTGTTCTCAAACTTTATCAAATCATGATTGACCAGCTCTCATGTTCTTGATCTTTGCCTCATCGGTTTATTTCTAAAGTGATGGGACAACAAAAATTGGGTTTGAGCTTCTGCAGGATTCCTGATTTCTCCAGATCCTAGAATGACACCCTTCATGGTAAGTGAAATTGGGTTTGAGCGTCTATAGGATTCCTGGTCTCCCTAAATCCCAGATTGGCACCCGAAAATCATTTTCTCAATCAATACCTCTTCAGTCGACCCAAAAGGTGACATTTAGGGTATACTGTCTCTAGAGCCCTTCCATTGGAGACCCCAACACGGAATGGTCCATTTTCAAAAGTCCTTTTTATAGGCACCTAAAGTCCTTTCTACAGGCACCCCAAAGTCCTTTCTACAGGCACCCGAAATCTTCCTACAGGCACCCGAAGTCCTTCCTACAGGCACTAAGTCCTTTTTACAGGCACCAAGTCCTTTCTACAAGCACCCAAAAGTCCTTTTTACAGGCATACCAAGTCCTTTCTACAGGCATACCAAGTCCTTTCTACAGACATCTAAAGTCCTTTTGACAGGCATACAAAAGTCCTTCTTACAGGCACCCAAAGTCCTTTTTACAGGCACAATAAGTCCTTCTTACAGGCACCAAAGTCCTTTTTACAGGCCCCAAAGTCCTTTCTACAGGCACTCCAAAGTCCTTTCTACAGGCACTCCAAAGTCCTTCCTAGAGGCACCCGAAATCCTTCCTACATGCACTAAGTCCTTTTTACATGCACCAAGTCCTTTCTACAAGCACCCAAAAGTCCTTTTTACAGGCATACAAAAGTCCTTCTTACAGGCACCAAAAGCCCTTCCTAGAGGCACCAAAGTCCTTCCTAGAGGCACCAAAGTCCTTCCTACATGCACCCAAAAGTCCTTCTTACAGGCACACAAAAGTCCTTTCTACAGGCACAAAGTCCTTCTTACAGGCATTTTCATGGGGCGACCCATCATACGGGTTAAATCTTAATCACTAGAATCCTTTCATTAGGAACTCTGCCATGGGGTAACCTACCATACGGATCAAATTTCAATCAAATCAGTAGAATCCTTTCATTAGGAATCTACCATGGGTTGACCTACCATACGGGTCTAAGTTTAACCGCCCTAAGGTTTTCTTAACAAATCCTTAGGTTCTCATTCCATTTTCAGTAGAGCATGGTGTTGACACCTGATTTTTAATCATCTTTTCTCTTTCAAAATTAATAAAAAAAAATCCATAAAAATTAATAAAATTAAAAAATTAACTTTGGGGACCTTGGTCAAGCCTAGAGAACCAATTTTGACCAAAAAATAATTTTTCATATTTTCAGTATTTTTGATATTTTTATTTTCGAAAATTCATAAAAAAATCAAGAAAAATCAGAAAATTGCAAAATCAACTTTGGATGCCTTGGCCAAGCTTAGGCAACCATTTTTGAGTAAAAAATAATTTTTCATATTTTTTGTATTTTTTAAATATATTTTTTAGAAATTAGGAAAATATTTAATAAATAATAGCATTTGAGGCCACAAAAATACATAAATCAATCGGGCCATCGCAAATTTAAAAAATCCAATTCGAAGTCGTGTATTCCTTAACGAGCATAATCTCAAATCGGGCATAAAAATATTCAATTTGAGTCAATTTATTTTTATTTTTCACTTTTAGGAGTTGTGACATTGTTCTTTAATATTCCAAATTTTCATCTTGGCCCAATTATACCCAAAATGACTCAATTTTACAAACAGGGCTTTAATTAAATTTTGCATTATTTTCAATAGCAAGAAATGAGCTTAAATTCAACATGTGGTAGGTGTGTCGAAAATTTTGAGGAGATTTGGACTTAAAGAAATATTTCTCCAGGGACTGAATTGCAAATACTTAAAATCTCATGGACTAGAGTACAAATACCTAACACTTGAGGGATTTTTTTGTAAATAACAAAATGAAGAGTTAGTGGAGAAATTAGAATGGGAGATAGATGGGTGGGTTATAAAAGGAGGAAGAAGTGAAGTTGAGAGGAAAATTTTTTCGGAGAGAAAATTTTGGATGTTTGAGAGGGTTTTGGGAGATTGAAGAAAAATTTGAGAGAAAGAAAATACCAAAAAGAGAGAGAGAATTTTGAAGATGAAGGGAGTTTAAAGCTAGAGGGTTATCATCATCAATTTCTTCATCGATCAACATAAATCAAGAATTCATGCCAGATTTGAAGCTAAGTGTCCCTCTACTCTCTTTATTTTTTAGTATAAACTAGCTCAAATTTTCTACTCTTCCTCTTTTTCTCCATATTTTTATGTCAGTCAAAGGACAATTCCAAGTCAACGGTAAATCCCATGGAGGTGTAAAATTGGCGCTGACGAGCTCTTGAGTGCCCATTAAATTTTCAATTAATCCGTCGATGGATTTTGGCTCGAATTGTCAAATCAATTCGTTTTATTTTAAAGAATTTAAACCCCAGAATGTGAAGGGCAAAGCCCGCTCATTGGAGGTCATTTTAAATTTCTGCAATTTAAATTCCTGCAACTTAAACCCCAAAGGAGAGGGCTAGGCCAAGGCTGAGCTATCCATTGGTGGTCTTTATTTATTTGTTATTTACTTCCCGTAATTTAATTTTTGAATCACTAAACCCCAAAATGAGTAGCTCGCAGCACTGCACAGAAGTCGTTAACTCACTCCCTCTTTCAGCTTCAGGGAAATACTTAATATTTTGAAAATGCCAAAAAAAATGTCACTCACATATATTCCATTTAAAAAGTGAAAATACAAAAAGAGAACACTCCACTAGAGCCTTAGGAATAAACCAAGTCTGAGTTGCTAAATTAGGATATCCATGAAATTAAGGTACCGAAAGGGCATTAGTTTTAATTAACTAGTGTAACCAAGTCCCCGAACTCATAATCTCTGGTTCGTAGAAGTAATTTAGTTCTCCCGCTAATTTACTTAGGTTTCTAATCAACCTACAAAAAATGATTAGTGGCGACTCCAAATTTTAAAACCATTTGAACAAAAAACCAAAGTCGCTATTTGGTAGAGCTTGGGAGAGCTCGAACTAGGTTAGTTAATTTAATCAATTAATCTGGTAATCCATTAACCTAAAAAATGAATTTTAGGTCGCGACAGCTTGGCGACTCCACTGGGGACTTGTTCTTAATTTTTGAAAATTTAAGAACTTAGAGGACTTAGGCCAGAAAATTTCATGAAAAATTCATTGGATTTGGCATTGGTTGGATTCTAACCTTTAGGTGTTAAATGGTCTTGTAGGTGGGTGTTATAAGGGGTGGAGTGTTTGACTAATCCTTTGTTTTGCAGGCTTGGTGTTGAAATTGTTTGTTTAATTTCGCACATTTTTGAAGCGGTGTTTGTATATTAATTGTTGTACATGATTAATTGTTTTAGCACTACATCACACACGTCCTGTGGCCGGACCTGGGCCACTAGTTTTAGGATGGTATTGTGATTTGGTTTTAGCGTTCGGCGTGAGATCACGTCGAAAGTTAGCCTATATTCAATCCCGAACCTCTTTTCAAAAATGAGTTTAAAAGTTAGGCCTCAGGCTTGGTAAGATTACCAAAGCAGTGGTTTTAATTTTTAGCTCGAGCAGCCGAAGTGGGGAGACCCAGCTAATCCTGATTACGTCGTAGGGGTCACGGCTAATCCTGATTATGTGCGCGATATTGTCGCCTTGCCGTAAGTCTTTCGCTTCAATTTGTCAGCCTTTAGAGTAGATAGGCTAAGATTTAAACTCACGATTCATGTGCATGTCTATGCGACTTACATGGTATTTTTCACGGTAAAAGTAAGTTTTCTAACTTCATCTTATATTTATTTCCGGTCGGTCCATGTTAGGTGTGTCAATCAAATTTTGAATTTAATGTCATGGTCGTTTTTCAAAAGAAGATAAAAATATAATTAGTGTCCCATTTTTGAAAACAAAAACATGAATGTGAAAAATCCCTTCAGGGAATTTTATTGACTAATAAAGAATTTTTATCACATCTTTCCTATTTCAAGTCAGACCTTGACAAATTTTACCCCTAAAAATTCATTCTGATAAAGGAGAAAATTCCCTCCGGGGAAATTTGTTAAATATCAAAGGATTTTATCACATTTTTCAAGTTGTAAAACTTCGCAAGAAAATTCTTTTTGAGAAATTCACCCATGTATTTTCTAAGAAAAGTTTCTCTAAAATTGAAAAATAAAATTGGACTAATGTAGGAATCATGGGCCGACTCCTATTGGATCACATACTGATTACTTTCTTTACTTTTGCAGGGAATTATAAGTACCCCGGGGTGGAGAAAAATCGGGCTCGTTGGTGATAACAATTAGGGTGCAAGCGAATTGTTAATCCTGGGGGCATATGAAGAGGCCAATTCTCCTGAGACGGAAACATGTCCATTATCGAGCACGTACAGGCTGTGTATTTTGATGTGGCAATGAATGTGTTCGGGTTAGACACTGGGGCATTTTTATTGTATTGGAGGGATTCCTGTATTCTTGTTGAAAAGACACAGATTATCAGAATCCATGAAGTATGTACATTAATCCGACCTTGCAACGTCTTCTTGATTAAATCCACTAAAGGCTTGCTTTTTAACTCTCTCGGATTCAAACCATGTGGAGGATGTTAGAAGATCGGTTTTTTTTATTAATAAACATGACCCACAGGCGTTCTTCCCAATATTACAGTCGACCGACACCAATAAGTGGACGCCGAAAGAGGTAAGCACGATTGAAGTGGGGCACGCAACAGGTGGCGGGTTCATTATTAGCACATTGATCGAGTGATTATGGCTGTATTGATTTACCTGACCAGTCACGGGCCTCACTATGACCGGTAGGGGCCGCCGCCGAATTCTTTTTCCATGTCCTTAATATTATCATTAGGGAGAAGTGATGGGGTCTCGCTTTTGTTTGTTTGGCTGGTTGTAATCATCACAGTTACCATCTGTCAAGATAAGACGCGATTGAGGCAATCCTACCAGTCGAGATAGAAATACGTTCCCTACATATTCTTTCGGAAGTACAGTTGACAGAGCAGACTGGATCCAGCAGAGGTAGATGACCTCGTCTTGTGAAGATTGCTGCCGACAGTCCCTCTTCCAGAAGAGAAGATAGCATCGAACTATGATGGTTCATATGACGTAAAGAAAGTCCTCCTAGAAGGTGCTCTGATCCTAACCAAGTCGGATATTTGTATTGACTCTGATTTCGTGAGGAAACGAAGAGATGGTGTGAAGATAAAAATATAGACATGCGAAACATTCCTTTTATTCCATACATCAACAGGTTTTACAATAGCTCACTGGAGAGGAAAGGTAAAGGCAAACTGGGCCCTGATAACCATTACGAAAGAGCTCAACTGACTTTCCAAACAGTTGATGCTCTGGGTGCACCGGGCGCTCTCGGGATTAAGCTCCGCAAGCCTAAAGAAGAGGCGGTCGCACTTCTCTTTAGCCTGGGCCATACTGGCCTCATAATGCTCGACGGCAAACTCCGGGTCCAGAATCGCCGCCCTCTCGAAAGCAATGTCTGCCGTAATGTCATCAAATCTCTCCTCCAGCTAACCGCATTTGCACCTCATCACAATATTGTCTGGCTCCTGTTCGGCGTAATTTCGGACCAAGGCCGGACGGTCCACCAACTTTCCCCTCTAACGAACTAGCCACGAAAGCTGATCGTTAGCAAACTTGAGGGCCTTCTTGTGATTATCAGCCACAAATGTGACTGTTTCCAGACGCTTGTGCTGCTCTTGGTAACGAGCTTTCACGACGGCAATCACAAGGACCGTCTCATAAGCGCGGTTACAGGCAGCCAGGAAATTGATGAAGAGGTTCGAGAAGTTCCAATACTCCTTCCCCAGTTGGGTACCTTCAACAGAAGCAGCATCCACGGTCCTGAATAAACCGAGGATTTTAGCCTCAACAGTAGAGTTTTTGGCTATATGAGTGTAACATCTACTAAGAATATTGTAGAGTCTCTCCCACCCAGCTAGGACTTCGGCGGAGAAGGTATGGTTAGGAGAATTGGCCATTTTTGAAAGCAGAATACGAAAGAAAGGGGGAGAGAGGTGAGGCAGATGAGCGGAATGCGAAGATGGTAATCTGCTTTAAAGTAAATATTGATTTCATAGTGATGGTATCAACCAGTCAAGATTTCTCTTATCTACCATTCTCTATTGGCACCACCTTCGTTAGCTCGAATTTCAGTTAGGCAGCGACCTCAAGCCAAGCAAAATCCGACGTCTTTGCGGAAAAGCTGGATGAGACGCCACCACTTTGGAAAAGAAAGAATAAAAAAACAAGCTGAGTGGGAGACAAGGAAATTTTCGGCAGAAAGGGAGATACGACTCGTGCTTATCGGAGAACTCGCTTGCAAATCACTGGTGGAGACGACGACGGGAGCCCTACCACTATGAAAAGATGAGAAAAGACGAGCCAAGCAAGAGACACGCAGGAAAGATTGAGAAAGACAGAACTCTCGGGAGAGGCAATACAGATGCTAAGCCCACGCCAAATTTTAAAAGAGACATCCTCCTAATAATCGTCATCCATACTTTGAAGAGAGTTTTAAAGCACACACGATTTACAGAGAGTGAAAATACAAAAAGATATAGCAAATCTTGAGGAACCATTCGCCAAATCGAAGATGTCTCAACCCAATACTCTCGAGAGCTATCATTACTTGCTGAATATGGGAAATGAAAAGTTTGAAGCCATGTTTAGGATCGAGCCCATGGAGCCTGGCCCTTCCGCCAACGACGTCCAAGATCTGAGTAAAGATAAAGACAACAACGGTAAGGGTCAAAAGAAGCGTTACCATCACCATACTAAGGAGCAAGTACAAAGGCTTGAGGATTTATTCAAAACATGCCCTATGCTAGACGGCAAACAGAAAATGGAACTGAGTCAAGAGCTAGGACTTGAACCTTCGCAAATCAAGTTATGGTTTTAAAATAGGCGAACCCGAATGAAGACTCGTCATGAGCACAACGAAGTCGAGTTTCTAAGAGTTGAAAATGAAAACCTCCGAGCGTAAAACAAGGTGTATAAAGAGGCTTTTGACTCTACCACCTGCCCTAACTGCAATGGCCTCCTCCTCACCCTCGATGAAATGCATGATCTGAGGGTCGAAAATGCGTTAGACCAGTTTATAACAGGATCGAGTTCTGTTGGAGCAAGGTACAAAAAGACCAATGCTACTAGATCAGCATCAATACATCCCGGGGAAAGGGAGATGTATTGCCACCAGGCAAGCGGCATTAACGATGAACTCACCGCCATGATCAACCAGTTTAATGTTGATGAAGCACTGGGACTGTAATATGCATAGGGAGTCTGTATTTCGAAGCTAAGATCACGGGTTCTTCAACATAGCCGATGCATACCTGGTTTAGAATAAAGCCAGCTGATCATGGGAGAGCCTGTTAAGGGAGCAAAATCGATCTTGAATGAATGCAGACGCTTCATTTCCTTGCATTGGATGTTTTCTACTTTTATTGATGTTCAAAATGAATGCAAAAGAAAGAAGTAGCAATTTCCTATTCTCCTATTAAATGCTCGAGTCTGCTACCACACCAAACTCGTAGTGAATTTATTGCGAGTAAAAAATTGCGCGAACTAGAAGGGTAAAGCAGTATCGTTTCAATTTACCCTCAAATTGTCTCGATTCTAAATTAGAACCCTTCTGTTTACAGGAATTTGCAAATTGACCCGAAAATACAAGTTGTACCCAAAAACGAAATTCCTCGATTAAACAAAACTTGGGGCAAATAAATTCATGGACATCGCCACAGAATAGATGGCTTCAAACGAGGAATATGTGAATGAAAGACCCAAACGATCTCAAAGAAGGGTAATTCTGTATCATTCCAATTTAACCATAAACATCTTGAGTTTTGAATTGATTTATTCTGTCTTAACAGGGACTGTAGATTGCCTTGAAAAGAACCGTGATCTGGAATTGCCCAATGCAAAGTAGCAAGACCACGCCATCTCAACGGTTAACTCTTAAAAGAAAGCCTCCATGGACGCCTACGGTCCAATGGGCCGGATGGCATGGGGAATGATAGTGGTCCGAAACATCCCGAGTTCGATCCCCAAGGTTGGGGAATGTTGTAAGTATTGTAAATAAATAAAACAACTTTTTGTGCATTTCGTTTTGCAAAAAGAAACGGGAATACTCGACGAGCAATACCAAGGTTAGTATTTTGTCATGAGCTTGGCCCTAATGGTGAAGTGGCCCACGAAAGTTGAGGGAAACTCAATCCAATGAACTTGATAAAAGGGGTCACGCAAAACATTCAAGATGAAGGGTAAACCAGTATCGTATCCAATTCATCATTTCTAATACTGACTAACACGTCTTCTTCTCCGTTGTTTGACAGGAAATGTCTAACTTGACATACCCATGGAGAAAATCCCGAGTGGTAAAACTGGTAAAGGAGTTGCGCGAAGCACTCAAGGGTAACTCAGTATCGTGTCCAGTTCATCATTTCTGATACCGGCTAACATGTCTCCTTCCTTTTTACAGGAAATGTTAAACTAACATCTGATACGTCAAAGAAAACAGCCTCGAGGGGCCAAGTTATGATCACCTGATGCGATCTGTCTGATGACATAGAGGAAATCAATAGCGAACCCTGGATCGAAAAGAGGCAAAGCCAAAAACAAGCTACTCCTCGACTCGGGGAATAGGCCCCCAACGTGTTTGATCCGCCCACATAGCTAGGGGCAATTTCCATACTTGTACATTGTATTGCCATATTTGCATGATGTTTACACATTCCATGATTTATGCATGACTATTCTGCATGTTCAATTTGTCGATTTTGACCGGAGGTATAAACTGTACACTATGCATCGAATGTACAGAAATGGGACATGACAGGACGATGAAAGGCAAGCCATTTCCACATACGTCTTGTATTTAATCCACGGTGAGTTGAGCGGTAGATAGATTCCGCATTCTCCAAGACAATGGGTTTTCTCGCAAAAGGTACGATAGTCGAAGTGGAGGAGGCATTCATTCTCCATTCCAAACACTTCAGGCAACCATTGACAACCTATTTGAATGGTGATTTCATTTCATAACCCTGTCAAGAACCACCCCACACTGGGGCAAAAGAGAGATAATTCCAACAATATCAAGAGATAAATGGTTAGAAATTCTCTTGCTTGGACTAACATCAATCTTCGGGTATTTCTTTACATGATACTCGAATTTTAATTCAAGTACTTTAGGATTACGAAGAGCATTTATTTTCTCTATCCTATACACTCATCCTTTGCATAACCCAATTGAGCCTGCAAATTCATTTCTCAAGCCCATGTTGGTGATCCTTGCTCATTTCAAGGTAACGACGACACCTTCCCCCCAAGGAGCAGAATTGAAGGAATTGGGCCAATAAAGAATTCTCGAATTAGCCCATTTCATATGCTAGACTTTCATGTAATGTCTAGTATCATTTGTTGAAAACCATTTTGTTGGTAAAATTCAAAATCACAAGATTGTTAAACAAAAGAAAAAGAAAAACAAGTGTAGCCTAAAGAAAATGGGCCTGCTTCCAAACAAAAGGGAGTCGGGAGTAAGAAAAGTAAGGGCTACTCCAAAGAATCTCGGGCAGAAAGAGCAAAGTGTCTATCAAAAGCAAGGCCAATGCCCATATATCTATAACGAACTTCTGACTTTGAACATACATTTTGAGAATTCCCGAAAAGGATCCCTAAAGAAGTCAGTTTGCAAAGTGTAAAAGAACTACCACCCCTCAGCCAATGGTGGTATTCATTGAAGACAAATTCAGGAAGGTCAAAGATCGGTGACAATGATCACCAACACCAAGCCCTTCTCATATATTTTTCTGAGCCAAAACGAGCCCTTCCTTTCTCAGATCCAAATCTCGACCTACGTTACGACCCTTGAAAGTCTCTTTTGATTAGAGCACTTGAATTAATGTAAGAGTTGAATGACTTTAAGCATCGCTCGAATAAGTTCGGGCAAGATTATTTCTCTTTCATTTTGTAGGGTTCTTGACTTGTAAACCCAGAGCAGATAATGAAGACCTTTTTGTCAATGGCCTTGACTCGAAATGAGTCCCCTTTGATAAGCCTTTGACCTAGCCCACATTACGATCCTAATCAAAACCTCCAGATCAGCTTGATCGTATCAATTGCGAGATTACTCAAACCCTCGCTGAATGCGATGATGGTAAGGTTGAGTGATTTCTTTTCAAATCCTGCAATCAGGATAAACAAGTCTTTCTCGAGAGTGAGAGAAAGCCCTTTCGGACTGAAATCCGCATTCAGGTTACATCCGAGGTATTTATGACATGATAATCTCCCTGGACAGAATTGGAAATGCAAACTCGACAGAATAGTCATGCATGATCCACATTATGAGCATACACATACGGTTTTAATCATTGCAAACTCAACTGAATGGTTTTGCATGAACCGATGAACTCATTGATAAAAATGCTTGCACATGTTACCTCTGACACTGTCTGACAGGTAATGCATTCCTGATAGTCGAGTTACCCTCCGAGGTCTCGAAATTCATCTAGAGGCTATTGAACAAATAAGCCCTATTGGCTAATGCTCGCCAAGCATTTTCAGGTGAGTATATCTTCAGCCTGAACTTTTCAATTATGATGATTGTCTAGGTGCTCAAATCCATTGCAGCACATAAGGTCATTTAGTGAGCAAGCAGACATGATACAATAAGTCTGTCTATGCCTCGATCATTAACTCAGAAGATCTAGGTAAGTCTTCTGAACCCTTGCAACTCATGATCAACATGCTCTCATGAAGTCTTCATCAGCTGACGATTGACATAATCTCGTGTTCTCAAACTTTATCAAATCATGATTGACCAACTCTCGTGTTCTTGATCTTTGCCTCATCAGTTTTTTCCTAAAGTGATGGGACAACAAAAATTGGGTTTAAGCTTCTGCAGAATTCCTGGTTTCCCCAGATTCCAAAATGGCACCTTTCATGGTAAGTGTAATTAGGTTTGAGCATCTGCAGGATTCCTAGTCTCCCAAAATCCCAGATTGGCACCCGAAAATCATTTTCTCAATCAATACCTCTTCAGTCTACCCAAAAGGTGACATTTAGGGTATACTGTCTCTAGAGCCCTTTCATTGGAGACCCCAACACGAAATGGTCCATTTTCAAAAGTCCTTTTTATAGGCACCTAAAGTCCTTCCTACAGCCACCCAAAGTCCTTCTTACAGGCAACCCAAAGTCCTTCTTACAGGCATCAAAGTTCTTCCTATAGGCATCACAAGTCCTTCCTACAGGCACACAAAGTCCTTCTTACAAGCAACACCAAAGTCCTTCTCACAGGGACTAAAGTCCTTCTTACAGGCAACCAAAAGTCCTTCTTACAGACACCAAAGTCCTTCCTACAAGCATCAAAAGTCCTTCTTACAGACACCAAAATCCTTCTTACAGGCAACCCAAAGTCCTTCTTACAGGCAACACGAAAGTCCTTCTTACAGGCAATTAAAGTCCTTCCTACAGGCACCCAAAGTCCTTCTTATAGGCAACACAAAAGTCCTTCTTACAGGCACCAAAGTCCTTCTTACAGGCACCAAAGTCCTTCCTACAGGCATCAAAAGTCCTTCTTACAGGCACCAAAGTCCTTCTTACAGGCAACCCAAAGTCTTTCTTACAGGCAACACGAAAGTCCTTCTTACAGGCAATCAAAGTCCTTCTTATGGGCAACCCGAAGTCCTTCTTACAGGCACCAAGTCCTTCTTACAGGCACCAAGTCCTTCCTACAGGCAATTAAAGTCCTTCTTATAGGCAACCAAAGTCCTTCTTACAAGCACCCAAAGTCCTTTCTACAAGCAAACCAAAGTCCTTTTTGGGTTGCCTGTAGAAAGGACTTTCGTTGCCTGTAGAAAAGACTTTGGTTTCTGTAAAAAGGACTTTTGTTTGCCTGTAGAAAGGACTTTGGTTTACCTATAAATTTAATATCATCGTCATTTTTCAAAAGAAAATAAAAATTAAATTGGAATCCCATTTTTGAAAAAACATGAATGTGAAAAATCCCTTCAGGGAATTTTACTAACTAATAAAGAATTTTTGTCACATCTTTCCTGTTTCAAGTCAGACCTTGACAAATTTTACCCCTTAAAATTCATTCTGATAAAGGAGAAAATTCCCTCCGGGGAATTTGTTAAATATCAAAGGATTTTATCACATTTTTTCTAAATTGTAAAATCTGCAAGAAAATTCTTTTTGAGAAATTCACTCTTGTTTTGCGAAGAAAATTTTCTCTAATTTCTCATAAAATTGAAAAACAAAATTGGACTAATCTAGGTATCATGGACCGACCTCTTTTGATTTCATAGTGACGGTATCAACCAGTCAAGATTTCTCTTATCTATCCTTCTCTATTGGCACCACCCTCGTTAGCTCGAATTTCAGTTAGGCAGCGACCTCAAGCCAAGCAAAATCCGACGTCTTTGCGGAAAAGCTGGATGAGACGCCACCACTTTGGAAAAGAAAGATTAAAAAAAACGAGCTGAGTGGGAGACAAGGAAATTTTCAGCAGAAAGGGAGATACGACTCATTCTTATCGGAGAACTCACTCGCAAATTGACGGTGGAGAATACGACGGGAGCCCTACCACTATGAAAAGATGAGAAAAGACCAGCCAAGCAAGAGACACGCAGGAAAGATTGAGAAAGACAGAACTCTCGGGAGAGGCAATACAGATGCTAAGCCCACGCCAAATTTTAAAAGAGACATCCTCCTGATAATCTCCATCCATACTTTGAAGAGAGTTTTAAAGCATACACGGTTTAGAGAGAGTGAAAATACAGAACGATATAGCAAATCTTGAGGAACCATTCGCCAAATCAAAGATGTCTCAACCTAATACTCTCGAGAGCTATCATTACTTGCTGAATATGGGAAATGAAGAGTTCGAAGGCATGTTTGGGATCGAGCCCATGGAGCCTGGCCCTTCCGCCAACGACGTCCAAGATCTCAGTAAAGATAAAGACAACAACGATAAGTGTCAAAAGAAGCGTTACGGTCCCCATACTAAGGAGCAAGTACAAAGGCTTGAGGATTTCTTCAGAACATGCCCTATGCCAGACGGCAAATAGGAAATGGAACTGAGTCAAGAGCTAGGACTTGAACATTTGCAAATCAGGTTCTAGTTTCAAAATAGGCGAACCCGAATGAAGACTCGTCATGAGCACAACGAAGCCGAGTTTCTAAGAGTTGAAAATGAAAACCTCCGAGCGAAAAACAAAATGTATAAAGAGGCTTTTGACTCTACCACCTGCCCCAACTGCAACAGCCTCCTCTTCACCTTCGATGAAATCCATGATCTGAGGATCGAAAATGCATGTTTAAGAGGAGAGTTAGACCGGTTTATAACAGGATCGAGTTCTATTGGAAGAGGGTACAAAAGGACCAATGCTACTGGATCATCATCAATACCTCCCGAGGAAGAAGGGACAGATCACCACCAAGCGGACATTGACGATGATCTTTTCGCCATAATCAATCAGTTTGATATCGGTAAAGCATTGAAGCTATGATGCACATGCTCAACCAGTGACCACTAGACCTTCAACATGGCCGACGCGTACCTAGTCCGGAATGAAGCCAGCTGATTATGGAAAAACCTGCAGATTGGGAAAAAAAATCAATCCTAAATGGATGAATATGCTTTGTCTTCCACGAGATGTTGCCTTCTTTTATGAATGTCTAGAATTGGCGTGAAAGCAAGAAGTAATCATTTCCCTTTCCCCAATTAAATGCTCGAAACTGCCACCACACCAAACTCATAGTGAATTTATTGAAAGTAAAAAGCCGCGCGAACTAGAAGGGTAAAGCAGTATCGTTTCAATTTACCCTCGGTTGTCCCGATTCTAAATTAGATCCTTTCTGTTTACAGGAATTTTCGAATTGATCCGAAAATACAGTCGTACCCAAAAATGAAATTCCTCGATTAAACAAAACTTTGGGCAAATAGATTCGTAGACATCGCCACAGAATGGACGGCTTCAAATGAGGAATATGTGAACGAAAGACCCAAACAATCTCAAAGAAGGGAAATTATGTATCGTTCTAATTTGCTCATACTCGTCTCGAGTTCTGAATTATTTTATTTCATTCTTAACAGGGTTTATAAACCGCGCCGAAAAATACAGTGACCTTGAATTACCCAGTACAATACAACGGCACCGTGTCATCTCAAGGATTAACTCTTAAGAGGAACCTCTATGAGCGCATGCGGTCTTGTGGACCAGATGGCATAGGGAATGACAGTGGTCCGAGACGTCCCAAGTTCGATCCTCGAGGATGGAAATATTGTAAGTATGTAAATAAATAAAATAACTTTTTCTCGCATTTCTTTTTGCAGAAGGAAACAGGAATACTCGACGAACGATATCAAAGTCAGAACTTGGCGACAATCTTGGCCCAAATGGTGAAGTGGCCCACGAAAATTGAAGGCATACTCGACCCAGTGAACCTGATAAAGGAATCATGCAAAGCGTTCAAGATAGAGAGTAAACCAGTATCGTTTCCAATTTATTTCCTCTAATACTGGCTAACACGTCTCCTTTCCTTTTACAGGAAATATTTACACTAACACTTAACATGTTGAAGGAGACAACCCCAAGTGGAAAAATTATGATCATCCAAAGAGATCCAGTCTGATGAAACTGGGGCAAATTGATGGCAAACCCTGAATTGAAAAGCAGAGTATGTCCTCTCTAACTCATTTGGTTTTGAGGATAACCTTTATGCTTTCCTTCTTGCAGGGGCATTCGACCGATGACCATGATCGTTGTCAATATTCGAGAAACTCAAATGCTGCAAATCTTCACTTGACTTCTTCACTCGTGCCTTTCATTGTGCAGGGGCAAAGTATGAAATAAGTTACTCCTCGACTTAAGGAGTAGACTTCTCGATTTTTTTGATCCACCCACACAATTAGGGGCATATTACATACTTGTACATATTTTTGCCACATTTGCATGGTGTTTACACAATTTCATGGTTCATGCATAACTGTTCTGCATGTTTAATTTGTCAATTTTGGCTAGGAGTATAAACTGTACACGATGTATCGAATGTACAGAATGGGGCATGACAGGACGATGAAAGGCAAGCCATTTCCACATACATCCTGTATTTAATCCACAGTAAGTTGAGCGGTAGACAGATTCCGCGTTCTCCAAGGCAATGGGTTTTCTCGCAAAAGGTACGATAGTCGAAGTGAAAGAGGCATTCATTCTCCATTCCAAACACTTCAGGCAACCATTGACAACCCATTTGAACGGTGATTTCATTTCATAACCCTATCAAGAACCACCCCACACTGAGGCAAAACAGAGGTAATTCCAACAATATCAGGAGATAAATGGTTAGAAATTCTCTTGCTTGGATTAACATCAATCTTCGAGTGTTTCTTTGCATGATACTCGAATTTTAATTCAAGTGCTTTAGGATGACGAAGAGCATTTATTTTCTCAATCCTACACACTCATCCGTTGCATAACCCAATTGAGCCTGCAAATTCATTTTTTAAGCCCATGTTGGTGATCCTTGCTCATTTCAAGGTAACGACGACACCTTCCCCCAAGGAGCAGAATTGAAGAAATTGGGCCAATAGAGAATCCTCGAATTAGCCCATTTCATATGCTAGACTTTCATGTAATGTCTAGTATCATTTGTTGAAAATCATCTTGTTGCTAAAATTCAAAATCATAAGATTGTTAAACAAAAGAAAAAGAAAAACAAGTGTAGCCTAAAGAAAATGGGCCTGCTTCCAAATAAAAGGGAGTCGGGAGTAAGAAAAGCAAAAGCTACTCTAAAGAATCTCGGGCAGAAAGAGCAAAGTGCCTATCAAAAGCAAGGCCAATGCCCATATATCTGTAATGAACTTCTGACTTCGAACATACATTTTGAGAATTTCCGAAAAAAGGATCCCTGAAGAAGTCAGTTTGCAAAGTGTAAAAGAACTACCACCCCCAACCAATGGTGGTATTCATTGAAGACAAATTCAGGAAGGTTAAAGATCGGTGACAAGACTGCAATGATCCCCAACACCAAGCCCTTCTCATATATTTTTCTGAGCCAAAACGAGCCATTCATTTCTCAGACCCAAATCCCGACCTACGTTACGACCTTTGAAAGTCTCTTCTGATTAGAGCACTTGAATTAACGTAAGAGTTGAATAACTTTAAGCATCGCTCAAAGAAGTTCGAGCAAGATTATTCCTCTCTCATTTTGCAGGGTTCTTGACTTGTAAACCCGGAGCAGATGATGAATACTTTTTTGTCAATGACCCTGACTCGAAATGAGTCCCCTTTGATAAGCTTTTGACCCAGCCCACATTACGGTCCTAATCAACACCTCCAAATCGGCTTGATTGTATCAATTGCGATATTACTCAGACCATCACTGAATGCGATGATGGTAAGGTTGAGTGATTTCTTTTCAAATCCTGCAATCAGGATAAATGGCCTTTCTCGAGAGTGAGAGAAAGCCCTTTCGGACTGAAGTCTCCATTTAGGTTACATTCGAGGTATTCATGACATGATAACCTCCCTGGACAGAATTGAAAATGCAAACTCGACAGAATAGTCATGCATGATCCACATTATGAGCATACACATATGGTTTTAATTATTGCAAACTCAACTGAATGGTTTTGCATGAACCGATGAACTCATTGATAAAAATACTTGCGCATGTTGCTTCTGATACTGCCTGACAGGTAGCACATTTTTGATGTTCGAGTTACCTTTCAAGGTCTCGAAATCCATTTGGCGATTATTGAGTGAACAAGCTTAACTGTCAAGAAAATCACTAAGCAGTTCCCCAAATCCTCAGGTAAGTATACATTCAACCTGAATCTTTGAATGAATTGTGACGATTGCCAAGGTGCTCGAATCCAGTGCGGCACATACAGGTATTCACCTTCTTCAATGAAGCATGATTCGTCTCAAAAACAGAAATGTTCGAGATGTTTTGATCTCTACCTCTTTGACTTATACTTGAGCAACAAGAGAATATAAACCGGGTTTGAGCTTCTAAAAGATTTCTAGTCTTCCCAGATCCCAGAATGGCACCCTTCATTATAAATTAAATCGGGTTTGAGTTTCTGCAGGATTCTTGGTCTTCCCAAATCCCGGAATGGTACCCTCCAAAACACCAAGTCCTTTCCACATGCACCTAAAGTCCTTTCTGCAGGCATGAAGTCCTTTTTACAGGCATCAAAGTCCTTTCTACAGGCATCAAAGTCCTTTCTACAGGCACAAGTCCTTCTTACGGGCACCAAGTCCTTTTTACAGGTATCAAAGTCCTTTCTACAGCCACAAGTCCTTCTTATACGCATCAAGTCCTTTTTACAAGCATCAAAGTCCTTTCTACAAGCAAACTGGGTCCTTCTTACAGGTACACAAGTCCTTCTTATAAGCAAACCAAGTCCTTCTTACAAGCAAACCAAGTCCTTCTTACAGGCAACACAAAAGTCCTTCTTACAGGGAACCCAAAGTCGTTCTTAAAGGCATGAAGTCCTTTCTATAGGCACCCAAGTCGTTTTTACAGGCACCAAAGTCCTTTTTACAGGCACACCAAAAGTCCTTCTTACATGCATCAAGTCCTTTCTATAGGAACCCAAAGTCCTTCCTACAGGTACCAAATCCTTCTTACAAGCACCAAAGTTCTTTCTGCAGGCACCCCAAAGTCCTTCCTACAAGCACCCAAAGTCTTTCTTATAAGCACCCGAAGTCCTTCCTACAGGCACTAAATCCTTTTTTACAGGCACCAAAGTCCTTTTTACAGACACCAAAGTTATTTCTACAGGCACCCCAAAGTCCTTTCTACAGGCACTCCAAAGTCCTTCCTATAGGCACTCCAAAGTCCTTCCTACAGGCACCCAAAGTCCTTCTTACAGGCACTAAGTCCTTTTTACAAGCACCAAGTCCTTTCTACAAGCACCCAAAAGTCATTTTTGCAGGCATACCAAGTCCTTTCTATAGGCACCTGAAGTACTTTCTACAGGCATACAAAAGTCCTTCTTACAGGCACCAAAAGCCCTTCCTAGAGGCACCAAAGTCCTTCCCACAGGCATCAAAGTCCTTCTTACAAGCACCCAAAAGTCCTTCTTACAGGCACACAAAAGTCCTTTCTACAGGCACAAAGTCCTTCTTACAGGCATTTTCATGGGGCGACCCAGCATACGGGTTAAATCTTAATCACTAGAATCATTTCATTATGAACTCTGCCATGGGGTGACCTACCATACGGGTCAAATTTCAATCAAATCAGTAGAATCCTTTCATTAGGAATCTACCATGGGTTGACCTACCACACGGGTCCAAGTTCAACCACCATAAGGTTTTCTTAACAAATCTTTAGGTTCTCATTCCATTTTCAGTAGAGCATGCGTGTCAAGCGACTGCCACACAACAGGCAGGTAAGTGCCAGGTAAACTCTCATCTTCGTCTCTCCCTCACTACATGAAAGTTTCTTCAAGCCGGGTTTGGATCGGAACTTGCAAAGATGGGTATTGGAGATCAAATGTCACGACCCTTTTTATTTCATTATGTTGAGTCGATTAGAATTCAGATGTCTTCTCGTCTTTGAAATGAACCTCTGCCGAGCTTCCTTTCAAAGAGGGGCAGCTGTTGACACCTGATTTTTTTATCACATTTTCTATTTAAAATTAATAAAAAATCCATACAAATTCATAAAATTAAAAAATCAACTTTGGGGACCTTCGCCAAGCCTAGGGTATCCATTTTGATCAAAAAAGTATTTTCCACATTTTTAATATTTTTCAATATTTTTATTTTCGAAAATTAATAGAAAATCCATAAAAATTCATAAAATTAAAAAATCAACTTTGGAAACTTTGGCCAAGCTTAGGCAACCATTTTTGAACAAAAAATAATTTTTCATTTTTTTGTATTTTGTATATATATATTTTAAAAATTAGGAAAATATTTAATAAATAATAGCATTTGAGGCCACAAAAATACATAAAAATAGTCAATATTTTTCTTTTAAATCACTTTTCATGTTGGCCATTACAAATTTAAAAAAAATCCAATTCGGGATCCTGTATTTCTTCACAAGTATAATCTCGAATCGGGCCTAAAAAATTCAATTTGAGTCAATTTATTTTCATTTTTCACTTTTGAAGTGTTGACATTATTATCTAATATTCTAAATTTTCATCTTGGCCCAATTATACTCAGAATAACTCAATTTTGCAAAAAGGCTTTAATTAAATTTTGCGGCAAGAAATGAGTTTAAATTTGATATGCGATGAATTTCGACTAAGCATAGGAGAGGTGTGTTGAAAATTTTGAGGAGATTTGGACTTAAAAAAATATTTTTTCAGGGACTAAATTGTAAATACTCAAAATCTCAAGGACTATAGTGTAAATACCTAACTCTTAAGGGATTATTTTGTAAATAACAAAAAAAAGAGATAGTGGAGAAATTAGAATAGAGAAGGGAAGATGAAGAAGATGAGATGGAGAAGAGGAGATGGAGAAAATAAGATAAGAGAAGGGAAGATAGAGAAGAGGAGATGGAGAAGAGGAGATAGAGAAGAGAAGATGGAGAAGAATGGATGGAGAAAATAAGGTAAGAGAAGGGAAGATGGAGATGAAGAAGAGTTAGTGGAGAAATTAGAATGAGAGATATATATGGAGAAGGGAAGATGGAGAGGGAGAAGAATAGGTGGAGAAATTAGAATGTGAGATAGAGATGAAAAAGGGAAGATGAAGATGAAAAAGAGTTAGTGGAAAAATTAGAATACGAGATAGAGTTAATGGAGAAATTAGAATGTGAGGTAAATGAGTGGGCTATAAAAGGAGGAAGAAGAGAGCTTGAAAGGAAGGAATTTTTTTGCAGAGAAAATTTTGGATGTTTGAGAGGGTTTTGGAGATTGAAGAAAAATATGAGAGAAAGAAAATACCAAAAAGAGAGAGAGAATTTTGAAGATGATTCGAGTTTAAAGCTAGAGGGTTATCATCGTCAATTTCTTCATCGATCAACATATATCAAGAATTCATCCTAGATTTGAAGCTAAGTGTCCCTATACTCTCTTTAATTTTTTAGTATAAACTAGCTCAAATTTTCTACTCTTCTCCCATTTCCCTACATTTGATTTCAGGCATGAATCAATTATATCCATTAAGCACTTCTCATAATGCCATTGAAGCTAAGTGCCTCTTTCATTGTTCTAATTTTTAATGTGAATTAAATCATATTTGCTCCATTACTCCATTTCTCCATATTTTTATATCAGGCAAAGGACAACTCCAAGTCAACGGTAAATCCCATGGAGGTGTAAGATTGGCGCTGACGAGCTCTTAAGTGCCCATTAAATTTTCAATTGATCCGTTGATGGATTTCGGCCCGAATTGTCAAATCAATTCGTTTTATTTTAAAGAATTTAAACCCCAGAATATGAAGGGCAGAGCCCGCTCACTGGAGGTCATTTTAAATTTCTGCAATTTAAATTCATGCACCTTAAACCCTAAAGGAAAGGGCCAAGGCAAGGCTGAGCTATCCATTGGTTGCTTTTATTTATTGTCATTTACTTCATGTAATTTAATTTTTGAATCACTAAACCCCAAAATGAGTAGCTCGCAGCACTGCACAGAAGTCGTTAATTCACTCCCTTTTTCTACTTTAGGAAAATACTTAATATTTTGAAAATACCAAAAAAAAATGTCACTCACGTATATTCCATTTAAAAAAGTGAAAATACAAATAGAGAACACTCCACTAGAGCTTTAGGAATAAACCAAGCCTGAGTTGCCAAATTAGGATACCCATGAAATTAAGGTACCGAAAGGGCATTAGTTTTAATTAACTAGTGTAACCAAGTCCCGGAACTCACAATCTTTGGTTCGTAGAAGTAATTTAGTTCTCCCGCTAATTTACTTAGGTTTCTAATCAACCTACCAAAAATGATTAGTGGCGACTCCCAAATTTAAAACCATTTGAACAAAAAACCAAAGTCGCGATTTGGTAGAGCTTGGGAGAGCTCAAACTAGGTTAGTTAATTTAATCAATTAATCTGGTAATCCATTAACCTAAAAAAATGAATTTTGGGGTCGCGACAACGGTTTCTCGACCAACCATGTCCAATTAGATATCTCATACGAATTCCCATCGTACTATCGCTCACCATAGGCAATTCCCTAATTGAACCCATATAAATTGAGATTCCACCTTAGCGGAATCGGTAACTCGGTCTAAGCCCAATAACTCCGGTTAGTTCCCTGGGAGTTAGCAACCCACGATTAGTGAATTAATGCCAAGATATACCCTTGGGTTTAATTAATTTAGGCTTGGCTCAGTTAAGGGCCTAATTAATTAACTTAGGTTCAATTGGTCCTAAGGCCCATTCCAAGGTTTATGGCCCATAAATTTATTTCTTAAGTTAATATATATAAATTAGGCCCATTATTATATTTATTCAGTGCAAGGCCCAAGCCCATTTTTAAAGATTAACCCATTAAGCCCAATTTGACTATTTTAGGCCCAATTTGCTATGCTAAGCCCATATACATTATTGGACCTCATATTTTAATATTCAAGATGATAGTTTGGGCCCAATAAGTTATAATTTTCGTCCATTAAGGCCCCTCATTACAGTTTGGGTCCAATTTGTTTAGTTTAGGCCCAATTAGTTCAGAATTTGAACCCCCAAGCCCACTTAAATGTTTCGGCCCACTAATCCACACCTCATTCAACAATGGCAGCCCACATTTGACAATTTTAAGGCCCAATTAATTTATTAAATTCGTGCATACGCAAGCCTACTAGCATAGATTAGGCCCCGTTAGCTTATTTTAGGTCAAATTGGTCCAGATTAAGTCCCGAGGCCTAATAGCTCATACGGCCCACTCCTCACATGCCTATATCGCTCATTTGTAGCCCAATATTCATGATTTCCAGCCCCCTTCCAATCGCTAAGCTCATGGTTTAACCCAACAAGCTAATCGTCTAAACCAATCTAACTAGCCTAAGCCATAATCATGCATTTCTCTCCATAACTCACCATGAACAGCCCTTGATATTACAATCCACATACATATACTACTAACCTAAACCAAGATTAGTAGTAGAGCTTACCTAAATCGGCTCGGGACAACGATGAAGGCCGAAGAGATAGCGGGCGGCTGAGGGAGCTCATGGCAAGGGAGGAAGGAAGCGGCTGCTCTGGCGGTCTCACGGGACTCTCACGGCCTAAAACCAACATTTTCAAGCATTAGGATGGTCATGGAACCGGGTGAGAGGAGTTGCGTTGGCCGGTGTGTTCTCGGCATCTACAACGGACAGAAAACAAAGGGAAGAGGGGGACTGTTCTGGGGTTCAAATGGTGGCATCCCGCCGTGGAAATGAGAGGAGAGTGAGATGGGAGGCTTACCAAGGAGTGCCAAGGACGAGGGGTGGCCGACGGTGGTGAACGGCGACGACGAAGGCGGCTGGACAGGCGACGGACGGGCGGTGCTCCACGGGCGGCCGATGAAGAAAACGGAGAAGAAGGAGAATGAAGAAGAAAATGAAGAGAAAAAGAGGGAGGGGAGGCACGGCCGAATGAGAGAAATGAGGGAGGAGAGAAAGACTAACTTGTTTTATTATCCAAAATTCAAATAAAGGTGGTAAGTGGGTTAGGTAGAATAGTTGTTTAGGTGTAATCTTGTACTTGACATGTTGATGGATGGATTGATGGATTGTCGTGCCTTGGGAATTGTGCCATGAATGATTGATGTGATTGACAAGACCTCAATTGATTTGACAACTGATTTGACTTACCTCAATTTGCATGCCAAATGCACCGATCGGGTCCCAAGCACGAACGAATTCCAGACAGGATTTTGATTTCGATTTATTGAATCTACTCTCAAAAATCCTAATTCAACTAATTCTAAGGACTAAGCATTTACCGGGGGCATTTCGGTAATTTTCCAATCACGTCTTGCTTCACGATGTACACCGGCTGTCTGCCCTTCTGGCGACATTTCTGAAACTGATTCCATTTCTTAATTGTGTTTATCTTACTAATTCGATTATCCGTTGTCGGATTTCTTTTTGTGGTCAATTTCATTAAATACCGACTCTGTCTCTGTCTCATACCAACGAGTGGCTGTTTGGGAAATTTTTCCCAGGTAGCCTTTCCCCTTCGGTTAGTCATCTTATGGTAGCTAATATTGAGTGAGCGTCAATCAGAGTGTATTACCAAAGTATTTCCATTCATTTAGAAATTCCGATAATTGAGTCGAATTTTCAGACTATCACAAGAATGGTGAGTAGCCAATGCACAAATTGGTAGGGCAATTTCTGAAGCTTAAACAATCAAGGTTCACAAAAGTAGTGATCCAAAGGCTACAACCTCTTGGATCAAAGAGTTAGATAAAGCTTTTACCTTGTTAAGGTGGTCTGAAGAAGATAAGGTTATGATAGTTGTATACCAATTGTAAGGTAATGCTAAAATATAGTAGGAAGCCATGCAAGGAAGAATCTTTCCCGAAGGTAAGGTCTCGATGTGGGATACTTTCGTCTAAGCCTTCAATGGAAAGTACTTCTCAGATTATGCACAGGAGAAGAAGTTGGCTGAGTTCCTACATCTCCAACAAAATTAGATGTTAGTGGATTTATATAAATCGAAGTTCATTGAGTTGTCGAGATACGCACCAAGTACAGTTGAAGACCTTGTAGATAGAGGAAGGAGATTTTGGGATGGACTGAAGTCCAAGGTTAGGGATTTCCTTATGCCGTTGAATCTCAAGTGTTATATCGAATTGTATGAGAAGGCCCAACTTGTGGAGAGAAATATGGGTCGTTACGACTTTGCATTGATTACCAGCAACTCAATTAGGTGATGATAAAAAAAAAGTACATGTTATCAAGGATTGACGATTTGTTTAACCAACTTCAAGGAGCTTCGGTAATTTCCAAAATTGACCTATGAATGGGATATCATCAGTTGAGGATTAATAAAGAGGATGTATAGAAGATGGCATTTCAAATGTGTTCTGGTCACTATGAGTTTACCGTAATGTCGTTTGGTCGAACAAACGTTCTTGTTGCTTTCATGCACTTTATAAATCAGATGTTGAAGGATTATTTTGATCAATTTGGCATTGTGTTCGTCGATTACATCTTGGTATACTCAAGGAATTATGAGGAGCATAAGCAACATCTAAAGACATTATTACAAATACTCTACGAGTATAAGTTGTATGCCAAGTTCAGTGAATGCAAGTTTTAGCTAATTCGTGTAGCTTTTTTTGGTTATGTGATTTCTAGCGAAGGGATTTCTGTTGATTCGATCAAGATTAAACTGGTCATGGATTGGCCTAGACCAACAATGATGATAGAAGTTTGGAATTTCTTAGGATTGGCAAGCTAATGCAAGTGTTTCGTGAAATGATTCTCTGTAATAGCTATGCCTTTGACGCGATTGTTAACGAAGGATGAGAAGTTCGATTGGATAGATAAATGTGAGTGTACTTTTTAAGAACTGAAGCATAAGCTAAATATAACTCCAATTTTGACAAGATCTATAGTCATATGTCGTTAAAAGGATTAGGTTATGTTTTAATGCAACATGGAAGAGTGATTGCATACACATCTCATCAATTAAGGCATCATGAGTTGAACTATCTGATGTATAATCTAGAGTTATCAATAATCTTCTTTCTTCTCAAGATATAGAGGCGTTATTATCTAGTAGGAGAAAGAATTCAAATTTATGCCGGCCATTAAAGTCTCAAGTGTCTGCTCTCTCAAAAGGAGTTGAACATGAAACAACATTGTTGGATGGAACTTCTTAAGGATTATGATTACGAGATTCTACACCATTTGAGTAAGGCTAATAAGGTCGCTGGTGTGTTGAGTCGAAAGTCAGCAATTGTGCAATTGATGGTCCAATAATGGCTTCTTCTTGAGGAAGTGCAAGATACATATTTTAAGATTGAAGTAATATGTCTGTCAAGTCTCATGGCTACATTGAGGACTAAAGCGAAAGTGTAGGCAAGGGTTAAAGCTTTACAATCATTAGATCTTGTGATTCAAAAGGTGCTACAAGAGGATTCGGCAAAAAGGAAAGCTAACATCCAAGTAGCTAAGGATGGGACACTAAAGTTTAGATGACGATTATGCTTGCCCTTTGATGAATGTCTTAAGGAGGAAATTTTATTAGAAGCATATCATAGTAGCTATAGTATTCATCCAGGTAATACAAAGATGTATTAGAACTTGAGGCAATACTACTTGTGGAATAGCATGAAAGCTCACATATTCAAGCACCTGGCGAAGTGCTTAACATATCCAACAAGTGAAAGCACAACAATTGTAAGCCCAGTGGACTGCCGTAGTCACTCAAGATTCTAGAGTGAAAATGGGAGCACATCACAATGGGTTTTGTGATGGGATTGTTAAGGAGTTAGTGAAGCAATGATTCAATCTGGATCATATTTGATAAACTGACAAAGTCTGCACATTTCATTACCATGCAAAAGGCCTTCGCATTAGATAGGTATGCTGATCTATATGTACCATAGATAATGCATCTTCACGGAGTGTTAATAATAATCACATTGGATTGTGATCCCAAGTTCACTATCACATTTTGGAAAAGTTTATAAACTACATTGGGAATGAAGCTGCAATTTAGTGCCGCCTATTATCCTCAGACTAATGGCTAGTCGAAAAGGATAATTCAGACACTCGAGGATATGTTGCGAGCATGTGTTTTGGACTTCAAAGGAAGTTGGGAGGAGCAACTTTATTTGGTTGAGTTTGCCTACAATAATAGTTACCAAAAGAAGACACATTTTGAAGCGTTGTCTAGTAGGGCCTATAGGACACTAGTTTATTAGAACGAGGCTCGTGGAAGGATGATCACTAGCCTTGAGTCAATACAACAATCATTGGACGCTGTTAAGGTCATTAGAGAAAGACTTAGGACAGCCCTAAGTCGTCAGAAAAGTTATGCTAATAAGTGGCGTAGGCCATTGAAATTCCAAGTAGTTGATCACGTTTTTCTTAAAGTGTCACTTATGTGAGGGACATCTTATTTTTGGAAAGAAAGTGAATTAAGCTTGAGGTATGTTGGACCGTTTGAAATTTTAGAGGAACTTGGGGATTTGGCTTATTGTCTCGCATTGCCATTGAGACTTGCTCAAGTGCATAGTCTCTTCCTTGTATTAATGTTGAGAAAGTATAAGCTTGATCTAGCGCACATGTTGAATTTATAAGAGATTGATTTGGTAGTGTGAGTATTATATGTGGAATGACCAATGACGATTGACGATAGGAAAGAGCAAGTACTTCAGAATAAGGCAATTTCTTTAGTCAAGGTGATCTAGCACACCATGGGACAGAGAGAGCGACGTGGGAAAGCGAGGATATTATGAGGCGCCAGTATCCTGTTCTTTTTTGTAGATGTGTAAGGGTGTAATTTCGAGGACAAAATTCCGTTCAGGATGGGAGAATTATGACATTCCAAAAATTAAGTTGTTTGTTAGTTAAATAATATTGGATTTTTAACGTTTAAGGGCCAACATCAGACTAGGATAATCGAGTAGAATTAAGCATGTCGGCATTGAATCGTAGCATCAAGACTAGTCACATCTAAGCCTAGCTCTAGTCGACCTTAAAAGTGAATTTACCATTTTACTCATAAAGGAAAATTTATCGTTTTTCCATTTCCTTGAAATGATCATTTTGCCCTTGTTAACAAATGATCAAAATACCCTTAACCTTTTTATGCTTATTGACTAACTTACCCCTATGTGAAATTACCTAAATGCCATTGCATTAATTAGCTTGAGACAAAACCCAGTAATGTGAATTAATGGAGTAGGCCTCACTTTTTGTTTTTCTGTCTCTTCCCACTTTCTTCCCCCCTTGGCTGTGGAGCCGCCCTCTTTTCCTCATGTTTTTAGCCAGCCACCCTTCTTTATCTCCATCTTTTTTACGACACTGTACGTCGCCTTCGTGCACTGTTCATCATCCATTGTCATAGCCACTCGCTCATACACCGTTGTTGCCACCCATGCGCCCAAGCTACCCACGACTTGTCGCCCTTAGCTATGCCACCGCCATAGATGTGCCACTGTTGTTTGTCGTACCACCATCATCGCTGTTGTCAACGTCGTCATCGTCACCGTTATTGCCGTAGCCATCATCGTCATCTCTATCGTCACTATTGCCATCATTGTCATCGCTGTCATCATCATTGTTACTATTGTCGCAATCACCATCACCGTCATCATTGCTGGCACTGCTGCTGCCGCCCTCATTAATTTGTGAGTTAACCCCTATACCCCAATTATTCTATTAATTGCGTTTATATATTAAATTAATTAGTGTTAATTATTAGTTAGTTTAAGTTAACGGCGGATTAGATGTTAATTTAACCTTTGTTAGTTTGGTTACTGTGGTTGGGTTAATTTACCCTAGTTAGGTTAATTAACCATTGTCACTTTATTTTAACAATAGACACTTTATCATTAACTGTAGTTACTTTAATATTAAGCATGGTTACTTTATTAAGCTATAGTTACTTTTCATTAATCATGGTGAAGTTAATTAACTATAGTTACTTTATGTTAATCGTAGTCTGGTTAATTAACTAAAGGTAGGCTAGTTAACCATGAAAGGATTAATTAACTATAGTTGGGTTAATTAATTGTAGTCGGGCTAATTTATTATAGTCGGATTAACTGACCGTGGTTGAAATTATAATTATTTTATAATTATTTAATTATTATTTGGTAATTATTGGTGATTATCTTGAGATTGTTGGTGATTAGTTGGTGATTATTGGTAATTATTTGGTTATTGTCTAGTGCTCTTGAATGTATATATACCTGATCATGCCATAGACCACCAACAGTTAGGCTATGCCATGCCTAAGTGGTCATTAATAACAGGAACACATGTGATGTGTTGTACATGAGAGATTGCAATGAGTGTTCTGGTTGTGTACCTTGGATTGTGCGTCGTTTGCATAATGCCATGACTATATTGTGCAATGTGTGCACCAAGGTTGAGTAAGCTTGAATGTGAATGATGGTTGATTGTTGAGTTATGTGCCTAATCATGTCGTACCTAAAGTGTTGCGAGAGTCAAACACTATTAATCTATTATCGACTTTAACCTAAATGCTCAGGCCGCTTTAAGCGAATCAGCATCCTATTCAGGTGTTGACTTATTAAGATTTTATATGTCATTCATTGTTGTTAAATGTTTTTAGGACCATAACTATAGAACCTTAGTCAATTACTAGAACTAAGATGAGGAAGAGAATGCGATACCTTTTTGGAGTAGGTTTCTTTTGAAATTAGTGAGTTAAACCCTTTTTGGAATAGAGGTTATAGATGTGCGCTTCCCAAGATTAACAGTAAATAAATAAAATGAGCTTATGCAGTGGTTGATTGTTGGTTTTCTTGCTATCTATCCCTATCTTTATATTTTTTTATGGGGAGTGATTCATTTCCCCTTGCATTTAATTGAAAAATAAAATGAACGAGTTAACAACGTGCCTAGGATGTGACATTAAGGTAGCATACTGGAGCGCTATGTTTTGCAGTATGGTACATCTGTAGAGTTTGAACATAGATGCCTAGCACATCGTAATCCCAAGTTTTCAAGCAACGAGTTTCAACTTTTGTTTTTGATACTCTGGATTGCCATGGGAAAGCCCAATGGAATGATCCCCTTCTATTTCATAGCATTGTTCAAGAGGGAGCTTTCTGGCTATCTATCTAGGCCGTTACCTCTAGTGGCACCTGAGATTATAATGATGATAACTATGGTGCATAGTAACAGTAGTAGTGAGGAAACTAGGGAATAACTGGTGTGTATAGGAAGGCTTTTGATGGTATACGTGGCAATAAACACTTTTTGGTTGGCCATAGAGTGGAATGTTAAGAACAAGGATGAGATAGTGAGAGGTAGACTTAGAGTAGAGATGGAGTTGTCTATTGATATTTTTTCGCAAGTATTGTTTAAAAGACTTCAATGTATGGTACAAACTATGTATATGTGTATATATATGTATGCGAGTAAACTTAAATAGGTTGTGTACTGCCATGGAGTTTTTTGCTTGTATGATAGGTGTGTTTATAGCGCCATATATATATCTATATATATATATATGGTCAACCCTTGATGTATGCGTGTGTGTTGGGGTTTTGGTAAGGACCCTCTATTATTTATTAATATCAAATTAAACCAAAAACCATGTAAAGGAGTAACGAGCCTAGGTCGCTCTTGACACTTGATTTTTAATCATATTTTCTCTTTTAAAATTAATAGAAAATCCATAAAAATTCATAAAATTGAAAAATCAACTTTGGAGACCTTGGTCAAGCCTAAAGAACTAATTTTGACCAAAAAATGATTTTCCATATTTTTAGTATCTTTCGATATTTTTATTTTTATTTTCAAAAATTCATAGAAAATCAAGAAAAAATGAAAAAATTACAAAATCAACTTTGAGAGCCTTGGCCAAGCCTAGGGATCCATTTTTGAACAAAAAATAATTTTTCATATTTTTTTGCATTTTTTAATATTTTTTTAGAAATTAGAAAAATATTTAATAAAAAAATAATATTTGAGGCCATAAATATGTAAAAATAGTCAATATTTTTCTTTTAATTTTCTCTTCATTTTGGCCAAAGAAAATCTACAAAAATTGATCTGGAATCGAGAATTACTTAGTTAATCTTATTTTCGGATAAAAACAAATTATAGAAAATTCATTTTAGCTCTAAAATTTTCGATTTTTGCAATTTTAGAGTCGTGACATTATCCTTTGATATTCCGAATTTTTCAATGACCCGATTGTGCGTTTTTTACCGTTGCATTCGAATTTTTCGAATTTAAAATTTTATTCAAAGCATTTCTCCATAATGCATTGTTGCGCTCACGGGACTGGCATCGAACGTGCAAGATTGATTTCGCGAAAGTGTCACTTTGAATGCAGCTATGAGAATCGAAGCTGAACTAATTTCGTGAATCAGAGTGAGATGGTGGCACCGATGCTAACAAGGTGCATGAAGTAATTGAACTGGACGGAGCATGAGACTTTCGGACGGGTTAAAATTAGGCCAAATGAGGAACCAGCAAGTGATGCAGTTGAATCCCATAAATGTATTACCATAAACATCTTTCAAGATTCATAAAGTCAAAGTTGAGGAAAGAATCATCATGCGTCTTCTTTTGCGCGAATTATAGAGGGTGGTCATATACGTCGTCTTTTGCAAGCTGCTACTTTGATAGTGGGTAGACGCAAATCACAAGGCGCACGGCTTTTGGGGCATCGAAAGAAGGAGGCGACCATCATGATTCACGTCCGCATTTTGGTTGCAAAAAGAGGAAGTGGCTGCAAGGGGTTAATAGAAGAAGGATGAAGACTAACCTCCACTAGTTTCTCGTGGCGTCAGCTTCCAGTCTCTCAGATCAAACATTCAACAAAGTGGGTAGATGGACTGGCCAAAAGAAAAGGGGGGGTGGGAAGTAGCTACTGGCATCATCCAAAGGGGACTTTGGAGTCTTCTGGATAGAGAGTTTCCAGAAGCCCTCTGGGCTCTCCAGCGTCGCTGCGGTCTGGCCCTTCGTTTACTGATCTATAGCCTTGAGATCCAGGAAGCCCTTCAACTCGACTTCGAACGAGGACCGAGCTTGCGATGATGGTGCTGCACGTCGAGCCCCTCTTTCCCACTTCTTCTATTGTTTGAGTTTCTCAAAACCGAGTCGTTAGTGGAGTTGTCTCGGTGGTATGGAGCGAGAAACGGTATTCTAAGTACAACTCGAGGGGTCATTTTCATTGTATGGAGGAACCTTCAGCAAAAAATTCTTTCTAGTTCGACGACTGCGTCCTGGCGCTTGGAGGTCAATGAAAACGAGGAAGGCGTCGATGCTTACTTTGTATGATAAAGAAAGAAAGAAGAGAAGAGGGGGGAGAGGGTTCAGCTCTCCGACTTCGTTCGCTCGAGTACATCGTCAAGGGATCCTCTTCGGAAACTGCCACTGGTCAAGGACTTTGACCACGGCTCAAGCACTTTGCGAGCTGCAGCATCACTCATTTTGCATGGAAACTACATATGGTACACGCGGTATCCCCAAAGCCGCGGCTTCACATCTCGTTCCGACAACACCTGCTACAAAAGAGGCAAAGAGAAAAGGAAGCAGTTGCGCAAGATTTGCATGCTAGAGCCGCTGAGCATGGAGAGGGTCCTCTCCTCCAGATTCGTAAGAGAGAAAAAGTGCATGGAACTTCTACTGAGGAATGATTGATGGAAACGGATTCCTAATCTAAACACCAAACATGCGGAAGAACGTGCGGAAACATGCCCAAGATCAACTAACTTGTATCACCGATCAAAGTACGATCACATAAGGAAACGTACCCGTTGTCCACAGATTAAGTGCCTTCCAATGAACGGACTTGCGAGAATCGAACGTCCAAAATCCAAATGCAAGAGTGAGTTCTTTTTGTTGCAACTTAGAGGGGATGAAGAATTATATTTCTTTTTTAATAGACGTGAACCCATATTCACGTTTGAGGGAGGTAACCGCCTTTTTGGCAGTTACATCCAAAACATGGGGTGCGATTGCCCGCATGGGCGCACACGATAGTTCCCATGCACCCACTTGCTCCAACATCTCCCACTCGCCCATGATGGGCAAACAACTCCCACTCGTCCATGGAGGACTAATAACTCTCACTTGTATATTATGGGCTATACAAAATACCCTTTTCTCAGCAAGTTTCATATCGGCAAATAATCCGTACGACCAGCATACATTGAGAGCTCGTTGCTATACATCTGTTAGGAGTATATAGCGGCTCAACATTGGACATGATCATCAGTGGATTTTCGTATGTTATACCCTAGATCGATTAGTCACATTCACATATCCCTCTCTTGATCTCTTTTAAGTATGATGTGTTATATTCACAATTATGATTACATAAAATAATCATAATTGACCGGCCTGTGAATATAAATCTACAATATGACATAAGACTCTAAATCGATCTTCCTCTTCCATTAAATCTCTCAATCTCAGTTCAGCTCGCTTTTCTAGAAGTGTCCCTTTAGATCGAATCAATCTCATGACCATAGGCAACATTCTAAGATAGCGAACACTAAATAGAAATCTCGAGAATAATGAAGAGTCGTGAGGGCACCAATTGAGGAACACTTATCCTCGAGAGTCTCACACTGCTTATAAAGTTGAGCTCTTGAACTTTTGCCAACTCTCATTAGTCGTATTTTTGCATACGTTATATGAAATACGTATTACGGTATTTTCTCCTTCCCTACGGAGTGTATGTCTTTTCATTCAATACCGTACAGATGATAGTCTAGACACTCTCAATGTCTAACCTGAGTTCACGTAACTACTTTACTCAAAAGTATCCATCAGAACTCACATCTGGCAATAAAGACAAATAAAGTGAAATATGTGGGTTATTTCACTTTCGGACATAATGAATATTAAGTCCTCATCTTAACATTATGTTAAGGCGACATTTATATTCTAAGTTAGAGCTCTCAATTATCACCTAGATAATGAACCTAAAATTGTCTCATCTCTATTTATCACGCAGAAAATAGAGGCGATTACTCGTGTGAGTAGGTCAATCTCTTATCTGTCCGACATACCTTCTCAACATAAAGCACCAAGCTTTAACATCCATAAATATTATAAAAACTCATAGGCAATAATCCCAAATTTCATTAATAGTGAACAATCAGGGAAATTACAATATCCAGTATATTACATTTTACACAATCCAAGAGATTTTACATGATTATGAAAAACATCTCTAGGAATCGGTTTAGTCATCGGATCTACCAACATTCTATGCGTAGATATATACTGTATGTTCACATCCTTTCGTGCAACTACATCCTTAATGTAGTTATACTTAATATCTATATGTTTGGTCTTACAATGGAACTTGGGATCTTTGGTGTAAGATATCGCTGCTTGGCTATCACAGTATACCAAAGCTAGACTTGCAGCTTTGCCAGTAACACCTAAATGTTCCAAAAATCTCTTAAGCCAAACACCCTCCTGCGCTGCTGCTAACAAAGCCACAAACTCGGCTTCCATGGTAGATAAGGCTATGCAATTCTGTTTCTTACTGCTCCATGATATGGCGCCATTATTCAGTAAAAACACATTTCCAGAGGTAGATTTTCTCTCATCTAAATCTCCTCCCCAATCAGCATCAGTGTAGCCCTCAAGATGTAGATCACTTCCTTGATAACTCAACGCATAGTCAGCAGTAGCTTTCAGATACCTCATGATTCTCTTTACAGCAGCCCAATGTGCTGGACCTGGATTGGATTGGTATCTGCTCACCAATCCAACTGCATAACAAATATCAGGTCTAGTACACATCGTAGCGTACATTAAGCTTCCAACGGCACTTGCATAAGGAACACTTTTCATTCTTTCTTGCTCTTGTGGAGTCTTAGGACACATTTTGCGGCTCAGACCTTCACCTTTTGCAATAGGAGTATCAATGGGTCTACAGTCTTGCATACGAAATCGTTCAAGGATTTTATTTATGTATGTCTCTTGCGAAAGAGATAACAACCTTTTCGAACGATCTCTCGAGATCTTAACTCCAAGAATGTACGTTGCTTCACCCATGTCTTTCATTTCGAAATTAGAAGATAGCCAACTTTTGACTGTCTTGACAAACTCCATATTGCTTCCAGCAATAAGTATATCATCAACGTATAATGATAAGATCACAAAATGACTTTTGGATCTTTTGACATATACGCAATTATCTTCATGAATCATCTCAAAATCATATGCCATTACGGTATTATGAAAGCATATATACCATTGTCTTGAAGATTGCTTGAGGCCATATATCGATCTCAAAAGTCGACACACTTTATGTTCTTGGCCTTTAGTGACAAACCCAATGGGTTGTTCCATGTAAATTTCTTCTTCTAATTCTCCATTGAGAAAGGCAGTCTTTACATCCATTTGATGTAATTCAAGATCCAAGTTGGCCACTATTGCCAGAATAAGGCGAACAGAGGTGAATCTTACAACAGGAGAAAAGGTATCTTCATAGTCAATTCCTTCCTGTTGATTATACCCCTTCGCCACAAGACGAGCCTTATGTCTCTCAATCGAGCAATCAGCTTTACGCTTTATTTTGAGAACCCACTTGTTCCCAATAGCTCTGCGTCCTTTTGGAAGATCAACTAGTTCCCAAACTTGGTTCGATCTCATTGACTCCATTTCTTCTTCCATTGCTTTCATCCACACTTCCTTATCAGGGCAAGATAAAGCCTCATTAACATTCTTTGGCTCATCTTCATCTTGTGGAGTGATCATGAAAGCTTCCTTTTCGATCTCAAAGCGTCGACGAGGAATGCTTTTGCGACTTGTTCGTCGTGGAGAAGATTGTACCCTAGGTACTTCATTCTCCATTACGCTCCCACTCGGATCAGATAGTCACATTGACTCATCAAGTGGTTGCAATTGAGACTGATTAGTACTTAACTCCCCACTTCTCACATTGCTCCCATTTGGATCGTTACATCCAACTATCATATTATCTTGATCCAGTGTCTCAAATGGGGAATAGTCTTAACCTATTTCACCCTTTCTCAGAAAATCATTCTCTAAGAACGTGACATCTCGAGATTCAAACTCAGTTATACTTCCACTTTCTTGCTCACTTATGAACACATATCCTTTTGAGTGTTCTGAGTATCTTATAAAAATACTCTTCTTGCCTCTTGGACCTAATTTTCCATATTTATGAGAGGTCTCATGAGTATAGGCAGCACAACCCCAAGGTCTAAGAAAACTTAAATCTGGTTTTCGACCTGTCCACAATTCATATGGGGTGGAAGAAACTGACTTTGAAGGTATATGATTAAGTACATAGACGGCAGTCAACAAAGCATCACCCCAAAAATTGATAGGTAAATTAGCCTGTGCCATCATAGACCTAACCATTTCCATTAGGGTTCTGTTCCTTCTCTCTGCAACACCATTTTGTTGCGGAGTATATGGAATAGACAACTGTCTTTCTATTCCCTTTTCATCACAAAAATTTCTGAACTCATCAGATAAGTATTCTCGACCTCGATCGGATCTCAACATTTTGATTTTCTTATCTAATTGATTTTCCACTAAGGTCATAAATTTCTGAAAACAATCTAATGCTTCAGATTTATGAGAGATCAAATAGACATATCCAAATCGCGTAAAATCATCTATAAAAGTGATGAAGTAAACAGCCCCATGCCTTGCCCTAACATTCATAGGACCACAGATGTCTGTATGGATTAATTGCAGTGGTAATTCAGCCCTTGTTCATTTTTCAAATGGTTTTCGTGTTGTTTTTCCCACTAGGCAATGCTCACAAGAGGAAAACTCGACTTTTTCAATGTTGCCCAGCAAGCCCTCTTTGGCTAGTCTATTCATTCGTTGTTGGCCAATATGACCAAGTCTAGCATGCCATATATTCACATCATTATCACAAGGATTGACAGATGTAAATAGGGAATAACTAACATTCACATTGATGTCTTCAACATCCAACACAATAAAACCATCTACAAAATAACCTGATCCATAGAAAGTTGTACCCAACAACAAATCCACACAATTGTCATGAAAATTCATGCAAAAACCAAGCTTAACTAAAACCAACACAGAGACAAGATTTCGACGAATCTCTGGAGCATATAGGACATCGTGTAGGAACAAAGTGCGACCACCTCGCATGATAAGTTGACATGTGCCAACTCCTTTAACTTCAGCTCTTGAATTATTCCCTACATATATCCACCTGGCTCCACGTGGAATTCGTCGAAATTCCACAAAGGTATTCTTGTCTCTGGCTACATGGTCTGTGGCCCCTGAGTCTACAGTCCACAAAGGATGAGATTCGGTCAGAAATATAGAACTTGAAACGTAACTAATACTTTCAAGTGTTTTAATGGTTTCTACCTTCTTCGGCTCGTTACAATCACGAGCGAAGTGACCCTTCTTGCCACAGTTATAACATTTCATCATAGAAATGTTCTTCTTGAAGGGACGTTTCCCTTTGCCATGCTTCTCAAATTTCGGTTTCTTGTCAGATGGTCCCGCTCCTTTACCTTTCCCCTTCTTAAAACCTCAAGAATGCTTGCGCTTGGAGCTCGAAGCTCCATGTGAGCCAGAACTAGCAAAATAGACATCAGTCTGTATTTTATTTGCCAGAAGACGGTCTTCCTCTAGCTCAAGGTGGCGCATTGCATCTTCAAAGGTCTTAACATTCTCGTTGTGGGTCAGGTTGACTTTCATATGCTCCCAATTGTGGGGCAAGGAGCGGATCACTGCCTGCACCTGCTGCTCATCAGATAATGTGTGACCTGCATCTTTCAGCTCACTTATCATGTTCGACATGTGCCTCAAATGATGCTTCATATTATGCCCATGTGGCATCTTATATGTGTCGAATCTGATGGTGAGCTGTCTCAGTTTGGTGACGGATGTTTGTCCAAACCTAACTTTCAATGCATCCCACATATCCTTCGCATTTTCATGCTGTCTAAACTCACGCATGATATCGTTATCCATACTACTCAACAACGTAATGCGAGCAGTGGAGTTCTTCTTCCAAGCAGCGAAGGCTTCCTTATCCCTCCTGTGCTGCGCAATAGTTCCATCTTCTGGTTCTATCATGACCAGGTTAAGGGCTTCTAATGCCTCAAGCTCTTCTAGCACATATTGGATTTTCATATTCCAGATTTTATAATTTTCTCCATTCAGCTTCTCGCCCTTATTGAGCTCAGCCACAATGTTCTTCGAGGCGGTTGCCATTGTATCTGAATTTTGAGGTGTTTTAGACATATTGCACGAATTAATATTGCCTAATATTTATGGATTCTATTTACACTAAGTGATTATATTAATGCATAATCTTACGTAAGGACTTAAAGTCGAAAGTTCACTAAGTTCCCAATCATCGTCTAAGGATCCTCATTTGAAATTATCATTAATGTAATCATTTAGGTAAAATATTGAGTTCTTTCAAAGTTACACAAACTATTTAGAACTCCAAATTAAAAAAAAAACGTATAATACCACTAAAGTATTATAAACAGAAATTTACATTTCATTTATAACTAAATACTTCATGAAATATGTACAAACGATATGAATGGAAATGACATAAAAGTTTGCATTACATAGATAAAAAGGTCAACATGGTTCAGGACATAAAATAAAATCAAAACTACAAAAAAAAACTTAAATATAATCACGAGTTATCTCCGTTTTATTAGTTAGACTATGAACCCATGTACACTCCATCGTACAAGGAAGGGAGTCCTTAAGGTCGTTAGGAGGGTTTGCAAACAAATCAGGTATCCAAATAGGTAATAATGGAAAATCCTTCAGGAATTTCTTAGTTTGACGCCAAGGCGCATTCTGTCTGCGCCAAGACCCATTCATTCTAAGCGACGATGTCTTCGTCGCCCCAACCCTTAAGAACTCGCTCAAGAAATGCAAGACGAACTTCTTGTAAGTGACGTGATCAAGCCATATGCTCTGCATCATCCTATGCCATTCCTTAGGCATAGTGTTCCTCAATGCATAAAACGCATTTTCAGCACTGATTTCTTGCCCTTTCCATATGATCTCTTGGATCATACCGTTGACCATCTTCACGTGAGATATAATATCATTGTTATTATCCCATCTATAATTGTGCAACTCCTCAATCTTCCTATTACGTTCACGCCTTAGCTGAGGTGTACCTCTCCTTATAGGTGTTTGCATTTTACTCCTGTGCCATCCTGTACTAGGTCTTGGTCTTGCTGACATTGTTCCTGCAATGAATACAGAACCAAGTGGATTACTAAAATCCTTCTTTTAAGCAACAATTACGAACATATCGTAACAAAAAAAAGCTAATTTAAATGTCATGCAAGTCCCTAAAGATAGGCTCCTTTTTTTTGTCAACGGTCAAAGTCAACGGTCAAAATCAATGGGTCAACGGTCAAATGGGTCACATGGTCAAATGGGTCATCGGCCAAAAGGATTGGGCTGGGCCCATCGCGCGCGGGCTTCTTTAAATAAAATATCTACTGACATTAAACACAAAAAAAAGAGACAGCCAAGTGGTCTGGGCCCTCAACGTGCAAGGGAGAGGTCGTGGGTTCAGTTGGGCTCCATTTTTCCCTTTTTTTTTTGGGTGGCGCGTGGGGCCCACGCGTGCCGTCCCGTCGGCGCGTGCGGCTCCATCCGGCCTCCTCCGGCGACGTTCAAGCACTCAAAATACTCGTATCGTCGAGCCCGTCCTAATGGTATATTTAAAATTTATTTTTATTAACCGAAAATTGACAAAAATACAGTTTTTCATTTCGGTGCCCTAGAGTCGCGCCCCGCGGCGGCGCGTGCGGCCGCCTCCGGCGACGTGCGACCACTCGTTAGACTCGTATCGATGTCTACTTTCTAACTATGTTTTCAAATTTCAGATTTAACTAACAAATCAATCATAAAAAGGCATGAACAGTGCCGACGCAAACACGAACAATTGTATCAAAATGGGAAAAACTTCAATCAGTGAACGTGCGATCAGGAAAACAAGTTAAAACTCGCTCTGATACCAATGATGGAAACGGATTCCTAATCTAAACACCAAACATGCAGAAGAACGTGCGGAAACATGCCCAAGATCAACTAACTTGTATCACCGATCAAAGTACGATCACATAAGGAAACGTACCCGTTGTCCACAGATTAAGTGCCTTCCGACGAACGGACTTGCGAGAATCGAACGTCCAAAATCCAAATGCAAGAGTGAGTTCTTTTTGTTGCAACTTAGAGGGGATGAAGAATTATATTTCTTTTTTAATAGACGTGAACCCATATTCACGTTTGAGGGAGGTAACTGCCTTTTTGGCAGTTACATCCAAAACATGGGGTGCGATTGCCCGCATGGGTGCACACGATAGTTCCCATGCACCCACTTGCTCCAACGATGATGTTGCGGTGACCCTGCAGAACATAGATGGATGTTCCAAACCTGAAGGACATATTCCTTTTCTTCCCTGGGAGAAGATTCCGTCAGATGTGGATGCACGTCAAGAAGGCACAGCAGCAGATCCATAGTTTATGGTGTCAAATATGAGAATTCCCTTTGTCGAGAGATGACAAGTTGTCCTTTTCGTGGGAAGCCTATTGATGGTTCATAGTATATGCAAGGACCACTATATTTGCGATGGAAGTAATGGGATTGCCGAAGTGATTGCCGTTACCACTGCATATGTGCAACAGAGGAGGGAAGAACGACTCTCGATGGCAAGCCTGTCGAATATCATGGAATGTGACCTTTTCTTCGTGTTTTGAGCATCCAGGAGCCTATTTCTATGGCACTCTCTGCCCTTAACCTATACGGCATCTTGTCCATGAACTCTTGGTTTTGGGGTGCTGCCTTCCACAGTCGAGATGTGGAATGGACTGAAGATGAGGATCAACGCCTTAAAAAATTCAGGGTGGCTTCTTCTTGTCCCTTTTTGCTCTCCAGACCCACAATGGAGAAGAGACTCAGCAAGGCTTGCCTTTTTCTCATGGTGATAGCTGGGATGGAGAGGTTCGTGTTCAAAGGGGTGGTGTCGAATCTGTTGACGTATCTGACGAAGGTGATGAAGATGAACAACTCATCGGCAGCGAAAATGTGACGGTCCTTGGAACCTTATCCTGAAGCCCTTCACGGATGCGACCTTGAAGCTGAACCCCTTGGCGACCCCCAGAGAGAGCGCGAAAGCGAGACGATGGATTTGCCCCCCGCAGGGACGTCGCAGCTTGGGAAGAAGAACGGGTTTCGATCGCTGAAGCTGGCGGCCGTCGATATGGATGGTGCGCTCGGGGACGAGCCTTTCGGGATCGAGTACGGGAGGCTCGAGAATGGCCTTCTTATTACGTCTGCTGCAATCTCAAGCCCAGAATGAGAGCCGCCCTCGCTCTTGTCGTTAAAGTTGGCTCAGTCTCGGTAGAGGATGAAGGCGGCCACAGCTGAAATGGAGGACCAAGCGCTACCAAATTACTGGCGCTTGATTCCCGACCATCGAATGATTCATTTGTTTTTGTGATATCGAGTCACTTGCCTGAACACTACAGCCAAATAGCTGATACTGACATCGAAACTGACACCGCGAGCAAGGTTGTTGAAGTACCTCGCTACGTCGTCGTTAGAGCCCAAAAAGTTGGTGATTATGATGCACTCGGACAGCAGTATCGCGTCGGTTGCCATGGTAACGATACATCTCATGAAAATGCAGACTTGGAGAAAGAGGGGAGAGGATGGTGAAAAACGAGGAGGCTACTCTGTTTGGCCGAGAGGGCTCGTCGGGTCAAGAGCTCTCGTTGCTCGGTCCAGTGAATTCCGGTATAATTTGCAGTTGTGGTTCATTTTGATGCCCTTCACGCCACATTTTTTTTGTTGCTATTGTTGCTCTTCCTTGTTTACACACTGGGTGTCGTCGGTTTAGCGATTGGTCGTCCAGCGGGTCTCGGCTGTCCGAGACAGAGGAATGAAAGGATAGCGAGGGGATCGGCCAAGCCATCCGATAGGCGATCGGAGTTCCTTAGGCATGGCGAGGAGCTGTCGAAACTCACAGACCTCCTTCGAAAACTTTGAAGTCCGGGCAATGCTTGCATGTGAGGAGGCTTTATTTTGGAGGAGTATGGGAGATCGAAAAAAAAAAAGAAGAGGCTGGCTCGAGTCGCGAAGGCTTCGCTCCCTCGAGGGGCTGCCCCATTTCCGCTTTGCCTCCATCCTCGACGGCCTTCCGCCTTCGGACAGCGACTCTACCCAGAATACCCCCTCGCTCTGTATTTCTCTAAGTGAACAAAGGCTGTTATCGTTCAAAAAACCTTCCCGTCGAGTTCCGAGAACAATCCAAAAATGGTGTTGTGCCTCCGGTCATGTGCATAGTGTCCGAGGACGTGATGATATCCATTGTGGATGTTACGGAGGATTTGAAGATACCTGAAGTTGTGTTCTGGGTGCCCAGAGCTTGCGGGATGCTTTAGTTACACCATGTACTGTCGCCTTATCGAGGATGGTCTTACATCCATGAAAGATCCAAACTACTTGTCCAATCGACATCTAGAAACCACAACTCTTTGGGAGGAATTTTGCTGGGGCCCTCGGTTTTGCGGCCAAAATAACCATCTGCTTTTGAATCATCACTTTCTCTTATACGAAGAATAAAATGCGTCCCACGGTACATGACCTGCGTGAAGACATTGCTGCATCTCCTGACCGAATATTTGATATTATGGAATTTTGAGATGCCCATTGTCGTGTTGGAGAGTTAAATATGAACGTATATAGCAGCATGTCTCACACCATATTTCGCATGGTTACTGAATGCCAAGATAAAACTGAAGACGGTGATGGTGACAGTTCTTGCGAAGCTGTCGTGTATCTGTTCTGAACCCAGCTGAACTTGCCAGTTCAAAACGTGCTGCAAAAGCTGGGACAGAGGGTGTCCATCTCAACGAGGTACCTAATCATCACAAGGCATCGGGTGGCTGGGGAGATGAAGGAATACCGAAAAGGAAGGAAGAAGAATCGTTAGCAGCTCAAGGAGGCCTCTCTCCTCGTTTTTACGAAGTCCTGGGAGCTCTAGGCTGAAGAGCTGAGTCGTGGCTATGGTGAGCGAGGAAGCGCTGTTCGTGATGATTCGGGGGTGAATCTCCCGAGCACTTGGGGATTCGAGTGAAAGAATACTGCATTACGACTTTGCGCTAGGCATTGGCACAAGACTCAATTGGCTGTTGGATTTTGGGGAGTCGCCCAAATGGTTACCTGACGTGAAGTTAATTTTAGTTAATGTGAGCAGAGAGAAGGTAGAGTTAAGGAAGTTGTTTTTGGATTTAGTAGGTGATGCTAAGAGGGTCTTGGAATCGATCAACAAGCAGGTTAAGGGTGACTCATTTTGCATGGGAAAGTCTTATCCGTGGGTAGAAGCAATTTCGAAGAAAACGAAGAAGAAAGTGTCGAGGATGGAGGTTCAGTTGGCGAAGGAAGTCGTGTCCTTTGATTTCTTGACACCGATGAGAATCATAGGGCTGCGGTTTCGAGACTGGGGAGTCTGGCGCCCATATTGCTTTCTGAAGGGGCAAATACGAGGGATATTGGGAGGTCAGTTTTAGTTCAGACCGAGTGGAGAACAACTCTATTGGGTACTGGGACGTGGGACATGATAGGAGTTGGTTTGGGTTATCACATGGTAGCTGCTGTAGCTTCCCTTGACTGGTTTGTGGTCGCGGTTGAAAGTGACTCTGGGTTTGGGTTCAGCGCGATGGAAGTTGAGACTTTAGTGCAGTATCAGTTACCAGCGATTGTGACTGTTTTCAACAATAGTGAAGTATATGTTGGCGACCGGAGGATTCCCAAGGAAATCGATGGGCCCTACAAGGACGACCCTGCACCGATTTCATTTGTCTCCACTGCTGGGTATCATACTCTAATCAAAGCTCTCGGTGGCATAGGTTATCTCGTTGCTACACCTGACGAGCTCTAGCATGCTCTCTCGGTATCCTTCTCCGCTCGTAAGCAAGCCGTGGTGAATGTAATTATTGACCCCTATGCTGGCTCGGAGAGTTGCTGGCCATTTTCTGTGGGGATGACCACGCTTCCGCTGGATCGTATCAAAGAGATTAAGTCTCGCCTGGGAGAGGAGTGTCAAAAAAGAAGAGTTTACTCGAGAGTTGGGGATGTACTCCTCAGCTCGAGTAAACCTGCGAGCTGCTATTCAAGCAAGGTCTCCTTAACGTGAGGGGCACCATTTACATCTTCCAGCTTGCATTGCTCCGTGACGCTTTTCGTCTTAGCTTCATTTGTTACGTATGATATTGAAGAACTCCAAGGTCGTATCAGCTACCGAAGAATGGACTGCTAAAAAAATGAGGCCATTGCTTGGACAGGAGGAGCCTTTTGACTCTAAAACGAAAGAAAGGAAGAAAGCCCATCGCTCGGGGGGAAAGGAAAACAGACTTGAAAAACTAAGAGAGAGAGAGAGAGTTAGAGCATACAGACAAATGTTCATCCATGAGAGAGGTGATTGTTAATGCCCATTGTGAAGAAATTGATAAGAGAATATTGATTCAAGCTTAATCATATTAACGTTCAGTGTACAGTATATATAGAACACATTACAGAATCAAGATCCCGATAAAATAGGAAACAGAAAAAATAAAAAAGAAAGCAAGTAAAACTGATTCCTAATATAGTGGGCTAGCTATACACCAGATATACAATTGACTAAATTAGAGGGAATGCTCCTATAATACTCCCCCTCAAGTTGGAGTGTGAGAATGGAGATCACGAATACCCAACTTGCAGAGCAAGAAACCGAAGCGATCGCGGCCCAAGGCCTTAGTAAATATATCTGCAAGCTGGAGATGTGTAGGAAGATGTAAAGGTGCAATTAAGTGAGATTGGATATGATCTCTAATGAAGTGGCAGTCAATTTCGATATGCTTGGTTCGGTCATGGAAGACTGGGTTGGCGGCGATGTGAAGAGCTGCTTTGTTATCGCAGTGAAGCGGAATAGATCGAGAAACAACAACCCCAAGAGACCGAAGGAGACTGCGAAGCCAAATGAGTTCACTAACCGTAGCTGCCATAGCTCGGTACTCAGCCTCAGCAGATGAACGAGAAACGGCAGTTTGTTTCTTGGTCTTCCAGGACACCGAACTGCCACCAATAGTGATGAAATAACCAGTTGTGAAGCGACGAGTCATAGGACAGGAAGCCCAATCGGAATCACAATAAGCTGATATATCCAAGGAGGTTGGTCGAAGAAGAATGCCTTGACCCGGAGACTGCTTGAGATATCGCACCACACGCAATGCCGCTTCCCAGTGAGGTTGACGAGGTGAATGCAGAAATTGTGATAGGATGTGAATTGAGTAGCTGAGCTCGGGGGGAGTGATGGTGAGATAGATGAGTCGACCAACAAGGCGACGATAACGACCAGGGTCCGAGAATAAGGAACCAGAATCACCAGAGAGCCCATGACGTTGTTCCATCGGAAAAAAAGAAGGACGACTACCTAACATTCCACACTCAGTGAGAATGTCAATAGTGTACTTGCGTTGATTGAGGAACAAACCGGACTCTAGATGGGAAACCTCAATACCAAGGAAGTAACGAAGGGAACCCAAGTCTTTGATTCTAAAGCAGTCATGCAGATAGGCCTTGAAAGAGGCACAATAGGCGGTATTATTCCCAACGATTAGTAAGTCATCAACATATATCAGAACAGCAGTGAAAATATCGCCATTGGAATATGTAAAGAGGGAATAGTCAGCCTCAGACTTGATAAAACCATACTGAAGAAGAGTAGCAGCAAGTTTATGGAACCAATTTCGAGAAGCTTGACGGAGACCATAGAGAGATTTCCAAAGTCGGCAAACCGGACTGGAAGTTGATAAATATCCTGGGGGCAGTCGCATGTAAACTTCTTCGTGCAAATCACCGTGAAGGAAGGCGTTTTGGACGTCCATTTGATAAATTTCCCAGCCACGAGCAACGGCCACGGTGAGAAGGCATCGAACAGTAACAAGCTTAGCAACAGGGGCAAACGTCTCGTGGAAGTCGATGCCTTCAACTTGTGTGAACCCTTTGGCGACGAGGCGAGCCTTGTATCGATTAATTGTGCCATCAGCTCGACGTTTGATTTTGAAGACCCACTTGCAACCAATAGCCTTCTTTCCTGCAGGTAAAGGCTCAACAGTCCAGGTACCAATGAGTTCAAGGGCGCGAATTTCCTCTGTCATTGCCTCCCGCCAGAGAGGATGGGATAGAGCTTGCTTGTAAGAAGTAGGCTCTGTATCCGAATCAAGTGCAGCTAGGAAGGAAAGATGGCGAGCAGAAGCAGTTGTGTAAGAGAGATGATTATTGATGGAATGAACTGTACCTGAGATGGGTGATTGGGCAGGGGAGCAAGCTGATGAAGAGGGGGGATTGAGTGCAGTGTTGCAGACATAATCATCGAGATACCTTGGCGGAACATGACTTCTGGAGGATTGGCGAGGAGCGGGTGCTTGAGCCGAAGATCCAGAAGTGATTGGAAGTGTAGAAGCCGACGATGGAGGTGAAGTTTCAGCGGGTGAGCAGGGAAGAGGTGCAGGTGAAGATACCGAAGGTGAGGATGGTGAAGCTTGGCCCAGTCCATTGAGACCCAAAGGAGTAGCATCCGAAACTCCCCCTGAATCCAAGAAGGTCGGAAGGGTCTGTTGCTCCGAATCAATGACACTCGCAAAAGGAAAAATATCTTCATAGAAATGAACGTCCCGAGAGACAAAGAGTCTACGAGTTTCAATATCGAAAACCCGCCACCCTTTTTTTCCATAAGGGTACCCGATGAAAACGCATTTCCGAGCTCGTTCTGCAAACTTGTCCTTAATCAATGGCCGATCTTGAGCATAACATAAGCACCCGAAAACCTTCAACCGCAAATAAGATGGTGGCTGCCCAAAAAGTACGTCAAATGGACTCCTACCCGAAAGCAATGAGGTCGGTGTAAGGTTGATTAAATATGCAGCCGTGCACACACATTCCTCCCAAAAATAAGTCGGTAATGACGATTAAAACAATAAGGCCCGAGCAACATTCAATAGGTGCCTGTGTTTTCGTTCTACCCGCCCATTTTGTTGTGGAGTGTCCACACAAGATGTTTGATGTATAATGCCATTTGTAGAAAAGAAATCCTGAATCTCTTTTGATAAAAATTCTGGACCATTGTCGCTCCTAACAACTTGGATGGTTTTGTCAAATTGAGTTCGAATAAGAGCACAAAATCTCATCAAGTGTTTGGCAGTGTCGAATTTGGTTCGCAAGGGATAAATCCAAATGGCACGACTAAAGTCATCAACAATAGTCAAGAAGTAGTATGCTCCTGAATGAGACCGTATCTTATAGGGCCCCCATAGATCACAGTGTATTAGTTGAAAAGGCACTTGTGCTTTATTCATGCTAATAGAAAATTGCGACCTAGTCTGTTTAGCCCTATGACAGACAGGACAATCTTTATTCATAACACCACCAGTCTCAATACCATTAATCTGAAGTCGGTAAGAGGGATGTCCAAGTCTTCAATGCCATAGATCGCAAGGTCTGACTGCGGCCTCTCGATTCGTACTATTCGAAAGAACTCGTTGCAGCTGATATACCCCGCTTGAAGCTCACCCTGACCAATCATCCTCCTCGAGGTGCGGTCCTGAATCACACAATGATTCGAGGAAAATAGAACATCGCAATTTAGTTCCTTACACAGTTGTGATACGGAAATCAAATTGCATTTGAAGTTGGGAATGTAAAGGACATTTTTCAAATGAAAAATTCCTCCCAGATTAACTTTGCCCATATATGTTGCAGTAGTTGAACTCCCATCGGGGATGTATACATTCGACTTTCCTTTGATCAGGGAATAGTTGATAAGGAAGTGAGCAAAGCCGGTTATATGACGAGAGGCCCCCGAGTCAATTATCCAATCGGACTCACAAGAAACTAAATTGTAAGAGTTACCCGTGAGTGGATCTGAACGTGCATCGGAAGGGCCAGGTGGTCCGGCTATCTTAAGCAACTTCGAATCTGTGCATCGGAGAAGGAGAATGCTGCAAGCTGAGCTTGGGCCGATGATTGAGCTTGAAAATTGCTTCCTGGAGATTGGACTGCATGTGCTTGTAAAGGTTCAACAACCCAGCCTATAGACTTCTTCTTCTCCAGTGGTTGTCGTCTGAAGCCTGATCCCTGTTGTTGCTGCTGATATTCCCAATTTGCCGCCGCCTGCCTCTGTGTATCCTTGCGCAGCTTGAAGCAAGATTTACGCAAGTGTCCTCTCCTGTTGCAGTAATCACAAGTCGGGCGCTCACCTTCAGCAGCGTGTGAGGCCGAACTTGATCTCTGCATCACTGCAGTCTTGGCAAGAAACGTTGCTGCCTCCGGACCAACATCACGGGACCAATCAATGCTACAATGAGTCTCCTCAGTGCTCACAAGCGAGTAGATGCGATTCAGTGACGGCAATGGTTCGGTACTCAGGATATTGGAACGCACGGTGTTGTATTCCGAATTGAGTCCCATGAGGAATTGATAGATCTTCTCTTCTTCTTCTAGATCACTTCGTTTGCGGGTAGCCCCACAACTGCAGGGACACGAGCAGGAGGATGACTCCAGTAGATCGTCGAGGTCATTCCATTTCTCCTTTAGCGCAGCCCAGAACTCATCCACCGTAAGCTTTTCCTGTTTGCACACAGTGATTTCAGATTTAACCTTATAAACCGCAGCCTTATTACCTCGAGAAAATCGTTGTTTCAGCTCATCCCATAGAACTTTCGCATCCTTGATACGCGAAACGCTCGGCTGCAGATGTTTCTCCAGTGAATTAGTTATCCATGACACAATCATGGAATTGCAAGAGCCCCAGTCTTCTAGCCTTGGATCTCCTTCTTTCGGCTTCTGGATTGTGCCATCGACAAACCCAAGTTTGTTCTTCGCACGTAAAGCCGTCTGCATGAGGCTCGACCAGCAGTTGTAATTATTCCCATTCAGGAGACTGGTTACAAGAACCGTGCCAGGATTATCCGATGAAGCAAGAGTAAGGGCATTGGATGAGGCCATAGATGTATGGTTGAACAGAAAGCAAATATCAATAATTATCAATCTCAGAATCGTATACGCTCTGATACCATGTGAAGAAATTGATAAGAGAATATTGATTCAAGCTTAATCATATTAACGTTCAGTGTACAGTATATATAGAACACATTACAGAATCAAGATCCCGATAAAATAGGAAACAGAAAAAATAAAAAAGGAAGCAAGTAAAACTGATTCCTAATATAGTGGGCTAGCTATACACCAGATATACAATTGACTAAATTAGAGGGAATGCTCCTATAATACCCATGTTGCTGGACTGGTCTCTTCGTTCCTTCCATGATTCTGGGTACATCCTCTTGCGATGCTGCTTTGTTTGAATGGGAGATGTGAAAGTCGTCAATGAGATACCTTCACCTAAGGTTGATCCCTTACCATCTACCAAGAAGAACCTTCTGAACACTACAGTATAAGAAGGACCAAAGGCAGAAGAGCAAAGTGGAATCCGACCCTAATATGCCAACATTGGTAAACGTCGAGAACCTTAAGGAAGGCATCTTCGTGAAAGCCAGAACAACTCGAGCAGCAGTTGATCGTGCCAATGGGAAAACGGAACGCTTGCATGGAGTGAACTCCACAAAAGCCACTAAAAAGGAGAGGCCTTTCCAACGAGCAGCGAACAAACGCACAGTGATGTATGCAAGAGGCATAGACAAACCTTTCCAATGACCGTATGTCCGACGGGATTGGAGATTTGGGATCACTATGAGAGGCTAAGAAAAAATACTGCGGGAATGCTTCTCGAAGTTGGCCTAGCAATGTTCCAAATTTCCTTTGGCTGTGACAGGATCGTTGTTGACACCTGATTTTTAATCATATTTTCTCTTTTAAAATTAATAGAAAATCCATTAAAATTGATCAAAAATTAACTTTGGGGACCTTAGCCAACCCTAGGAAACCAATTTTGACCAAAAAATGATTTTTCATATTTTCAGTATTTTTCGGTATTATTTATTTTCGAAAATTAATAGAAAATCCATAAAAATTCATAAAATTGAAAAATCAACTTTGGGGACTTTGGCCAAGCCTAGGGAGCCAATTTTGACCAGAAAATAATTTTTCATATTTTCATTATTTTTTCGGTATTTTCATTTTTTCAAAAATTAATAGAAAATCAAGAAAAAAAAATGAGAAAATTAAAAAAAAATCAAATTTGGAAGCCTTCGCCGAGCTTAGGCTACCATTTTTGAACAAAAAATAATTTTTCATATTTTTTGTATTGATGGATCGGAGAATTATTATTGAGCGTGGCCCACAGACGTTTCTCCCAACACTACCGGCGACCGACACATTCAAGTAGACGCCGAAAGAAATAGGCATGGGTAAAGTGGGGCAAGCAACAGGTGCCTTGGGTTATTTATTGTCACACTGATCGAGTAGCCGAGCTATCTCAATTTATCTGACTGATTGCGAGTCTCAATATGGCTGGTGGGGCCGCCGCCGATTTTCGATATTATCGTTTACAACGGCAAACAAGAACATCAGGAAGGATGTTAAGCCTTGGTATTTCCTGTACCTTTAATCGATCTGTGGTGATGTGCGGAAGAAACGATAGCAGGAAAATTAAACAAAAAACACGTGAAGCTTCTCTTTCATTCCATTCATCAAAGAGTATTACAACAGCTCACTGGGGAGGAAAAGTAACGCCAAACTGAGCCCTGATAACCATTACAAAGGAGCTCAACTGACTCTCCAAACAGTTGATGCTCTGGGTGCACCGGGCGCTCTCGGGATTAAGCTCCGCGAGCCTAAAGAAGAGGCGATTGCACTTCTCCTTAGCCTGGGCCATACTGGCCTCATAATGCTCGACGGCAAACTCCAGGTCCGGAATCGCCGCCCTCTCGAAAGCAAGGTCTGCCGTAATGTCATCAAGTCTCTCCTGCAGCCAACCGCATTTGCACCTCATCACAATATTGCCTAGCTCCTGTTCGGCGTAAGTTCGGACCAAGGCCAGACAGTCCACCAGCTTTCCCCTCTCACGAACCAGCCAAGAAAGCTGATCGTTGGCAAACTTGAGGGCCTTCTTGTGATTATTAGCCACAAATGTGACTGTTGCCCGACGCTCGTGCCGGTCTTGGTAACGAGCTTTCACGATGGCGGTCACAAGGACCGTCTCATAAGCGCGGTTATAAGCAGCCAGAAAATTGATGAAGAGGGTCGAGAAGTTCCGATACTCCTTCCCCAATTGGGTACCCTCAATAGAAGCAGCGTCCACGGTCCTGAATAAACCGAGAATTTCAGCCTCAACGGTAAAGTTTCGGGCTATATGAGCGTAAGCTCTACCAAGAAGATTGTAGAGTCTCTCCCACCCAGCCAGGACTTTGGCGGAGAAGGTATGGTTAGGAGAATTGGCCATTTTTGAAAGCAGAATATGAAAGAAAGGGGGAGAGAGGTGAGGCAGATGAGCGGAATGTGAAGATGGTAATCTGCTTTGAAGTAAATATTGATTTCATAGTGACGGTATCAACCAGTCAAGATTTCTCTTATCTACCATTCTCTATTGGCACCACCCTCGTTAGCTCGAATTTCAGTTAGGCAGCGACCTCGAGCCAAGCAAAATCCGACGTTTTTGCGGAAAAGCTGGATGAGACGCCACCACTTTGGAAAAGACTGAGTGGGAGACAAGGAAATTTTCGGCAGAAAGAGAGATACGACTCGTCCTTATCGGAGAACTCGCTCGCAAATCGACGGTGGAGATGACGACGGGAGCCCTACCACTATGAAAAGATGAGAAAAGACGAGCCAAGCAAGAGACACGCAGGAAAGATTGAGAAAGACAGAACTCTCGGGAGAAGCAATACAGATGCTAAGCCCACGCCAAATTTTAAAAGAGACATTCTCCTGATAATCTTCATACATACTTTGAAGAGAGTTTTAAAGCATACACGGTTTAGAGAGAGTGAAAATACAGAAAGATATAGCAAATCTTGAGGAACCATTCGTCAAATCGAAGATGTCTCAACCCAATACTCTCGAGAGCTATCATTACTTGCTGAATATGGGAAATGAAGAGTTCGAAGCCATGTTTGGGATCAAGCCCATGGAGCCTGGCCCTTCCGCCAACGACGTCCAAGATCTTAGTAAAGATAAGGACAACAACGGTAAGGGTCAAAAGAAGCATTACCGTCGCCATACTAAGGAGCAAGTACAAAGGCTTGAGGATTTCTTCAGAACATGCCCTATGCCAGACGGCAAACAGAAAATGGAACTGAGTCAAGAGCTAGGACTTGAACCTTCGCAAATCAAGTTTTGGTTTCAAAATAGGCGAACCCGGATGAAGACTCGTCATGAGCACAACAAAGCCGAGTTTCTAAGAGTTGAAAATGAAAACCTCCGAGCGGAAAACAAGATGTATAAAGAGGCTTTTGACTCCGCCACCTGCCCCAACTGCAACAGCCTCCTTCTCACCCTCGATGAAATGCATGATCTGAGGATCGAAAATGCACGTTTAAGAGGAGAATTAGACCAGTTTATAACAGAATCGAGTTCTATTGGAAGAGGGTACAAAATGACCAATGCTACTGGATCATCATCAATACCTCCCGAGGAAGAAGGGACAGATCACCACCAAGCGGACATTGACGATGATCTTTTCGCCATAATCAACCAGTTTGATATCGGTAAAGCATTGAAGCTGTGATGCACATGCTCAGCCAGTGACCACCAGACTTTCAACATGGCTGACGCGTACCTAGTCCGGAATGAAGCCAGCTGATTATGGAAAAGCCTGCAGATGGGGAAGAAAAATCAATCTTGAATAGATGAATATGCTTTATCTTGCATGGGATGTTGTCTTCTTTTATGAATGCCTAGAATTGGCGTGAAAGCAAGAAGTAATCATTTCCCTTTCCCCAATTAAATGCTCGAATCTACCACCACAAAACTCGTAGTGAATTTATTGCGAGTAAAAAGCCGCGCGAACTAGAAGGGTAAAGCAGTATCGTTTCAATTTACCCTCAATTGTTCCGATTCTAAATTAGATCCCTTTTGTTTACAGGAATTTGCAAATTGATCCGAGAATACAGTCGTACTCAAAAACGAAATTCCCTAGTTGGACAAAATTGGGGGCAAATCAATTCGCGGATATTATCACTGAATGACAGACTTCAAACAAGAAAAATGCGAAGGACGCGAGCAATCTCAAAGAAGGGTAATTTTGTATCGTTCCAATTTACCCAAGATCGTTTCGAATTCTGAATTACTTTCCTCTGTTTTAACAGGGATTGAAAATTATCTTGAAAAGAACTGCGGCGTGAAACTGCCTAGTACAAGACCGTGTCTCTTCAAGGATTAACACCTAAAGGCGAACCTCCACGAACGCCTACGGTCTTGTGGACCAGATGGCATGGGGAATAACAGTGGTCCGAGACGTCCCAAGTTCGATCCTCGAGGATGGAAATGTTATAAGTATTGTAAATAAATAAAACAACTTTTGCTCACATTTCTTTTTGCAGAAAGAAACAGGAATACTCGACGAGCAATACCAAGGTCAGTATTTTGTCACGATCTTAGCATAATGTTGAAGTGTCCAGCCAAAGCCAAGGGAAACTCAATCCAGCGAACCTGATAAGGGGATCGCGCGAGGCATTCAAAATGAAGGGTAAATCAGTATCGTATCCAATTCATCATTTCTAATATTGACTAATACGTCTTCCCCTCCATTTTTTGACAGGAAATGTCTAACTTGACATACCCACGGAGAAAATTCCGAGTAGTAAAATTGGTAAAGGAGTTGCACGAAGCACTCAAGGGTAACTTAGTATCGTGTCCAGTTCATCATTTCTGATACTGGCTAACATGTCTCCTTCCTTTTTACAGGAAATGTTAAACTAACATCTGATACGTCATAGAAAACAGCCCCAAGGGGCCAAGTTATGATCGCCCGATGCGATCCGTTTGATGAAATAGGGGAAATCAATGGCGAACCCTGGATCGAAAAGAGGCAAAACCAGAAACAAGCTGTTCCTTGACTCGGGGAATAGGCTCCCAACGTGTTTGATCCGCCCACGCAGCCAGGGGCAATTTTCATACTTGTACATTATATTGCCATATTTGCATGGTATTTACACATTCCATGATTTATGCATGACTATTCTGCATGTTCAATTTGTCAATTTTGACTGGGAGTATAAACCGTACACGATGCATTGAATGTACAGAATGGGGCATGATAGGACGATGAAAGGCAAGCCATTTCCACATATGTACTGTATTTAATCCATAGTGAGCTGAGCGGTAGACAGATTCCGCGTTCTCCAAGGCAATGGGTTTTCTCGCAAAAGGTATGATGGTCGAAGTGAAAGAGGCATTCATTCTCCATTCCAAATACTTCAGGCAACCATTGACAACCCATTTGAATGGTGATTCCATTTCATAACCCTGTCAAGAACCACCCCACACCGGGGCAAAACAGAAATAATTCTAACAATATCAGGAGATAAATGGCTAGAAATTCTCTTGCTTGGACTAACATCAATCTTCGAGTATTTCTTTGCATGATACTCGAATTTTAATTCAAGTGCTTTAGGATGACGAAGACCATTTAGTTTCTCTATCCTACACATTCATCCTTTGCATAGCCCAATTGAGCCTGCAAATTCATTTCTCAAGCCCATATTAGTGATCATTGCTCATTTCAAGGCAAAGATAACGCCTTCCCCCCAAGAGCAGAATTGAAAATGATTGGGCCAATAGAGAATTCTCGAATTAGCCCATTTCATATGCTAGACTTTCATATAATGTCTAGTATCATTTGTTGAAAATCATCTTGTTGCTAAAATTCAAAATCACAAGATTGTTAAACAGAAGAAAAAGAAGAACAAGTGTAGCCTAAAAAATGGGCCTGCTTCCAAACAAAAGGGAGTCGGGAGTAAAAAAAGCAAAGGCTACTCCAAAGAATCTCGGGCAGAAAGAGCAAAGTGCCTATCAAAAGCAAGGCCAATGCCCATATATCTGTAATGAACTTCTGACTTTGAACATACATTTTGAATTCCCGAAAAAGGATCTCCAAAGAAGTCAGTTTGCAAAGTGTAAAAGAACTACCACCCCTCAGCCAATGGTGGTATTCATTGAAGACAAATTCAGGAAGGTCAAAGATCGATGACAAGACTGCAATGATCACCAACACCAAGCCCTTCTCATATATTTTTCTGAGCCAAAACGAGCTTTTCGTTTCTCAGACCCAAATCCCGACCTACGTTACGACCCTTGAAAGTCTCTTCTGATTAGAGCACTTGAATTAATGTAAGAGTTGAATGAATTTAAGCATCGCTCGAAGAAGTTCGAGCAAGATTATTTCTCTCTCATTTTGTAGGGTTCTTGACTTGTAAACCCGGAGCAGATGATGAAGACTTTTTTAGTCAATGGCCTTGACTCGAAATGAGTCCCCTTTGATAAGCCTTTGACCCAGCCCACATTACGGTCCTAATCAAGACCTCTAGATCGGCTTGATCGTATCAATTGCGAGATTACTCAGACCCTCGTTGAATGCGATGATGGTAAGGTTGAGTGATTTATTTTCAAATCCTGCAATCAGGATAAACAGCCTTTCTCGAGAGTGAGAGAAAGTCCTTTCGTACTGAAGTCCCCATTCAGGTTACATTCGAGGTATTCATGACATGATAACCTCCCTAGACAGAATTGGAAATGCAAACTCGACAGAATAGTCACGCATGATCCACATTATGAGCATACACATACGGTTTTAATTATTGCAAATTCAACTGAATAGTTTTGCATGAGCCGATGGACTCATTGATAAAAATGCTTGCACATGTTACTTCTGACACTGTCTGATAGGTAGTGCATTCCTGATAGTCGAGTTACCCTTCGAGGTCTCGAAATTCGTCTAGAGGCTATTGAACAAACAAGCCCTGTTGGCTAATGCTCGCCAAGCATTTTCAGGTGAGTATATCTTCAACCTGAACCTTTCAATTCTAATGATTGTCTGGGTGCTCAAATCCATTGCAGCACATAAGGTCATTTAGTGAGCAAGCAGACATGATACAATCAATCTGTCTATGCCTCGATCATTAACTCAGAAGGTCCAAGTAAGTCTTCTGAGCCCTTGCGACTCATGATCAACATGCTCTCATGAAGTCTTCATCAGCTCACGATTGATATAATCTCGTGTTCTCAAGCTTTATCAAATCACGATTGACCAACTCTCGTGTTCATGATCTTCGCATCATCGGAGAACAGAAATTGGGTTTGAGTTTCTGCAGGATTCCTAGTCTCCTCGGATCCCAGAACAACACCCTTCAAGGTAAGTTAAATCGGGTTTGAGCGTCTGCAGGATTCCTGGTCTCCCCAGATCCCAGATTGACACCCGAAAATCATTTTCTCAATCAATACCTCTTCAGTCTACCCAAAAGGTGACATTTATGGTATACTGTCACTGGAGCCCTTCCATTGGAGACCCCAACACGGAATGGTCCATTTTCAAAAAGCCCTTTTTATAGGCACCTAAAGTCCTTCCTACAGGCACCCAAAGTCCTTCTTATAGGCATCAAAAGTCCTTCTTACAGGCAACCCAAAGTCCTTTCACAGGCATACGAAAGTCCTTCTTACAGGGACCTAAAGTCCTTCCTACAGGCACCAAGCCCTTCTTACAGGCACCAAAGTCCTTCTTACAGGCACCAAAGTCCTTCTTACAGGCACCCCAAAGTCCTTTCTACAGGCATTCCAAAGTCCTTCCTACAGGCACCTGAAGTCCTTCCTACAGGCACTAAGTCCTTTTTACAGGCACCAAGTCCTTTCTACAGGCACCAAAAAGTCCTTTCTACAGATACCCAAAAAATCCTTTTTATAGGCATACAAAGTCCTTTCTAAAGGCACCAAAGTCCTTCTTACAGGCACCTAAAGTCCTTCTTACAAGCACCCAAAGTCCTTTCTACAGGCATTTCCATGGGGTGACCTACCATACGGGTCAAATCTTAGTCAGTAGAGCCCTTTAATTAGGAATCTACCATGGGGTGACCTACCATACGGGTCCAAGTTCAACCACCCTAAGGTTTTCTTATAACGAATCCTTAGGTTCTCATTCCATTGTCAGTAGAGTATGCGCATCAGGCAACCGCCAAACAATTGGCAGCTAAGTGCCGGTAAACTCTCCTCTTTGTCTCTCCTTCACTGCATGTGAGCCTCCTCCAACCGGGTCTGAATCAGAACTTACACAGAAAGGTATTGGAGATTTGATGTCACGACTCTTTTTATTTCATTGTGTTGAGTCAATTAGGATTCAGGTGTCATCTCGTCTTTTGAAATGAACCTCTGCCGAGCTTCCTTTCAAAGAGGGGCAGCTGTTGACACCTGATTTTTAATCATCTTTTCTATTTTTTAAATTAATAGAAAATCCATAAAAATTCATAAAATTGAAAAATCAACTTTAGGGACCTTGGCTGAGCCTAGGAAACCAATTTTGACCAAAACATGATTTTCCATATTTTTCTTATTTTTTAGTATTATTTATTTATTTTCGAAAATTAATAGAAAATCCATAAAAATTCATAAAATTAAAAATTCAAATTTGGGGACCTTGACCAAGCTTATAGAACCAATTTTGATCAAAAAATACTTTTCCATATTTTTAAGTATTTTTCGGTATTTTTATTTTCAAAAATTAATAAAAATCCATAAAAATTCATAAAATTGAAAAATCAACTTTGGAGACCTTGGCCAAGCCTAGGGAGCCAATTTTGACCAAAATATGATTTTTCGTATTTTTTGCGTTTTTAATATTTTTCAGAAATTATGTAAATATTTGAAAAAAAATAATAATAGCATTTGAGGCCATAAAAAAATATGAATAAATTGTCAATATTTTTATTTTTATTTTTCTCTTCATTTTGGCCAAAGAAAATCTGAAAATTGGTCTGGGATCGAGAATTACTTTGTTAATTTCATTTTTTAGGTTAATTAAAAATAAGTTTAGTAAATTCATTTTAGTTCTGTAATTTTTAATTTTTGCATTTCTGGAGTCGTGACGTTGTCCTCTAATAGCCTAAATTTTCATTTTTGGTCCAAATTGTACCCGGAATGATTACTATACCGTAAGGTCGTTGAGTTGAGTTCGCTTGTTTTCTTCATAAACAAATTTCCTCCAAGTGATAATTGACTCGCTGGCCTCGACCTTCACTGATGGCAACTCCACGTACGAGTCGCACCCGTGGCACACACACAATTCAAGTGAGCAGCGTCGAATTTAATTATCAAAATAGACTGAGCTCACGCCGAAAAAATATCTCTCTCGGTCGACTGAAAATGCTAATCTTCGTGAAGACCCTAGCCGAACTCGACCTAACCCATCACCCACGAGTGGTAGAGCTTTACCATGTCATGGCCGACCAAGAGTTGCTTTGACATTGAATATGCTAAAAGAAGAGGGCAACTGAAAGAATGGATAGAATAATTAAATCAATGAACAGTTATTTCTGGTTTTGTGCTCATCCAAGTGCAGGGGGCCTCTCGGGGAAAGGTGGTCAAATGAGAACGGAAGACAGCATGATTGAATAAGAGAAAGTGAGAAACTAGCTAAAAGGAGAGACGACCAAAAGTAATGGGCAGCTTTGGGTGGAATAAAAAATGGGGAGTTTCCAACTTGTTGACTCAAGCACTACGCGATATAATAATTGAAGATGTCGGATCTCAAAAGGATCATGATCCAGCGAAAAGGGGGGGCACGTCCACTGAAAAAAAGAAAGGAGGGATTCCTCTCCGAGTTTTTTTTTAAAAAAAATGGAGTATAGGTTGCGGATTCTTCATCTTGAAACGCCGCAAGAAATGGCAAAAACAGGGTCACTCGAGTTTATCAGTGCCAATTACGCGGTCCCTCTGGTTCAATCACCATTACATGGACTTGTATACTCGTCTTACGCCAAAACCGCAGCCCTCAGTTGCTCAGTTTAAGGGTGAAGTTCGAGGCTAGATCGCTGCCTCTCGCTCAACTTCGGCCATCAAGATCCGTCACGAAAGGACTCCCATTGCCAAAAGGGGGAGAAAATGGAGTCTCGGCTTATTGATATTGGGATGAGGATCCCGTTTGCTATTGCGTGAGTGTCCAGGAAGTATGTTGAGTTCTCATTGAACCCTTTTGAGCTTGCCGAGTTCAAGATTCAATCTCCCATAGGGAAAGTTCTGAAGTCTTTGATTCAGTAAGTGTTAAAGCACCTATTGAGAGTGAGCATGAAGAAACCTTCAATCTTGGCGTCTTAGATCAGCCATCTGCAAATATTTCCATAGAAGACATTGACAATGTGGCTAATGGTGATGGTCAAACTTCTAAATTTGTTTCTTTCACAAAGAATGGCTTTGCACGTGAATCTGTCGTGAACCTGTTAAAGCTAGTTAAAGTGGCCATGAGACTATGATCAGGAAGCCTTGAGGTAGAAATTCTCGAGAGGGCATGTAATATACTGGGTCTGATCGAAGTGGTTAAACGAGAAGTGTCTACTCAGTTCCAGAATGAAAAGGTTTTCGAGAAAGAAGAAGTTCTAGAACTGATGGACAATGCTTTCTCTGAAGGGCTTGTTCCTGTCTCAACTGATACCCAAGATAAGGTTCCAATACCCGATGGTCTAGTTCTCAAGGATAATCTTGTTGACTCAGAAAAGATCATGGGTGAGGTTAAATTATCTTCATCGGGCTCTTTTTCTCTTGAAAGTCCTCATTGTGGTGAGAGAAAAATGAGTCCACAAGGAGAGTGGGTGGTGGCATGATAATGTTGCCTCACCAGCCGCGCGTTGAACCTGTGCCCTTGCTACGCCGTTGCCGAAGCCCTCCTCTGATCAGCCGTCCCTCATCTGGACTCAACGACATCACCCAACTTGAAGGACAAGAAGACTTGGTCGAACACCTCAAGAGTGCAACAGTCCGCATGCGAACGGGGGTCAAAGGTTTCATAAGAGTTCATCACAGAAAGTTTTTCTTGCCCGAGCCTCACCAAGACAGCCCAGGCAAATCCAAGCTTCTTTTTCAAGCATAACTGGGTTGCTGTCCAAAGATGCTTTCACTGCTGTTCATCCTTTAAAGTCGCAGCTATTCAAAGTCAAAATACCTGCTATTCGGTGCTTCCAGTTCCTGCTGCTTAGAGATGGAATTCAAGGCTGTCTTAGAGTTGTTTGGCCATCATTTAGCTGCTGTTTGCACCTGAAACAGATGATCACAAGTACTCCCCTGATGCTTCAATGACAACTTTGGTGGTTCAGCGAGTTTCAAGCATTCTAGTGGACTAACAAAGAAGAATCCAAAAAAAAAAAGAAGAATCACCAATGCAGAAACTGAGTTTCATATGCGTGCGGGAATCAATGGGGGACTGTTTGGCTCACTTCACGGGACAAGTTGAGAGACAATTGGTGATTCATAGTTTTAGACAAGACAATTGGGTACTCACATGAAAATAGAAAAAGAAATGAATTGAGGAGATAGAGAGAGAGATAGAGGAAGAGGCCCATCGGAGAGCTATTGTCAGCAAAAAAAAAGGGGGGGAAGGGCACTAGCCAACGGAACACCATGACAAAAGAGTGGCACGACAAGGATGGCTTCTGGTGGAGGACAACACGCCAAGAGACTACCAAGGAAAAAGGGTCCTCTGAAGTGGACCTTGGGATTTTTCTTTCTCCGCGGGAACCATCACCGAATGGAGGGGAGGGGCCAAAAGCTTATGAGCGGTTGAAAGTGGATCATCCACTTAAAAAAAAATGAAGCAGACATCTAGAAAAAGAGGGAGAGGTAGTGCAAAGACACGAGATAGTGGCCAACCTGTACTAGTGGAGGAATAAAAGAAATAACAACTGGGGGAATAAACAAGGTAGAAGAAAAGAGGGTGAACTCAATGAAGGGGGGATCCTAAGTGAGCATAAGATCCCCGACCTCCTCAACCTCAAGGACTGGCAGAAGTTTGTCTTCAGCACCAAGGTTGAGACGAGGACTTCCGGCCACTGCCTCACCATCACTTCGGTCACTCATCAAGCAATCAACACCACCCGAAGCTTCATCAACGCGTCGAGAAGATGATGTCCCTGGCGTTTTTGGTTCCTGTCGCGGGTATCACACGCTCCTTCGCCGCTCATGCGTTTGATGCTGCGTGACGCGGCGCTGCGTCTCCGGACCATTGGATTCTGCATCCCGACGCTCGTGATCGAGACCAAGTACTCCGAGCTGGTGAATCTTTGGGACGCGATAATGTTCCATCGATGACTGCTCGATTTTCATCGTCGCTTAGAGTTACGTCAGCAACGTGCGGGTCCACTTCAGCTGGACGTTCACCGTGAGCTCCCGGAGTGATTACACTTCCATGATGCTGGTCAACGACGCTGAGATCAACCAGGAGCTGACAATGGAGAAAGAGCTCTCGGTCAACATTTCTCATAGCGGATAGCGAAGAGGCCAGACGATGTATTCCATCCCTCTTCCTTTAACTTAGTTTGGAAGTCATCCTTGTAGGCGTTTATTGCAGGATATGGGAAGAACACCAGCGAGAACCTGACATGAAGTAAGAACTTACCTTGCTCTTCCTGTTCTGTGCGTGCGTATCAATCGGTTCGTAAAAAAGGGCTAGCAAGGAGGGAGATTCAATCCGCTCAAACTCGCGCCTCCCCATAATCCGGTGTTGAATCCGTGGCTAGAGGTTGATCAACTGTTTTCTCGACCCATGTATTGCCGTTAGCACGTAGCTGCCTTCCACTGGACCCAATCCGAGACTACATGCGATGGCTACTTCATCTCCTGCGGGCAGCAAATCTGCACAAGCCTCCTCATCGTTGGTAATCATTAATTGTTTTTGTTGCTTGAAAGTTGAAATACAATCATTTTAAATGCCTTTGTTAGATCAATCTATTAGGCCTTAAGTTCTACAAAGCTTGAGATCGTAGAATATGCTGTCCATGTTATTATTACTGGTAACTGTCCTCGTGCATATTACAGTTCCAGTAATTTGGGGATAAAATAAATAGTCTAGGAAAGTGGAGATATGGTCGTGCAAGGGCTCTCATTTTACACATGCATGCGCATATAAGCTGTGAAAAAGAAGTCTACTTGTTTAGGGATGTGAAGTTCCAATTTAACTGATAGGTAAGCTATGGTGCAAAATATGAGGGATCCAATTTTTGCTATTAGGAGAATCATCACCTTTGTCACATCGTCATACATTTGATGTCACATATATCAAGTCATGTAGTTTAATTGGATTATGTTGTGTGTCGTATATGTTAGACTTTACATTCTTCTTGCATCAAAATTGGACGTGTTCCCATAGTCATCTTGCATGCCATATAATCTATCTGAACATATTGTAGACATGTTTGCATTCGTATAGTTAGGCTTTGTGTTTCGAATGTGGCCTCCAAATAAAATAATAATAATAAAAAACTAAAAAAATAATAATAAATAAAAAAAAGAGAAATAATAATAATAATAATAATAATAAATAATAACTCCATGAAATTCAGAAAAATTCAGAAAAATCTCAAAAATTAGAAAACGGACCATTTTGACTGGCCAATCCTGTTTTTGGTGAATTTCCTTCCTGGCTTTTTCAAAATGACGATTTTGCCCCTTATGGGCAAATCGTCTCCAAAAATTCTGAAAAATTCATAAAAATATCAGAAATTAGGAAACAGGTCATTTCGACTGACCAATCCCATTTTTGGTAAATTTCCATCCTGATCTTTCCAAAATGACAGTTTTATCCCTCATGGGTAAATTGTCTCCAGAAAATTAGACAAATAATTCAGAAAAAATTCTCGAAAATTGTGGGAAATAAGAAATGACCACATTCAACTGGTTTGACTTGTTCTCACTTTCCGATCCCTGAAGAATGAGCATTTTACCCTTCTAGTCAGTTTGACCCAAATCTTTCTAAATCAGCTCAAATGAATTTTCATGAAATTGGTACCGAAAGGGCGTTAGAGTAATCTAACGAAACCAAGTCCCCGAACTCATTTTCTCTGGTTAGCAGAAATAAATTAGTTCTCCCACTAATTTATTTAGGTTTCTAATCGACCTACCAAGAACGATTAGTGGCGACTCCAAAATTAAAAATCATTTAAACAAAAACCAAAATTGCGATTCGGTAGGGCTTGGGAGGGTCCGTGTTAAGTTAGTTAATCTAATTAACCTGATAATCCATTCACCTGAAAACTTATTATTTTTAGGGTCGCGACAAGACATCCTTGACTGGTTATCGGTTCCTCAAGGTTTGCTGCTCTTCTTCACTTTCTCCGAGTTTTTCTGAGCGATTGTGTATACTTCGAGGTCTTTTCTTTTGGGGTTCAAATGAAGACTACCAGGAAGGCGCGTCTTTTAAAATTTGGGCGTGGGCTCGGAAATTACATTGTTTCCCCCAATATTCCTGTCCTTCTCAACTTTTTCACCGTATTTCCTGCTCTTTCGGCTTGTCTTCTTTCATCTTTTCATAATGGTATGACCTCTGTCACTATTTCCTTCGCTTATATGAAGCGTCGATCTTGCAGGTGATCTCTCTTCTTTTCATGACTAGAGACAAATCTCTCTCCTTTATTCCTTGTCTCCCATTCAGCGCGCCTTTTCTTCTTTCTTTTTTCAAAGTGGTGTCATTCCATCAAACTTTTTGCGGATATGTCGGATTTGCATGTCTCGAGATGGCAGGCCAACGGAGATTCGAGCCGATGGAGATGACACCTAAAGGGGGCGGCGAGTAGGAAAATCTGACCTGATAGAGATCGCCCCCCTGAAATCAATATTTAACTCGATTTAGACTATCACCTTCGCATTCCAGTCATCTGCTTCATTTCTCCTCTTCCCTTTCGTATTCTGGTCGTCTGCCTTGATTTCCTCCTTGATAATGGCCAATCTTCCTGCCCACATCTTCCCAACCGATATTATATTCAAATGGGAGAGGTTTTATCATCTTCTTGGCCGAGGCTATATCTACATAGCCCATCATTCGAGTGTCGAAGCTGAGATCCTCGGCCTGTTCAGGGAACTAAATGCTTCTTCAGTCGAAGGCACTAATTTAGAGAGGGAATACAGGGCACTCCCACACGTCTTCATTAATTTTCTAGAGGCCTGCCGAAACACCCAGGAGACAGTCACCTTAGCCCGCTGTTGACACCTGATTTTTATTTTCCTTTTTCTCTTTTGAAATTAATAAAAACAAATCCATAAAAAATTCATAAAATTAAAAAATCAACTTTTGGGACCTTGGCCAAACATAGGGAACCAATTTTGACCAAAAAATGATTCTCCATATTTTTAGTATTTTTCGGTATTTTTATTTTCGAAAATTAATAGAAAATCCATAAAAATTCATAAAATTGAAAAATTAACTTTGGAAGCCTTGGTCAAGCCTAAGGAACCAATTTTGAATAAAAATAACTTTTCATTTTTTTTTCATTTTTTAATATTTTTCAGAAATTAAGAAAATAATTAATAAATAATAATATTTGAGGCCACAAAAATATAAAAAAAGGGGAGTCAGTATTTTTCTTTTAATTTTCTCTTCATTTTGGATAAATAAAATCTGCAAAAAAAAACTAATCTGAAATAGGGAATTACTTTGTTAATCTCATTTTTAGATTAATTAAAAAAAGAAGAAAAAGAAAAGAAAAAGAAAAGAAATTATAATAGAAAATTTATTTTGGCACTGTAATTTTTAATTTTACATTTCTAGAGTCGTGACGTTGTCCTTCAATAGTCCAAATTTTTCAATAGCCTGTTGGTATATTTTTTATTGTTGCGTTCGGTTTTCGAATTCGATTTATCCCTTGGCGATCTCTCTCTCTCTCTACTCAAGGCTCGAATCTCTCTAACTGATGATTCTCCGCAGTTACAAATGGAGTCTAGAACCATTAACAATTCATCGAGATCGAGCTCTTTGACGATTGGCGAGCGGATCTTTGTAGCTCTCATGACTTTTGTGTCGATACTCAAAATTCTCGCTTTCGCCGTTGGCCGCTATTGCAAGAAACATCGCCGCTACTAGTTCGCCGATGTCAATCGCCTTGCCAAGATTTTGGCTAATTTTAAGAGGCCATGCACGGCCACAATTGGGAGACTCGGTCAAAAAGAAAAAGATGAGAATGATGAAGTAAAGGAAAGTAAAGGGGCGCATGCAATTGTTTAACATATTACAAGTGAGAGGCTTCACATTTTAATAAGCGGCAACATAACAAATTCAGGGACAGAGAGCTGTTCTCTTTCGGTGATGAAGTTGGCAGACAAAGTAAAAAGAGAGGTCATCATTTGACGAAAGAAAGAAAAGCAAGGGAAGGGAGACAAAAAGAGGCTCGGTCAAAAGAGTAATAGAAGAGGTTGATAATGGGAAAAGAAAAGGTGAGCAGAAGGAGTAGTGGGAGGACAAAAAGGTCATGCGCCAAGAGGAAACCAAAAGGAGAAAGATGGGAGTTGAGCTGGAAAGGTAAAAGGTCCTAGCGAGACGAGCAGGTGGGGAATATAGAGGTGCAACGAACTTTCTCACTGAGTGATCTAACAGGAATTGAAGAATGAGTCGGAGAAGTTGTTCTTTTAGGAAACCCAATACAGAATTTTGTCGCTTCCGAAGTCACCCGTGGCTGAAGATATTAGACAATTCAGTTTAACAGAACATTTCAACCAAATCTAGGGAAGATGAGGACTCCACGTGTGTCGTCTACCTGAGGATCAAAGCAATCTCTTTCAAGAGTATGGTGGATAATGGAGACAATCTGAGTAGGCTTTCGGTGACTAAAGAAAAAAAGGGGGGACGTGGCTACGGTCAAAAAGAGAAGCAGACAGGCGTTAGTGGGGGAATGGTTCTGGTTCTTCCGAAAAAAAAAATAGGGGGGGATTGTCCCATGCATTTTCATGCAGACGGCGCCATCACTTCACATGAGCCCGCTACTACCGAATGGATATGGAGGTCACTCCAACTAGCGAGATGAGGGGGGACTCGAAAATCTCCTGAATGGTTTTCTTCATCTAGGGGGAGAGGATAGCCTTCCCGGAGATTGGGGGTCACAGGCATGGACTGGCTCCCGCGACAATGGCAGCGTCACCTCACAGAACGCGGATTTTTTGAGCTGGTCCCCGACCTCCCCGTCCTAAACGAGCATGAACGGGCAGTACCATTTCCCACCACCACTGAGTTCAACTTCTTCCGGTCGATCGAGAAGTCGATTCTCGGGAGCTTTGACCTCTTCAGATAACTGACTCCCGACGTATCGCCCTCCAAGAAGAAGTTCTTGGGCATGTTGCCATGGACTGTCCCAGCCACGTCCTCATTCTTCTTGCTTAGGTGAGCTCCGTCAGGGAACAAACATGATGGCCGCGAAGTTGCAAACTTTCGCAGGTTCGACTCCACCGACGATTTATGCTCCTTCCTCGAACTCGGGTGATGGTCTCAACTTAGAATTGCTCATTGCAAAGGAACAAGAAGAGAGGAGGTTTTTCGTTTGAAGAACCTTCAGACTCTCATACTTGATCATAACAAGAGATCTGCCAACGTCCACAAAAACTTGATTGAAAATGTTCGCTTAGATTTGGAAGACAGAGACCCTTCAGATTTGGTGAGGTGGTCCGTAGGTTGAGAAGGCCCAATTAGCTCTCTGTTCATTCACACTTGAGAAGAATGCCTATTATGTCCCTCGTGATGGCCCGATGCAACTGGCTGGCCTTTCGTCGCGATTGACTCGTCGTGGAGAGAGGCGGAGATCCGGAGGGAGGATTCGATGGCTCCGAGCTGATCTCTCAGCTTCCAAAAAGTTGCCATGCACGCAGATGATGGTCGTGTGCTCTCGGTGTCCAGAAATGGCAGGTGATCATATCACGCGTGTTTTTGCTTGATCTTCATTGCATTGCGCCCCTAGACGAGCCCTAAGTCACACCTCACTCCTTCTTTGGATTAAAACCCATTGAGTTTCCATGGCTAAAGTTCGTGAGCTTTCGGTCTGGTCATGAGCTCTCGTTCTTGCAGTCCACGAGTCAATCAAAAACTCAGTTGGACTTTTGATTATAGTGGATGCTGTTGTGAGTAGAAGAGTTCAATGAGATGTCAGTTGTCCTTTGGTAATTTGGTGTTATCAAGTAGAATTTACGTACACTTCTTCTGTAAGGGCTTGCATTCACTTTCATGGCCTTCTCTTCTTGCTTGTCCCACTCACTCTACTCGTCTAGCTCTCGCCCATTTGTCCAAAACATAACTCAGAAGCGCAAACCAATCCAGATCCTTTCCTCATCACTGGAATGAGGATGTCATCGCATGGCATTTTCCATATTTTCGCTCCTTGGAGATTGAGGTCACCAGGTCTCGAATCGTTGCTGCGATTCCTAGGACTTTCTTTTGTGCTTGGTATACTTTTTAAAAAGCATCAGCTGGCAGACAATATCCTAGGTATTACATCTTGCATTCAGTTCAAAACCGTGGCTATGGGAGTGCATCTATAGAGGTTACGATAGAAATGGTATCTAGAAATACGATCAGACCCAACTGTGCTCCAGACATCGCACACGTGGGGTCTGGGTGATATCTTGGAAGTTTTCAAGAACTTCTCATGGAAAATAGCGATGGTATTGAAGACCCTTGGACGAAGTTACCTTTCGGTGAGATTACTCGGTTCATCTAGAGAGTTTAATGCTGCAGTTCATATAAAGGCGAGACAATTGTGGAAAGATGGCAGGTGGATTGTGATCAAACAGATGAAAAATGGAGCACACAAATTTCCTTGAAACCTGGAGGTCCCTTCCCGATTCTAACGAAACCGTGAAGGATTTTCTGGCACTGGGGAGAGCAATGGGGATGAAGTTCTCGGTAGACCAAAAAAAAATAAGCTTTCTGGAGTTTGGGGGGTTGAGAGAAGACTGGCTCTCTCGGTAGGTGAAAGGGGATCTCTTTCCCGAGGATTGATGGAAGATCATCCATGCAAAAACGTGTTCTCGGAGGATATGCCTTGAAGAAAAGTTCTAACTAAGTTGCAATCTGGCGATGATGTTACGAACCGCAGTATTTCTACGATGGAATGTGGTTACTTAGTGGGAAGAAACTTATGACATCTCTTCGCGATGGTAATGAATCTCTTCTACGTAAGATCCAGTTTGGATGGCTTATTGAGAGCCTTCGCTTCTGTCAAGGAGAATTGGAAGCTTCGTCAGATCTGAACGACATTATCCTAGAAGATGCGGCGAAGTCGTATCAATTTACAGCTTGAAAGTCTTGGCACCTTATACTGCTCCTCTTGCGGCAGTTAGAACTACGTTGTATGTCTTGTCATTCTCTCTTGGTGCTGGGCCGGTTTCCGCACTGTTTCTACCAAAGACATTTGCCTCCAGCAGAACGCCTCCTACATGCATCGCGCTATGGGCTCGAACGACCTCGGGGACGCTCTCAAGTACTCGGTGTATATGCTCTCCGAGCTCCGCACCTCGAAATCGTCCCCTCACAAGTACTACGAGCTTTATATGAAAGCTTTCGATGAGTTGAGAAAGCTGGAGATATTCTTCAAGGAAGAGGTTGAAGCAGGGGGGCCATGAAGCAACTCCTGGAACCATTCACCAACGGGAGATCTACGGAAGAAAGTGCGAATCCGCTATGGAGGCTGGGAATTCCATATGTGTTAATGGGTACCAGATTTGGATTTTTATTTTTGGATACCATCTCGAGGCTCGATACTCTTTGAGGACTTGGTGTCGACCACAGAACCAAAAACCGAAGACGCAAGCCGGAACAATGATCGGGGTCCTCCTCGTCCTTGTTAGTTTTTGCGGAATGGTATTTAGTTTTGTAAGTGAATGAGCACAATGGAAACGAAAACTTTTATTAGTTTTTGTGAGTGATACAAAGGAAGAGGAGAGCTTTTGGTTGTTGGTTTTTCTCTACACTTTCTAGCACTTCATGGCCTATTTATAGCCATCTTCCACCGTCATACAGGAAAATTCTAGAGTATCCTAGATAGACACTATTCTAGAGTTTTCTACAAAATCTAGAGCATATTGTTTCTAGATTTTTCTACACATTATCCTTCTAGACATATCCTAGGAATTCTCTAGAAGTACCATAAATATTCTTAACTTTCTAGACTATTCTATAAAAATTTATCCTAGAATATTCTAGAAATTGGATCAACTTTCTAACACTCCTCCTTGATCCAATTTCGTGATACTCCAAGCATGCTCCGTAGTGCCTCGAACTTTGTTGGCGGCAGTGCTTTGGTGAATATATCCGCAACTTGATCTTCAGTCTTGCAATATTGGAGCTTGATCTCTCCATTGCTTTGCGCTTCGCGAATAAAGTGATATTTGATGTCGATATGTTTCGTTCTTCCATGAAAGATGGGATTCTTGGATATAGCTATTGCCGATTTGTTGTCGCAAAATATTGGAGTTGATTCCATTTGTTTTTCTCCAAGGTCTTCTAGAATTCTTCGAAGCCATATTGCTTGACAGGTAGTTATAGCAGCCGCGACGTATTCAGCCTCCGCAGTAGATTGTGCCACCGAGTCTTGTTTTTTGGATGCCCATGAGAATATTCCAGAACCCAATGTGAATGCATAGCTAGTAGTACTCCTCCTATCATCAGTAGAACCTGCCCAATCGCTGTCGGTGTAGCCGATGAGCTTAGCCGTTGCACTGGGCTGATACCAAATGCCATAATCTGTAGTTCCTCTTAAGTATCGTAGAATTCTTTTGGCAGCTCCAAAATGAATTTGACTCGGACTCTGCATGAACCGTGATAGTAGACTTGTCGCGTACATGATGTCTGGTCTTGTGGTAGTGAGATATAGCAGACTGCCAATCAGACTTCTGTAGAGGAAGGCGTCGGTTTTTTTTGCTCCATCTTCCTTTAGTAGTTTCTCATTTGTCACGAGTGGTGTTGTAACTGCTTTACAATAATCCATCTTGAATTTCTTCAGGAGGTTCTCGGCATATTTCTTTTGTGAAATGAAAATTCCTTTATTTTGGATGATTTCGATGCCGAGGAAGTAGTGCATCAAGCCCAAGTCTGTCATCTCGAATGTCTTCATCATTTCTTCTTTAAAAACTCGAATCATCTTCTCATTGTTCCCTGTATATATAAGATCATCCACGTATAGAGAGACAATGAGAGTGTCAGACTTACCTTGGGTCTTGATGTAGAGCGTTGGCTCACTCACGCTTTTCCTGAATCCTTGCTTGGTGAAGTATTCATCAATTCTGCTATACCATGCTCGTGGTGCCTGCTTTAATCCGTAGAGAGCCTTCTTAAGTTTTAGGACTTTTTCTTCTTGTCCTTTGGCTATAAAGCCTTGTGGTTGCTCCACATATATTTCTTCTTGAAGATATCCATTTAGGAATGCTGACTTCACGTCTAGTTGATGGATCTTCCATTCTTTTTGTGCTGCTAGGGCTGGTTGTTGCAAGTATCCTTTTGCCACGAGCCTTGCTTTATGCTTCTGGATTGATCCATCTGCGTTGAGCTTCGTCTTGTAGACCCATTTGACGCCAATGATCTCTTTGTCCTTAGGGCAATTGACAAGCTCCCAAGTTTCATTTTTCTCAATCATCTTGATTTCTTCCTCCATGGCTTTTATCCAAACTTCCTCTTTGGATGCTTCTTCATAGTTTTCTGGTTCTAAAGCAGCAAAGTTGCATGTGTCATAAATTCTTCTAAGGGATTTTACTCTCATTACTGGAGATTCTGGAGTAGATTCTTCTTCTGTTGCTCTCGGAGAAGATGGTGGCGTTACATCGTGAGTGGTGGAGTCTGATGCTTCACCTTCTTCTTGTGTTGTTGACTCCTCACGAGCAGGTGGTGTGTCAGGCAAGATGACATACTTCTTCTCGATCTTCTCATTCTCCCAGTTCCAGGTGGCATACTCATCAAACTCAACGTCTCGACTAATCACGAGCTTCTTAGTTCTTAGGTTGTAGATACGATAACCTTTTGATTGATCACTGTAGCCAAGGAAGATTCCCTTTTCTGTCTTCTCATCGAGCTTGCTTCTCTTTTGAGATGGAATGTGAATGTAGCATATGCAACCAAACACTTTGAGATGTTTCGCCGAAGGCTTCCGTCCACTCCATGCTTCGACTGGAGTTTTATTTTGGACAGCTCTAGTTGGACACCTGTTTAAGATGTATACAGCCGTGTATATTGCTTCTGCCCAGAACGAATTGGGAAGGCTTTTGTCCTTTAGCATGGACCTTGCCATCTCCATGACAGTTCTATTTTTCCTTTCTGCTACCCCATTTTGCTCTGGAGCATAGCCAACAGTTAGTTGATGGTGAACTCCTTTTTCTTCACAGAATTTGTTGAACTCCCTTGAGTTATATTCTGTGCCTCTGTCACTCCTCAGGACTTTGATTTTGTGGCCACTTTGATTTTCGACGTGGTTCTTGAATTTCCTGAAAATAGAGAAAACCTCCGATCTTTCTCGAAGAAAGTAGACCCACGTCATTCTTGTGTAGTCATCAATGAATAGAATGAAATATCTATTCTGACTGGCTGTAGGAGTCCTCATTGGACCACAAACATCCGTATGGACTAGTTCTAAAGGCTTGTTAGCTCTCCATGCACCTCCAGATGAGAAGGACTGCCGTTGTTGTTTTCCAAGGAGGCAGCCTTCACAGACATCTGAAATTTCCGAAATTGCTGGAAAATCTCTCATCATATTTTTTTGATGGAGAATTTTCAGTCCAGCAAAATTAAAGTGGCCAAATCTTCGATGCCAGAGCCATGACTCATCAAGTTGAGCTTTCATGGCCATATCTCTGACATAATTCTATCGAATAGGAAAATTCCTATTTTCCATTTTAACAGAGGCAATAATATTTTTATATTTGTCGTAGATAATGCAGTCATCTCCATTAAAGTATAGAGAATACCCACATTGTATCATTTGGCCCACGCTAAGTAGATTTTGTGCAAGACTTGGCACTAGATATACGTCATGAATGTATTTTGGGCCTTTATCTGTTTCAACGGCGATAGTTCCTTTCCCTTTCGCGTCAACTATTGCGCCGTTGCCCAATTTAATTTGATTTTTCATCGATGTATCAATATCGATGAATATAGATTCGTCCCTTGTCATATGATTGCTACATCCACTATCAATATACCATGTGTCACTTTTCTTATCATTTGCCGCTTGACCTGCATAAAATGTATTATCTTGTCTTTCCTTTTCTTCAGCATAGTTGGCTCGAGAATTTATTTTCGAGCAACAATCTCTTTCTATGTGGCCATATCTTTTACAAAAGCGGCATTGTGGTTTATTTCTAAACCAGCAATCTTTTTCCAAATAATTATTTTTCTTGCAAATGCCACAAGGTGGGTATTTCTCCTTTTGAGTAGTTTCTCCTCCTCTTTTATTTTTCCATGAGCTCCTTCCACCAGTTTTAGATTGATGAGACCGTATGTTTATTTTAGACTGGAAGGCACTTTCAACTGAATCCTCATCTTGTGCCATTAGTCTTTTCTCATGCGCTTCTAGAGAGCCAATCAATTCACTTATTGTCAGGGTCGTTAAATCCTTAGTTGCTTCTATCGTTGTAACAATAGGATTGTATTTTCTTGTGAGGGAGACTAATATTTTCTTTACGACCCTTTGATCAGTGATTCCATCTCCATAGGCTCTCATTTGATTAACTAGTTCCTTTAGTTTTCCACAGTATTCTTGAACGGTCTCATTTACTTTCATTTTAGCATTCTCAAAATCTCTTCTTAGAGTTTGAAGCCGAATAGTGCGTACCTTATCTGATCCTTGAAATTCTTCTCGCAGTGTTTCCCAAGCTTTCTTCGCCGTATTTGCTCCAATTATTCTCGGAAAAACGGTTTCCGAGAGCGCTTGCTGAATAACGCATAATGCCCTTGCATCCTTTTGTAGTTGATCTTTCGGAACAGAGGCACCTTCTCGCGGAGTCTCATAACCTTTCTCCACGATATCCCATAAGTCTTGGGCCATCAAGAATGTAGTCATTTTGATGCACCAATAGTCGTAGTTATTCCCATCGAAAATGGGAATGGGAAATGAGGATGAGGAAACATTAGCCATGGGTGTGGTGTTTTTAGGAGAGGGTGGCTAGGACAAACGCCCAAAACCAACCGAACGAGGCTCTGATACCACTGTTAGTTTTTGCGGAAGGGTATTTAGTTTTGTAAGTGAATGAGCACAATGGAAACGAAAACTTTTATTAGTTTTTGTGAGTGATACAAAGGAAGAGGAGAGCTTTTGGTTGTTGGTTTTTCTCTACACTTTCTAGCACTTCATGGCCTATTTATAGCCATCTTCCACCGTCATACAGGAAAATTCTAGAGTATCCTAGATAGACACTATTCTAGAGTTTTTTACAAAATCTAAAGCATATTGTTTCTAGATTTTTCTACACATTATCCTTCTAGACATATCCTAGGAATTCTCTAGAAGTACCATAAATATTCTTAACTTTCTAGACTATTCTACAAAAATTTATCCTAGAATATTCTAGAAATTGGATCAACTTTCTAACAGTCCTCTTCTTTCGACCTTGATTCAATGCCAACCCGCTGCCTTATTGCGAAGCCACCATGCTCGACGGTGAATCAGACGACATGCTTTGTTGGCTAATGAGGAGAGACCAACGTCTAGGGTGAAGAGCAGAAAAACTGGGGATATTTTCGAATGAAATATTTATACAAGATTTGGTCAGCAATGGGTGCACGTGTATTCTCGGGTGAGAGGAAGAATCTAAACCTCTGGAGGATTTTGCTCCTTTTCCTCTGGTTTGACCGAATAATTTCACCTGCCGAAGCCTGCGTTCTTCGTCGACTCGCTAGACTTGTCACACCAGCGACGGCAGCAGCGATAGATCCTCTGTCCGCATGTTCGTTACGACTAAGCTCGAGAAGGCGGACCCGGCTGTGACTCAGAACATGAAGATCAAGGCCGAGAGCAACTGTGGCTCTAAACCTTGTCAAGTATCCAAAGCTGGAATTTATATGCCACTTCCAAGGTTAACGAGTTTGAACGAGGGCAATCATCCTTCGTGGTTCTCGGCTGAGGATAGGAAGCTATCGGCCAAAGCGGACAACAGGAGGATCTTGCCAAATGCGGTGGTGGCCAAGACTGCGAAGACAAGCGAGGGCACTTGGAAAGAAGGAATGACACGGCGGCAGAACCTAGATGGAGTTCATCCAGGTAAGTTATTCGATCTTCGTTATCACTTATCACGTATTTGGATCGAGGAGACTAAAATGAAAACGTGGGAAATTTGCTGTTGGGTTCACAGTGGAGGGTCTCAACGAAGCTCCTTGTAAGTGTTCGCTGAATAAGGCCATGCAAGTGAAAATACATGGGAAGAAACAGACGTTTAAGAAAGAAATACTAAAAAAAAAAGAGGTCAAAGGGAGGAACATGAAAAATGTAGGCTGAGTAAACTTCTGGCTCCTCTCGAGAATTAGGCTTAATGGTGTGTTTGGATCATTGGATAGCTTCTCTAGATGGAAAGGAAAGAAAGGAGTATTGGGCTTGTTTGTTGAAGACGTTTGGACTTAAGTTAAAAAAAAAAAGGAAATAACATATTGGGCTCAGAATAGAAAGAGAGGTTAGTAAGGCTAGGTTAAATAGTTTCGGACAGCCCCTTTAATTGGCTTTGACCCGGTTCATTAATCGAGCCCAGTTTGTGTGGAGCCCAGGTCGTGTAGGTCTAGGTCCAATTAAACCCATTCTGTGAAGAGTTGATCCAACCCGGATTTCTTTTAATAACAATAAAATCTTAAAAGATGGAAAATTTCATAAAAAAAAAAATCAATCAAAATAAATTCGGAAAATGCCCTAAAAAATAGGAAAATTTATAGATAGCCTTAGAAAATACATAAAAAAAAAGTTAATAATAAAAAAAATAAAATAAAAATATTTTCAAAAACAATTATGAAAAATCTCAAAAATTAGGAAACGGGTCATTTCGACTGACCAATCCTATTTTTGATAAATTTCCTTCTCGATATTTTCAAAATGACGATTTTGCCCTTTATAGGCAAATTGTCTCGGAAAATTCCGAAAAATTTTCAGAAATTGTGAAAAATAAGGAAAGACCACATTCAATTGATTTAATTTATTTTCACTCCCTAATCCTTGAAAAAATGACCATTTTACCCTTCTGGTCAGTTTGACCCAAATCTCTCCAAATCACCCAAATGAATTTTCATGAAATTGGTACCGAAAGGGCGTTAGAGTAATCTAGCGTAACCAAGTTTCCGAACTCATTTTCCTCTGGTTCGCAGAAATAAGTTAGTTTTTCCGCTAATTTATTTAGGTTTCTAATCGACCTACTAAGAATGATTAGTGGCGACTCCAAATTTCAAAATCACTTAAACAAAAAACCTAAGTCGCAATTTGGTAGGGCTTGGGAGAGTTCGAACTAGGTTAGTTAATTTAATTAATTAATCTGGTAATCCATTAACCTAAAAAATGAATTTTAAATCGCAACACCCACGTCGTGAAGGCCCACTACCAGGATCGATCTGAATGCATGGAGTTTGCAGAATGCTCAGTTGCTCAGTACAAAGAGACTTCAAGTCTGCTGAAGAGCGGGTTTCGCTGCTGATTCACGAGAGGGAGAAGCTGGTGGAGCGTCTTGCCTTAAACCAAACTTACTTTGAGCATGACCTGAGGGATATCGTGATGAAATTCAGATGCAAGTGGCTGGAAGAGAGGCTCGATGATCTAACAGCGGATATAGCTTTCGAAAGGGACCTGATCGACAACTTGAAACTTGCCATTGAACACCATGAGATGAATACATCCAGGTACAAGGAGAAATGTACCCGTCTGTTTTTCAAGCTTGCAGATCTCGACTCCCAGATTGCTCAATGTAGACAGAGCATTAATTTCATAGAGAGCCAGTTGAACTCTTTTGTGATGACCATTAGGGCTCAGTTTGGCTTTAATTTTCCTTCCTAGTGAGTTGTTTGTAAAACTCGTTGATAAATGGAATGAAAGGAAAATTTCGCATGTTTGTACCTTAACTTCCCAGCTATCTCTTCTCCCGAATATCACCATAGATTGATTCAAGGTACAGGAAATACCGAGGCTTAACATCCTTCCTGATGTTCTTGTCTGCCGTTGTAGACGATGATATCGAGAATCGGCGGCGGCCCCCACCATCCATATTGAGACTCGCAATTAGTCAGATAAATCGAGACAGCTCAACTACTCGATCAGTGCGCCAATAAATGACCCAGGCCACCTGTTGCTTGCCCCCACTTCACTCATCTCCTGTCTCTTTCGGCGCTCACTTGCTCGTGTCGGCCGCCTGTAGCATTGGGGGAAATGTCTGTGGGCCATACTCAATAGTAATTCTCCGATCCTCTAAAATTCTCCACGTGATTCGAATCCAAGAAAGATAAGAGGCAGGCCTTTGCTTAATTTAATCAGAAAGGCGTTGCGAGGTCGGGTTAAGATAATTGCTTCATGGATTCTGATAATCTGCGTCTTTTCAAGAAAAATACAAGAATCCCTCTATGACATTAAAAATGCCCCCATGTTTAACCCGAATACATTCACCGCCACATCAAAATACATAGTCTGTACGTGCTCAATAATGGACATATTTCCGACTTTGGGAGAATTGGCCTCTTCATATGCCCCCACAGTTAATAGGTCAGCAATTCCTCGTCCTCTTGTATTTTTGAAGGTTATTCCTAATTTTTACTCTCGCCTGGGGTACCTAAGATTTCCTGCAAAAGCAAATAACATAATTTGTATGTGATACAAAAGAGATCGGTCCATGACCCATAAATTAGTCTAATTTTATTTTTTTCATTTTATGAGAAATTAGAGAAAAATTTCTCCAAAAAGGATTTTCTTGCAGATTTTACAAATTAGAAAAGATGTGATAAAATCCTTTGCATTTAGCAAATTTCCCGAAGGAATCCTCTTTTCTTTTATCAAAATGAAATTTCATGGATAAATTCGTTAAGAAAATCTTTTGTTTATTGAAGCCTTAAGGAAAACTGTGACAAAATCTTTCATTAGTAAACAAAATTTTCCTAAGAACTTTTCATGTTCATTTTTTTCAAATGGGATACCAATTTAGTTTTTAATTTCTTTTGAAAAATGAGGATGATATTAAATTCAAAATTTAACCGACACCTAACATGGACCGACCAAAAATAAATACAAGATGAAGTTAGAAAACTTACTTTCACCTTGAAAAATACCATGTAGATCACATAGATATGCACATGAATCGTGAGTTTAAATCTTAGCCTATCTACTCTAAAGGCTGACAAATTGAAGCGAAAGACTTACGGCAAGGCGACAATCTCGCGCACATAATCAAGATTAGCCGTGATCCCACGACGTAACCAGGATTAGCCGGGCCTTCCCACTTCGGCTACTTGAGTCAAAAATTAAAACCACCACTTTGGCAATCTTACCAAGCATGTGGCCTAACTTTTAAAACTCATTTTATAAAAGAGGTTCGGGATTGAATCTGGACTAACTTTCGACGTGATCTCACGCCGAACACTAGAACCAAATCACAACACCATCCTAAAACTAGTGGCCCAGGTCTGGTCACGGGACGTGTGTAATGTAGTGCTAAAACTGTAAACACTTGCATAACATTTAAATGCAAACACCGCTTCAATGTTTCAAAAATTAATTAACAATTCTTACACACCAAACCTGCAAAACAAAGGGTTAGCCAAACACTCCACCCCTTATGACTCCTATCTGCAAAACCATTTAACACCTAAAGGTTAGAATCTAATAAATTATCAGACCAAATGAGTTCCCATGAAATTTTTATGGCTTAAATCCTATAAGTTCTTAAATTTTCAAAAATTAAGAACACGTCCCCAGCGGAGTTGCCAAGCTGTTGCGACCTAAAATTCATTTTTTTTAGGTTAATGGATTACCAGATTAATTGATTAAATTAACTAACCTAGTTTGAGCTCTCCCAAGCTCTACCAAATCGCGACTTTGATTTTTTGTTTAAATGATTTTAAGATTTAGAGTCGCCACTAATCGTTCTTGGTAGGTCGATTAGAAACCTAAATAAATTAGTGGGAGGACTAATCTATTTCTGCAAACCAGAGAAAATGAGTTCGGGGACTTGGTTACGCTAGATTACTCTAACACCCTTTCGGTACCATTTCATGAAAAATCATTTGGGGTGATTTGGAAAGATTTGGGTCAAACTGACCAGAAGGGTAGAATGGTCATTTCTCAAGGCTTGGGGAATGAAAACAGGTCAAATTAATTGAATGTGGTCATTCCTTATTTTTCACAATTTCATGGAATTTTTTGAAATTTTTCGAGACAATTTACCCATAAGGGGCAAAATCGTCATTTTGCAAAGGTCGAGATGGAAATTCACCAAAAATAGGACTGGTCAGTCGAAATGACCCATTTCCTAATTTCAGAGATTTTTTTTTGAATTTTTCAGAATTTTTGGAGACGATTTGCCCAAAGGAGCAAAATCATCATTTTGAAAAGATTGAAAGGGCAAAATTGTCGGAAATAGGATCGGCTAGTTAAAATAGCCTACTTCCTAATTTTTTAGGCTTTTAAAGATTTTTGGAATTGTTCTGATTTTTCTAAAAAAGAAAATTTTTATGATTTTTATCTATTTTTATCAATCAATTTTTTTTATTATATATATGTATATATATATGCACATAAAGACATGGGATCCCTTGAATTTTACACCAACAGGAAGTCCATCAAGTCAAAATGAAACTTCACACGTCTCTAAACAAATAGACTTCTTCTTCATAGCTTATATGCACATGCATGCATGAAACGAGAGCCCCTACACGACCTAATCTCCACTTCTACGGACTCTTCATCTTATTCCCAAATTACTAAAACTGTAATACGTACGAGGATAGTTACTAGTAAGTGATGCGTACCGCAAAAACGACGATGCTTACTCATGGCCTCTGACAGCTTTGAACGAGGGGAGATCGCCGAACATGCTCCCACGTCCTACCCCGAACGAAGGCCTCGAACCTCTTCATGTCCGCCTCGCTCTTGACCTTGATGACAAGCCGGTAGTTCATTCTCACTATGACCTTCGTCTCGCCCTTCGCCTCTTCCCTCAACACCAGCACCGTGTCGGCCTTGCAGCTTCTGGAGGTTTCTTCAACGCCTCCATGGCAGCACCACTTTGGTCAACTCGCACTTCAACTTCTCCAAAGTTGGATTAGGATGCTCGGAATCTTCAGAGACAAAATCTTGACATTGACCTTGCCAGGTTCATGTGGGCAGTAGAGCTTCGTAGATGGATCAAGCTTCAACCTCCGCCAAGTCGAGAGGAGCAATTTCGTGACGAACGACACCGACGTCGACCCATAATGCCCATCCAATCCCTCAACCTGTGGATCGCTTGGGAAGTGGAAAAATGTGTCTCATCCCACCTTTCTCAGTATGGCCATCGTTAGAAACCATGTTTATCACATTTGCACTTGGATCCATTTAAGGGACATCGGTCACTGGCAATGGGTTGGAAAACCCTATGGCTAGGTCGTTGATGATCTACCCTTTCTGGCTGAATTCTCCCATCGTAAAAGGCCAAGTTTTTCCTAAGCTCGATTTCCAGCGTCGAAGACAGTTGTGCATTGAGGCAATAAGAGTCAAGGAATCAAGACCAAGTTGGTGGTCCAACGGGCTACGAACAAGGCCGCCCATAATAGCGATTTGGTATCCTTTGTTGGATAAATGATGCACTGTGTCCCAGCCACAGTAACCATCCTCACCAATAATCATGACTCGCTGCATCCTAAACGAATTATTAGAATGCTGGTAAGAGCTAGAACCAGCTTACGGTAAGTATCTATTGGTTCGGGGGCGCTGCTGTCACTTGGACATTAAACTTTCCCTGATGCTTCTTCGCTGGAACTTGGATCGTTGAACTTTCGGGTCAGCAAGATCATGGAATGATGGCATAGAAGTGACCTTCTTCGCATTGTCGATTACGTAGAACGCATGCAGTGACATATTGGGAGGTCCATCTTTCTCCATTATGTTACCTTCCGTCGAGTCTTTGCAGTACAAAACCGTCAAACCTCCTGGTGAAGCCGTCGTGGAATTGCTTCTTCCTTCAAATGGTTTGATCTACTGACCAAAGTCGAGATCCAGCTTCCTTAATGATGATGGTGAGTTTGGTGGAAGGCGAAGACCAATGACCTAGTTACCCTATCCCCTAGAAGGGCCATTACAGCCAACTGGAAATGGCTGTCTTCACAGGAATGTAACCGGACCATCATGCTTTGAACTAGTTTGGTGAAGTTAAAAGGATCTTCCACGTCTGGTCCAGTGCGTTATAGCTCTCCTCGAGGTCCTGCACCACCTCGCTCAGGGACTCGAGGAAGAACCTGCGAGACTTCCTAGATCGCTTCAGGAATTAGACGAGCGCGCGGTGCTTGTGTTCTCGTAACACGCCACCCACTCGTTTCCTATAATCATGCTGGGCGACTGACCTCTGAATCTCGAATGGTGTGACCTATTAAATTGAAGAAGTTCGACGCACGGTCCCTCGATAGTTCATGAACTTGGGATATTCTCGAAATGTGTGTTTTGCCAGACCACGATTCCTCGCATTTGAATTTCCAGAGCCAGCCGCTGGAGGCAACGCGGTACCATGTGCGAGAGATGAGTAGAGATAGTTACACGCTGCGTGCATTGAGGTTGTTCAGTATCATCACCATCAAGTCCACACCGATGTCGCGACCTAAATTTCTTTTTTAGGTTAATGGATTACCAGATTAATTGATTAAATTAACTAACCTAGTTCGAGCTCTCCCAAGCTCTGCCAAATCGCGACTTGGGTTTTTATTCAAATGATTTTAGAATTTGAAGTCGCCACTAATCGTTTTTGGTAGGTCGATTAGAAACCTAAATAAATTAGCGGGAGAACTAATTTATTTCTGCGAATCAGAGATTATGAGTTCGGGGACTTGATTACGTTAGATTACTCTAACGCCCTTCCGGTACCATTTCATGAAAATTCATTTGGGATGATTTGGAAAGATTTTGGGTCAAACTGACCAGAAGGGTAAAATGGCTATTTTTCAAAGATCGGGAAGTGAAAATAGGTCAAATCAGTTGAATGTGGTCATTTCCTTAATTTCCACGATTTTTGAAAATTTTTTGAATTTTTGAATTTTTTTATTAGAATTTTTTTAAATGATTTTTATGAATATTTTTATTATTATTTATTATTTATTATTTTTTTGGATTTTTTATATTCTTTCGAATTTTTTATTTTATTATTATTTTTTTGGATTTTCTGATTTTCATTTTTGATTTTTTTTTCAATTGATTTTTTATTTATTTAAATTATTTTGATATTATATTATTACATTATCATAATGTTGAACAAAGGGAATCGGGTCGGGCCTCAGCCTTCAGGCATATGGACTACGTTTGGAATGGGCCCAATCGTAAGCCTAAACTAAGGATTTCAAAAATAACAGCAAACTCAAACTAGACATGGCCCAAATTGAAACTAACCCAATGACAAATAAACTAAGCCCACTCGGAAGAGCCTACTTACTTGGTCCAGCATTGTACAAGTCCTCAATACATGAGATTTGTCACCCGTAATGTTCTGTACACCAATTTGGAGGCTATGTGGACATTTACTCAGGTACCCATCATAAGTTCCTCGCAAAGAAAAAAAAATGTCACAAGAAGCAATATGCGATGGAGTTCTCAAGAAGAAATTCCCTATACCGCAAACTACAATATTCACGACTTGCTAAAAGAATTCTTGGTTGAAGGACAATAAGAACGAGAAAATCAACACACACACTCTGCAACTTTTCTTTTTCTACCTCATGCTTTGATAGTTTAAGTTCTTTACTCACGGCAAAATGAAAAACAAATCCCGAAGGTAACTAATGTTTGCCACTCCATTTTATTTTTTCAGAGACATTGAAGGTATAAAAAGTGCGAAAATAAGGAATTAGATTGTAGCCCCGAACCTGCCTTGAAGATGAAATATGGAGGAAGTTCTCCAAGTGCAGTTCTAATACCCCGTAGAACAGCTTCCATTTGAACTTGATATTGCTGTGAACAAGCTTCCCATTGTTTTGCAAGGTTCAAACCGTCCAGCTGAGTCAAGCAAAATATTGAACTGAGGATACTCCCATTGAACCCATTGTGGGACAAATTAATAATCGTCAAGAAATCCTCTGACACCACTCAAGAATGCAATGGAAATGAAACTCGTGCTTGCTTTGCTAAGGCTCTTGGAAGAAGGAAACCTTCGTGAGTCAAAGCCATCCAGAGTACCATCTCTACGCATTGACCTAAGTTCTACCAACCCTTCCCTAACATCCATTTCTGATGCAGAATCAAGAAAAACCAGCATCTTGAGTGCCCTATGAGATTCATCATATTGCTCATCATGGGAACTACTTCGAGAAACTTCTCTCTTTAATTTATGGTTGTTATATATTGCTACACCAGCAATAGCAATGCCATAACCGAAAAGACTTATCGACATGAACCTTGTATCAGCAAAGAGAAGGGTAGACAGTAACGCCACCACCGAACCCTTGTCAATGCCAAAATCTCCACGGAAATAAGTCTCAAAGCTTCACCAACGACGCCACCAATCTAGTAAACAACACCAATCCGGTTTATGTTTATTTTCCCATAAGATGTAGCTAAGACTCCAAAACTTATCCCTGACATAGTCGAAAGCATTCTGCAGCTCATTACTTCAAGTCCCGTCACTGCTGGTCTAGCTTGCGTGTGACGTCTCGAGCCATTTTCGTCATTGCCTGTGGTCGATCGAACCAGAAATTTATCAAGAAACAGGACCACACAATGTCGCAGCTCCGCAGCTAATCACAAAGCATGATATCGGGTTCTCTTCACGAGTTTAGCTCCACGAAAAGGCTGGTTCGAGGATACAATCCTGCTTCCATCAATGATGATGAGAAGTTGTCCGAACCATAGGACGTTCGAGGGAAGTTGGATATTAACGTCTAATCCCCCGTTTCCAAGCAACCCAAAGAATCAACATCATCGTGCAGGGATTGCACTGTAGCATCACGATGAAATCTCCGATCTACTAACTTCTGTCTTTACTCACTCAGAGTGATCTATAAACTCTTCTTCCTAGAAGAGTGTTTTCGTGAAATAGCTGGAGTAGCTAGAGCTCACGTCACTGACAAAGTGCCGGTTGGAATGGTTCACGCCATTGCTTGATCCGCTCGAAATCCTCTCCCTTGGGCTTGCGGCTCATCCCGTGGTTTCCACCTCCCTGGACACAGCCTCAGCGTCTTTTGCTTTCACTGTTAAAGTAGAAGCCATTCTCTCTAGATTCGTCCTTCGCGTCATAGGGTAACAGAGACTACTCCTTCTCCATCTTTAAAGTCTCCTGCGAGAGGATCCCCTGTTTTTTTTTATTCCTTCCCCTTTCCACCGACAACAATTCCTGCTTGTGCCATGCTCTTCTCCCTTCAATGATAACCATCGACTCCTCCTTCTTCCACCACGTCTACTGCCTCCTTTAAATGGCCGCAAAATGATACTAATTTGACAAAAACTAATTGCCAAATTTGAACTTCAAAGATCTTTACGGACAAAGTGATCGAGCTCGATGATGGGGCGTGTGCACGTGCGTAGATGGGTTCGGTTTACACGAATTTGGAAGCTCGAATGGACTCAATTTGAAACAGCAACTCGTAACACCAATTGCCCAAAAAAATCAGCACTGAATAGCTTATGGCCTGGCCCATACGATAGCTGGGATGAACCCTCACAGCAAGCAAAACGTCCCTAAGCGGTAACGGGAGCATTCTGCGAACAGCAAGCAAAATCAGAACATAAACGGCCTTGAACCATGGGGTGTACGATCCGTAGCGAGTGGCGTAGATGTGACACGGATGGTGGCGTGGGGCGTTGGGGCTGCCATGTGCAGCTGGCGGAGGTGGCCATGTTGCACCGATAGCCATCAACACCTCCAGGTGCAAGTGGATAGCCCCCGGTTAGAGAAAAGCCTCCACTTCGGGGAGATCTTCACACCCCTTCTTTTTTTGCTCCGCCCCTCATGCCTCTCCCTTCCATCAATACTCTCTCGGCTCCTTACTCTCCCTCAGTTGCTGTCCAAGATCAATCGTATATCCCTCCAATCTCTAGAACCTCTCTTCTCTCCCTTTTTTTTTAAATCTAATTTCCTCCCCCCATTTCGAAGCCAACCCCAGACTTGTTTATGTCAGCCCCCCTTCCATGCACGGTCCTCCTGCTTTTTCGTTAGTGGGCTAGAGACATTTGAGTGGTTTCCATTGGTGGTCTGCGTGGAGTCCTTGATCTTCGACAAGTCAAGGGTTTCCACGTATTTCTGACCACTCCACTAGAAGACTTTCAGGAAGAGACCCTGTGAATGATGAAACTGTCGTGCCTTCTTTGGAGATGTCCCCTCAATCCATGGACAAGCCTTCTAGCATAATAGTCTGCCCCGTACATTCAGTTGCCGCCGAGAGCTGTATGAAGGTCTCGGCTTCAAGAAAGACCAGGGAAATCCTTCACGTCGGTCGAACGAAGTACTAGGAAAGTCTTTACCAAGCTCGAGTATGACGTTCACCCACATTTAGGATCGATTTCTGATGATCCCCCATGCAGGGTAATCCCAATGAACTGACGTCATCATCCGTGAAAAAAAATTGTGAACGTGGCTGAAATCTACACCATCTTCGTCACCATTGTCTTCAGCACTTTCTTTTGTCATTACTCCTTTCACAGCGGCAGGATCTCTGGATTTTCTGGTTCTTGTTTCATGGATTAGTACTCCCAAAAGAGTCGTGGCCACTTGATGGCATTTGACATACACCTGGACGGGCTTAAGGATGCAACGTGGTGGAAGAAAACGGCTAATAATTTTATCAACTGCATTTTAAAGGACCATGTGGCAGCTTCTACGAGACAAGAAGCGAGAGCCCTTGTCAAATAGCTTCATGTCTCCCGTGTATGCCTCGATCTCTTCCTTCAGTGTGGTGTGACGAGAGCGGGGGTAGCTAGCATGGTTCAACAGAGAGATCATCTGCTTGAACTTGGATGCGATGAAGTCGTTCCAGGGTGCGACGGGGGGAAAGAAAGCTAGGAGCGAAGGCCGGTGAATATCCTGTAATGGGTGGAGCGGTCGTGGTCGTAACTTTGGTGAGCATTGAGGTTGCTAATGGTTGAGATCGCGCCGGAACTCCTTGGAGGAGATGCCTGGACCTTTTTTTTTAGACACCCCTCTCAATGCTCCTCCAAACCCCCCGAGGAAGTCCCCGCTGACAGTTCTTCTCCTGCTCAGCTTTCTTTTTTTTTACCCAATTCATTATGGCCTCCACCCACACCTCATCATTGCTACCACTCGCTGATCTTCATATGTGTCCTCTCTCCTGCAAGTAAGTCTTTGCCAGCTATCATTATCCTCGTTCCAATGGAGGAAGGCCTCCAGCATGGCTCAGGCGAGCCTGTAGTAAAAACCCGAAAAACTGCAAGTTGAGGAGCCTTTTCTTTCTTTCGGCCAAGAGATTCCCTTCATGTTGGTCCAACCAACTTTCCCCCGGTTGTTCGTTCTTGTCTACTTTTTTTCTTATGCTTTTCCCACCGAAAGTTTTCCTACCCCCAGACCCTTTGTGATGGTGTCTTTTTTATATTCAAGATTGCTGGCCGCTCTTTTGAATAAGCCCCAAACGGACCCAACTAGTTCTGCCCCTTCCTGTGTTTTTCCTCTCAAAAAAAGATTATTTATTCTTTCCCAATCTCAACTTTTCCAACCCCGTCTTCTGCGCGTAAACGTGTATTCATCTTCCACGATTTGGCTTGTAATCCACCGACAGTGCTATGGGTTCTTTTCCATGGGTTCTTTTCCACGATGAAGAATCGCTCTGGAATTCCCACAATTTGCCACAATAATATGTGATAAACAGATTATGGCAATATCAACAGTAGAGTCTACTGTCTTCGGGGCAACAGGTTCAGTACTAGCTTTGCCACCAACCTCCGCATTGACCTTAACAAAGCAATTTGTAGATGCCTCCCTTCATAATTCATAGCAACCGTCCATAAAATTGCCACTAGTTAAGCAATCCTTGAAATCTCTATTTTCCGGGCTAATGTTGAATGAACACGCTCTCGTCAGTAATTTGCAACCTGCAAACCTCCATGTCCATCATAGACTCCAAAGAAATGAGCAATCTGTCGACTCACAAAATCTTTGATGTCATCAAGGGCTGGATCACCAACCAGCATCTGGATGGGAATCTTTAGAAACTGAAGCACAATATCGCGACTCCAGAAAGACAAGAATAGAAAATAACAAAACTAAAATGAAATTTCTAGAAATTTTGCAAATGGCCTAAAGATAAAATTAATAAAGAAACTCTCAATTCCAAATCAGATTTTTTCAGAACTTATTCAACCAAAATGAAGAGAAAATTAAAATAAAAATACTGACTATTTATTCACATTTTTGTGGCCTAGAATGCAATTTTATTTTTAAATATTTTTCTATTTTCTAGAAAAATAAAGAAAATGCGAAAAATATGAAAAATCATTTTTTGATCAAAATTGGTTCCCTAGGCTTGGCCAAGGTCCTCAAAGTTGATTTTGCAATTTTACAAATTTTTATGGATTTTCTATTAATTTTCGAAAATAAAAATACCGAAAAATACTAAAAATATGGAAAATCATTTTTTGGTCAAAATTGGTTTCCTAGGCTTGGCCAAGGTCTCCAAAGTTGATTTTTCAATTTTATGAATTTTTATGGATTTTTTTTTATTTTTTTATTTTTTATATTAATTTTAAAAGAGAAAAAGTGATTGAAAATCAGGTGTCAACAACCGAGCACCTCCATAGGATCACGAGATCATGTGGGCGTAGGAAGATCCTGATCCTCGAGCTTCCTCTTCCAGTTCCGATGTTGTAGTCGGAAGACGAGCGGCTGTAATTGCTGGATCGTTCGCTCTCACTCTCGTTCTCGACATAAGAGCTCATCTCGTTGTATATCCGCGTCTATGCGTGTCGGTCAGTTGTTGCTACTTTTATTGTGACGAGCCGTCCTGTGAACGCACCTCTAGGTGTAAAGATGTCCTGTTTGCACTGTGTCATGCGGCGTGTGAGGTGGCGATGATGGTGCTCGTGAGCTCCTGTGCTGCCTTCTTCCTCTTGGCATGGAGGTTGGGCGATGCTTGCTAGCTTTGGCCACGATCCCTCCTATGGGCCGCCTAAAAATGTATGGCTTTTAGCCTCCCCTTATATGCATGCATGCATGTGTCACGGGCCGATCGAATTCACCGATCGATCGCTCGTGCGGCCTTAGGAAAATCTTCCCAAGTCAGCCTTTCCCTCGCTCACCTCACTCGCCTCAGAACTCTAGAGAGAGAAACTAGAGAGAGAAGCTCTGGATTTCTATTTCTCGTGAGAATGAGATGATACAAATGAGGGGAGGAGAACCCCTTATATACAAGTTCTCGTGCGATGATATCCGTAGATCTCCCCTTGATCTAACGGTGGAGATTGCATCTCCCTAACTACCACCTACCCGTATTGAATACAACAATACACAATTACAAGTTTGCCCGCCCCTAGGATCCTTCTAGAATTCTCCAGGAGATTCCTTCGCAAGACTCGGTCCTTTCTTCGCTCAGAAAACCTCCTCAGATTTGGCTCTTCGTCCGGACCGTGTCATTCTCCCCCACCTATTCTGGCGACGCCCTCGTCGCGCTCTCAGCGATGTACGCCTCGACCTGCTTCTGGAACTGCCATAATGACTCGGCAAGTTCCCACGTTGCTTCACTCTCGGGGAGTCCCTTCCATTGGATCAAATACTCCTTCTTCGGCGCGCAGTATCTCTTCCGCACGACCCGGTCCGCCAGGATGCAGTCGACGTCTCGGTCATAGGAAGTCTTCGCCCCAATAGGCGCTCGTTGCGATTTCCCTCGATCCGGATCCCCTTCATCAAGATGAAACGGCTTAAGCATACTTACATGGAACACCGGATGAATCTTCAGCTTAGCCGGGAGCTCCAATTTGTAACCAGCATTGCCAATCCGTTATGTAATGCGGAATGGCCGCTCGTATCGTCGGAGTAGCGCCTTATGAACGCCCTTGTATCGTAGCGGCAGCTTGCACAACACTTGATCTCCGACTTGATATTCTACATGCCTTCGCTTCTGGTCTGCCCATTTCTTCGTCCTTTTTGACGCCTTGTGAAGATATGTGCGAGCAAGATCGGCTTGCTCGTGCCATTCCTCGGCAACCTTGTGGGCGGCCGGGCTACTCCCCTTGTGGCCCGACGCAATCGTGCTCGGCGTGAGCGGTTGTTGCCCCGTCACTATCTCGAACGGACTCCTCCCGGTCGATTCACTACGCTGTAGGTTGTAGGAGAATTGGGCTACATCGATCAGCTTCGCCCAATCTCGTTGTGTTGTGCTCACGTAGTGCCTCAGATACACCTCCAACAAGGCGTTCAACCCGCTCAGTTTGGCCGTCCGTCTGGGGATGAAGACTCGTTGAGAAATTCAGGTCCGTCCCAAGTAGCTTGAATAGCTCGGTCCAAAATCTCCCCGTGAACTGAGGGTCGCGATCGCTCACGATCGTTCGTGGCACACCCCAGTGCTTCACCACGTGCTTTAAAAATAACTTGGCCGCTTCCTCAGCTGGGCAGTCGTCGGTGGCTGGTACGAACGTCGCGTACTTGGAAAATCGATCCACCACGACCATCAGCGTCCGACACCCTTCGGACTTGGGCAATCCCACGATGAAGTCCATAGAGACGCTCTCCCATGGACGTTCTGGAACAGGCAGCGGTTCCAGCAAACCGGCAGGCGACCTCTGCTCCAGCTTGTCTTGTTGGCACACCAGGCAAGTTCGAACATAGGCCTCCACGTCGTCTCGCAAGTGCGGCCAGAAATAGTGCTCCTCCACCAGCGCCAGTGTGCGGTGGACACCCGGATGGCCAGCCCACTTCGAGTCATGACACTCGCGAAGGACTTCCCTCCTTAGATTCCCGTAGAGCGAGACATATAGCCGTCGCCCCTTTGCATAGAGAAGGTCGTCCTCACACCAGAACCATTGAGTCTTGCCCTCCTTTGCATAGTGCAGGAGTGCTTGCGCCGCTCGATCATGCTTCAAGCCCTCCTTAATCCTTCCCACCAGCGGGCAGTCTGGCCGACTCATGGACGCCAGCTCTGCTCTTCGACTAAGCGCATCCGCTACAACATTCGCCTTCCCCGGCTTGTACTCGAGCACGTAGTCGAACTCCGCTAAGAAATCTTGCCAGCGAGCTTGCTTCGGGCTCAACTTCTTCTGAGTCTGGAAGTAGCTCGTCGCCACGTTGTCCGTCCTCACGACGAACTTTGACCCCAGCAAGTAGTGACGCCAAGTGCGTAGGCAATGCACAATGGCCGTCATTTCCTTCTCCTGAACGGTGTACCGCCTCTCCGTCTCGTTCAGCTTTTGTGACTCGTAAGCCACGGGATGCCCATCCTGCATTATAACACCTCCAATTGCAAAATCAGAAGCGTCAGTCTCTACCTCATACGGCTTCGAACAATCAGGCAGCGCCAAGACCGGCTCCTCTGTCATAGCCTTCTTGAGTCTCTCGAACGCCCCTTGACAGCGCTCCGTCCACTCCCACGGCTTTTCCTTCTTCAGCATATCCGTGAGCGGAGCGGTAATGCTCGAATAGCCTTTAACAAATTGTCGATAATAGTTAGTAAGGCCTAGAAAGGATCGAAGTTCGGTTACCTTCGTCGGCGGTTCCCAACTTACGATCGACTCAATCTTGGTCGGATCCATACGGACTCGTCCACCTCCCATGACGTGCCCCAAGAATGGCACTTCCTGCTGAGCAAAGGCGCACTTCTCGGGCTTCACGTACAGCTCGTGGTCCCTCAGAACTTGGAAGACCTGCTTGATGTGCTTGATGTGCTCCTCGAGCGTCCTGCTGTAGATGACTATGTCGTCCAGGTACACAACCACAAATTGATCGAGGAAGGGTTGTAATACCTTGTTCATCAGCGTGCAAAACGTCGCCGGTGCATTAGTCAGGCCGAAGGGCATAACCAAGAACTCATACGAGCCATACCTCGTGACACAGGCAGTCTTCGGCTCATCGCCCTCCGCGATCCGCACTTGATAGTAACCCGATCGAAGATCCAACTTGGTGAACCATCTCGCTCCGCCAAGTTGATCAAATAGATCCGCGATAAGAGGGATCGGGTACTTGTTCTTCACCGTCAGCTTGTTCAACGCCCGGTAGTCGATACACATGCGCAGCGATCCATCATGCTTCTTCTGAAATAGTACCGGCGCACCGAACGAAGCCTTCGATGGACGGATAAATCCGGAATCAAGCAATCCCTTCAGTTGCTTCCTCAATTCTTCAAGTTCTGGAGGCGCCATTCTGTACGGTGCCATAGCAGGCGGTCGAGCATCTGATACGAGCTCGATCCGATGATCCACCTCCCTCACAGGCGGCAACTTCTTTGGCAGCTCCGGAGGCATCACGTCCTTGAACGCTTCAAGAACCTGGGTCACCTCCTTCGGGACATCGTCTATCCCATCCTTGGGATCTACCTCCTTCAGCACGGCAAGGAAGGTCTCCTCGCCCTTCCTAGCCCCCTTGGACAGTTGCATGGCCGAGAGCATCTTATGTTTGCCTCCCGACTTCCTCTGAATTGGAACCACGCACTGGTTCCATTCATCCAGCACACAAATGCAATCCGCGAACGGGAGTAGTATCGCTTCGATCCTGTCAATGAACCCCAATCCCATGACAATATCATAGTCGTCTAAAGGGATTACCTCAAGATCTTCCTTGCTCGTCCACTGACCGATATGGATCTCCACGCCTCGTGCTACCCCGCTCATAGGCACTTGCTTCGAATTGACGGTCTTCAGCCATCCCGTCCTCTTCTCAACCTTAAGGTCGAGTTTCCTCGCAGCTTCCTCGGAGATGAATAGATCGGACGCCCCCGTATCCACCAACGCATTCATCGTGGTGTCGCCGATCTTCATTTCCACGAACATCATCCCCTTGGACTTCGCCGCTTTCTTAGACTTGATTGAGCTAAGGACTCGCAAGGATCCGAGTCGCGTCTTGTCCTTCTCGGCTTGCTTCTTTTCCTCTTCCTTAGCTTTAATCACCGATGCGATCTGCCCCTTGGCTGAGCAATCACGTGCAAAGTGCGGTCCGTCGCACAAGAAGCACTTAACTTGGAATCGCTTCTTCTCGGGCTTTCCGCTGCTTCCACTGCTTGAAGCTTCCGTCCTCGCCTTAGGTGGAGCAGTTGGTGGCTTGGTGTTGCTTGGGCGATAGGATCTCCCACGATCTCCCCCACCAATGCTCTTCTCCCTCGGGTGGAAGTCTGGCTTGCTTGCAGGAGTCGGCTTGTACTCCACCATCGATTCGGCCGCAGCCATGGCCGACGCGAGATCCATTGCACCGCAGCGCTTGATCTCCTGCTTCACATAGGGCTTGAGACCCCCAAGGAATTGGTAATAGGCCTCGGTGTCGCTCATCGTGGAGATTTGAAGCAGCAGCTCCGAGAACTTCCTCACATAGTCCCGGACGCTTCCCCTTTGTTCCAGGCGTCGGAGTTCCTCTCGGGCTTCCTCTTCCGCGTACGCTGGGTAGAACTGCTTGCGAAACTCCACAATGAACATCTCCCAAGAAGTGATCGGTCCACCACTTCGCTCGTCACACCTACGACGCCACCATAATAGTGCGTTTTCGGTAAGATACATGGCAGCAGTACTAACCTTCAGGGCATCATCAGCAATCCCCGTCGCGTTGAAGTACTGGTTCACGTGCCATAGGAAGTTGTCCACGTCCTTGGCCACCCTTGAGCCTTTGAACTCCTTAGGCTTCGGAGCGTCCACTCGTGGAGTAGGTTGCACGGTGATCACCCCGTTCACGCGTGCAGCATCAACTTCAGCAACCTTGACCTTGAGCGCATCCAGCTCCCCGCGCATAGCCTCGACCAGGGCTCGCAAGTCATCGTTCTCCGATCGGAGTTCTTCAGCAGTGCACGCCAAGGTCCCTAGCATCTCGCCTCGGAGCTCCCCCATGCCGGATTTTAGCTCTTGCACCTCGGCCTCGAGCATTCCCTTCCCAGACATGTCTCCATCAGCGTTCTCGGCTAGATCCCCGACTGCGCCTTGGACTTCCGCGAGTGCGACCTCCATCTTCGACACCCGGGTCTCCAAGAGCCCCATCGCATCCCTCGAACTCGATCGAGCACGACCCTTCTGCGCCTTGCTGGCCTTCTCAGCATCACGACCACGCTCATCGGCGGCCTTCTTCCCCTGGGCAGCAGCTGGCTCGGACGCTGGATCCATCACACCCCTCGATGAATCTTGGCTACGCACCGAACGTTGGCTCTGATACCACTTGTCACGGGCCGATCGAATTCACCGATCGATCGCTCATGCGGCCTTAGGAAAACCTTCCCAAGTCAGCCTTTCCCTCGCTCACCTCACTCGCCTCAGAACTCTAGAGAGAGAAACTAGAGAGAGAAGCTCTGGATTTCTATTTCTCGTGAGAATGAGATGATACAAATGAGGGGAGGAGAACCCCTTATATACAAGTTCTCGTGCGATGATATCCGTAGATCTCCCCTTGATCTAACGGTAGAGATTGCATCTCCCTAACTACCACCTACCCGTATTGAATACAACAATACACAATTACAAGTTTGCCTACCCCTAGGATCCTTCTAGAATTCTCCAGGAGATTCCTTCGCAAGACTCGGTCCTTTCTTCGCTCAGAAAACCTCCTCAGATTTGGCCCTTCGTCCGGACCGTGTCACATGCATGTCTGGTCTCTTCCTTTCTTCTTGCCCCTGCAACCTTGGTGAACCCCGCTTGAACATTTTTTTCAATTTGAGCGTCGTAGGTCAGACTTCGTATTGGAACTGGCTTGTAGGGACATGGCAAAGACCCGTGGAATGACAACTCAACTTAGTGGCGACGCAGTTGCATAGTGGGGCCTAGCTCGTGACAACGGCTTGACAGACAACCTCCTGGTCCTTGCGCTATGCAATGGTATACAAGGCAAGTTAGGGGGAGACCTGTATAACACCAATGGATGTCCTGTTCGTGTCCTGGATGCTCTGGTGAGGGTACTACTGGTGCTTGGACTTCAAGTGATCCTTCTTCGCTAGAACTTGGAATGCTGAACTTTCTGGCCATCAAGATCATCGAATGACGGCACAAAAGTGACCTGTCGATGAAAGAAAACAAACTTTTTCTCTTTCATGGACTAAGGGCAGGATGTCACACCAAGAAGAATTCAAGACCATTGATGTTCATTGAGGGGGCTTTGCTGGTTTAACCGAAAGACTTCGGACTCCCCTCCTATGACTTTGTCCAAGATGAGACAGAAATATAGTGCCCCCATCAATGCAACTGATCGGCGTCGAGTAGTAACATCGGTGCCAAATCTACTCCGGAAGTCTTCGTCCACGTCTGGGATAGGGTTTGCAGTGATGCCATCGCTATATCATGGAACAGAGAGCCCCCTGAGAGCGAGCCTCCCCCAGTATTCTACAATGTTTTGGGTATTTCACTCGGTAGCGCTGTAGATAGCATGAAGATCCCCGCGAAACTATCGACTGAAGAAGGATTCAGTCCGTGCCCTAGATCTTCCTCCATGACCTCACGCCCGAATGCCCTCTTCTCCGCTTTTTCCCCCCGGATGCCCCTAGATGTCGTCCTCTTTTTGTTTCCACGAAAGATGCCACTCAAGTCTTCCCATTATCTTTTTTTAGTGCCTCACTAAGAAAACTTTCAGGTCTCCTTTCTTGAGTGCCCCTTTGTCTATTTCTTCTTTCGGTGCGTGTCATCATTCACTCAACTAGTTTTTAATATGCAGATCATGATGTGTCGGCAATGGGAGCATTCGTGGACTACTTTTTCTTGGCCTTCGTTTCTGTTGCCCTTGTGCTTTCTCGCCAACGTTGCCGGGACTACCCCTATGAGAATCTTGTAATTGCTTGAGCATCCGTTGTTCGTGCCGTTTGCGTCCTGGGTCTCTAACACAAGATTAAATGAATCCGGGAGCTTCGACTCATCTGGGATGTCTGCACTCTTTACTTCGTTTAGAATCCTCTGAAATTCTCTAGCCAGCCTCCCCGAATGATCAACCCTACCAAACATTATAGGTCCAAACCGATGGCCTAAACAACCTTGATTTTCATCAAGTCAACAAACCCATTTCTACTCAATATCATAATACTTCTCATGCTAGGCAAAAAGTGAGGCCGCATGGTCATTGAAGCTGCCTCACTTCTGTCGCGATCCAAAAATTCATTTTTAGGCTAATGGATTACCAGCTTAATTAATTAAATTAACTAACCTAGTTCGAGCTCTCCCAAACTCTACCAAAATCGCGACTTTGGTTTTTTTTTTGTTCAAATGATTTTAAGATTTGGAGTCGCCACTAATCGTTTTTGGTAGGTCGATTAGAAACCTAAATAAATTAGCGGGAGAACTAATTTATTTCTGCGAACCAGAGATTCTGGGTTCATTCCCCAGCGGAGTCGCCAAGCTGTCGCAATCCAAAAATTCATTTTTAGGCTAATGGATTACCAGCTTAATTAATTAAATTAACTAACCTAGTTCGAGCTCTCCCAAACTCTACCAAAATCGCGACTTTGGTTTTTTTTTTGTTCAAATGATTTTAAGATTTGGAGTCGCCACTAATCGTTCTTGGTAGGTCGATTAGAAACCTAAATAAATTAGCGGGAGAACTAATTTATTTCTGCGAACCAGAGAAAATGGATTCGGGGACTTGGTTACGCTAGATTACTCTAACGCCCTTTCGGTACCAATTCCATGAAAATTCATTTGGGGTGATTTGGAAAGATTTGGATCAAACTGACCAGAATGGCAAAATGATCATTTTTCAAAGTTCGGGAAGTGAATAGGTCAAACCAATTGAATGTGATCATTCCTTATTTCCCGCAATTTCTGAGATTTTTTTTGGAATTTTTGTTTATTTATTTATCTATTTACTTAACTTCCTTTATTTTATTATTATTATTATTTATTTTAGTTTTATGATTTTTTATGAGTTTTTCTCTTAATGAGTGTAATGCATGAACTATTATAGCAATCAATTATATAAAAATAAAAATAAATTAAAAAAATGATATGCAATTCATACAAAATTTAGCTAGCCAATTAAAACATGCAAAGTGGCATAACTCAAATGCAACATATGAGATTCGGACATACGAAAATGCGAGATGCAAACATGCAAAACAATATGCTCTAATTACATACATGACGTAGCATAATGACGAAAAATATGTCATAACAAAACAATGTGATTAATTTTATGAGCTGGCAAAAAGGGCATAAAAACATGATGACATGGCAAAACGGTATGCAAATAACATGACACGGATTAATAACATGGCAAAAATGATGACATGAGAAGATAAATGCAAGAAACCATATGATATGATGACTACGGTTTTAACCTATATGATGTACATATAAAATAAAACACATTATCTAAATGCATGATTAGGAATATTCTAAATTATATGAATGCATATGCACAAAATATTTTTGGTATCTTGTTTAATGAATTTCGGAATTAATTATTAGTGAAATTAAAACTATCCTAAAACTAAAAACTTTTTTTTTTCGCATGGGTCTTCATCCTGCTACATCAAAATCTTCCACAAGAAACAGTCGAAAAAACATATAAACTAAATTAGTAATGCAACAAACAAAGATCAGTGCTTCTTATGCAAAGATGTGAAAATAATTCATCAGAAAATAGAAGCATAGTCGGTACATGGGTCTTACCTTTCACCGTACGTCAAGATTTGTCTGGTTATATCTTCTGAAGCGACCATTCTAGGCTCTAAGTTCATCAAAACGGCTGCCTTCGTTAACATTTTGGCACGATCCAGCTGCACCTCATCAATTTCTCCTGGTGTTGCTACTGCTATAAACTCCATCGCCGCAATATCGAAGTCTTGGGAGTGCAAAATCAGAACCAGTAATTGCTTGAATGCTAAAAATGCCCGCATCGTTGTGGACGCTGATGAAAGCGAATATGGACTGAACTTGGGGATACTCGTGTGAAACCCGAAGTTATAACCGAGAAAATATTTCCTTCCCGGGACCAACAGCAGGATATAGAGGACAAAGAAAAGGGAGCACCAACGTGGAACTTCATATGCTGGTACCTATACGTCTGGGTTGTTGGACCTAGTGAATAAAACCAACGTCCTATGTAAAGTAGCGCCGTATGAGATAAATCCAGCCTTTCCCTGTTTGGTATCTTCGAACATGACCTGTGCAACCCAACTGGTTTGACGAATTCGATCCTTCAAATCTCACACACCACTTGAAGACCATAATGAATCGCAACTGGTTGAGGACTTGACTTGTGTCGTCCTCTTCGAGTTTCGTCGCTTTCTCAACCACATCTACTTGTGATGGTTTATGGGAATCCGGCCTCTCATTACCCCAATCACCCTTATCCTTAACAGAATACTGGGCCGCATCCTCATTAAGCTTTGAAGATGGGTCCATTGATGCTGTCCAATCTCCTCGTGCTGTACTAGCAAGTGAAGAAGCCCCACTGGAGAACTTCAAAGGAAACTCGTTCCTAGGCAAATCCAAGCGCAACTAATCAAGAACAGTGTTAAACGTGGCACTACCCTTAGGAGTGGAGAGAGCTCATTCAATCTGATCATTCAAGAAGCCCTCGCAGGAAGACTTCTTGTAAACAAACTTAAGGCGCTAGGCCTTTTGGACATCGGAGAGGAGATCGTCGGCGGTAGACCAAGTCCCTTTTCAACAATGGGAGATATCGGTACACCAGCATAGCATGACTCTTCCCCTCCATCATCAGAGATGGCTGAAATAATGTGACTCGAAGCTCGAACTTTCCCGCCCTTAATTACCGTGTTAAGATCCTCAGGAATTTAGGAGTGTGACTTCCTTAACTGGTGGAATCTTTCCTTCTTCCACCAGTTTCTCAAAGGTTTCTTTTATTGCGGTCTCCAAAGCTTCATGTGAAGCAGGAACAACTGCTCTAGCCTCTCTGAGTGCTTGGTTCTTTGCTAGTGTTGATTTCAGTCCACCACCGCTTTTCGCACCAGCATGACCCAAATTGCACTTCTGCCTTGAAGAGTCGTGCACAAGTCCCGCTAACCTAAACCACCACTGGTTTGGTCACTTTCCCCTGCTTCAAAGCTTCAATAAAGGGGTACTTATCTCGTCCACCAAGCTCCCCAAATATAACCATCATTTTGACCCGAGGGATATTGTTGAACCTCGGTACATGGCCAAAGGTAGTGAAACGTAGGAAGATATCACCTCCGACAGCAATGCCTTTATAGATTCCATCAGTGGCACGAGCAACAGAGTTGAAGAGCTCATTAGACATACCTTTAGATTTAGAGACAAAACCGACAGATCCAGGTCTGTATAACTTGCAATGAATGTTGTCAGTAGTCTCAACAGCGCCACCAATCCTCAAAGCACCAACTTGGATCCCTCCAACAGTAACCAAGCCAATTATAGCCTTATTGTTTACGCAATTAACTGTTTGCTGTGTCGCGACCTAAAAATCGGTTTCTCAATTTTTAAAGTTAATGGATTACTATGTTAATTAAATTGAATTAACTAGCATAGCTCGAACTCTCCCGAGTTCTACCAAATCGTGACTTAGGTTCAATTTCATCAAAAGAAGGATTTATCTTGGAGTCGCCACTAATCATTTTGGGTAGGTTGATTAGACACCTAAATAAAGCATCGGGAGAAATACTTTATTCCTACGAACCAGAGATTAATGAGTTCGGGGACTTGATTACGCTAATTTTTCAATTAACGCCCTTTCGGTACCAATTTCATGAAAATGTTCAACTTGGCAATTTTGATAAATTTTCACTTGAGGTTCAAAGGTGCAATTTTTTTTTGGGTTTTCTTTTTATGATTTTTTTCGATGTATTATAAAGAATGCAAAATCACCTAAAGCAAACGAAGATGTGAAGAGAGAGAGAGCAGGTAAAGTAAAACTACCCTAAGGACAGTGAAAACAAAACCCGCAACTCGTCGGGTGAATAATTACAGACCAATTAAATAAAACCCGAGACATGATCGGGAATACAACAAAAATGGACCGGAATGGACATCGGTCAAACACCGGCCGCCAAGCCTCGTGGGTCGGGAGTACAACAAAACGGACCGGAATGGACATCGGTCATCCTCCATTCTTCAAAGCATCGGGCCGAAAGCCAAATGAAAATAATAAACTTATCCAATCGAACATGCACAATCACCAATGAGTTAAGACAATTCAAAAACTCAAAGAAATTTTAACACGTGCTGATTAAACTTCATTGAGATCATTTTTTACATTTTCCAGTGCATTAACACAAAAAATACGAATTAAATCATACTGTGCATGAACATTCTTAGGGAGAAAGCAGTAACCATAAAATACAAAAGAAATAATGAAATGTATGCAAAAATTCTGAGATTTTTTATGTGGATGGAAAAATGTGTCGTTGATAACTTTCATGTTTTACATTCTTACTGAAGAGACACTCATTTTCGTGTAGAAAATGGTCTTTCATGAGAGCTCAGCAGCAAACAAACAAATTTCACAGAACAGACATACTTCAGGATTAAGCTCAAATGGACACTCAAATCTCAAAATTAATGCACCAAACTTTCCAGTCTACTAAACAAGACCCCAATGAACAACTTTCATTTTTTGTGAAGTTTCAAAAGAAGACTTTAGACATGAGATAACTACGAATCAATATGACCACGCACAGAAAAACACTCAGACTCAAGGACGCCAGCAGAATTGCATGATTTCATTAAATGCATTAAAAATACGAAACGTGCATGAATATTTTTGTATTTTCTATATGTTATGCATTAAGATCTTATGAACAAATGTCATGGAGAGGTCTTTATGAAATGAAGTCTAGAATAACCCATGGAAAATCATTTAGCGTGAAAGGTCAAATTAGAAAAATTCCATCTCAGGTTCTGATCACCATATTTCCAGATTTCTGCTCTCCATTTCGGGACCCTTTTGACATAGCAAACGACGTCCATTTTCACGCCATAATATATCAAATCGAAGATCTCGAAGTTATCTACGAATGTTCAGTATATTTATTTTCGAGATTTCGTCATCGAAACACAAAAAATTGAGTTACCAGATAATTGCACATGCTGATGCACCTAGAGCTCGTTGGAGATGAATCCGTCGCGTCGCCAAGGCTTGTTCCACTACGGCGAATTTTTCTCTCTCAAAATTTTTTCTCTTGAAATCTCTCCAAATTTTTTTCCTCAATCTCCAAAGTCCTCTCCATTTCTCTCTAATCTTCCTCCTTTTATAGCCTACTCCCCCATCTTCCTTTCTCTATCTTCATCTATCATTCTAATTTTTCCACTAACTTCATCTTCCCTTCTAATTCCATCATCTTCCCTTCTTTATCTCCATCTTCCCTTCTAATTCCACCATCCTCCATTCTTTATCTCCATCTTCCCTTCTAATTCACCATCTTCCATTCTAATCTTTCCATCTCCCATTGCAATTCTTCATCTTCCCTTCTAATTTTACCATCTTCCATTCTCCATCTTTCCTTCTAATTTCTCTATCTTCCCTTATATATCTCCCCTTCTCCATCTTCCTTTCTAATTTCTCCATCTTCCCTTTTATATCTCCCCTTCTCCATCTTCCTTTCTAATTTCTCCACTATCCCTAAAATTTTATATATTTGCAATTCAGCCCCTGAATTTTTATGTATTTGCAATTTAGTCCTTGTGGAAAAATTTCTTTTAAGTTCAAAACTTCATAAGCCTTTCGGCACACCTCCCTCACGCTCAATCCAATCGTTTGTCAATTTAAGCTCAAATCCTCCGTCGTTAGCCATAATAAAATGCATGACCGACAAAAAATTAAATATGCAATGCATGAAAAAATTAATTTTTGGTGAGAACAAATTCTCATTTTTTTATGTACTTAAGTGAATGAATTTTAAAAAGTCAAAATTTAGGTGTCAACAGCTGCCCCTCTTTGAGCGGAGACTCGTAGAGGTTTCGCTCAAAGACAAAATTGAACCTAAATTTTGACAATGCAAATGAATGATGATGATTTTTTTGTGGGGGAGTTTTAATCCTATTTTATATGCAAGTGCAATGATGCATGATGTGCAGGACTGTAAATAACATGTGTTAAGATTTCTCTGCTCCGAGGAAACGGATTAAAGAAACCTGCACATGGATCGCATATAAAATGTCGGTCTTACCATACACTTCATAATGCTGGTGATTCCCTTAAGTTCCAGGCATTTTGTGGATGCAAGAATCTTAAGGTACTGGTGCCTATCCGTTACCAGAGGTTTCCCCCTGATGCGAAAAAGCGCAAGATCTGTAAGGGGATGCGTCCACTGCATCTCTTCGAGTGGAGTCACATAGTTTCTTTCAAGATCATTAGAGCTGGTCCTTGATGATCTGAAAGGGTATCAAAACCATAAGAGCATGTCGATTATGGTTTTTGATAAAATTTGTCGAGACCACGAGAGCATGTCGATCATGGTTCGCACAAGCATCCAGACACAAGAGCATGTCGATTATGAACTGGATGGATAAGATCAAGAACATGAGAGCATGTCGATCATGAACTTGATAGGGTACCAAAATCACAAGAGCATGTCGATTATGATTTTGATAAAATTTGTCGAGACCACGAGAGCATGTCGATCATGGTTCGAACAAATGTTTCATGCAGATCACAAGAGCATGTCGATTATGAACTGGATGAAATTAAGGAGTGTGCTTTTCTCATTGGTGCAAACTCAAAGCTTGCGATTTTGAAAAGGGTTCAGAAAACTTACCTGGGTTTTTTGGGTAGTTGAGAGGTAGATTTCTTTCAAGATCATTAGAGCTGGTCTTTGATGATCTGAAAGGGAGATGTGTCGCCAATCTCACAGGGCGGTGACCACATCGAGAGGGTGTGCTACACAAGCTATGTCAGTGTAAACACAAGATATTCAAAACTGGGTTCAGAAAACTTACTTGGGTCTTTTGAACGAATGGTCAAGGAGTAGACAGGCTGACTGCATCATACCTGCTTATTCTCTTGAAGTGAAATTATGCGCATAGACCAAATCAATGCTAATGCGACATGTATTTCATAAAAATCATGCTTCACTGAAGAAGACGAATATTTGAATGATTGTATGTGTCGCAACATATTTGAGTGCCTTAACAATCATTAGAAGGCTCGGGTTGAAGATATACTTACCTAGGAGCTTGGAAGCTTGCCAGGTAGGCACTTGCCAACACGGCTTGTTCATTCAATCATTCTTGGATGAATTTCAAGACCTCATGAGGTAGCTTGAATATTAGGAATGCATGTGCACAGACAATGTTAGATGTAACATGTAATGGCATGTATGCTGAAATTCACTTAGTGGATTTATGCAAAACTATTCTGTCAAGTTTGTATCACCAATTCTGTTCAAGGAGGTTATTACATTGTGAATACCTCTGTCGCGACCTAAAATTCATTTTTAGGTTAATGGATTACCAGATTAATTAATTAAATTAACTAACCTAGTTCGAGCTCTCCCAAGCTCTACCAAATCGCAACTTTGATTTTTTTTTCACATGATTTTAGAATTTGGAGTCGCCACTAATCATTTTTGGTAGGTTGATTAGAAACCTAAGTAACCTAGCGGGAGAACTAAATTACTCCTGCAAACCAGAGATTATGAGTTCGGGGACTTGGTTACACTAGTTAATTAAAACTAATGCCCTTTCGGTACCTTAATTCCATGGATATCCTATTTTGGCAACTCTCACTTGATTTATTCCTAAAACCCTGGTAAGGTGTTCTTTTTATGTTTTCACTTTAAAATGAAATGCATAAAGGGTTTGAACGCAAACGTTGACATACAAATACGACACACAAATACGGACATACGAATATGATATACGAATACGTAGATATGCGAATACGAATACGTGCGTGACGTGCGAATGACATACGTACATGACATGCGAACGACATACGTACGTGACATGTGTATGAATACGATATGCATACGAGATAGACGAATACATATACGTGCGTTACATGCGAAGGACATACGTACGTGGACATGCGAATGATATGCGTACGTGACATGCGTATGAATACAACATGCATGCGGGGATAGACGAATACGAATACGTATGTGACATGCGTATGAAGACGCACGAATACGATATGTAACATGCATACATACACCATACAAATACGTGACATATATATGTGACATGCATAGTGATATGTGTATGTAAATACGTACATTTCGATTTTGCCCATAAAGGGCAAAGTCGTCATTTTGAAAAGATGGGATAAAACCCTCATTTTTGAAAAAGAGGGGATAAAACCCTTATTTTGAAATTTTTGATTTTTCTGAATGAATATGCATGGGTTAATAACATATCATAACAGACAAATGTGGATTTGCAAACGTCGCGTACGTGACGTGCATACGAGAACAAACAAATACGATATGTCTATACGAACATACGGATAACATAACAAACATACATGAGACATACTACATGAGATGCACATGAATGGCATTTTTTGTATTTTCAGATTTTCCATTTTTTTTTGGTTTTTTGGATTTTCTACATTTTTTTTGTATTTTGGATGTATTATAAAAGAATGCAAAATCACCCAAAGCAAATGAAGATGTGAAGAGAGAGCAGGTAAAGTAAAACTACCCTAAGGACAGTGAAAATAAAACCCGCAACTCGTCGGGTGAATAATTACAGAACAATTAAATAAAACCCGAGACATGATCGGGAATACAACAAAAATGGACCAGAATGGACATCGGTCAAACACCCGTCGCCAAGCCTCGTGGGTCGAGAGTACAACAAAACGAACCGGAATGGACATCGGTCATCCTCCAGTCTTCAAAGCATCGGGCCGAAAGCCAAATGAAAATAATGAACTTATCCAATCGGACATGCACAATCACCAATGAGTTAAGACAATTCAAAAACTCAAAGAGAGTTTAACACGTGCTGATTAAACTTCATTGAGACCATTTTTTACATTTTCCAATGCATTAACACAAAAAATACGAATTAAATCATACTGTCCATGAACATTCTTAGGGAGAAAGCAGTAACCATAAAATACAAAAGAAATAATGAAATGTATGTAAAAATTCTGAGATTTTTTATGTGGATGGGAAAATGTGTCTTTGACAACTTTCATGTTTTACATTCTTATTGAAGAGACACTCATTTTCGTGTAGAAAATGGTCTTTCATGAGAGCTCAGCAGCAAACAAACAAATTTCACAGAACATACATATTTCAGGATTAAGCTTAAATGGACACTCAAATCTCAAAATTAATGCACCAAACTTTCCAGTCTACTAAACAAGATCCCAATGAACAACTTTCATTTTTTGTGAAGTTTCAAAAGAAGACTCTAAACATAAGATAACTACAAATCAATATGACCACGCACAGAAAAACACTCAGACTCAAGGACGCCAGCAGAATTGCATGATTTCATTAAATGCATTAAAAATACGAAACGTGCATGAATATTTTTGTAGTTTTTATATGTTATGCATTAAGATCTTATGAACAAATGTCATGAAGAGGTCTTTATGAAACAAAGTCTAGAATAACCCATGGAAAATCATTTAGCGTGAAAGGTCAGATTAGAAAAATTCCATCTCAGGTTCTGATCACCATATTTCCAGATTTCTGCTTTCAATTTCGGGACCATTTTGACATAGCAAACGACGTCAATTTTCGTGCCATAATATATCAAATCGAAGATCTCGAAGTCATCTACGAATGTTCAGTACATTTATTTTCGAGATTTCGTCGTCTAAACACAAAAAATTGAGTTACCAGATAATTGCACATGCTGATGCGCCTAGAGCTTGTTGGAGATGAATCCGTCGCGTCGCCAAGGCTTGTTCCACGGCGGCGAATTTTTCTCTCTCAAAATTTTTTTCTCTTGAAATCTCTCCAAAAAAAATTTTTTTCTCCAGTTTTTCTTCAATCTCCCAAAACTCTCTCAAACATCCAAAATTTTCTCTCCAAAAAAATTCCCCTCTCAAGCTCACTTATTCCTCCTTTTATAAACCACTCATCTATCTCCCATTCTAATTTTTCCATTAACTCTATCTCCCATTCTAATTTCTCCACTAACTCTTCTTCATTTTCATCTTCCCTTCTCCATCTCTATCTCACATTCTAATTTCTCCACTAACTCTTCTTCATATTCATCTTCCCTTCTCCATATCTATCTCCCATTCTACTAACTCTTCTTCATCTCCATCTTCCCTTCTCTATTCTCATCTTATTTTCTTTATCTTCTCTTCTCCATCTCCCTATCTTCATCTCCTCTTCTCCATCTTCCCTTCTCTATTCTAATTTCTCCACTAACTCTTCTTTTTGTTATTTACAAAATAATCCCTCAAGTATTAGGTATTTGCACTCTAGTCCATGAGATTTTAAGTATTTGTAATTCAGTCCCTGGAGAAATATTTCTTTAAGTCCAAATCTCCTCACAATTTTCGACACACCTATCGCATGTTGAATTTAAGCTCATTTCTTGCTATTGAAAATAATGCAAAATTTAATTAAAGCCCTGTTTGTAAAATTGAGTCATTCTGGGTAATTGGGCCAAGATGAAAATTTGGAATATTAAAGAACAATGTCACAACTCCTAAAAGTGAAAAATGAAAATAAATTGACTCAAATTGAATTTTTTTAGACCCGATTCGAGATTATGCTCGTTAAGGAATACACGACCTCGAATTGGATTTTTTAAATTTGCGATGGCCAACATGAAAAGGGATTTAAAGGAAAAATATTGACTATTTTTATGTATTTTTGTGGCCTTAAATGCTATTATTTATTAAATATTTTCCTAATTTCTAAAAATTATATTTAAAAAAATATGAAAAATTATTTTTTTACTCAAAAATGGTTGCCTAAGCTTGGCCAAGGCTTCCAAAGTTGATTTTGCAATTTTCTCATTTTTATAGATTTTCTATCAATTTTAGAAAATAAAAATACCGAAAAATACTGAAAATATGAAAAATCATTTTTTGGTCAAAATTGGTTCCCTAGGCTTGGCAAAGGTCTCCAAAGTTAATTTTTTCAAATTTATGAATTTTTATGGATTTTCTATTAATTTTGAAAAAGAAGAAAAGAAAAGGTGATTGAAAATCAGGTGTCAACAGCTGCCCCTCTTTGAAAGGAAGCTCGGTAGAGGTTCATTTCAAAGATGAGTCGACACCTGAGTCCTAATCGACTCAACACAATGAAATAAAAAGAGTCATGACATTCGATCTCCAATACCCCTTTTAGCAAATTTCGATCCAAACCCGGTTTGAGGAGGCTTTCATGCGATGAGGGAGAGACAAAGATGAGAATTTACCTGGCACTTACCTGCTCGTTGTATGGCGGTTGCCTGACATGAGTGCTCTGCTGAAAATGAGATGAGAACCTAAGGATTCGTTATAAGAAAACCTTAGGGTAGTGGAACTTGGACCCGTATGGTAGGTCACCCCATAGTAGATTTCTAATAAAAGGATTCTACTGATTAAAATCGGATTGAATTTTGACCCGTATGGTGGGTCACCCCATGGTAGATTCCTAGTGAAAGGATTCTACTGATTAAATTAAGATTTGACCTGTATGGTAGGTCACCCCATGGAAATGCCTGTAAGAAGGACTTTGGTGCCTGTAAGAAGGACTTTGGTGCCTGTAGAAAGGACTTTGTTTTGCCTATAAAAAGGACTTTGGTGTGCCTGTAGAAAGGACTTTTGGTTGCCTATAGAAAGGACTTAGTGCCTGTAAGAAGGACTTTTGTGTGCTTGTAGAAAGGACTTGGTGCCTGTAAAAAGGACTTGATGCCTGTAAGAAGGACTTGTGCCTGTAGAAAGGACTTTGATGCCTGTAGAAAGGACTTTGATGCCTGTAAAAAGGACTTGGTATGCCTGTAAAAAGGACTTGATTTGCCTGTAAGAAGGACTTGGTTTCCTGTAGAAAGGACTTGGTCGCCTGTAGAAAGGACTTTGGTTGCCTGTAAAAAGGACTTTTGATTGCCTGTAGAAAGGACTTGCTCGCCTGTAGAAAGGACTTTGGTCGCCTGTAAAAAGGACTTTGGAAATGGACCGTTTCGTATTGGGGTTTCCAATGGAAGGGCTCCGGAGATAATATACCCTAGATTTCACCTTTTTTGGGTAGACTGAAGAGGTATTGATTGAGAAAATGATTTTTGGGTATATCTGGGATCTAAGGAGATCAAGAATCCTGCAGACGCTCTAACCCAATTTAACTTACCATGAAGGGTGCCATTCTGGGATATGGGGAAACCAGGAATCTTGCAGACGCTCAAACCCGATTTAACTTACCTTGAAGGGTGTCATTCTGGGATCTAGGGAGGCCAGGAATCCTCAAAATTCGACTTAACTTACCTTGAAGGGTGCCATTCTGGGATTTGGGGAAACCAGAAATCCTGCAGACGCTCAAATCCAATTTGACTTATCATGAAGGGTGCCATTCTGGGATCTGGGGAAACCAAAAATCCTGCAGAAGCTCAAACCTAATTTTTGTTGTCCCATCACTTTAGGAATAAACCGATGAGGCAAAGATCAAGAACACGAGAGTTGGTCAATCATGATTTGATAAAGCTTGAGAACACGAGATTGTATCAATCGTGAGCTGATGAAGACTTCATGAGAGTATGTTGATCATGAGTTGCAAGGGTTCAGAAGACTTACCTGGATCTTCTGAGTTAATGATCGAGGCATAGACAGACCGATTGTATCGTGTCTGCTTGCTCACTGAATGACCTTATGTGCTGCAATGGATTTGAGCACCCAGACAATCATCAGAATTGAAAGGTTCAGGTTGAAGATATACTCACCTGAAAATGCTTGGCGAGCATTAGCCAACAGGGCTTGTTTGTTTAATAGCCTCTGGATGAATTTCGAGACCTCGGAGAGTAACTCGACTATTAGGAATGCACTACTTGTCAGACAGTGTCAGAGGTAACATGTGCAAGCATTTTTATCAATGAGTTCATCGGTTCATGCAAAACCATTCAGTTGAGTTTGCAATGATTAAAACCATATGTGTATGATCATAATATGGATCATGCATGACTATTCTATCGAGTTTGCATTTCCAATTCTGTCCAGGGAGGTTATCATGTCATGAATACCTCGAATTGAACCTGAATGGGGACTTCAGTCCGAAAGGGCTTTCTCTCACTCTCGAGAAACGCTATTTATCCGGATTGCAGGATTTGAAAAGAAAGCACTCAACCTTACCATCATCGCATTCAGCGAGGGTCTGAGTAATCTCGCAATTGATACGATCAAGCCGATCTAGAGGTCTTGATTAGGACCGTAATGTGGGCTGGGTCAAAGGCTTATCAAAGGAGACTCATTTCGAGTCAGGGCCATTGACAAAAAAAGGTCTTCATCATCTGCTCCGGGTTTACAAGTCAAGAACCCTGCAAAATGAGAGAGAAATAATCTTGCTCGAACTTCTTCGAGCGATTCTTAAAGTCATTCAACTCTTACATTAATTTAGGTGCCCTAATCAGAAGAGACTTTCAAGGGTCGTAACGTAGGTCGGGATTTGGGTCTGAGAAACGAAGGGCTCGTTTTGGCTCAGCAAAATATATGAGAAGGGCTTGGTGTTGGTGATCATTGCAGTCTTGTCACCGATCTTTGACCTTCCTGAATTTGTCTTTAATGAATACCATCATTGGCTGAGGGGTGGTAGTTCTTTTACACTTTGCAAACTGACTTCTTTGGGGATCCTTTTTCGGGAATTCTCAAAATGTATGTTCGAAGTCAGAAGTTCATTACAGATATATGGGCATTGGCCTTGCTTTTGATAGGCACTTTGCTCTTTCTGCCCGAGATTCTGTGGAGTAGCCTTTGCTTTTCTTACTCCCGACTCCCTTTTGTTTGGAAGCAGGCCCATTTTCTTTAGGCTACACTTGTCTCTCTCTTTTTTTTTGTTTAATAATCTTGTGATTTTGAATTTTAGCAACAAGATGATTTTCAACAAATGATACTAGACATTACATGAAAGTCTAGCATATGAAATGGGCTGATTCGAGAATTCTCTATTGGCCCAATTTCTTCAATTCTGCTCTTTTGGGGGAAGGTGTCGTCGTTACCTTGAAATGAGCAAGGATCACCAACATGGGCTTGAGAAATGAATTTGCAGGCTCAATTGGGTTATGCAAAGGATGAGTGTGTAGGATAGAGAAAATAAATGCTCTTCGTCATCCTAAAGCACTTGAATTAAAATTCGAGTATCATGCAAAGAAGCACTCGAAGATTGATGTTAGTCCAAGCAAGAGAATTTCTAACCATTTATCTCCTGATATTGTCGGAATTACCTCTGTTTTGCCCCAGTGCGGGGTGGTTCTTGACAGGGTCATGAAATGAAATCACCGTTTAAATGGGTTGTCAATGGTTGCCTGAAGTGTTTGGAATGGAGAATGAATGCCTCCTTCACTTCGACTATCGTATCTTTTGCGAGAAAACCCATTGCCTTGGAGAATGCGGAATCTGTCTACCGCTCAACTCACTGTGGATTAAATATAGGACGTATGTGGAAATGGCTTGCCTTTCATCGTCCTGTCATGCCCCATTCTGTACATTCGATGCATCATGTACAGTTTATACCCCCAGTCAAAATTGACAAATTGAACATGCAGAACAGTCATGCATAAATCATGGAATGTGTAAACATCATGCAAATATGGCAATACAAGTACAAGTATGGAAATTGCCCCTGTCTGTGTGGGCGGATCAGACACGTTGGGGGCCTATTCCCCGAGTCGAGGAGTAGCTTGTTTCTGGTTTTGCCTCTTTTCGATCTAGGGTTTGCCATTGATTTCCCTTATTTCATCAGATGGATCGCATCAGACGATCATAACTTGGCCCCTTTGGGCTGTTTTCTTTGAAGTATCAGGTGTTAGTTTAACATTTCCTGTAACAAGGAAGGAGACCTGTTAGCCAGTATCAGAAATGATGAACTGGACACGATACTGAGTTACCCTTGAGTGCTTCGCGCAACTCCTTTACCAGTTTTACCACTCGGGATTTTCTCCGTGGGTATGTCAAGTTAGACATTTCCTGTCAAACAATGGAGAAGAAGACGTATTAGTCAGTATTAGAAATGATGTATTGGATACGATACTGGTTTACCCTTCATCTTGAATGTTTTGCGTGACGCCTTTATCAAGTTCACTAGATTGAGTTTCCCTTGGCTTTCGCTGGACACTTCAACGTTAAGCTAAGATCGTAACAAAATACTGACCTTGGTATTGCTCGTCGAGTATTCCTGTTTCTTTTTACAAAAAGAAATGCGAGAAAAAGTTGTTTTATTTATTTACAATACTTACAACATTTCCATCCTCGAGGATCGAACGCGGGACGTCTCGGACCACTGTCATTCCCCATGCCATCTGGTCCACAAGACCGCAGGCGCTCATGGAGGTTCCTTTTAAGAGTCAATCCTTGAGATGACATGGTGTTGTTGTATTGTACTAGGTAATTCCAGGTCACTGTATTTTTCGGGGCGGTTTACAAACCCTGTTAAGAATGGAATAAAATAATTCAGAACACGAGACGAGTATGAGCAAATTAGAACGATACAGAATTACCCTTCTTTGAGATTGTTTGGGTCTTTCGTTCACATATTCCTCATTTGAAGCCGTCCATTATGTGGCGATGTCCACGAATCTATTTGCCCAAAGTTTTGATTAATCGGGGAATTTCGTTTTTGGGTCAATTTGCAAATTCCTGTAAACAGAAGGGATCTAATTTAGAATCGGGACAATTTGAGGGTAAATTGAAACGATACTGCTTTACCCTTCTAGTTCGCGCGACTTTTTACTCGCAATAAATTCACTACGAGTTTGGTGTGGTAGCAGACTCGAGCATTTAATAGGAGAACAGGAAATTGCTGCTTCTTGCTTTTGCGTTCATTCTGAACATCAATAAAAGTAGAAAACATCACATGCAAGGAAATGAAGCGTCTGCATTCGTTCAAGATCGATTTTGCTCCCTCAGCAGGCTCTCCCATGATCAGCTGGCTTCATTCTGGACCAGGTATGCATCGGCTATGTTGAAGGACCCGTGATCTCAGCTTCGAAATACAGACTCCCTGTGCATATTACAGTCCTCGTGCTTCATTAACATTAAACTGGTTGATCATGGCGGTGAGTTCATCGTCAATGCCGCTTGCCTGGTGGTGATACATCTCCCCTTTCCCGGGAGGTATTGATGCTGATCCAGTAGCATTAGTCTTTTTGTACCCTGCTCCAATAGAACTCGATTCTGTTATAAACTGGTCTAACTCGCTTCTCAAACACGCATTTTCAATCCTCAGATCATGCATTTCATCGAAGGCGAGGAGGAGGCTGTTGCAGTTAGGGCAGGTGGCGGAGTCAAAAGCCTCTTTATACATCTTGTTTTCCGCTTGGAGGTTTTCATTTTCAACTCTTAGAAACTCGGCTTCGTTGTGCTCATGACGAGTCTTTATTCGGGTTCGCCTATTTTGAAACCAGAACTTGATTTGTGAAGGTTCAAGTCCTAGCTCTTGACTTAGTTCCATTTTCTGTTTGCCGTCTGGCATAGGACATGTTCTGAAGAAATCCTCAAGCCTTTGTACTTGCTCCTTAGTATGGCGATGGTAACGCTTCTTTTGACCCTTACCGTTGTTGTCCTTATCTTTACTGAGATCTTGGACGTCGTCGGCGGAAGGGCCAGGTTCCATAGGCTCGATCCCAAATTTGGTTTCGAACTCTTCCTCGCCCATATTCAGCGGGCAATGATAGCTTTCGGAAGTATTGGATTGAGATATCTTCGATTTGGTCGATGATTTCTCAAGGTTTACTATATCTTTCTGTATTTTCACTCTCTCTGAACCGTGTATGCTTTAAAACTCTCTTCAATGTATGAATAAAGATTATCAGGAGGATGTCTCTTTTAAAATTTGGCGTCGGCTTAGCATATGTATCGCTTCTCCCGAGATTTCTGTCTTTCTCAACCTTTCCTGCGTGTTTCTTGCTTGGCTCGTCTTTTCTCATCTCTTCATAGTGGTAGGGTCCCTATCAACGTCTCTACCGTCGATTTGCTGGCGTGTTCTCCTATAAAAACGAATCTCATTTTCCTTGTCTCCCACCCAAGTTACCTTTCTTTCTCCTTTTTCAAAGTTGTGTCATCCCGTCAAACTTTTGGCAGAGATGTCGGATTTGCTTGGCTCGAGATTGGAGACGAGTAGCGGAGGTGATGCTGATGGGGAATGGTAGACAGGAAAATCTGGCCAGTAGAGACTTTCACTGCAAAAATGAAAGGGAATGCGGCAGTATATGTTCTTCATATTCTAGAAAAATTGGAACGATACTGTTTTACCCTTGTATGTACTTCCATTGAATTTGAATTGAGGAAGTTCCTTCATTTGGATTGGATTGGATTGTATGTCTCGAGTTGCCCTTCACTTTGAGCTTGCCACATAAGTGCTTTGCTTAGTTGGGCCTTGTTTTCTTTCGGGTTGCTTTGGACCATCATCATTTTTTATGTCATCGGGTCCGTGGATCGGAGGGCTCCTTTAATTTAAAGGTTACCTTTAAGGCAAATGAGTCCTATCGCATTTTGCGACGCTCTTGAGGCAATTTGCAATCCCCTGGAAGAGAATGGAACAAATCCAATTTAGCATTTTGCGACGATTGAGGGTAAATTGGAACGACACACAGTTACCCGTCTTCGAGCTCGCCTGGGCTTTTCACTTGAAATTTCCCTACGTGAGGTCATTCAACATTTCTCATTATGGCAGTCAGCGACGTTGGCACAAATTGATCCGCCCTGAGTCTAGCATAAAAAGGGATTCACGCATTCGACGGGATAAAAAACAAATTACCCCATGCCCCTGAATTAAATCTAGACACCTAGAAAGCTGGAAATATCACACGCAGGGGAATTAAGCATGAAATGAAAGGTGCACTTGTTCAAGGTCAGTTCTGCCTCTCCTGCGGCTCTTCGATAATCAGCTAGTCTCATGCTGGTTCAGGCATGGATGACCGATGTTTGAGAGTCCTTAATCACTGGCTTCCGATTATGGCTTCGGATGTCTGTCAACCTTAAACTGGTTGACCAGGGCAGTAAGCTCATCATCTGGGTAATCTCTTGAACCTTCCAGCAACTGATGCTCGAATTGGGCATTATTGTTGGCAAATGCTGGCGGTAGATTCCTCATTCTATCCTTGCCATGAGCAATTTGACTTCTCGAGCTGAAGTCTTCATCATTACTCCAGAAAGTGTGGGGATCACCAACTGTCCTGCTGCCAAGAACTCCTTCCATTTGAGGATTAGAGAAGTGGAAGTGCTCAGGATAATTTCTGGTCTGATTCTCTGGCTGTGCAGGCGCGCTGATCATGGGATGAATTCTAGCCACGGGTTGGTGCTCAAACCAAGGAGTCTGAATACACTGCCCCTGCGGTCTATACTCTTGAAGAGCATTAGGGTGATTCTGGGGGATACTTTGATTAACGCCTGGGGGATTGATGGCTCGGCTACTGGTTTGGTTGATGATGGGAAGTGGCTCGCCCCATGCTAACCTGTGGAACTTGTGGTGGCGAGGAGACTCGACGTTCAGGCTTGGATTAGTCCCGCCTTGGTTTTCTTGATTCTGAGCTGCATTATGTTCTCTCACCCTTTTTCTGTACTTCTGAAGATGACTCGAAACATTTGCTTTAGTGAGTCCCTCTACCTTCATAATTTCCAGTATATGTTGCGGCCGTGCCGAATCGATTCCTAGTTGCTGAACTGCATTAACAAACATACGATGCAGCTCGGGAGACCAACTCATCTTCTTTCTCCAGTTGCTTGGAATAAAATTGAAGGCTTGATGGTTGTTCTCATGGTCGTGCAATTGCTTCCTTACCACGTGCTGCCATATGTTTTGAAGCATCTGAACCCTAACTGGTTTCGTTACGACGTCTTGGGCCCCGTTTAAGACATCCTTCATCATGGCTTGCTGATCATCGCTTGCCGATATTACGAGGACTGGCATGTTTAATTTAGAATTGATGACTTCCAAGTGAGTGAAAACATCCATGTCAATCCCTACCATGGCGGTGACGACGATATCAAACTGGTCACTACTCCTCCTTAATATCTCTAAGGCCTCTGTCGCCTTTGCTTGAGCTACAACCTTATACCGGCATTTTCTTAATACGGTAACAAGGATTGACAGAGAGACTGGATTACCGTCAATGGCCATGACCAGTAGACCCTCAGGGTAAGGAACTTCATCAGCTTCGACCAGGGTTGAACATGCGCCCATTTCCCTAATGCTCGACATATTTCTGGATCTAGGACTGCCGATTCGAGACCGCCTCAGGATGTCTTCTCGGACTTGAGGGATCACGGGATCGTTGATGGCTTCTCGTAACAGGCTTTGAAAGCCAATGCTTTGATGGTGAAGGTTTTGAATTCCTCTCCCACGAGAACTCCTTCCTCTCTATCTTTGTCCTGCGAGTTCGTGCAGATGAACCCTCACTATCAAATGAGGACAAATTCTCTCTTTGGCAATAGCAACGACTTCCCCCTTCACGGGCAGTGCTATTAGATTTACCGAGGGGAAAATCTGACATTCAGCTTTTGATTAAAGGGGAAATCCTCGTTTATCGCTCAGTTTGTCTTCTTCTTTCTTTTCGCGATAGAGGGCCCCTGTCAAGATTTCCACCGTCGATTTACTGGCGGGTCCTCCAATGAAGACGAGTAATATCTCTCTTTCTGCCGAAAATTTCTTTGTCCCCCACTCAGCTCGTCTTTTCGTTCTTTCTTTTTTCAAAGCGGTGGAGTCCCGTCCAGCTTTTCCACAGAGACGTCAGGTTTGTTCGGCTCGAGGTTGCCACTTGACTGGAATTTGAGCCACCGGGGGTGTTGCCGACAGAGAATGGTAGATAGGAAAACCTATAAGGACTGCCCCTGTGAAATCAGTATTTAAATTAAAGCAGATTACCATCTTCGCATTCCGCTCATCTGCCTCATCTCTCTCCTTTCTTTCGTATTCTGCTTTCAAAAATGGCCAATTCTCCTAACCACACCTTATCCGCCGAAGTCCTGGCTGGGTGGGAGAGACTTTACAATCTTCTTGGTAGAGGTTACGCTCATATAGCCAAAAACTCTACCGTTGACTGTGGACGCTGCTTCTGTTGAGGGTACCCAACTGGGGAAGGAGTATCGGAACTTCTCGACCGTCTTCATCAATTTTCTGGCTGCCTATAACCGCGCTTATGAGACGGTCCTTGTGACCGCCATCGTGAAAACTCGTTACCGAGACCGGCACGAGCGTCTGGCAACAGTTACATTTGTGGCTGATAATCACAAAAAGGCCCTCAAGTTTGCCAACGATCAGCTTTCCTGGCTGGTTCGTGAGAGGGGAAAGCTGGTGGACCGTCTGGCCTTGGTCCGAACTTACGCCGAACAGGAGCCAGGCAATATTGTGATGACGTGCAAATGCGGTTGGCTGCAGGAGAGGCTTGATGACATTACGGCAGACATTGCTTTCGAGAGGGCGGCGATTCCGGACCTGGAGTTTGCCGTTGAGCATTACGAGGCCACTATGGCCCAGGTTAAAGAGAAGTGCGATCGCCTCTTCTTTAGGCTTGCGGAGCTTGATCCCGAGAACGCCCGGTGCACCCAGAGCATCAACTTTATGGAGAGCCAGCTGAGCTCCTTTGTGACGCTTATTAGGGCTCAATTTGATTTCACTTTTCCTCCCCAGTGAGTTGTTGTAAGGTTTGTTGGTGAATGGAATGAAGAGAAAGTTTCACGTGTTTGTGCTTTTCATTTTCCTGCCATTTCTTCGCCCATATAGCATGATAGGACGATTTACGGTACTAAAGACGTTGAGGCTTAACACTCTTCTCGGTGTTCTTGTTATCTGCTGCCGGCGATGATATCAAGGACATTGGCGAAGGGTTCAGTGGCGGCCCCCACCGGTCACAGCACCGTGAGTCAGTCGTGTGAATTATTGCAAATCGACCACTCGATTAGTGCTCCAATAAACAAACCGGGCTGCCCGTTGCGTGCCCCACTTTACTCCTGCCTATCTCTTTCGGCGTCCACTTGAATGTGTCGGTCGCCTGTAGCGTTGGGAGAAATGATTGCGGGCCATGCTCGGTAATAAAATACTAGTCCTCCAAAATCTTTTACGTGTTTTGAATCCGAGGAAGGTAAAAAGACAAGCCTTTGTTCAATTTAATTAGAAAGGCGTCGCAAGATCGGGTTCATAATCTTGCCCCATGGGTTTTGATTACACAGTCTCGACTTTCTCAACAAAAATACATGAACCCTTATAATATATTAAAAATGTCCCCAGGCCCGATCTGGATGCATTCACTACCCCTCATCAAAATACATGGCCCATACGTGCTGACTTATTGACACGATTCTGTCTCCGGAAGAATTGGCCTCTTTATATGCCCCTAGGGTTAACGATATCTTCGCTTGCCCCCTGATTGTTATCACCAACGAGCCCGATTTTTCTCCACCCCAGGGTACCTATAATTCTCTGCAAAAGTAAAGAAAATAATCAGTATGTGATCCAATAGGGGTCGGCCCATGATTCATACATTAGTCCAATTTTATTTTTCAATTTTAGAGAAAATTTTCTTAGAAAAACATGGGTGAATTTCTCAAAAAGAATTTTCTTGCAAATTTTTACAACTTGAAAAATGTGATAAAATATCTCAAAATTTAGCAAATTTCCCGAAGGGATTTTCCTTTTATCAGAATGAATTTTTAGGGATAAATTTGTCAAGAAAATCTCATTTTTATTGAAGTAGAAAAATGTAACAAATTCTTTTACTGGTCAACAAAATTTTCCTAAGGGATTTTTCACACTTATTTATTTATTCATTTATTTTTATTTTTTTCAAAAATGGGATACTAATTTGATTTTCATTTTCTTTTGAAAAATGACCTTGATGTTAAATTCAAAATTTGACCGACACCTAACATGGACCGACTGTTGACACCTGATTTTCAATCACCTTTTCTTTTCTTCTTTTTTAAAATTAATAGAAAATCCATAAAAATTCATAAATTTGAAAAAATTAACTTTGGAGACCTTTGCCAAGCCTAGGGAACCAATTTTGACCAAAAAATGATTTTTCATATTTTCAGTATTTTTCGGTATTTTTATTTTCTAAAATTGATAGAAAATCTATAAAAATGAGAAAATTGCAAAATCAACTTTGGAAGCCTTGGCCAAGCTTAGGCAACCATTTTTGAGTAAAAAAAATAATTTTTCATATTTTTTGTATTTTTTTAAATATAATTTTTAGAAATTAGGAAAATATTTAATAAATAATAGCATTTGAGGCCACAAAAATACATAAAAATAGTCAATATTTTTCCTTTAAATCCCTTTTCATGTTGGCCATCGCAAATTTAAAAAATCCAATTCGAGGTCATGTATTCCTTAACGAGCATAATCTCGAATCGGGCCTAAAAAAATTCAATTTGAGTCAATTTATTTTCATTTTTCACTTTTAGGAGTTGTGACATTGTTCTTTAATATTCCAAATTTTCATCTTGGCCCAATTATACCCAGAATGACTCAATTTTACAAACAGGGCTTTAATAAAATTTTGCATTATTTTCAATAGCAAGAAATGAGCTTAAATTCAACATGCGATAGGTGTGTCGAAAATTGTGAGGAGATTTGGACTTAAAGAAATATTTCTCCAGGGACTGAATTACAAATACTTAAAATCTCATGGACTAGAGTGCAAATACCTAATACTTGAGGGATTATTTTGTAAATAAAAAAAAGAAGAGTTAGTGGAGAAATTAGAATAGAGAAGGGAAGATGGAGAAGACGAGATGAAGATAGGAAGATGGAGAAGATGAGATGAAGATAGGAAGATGGAGAAGAGGAGATGGAGAAGAGAAGATAAAGAAAATAAGATGAGAATAGAGAAGGGAAGATGGAGATGAAGAAGAGTTAGTAGAATGGGAGATAGATATGGAGAAGGGAAGATGAATATGAAGAAGAGTTAGTGGAGAAATTAGAATGTGAGATAGAGATGGAGAATGGAAGATGAAAATGAAGAAGAGTTAGTGGAGAAATTAGAATGGGAGATAGAGTTAATGGAAAAATTAGAATGGGAGATAGATGAGTGGTTTATAAAAGGAGGAAGAAGTGAGCTTGAGAGGGAAATTTTTTTGGAGAGAAAATTTTGGATGTTTGAGAGAGTTTTGGGAGATTGAAGAAAAACTGGAGAAAAAAAATTCTTTTGGAGAGATTTCAAGAGAAAAAAATTTTGAGAGAGAAAAATTCGCCGCCGTGGAACAAGCCTTGGCGACGCGACGGATTCATCTCCAACGAGCTCTAGGCGCATCAGCATGTGCAATTATCTGGTAACTCAATTTTTCGTGTTTAGATGACGAAATCTCGAAAATAAATGTACTGAACATTCGTAGATGACTTCGAGATCTTCGATTTGATATATTATGGCACGAACATTGACGTCGTTTGCTATGTCAAAAGGGTCCCGAAATTGAAAGCAGAAATCTGGAAATATGGTGATCAGAACCTGAGATGGAATTTTTCTAATCTGACCTTTCACGCTAAATGATTTTCCATGGGTTATTCTAGATTTTGTTTCATAAAGACCTCCTCATGACATTTGTTCATAAGATCTTAATGCATAACATATAAAAAATACAAAAATATTCATGCACGTTTCGTATTTTTAATGCATTTAATGAAATCATGCAATTCTGTTGGCGTCCTTGAGTCTGAGTGTTTTTCTGTGCGTGGTCATATTGATTTGTAGTTATCTTATGTTTAGAGTCTTCTTTTGAAACTTCACAAAAAATGAAAGTTGTTCATTGGGGTCTTGTTTAGTAGACTGGAAAGTTTGGTGCATTAATTTTGAGATTTGAGTATCCATTTAAGCTTAATCCTGAAATATGTCTGTTCTGTGAAATTTGTTTGTTTGCTGCTGAGCTCTCATGAAAGACCATTTTCTACACGAAAATGAGTGTCTCTTCAATAAGAATGTAAAACATGAAAGTTGTCAAAGACACATTTTCCCATCCACATAAAAAATCTCAGAATTTTTACATACATTTCATTATTTCTTTTGTATTTTATGTTTACTGTTTTCTCCCTAAGAATGTTCATGGACAGTATGATTTAATTCGTATTTTTGTGTTAATGCATTGGAAAATGTAAAAAATGGTCTCAATGAAGTTTAATCAGCACGTGTTAAACTCTCTTTGAGTTTTTGAATTGTCTTAACTCATTGGTGATTGTGCATGTCCGATTGGATAAGTTCATTATTTTCATTTGGCTTTCGGCCCGATGCTTTGAAGACTGGAGGATGACCGATGTCCATTCCGGTCCGTTTTGTTGTACTCTCGACCCACGAGGCTTGGCGACGGGTGTTTGACCGATGTCCGTTCCGGTCCATTTTTGTTGTATTCCCGATCATGTCTCGGGTTTTATTTAATTGGTCTGTAATTATTCACCCGACGAGTTGCGGGTTTTATTTTCACTGTCCTTAGGGTAGTTTTACTTTACCTGCTCTCTCTTCACATCTTCATTTGCTTTGGGTGATTTTGCATTCTTTTATAATACATCCAAAATACAAAAAAAATGTAGAAAATCCAAAAAACCAAAAAAAAATGGAAAATCTGAAAATACAAAAAATGCCATTCATGTGCATCTCATGTAGTATGTCTCATGTATGTTTGTTATGTTATCCGTATGTTCATATAGACATATCGTATTTGTTTGTTCTCGTATGCACGTCACGTACGCGACGTTTGCAAATCGACATTTGTCTGTTATGATATGTTATTAACCCATGCATATTCATTCAGAAAAATCAAAAATTTCAAAATGAGGGTTTTATCCCCTCTTTTTCAAAAATGAGGGTTTTATCCCATCTTTTCAAAATGACGACTTTGCCCTTTATGGGCAAAATCGAAATGTACGTATTTACACACACATATCACTATGCATGTCACATATATATGTCACGTATTTGTATGGTGTATGTATGCATGTTACATATCGTATTCGTGCGTCTTCATACGCATGTCACATACGTATTCGTATTCGTCTATCCCCGCATGCATGTTGTATTCATACGCATGTCACGTATGCATATCATTCGCATGTCCACGTACGTATGTCCTTCGCATGTAACGCACGTATTTGTATTCGCATATCTACGTATTCGTATATCATATTCGTATGTCCGTATTTGTGTGTCGTATTTGTATGTCAACGTTTGCGTTCATACCCTTTATGCATTTCATTTTAAAGTGAAAACATAAAAAGAACACCTTACCAGGGTCTTAGGAATAAATCAAGTGAGAGTTGCCAAAATAGGATATCCATGGAATTAAGGTACCGAAAGGGCATTAGTTTTAATTAACTAGTGTAACCAAGTCCCCGAACTCATAATCTCTGGTTTGCAGGAGTAATTTAGTTCTCCCGCTAGGTTACTTAGGTTTCTAATCAACCTACCAAGAATGATTAGTGGCGACTCCAAATTCTAAAATCATGTGAAAAAAAAATCAAAGTTGCGATTTGGTAGAGCTTGGGAGAGCTCGAACTAGGTTAGTTAATTTAATTAATTAATCTGGTAATCCATTAACCTAAAAATGAATTTTAGGTCGCAACAGCTTGGCGACTCCGCTGGGGAGTTGTTCTTAATTTTTGAAAAATTTAAGAACTTAGAGGACTTAGGCCAGTAAAATTTCATGAATATTCACTTGGTTTGGCAATTGGTTGAATTCTAATCTTTAGGTGTTAAATGGTCTTGCAGATGGGAGTTATAAGGGGTGGAGTGTTTGGCTAACCCCTTATTTTGCAGGTTTGGTGTATGGAAATTGGAATTTAATTTTTGCACATTTTGAAGCGGTGTTTGAATTTAACTGCTGTGCATGATTATTTGTTTTAGCACTACATCACACACGTCCCGTGACCGGACCTGGGTCACTAGTTTTAGGATGGTATTGTGATTTGGTTCTAGCGTTCGGCGTGAGATCACGTCGAAAGTTAGTCCAGATTCAATCCCGAACCTCTTTTCAAAAATGAGTTTTAAAAGTTAGGTCTCAGGCTTGGTAAGATTACCAAAGCAGTGGTTTTAATTTTTGACTCGAGGAGCCGAAGTTGGGAGACCCGGCTAATCCTAATTACGTCGTAGGGGTCACGGCTAATCTTGATTATGTGCGCGAGATTGTCGCCTTGCCGTAAGTCTTTCGCTTCAATTTGTCAGCCTTTAGAGTAGATAGGCTAAGATTTAAACTCACGATTCATGTGCATGTCTATGCGACTTACATGGTATTTTTGATGGTGAAAGTAAGTTTTCTAACTTCATCTTGTATTTATTTTTGGTCGGTCCATGTTAGGTGTCGGTCAAATTTTGAATTTAACATCAAGGTCATTTTTCAAAAGAAAATGAAAATCAAATTAGTATCCCATTTTTGAAAAAAATAAAAATAAATAAATAAATAAATAAGTGTGAAAAATCCCTTAGGAAAATTTTGTTGACCAGTAAAAGATTTTGTTACATTTTTCTACTTCAATAGAAATGAGATTTTCTTGACAAATTTATCCCTAAAAATTCATTCTGATAAAAGGAAAATCCCTTCGGGAAATTTGCTAAATTTTAAGATATTTGATCACATTTTTCAAGTTGTAAAAATTTGCAAGAAAATTCTTTTTGAGAAATTCACCCATGTTTTTCTAAGAAAAGTTTCTCTAAAATTGAAAAATAAAATTGGACTAATGTAGGAATCATGGGCCGACCCCTATTGGATCACATACTGATTATTTTCTTTACTTTTGCAGGGAATTATAGGTACCCTGGGGTGGAGAAAAATCGGGCTCGTTGGTGATAACAATCAGGGGGCAAGCGAAGATATCGTTAACCCTAGGGGCATATGAAGAGGCCAATTCTTCCGGAGACAGAATCGTGTCAATAAGTCAGCACGTATGGGCCATGTATTTTGATGAGGGGTAGTGAATGCATCCAGATCGGGCCTGGGGACATTTTTAATATATTAGAAGGGTTCATGTATTTTTGTTGAGAAAGTCGATACTGTGTAATCAAAACCCATAGGGCAAGATTATGAACCCGATCTTGCGACGCCTTTCTGATTAAATTGAACAAAGGCTTGCCTTTTTACCTTCCTCGGATTCAAAACACATAAAAGATTTTGGAGGACTAGTATTTTATTACCGAGCATGGCCCGCAATCATTTCTCCCAACGCTACAGGCGACCGACACATTCAAGTGGACGCCGAAAGAGATAGGCAGGAGTAAAGTGGGGCACGCAACGGGCAGCCCGGTTTGTTTATTGGAGCACTAATCGAGTGGTCGATTTGCAATAATTCACACGACTGACTCACGGCGCTGTGACCGGTGGGGGCCGCCACCGAACCCTTCGCCAATGTCCTTGATATCATCGCCGGCAGCAGATAACAAGAACACCGAGAAGAGTGTTAAGCCTCAACGTCTTCAGTACCGTAAATCGTCCTATCATGCTATATGGGCGAAGAAATTGCAGGAAAATGAAAAGCACAAACACGTGAAACTTTCTCTTCATTCCATTCACCAACAAATCTTACAACAACTCACTGGGGAGGAAAAGTGAAATCAAATTGAGCCCTAATAAGCGTCACAAAGGAGCTCAGCTGGCTCTCCATAAAGTTGATGCTCTGGGTGCACCGGGCGTTCTCGGGATCAAGCTCGGCGAGCCTAAAGAAGAGGCGATCGCACTTCTCTTTAACCTGGGCCATAGTGGCCTCGTAATGCTCAACGGCAAACTCCAGATCCGGAATCGCCGCCCTCTCGAAAGCAATGTCTGCCGTAATGTCATCAAGCCTCTCCTGCAGCCAACCGCATTTGCACCTCATCACAATATTGCCTGGCTCCTGTTCGGCGTAAGTTCGGACCAAGGCCACACGGTCCACCAGCTTTCCCCTCTCACGAACCAGCCAGGAAAGCTGATCGTTGGCAAACTTGAGGGCCTTTTTGTGATTATCAGCCACAAATGTAACTGTTGCCAGACGCTCGTGCCGGTCTCGGTAACGAGCTTTCACGACGGCGGTCACAAGGACCGTCTCATAAGCGCGGTTATAGGCAGCCAGAAAATTGATGAAGACGGTCGAGAAGTTCCGATACTCCTTCCCCAGTTGGGTACCCTCAACAGAAGCAGCGTCCACAGTCCTGAATAAACCAAGGATTTCAACCTCAACGGTAGAGTTTTTGGCTATATGAGCGTAACCTCTACCAAGAAGATTGTAGAGTCTCTCCCACCCAGCCAGGACTTCGGCGGATAAGGTGTGGTTAGGAGAATTGGCCATTTTTGAAAGCAGAATACGAAAGAAAGGAGAGAGATGAGGCAGGTGAGTGGAATGCGAAGATGGTAATCTGCTTCAATTTAAATACTGATTTCACAGGGGCAGTCCTTATAGGTTTTCCTATATACCATTCTCTGTCGGCAACACCCCCGGTGGCTCAAATTCCAGTCAAGTGGCAACCTCGAGCCGAACAAACCTGACGTCTCTGTGGAAAAGCTGGACGGGACTCCACCGCTTTGAAAAAAGAAAGAACGAAAAGACGAGCTGAGTGGGGGACAAATAAATTTTCGGTAGAAAGAGAGATATTACTCGTCTTCATTGGAGGACCCGCCAATAAATCGACGGTGGAAATCTTGACAGGGGCCCTCTATCGTGAAAAGAAAGAAGAAGACAAACTGAGCGATAAACGAGGATTTCCCCTTTAATCAAAAGCTGAATGTCAGATTTTCCCCTCGGTAAATCTAATAGCACTGCCCGTGAAGGGGGAAGTCGTTGCTATTGCCAGAGAGAGAATTTATCCTCATTTGATAGTGAGGGTTCATCTGCACGAACTCGCAGGAGAAAGATAGAGAGGAAGGAGTTCTCGTGAGAGAGGAATTCAAAACCTTCACCATCAAAGCATTGGCTTTCAAAGCCTGTTACGAGAAGCCATCAACGATCCCGTGATCCCTCAAGTCCGAGAAGACATCCTGAGGCGGTCTCGAATCGGCAGTCCTAGATCTAGAAATATGTCGAGCATTAGGGAAATGGGCGCATGTTCAACCTTGGTCGAAGCTGATGAAGTTCCTTACCCTGAGGGTCTACTGGTCATGGCCATTGACGGTAATCCAGTCTCTCTGTCAATCCTTGTTACCGTATTAAGAAAATGCCGGTATAAGGTTGTAGCTCAAGCAAAGGCGATAGAGGCCTTAGAGATATTAAGGAGGAGTAGTGACCAGTTTGATATCGTCGTCACCGCCATGGTAGGGATTGACATGGATGTTTTCACTCTCTTGGAAGTCATCAATTCTAAATTAAACATGCCAGTCCTCGTAATATCGGCAAGCGATGATCAGCAAGCCATAATGAAGGCTGTCTTAAACGGGGCCCAAGACGTCGTAACGAAACCAGTTAGGGTTCAGATGCTTCAAAACATATGGCAGCACGTGGTAAGGAAGCAATTGCACGACCATGAGAACAAGCATCAAGCCTTCAATTTTATTCCAAGCAACTGGAGAAAGAAGATGAGTTGGTCTCCCGAGCTGCATCGTATGTTTGTTAATGCAGTTCAGCAACTAGGAATCGATTCGGCACGGCCGCAACATATACTGGAAATTATGAAGGTAGAGGGACTCACTAAAGCAAATGTTTCGAGTCATCTTCAGAAGTACAGAAAAAGGGTGAGAGAACACAATGCAGCTCAGAATCAAGAAAACCAAGGCGGGACTAATCCAAGCCTGAACGTCGAGTCTCCTCGCCACCATAAGTTCCACAGGTTAGCATGGGGCGAGCCACTTCCCATCATCAACCAAACCAGTAGCCGTGCCATCAATCCCCCAGGCGTTAATCAAAGTATCCCCCAGAATCACCCTAATGCTCTTCAAGAGTATAGACCGCAGGGGCAGTGTATTCAGACTCCTTGGTTTGAGCACCAACCCGTGGCTAGAATTCATCCCATGATCAGGGCGCCTGCGTAGCCAGAGAATCAGACAAGAAATTATCCTGAGCACTTCCACTTCTCTAATCCTCGAATGGAAGGAGTTCTTGGCAGCAGGACAGTTGGTGATCCCCACACTTTCTGGAGTAATGATGAAGACTTCAGCTCGAGAAGTCAAATTGCTCATGGCGAGGACAGAATGAGAAATCTACCGCCAGCATTTGCCAACAATAATGCCCAATTCGAGCATCAGTTGCTGGAAGGTTCAAGAGATTACTCAGATGATGAGCTTACTGCCCTGGTCAACCAGTTTATGGTTGACAGACATCCGAAGCCATAATCGGAAGCTAGTGATTAAGGACTCTCAAACATCGGTCATCCATGCCTGAACCAGCATGAGACTAGCTGATTATCGAAGAGCCGCAGGAGAGGCAGAACTGACCTTGAACAAGTCCACCTTTCATTTCATGCTTAATTCCCCTGCGTGTGATATTTCCAGCTTTCTAGGTGTCTAGATTTAATTCAGGGGCATGGGGTAATTTGTTTTTTATCCCGTCGAATGCGTGAATCCCTTTTTATGCTAGACTCAGGGCGGATCAATTTGTGGCAACGTCGCTGACTGCCATAATGAGAAATGTTGAATGACCTCGCGTAGGGAAATTTCAAGTGAAAAGCCCAGGCGAGCTCGAAGACGGGTAACTGTGTGTCGTTCCAATTTACCCTCAATCGTCGCAAAATGCTAAATTGGATTTGTTCCATTCTCTTCCAGGGGATTGCAAATTGCCTCAGGAGTGTCGCAAAATGAAATGACCCAATGGAATGCGATAGGACTCATTTGCCTTAAAGGTAACCTTTAAATTAAAGGAGCCCTCCGATCCACGGACCCGATGGCATAAAAAATGATGATGGTCCAAAGCAACCCGAAAGAAAACAAGGCCCAACTAAGCAAAGCACTTATGTGGCAAGCTCAAAGTGAAGGGCAACTCGGGACATACAATCCAATCCAATCCAAATGAAGGAACTTCCTCAATTCAAATTCAATGGAAGTACATACAAGGGTAAAACAGTATCGTTCCAATTTTTCTAGAATATGAAGAACATATACTGCCGCATTCCCTTTCATTTTTGCAGTGAAAGTCTCTACTGGCTAGATTTTCCTGTCTACCATTCCCTATCAGCATCACCTCCGGTACTCGTCTCCAATCTCGAGCCAAGCAAATCCGACATCTCTGCCAAAAGTTTGACAGGATGACACAACTTTGAAAAAGGAGAAAGAAAGGTGACTTGGGTGGGAGACAAGGAAAATGAGATTCGTTTTTATAGGAGAACACGCCAGCAAATCGATGGTAGAGACGTTGATAGGGACCCTACCACTATGAAGAGATGAGAAAAGATGAGCCAAGCAAGAAACACGCAGGAAAGGTTGAGAAAGACAGAAATCTCGGAAGAAGCGATACATATGCTAAGCCGACGCCAAATTTTAAAAGAGACATCCTCCTGATAATCTTTATTCATACATTGAAGAGAGTTTTAAAGCATACACGGTTCAGAGAGAGTGAAAATACAGAAAGATATAGTAAACCTTGAGAAATCATCGACCAAATCGAAGATGTCTCAACCCAATACTTCCGAAAGCTATCATTGCCTGCTGAATATGGGCGAGGAAGAGTTCGAAACCATGTTTGGGATCGAGCCTATGGAACCTGGCCCTTCCGCCGACGACGTCCAAGATCTCAGTAAAGATAAGGACAACAACGGTAAGGGTCAAAAGAAGCGTTACCATCGCCATACTAAGGAGCAAGTACAAAGGCTTGAGGATTTCTTCAGAACATGTCCTATGCCAGACGGCAAACAGAAAATGGAACTAAGTCAAGAGCTAGGACTTGAACCTTCACAAATCAAGTTCTGGTTTCAAAATAGGCGAACCCGAATGAAGACTCGTCATGAGCACAACGAAGCCGAGTTTCTAAGAGTTGAAAATGAAAACCTTCGAGCGGAAAACAAGATGTATAAAGAGGCTTTTGACTCCGCCACCTGCCCTAACTGCAACAGCCTCCTCCTCGCCTTCGATGAAATGCATGATCTGAGGATTGAAAATGCGTGTTTGAGAAGCGAGTTAGACCAGTTTATAACAGAATCGAGTTCTATTGGAGCAGGGTACAAAAAGACTAATGCTACTGGATCAGCATCAATACCTCCCGGGGAAGGGGAGATGTATCACCACCAGGCAAGCGGCATTGACGATGAACTCACCGCCATGATCAACCAGTTTAATGTTAATGAAGCACGAGGACTGTAATATGCACAGGGAGTCTGTATTTCGAAGCTGAGATCACGGGTCCTTCAACATAGCCGATGCATACCTGGTCCAGAATGAAGCCAGCTGATCATGGGAGAGCCTGCTGAGGGAGCAAAATCGATCTTGAACGAATGCAGACGCTTCATTTCCTTGCATGTGATGTTTTCTACTTTTATTGATGTTCAGAATGAACACAAAAGCAAGAAGCAACAATTTCCTGTTCTCCTATTAAATGCTCGAGTCTGCTACCACACCAAACTCGTAGTGAATTTATTGCGAGTAAAAAGTCGCGCGAACTAGAAGGGAATTTGTAAATTGACCCAAAAACGAAATTCCCCGATTAATCAAAACTTTGGGCAAATAGATTCGTGGACATCGCCACAGAATGGACGGCTTCAAATGAGGAATATGTGAACGAAAGACCCAAACAATCTCAAAGAAGGGTAATTCTGTATCGTTCTAATTTGCTCATACTCGTCTCGTGTTCTGAATTATTTTATTCCATTCTTAACAGGGTTTGTAAACCGCCCCGAAAAATACAGTGACCTGGAATTACCTAGTACAATACAACAACACCATGTCATCTCAAGGATTGACTCTTAAAAGGAACCTCCATGAGCGCCTGCGGTCTTGTGGACCAGATGGCATGGGGAATGACAGTGGTCCGAGACGTCCCGCGTTCGATCCTCAAGGATGGAAATGTTGTAAGTATTGTAAATAAATAAAACAACTTTTTCTCGCATTTCTTTTTGCAAAAAGAAACAGGAATACTCGACGAGCAATACCAAGGTCAGTATTTTGTTACGATCTTAGCTTAACGTTGAAGTGTCCAGCGAAAGCCAAGGGAAACTCAATCCAGTGAACTTGATAAAGGCGTCACGCAAAACATTCAAGATGAAGGGTAAACCAGTATCGTATCCAATACATCATTTCTAATACTGACTAATACGTCTTCTTCTCCATTGTTTGACAGGAAATGTCTAACTTGACATACCCACGGAGAAAATCCCGAGTGGTAAAACTGGTAAAGGAGTTGCGCGAAGCACTCAAGGGTAACTCAGTATCGTGTCCAGTTCATCATTTCTGATACTGGCTAACAGGTCTCCTTCCTTGTTACAGGAAATGTTAAACTAACACCTGATACTTCAAAGAAAACAGCCCAAAGGGGCCAAGTTATGATCGCCTGATGCGATCCGTCTGATGAAATAAGGGAAATCAATGGCGAACCCTAGATCGAAAAGAGGCAAAACCAGAAACAAGCTACTCCTCGACTCGGGGAATAGGCCTCCAACGTGTCTGATCCGCCCACACAGCCAGGGGCAATTTCCATACTTGTACTTGTATTGCCATATTTGCATGATGTTTACACATTCCATGATTTATGCATGACTGTTCTGCATGTTCAATTTGTCAATTTTGACTGGGGGTATAAACTGTACACGATGCATCGAATGTACAAAATGGGGCATGACAGGACGATGAAAGGCAAGCCATTTCCACATACGTCCTATATTTAATCCACAGTGAGTTGAGCGATAGACAGATTCCGCATTCTCCAAGGCAATGGGTTTTCTCGCAAAAGATACGATAGTCGAAGTGAAGGAGGCATTCATTCTCCATTCCAAACACTTCAGGCAACCATTGACAACCCATTTAAACGGTGATTTCATTTCATGACCCTGTCAAGAACCACCCCGCACTGGGGCAAAACAGAGGTAATTCCAACAATATCAGGAGATAAATGGTTAGAAATTCTCTTGCTTGGACTAACATCAATCTTCGAGTGTTTCTTTGCATGATACTCGAATTTTAATTCAAGTGCTTTAGGATGACGAAGAGCATTTATTTTCTCTATCCTACACACTCATCCTTTGCATAACCCAATTGAGCCTGCAAATTCATTTCTCAAGCCCATGTTGGTGATCCTTGCTCATTTCAAGGTAACGACGACACCTTCCCCAAAAAGAGCAAAATTGAAGAAATTGGGCCAATAGAGAATTCTCGAATCAGCCCATTTCATATGCTAGACTTTCATGTAATGTCTAGTATCATTTGTTGAAAATCATCTTGTTGCTAAAATTCAAAATCACAAGATTATTAAACAAAAAAAAAAAAAGAGAGAGACAAGTGTAGCCTAAAGAAAATGGGCCTGCTTCCAAACAAAAGGGAGTCGGGAGTAAGAAAAGCAAAGGCTACTCCAAAGAATCTCGGGCAGAAAGAGCAAAGTGCCTATCAAAAGCAAGGCCAATGCCCATATATCTGTAATGAACTTCTAACTTCGAACATACATTTTGAGAATTCCCGAAAAAGGATCCCTGAAGAAGTCAGTTTGCAAAGTATAAAAGAACTACCACCCCTCAGCCAATGATGGTATTCATTAAAGACAAATTCATGAAGGTCAAAGATCGGTGACAAGACTGCAACGATCACCAACACCAAGCCCTTCTCATATATTTTGCTGAGCCAAAACGAGCCCTTCGTTTCTCAGACCCAAATCCCGACCTACGTTACGACCCTTGAAAGTCTCTTCTGATTAGGGCACCTAAATTAATGTAAGAGTTGAATGACTTTAAGAATCGCTCGAAGAAGTTCGAACAAGATTATTTCTCTCTCATTTTGCAGGGTTCTTGACTTGTAAACCCGGAGCAGATGATGAAGACCTTTTTTTGTCAATGGCCCTGACTTGAAATGAGTCTCCTTTGATAAGCCTTTGACCCAGCCCACATTACGGTCCTAATCAAGACCTCTAGATCGGCTTGATCGTATCAATTGCGAGATTACTCAGACCCTCGCTGAATGCGATGATGGTAAGGTTGAGTGCTTTCTTTTCAAATCCTGCAATAAGGATAAACAGCGTTTCTCGAGAGTGAGAGAAAGCCCTTTCGGACTGAAGTCCCCATTCAGGTTCAATTCGAGGTATTCATGACATGATAACCTCCCTGGACAGAATTGGAAATGCAAACTCGATAGAATAGTCATGCATGATCCATATTATGAGCATACACATATGGTTTTAATCATTGCAAACTCAACTGAATGGTTTTGCATGAACCGATGAACTCATTGATAAAAATGCTTGTACATGTTACATCTGACACTGTCTGACAAGTAGTGCATTCCTAATAGTCGAGTTACTCTCCGAGGTCTCGAAATTCATCCAGAGGCTATTAAACAAACAAGCCCTGTTGTTGACACCTGATTTTTAATCATTTTTTCTATTGCTAAAGTAATAAAAATTCCATAAAAAAATCCATAAAATTCATAAAATTGAAAAATCAACTTTGGGGACCTTAGCCAAGCCTAGGGAACCAATTTTGACCAAAAAAGGATTTTTCATATTTTTAGTATTTTTACGTATTTTTTATTTATTTATTTTCGAAAATTAATAGAAAATCCATAAAAATTCATAAAATTGAAAAATCAACTTTGGGAACCTTAGCCAAGCCTAGGGAACGAATTTTGACCAAAAAATAATTTTTCATATTATATATATTTTAATTTTTTTAAAAAAAAAAATACAAAAATATTTGAAAATTTTGGAAAAATAACATTTGAGGCCAAAAATACACAAAGATAGTTAATATTTTTATTTTAAATCTATTTTCATATTGGCCATCGCAAATTCAGAAAAATCCAATTCGAGTCACGTGTTCCTTCACGAGTATAATCTCGAATCGGGCCTAAAAAAATTTAATTTGAGTCAACTTATTTTTAACTTTCACTTTTTATGAGTTGTGACATTGTCTTCTAATATTTTAAATTTTCATCTTGGCCCAATTATACCCAGAATGACTTAATTTTGCAAAAGGGCTTTAATTAAATTATGCATTATTTTCAGCGACAAGAAATGAGCTTAAATTTGACATGTGGTAAATTTTGGTGTGTCAAAAATTGTAAGGAGATTTGGACTTAAAGAAATATATTTTTTTCAGGGACTCAATTGTAAATACTTAAAATTCAAGGACTAGAGTGCAAATACCTAACTCTTGAAGGATTATTTTACAAATAATAAAAAGAAGAGTTAGTGGATAAATTAGAATAGAGAAGGGAAGATGAAGAAGAGGAGATGAAGAAGAGAAGTTGGAGAAGAATGGATGGAGAAAATAAGATAGGAATAGAGAAGGGAAGATGGAGATGAAGAAGAGTTAGTAGAGAAATTAGAATGGAAGATAAGAATAGAGAAGGGAAGATGGAGATGAAGAAGAGTTAGTAGAGAAATTAGAATGGAAGATAAGAATAGAGAAGGGAAGATGGAGATTAAGAAGAGTTAGTGGAGAAATTAGAATGGGAGATAAATATGGAGAAGGGAAGATGAAGATGAAGAAGAGTTAGTGGAGAGATTAGAATGTGAGATAGAGATGGAGAATGGAAGATGAAAATGAAGAAGAGTTAGTGGAGAAATTAGAATGGGAGATAGAGTTAGTGGAAAAATTAGAATGGGAGATAGATGAGTAGGTTATAAAAGGAGGAAGAAGTGAGCTTGAGAAAGGATTCTTGAGAGAGAAAATTTGAAGTGTTTGGGAGAATTTTTTGGAGAGAAAATTTTGGATGTTTGAGAGAGTTTTGGGAGATTGAAGAAAATTTTGAGAGAAAGAAAATACCAAAAGAGAGAGAATTTTGAAGATGATGGGAGTTTAAAGCTAGGGGTTATCATCACAAATTCCTTCATCGATCAATATAAATCAAGAGTTCATCCTCGTCAACGAGCAAACAAATTCAAGCTAAGTGTTTTTATTTATTCATTTATTTATGGTTTTACTCGCAAATTAGCACAAATTGTATACACTTTCTCCATCTCCTTTTTCTTTCATATTTTATGTCAGGAGAAGGATATCTCTACGTCAACAGCAAAAATCTCGTCGAGATGCAAAAATCGGCCCAGACAAGCTCCTAAGCTGTCCACCGATTTCTCAACTGATCTGTGACTAAAAGTCCCTCTTAATTCAAAAGAAACTCTCTATATTGGGAACATAGAGAGCGAAAATCAATTATAGAAATCCCTCCCAAAAAATGGGAGATAAGTACTCTTTCTACTCTTCTGGTTTTAGGTGCAGATTAGCACATATTTTGTATACTAACACTTCACTCTATTTTATGTCAGGAAGCCGCAGCTCTATATCAATGGTCAACCCTATGGAAGCACAAAATCGGCTTGGAGGAGTCCTCAAGCGCGCACAAATTTCAAATTGTTGAATCAATTCGTTGTATTTCATTTTAAAAAATTCATACCCCAAAATGGAGAGGACAAAGTCCATCCGCAATTTAAATACCTGCACCATAAATCCCAAAGGGAAGAGCCAAGCCAATGCTTAGCCTCCCATTGGAGGTTTTTACTTATAATAGTTAAATACCTGCAACTTAAATACCTGCACCTTAAATCCCAAAGGGAAGAGCCAAGCCAATGCTTAGCCTCCCATTGGAGGTTTTTACTTACAGTAGTTAAATACCTGCACCTTAAATCCCAAAGGGAAGAGCCAAGCCAATGCTTAGCCTCCCATTGGAGGTTTTTACTTACAGTAGTTAAATACCTGCAACTTAAATACCTGTACCTTAAATCCCAAAGGGAAGAGCCAAGCCAATGCTTAGCCTCCCATTGGAGGTTTTTACTTACAGTAGTTAAATACCTGCAACTTAAATACCTGTACCTTAAATCCCAAAGGGAAGAGCCAAGCCAATGCTTAGCCTCCCATTGGAGGTTTTTACTTACAGTAGTTTAAATACTTGCAACTTAAATACCTGTACCTTAAATCCCAAAGGGAAGAGCCAAGCCAATGCTAGGCCTCCCATTGGAGGTGTTTATTCACTGTCATGTACTTCCTATAATTTAATTTTTGAATCATCAGACCCAAAAGATGAGTAGGTCGTAATACTGCACAGAAGTCGTTAACACACTCCCTCTTTCGGCTTCAGGGAATCTTTAACACTTAAAAAAATATAACAAATAAAAATATATACCATCCATGCATCCTATTTAAAAAGTGAAAACACAAAAGAGAATACCCTACTAGAGCTTTAGGAATAAACCAAGCCTGAGTTGCCGGATTAGGATATCCATAAAATTAAGGTACCGAAAGGGCATTAGTTTTAATTAACTAGTGTAACCAAGTCCCCGAGCTCATAATCTCTGGTTCGCAGGAATAAATTAGTTCTCCCGCTAATTTATTTAGGTTTCTAATCGACCTACCAAGAACGATTAGTGGCGACTCCAAATTTCAAAATCATTTAAACAAAAACCAAAGTTGCGATTCGGTAGGGCTTGGGAGGGTCCGCGTTAGGTTAGTCAAATCTAATTAACCTAATAATCCGTTAACCCCCCTTAAAATTTAAAAATATTTTTAGAGGGTCGCGACACCTGTTGGCTAATGCTCGCCAAGCATTTTCAGGTGAGTATATCTTCAACCTGAACCTTTCAATTCTGATGATTGTCTGGGTACTCAAATCCATTGCAGCACATAAGGTCATTCAGTGAGCAAGCAGACACGATACAATCGGTCTGTCTATGCCTCAATCATTAACTCAGAAGATCCAGGTAAGTCTTCTGAACCCTTGCAACTCATGATCAACATACTCTTATGAAGTCTTCATCAGCTCACGATTGATACAATCTCGTGTTCTCAAGCTTTATCAAATCATGATTGACCAACTCTCGTGTTCTTGATCTTTGCCTCATCGGTTTATTCCTAAAGTGATGGGACAACAAAAATTAGGTTTGAGCTTCTGCAGGATTTTTGGTTTCCCCAGATCCCAGAATAGCACCCTTCATGATAAGTCAAATTGGATTTGAGCGTCTGCAGGATTTCTGGTTTCCCCAAATCCCAGAATGGTACCCTTCAAGGTAAGTTAAGTCGGATTTTGAGGATTTTTGGTCTCCCTAGATCCCAGAATGACACCCTTCAAGGTAAGTTAAATCGGGTTTGAGCGTCTGCAAGATTCCTGGTTTCCCCAGATCCCAGAATGGCACCCTTCATGGTAAGTTAAATTGGGTTAGAGCGTCTGCAGGATTCTTGATCTCCCTAGATCCCAGATATACCCAAAAATCATTTTCTCAATCAATACCTCTTCAGTCTACCCAAAAAAGGTGAAATCTAGGGTATATTATCTCCGGAGCCCTTCCATTGGAAACCCCAATACGGAACGGTCCATTTCCAAAGTCCTTTTTACAGGCGACCAAAGTCCTTTCTACAGGCGAGCAAGTCCTTTCTACAGGCAATCAAAAGTCCTTTTTACAGGCAACCAAAGTCCTTTCTACAGGCGACCAAGCCCTTTCTACAGGAAACCAAGTCCTTCTTACAGGAAATCAAGTCCTTTTTACAGGCATACCAAGTCCTTTTTACAGGCATCAAAGTCCTTTCTACAGGCACAAGTCCTTCTTACAGGCATCAAGTCCTTTTTACAGGCACCAAGTCCTTTCTACAGGCACACAAAAGTCCTTCTTACAGGCACCAAGTCCTTTCTATAGGCAACCAAAAGTCCTTTTTACAGGCACACCAAAGTCCTTTTTATAGGCAAAACAAAGTCCTTTCTACAGGCACCAAAGTCCTTCTTACAGGCACAAAAGTCCTTCTTACAGGCATTTCCATGGGGTGACCTACCATACAGGTCAAATCTTAATTTAATCAGTAGAATCCTTTCACTAGGAATCTACCATGGGGTGACCCACCATACGGGTCAAAATTCAATCCGATTTTAATCAGTAGAATCCTTTTATTATGAATCTACTATGGGGTGACCTACCATACGGGTCCAAGTTCCACTACCCTAAGGTTTTCTTATAACGAATCCTTAGGTTCTCATCTCAATTTCAGCAGAGCACTCATGTCAGGCAACCGCCATACAACGAGCAGGTAAGTGCCAGGTAAATTCTCATCTTTGTCTCTCCCTCATCGCATGAAAGCCTCCTCAAACCGGGTTTGGATCGAAATTTGCTAAAAGGGGTATTAGAGATCGAATGTCATGACTCTTTTTATTTCATTGTGTTCAGTCGATTAGGATTCAGGTGTCGTCTCGTCTTTGAAATGAACCTCTACCGAGCTTCCTTTCAAAGAGGGGCAGCTGTTGACACCTGATTTTCAATCACCTTTTCTTTTCTTCTTTTTTAAAATTAATAGAAAATCCATAAAAATTCATAAATTTGAAAAAATTAACTTTGGAGACCTTTGCCAAGCCTAGGGAACCAATTTTGACCAAAAAATGATTTTTCATATTTTCAGTATTTTTCGGTATTTTTATTTTCTAAAATTGATAGAAAATCTATAAAAATGAGAAAATTGCAAAATCAACTTTGGAAGCCTTGGCCAAGCTTATGCAACCATTTTTGAGTAAAAAAATAATTTTTCATATTTTTTTGTATTTTTTTAAATATAATTTTTAGAAATTAGGAAAATATTTAATAAATAATAGCATTTGAGGCCACAAAAATACATAAAAATAGTCAATATTTTTCCTTTAAATCCCTTTTCATGTTGGCCATCGCAAATTTAAAAAATCCAATTCGAGATCGTGCATTCCTTAACGAGCATAATCTCGAATCGGGCCTAAAAAAATTCAATTTGAGTCAATTTATTTTCATTTTTCACTTTTAGGAGTTGTGACATTGTTCTTTAATATTCCAAATTTTCATCTTTGCCCAATTATACCCAGAATGACTCAATTTTACAAACAGGGCTTTAATTAAATTTTGCATTATTTTCAATAGCAAGAAATGAGCTTAAATTCAACATGCGATAGGTGTGTCGAAAATTGTGAGGAGATTTGGATTTAAAGAAATATTTCTGCAGGGACTGAATTACAAATACTTAAAATCTCATGGACTAGAGTGCAAATACCTAATACTTGAGGGATTATTTTGTAAATAACAAAAAGAAGAGTTAGTGGAGAAATTAGAATAGAGAAGGGAAGATGGAGAAGAGGAGATGAATATAGGAAGATGGAGAAGAGGAGATGGAGAAGAGAAGATAAAGAAAATAAGATGAGAATAGAGAAGGGAAGATGGAGATGAAGAAGAGTTAGTAGAATGGGAGATAGATATGGAGAAGGGAAGATGAATATGAAGAAGAGTTAGTGGAGAAATTAGAATGTGAGATAGAGATGGAGAAGGGAAGATGAAAATGAAGAAGAGTTAGTGGAGAAATTAGAATGGGAGATAGAGTTAATGGAAAAATTAGAATGGGAGATAGATGAGTGGTTTATAAAAGGAGGAAGAAGTGAGCTTGAGGGGGGAATTTTTTATTGGAGAGAAAATTTTGGATGTTTGAGAGAGTTTTGGGAGATTGAAGAAAAACTGGAGAAAAAAAATTTTTTTGGAGAGATTTCAAGAGAAAAAAATTTTGAGAGAGAAAAATTCGCCGCCGTGGAACAAGCCTTGGCGACGCGACGGATTCATCTCCAACGAGCTCTAGGCGCATCAGCATGTGCAATTATCTGGTAACTCAATTTTTCGTGTTTAGATGACGAAATCTCGAAAATAAATATACTGAACATTCGTAGATGACTTCGAGATCTTCGATTTGATATATTATGGCACGAAAATTGACGTCGTTTGCTATGTCAAAAGGGTCCCGAAATTGAAAGTAGAAATCTGGAAATATGGTGATCAGAACCTGAGCTGGAATTTTTCTGATCTGACCTTTCACGCTAAATGATTTTCCATGGGTTATTCTAGACTTTGTTTCACAAAGACCTCTTCATGATATTTGTTCATAAGATCTTAATGCATAACATATAAAAAATACAAAAATATTCATGCACGTTTCGTATTTTTAATGCATTTAATGAAATCATGCAATTCTGTTGGCGTCCTTGAGTCTGAGTGTTTTTCTGTGCGTGGTCATATTGATTTGTAGTTATCTTATGTTTAGAGTCTTCTTTTGAAATTTCACAAAAAATGAAAGTTGTTCATTGGGGTCTTGTTTAGTAGACTGGAAAGTTTGGTGCATTAATTTTGAGATTTGAGTGTCCATTTAAGCTTAATCCTGAAATATGTCTGTTCTGTGAAATTTGTTTGTTTGCTGCTGAGCTCTCATGAAAGACCATTTTCTACACGAAAATGAGTGTCTCTTCAATAAGAATGTAAAACATGAAAGTTGTCAAAGACACATTTTCCCATCCACATAAAAAATCTCAGAATTTTTACATACATTTCATTATTTCTTTTGTATTTTATGGTTACTGCTTTCTCCCTAAGAATGTTCATGGACAGTATGATTTAATTCGTATTTTTTGTGTTAATGCATTGGAAAATGTAAAAAATGGTCTCAATGAAGTTTAATCAGCACGTGTTAAACTCTCTTTGAGTTTTTGAATTGTCTTAACTCATTGGTGATTGTGCATGTCCGATTGGATAAGTTCATTATTTTCATTTGGCTTTCGGCCCGATGCTTTGAAGACTGGAGAATGACCGATGTCCATTCCGGTCCGTTTTGTTGTACTCTCGACCCACGAGGCTTGGCGACGGGTGTTTGGCCGATGTCCATTCCGGTCCATTTTTGTTGTATTCCCGATCATGTCTCGGGTTTTATTTAATTGGTCTGTAATTATTCACCCGACGAGTTGCGGGTTTTATTTTCACTGTCCTTAGGGTAGTTTTACTTTACCTGCTCTCTCTTCACATCTTCATTTGCTTTGGGTGATTTTGCATTCTTTTATAATACATCCAAAATACAAAAAAAAATGTAGAAAATCCAAAAAACCAAAAAAAAAAATGGAAAATCTGAAAATACAAAAAATGCCATTCATGTGCATCTCATGTAGTATGTCTTATGTATGTTTGTTATGTTATCCGTATGTTCGTATAGACATATCGTATTTGTTTGTTCTCGTATGCACGTCACGTACGCGACGTTTGCAAATCCACATTTGTCTGTTATGATATGTTATTAACCCATGCATATTCATTCAGAAAAATCAAAAATTTCAAAATGAGGGTTTTATCCCCTCTTTTTCAAAAATGAGGGTTTTATCCCATCTTTTCAAAATGACGACTTTGCCCTTTATGGGCAAAATCGAAATGTACGTATTTACATACACATATCACTATGCATGTCACATATATATGTCACGTATTTGTATGGTGTATGTATGCATGTTACATATCGTATTCGTGCGTCTTCATACGCATGTCACATACGTATTCGTATTCGTCTATCCCCGCATGCATGTTGTATTCATACGCATGTCACGTACGCATATTATTCGCATGTCCACGTACGTATGTCCTTCGCATGTAACGCACGTATATGTATTCGTCTATCTCGTATGCATATCGTATTCATACACATGTCGCGTACGTATGTCATTCGCACGTCACGCACGTATTCGTATTCGCATATCTACGTATTCGTATATCATATTCGTATGTCCGTATTTGTGTGTCGTATTTGTATGTCAACGTTTGCGTTCATACCCTTTATGCATTTCATTTTAAAGTGAAAACATAAAAAGAACACCTTACCAGGGTCTTAGGAATAAATCAAGTGAGAGTTGCCAAAATAGGATATCCATGGAATTAAGGTACCGAAAGGGCATTAGTTTTAATTAACTAGTGTAACCAAGTCCCCGAACTCATAATCTCTGGTTTGCAGGAGTAATTTAGTTCTCCCGCTAGGTTACTTAGGTTTCTAATCAACCTACCAAAAATGATTAGTGGCGACTCCAAATTCTAAAATCATGTGAAAAAAAAATCAAAGTTGCGATTTGGTAGAGCTTGGGAGAGCTCGAACTAGGTTAGTTAATTTAATTAATTAATCTGGTAATCCATTAACCTAAAAATGAATTTTAGATCGCGACAAAGACGTTGAGGCTTAACACTCTTCTTGGTGTTCTTGTTATCTGCTGCCGGCGATGATATCAAGGACATTGACGAAGGGTTCGGTGGCGGCCCCCACCTGTCATAGTGCCGTGAGTCAGTCGTGTGAATTATTGCAAATCGACCACTCGATTAGTGCTCCAATAAACAAACCAGGCTGCCCGTTGCGTGCCCCACTTTACTCCTGCCTATCTCTTTCGGCGTCCACTTAAATGTGTCGGTCGCCTGTAGCGTTGGGAGAAATGATTGCAGGCCATGCTCGGTAATAAAATACTGGTCCTCCAAAATCTTCCATGTGTTTTGAATCCGAGGAAGGTAAAAAGGCAAGCCTTTGGTTAATTTAATCAGAAAGGCGTCGCAAGGTCGGGTTCATAATCTTGCCCCATGGGTTCTGATTACACAGTCTCAGCTTTCTCAACAAAAATACATGAACCCTTCTAATACATTAAAAATGTCCCCAGGCCCGATCTGGATAAATTTACGGCCCCATCAAAATACAAAGCTCATACATGATCGTTAATTGACACGATTCTGTCTCCGGGAAGATCGATTTCCTCACTTGCTCCTTGGGTCATCAGCTAAGACATCAACAATTATCCGTCCTTTCGTATACCTCGAGGTTATTCCCGGTATAATGCTGAACCCGATTTTGCTCCTACCCGGGGTACCTGTGATTCCCCTGTAAAAGAAAAGGACATAATGAGTATGTGATTCAAGATGAGTCGGCCCATGATTCCTATATTAGTCCAATTTTATTTTTACAAAATTAGAGAAATTAGAGAAAATTTTCTTGCAAACCTTATAACTTAAGAACAATGTAACAAATTCCTTTGATATTTACCAAATTTCTCGAAAGTATTTCCTTTTTCATCAGAATGAATTTTCAAGGTAAATTTGATGAGAAAATTTTGGGTCTATTGAAGTGTTAAGGAAAAATATGACAAAATATTTCATTGGTAGATAAAATTTCCCTAAGGAATTTTTCCATATTTATTTAATTTTTCAAAAATGGGTCACCAATTTGATTTTATTTTCTTTTGAAAAATGGCTATGATGTTAAGTTCGAAATTTAACCGACACCTACATGGACCGACCAAAAATAAATACAAGATGAAGTTTAGAAAACTTACTTTCACCGTGAAAAATACCATGTAGGTCACATAGACATGCACATGAATCGTGAGTTTAAATCTTAACCTATCTACTCTAAAGGCTGACAAATTGAAGCGGAAGACTTACGGCAAGGCGACAATCTCGCGCACATAATCAAGATTAGCCGTGATCCTCTACGACGTAATCAGGATTAGCCGGGCCTTCCCACTTTGGCTGCTCGAGCTAAAAATTAAAACCACTACTTTGGTAATCTTACCAAGCCTGAGGCCTAACTTTTAAACTCATTTTTGAAAAGAGGTTCGGGATTGAATCTGGGCTAACTTTCGACGTGATCTCACGCCGAACGCTAAAACCAAATCACAATACCATCCTAAAACTAGTGACCCAGGTTCGGTCACGGGACGTGTGTGATGTAGTGCTAAAACTGTAAACACAAGCATAACATTTAAATGCAAACACCGCTTTAATAATGTGCAAAATTTAAACAAATAATTCCCATACCAACCTGCAAAATAAAGGGTTAGTCAAACACTCCACCCCTTATAACTCCCATTCTGCAAAATCATTTAACATATAAAGGTTAGAATTCACCCAATTCAGATGAAATAATTTTTCATGAAATTTTCTAGCCTAAGTCCTCTAAGTTCTTAAGTTTTTTCAAAAATTAAGAACAACTCCCCAGTGGAGTCGCCAAGCTGTCGCGACCTAAAAATCGGTTTCCCAATTTTTAAAGTTAATGGATTACCATGTTAATTAAATTGAATTAACTAGCAAAGCTCGAACTCTCCCGAGTTCTACCAAATCGTGACTTAGGTTCAATTTCATCAAAAGAAGGATTTATCTTGGAGTCGCTACTAATCATTTTGGGTAGGTTGATTAGACACCTAAATAAAGCATCGGGAGAAATACTTTATTCCTACGAACTAGAGATTAATGAGTTCGGGGACTTGATTACGCTAATTTTTCAATTAATGCCCTTTCGGTACCAATTTCATGAAAATGTTCAACTTGGCAATTTTGATAAATTTTCACTTGAGGTTCAAAGGTGCAATTTTTTTTTGGGTTTTCTTTTTATGATTTTTTTCGATGTATGATAAAGAATGCAAAATCACCCAAAGCAAACGAAGATGTGAAGAGAGAGAGCAGGTAAAGTAAAACTACCCTAAGGACAGTGAAAATAAAACCCGCAACTCGTCGGGTGAATAATTACAGACCAATTAAATAAAACCCGAGACATGATCGGGAATACAACAAAAATGGACCGGAATGGACATCGGTCAAACACCGGCCGCCAAGCCTCGTGGGTCGGGAGTACAACAAAACGGACCGGAATGGACATCGGTCATCCTCCATTCTTCAAAGCATCGGGCCGAAAGCCAAATGAAAATAATAAACTTATCCAATCGAACATGCACAATCACCAATGAGTTAAGACAATTCAAAAACTCAAAGAAATTTTAACACGTGCTGATTAAACTTCATTGAGATCATTTTTTACATTTTCCAATGCATTAACACAAAAAATACGAATTAAATCATACTGTGCATGAACATTCTTAGGGAGAAAGCAGTAACCATAAAATACAAAAGAAATAATGAAATGTATGCAAAAATTCTGAGATTTTTTATGTGGATGGGAAAATGTGTCGTTGATAACTTTCATGTTTTACATTCTTACTGAAGAGACACTCATTTTCGTGTAGAAAATGGTCTTTCATGAGAGCTCAGCAGCAAACAAATAAATTTCACAAAACAGACATACTTCAGGATTAAGCTCAAATGGACACTCAAATCTCAAAATTAATGCACCAAACTTTCCAGTCTACTAAACAAGACCCCAATGAACAACTTTCATTTTTTGTAAAGTTTCAAAAGAAGACTCTAAACATGAGATAACTACGAATCAATATGACCACGCACAGAAAAACACTCAGACTCAAGGACGCCAGCAGAATTGCATGATTTCATTAAATGCATTAAAAATACGAAACGTGCATGAATATTTTTGTATTTTCTATATGTTATGCATTAAGATCTTATGAACAAATGTCATGAAGGGGTTTTTATGAAACGAAGTCTAGAATAACCCATGGAAAATCATTTAGCGTGAAAGGCCAAATCAGAAAAATTCCATCTCAGGTTCTGATCACCATATTTCCAGATTTCTGCTCTCCATTTCGGGACCCTTTTGACATAGCAAACGACGTCCATTTTCACGCCATAATTTATCAAATCGAAGATCTCGAAGTCATCTACGAATGTTCAGTATATTTATTTTCGAGATTTCGTCATCTAAACACAAAAAATTGAGTTACTAGATAATTGCACATGCTGATGCACCTAGAGCTCGTTGGAGATGAATCCGTCGCGTCGCCAAGGCTTGTTCCACTGCGGCGAATTTTTCTCTCTCAAAATTTTTTCTCTTGAAATCTCTCCAAATTTTTTTCCTCAATCTCCAAAGTCCTCTCCATTTCTCTCTAATCTTCCTCCTTTTATAGCCTACTCCCCCATCTTCCTTTCTCTATCTTCATCTATCATTCTAATTTTTCCACTAACTTCATCTTCCCTTCTAATTCCATCATCTTCCCTTCTTTATCTCCATCTTCCCTTCTAATTCCACCATCATCCATTCTTTATCTCCATCTTCCCTTCTAATTCACCATCTTCTATTCTAATCTTTCCATCTCCCATTCCAATTCTTCATCTTCCCTTCTAATTTTACCATCTTCCATTCTCCATCTTTCCTTCTAATTTCTCTATCTTCCCTTCTATATCTCCCATTCTCCATCTTCCTTTCTAATTTCTCCATCTTCCCTTCTATATCTCCCCTTCTCCATCTTCCTTTCTAATTTCTCCACTATCTCTAAAATTTTATGTATTTGCAATTCAGCCCCTGAAGTTTTATGTATTTGCAATTTAGTCCTTGTGGAAAAATTTCTTTTAAGTTCAAAACTTCATAAGCCTTTCGACACACCTCCCTCACGCTCAATCCAATCGTTTGTCAATTTAAGCTCAAATCCTCCGTCGTTAGCCATAATAAAATGCATGACCGACAAAAAATTAAATATGCAATGCATGAAAAAATTAATTTTTGGTGAGAACAAATTCTCATTTTTTTATGTACTTAAGTGAATGAATTTTAAAAAGTCAAAATTTAGGTGTCAACACTAACTCTGGAACACCTTCAGCTATAATGGCTGCAACTCTCATAATTGGCTATTTTAGAACAGTCATTGATGAAGCAATAGCACTTCTGAATGGGGCAAAGTTGATGAAAACGTCTCCGAGTTACGGAAGCTATCCGTGTCGATGTGGAAGGACAGCTCCACTAAGCAAGTTTGTCATGCGCTGTCGAGAGATGCTGCAAGCATCAACTGGGTCATGATTGAAGACCTTGCCTGTTTGACGCTAATGGTCCCAAACAATGGCCAGCGCACTCGAGTTGTGGCGAGGATCGAGGGCGATTTTAACGCAAGAAAACTCCAAAAGTTCTATCTCCCGTTTTCTCTGTCCTGTGCCTGAATCTTGCTGGTAGAGGAAGGCCTCCCCCTTGCGCATATGATGGGTTCAAATACAGCAGTTAATGCCAACTATAATGGCAATGGCTTTACCAATTAGAACAACTGATGACCTCACAACATCAGCTGCTATAAATCTATCATGGCCTTCAGGATCAAGAATGAGTCTCCCATAGGACGCTGGATGAGATAGTATAGCAGAGAAAATATCACTTATGATATGGACTTTTGCATCACAATTGTGCGAGTAACTAATGGCCCCATCATTGTCATAAATATTGGAATTTGATGAGACGTGAGAACAGATATGCTTCAAAAGCTTACTGAACTGAGCCTTCAAAAACACTGAAGCTCCTCCATTCCTTCCTCTAACAAGAATTGGAAAACCATATAAGGACTCTTCACGGAGATTAAAGAAGATATGAGGACGACAACACATGTGGCGAGGAAAGAACGAAAGGGTATTAATGCAAAAGTTGCCACCGTTTTACCCACAACTGTTGCACCTTTCTGATGCAACTCAGAAACCATGAAATTATAAAAAGCCCTATCCTTCACAATTATCCCTTTTCCAGCCAAAGCCCAGTTAAGACCATAAGAGAACCCTTAGCCCTCCCTTCAAAGAATGAGGAACTTGATACATTAGGACACGAACTCCAACGCTAAAGAATGGCAGCTGCAAGGTTTTTCATCATGAATTTGTAATGCCATGGATTTCCAAGGAAGCCAATTACTAGATATTCATGTTAGCCGAAAGGATGAAGCATTCACTGGCAATGCTTGGCGAGAACAACATAATCGTGACAGCATCCCACGAAATGAAAGTCCATCAATCATGCACAACGAATTCTTAGCCTAGAGTCACAAGCTTCACCACAGCAATAGGGAAGCACAGGAAGAGAAGAACTTGTAATATCAGCATATGAGCTATTAGAACCTAATACGTTAAACAGCCCACTTGCAGACGGTAAAATCTCAAGATATGCTGAGGAGCTGCCACAGCAGCAGAACAACTCGGAAACTCCATCTCTCCATTGGAGAGACTCATTCTAGGATGTTCACCTGGGAAATGTAACTGTTTCAGCTTCTCTTGCTGTCCATCCACATTCACGGATAGGAGGAGCTGCTGCGTCATTTGCTGCTACTCTACCTTCCTTGGCTTAATGCCAAGCACATGCTGATGCAGCTCCTCTTCCGAATAACGACGGGCTAGGCCTCGCCGATCTCGTGGAAATTTACTCCGTCCCCAGGTACTGACCCTTCTCCAGGATCATATTCCTTATACTTTGAGCAGTGGTAATGGTGTCATCGAACACTCCTCGAAGCTATTAAAGATGATGGCGGCGATCTGAGGGGTGATCGTCGGTACACCACTTGACCGCAACATGGCTCGCCGGGTCTGACTCTTTAGTTTTGTAGGCATTACACTGGGCCGAGAACTACTTGGACCAGTACTGGATCGTTGAACAACTCGCTGTCGTCGAGCGAGTGTCAAGCGTGTACGACTCCGCAGTTGATCTCCAGACTAGGCTTAGCACAACTGGGACGTACCGGCAGATATGCATCGACGGGATCGACGAATCAGCAGGAGCCATTAAAACTCCCCAGCTCTTGCTCGATCCTTTGGAAGAAAAGAAAGAGGTGCCCATCCTCCTCTTCTTTGGCTTTGAAAACTGCCACCTTGGCACGCTTTTCCTTGACAGGGTTCTTGCTTCTTCTAGAACCACGAGTTTCAGCTGCACAAAATGGACCATGCTTACTCTCTGACGACCTGAGCTCGACTATCTTCTTCTCGAGCTTTTTTTCTTTTTTTTTTTGAGTGTGCATTCTGTCCTTTTCTTCTGCTTCTACTCCACACCCGCGAACGGCGGGCCAACTCGCGGTTTGAGATCTTCTGCTTCCGCTTTCGCCAGTCCATGACTTGGCAACAGCCTTGGTGGCGCTTTGCTGAGCTCCCTGTCTTCCCCGACGAGGTTCTAGGTGCTTGATGTCTCCTTGAATAGACTTGTAGCTCAGATCCTAGCGAGCTTCCGTCAGCTTTCTTCGCTCTGTAGTCTTATACTTTGGCAAGACTCGCTTTTTGGGTCGATCCCCTCGTGGTTGAAAGGGTGTTCGAGTCTACAAATGCTCGACCTCAGCAGCAACGGCTTCTCGAGAACAACACCAATCAAACTGTTCCAGATAAAAGCCCTTGAGATCGCTCTGAACTTGAGCTGGAATACACTGTCGGGAATGATATCCCTCGAAATATCCACTCTCAACAAGCTCTCTGTTCTTGACGTCTCGCACAATCAGCTCAGGGGGGACTCATTGGCACTCTCAGAGTTGGGAGACCTCATGTAGCTAAATATCTCACGCAACAACTTCACTGGTTATCCCCTGGACACGAAGCTCTTCCGACAATTATCGTCGACCGACCTGACAGGAAACAAGGGGTTGCATCCTATAGATAGAGAAGCGTGCTTTGTAAGTAATGCCTTGAGAGCCAAACGATGGCGGGAGACATCTAGATGCCGTAACCGACTTTGGAACGGCGGATCGTGTTGAGGCGCTGCGATGGAGAGGCCCCTCATGGAATACCTTGACTTGCAGCTGAGACCTACTGAGTCGGTCTCAAAATAGACTGAGATGGCCGGGGTTGGCAACCCACAGGTTGCATAGCGAATGGAGTTTGCAGAGATTCAAAAGCATCTTCGCCAAGGTCAAGCTGGCCGTCGACAACATGGGTGGCCGCAACGCAGCCGTCAAGGTTATCCATAGGCAGATGGTGATGAAAGCCTTCTTTAGTATCAGGTACCGAGAGAGATCTCGTGTTCAGAGAGGTCTCATATTCATCTCCCCCACTTGTTGGACCATATTCTCCTTTTTTCGGGTACATCTCTAACCCCTTCCCTGAGTACCAGAACGATAGCCTCCGTCTTCGTGCTTCCTCTTCTTCTTCTCCAGTGTGTCACCGCCAGAGTCCCCCGTGATAAACAAATGCGTATGACAATGGCAAGGGAGTTCTTAGGCCAATCCCTACAAGCCTGAAGTTATTCGAAACGAGACCACTAAGCTGATTCCCCCGTTCTAGTGATCTCCGACGATGCTCTGTTCTCATGGCATTCGACTTTAAGCGTCTCGTCCTCCAATCCAGTACATCAGGAACCGCCAGTTGCTTCATAAGTTGGACTTCGCAGACGAATACTGGTGAATCGCAAAAGATTTCCGATTGCACCTTCAACTCGGAGCTCCCCCCGCCTTCCAATTGAACTCCCAAGAAAAAGAAAACCACTCTGCCACCACCTCCTCGCGATGATCTGCCTGTTCGGGTCAACTCCAACCCCCTTGGGTTAGCTGGACGCGTGATGAAGTTTTGAAAATCCTCTAGCTACCAATGCTCCTCCTCTTTCTACCTGCCCTTCGTCTCCTTGCCATAGAAGGTGCGTGCACCCCCCGCATTCCCCTTGACTGAGGGGTTGCCTTTTCTCTCGGTCAATCCTTAGGCGCCTCAGCCATCATTATGTCTCCCCTTCTTTCTCAGTTTAGCACGATGGACCATCATCACCTTTCCACATCCCTTCACTCCAACTGGATGAAGTTCCTCCACTCGCTAGGCCCCTTCTACCGACAAAACCAGCCCTCCAGCCTCTTAACGCCCTGTTCGTGTCCATTTTTAGTCTTCCCCGTAGTGCGCCTCAACTTTTCCATATCAGTTGGTGAAGTTGCTTGCCCATCTGTACTGCAGCAAGATGGGCGACGGCATTGGGCTCACATGCAAAGGTTGAATGATCAGGCTTTTAATCTTGTCCATTTGTTTAGTTTGAGCATAACCCGCGATTATAGTATTCCACAAAACTACATCTTGCTTATCGGAAACCAAATCAAATAGCTTCCTGGCGCAGTTTCAAACGATCCACGCAGATTGATGACGGGGAGCTAATTTGTCAGAATTAAGGTCCGAATCTCTGAGCTCGACATTCAAGATGTGCTTCAACTATTTTTTCATCGGAGATTCCTCACATCCTCAAACAAGAGTGCCACCCTTTTTCGTTTTGTACCAAATTCAACTTCTACCGAGCCAGACTTGTGATCGGCGGAAGAGACAGATCTGAGTACAATTGCAGCCAGAACAACCTTGCTTATGTTTGAGCCCGTTGGCACATTACCATCAGGTCTTTGAGCAATTTAAAATATTAGAAGACAATGTCACGACTCCAGAAATGCAAAAATCGAAAATTACAAAGATAATTTAATTTTAATTTTTTTTTAAATTAAATTAATCTAAACAAAGTAACTTCCGGTTTCAAATTAATTTTTGCAAATTTTATTTGACCAAAATGAAGAGAAAATTAAAACAAAAATACTGACCATTTATTCACATTTTTATGGTCTCAAATGCTATTTATTATTATTATTTTTTAAAACATTTTTCTATTTTCCAAAAAATAAAATAATAATAATAAATGCGAAAAATATGAAAAATTATTTTTTGGTCAAAATTGGTTTCCTAGACTTGGCCAAGGTCCCCAAAGTTGATTTTTCAATTTTATGAATTTTTATGGATTTTCTATTAATTTTTGAAAATAAAAATACCGAAAAATACTGAAAATATGGAAAATCATTTTTTGGTCAAAATTGGTTCCCTAGGCTTGGCCAAGGTCTCCAAAGTTAATTTTTTCAATTTTATAAATTTTGATGAATTTTTCATTAATTTTAAAAAGAAAAAAATGATTAAAAATCAGGTGTCAACAACTTCCCCGACAATGGAAGCACGACCGGCGCAAGATCCACACAATGATCCACCTCCTTTGCAGCAAGAACGATGGTGACGACGACGACGATTGTCACGGCTAGCTACCGATGACGAAACCAACGGCAACGCGGGGTCCACCATCAGATGCGACGTCGATCCTAGACCCCACAATTGAATTTCTCAATGACCGTGAATGCTCCCTCGGGCCGATACCTCCACTATCTCCAGACCTTGGGCAAGACCGCATCGAAGATAGAGCGCGATGCGTCGTACGTCGATTCAATCCGACTAATGGAAACCGGACGAGGATCTAGTTGATGGGTCTTTCCTGAAAATGGTGCAGCTTTTCCTTTTTTTTTCTTTTTCTGGTCGAGTCTCCTTGCATTTGTCCCCATCTTTTTCTTCACGTGAAAGAGTTGCCCTCCACTTTCTTTGTGGCTGACAACTTTTGACTGGTGGAATTGCTTTGTTGACTCCTTCCTCTCCTCTTTTCGTTGGTCGTCTCCGTAATATCCGCCCAGCTCTTCTTCTTTTCTAGCTACTGCTGGGCTATTTAATTTCCATGGACATCTCTGGCTTCGAACACGAGACTATCCATTATTAAGGACATATCAATAGCGCCTGCACCGGTCTTTATCATCTCAGGAAGTTCCGCATACAAATCTCAAGTCCTCCAATGTTCTTCTCTCTCGCAGCAATTAGAACTTTTGCCCTAAGTTAGCCGAGTTTGGATTCCTTCCATTACTTTCACTGCAGATGTCGTTGGAAAATCTAGCAGTTCGAAGGACGCCAGAATTTTCTCAAGGAAAGAAGCTTACACCCAAATCTGATGTCTTTCTGCTTTGGAATAACAATACAAGGGCTTATGATTGGTAAACTCCCTGGGGAGGTCATGGATAATGGTCAGTGATCTTTCTCAGTGGGCGTAAAACGGTGCACGGTGAGTGGCCCACAATATATTATATGTAGAAAAAAAAATTTATTAAGGGCCCGACAACATGCTCAATCTCAAAGAAATAGCTTTGGAGTGTTCAGATTTAGTGCCGGAGGGAAGACCCGAGGCAAGTGAGCTTCTTAGAAAAGTAGAGGAGATTAAGATCGGGAACTACGATAACAACTGGAAAACCCATGACCGTTTCAAGTTTTGATGCTTCAGCAACCGACGGGACTAACTCTTAACTCATTCTTTCGACTCGGATTCTGTGCATTCGGCCTTACTCCTTGTCTGTATCGGTTTCCAAATCAGTAAGTCCCTCGTAGAAAGTGTTCCTGGGCTGATTAACGATGTTCACAACCACCTGGGCACTGGTCTCTGAGATAGTCTCAAGGACTTCAATTAGTTGACCAGTAGGGATGCACTACCAGGCCATTAAAACTTTAGACACTTAGCGGATAATATCACGACTCCAAAACGCAAAAATAAAAAATTACGAAGCTAAAACGAACTTTCTAAAATTTTTTCAATTAAACTGAAAATGAGGTTAACAAAGTAATTCTCGATTTCAAATTAATTTTTTGCATATTTTATTTGGCCAAAATGGAGAGAAAATTAAAAGAAAAATGCTGACTATTTTTTCATATTTTTGTGACCTCAAACGCTAATTTTTATTAAATATCTTCCTAATTTATGGAAAATATTAAAAAATGCAAAAAAAAATGAAAAATCATTTTTTTGGTCAAAATTGGTTCCCTAGGCTTGGCCAAGGTCCCAAAGTTGATTTTTTCGATTTTATGAATTTTTATGGATTTTCTTTTAATTTTCGAAATTAAATAAATAAAAAAAACTGAAAAATACGAAAAATATGGAAAATCATTTTTTTTTGTCAAAATTGGTTTCCTAGGCTTGGCCAAGGTTCCAAAGTTAATTTTTTCGATTTTATGAATTTTTATGGATTTTCTATTAATTTAATTTAGAAAAAATGATAAAAAATCAGGTGTCAACAACAGGCATTTCACCCGATGCGACAGGCGATCGACACACATAAGTGGACGTCGAAAGTGTTGACACCTGATTTTTAATCATCTTTTTCTCTTTAAAATTAATAGAAAATCCATAAAAAATTCATAAAATTGAAAAAATCAACTTTGGGGACCTTGGCCAAGCCTACGGAACCAATTTTGACCAAAAAATGATTTTCCATATTTTCAATATTTTTTGGCATTTTTCTTTTCGAAAATTAATAGAAAATCCATAAAAATTCATAAAATTAAAAAATCAACTTTGGGGACCTTGGCCAAGCCTAGGGAACCAATTTTGACCAAAAAATAATTTTTCATATTTTTTGTATTTTTTAATATTTTTTTTAGAAATTAGGAAAATATTTAATAAAAATCAGCATTTGAGGCCACAAAAATATAAAAAAATGGTCATTATTTTTCTTTTAATTTCCTCTTCATTTTGGCCAAAGAAAATTTGTAAAAATTGATATGGAATCAGGAATTACTTTGCTAATCTCATTTTTAGACCAATTGAAAAGAAAATGAAAAAAAAAATGTAGAAAATTTATTCTAGCTCTATAATTTTCAATTCTTGCATTTCTAGAGTTGTGACATTGCCCCCTAATATCCAAAATTTTCATCTCAGTTCAATTGTACCCGGAATGATCCAGAGATAATAAAACTAGTCCACATTGGGAGTGCAATTTATTTGCGGAAAAATAAAAAGCTACCGCGAATATGGTCTAGAAGTAGAGCTCTTTGCATCCAAGCACATCATTAATGATTGTCAAAGGAAGAACTGCTACTAGAAGTAAAGAAAGATGCATCAGACCTTGTGCATTGAATACCACCTTATGATAAATCTGCACATATGGGAAAGCATCAAGAAAATGGGGAACACCGAAGATGAAGAGACGAGTTAAAATACTGCTGAAGTGCAATTCCAGCAGAGGATGGTTTGTTCGTCATCATTTTGGCTTGCATTGTTCTTCGACACTTTTACATATCCCAAGCCAATAACATGTGTTGACAAAAATGAGAAAGACTTTGCCTGCGTTAGATTTTAGATGGACCCACGAGACAGCAAAGAAAATGGCCATTTGAGGGCACTTTCGGTGGCACTCAGAAGAAAGGGCACATGCGCAACACGCCACAAAAGACTCGGTCAAAAGGAAAAAGGAGGAGCATGATGAAGTGGAAGAAAGTAGAGGAAAAGGACATGAAATGATGGCGGGAGCATGGGCAGCCTGGGGAAAAGGAAGAGAACCAGATGTTGAGCCGGAGACGATGGGCGAGAGGTTCCAATCTGGTCGCTATCAACCTTGGTTCGGCGAAGGTCAAAGTTGGCTTCGCTCATCAAGAAGCGTCCTTGACCGCCCCATTTTCGACTCATTCAGCCGAACATGGAACGTGCATGGTGGTTGGCGAACTGGGCGATCCTCAAACGCCTGGTTTTTGAATCGAAGCAATACTGGTGCGACGAATCTTTATTGAGCGATTCATCACCGAATTCGCCCCTTCAAGAAAAGCGTGCGGTTCAAGCCATTTTAGAGACGCTGGAATCTCATATACATTAACGTATGGTGGAGCTCATGAGCTTATCAACATACGATGCCCAAGTAGCTGCTGTTGGTGCTCTGTATAATCTTCCCGAAGTTAATATGAGCTGCAGATTGAAGCTGGTCAATGAACGATGGCCTTTCTTTTTTGGGTGGGTCTCCCTAATTCCCAACTGGTGAGAGATGATGGCTGGATGTTATTGCCCTGGAGAAGAAATGAGTGGAGAGAGAAGACGGAGGGAAGGAGAGAATCTGGGCTCTCACGCTTCCGACTCCAACCAACGCCATCTTTACCAGTTGAAATGGCAATGATTTGCGGATGCATTGAACCTTTTGATCTATTTGCTGAAAGAAACTCACACATGGTGAGATTCTTGGGATCTAATGAGGCCTTGGCTGGAGACATTCTACATCTACTTTAAGGATGAATGCCAAGGTTCTCCTCTTAGGCCTCTATTGAGAAGAATCTCTGAGGAGATGAAGATGTTGGAAATTGTGATCCAATTTCTAGAGACTTCTAGGATGGGCACTTGCTTGTAAAATCTAGAAATATCTAGCATAGACAAGATATTTGTGGAATAGATACTTATAGAAAAGTCTAGAAATGTGTCAATCTAGGATGTTCTAGAATTTTCCACTATGGAGGTGGAAGAGGCCTATAAATAGGCCATGAAGTATTAGAAAAAGAGTGTGTGGGGAGATTGAGAATAAACTCCTATACTCCTCCACCAACACCAACATCAACATCTCCTCCATCAACTATATTTGTACTACCATTTTCATAAACTAGTGAAACTATCCTTTCTCCCATAAACCTTGCCTACATTCCTTAAAGTATCCGACCATTGTCCATCCTCTATAAAAATATGCACATACCCTTGCACATATCAAAATACAAATTTCTATCAAAATCACGCATCCGCGCACAATCTAATTTTCAACATGGTATCAGAGCCAGGCATATTCGGATGGTTTTGGGCGTTTGTCCTCACCATCTCAACTAAAATCAAAGCTAGAGCCCTGAGCCTGAGCCCTAGCTTGAGCCAGAGCCCTATAGCCAGAGCCAGAGCTGGAGCCAGAGCCTAAACCAAAGCCTGAGCCAAAACCAAAACTAAAACAAAGGCCAACATCGCCACATGAACAAAAACACCTAGCTATATGCCTGACAAAGGTTTCCCATCTCTGCATATGATGGAACAACTACAACTAAAAGTCTTTGATGGCTTGAGAAATTTGGGACTTCGTTAGAGAACATGTTTGCTTATTTGAAGGCAAGTGCAAGTGTTATGGCAAGTCAAGTATAGAAGGATGCAAGGGATCGTGGAATGAATATGGCACAAAAGGTATGAGACATCATAAGAAGCATTTCTAGCCAAGTTCGAGACTATACAAAGCAATGGAGAGATCGAGCTCCAATATTGCAAGACTGAAGATCAAGTTGCGGACATATTCACCAAAGCACTGCCGCCGACAAAGTTCGAGGCACTACAGAGCATGCTTGGAGTATCACGAAATTGGATCAAGGAGGAGTGTTGGAAATTGTGATCCAATTTCTAGAGACTTCTAGGATGGGCACTTGCTTGTAAAATCTAGAAATATCTAGCATAGACAAGATATTTGTGGAATAGATACTTATAGAAAAGTCTAGAAATGTGTCAATCTAGGATGTTCTAGAATTTTCCACTATGGAGGTGGAAGAGGCCTATAAATAGGCCATGAAGTATTAGAAAAAGAGTGTGTGGGGAGATTGAGAATAAACTCCTATACTCCTCCACCAACACCAACATCAACATCTCCTCCATCAACTATATTTGTACTACCATTTTCATAAACTAGTGAAACTATCCTTTCTCCCATAAACCTTGCCTACATTCCTTAAAGTATCCGACCATTGTCCATCCTCTATAAAAATATGCACATACCCTTGCACATATCAAAATACAAATTTCTATCAAAATCACGCATCCGCGCACAATCTAATTTTCAACATGGTATCAGAGCCAGGCATATTCGGATGGTTTTGGGCGTTTGTCCTCACCATCTCAACTAAAATCAAAGCTAGAGCCCTGAGCCTGAGCCCTAGCCTGAGCCAGAGCCCTATAGCCAGAGCCAGAGCTGGAGCCAGAGCCTAAACCAAAGCCTGAGCCAAAACCAAAACTAAAACAAAGGCCAACATCGCCACATGAACAAAAACACCTAGCTATATGCCTGACAAAGGTTTCCCATCTCTGCATATGATGGAACAACTACAACTAAAAGTCTTTGATGGCTTGAGAAATTTGGGACTTCGTTAGAGAACATGTTTGCTTATTTGAAGGCAAGTGCAAGTGTTATGGCAAGTCAAGTATAGAAGGATGCAAGGGATCGTGGAATGAATATGGCACAAAAGGTATGAGACATCATAAGAAGCATTTCTAGCCAAGTTCGAGACTATACAAAGCAATGGAGAGATCGAGCTCCAATATTGCAAGACTGAAGATCAAGTTGCGGACATATTCACCAAAGCACTGCCGCCGACAAAGTTCGAGGCACTACAGAGCATGCTTGGAGTATCACGAAATTGGATCAAGGAGGAGTGTTGGAAATTGTGATCCAATTTCTAGAGACTTCTAGGATGGGCACTTGCTTGTAAAATCTAGAAATATCTAGCATAGACAAGATATTTGTGGAATAGATACTTATAGAAAAGTCTAGAAATGTGTCAATCTAGGATGTTCTAGAATTTTCCACTATGGAGGTGGAAGAGGCCTATAAATAGGCCATGAAGTATTAGAAAAAGAGTGTGTGGGGAGATTGAGAATAAACTCCTATACTCCTCCACCAACACCAACATCAACATCTCCTCCATCAACTATATTTGTACTACCATTTTCATAAACTAGTGAAACTATCCTTTCTCCCATAAACCTTGCCTACATTCCTTAAAGTATCCGACCATTGTCCATCCTCTATAAAAATATGCACATACCCTTGCACATATCAAAACACAAATTTCTATCAAAATCACGCATCCGCGCACAATCTAATTTTCAACAGCAACATGCATCCATTGCACTTCCCAGCGTCATCAAGCTCTTGAGACGTATAGCATGGAGTATGAGCTAAGTTCAACTTGTCCACTTCTCGACCTGTTGCAGAGTTTGGATGAAGAACGCGTGGTTTAACACTTGAGAGAGTTTAAAGAACAGAACGGGCTACAAAAGGAGAAAAATGGTGGTTGTGACATGCTAAAGAGAAAAGACGACCCAAAATGATGGATAGCAGGCAAGAGGTGCAGGGATAGGCTTCAGGGACGCTTGGATAGACGGGTGGTTCTTCCAAAAAACATTCACTTGGCCTGCAGTTCACTGAATTTGAGTTGGGGGGAGAAATCTTTCAGATGGAGGGTCAGTCCACGGTCGAGTAATGAAGCTTCCCTCGGAGGCGTCCAGGTATGCGGAGGATACGCTTCTGGACTTGTACGTTACATGTTGCTCTTGCATGGACAACGTCTGCATGTTTTCTTTTTCACCATATTCATGCGAAGAATGAGATCCCCAATCGGTAGGACGCTGCGATGAATCTCATAAAGAAGAAAAAGATGAACACAGTTAAGGGCGTGGCGGACTTAATTCGAAGGATTTCAAGTGGATAAACTGGAGATTCCAGTACAGGTTTACAAGGTGAGAGTTTTCCACCGCCAGTGCCAAGAAGGCAGCTTTGGTGAGGCCAATCCCACTATCAATGACGAGCATCAGAGGCGTTACTAAGGAGCTCGCAGAGAAAGATCTCCTGGTAGCGGTAAAAGGTGTTGATGATCAGGCTAAGGAGCTGGTTCATCTCGGCCGAGAAGGCAGATGTCTCGGTCTCCGCCGTTGATGGACCCCTGCTCACCTTGCTTGATCGCGAAGAGATGAGGAGGAGACACTTGCGTCGAGGATGAGGGGACCAAGAAGAAGAAGATGGAGGCCCACCGTCACTTTGAACTTGAAGCTCATCACTAGTCTGTGATAACCTTTTACTTGATTCATTATCAAGAATTGTTGTAATGACGGCCATGTCTGGATTTGTCCTTAAAGATTACAAATTTCAGACACGTGCCGCCCTCTACAGATCAAGCTCTTGTTGTTCTGCCCAGACAGTCATGTCTCGTCTTGCTACGTGTAAGGCTACAACAAATGCACCTGGAGAAATTCCTGCAAGCACTCCTAGTGGGAGGAGCCAGTATGAGAGAATTGTTGAAACTCTGACCACTCTTTTTCCTGTTTTGGTCAAATTCGGCGACATTATCACTAGATTAGATTCCAGAGAATAGTGCCAAGGCAAATCGAGATAGAGTGTCTGCTTGTCAAGTCACAGACTAACTAGAATCTCCAAAAAGCTGATGATAGCGAGATTCTTGTTCTACTAGAGGACCTTCTTGAAATATCTAATTTACCAAGTCAACCTACTAGTGCAAACTGCATAGACACGGTGGATCATAATGATTTGTGGTTTTCAGCGTGGTTGAGGACTTACTTGCCTTCTCTAAATCTCATAACCTTGGGATGTCCACAGAGTTCCTTCATGGATTATCGAATTCTTGCCCCGCCATTGCTTGAGGCGGGCGCTCCTGTCCTGTAGCTTCCAGCCTTGGCAACCGGTCGCTGCCTCGGCATCTCCGCCCACGATTGAAGGTCCTATTTCCCTTCGTGATCATCACTGCATCAACAATCGCGATGACAGCCTGTTGCTTCGGTCTTATTGTAATGCCGCGGCAATCTCAACGGCGACTATAAACGAGCATGGCTCGAAATGGACTCGAACTAGTGGTGACGAGCGAACTAGATGTGGTGGTGTTCCGTACTTGACAACATCTAGATCGTATAACTGGGCATGCATGGATCTGCATGTTTTCGCAACATCATACAGGATCGTGTGGGACTATTACCTTTCTGCTAGAGTACTCATGGGAAGTTTGACTCGTGGGAGTATTCCATGTCGGCCTCAGGATCATCCCAGAATAGAAGCAGTCATGAGGGCACTGCTACTGGTGAAGATGACGCCGGATCTCGACCCCTTCTTGGACGAGAATTTCGACCTCAAGATAGATCAATTCGGCGTGCTAAGGGCGATACTCGCAAAACTCGCATGAAGAAGCACCTCGTGGATTTGGAAATGAAGTTCCAGACGATGTCGGTGAAGATCGCGGCGTCATTCGAGGAGTAGAGCGCCGCCACCTGCCTCCGTGTGTCCCGCGCCACCCGCGCGTCATCCGCGTCCGCGACGATGCCGTATCGTTCCGCCACTCAGTCTCCGAGATTCTCCATAAGCTCGAGAAGTGAGGTAGTTGAGTTTGTTAATATTAGAAAACAACTCGAGGTATTAGAAGATAGGCTGGAAAATATGGTACGGCCTCGTCTTGGTTACCTCACACTACTGAGATGATGGAGGAACCAATGGGTTGTCCTATCGGGAGTGGACACAACAGATGAAGAATATGCTGGAATTTATAGATGTAGGGATGACGCTCTCTCCAGTTGTCGTTGTGAGGCGGAGTTTATGCTACTTCCTATGTGATCAACCAGATGTGGTCCTCTGAGATGCAATGCAAGCTCAGTTGATATACCCAGAACGGTCTATGGCACTCTACACGCAATCAGTCGCTCTTTCCAAGCTGGACATGCACGAGGATGCTGGGGACCTCTTGAGTGAAGCAGTTGGGTTCGAAGAAAATAGAAAAAAAGTGGGGAAAGAACAAAAGGAGTTGACGCCGTAAGCGAAGACGAAGAGAAGATGCTACATGCCGAGCTGGAATAGTAATTGAGGAGAAGGACGGGCCACCAATCCGATCGTTTCGCAAGAACACCATGACCTCTACTTTAGCGAAGAACAGCGACGACGCTAAAGGCAAATGCCTTTACGTGAAGTGAAGTGGATACACGATGCACGTTTTGATGCTGTCATTCGTATAATACTTCAAACAAAAGACCATGGTGAAATGCAAAACGCAACGGGGCGCCTAGCTGCTTTTGTCTCGGGGGGAGGACAGGATGTCCTTGCTTACGGTGGTGATTCTGGGTTCACATGGAGATCTTCGCTAGATGTAGCTCCGAGGCTTCAGGATCCTACATTGGAAAACTCTGCGTCTCTATTTGTTGGGAACTATATTCTGCAACTTATTTTACACTTGCCACAGCAAATAGCACCACATATCTGGGACATGGTAGTTGCTCTGGACTGACGCATGTAGTTTGCTGAAATAGCCTGGTTGAGAGCTTCCTTGATATTGATATTTGCTAGATTGGTTCATATAAGTGTCCCACTCAACAACTTCTTTCAGGTGGTTACCATGAGGAGCACTAGGTCTTCTGCACAAGTTAGTTAGCCATGCAACCTGACAAAACAGGAAAACCCTTGAAAAGTCTGAGCAGTCAAACCTACCAGATATGTTGTGATAATGCCAGCAAAACTTTTGATGGGGGATTGAGCCGGCAAACTCTCTGCACAAACCGTCTTAAAACTCGTGCGGTCTCTCCATGTGTATTGTCACGAACGGGTCCAGACTTTTTCCTTGAAACTGCTCGTCTCAATATCCAGGCGCTCACGGTTTATGTTCCATCATATGAGAGTTATGGAAGAAGGTGGCCGCGCATGCATACGCAAATCCTGGCTTCGCTTCTCCTTTACCGGTTGATTATGCGAGCCTACTTTGGGGTGAAGAAATTCATCAATGTTCCTGTCTTGGTTCTGCTGATCATCGCGATCTTTATCTTTGACTACGTGTGTAACAAGAAGTTCTACGGCTTCTTCCGCTACCCGACACTGGAAGTCGCCTCGTATGAGCTGAAAAAGATGCTGCACATGAAGCGCATCTTCCAAACCTACGTCCCTCCCAGCTTATGCTCAGAGAAGGTTGAAGATAACCAGTTTGAGGATGCTCATAGGACTTCGGCTGCGGCGGCACCGATGGTGGGTCAAGAGAGCTAAAGGCCATGTGAGAGAGTCAACCATAGCAATGCTGGCTAGTAAAGACTATCATGCATGCAAGTGGCCAGAGGAGCTTTCAAACAAAGATACTTCCTTAGCTTCTTGCTCTGGAGAAATGAATAAACGTAACAGGAACGTAATGGAAGATATCAAGAAGACATGTGAGCAGATCATCTCATTTCCTCACTTTATTCCAAGATAAGAGTTGTGCCCCAAAAAAAAAAGAAAAAGGCATGTTATTTTACCCAAATCTCTCAGAACTGTCGGTTTCGATTACTTCGAGGTTCGCGTGAGGGCCATACATAGGGCCACGAGTAGTGGTTCAGCTTGCCATGTCTTTGGCCATGCCTATTTCTGCTGTGATGCTATGCTCGATGGAATTAGATATGTGCAGGCACCTCTGGCTTACCCGAGAGAATGGAAGAGAAGAATGAACGGCGGCGAACTGAGGATCGCGAGTATGGGCTTTGAGAAGCAATTTATGGGTTTCCTGGGCACGTTGAAGATGGAGCGAATGGGGACTTTTCTGATGCACAGATATCCCTATCCTCACGAGCATTTGAGGTATGTTATAATTGCTGTAGGTGTCGATTGCCTATTCTTCTTATCTTCCGGCAATATTCATACTCTTATTGAGAGGTTGGATAACAACATCAAGCGGTGGTCTATGTACGCTTGCTTGCTCGGTTTCTTCTATTTCTTTTCATCTCCATTCGTTGGGAAGACCATCAAGTCAAGTTACTCGAAATTCAGCAGATGGTACATTGCGTGGATTTTATTGGCGGCTCTGTATCACCTTCCCAATTTTCAGTCAATGGGAGTGGAGTCAAGGATGAATTTGTCCTTATTTTTTGACAATTTATGACTCCTCTATTTTATTTCTTGCTGTCTCCCATAATATATATATATGTTGGTCTTTGGTATGTTGGGCTTGCATCTCGTGTGGCTGAAAAAGGCTGGAAGCTTGGGCCATTCTGTAGAATTGAGTGGTTCTAAGTATTGCCTGCTGCGTATTTTGTAATCATTGTGGCAACTATGCCATTCTGAAGCAAAGGCCGTTCGAGTGAAACAGTTTTGGCTGGTTCTCTCTTTGGAAAAAAAAAGAAAGAAACGCATTGATCTTGAAGTTCCTTTGGATTCCTGCTGGACATTATTCATCATCATGATTGCCATGGTTTTCTTGGCCACTAGCTACCACCTCCTCGGGGATCGATCTCTAAAAATGGAGGGATTTCAGCATGTCTAACGCGTGGCTCAAAATACATTCGCGAACCAGGTAAATTTTTTTTTATTTTTTTTCAGCAACTTGCATAGTTGATTTGTATACCTAATTAGTTGACTTTCAATATCTGAGTTGAACTGATCAGATTGCTATCTTTTGTGATATTTGTACGTATGTTGAAAATCTCTAAAAAGTTTTATATGTAGATAATTGCTACATATAGATTAGAATTGACGTGTTTAAATCAAATCGCTTTTTAGGACAAGATCATATTAGCTAGAATTGCATGTTTAATTGATTTTTTTTAATAAATTGAATTAGACTTCATTCTAGGTTAGAATATGCATGTTTAGGCGTAGTTTATTCTAGGGACACAATAAAAAATAAAAAAAACGAAAAAAAAACAACAACAAAAATAAAAAACAAAAGCAGAAAAAGTTCTGAAAATATCAGAAAAACCTCAGAAATTAGGAAACGGGTCATTTCGACTGACCAATCCTATTTTTGGTGAATTTCCACCCCGATCTTTCCAAAATGACGATTTTGGCCCTTATGGGCAAGTTGTCTCGAAAAATTTAGAAAAATTCAGAAAAATCTCAGAAATTAGGAAACGGGTCATTTCGACTGACCAATCCTATTTTTGATGAATTTCCACCTCGATCTTTTCAAAATGACGATCTTTCCCCTTATGGGTAAATTGTCTCGAAAAATTCCGAAAAAAAATTCTCCGAAATTGTGGGAAATAAGGAATGACTACATTTAACCGGTTTGACCTGTTTTCACTTTCTGATTTTTGAAAATTGACCATTTTACCCTTCTGGTCAGTTTGACCAAAATCTCTCCAAATCATCCAAATGAATTTTCATGAAATTGGTACCGAAAGGGCGTTAGAGTAATCTAGCGTAACCAAGTCCCCGAACTCATTTTCTCTGGTTCGCAGAAATAAATTAGTTCTCCCGCTAATTTATTTAGATCTCTAATCGACCTACCAAGAACGATTAGTGGCGACTCCAAAATTAAAAATCATTAAAAAAAACACCTAAGTCGCGATTCGATAGGGCATGGGAGGGTCCGCGTTAGGTTAGTTAATTTAATTAACCTGATAATCCGTTCGTTCGATTAGATTAAAATTTCTTTTTGGGTCGCGACAGAAAGAGACAAGCATAAGCAAAGTGGGGCACGCAGCAGGTGGCCCGATTCATTTATTGGGACACTGATCGAGTGGTTACGACTTTTCATGATTGAGCATGGTTCTCTAGGCGGGTGGTGGAGGCCACCGCTGAATGCTTCTTTAATGTTCTTGATATTATCGTCTATCGCGGCTAACAAGAACATCAAGAAGAACGTCAAGCTTCATCGTTTCCAGTACCTTAGATCATTTATGCTATGCGGATGAGAAGATATGGCAAAAAATAATATAATAGCACAAACATGTGAAACATCTCTCTCATTCCGTTCATCAAGGAATATTACAATAGATCATTGGGGAGGTAAAGTAAAACCAAAATGAGCCCTAATGAGAATCACAAAAGAGTTTAACTGACTCTCCATGAAATTGATGCTCTGCCTACACCGAGCAATCTAGGATTTGAGGTCCACAAGCTTGAAAAACAGGCGGGTACATTTCTCATTGTGCCTAGCCGCACTAGTCTCATGATATTCAACGGTGAGTTTCAGACTATCAATCAGGTCCCTCTCGAAAGCTATATCCGTCGTTAGATCATCAAGTCTCTCCTCCAGCCATTCACATCTGAATTTCATCACGATATCACTCGGATTATGCTCAAAGTAAGTCTGGTTCAAAGCTAGTCGCTCCACCAGCTTCTCTCTCTCATGGATCAATAGCGAGATTCGTTCATCAGCAGATTTGACGGCTTTCTTCTACCGAGCCACTGAGGGTTCTGCAAACTCCAAGCATTCAGATCGATCTTGGTAGCATGCCTTTATGATGCGAGCTAAGGTAACCGTTTCCTGGGTGTTCCGACAGGCCTCCAGAAAATTGATAAAGATGTGTGGGAATGCCCTGTATTCTTTCTCCAAGTTCGTTCCTTTGACTGAAGAAGCATTTATCTCCATGAACAGACCGAGAACCTCAGCTTCGAAACTCGGATGATAGGCTATGTAAATATAGCCTCGGCCAAGAAGATGGTAAAATCTCTCCCATCTGAACATGACTTCAGCCAGGAAGATCTGTGTGGGAAGACTGGCCATTTTCGTTAAAAGGCAGAGGAGAGAATCAAGACCGACGAGCAGAATACGAAAGAGAAGAGGAGAGAGGTGAAGCGGAGGATTGGAATGCGAAAATGATAATCTGCTCCAAGTTAAATATTAACTTCAGAAGAACAGTCTTTATTGGCCAGACTTTCCTATCTAGTATTTTCTATCGGCAACACCCTCGTTGGCTCAAATTCCAGTCAGGCAGCGACCTCGAGCCAAGTAAATCCGACGTCTCCGCGAAAAAGTTGGACGGGACACCACCACTTTAAAAAAAGGATAAAAAGACGAGCTGAGTGGGAGACAAAGACATTTTCGGTAGAAAAGGAGATACGACTCGTCTTTATTAAAGAGCTCGCCAACAAATCGACGGTGGAAATGACGACAGGGGCTCTCTACCACGAAAAGATGAAAGGAGACGAGCTGGGTAAAAGATACGATGAAAAGAAAATTGAGAAAGACAATACTTGGGAGAGACAATGCAGTTGCTAAACGCACGTCTAATTTTAAAGGAGACATCCTCTTGATTATATTCCTTCGTGCTCAGAAGAGAGGCTTAAAGCGTACATGGTCGCTCAGAAAAATCCAGAGAGGTTGAAAATATAAGAAGAGATAGAAAACCTCGAGAAACCATTAACCAGTCGAAGATGTCTTAACCCAACACTCTCGAGAGCTATCGTTACTTGCTGAATATGAGAGAATAAGAGTTCGAGGCCATGTTTGGGATTCAATCCATGAAGCCTGGCCCTTCCACCGACGACGTCCAAGATCTTGGTAAGGATAAAGATAGCAACAGTAAGAGTCAAAGGAAGAGTTACCGTCGCCATACTGAGGAGCAAATACAATGACTTGAGGATTTCTTTAGAATGTGCCCTATGCTAGACGGCAAACAAAGAATAAAAGTGAGCCAAGAGCTAGGGCTTGAACTTTCGCAATTTAAGTTCTGGTTTCAAAATAGGCGAATCCGAATGAAGACTCGATATGAGCGCAATGAGGTCGAGTTCTTAAGAGCTAAAAATGAAAAGCTCCGAGCGGAGAACAAAATGTATAAAGAAGCTTTTGACTCTGCCACATGCCCCAACTGTAATAGCCTTCTCACCCTCGACGAAAGGCAGTATTTGAGGGTTGAAAATGCTCGTTTAAAAGGTGAGTTAGATTAGTTCATAATAGGATCAAGTTCTATTGGAGCGAGGTGCAAAAAGACCGAGCCTATGGAGCTAGTATTGATGCCTTATGAGGAGGAGAAGATGTATCACCACCATTCAAGTAGCGTCAATGACAAGATCGCTGCCATGATCAACTAGGCTGTAATGTATATGGGGCCCATATTTCAAAGCTGGTGATCACAAGACTTTTAACATGGCCGATGTGTACCTAATCCAGAATGGAGCTAGTTAATCACTGAGGAGCTTGCGAAGGAAGAAGACCAATCTTGGATGAATGCATATGCTTCATTTCTTTGCATCGGACGTGTTCTACTTTTGTCAATATTCGAAATTAATCCATAAGCGAAAAGTAATGGCTTCCCTTCCCCCTATTAAATGCTCGGAACTGTTACCGCATCAAACTTGAAAAATTAATGGCGTGTTAAAATCCACCTAAACTCGAAAGGTAGTTCTGTATCATTTTAATTCACCTTTAATTGCTCCAGTTTTAAATTAGAACCCTTCTATTTTCAGGAATTTGCAAAACGACCTGATAATATAGTCGTACCCAAAATAAAGTTCCCTAGTTGGATTAAATTAGGGGCAAATCGATCCGTGGTATCATCACTGACTGGACAGCTTCAAACAAGAGGGAATATGAGCGAAAGACACGAGCAATCTGAGAAAGGGTAATTCTGTATCGTTCTAATTTGCCCACAATCATCTTGAGTCCTGGATTGTTTCATTCCATCCTTAACAAGGATTTCAAATTTCCTTGAGAAGTACTGTAACGTGAAATGGTCCAATATAATGCAATAAAGCCGTACTATCCCGAGAATTAACCCTTGAAAGGAAAGACCAATGGGCACCTACGGTCCAATGGACCTGATGGCGTGAGGAATGTCAATGGTTCAAGGCGGCTCGTGTTTGATCCCCAAAATCGGGGAATATTGTAAATCTCGTGAATGAATGACACAATCTTTTGCGTGTTTCTTTTTTGTAGCAAGAAACATGAATACTCGACGAACAATACCGAAGTCGATATTTTACCAAAATCCTAGCTTAATGGTGAAGCATCCATTAAAAGTCGAGAAAAACTCAATCCAACAAAACTGGTAAAAGACTCGTACAAGGCATTCAGGACGAAGGGTAAATCAGTATCGTCTCCAATTTATCCCTTCTGATACTGACTAACACGCCTCTTTTCCTTTTTATAGAAAATATTTACACTAACATTTAACTTGTTGAAGGAGACAGCTCCAAAAGGAAAAATTACGGTAATCTAAAAAGGTCTGGTCTAATGAAAATGGGGGCAAATTAGGGCATTCGATCGACGACTATGACGGTTATTCACAAGGCCCAAGTGCTTCACCTTACCCATAAGCTTCATCACATAGGGGCAAAGTTTGAGACAAACCACTCCTCTACTTAAGGAGTAGGCTTCCCGATTTGTTTGATCCGCTCACATAGCAGGGGCAATTTAAATTCGCCAATTCCTTGCGCATTTCGTAAACATGCATGATGCTTAAAAATTGCCACATACGTATTGTGTTTGCAGATTCCTTGATTTACGCATGACTCTTCTACAAGTTTATTTTACCAATTCTGGCTTGGAACATAAATCACGCATGATGTATCGGATGTATAGAATGGGGCATAACAGGGTGATGAAAGGCAAGCCATTCCCATACACGTCCTGTATTTTAATCCACAGTAAGTCGAGTGCTAAGTGAGTCCCGTATTCCCCGAGACAATGGGTTTCCTCGCGGTACGATAGTCAAAAAGGAAGGAGGCATTCGTTTCTCTATCCTAAACACTACAAGTGACCATTGATAACCCATTTGAGTGGTAGTTTCATTTCATAACCCCTATCGAGAACCACCTCCATATTGGGGCCAAATGAAGGTAGTCCCAACAATAACATGAGGTAAATAGTTAGAAATTTTTTTGCTCGGACTAATATCAATTTTCGAGTGTTTCTTTGCTTTCAACCTCATACGGTAATTCAAATGCCTTAAAAAGACGAAAAACATTCTTTTCTTTATCCAATACACCTTCATTCTTTGCATCGCCTAATTGAGCCTACCTATTCGTTTCTTAAAACCCCGTTGGTAGTCGTTGCCCAGTCTAAGACGAAGATGTCGCTACCGCAAAGTAGACGAACTCAGAAGGACTAAGATCTACATAAGAGTTCTCAAGTCAACTATTCAAGTGTGCTAGACCTTTGATATACATAAGGTACAATCTTCAAAAATTCTTTTTCTAAATAGAACAGAAAACAGAAAAAAGACGAAAAAAGGAAGAAAGTTAATCCTAGGAACAAAAAAGCAAAGCGCCTGTCAAAAGCAAGACCAATGCCTGTTCAAATCAATGTAAATCCTCAACGGGATCCGGATGCAAAAGAGAACTCTTCAAAGGAGCTAGATTGCAAAATATACACAGTTGAGGTTTACATCGTTATGTAGCAGCGCCGGTATCAGCAGAAATCAACACCATCCTCATACAATGATTGTATTCATTTAGGACTATTCTGAGGGTCGAAGCTAGTGACAAAGATACAATGATCACCAACATTAAACCCAATTCATATATTTCCTGGGCCAAAATAAACCTTTTCATTTCCTTGGTCCCCAATTCTAACCTACGTTACAACCTGTGAAAGTCTTTTCTGATTAAGGGGCTTGAGTTAATGTAAGTTGAAAGATTTTAAACATCACTTGAAAAGGTACGAGTAAGACTATTTCTCTCTCATTTTTGCAGGGTTCTTGACCCGTAAACCCGGAGCAAATCGTGAAAATCTTTTTTGTCAATGGCCTTGACTTAAAAGACTCCCTTTGTTATGCCCTTGACCCATCCTACATTATGGTCCTAATCAAGACCTCTAGATCGGCGTAATCATACCAATTGCGGGATTACTTAGACCCTTGTTGAATGTGATAATGGTAAGATTGAGTGATCCCTTTTCAATCCTTCAATCAAGATAAACAGCCTTTCTTGAGAGTGAGAGAAAACCCTTTCGGACTAAAGTCCCCCGTTTAGATCATATTCAATGTGTTCATACTATGATAACTTCCTTGATGAGAATTAGTAATGCAAACATGACTGAATAGTTTCGCATGATCCACATATTGATTAATCGTATCATGAGTTATTACACAGACTACTTCTAATCATTGCAAACTTAGTTGAACAAGTTTTGCATGAACTAATGAACTCATTGATGAAAATGCTTACACATGTTACCTCTAACATTGTCTAACAGGTAACAAGTTCCCGATGTTCGAGTTACCTTTCTAAGTCTTGAAATCCATTTGGCGATTATTGAATGAACAAGCCTAGTTGTCAAGAAATCACTAGGTAGTTTTCTAAATCCTCAGGTAAGTATATCTTCAACCTGAGCCTTTTAAGAAAATAAATTCTGATAATTGTCAAGGTGCTTAAATCTAGTGCGGTACATACAGGTATCCAACTTCTCTAATGAAGCATGTTTTGTCTAGAAAACTAAATTGTTCGAGATATTTTGATCTCTCCTATTTGACTTATGCTTGAGCGACAAGAGAATATTAATCGAATTTGAACTTCTGCAGGATTTCTGGTCTCCTCAGATCCCAGAATAGCACCCTTTAAGGTAAGTGAAATTGGGTTTGAGCTTTTGCAGGATTCCTAATCTCCCCAGATCCTAAAATGGCACCCTTCAAGGTAAGTTAAATTGGGTTTGAGCTTCTGTAGGATTCCTGATCTCTCAATATCCCAGAATGGCACCCTTTGAAGTAAGTAAAATTGGGTTTGAGCTTCTGCAGGATTCTTGGTCCTTCCAGATCCCAGAATGGCACCCTTCGAGGTAAGATAAATCAGGTTTGAGCTTCTGCAGGATTTTTGATCTCCCCAGATCCCAGAATGGCACCCTTCAAGGCACATAAAGTCCTTTCTACAAGCACCCAAAATCCTTCTTACAGGCACCAAGTCCTTCCTATAAGCATACAAAAGTCCTTCCTACAGGCACTAAGTCCTTTCTAAAGGTACCCAAAAGTCTTTCTTATAGGCACACAAAAGTCCTTTCTACAGGCACAAAGTCTTTCTTACAAGCAATCGCCATGGGGTGACCTACCGTACGGGTCAAATCTCAATCAAATTTTAATTAGTAGAATCCTTTCATTAGGAATCTACCATGGGGTAACCTACCATCAGGTCAAATCACAATCAAATTTGAATCAGTAGAATCCTTTCATTAGGAATCTACCATGGGGTGACCTACCATACAGGTCAAATCTCAATCAAATTTTAATCAGTAGAATCCTTTCATTCGGAATCTACCATGGGATGACCTACCATACAAGTCAAATTTCAATCAAAGTTTAATCAGTAGAATCCTTTCGTTATGAATCTACCATGGGTTGACCTACCATACAGGTCCAAGTTTAATCACCCTAAGGTTTTCTTATAAAGAATCCTTAGGCTCTCATTCCATTTTTAGTAGAGAATGCATGTCACGTAACCGCCATACAACGAGCAGGTAAGTGCCAGGTAAACACTCCTCTTTGTCTTTCCCTTACCGCATGAAAGCCTCCTAAAATTGGGTTTAGATCGAAACTTGCTAAGAGAGGTATTGGAGATCAAATGCCACAACTCTTTTTATTTTCTTATGTTGAGACGATTAGGATTTAGGTGTCATCTCATCTTTGAAATGAAACTCTACCGAGCCTCCTTTTAAAGAGGGGCAACTGTTGACTCCTGATTTTTAATCATTTATTTAAAAATCAACTTTGGGGACCTTGGCTAAGCTTAGGGAATCAGTTTTGACCAAAAATGATTTTCCATATTTTCAGTATTTTTCGATAATTTTATTTTTGAAAAGTTAATAGAAAATTCACAAAAATTCATAAAACTGAAAAATCAACTTTGGGGATCTTGGTTAAGCCTAGAGAACCAATTTTCAACAAAAAATGATTTTTTGCATTTTTAAATATTTGTGACATTGTCTTCTATGGCCATATCGCATTTTGATCCAACTGTTTTCAATGTTGAGATTCAAATTACAAATGGAAATGGAGATTTAACATCAAATGGGATCCACATGGAAATCAAAAGCAGTGAAAGAGAAGGTGCAAAAGGGTAGCTCAAAATCATTAGATAATGAAGCCTAGGATTATCGCGAGATTTTATTGCTTATCACTTCAACAATATCGTTAGTACTATCGCTGCAAATGACCCAAGCTGTCTAAGCATCCTTAACCATGATCAGGTTTTCATTTGTGGTTTTGGTCCCTTCCAGGATAGCTTACCCTTTTTGACGTGAGAATTCGATACTGTGAGGGATGAAATCCCTCACACTCCATAGTCACAGAGAGGGGATAAAGCCACGAACAGTATTAGCCCTGGGTAGGGTTTGATGCCTACCAGCTTTAAGGCCCTTACTGCTGCACCCGAGGATGATGAATTTGTAATTGAAGAGATGTTAGATGTAGACTTTGGTGAAGCAGCGATTAGCCGCATAGCACCAGGCGATTCAGAGCTTTGGAAGACTATATCGTTATAGGTAGGGCTTTAGTGATCCTTCACTTCGAGAGAGATAGAGATGATGTTCAAACCGGAATGAAAAATGACCTTAAAATCATGTTTGGCTGATGATTTTGATATATTCCCCATCATTGCTAGTTACCAATGGTTCCTGCATGATTGATCGTCGCATGAGAATTCATTGTCATTCAGATCATCATTAGAAGCTTATGCAAGCGATTGGAATGAGAGGTGGGACATCGGAAGCATGGCCTACGTGGGCATTGCTCAACACAGCTGTAAAGTAGTAAAGCAACTCACCCTCTAGCTACGAGCAGGAGAGATCATTATCTCGGCCTCCAAGTACCATTGGTAAACCCTTTACAGCTTCGCAAAAGCCGACCTGAGCGCTAGTGAAATGTCCATTGAATTTGTCTAAAAGAGGCCGAAGAGAAAGAAAAATGAAATAAAAAAAGAGAGACGGGACAATTTTACAAGTGGGGTGACGAACAAAAAGATGGATGATTCGGATGCTTTCGGTGGGGGGAGGACTAAAATTTTGAGTGGAAAGAAGAAAGACTGGCAGAGGAGAAATTGAGTGGGGGAAGAACGTCTGGTGGACTTTCGGTGGACACGGTGGGGGTAAAGGCAAACAAAAAATAATGATGGAAGAAGGGAGGAAAGGGTCTGAGATGAAGCGAAAAAAATGGAGTTCGACGGGGGGCACTTCACTTCTTCTTTTTTGGGGCTCGGACGCCATCCTCTTCGAGCGGGGGAAATCCTCTACCCTCCTCACTCACATTAGTCAAAGTCACTAGTAGTTGCAACTATAGAACCACTTCAAATATAACTTGCATCCCATTCAAGTCATTTTTTTAAAAAAAAATCCCTACTCGAACTCTGTAGAACCCCATCGCTCTCCTTCTCATCTAAAAATTGACGCTCATGGAAGCCTTGAGTTTTTCCTCGAATGATAAGTTGAAGAAGATCCAAATCGGTGACGGCCTCGACAGGTGGTGCCGAAGAAGAGATTCCTCAACTCTCCAGTACCTCACCACCCTACACCAAAAGACCCCTTTGGTCCCTGTCAAAATGACCCTCGACCATGGTTGCAAATTTCTCTGAGTAGACCGCAGCTGAGGCTTTTCGTCGTCCTCCTATAGCCTTGCTTGGTACCGCTTGGATCAGTGCTCCCTCGCAAGGTCCAAGGATTTGCATCAACTGCTTCGCCTGGCCCTTGCCCAGCTCAAACAACAACACGTGCGGCTTCTTTCCGACAATAAAAGAGATAAGGGGTCGGCGATAAAGACTTGCAATCGTGTATGACAATGGGGGGAGGAACTCTGATCTCTCCATGATATACGTATATACAGCAAAGGCGCAAAGGATGATTTCTGGAAGTTTTGGACGCACACGCTTACGCATCTCGACTGTACATAGTTGCCTACTCGAATGGTGATTATGGACGCCCTCGAGAGCATGACGGGGCATCATCAAAACTTGTCACCACCGCCAGCCTTAGCGTCGACACGGATCTGAGCCCCCATCTTCTTATCAGACTCCGTGACGTCCGGCGAAATTGTTAAGTTCCGCCAACAATGGGGAGCATCGGCGGAGATTAAAGAATGGACCTCTTTTTGGCTCGTGGACAAAGGGACGTAGTAAGAGGAGTTGAGCTACGAAGGGAAAGAGTTCCATCAAATCCAAGAACGAAAAAGTATTGAGTCCGGGGAGGATCTCTGATTATGGTCTCCATGGATGATGGGAGGCTCTTCTCCTGGGGATATCAGCCTCGAGAACGCCTCTCTAGAACCTAACACTACCCATCATAGTTCTCGTACTAAAAAAAATGCCTCTCGTATCCCCTTCTCTTTGGCCTGACATTGTGAAGCCGATGCAGCCCATCCTCCCCATCGCCCTAATAACCCTCGCGGACATGCCAGTTACACCGGAAAGGCATAGGCGAAACCTCATCCCAAGAACAAGCACGGCACGATCTGGGTAGACTCTACAGCGAAGTATGCTTGCGCTCTTGGCTTCGGGCTTGACCTAAACGATGAAGGTTTAAGTCCACAATCGCCTCGGATCCCAGTGCGAATCTCTTACCCTCCCATAATCGTCATCATCGCCTTGTCGAAACAGGCCACCCCCAGAAGTAAGCTAGAGCAAGGTATGGAGAATTACTAGTTTGGCTAATATAGTCAATTCCTAGGTACCGGGGACCCTCTTTAAGTAACCAGTTAACGATTGCAGTTGCGAAGTGTAGCGTGTCAATTCCTTGGAGCAAGAAGGACACGAATGAATTTATTTCATTCAGTGTCGGGAAGGCTTGCAAGAAAAAGAAATGATAAGTCTTCCGCATGGAGCGTCAGTTCGCGATTGGGCCATGAAGCTTACCATAGATGTGTCCATACATGTTGAAGATGCATTTCTAGGCTTGCGTGTTACGTGTTGTTCTTGCATGGAGGGTACCTGTATGATTTTTCGCCATATTCATACGAAGGATGAGGCCCCCCTGTAAAAGTCAGTTTATGAGTTTGGAAAACGTGCAAAATGTCTGACAGATTCTATGCATCGGCAACAATATTAATCTCGGGAGAAAATTTGTTGCTACGTACTTTGCTCCCAATCCTAAAAAAAGGTGTGTTCCTACATATAGGAGTGGCCGACAGAAAACTTGATTTTTTTAGGATGCATCATACCGTGATACATGCAATCGCTAACTTGGTCACGGCATTGAGGCACTTTTGAGGTCGTTCCCAGGCCAAATCGTTTTGGACTAGCAAGAAGTTCAAGCTAAGTATCCTTCTTTCTATTCTGATTTTCCTATGCAAATTAGCGGAGATACTCCTTCCCATTTTTCCCCATATTTGGTGTCAGGCGAAGGACGACCCCACGTCAACGATAAATCCCATGGATATGGAAAATTGGCCTAGAGAAGCTCCTAAGTGCCCATTAAATTTTTAAATTGATCCGTCGAATGATTTTGGCTAGAATTGTCGAATCAATTCCTTGTATTTAATTTTTACATCTTCAAATCGTAGAATGGAGAGGGCAAAGCCCATCCACTAGAGGTCGTTTATTTTCTATAATTTAATTCCTGCACCATTAAACCCCAAAGGGAAGAGCCAAGCCAATGCTAGGTTGCCTATTGGAGGTTTTACTTACAGTCATTTAAATTCATACAATTTGATTCCTGCACCATTAAACCCCAACGAGAAGAGCGGAGCCAATGCTAGGCCACCAATTGGAGGTTTTACTTACTGTTATTTAAATTCCTGTAATTTAATTCCTGTACTTTAAACCCCAAAAGAGAGGGCCAAGCCAAGGTTGGGCCATCCATTGGAGGTCTTTATTTACTGTAATTTAAATTCCTGCACCATTAAACCCCAAAGGGAAAAGCTAAGCCAATGCTAGGCTGCCCATTGGAGATTTTACTTACTGTCATTTAAATCCCTGTAATTTAATTCTTGTACCATTAAACCCCAAAAGAGAGGTCCACGTCAAGGCTGAGCCATCCATTGGTGGTCTTTATTTTTTGTCATTTACTTCCTGTAATTAAATTTTCGAATTATCGACCCTAGAATGAGTAGGCCGAGCCACCTATTGGAGGTCGCAACACTGCACATAAGTCGTTAACACGCTCAATCTTTCGGCTTCAATGAATTTTAATACTTTGAAGCTTCCAAAAAAATACCATGCAAGCATTCCATTTAAAAAGTGAAAACACAAAAAGAGAACGCTCCACTAGAGTCTTAGGAATAAACCAAGCCTAAATTTCCAAATTAGGATATCCATGAAATTAAGGTAATGAAAGGGTATTAGTTTTAATTAACTAGTGTAACTAAGTCTCTGAACTCATAATCTCTAGTTCATAGAAGTAATTTAGTTCTCCCGCTAATTTACTTAGGTTTTTAATCAACTTATCAAAAATGATTAGTGGCGACTCCAAACTCTGAAAATCATTTAAATAAAAACCAAAGTTGCGATTCGGTAGGGCTTGGGAGGGTCCGCGTTAGGTTAGTAAATCTCATTAACCTAATAATCCATTAACTTGAAAATTTTTCCTCCAAAATCGAAAATTTTTTCGAGTAGCGACACAGGTCTTTTGAGAGATCACTTTCAATGATAAGACAAAACCTAAGATTTCGTCGACTTGACTGGGGAATGTTTTGAAAAAGTCGTGACATTCGACGCACATATCTTTCTATGTAAGCTTAAGTCCAATATGCATTCTGCTCCTTTTGATATAAGAGAGAGAAAGGACTAGAGGCTAACTTGAAATTTACCTGCTAGCTGTATGGATGTCATTGATTAATTTGCTAATTTGATTGGAATGGAGTTAGAACCTAAGGTTTCATTATAAGAATGCCCTATGGAATTTTAAAACTTTAACCTGTATGGTAGCTCAACCCTTAGGAGAGTCCTAATGAAAGGATTTTAATGATTGAAATTAGTAAGATTTGACTTATATGGTAGGTCACCCAATAGAAGATTGACTCTTAAGGATAGTGACAGTCAAGAGAGATGACTCCTAACGATAGAGACAACCAGAAGATTGACTCTTAAGGATGAAGACAGCCAGGAGAAATAATTCTTAAGGATAGAGATAGTCAGAGGATTAACTCTTGAGGATAGATATAGCTAGTTTGAAGATTAACTCTTGAGGACATATATATCCAAGAAAAATGACTCTTTAAGGAAAGAGACAGCAAAAAGATTGACTCTTAAGGATAGAGACAGCCTAAAATTAGATTATTCTTAAACTGTGGAATTACCAAGGAACATCCCAATGTCGGCTTTTAAGGTAGACATAAGAAATATGGATTGAAAGAATGATCATCTCCTATCATGAAATCACCTGAGGAATACTCAAATGTTGATTTTTGGGTGAACAAAAGAAGTATGTATTAAAAGATTGGTTTTGGGTGCTATTATGAGATTTAGGGGAACTAGAAACCAAAGAGGGTATCTTTCTAGGATCTAAGGAGATGGAAAAACCTACAGAAACTCAAACCTAATTCATATTATCTAAATAGGGCATCTTCTTGGAATATGGGGATAGTAGAAAATTTATGGAAGCTCAAACCCTATATTTTTTTTCATCAAAAAGGTAGAGATTAGAAGTTTTCAAGCATTCCAAATATTTCAAGTCTCCAAGATGGATCATGCTCCTATGATAATCGTCTAGGAGTCATGTAAAATTTTCTCAACAAATACAGTGTGCTTTAGCAGGTTATCCAAAACATTTTACTACATAGTAAATACGATCAAAAATCCTTTATGATGATGATTTTGAATCAAAAGATTTGAAATTACCAAAAGAGTTTGATTAAAATATCAATTGAGATATACTCATCAGAGAGGGTTTCTCACAATTTCATTCCTTGAATGATTTTGTTTCCTAACTAAGGAAAATTTCTAAAAATCTCAAGCGGCCACTCAAAAATTATGGCAAGAATTTCAGGACTATTTACAGTGCATACACTTTGATTGATCAGAGAGGGTCTTTTAAGAGACCGTAATGTAGATTTGCTCAAAGGTTTATGCAATATAAAGGTCCTTTAAGGCTTATAAATGAATCAAATTTTAGAGATATCTCTTTTGTGTTTACAAGTCAAGAACCTCAAATATAAAATAAAACAAAATTGTACTTACTTCTTTAGACAGTAACCATTTGTGTGAAATCCCACATTGACTTGAGTGTTCAACTTTGAACCATTATCTATAATGATCGCTTAGGGTGTCCCATACCTAGAAATGATATCCTATTTAATAAACTTTGCTATGCTCTTCGTCATGACATTAACATATGAATTGACCTCGATCCATTTAATGAAGTAATTAATTGCCACTAGAATATAATGATGTCCATTTGAAGCCTTAGGTTTGATTAGCCTAATCATATCAATCCCTCACATAGTGAAAGACCAAGCTCTAGACATTTGGTGGAGTTCATTCAAGGTGCGATAATTCTATCCCCATATATGTGGCACTAATGGTAGGATCTCACATGTTGATTGTAATCTCAATGTATGGACATCTAGTGATAACCGAGTCTTATAATCTTCTTAGCAAGGAGATAGCCATTCTTCCATGCTTGCTAATCATTCATTGTATGTTGCATTTAGTGAGTTTGATCGAACTTGTTCGATACGAATACCTATGATCCAACTTGGACTTCTAATGTCCGATGACTTCTAAGTCATCATCCCCATCAAGCATTCAACGCTTAATGGTGAGATTACGAACACACTGGTTTTAATAGGATCATTGATGTCCACTTGATGATCTATTGACCAAAAGCAGTTTAAAGATCATATTTAACTAAGAGCTGTCACACATATTCTCAACGTTTTGAGAATAGGTTCAGTCATAACTAATCTTATGGATTTCATTCATTTAGAGCTATTAGACAAAATGAATGAATATATCTTGCCATAAACATGTATGAAAGTACAGTAAAATATCCAAATACAACCATCGTATGATTGCTTTAGGGCATACACCTAACACAAACCTGTTGGACCTGTTGAAGCTTCTATATCTCATTCTAGCCAAAACCAAGTCAATGGAACTCTTAGGTAAGTCCTTTAATGTCTATTGATGAGTTTTGATTGCTTTAATTCTCCTATTATGCTTATTTTTTGTGTGATTAAAATCTGCCATGGCTGAGCTTTGGATGAGCTTAGTTGGACCATGTTTCACCATTAGATCGGCCTAAAATTCATACATATTGTAGCTCAGACTCTGAGGATTCAATTGCTAGAAATATTGGGGCTAGTTTTGCATGTTTCTATGTCGATCCATGGCAGGAATACTCTCGGCCATCCATGGATCGTCTTCTTTCAGAAGACATTGACAAGTCAACATCCGTTGACCTAGTCACGCCCTCATGCCACTAACATAGCATTGTATGGCAGCCACGTCAGTAGGGCAACGAGCATTTCCATTTTTGAAATAAAAAATAAAACTAGATCTAATGGCCATGATTTGATCACATGGCGGGATCCTAGATTTTTGAAAAAATAAAATCCATTTTTTGATCGTGCAGTCCAAGTTAGGCCATGTGGTAGGATCTTGGATTTCTAAGCTTTCTTTTCCTAAAAATTTTCAAAAATTAATAAAAAAATAATAAAAGTGATGCAGTGGTGGTGCATTTGGCACGTAGTGTGTTCTAGAGCGTTAGGTTAGAAATTAGTGGGAAAAATGAAAAATTCAATAAAAGTTAAAAAAATTTCAAAAAAATGAAAACGACATAATTTTTGACCGACCCAAACCCATATGGTCTGGGTCCAGCACCCAATAGGAGCAAGTTGGGTCAACCCAATCTAGATAATATTTTTTAAATAAAAATTCAAAAAATATAAAAAATGGAAAATTCATAAATTTTTTTAAATTTTTGAAAACAATATTAAAATTTAAAAAAATCCAAAAAAGGGGGAATGGCCAAATTCAATTGCCCCAACCTATTTTTGTTGATTTTGGTCCCTAATCCTTCTTCAAAAAGGTATTTTTACCCATCTAGACAATATGTCCCAAACTTTACCATGGTTCTCCCAAACCTTAATCGCATCTTCTCTAAGCCTTTAGCGCTATATTAGGGATAGTGTGTCATGAGTTGATACATTTTATTTGTACATTATTGGATCATTGATTGCACTTTTCATTATTTGATTGTGATTACTAGGGTTAGAATTCACCTCTTTGCATGGAAACCTAATTGTAAGACTTACCTTACCCAAAATTGAGCATGAAATTATAATTAAGAAAACACTCAACGTTAGGTACTAAAAGGGCATCGATAGAATTACCAACATAATCAAGTGTCCAAATCCAAAACTCTAGTTACATAGAACCGTACGAACTCTCCCAACCACTCGGTAGGGTATTTCGTCTACCTTAAAAAAATAACCAGTTGTGACTCCATTTTCACATACACTTTGCACATGTCACCTAATTGTATTAAAGATCGACCCCATTGATAAAAATCTTTGCCCTCGTCACGCTTCAGTATGGGTTTGCGAGGACCCGTGCCAAATCCACCTTTATCAAGGTTTAGAAATCCATTAGCCCTACTCCACACCCCTCCGAAGTTCGATGGGCTGTGACAAAAATCACCAAAGCTATCTAATGTCAGATATAGAGAACTAAGTTTGGTGTCGATGTAAATTGTTTTGTAAAGTAAAAAGAATATGATGGCTAATTACCAAAACCTTAAGACATAAAATTTATAGATAAGGACCTGAACTTCAATAACCCAAAATTTTGTTAAATTTCACTGAGGATGTGTCGGTCAATTTAATTGAATAAGGTTAAAGTTGAAATCGGCTTTCAAAACCCGTACATGGAGGGCACCTAAATAAGATCGGGTTCTCGCACTTAGTTGGAGGACTAGTTTGCAAAAATTCGAAAAATGAAAGTTGCCAACTTGTCAAATTTTACACCATTTAGTGGTTGTTTGGTTTTTTCCTGCATTTTTTGAAAAGTAAAAGGGACTGGAACATGGCAAAATCTAGAGTAGTTGGGCTTAATTGAATATTCTATACCAATTAGGCCATAATTAGAAAAAATGATCTCAATGGAAGTTATAGAGGACATCCTAAGTTTAATTGAGAATTTTAATCACTCGATTCATCTAACCTAAAAAAAATCACTCAATTTGGAATTCCTTAAGACCGTCAATTGGATTAAACACTGAATTGTCAAAAATAGGGAAAATTTGAGAAATTGACATATGGGTCAACTAATTGATTGCTGAGGCTAAGTAGCTTCAATGGGAACTCAATTGACCTTATTTGTGTTGTAAAGTAAATGGTGATTCTTGGAAACAACTTAGAAATATAACGAGAGAAAGTAAAATATAAGAGAGAAGTAGGGAGCAAACGTGAACTCTTATTCGATTCTCCAACAAGTTTACAAAACCTCTATTTATAGGCTAGAGGGTACATGAATGGTTCATGAATATTATTGATGGAGGAGATGAAAAGACGAAGAGGTTACAATAATAGGGGAAGATGAAAAGGCAGAAGAAGTTATAATAATAATAGAGGGGGTGAAGAAATGATACATCCACATCAATATATTTATAACACTCCCCTTTGGATGTTCACCTTTTTTTATACGCTGGGTAGACTGCCTCATTAAAAACCTTGCCAAGAAAAACCCAGTGGGAAAAAAACTTGGCAAAGGGAAAAAGAGTATAGTGCATATAATACTCCCTTTATAATAGTCACTACACGTATGCTACCTTACTAAAAACCTTCTGGGCTTCATCTTTCAAAGATAGCTAATTCACTCCCCCTGAAGTAGTCATCCAAGTTGATGCATCCCTATCCCATATACAACTTTTTCAAATGTGGAAGTAGGTAGGGATTTAGTGAACAAATTTGCAAGATTGTTATTAGAGCGAATTTGATGAATATCTATTTCACCCTTTTATTGGAGTTCATGTGAGTAAAATAGCTCAGGTGAAATATGTTTAGTTCTGTCACTTTTGACAAATCCATCACGCATTTGTGCAATGCAAGCTGCATTATCCTTCAAAAGTATGGTGGAGGCATCATAAATTGAGGATAAGCCACATGAATCTTGAATGTCGTGTATTCGAGTTCTTAACTAAACACATTCTTTAGCAGTTTCAAATAGTGCAATAATATCGGAATGATTTGAGGAAGTAACAACTAGACTTTGTTTTACTGACTTTCATGAAACTGTCGTGCCTCCACAAAGGAACATATAACCAGTTTGTGACTTGCCATTATAAGGATCAGACATATAGCCATCATCTGAATATCTCACCAATGTTAAACCTCTATTTCTTTGGTAAAATAAACCAAGATTAATAGTCCCTTGGAGGTAACGTAGGATATGTTTAACGTCATTCCAATATTTTTAGGTTGGATTGGCACTATGTCTGGCTAGAACATTTATTGCAAATCTAATATCCAGTTTGGTGCAATTTACAAGATATAACAGTGCTCCTGTGGTGCTAAGATAATGAACTTCAGATCCCAACATATCCTCATTTTCCTCTTTAGGTCTTCTTTGTCCACTTCAAGGGAATGGACAGCCATTAGTGTACTGAGAGGATGAGATTTATCCATACAAAATATTGTCAATATCCTTTTTCTGTAATTAGACCGGTGTAATAAAATTCCTTCTAGGAGGTGCTCGATCTATAGACCGAAACAAAACTTGGTTTGCCCCAAGTCTTTCATTTCAAATTTCTTCTTCAGGCAAGACCAAGCTTCTTCGAGCTCTTTTAGTGTTCCAATTATATTCAGGTCATCAACATATACAAATATAATGGGAAAGCCATTTGGTGACCTTTTTATGAACACACAAGGACAGACTACATTGTTCACGTATCCCTGCTTTAGGAGGTAATCACTTAACCAATCATACCACATGCGACTAGATTGTTTAAGATCATATAATGATCTTTCTAATTTAATACCATTCATGTTGCGATTTTCATTCTTTCCCACCTAGGGAATTGGGAATCCTTTAGGGACTTTCATATATATATCAGTGTCAAGTGACCCGTACAAATACGTAGTCACAACATCCATTAAATGCATATTTAGACTCATGCTTACTGGCATATAATCAAATAACGGAATGTAATATTATCCATTACGGGAGAATAAGTAACATCAAAGTCTATGCTAGGTTTCTATGAGACTAACCTCGCTTTATATTGTACCACCTCATTCTTTTCATTGTATTTTCTTATAAACACCCATTTATATCCAACAAGGATAACATCTTTAGGTGTTCGAACAATAGGTCCAAAAACACAATGTTTATTGAGCGATTTGTAGTTCTACCTTAATTGCCGCCTTCCATTTATTCCAGTCTGAACGCTTCTGGCATTCAAGAATGGATTTTGGTTTTGGATCCAAATTCTCTTTTGAGACAGTGAGTACTACTAAGGAGGCAAAGGAGTCGTCGACGACAGTTGTGATTCTATCATATCTTACTCCTATATTCATATCATTTACTACAACTTCAATGTTAATATCAACCAAATCCTCTTCATTTCCTACATCAATAAGATTTGGCCATTCCGTATTCTCGAGATTGTTATTTGGGGCAACTGCACATTACTTTCTTCAGGTTTAACCTCTACAGGAGGCGCATAGGGTGACTGAATATTTTATCTTTTCCACGGATTTATGTCTTTAGCCCCATGGGTCGTCCATGCTTCCAGCGTTGATAAGGATCATCAAACATTTTTGGTCCCAAGGGGATCTCTACTCTAGGTGGTGCATTTTTTGCAGGAATATGGGACTTAGTCACCCCTTTATGATCAATAGATGCATCTGGCAGTTTACTTGCTAAAATTTACATGTTCAAGTTAATAATCTTATAAACTTCAAGTTTAGTAATATTTAGTTGATCTTCCTTCTAGGAAATTTGACGGCATTCTTTAAGCTTCAAGCTTTCTCCCTCTAATGCCGGGAAATATGCCTCGTCAAATATACAATCAACAAACTGGACAGTAAACAAGTCGCTCATTTGGGGCTCTAAGTATTTTATACTAGATGGAGACTCATATCCCACATAAATGCCAAGTCCACGTTGAGGCCCCATTTTGGAATGTTGTGGAGGTGGTATAGGAGCATATACAACATAACCAAATATTCGCAGATGGGAAATATTGGGTTCACATCTACATACAAGTTGAATTAGGGAGTATTCATGATATGTAGTGGGTCGTATTATAATTAGTGCTACAGCGTGCAATATTCCATGTCCCCATAAACTAAAGGGTTATTTGCCCTCAATAGCAATGGTCTGTTAATCATTTTCAAGCGTTTAATTAAAGATTCTGCTAAGCCGTTCTGTGTATGAGTATGTGGTACAGGATGCTCCACGTCTATCCCAATGGTCATACAATAATCATCAAAAGCCTTGGACGTAAACTCACCAGCATTATCTAATCGGATCTTCTGGACAAGGTAATTAGGAAATTGTGCATGTACTTTAATTAACTGAGTGAGTAATTTTGTAAAGGCCATATTACGAGTTGACAACAAGTCAACATATATCCATCGCGTTAAAGCATTAATTAGGACCATAAAGTATCTAAAAGGTCACAGGCAGGGTGGACAGGCCCACAAATATCTCCTTGAACTCTATGCAAATATATAGGAGATTCCACCCTTAATTTAGTATGAGACGGCCGTATAATTAATTTACCCTTAGCGCACGCATCATACACATAACTAATGGGTGAAGGGAGCCCATGATCGGTTAATGAATGCCAATAGAATGTGTCAATATTTACCGTATCATATTTGACCCTAGGTGACCTAAACGGTCATGCCATAATTGAAAATCTTCTGGTTTGTGAGCTTCAGGTTCATTGTAACATGTTTATTACTTATACGTATGTAAGTATAGTATAACCCAAAGAAGAATGATGGTAACTTCTCTATAATTTGTTTTATGTATCCACTCATCTAGGTTAGATACAAGTATTCTTTACCACCTTTGGTCTTAGTTTCAATGTGAAACCCATTGGAACGAATATCTTTAAAGCTAAGTAAGTTCCTTGTAGACTGTGGGCAAAATAAAGCATCATTAATGAAAAACTTTGCACACATTGGTAATATTACATAAGCTCTTATGGAGCCTGTGATTATGTTACTATCGCCTGAAATAGTGGTAATATTCCCTTCGCATTTTTTCAATATCTTAAAGAATTCCCTCTGCTGAAGGATAGTATGAGTAGTACCACTGTCTACAAGACAAAGAATACCATTGTGCTCCTCGAGGTGGTTGTTTAGCATCACTGATTACTACCATAAAAAGGAATAAAAATGAAATTATAAAATTAAACATGACTATTATTCAAAACTTAAGGGAATACATGCGAATAAATATTAATATGAATTTACAATATACAATTATCGAAATGATCAATATCAAGAGATATATTGTCAAGAGATGATTATTTATTCTCTAGTGAGGGCTTGGATGCAATATTGGCTTCCCTTTTTCTCCCATCTTGCTCTCTTTGATAGAGGTCTACTATGTGCTTTTGGGTGCGATAAGTGCGAGACCAATGGCATGTAGAACCACATTTATAATTAACATTGGTACCAAACTAGTTAGGTACTTCTAGACCTTCTTTTCTTTGTGAACCCTGTTTATGTCCTTTTGAACCTCTATCTCGATTCTTATAAGGCTGATTTTTTAAGTTACTCCCTTTACCCTTCCAATGCCCTTAGCTCTTGTTTTTATGCTATGTGACATATGCTTCAGGTACAAGTGTAGATCCAGTAGGGTGAAAATTGTGGTTTTGAATCAACAACTGGTTGTTCTTTTTAGCTACAGGTACTACAGAAATTAACTCTGAATGCTTGGAATAATTCTTTGCCCTATACTGCTACTGGAGTACAAGGTTATTGGCATAGAAGGTGAATAATGTTCTTTCCAATATTTTAGTTTCTATTATCTGCTAGCCACAGAGTCTTAGTTGGGATATAATTCGATGAATAGATGAATTATATTCTACTACAAACTTAAAGTTTCGAAAGCGTAGGTTGATCCATTTAAATCTGGCATGAGGAAGGACTACTTCTTGTTGATGATCAAAGCGATCCTTTAGGGATTGCATTAAACCGCAGGGTCCTCCTCAGTAAGATACTCACCCTTTAAATTTTTATGTAAGTGGTGGTGGATGAAGATAAGAGCTTTAGCCTTCTGGGTTGGAGTATAATTAGATTCTGGGAGAATAGATCGACTGAGGTCTAATGATGTTAACTGTATCTTGACATCAAAAACCCATGTTAGATAATTATTTCTGGTAATATCCAACATTACAAACTCTCTCTTGGTAATGTTTAACATACTTGAAAATAGAAATTATAAAGATATTAAATAATGGAGAAATAAAGTTATGTCACTTAAGTGATATCCAAGATTCTAACTAGCTTATGCTGATAACGTGTTATAAAGTAAACGGTGATCCTTGGAATTAACTCAGAAATATAATGAGAGAAAGTAAGAAACAAGAGAGAAGTAAGAAACAAACGTGAACTCTTCTTTGATTCTCCAACAAGTTTACAAAGCCTCTATTTATAGGCTAGAGGGTACATGAATGGTTCATTAATATTACTAATGAAAAAAATGAAAAGATGAAGATGTTACAATAATGGAGGAAGATGAAAAGACAGAAGACATTACAATAATAATAATAGAGGAGGTGAAGAGATGATACATCCACATCAATATATTTATAACAATGTGTGATTTAATTGATGTATGATGTAATCAATTTCGATCGGCAATGCATGATAACATCGATGGGTAGGTATGAATGGGTAATTGGATCTTAATTAGGTGTAAAGTGACCTAGCTCATCACTTGAGGATTTTGAAAGTGATGGTTAGTAATCACTTGATACTGATTGATTAATCCCTAGTTGATCACAAGGTGGATAGGGAATCGAATGCCACATGACATGGCAATAATCACACAACATATGATATGAATATGGTAATAATCATACACAATATGACACGGGAAGTTTTTTTTTTGTAAGAAATATGACATGGGAAGTTAAAATCAATACAAACCGATAAAATTGCATGACATGGTAATATCAATATGCAACATCACAGGACAAATTTGAAATTAAACATAAGAGGAAAATAACATAACATAGTAATAAACACATCCAGGATGACATTACAAGTCAAGATCATTCATAAATAAGAACTGTGCTTGAAATGACAATACTCACATGAAGCATAACATGACAAATTCTTGTTAGGAGTATGTCCTAAAGCAACCATGTGATGGTCACATGTATGGCATAAGTATTGTACTATTGATATTTTACTAATGGCAAGACGCATGTTTATTCATCTTGTCCCCTTATTTTAGATAAATAAAGTCCATTAGATTAGTTGAAACTGATACCCATTCTTGAGGCGTTAAGAATATATGCGATGGGTCATCAATTGGTCTCTGATCTTTAAAATTGGTTCTTGATCGAAGGATCGTGGATTGGGCGTCCATGAGCCAGTTGAGACCAATGTGTTTGCAGCCTCGCTATTGAACATTGGATGCCTAATAGGGATGATGAGTCACAAGTCGTCGGATGTTAGACATCTAAGTTGGAACACAAGTGTTCGTATCGAAACGAGTTTGATCGAATTCACTGAACGTGACGAAAGAGCAATTGACTAACATGTAGGCTTCGTGCTTGGTCAATGTTTCAATTGCTCTTAACTTTGGTGTGTTAATGGTCCTCAGACCTGAACAATGATGCTGGCTTGTATATTGGATGGCTGTAGTTCACAGGCACGATATTGGCCAATCATTGATCCACCTGTATGCATGATGGTCACAGTTCTCCATATACGAAGTCACAGGTGTAGGCAACCGTTGGGATCTATCCCCTCATTAGATGAGGTTGATGTCCTATGCGATCTATGCGTGAAGGTGTATTAGAAAGTCCTTGACCCAAGCAGAAGTTGAGAAGAGTCTCGCTAAATGCACGTCAGATAGATTTCTGCATATGATCGAATCTGTGGGTTTGACTTAGATATCCATGGCCCTCATTCGTCGAGACATGGTAAAATAGAAGGAGTGAATAACATCGAACCAAGGCCAACAGCTTCACTTTGACCTCATACTTCATTCTGACTAGGTGACCGTGATATGTTGCTAGACATCACTCACGGTTTATAGGATCTAAAAATTGATTTAGGATGATTAATTCCTTGAGAAATCTCACTGCCAGTTTAGGGGTGAACCTAGAGATGTCACACCCCTTAACAAAAATCTGGCAACATCCATAACAAAGACAGGATCGCGAGAATGCAATAGGACTATTTGGACAGTCAAAAGGAGTTGAGATGGATTGGATTCGTTCCGCTTTTCTAATGCCCACTAAAGGATGAAATAGATGACACAGGCATGACATCAGGATGATGTCATTGATGATGTAATGGTTATATCATGCCCGCATCATCATTGGATATGGACTATTGTCCAAAAAAAAGGAAAAGAAATGTTATTCTCTAGAAAATGTCAAAAGTAGGATAGGATTTTCTATCCATTTGATAGAGACGTTTGGCACGCAAATGACGTGATTTGATCATAAAACTCGAAAGGCATCAACCTTAGAATGTCTAGAGCTTGTAGATGAAGATCTTTGCCCAAAAAAATGCCATTTGGACCGCCCAATTAGGCGGCCATGATGGGCCGACGGGTTGGTCAAAGGTGGCAATTACCCAGCCCATTAAGGCGGTGCCACGTGGCTGGTCAAAGGTGGTTTGACTACCTTTGACCAGCAGCCAGCCTACGTAGTGGCCTCCCATTGGCTGCCACGTAGGGCGGCTTCTAGAGGGGTGGTTTAAACCGCCCCTCTCCTCATTCTCCCCCAATCTCACCTCTATAAATAGATGTGAGGAGCCTCAAATTAAGAGGTCAGAATCGTGTGAGAGTCACACATATACGTGCCAAATTTCGCGAAAAAGTGAGCTCGAGAATTAACCAATTCGGATACACAAATTTTGTGTTTCCGTTGGTTGAAACGCTGCGATTACTAGCATAATCCGAGGGCCGTTTCTCCGAATCTCCGTCTTCAAGGTCAAACGGGTGTCGGGACGTGTTCGAACTAGAGGCCCGACACCTTTTAAGCTCGAGGACAAAGAAGCAGAGATGCATTCAACCTCTGTAATCCAGATATGTTTCTAAAGTAGCTTTAGAAAGTTTGATTTTTGATTGAAGTATACGAGGATTTCTAAGATGATCTAGGGCGCCGTTTAATTTTATTTTCTTTCGTTACGCATACGATAAGTTTTTATGTATGTGACGAGCACCCAGGATCAGTAGAAACCTAACAAGTGATATCAGAGCCACGCTTAGAACTCACGTATACTTGGTTGATTCGGTTTTTGACGATACTTGGCATATCGTCATTGGGTCTTCGAAATTGGTTTCGAAACTTTACGAACCTGGCCCCACGCATGTTTAGACTTGACATAGGACCTCGAGCATCATTGGACGACCTCAAATGGGCGGTAGCCCATCGCTCACGGCCAAAGGCGAAAACCACCAATGAATGTCAGGTGCTTGGATAGGATGATCCACTCATCTAGTTCATATTAAACGCCAATAACTGTCAGGTGAGGCGGACCATGAACTGATGAGACTCTAATCCTCACTAGTAGTCTGGCCAACAATGTCAGGTGCCTGGATAGGATGATCCACTCTGTTAATGATCATGTCCTCATGATAATCTAGTCACATAGAAGAGCTTGCAAGATTGGATCTCATTATAAATAATGAGCTCGCTGTGAATTTGATCCTCCAGTCCTTGCATGAATCCTTCTCAAGCTTTGTTTAGAACTACCACATGCACAACATGCAGAAGAATTTGGCAGAACTTCACAGCATGTTGGTGGTGTATGAGAAGGAGATACACAGTAAAAGGCCAAATGTGATGGCTATTACTGAATCGTCTTCCTCGAAAAGTAAGACTTCTTCGCAAAAGAAGAGAAAGTTCAAGAAAGTTGTGGGAAAGCAAAAAATAGATAAAGGGACCTGTCATTACTGTAGAGTTGATCAGCATTGGAAGAGGAACTGCAAGAAGTACCTCGCCAGCTTAAAGTTAAGCAAAAGAACCATCCCCATGGAGGTATGATCTCTATGCTTATTGAAACTAATCTTATGGTTAGTTCATAATTCAGCTTATGGGTTCTAGATTGAAGTGCGATGTCACATATTTATATGTCGTTGCAGAATCTGGAAATAAGCCGGATGCTGGGGAAAAATGAGATAGTCCTTACTTTTGCGAATGGAGCAACAGTTGCTGCCATAGCTATAGGGATTTGTCGTGTATTTTTGTCTAGTGGATATGTAATGGTATTATCAAACAGTTTATATTATGAAAGAGTTGTACAGAACATAATATTTGTATCTCGTCTAATAAAAGAGAATTATGAATTCTCCTTCACAGACGATATGTGTTCCATCTTTCATAATAGAAAAGTCGTTGGTTCAGCTCAATTGGCCAATGGCCTTTTCACCATTAACGTATCTAGTAATGGGATTATCAATTCGAATAAGCACAATGATATAAATGCCATTGAGAAATGCCAAAGCAATGGTCCAAATCCCAAGTACCTATGGCACCTCGAATAGGTCATATTGGAGAGGGCAAGATTAACAAGTTGAGCAATTATGGATTTATCAATTCATCTAGTTTTGAACCGTACTCAACCTGTGAAGCCCGTCTTCAAGAAAAAATGACCAAATCACCCTTCATGGATCAAGGAGAGAGAGCCACTGATTTATTAGGATTGATACATACAAATGTATGTGGACCTATGAATGAAATTGCTAGAAGCAGGTTCTCGTGCTTCATTACCTTTATTGATGATATTCTAGGTATATGTATTTGTACTTGATGAAGTACAAGTCTGAATCCTTTGAAAGGTTCAAGGAATTCAGAAGTGAAGTCGAGAAACAAATAGGGAAAAGTATTAAGGCTCTTCGATCAGATCGAGAAGGAGAATACCTTAGTACAGATTTTCTGGATTATCTCAAAGAAAATGGCATATTATCACAATGGATACCTCCAGGGACTCTTGGAAACAACGGTGTATTAAAAAGAAGGAATCGTACCCTATTAGACATGGTGCGATCCATGATAAGTTACACCGATCTGTCCATCTATCTCTAGGGATATGCCCTAGAGACCGGCGCATACATACTAAACAGAGTGCCGTCCAAGTCTATCTCTACCGCACTATATCAGATGTGGCATGGTAAGAAACCAAGTCTTAATCATCTTAGGATTTGGGGATGTCCAGCTTTTGTGAAAAAGCTGAAATTAGAAAAGTTAGAGGCAAGGTTTGAATAGGGTCATTTTATAAGGTATCCGAGAGAAAGTCTTGGATATTACTTCTATTTCCATTCCGACCAAAGAGTTTGGGTCAGCAAGCACGCCACTTTTCTGGAAACAGTTCATCCAAGAAAATGGCGAAGGCCGCAGGATAGTCCTACAAGAAGGAAATGAAGAAGTAACGACTCCACAGGTTCAAACTCCGATCTCTGATTCAGTGGGAGCTTCAGACACACCGCCTCTGAGAAGGAGTTTGAGAGTGTCTCTTCCTCCTGAACAATACTATGGGAATTTGGTTGACGAAATGTAGCCGCTATTTATGGTAAACGATGGCGATCAACCAAATGATCTCGAGTCATATATAGAGGTAATATCAGATAAGGATTCTGACAAATGGCTTGAAGCCATGAAATCTAAAATAGACTCGATGTATCCCAACGATGTATGAACATTAGTTGACCCACTTGAAGGTATCGTACCTATAGGCTGCAAATAGATATTTAAGAGAAAGATCAATGCAGAGGGTCAAGTTCGAACATAAAAAGCTAGACTGGTGGCGAAAGGTTATCGCCAAAGAGAAGGTATTGACTATGATGAAACCTTCTCTTCAGTCGCCATGCTAAAGTCCATTAGGATTTTATTGGCCATAGCTGCACACTTGGACTATGACATATTCCAAATGGATGTCAAAACGGAGTTCCTTAATGGATTTCTTGAGGAAGACATCTATATGGAACAGCCGCCTAGTTTTGAGTCTAAAGGCAAAGTGCATAAAGTGTGCAAGCTTAAGAGGTCCATTTATGGATTAAAATAAGCCTCAAGAAGATGGAACATCCGATTCGATAAAGTGATCAAATCGTTTGACTTCATGAAGAATCGGATGAGCCCTGTGTGTACAAGAAGTTCAGTGGGAGTGCTATTGCATTCCTGGTCCTGTATGTGGATGACATATTGCTGATTGGTAATGATATACTAATGCTATCATCTATTAAGCTGTTCTTGTCGCAGAAATTCTCCATGAAGGACTTAGGAGAGGCTACCTATATTTTAGACATCAGGGTCTATTGGGATAGACCCAAGCAATTGCTTAACCTCTCACAGTCCATATACATAGATAAAGTATTGAAAAGGTTCAACATGGAGTATTCCAAGAAAGGGTTGTTACCCTTTAGACATGGAATACGTCTTTCTAAGGGGCAGTATCCCAAGATCCCTAAAGAGAGACAAAATGGCGAAGATACCATATGCTTCCGCCATTGGCAGCATAATGTATGCTATGCTATGTACGAGACCTGATATTGCTTATGCTGTAAGCATTACAAGCAGATATCAGTCAGATCCAGGTAAAGAACACTGGATCACAGTGTAGAATATCTTTAAGTACTTAAGAAGGACTAAGAATTTATTCTTGATATATGGAGAAGCAGACTTTAAAGTTGAGGCATATACGAACTCTAATTAATCAACGTCTGGGTTTGTATTCATAATAAATGGTGGAGCAATAAGCTGGAAAAGTTTCAAGCAAAGTATAATTGCTGACTCCACCACCGAAGCAGAGTATGTGGCAGCTTCAAAAGTTGCAAAGGAAGCCGTATGGATGAAGAAGTTCATCGCAGAGCTTGGAGTAGTTCCCGCTATCGAGGAGCCGACCCTATTGTTTTGCGACAACAGTGGAGCAATTGCTCAAGCAAAGGAACCAAGGTCTCACCAGAAGTCCAAGCACATCGAAAGACGCTTCTATCTCATTCGAGAAATTGTTGGGAGAGGCAACATCGTCGTGTAGAAAGCCACTTCCCCAGAAAATATAGCCAATCCCTTCAATAAGGCTAACCAGGTTGTATATGAAAAACACATTAGTAGAATGGGTTTAAGATATTAGCATGGTTGGCTTTAGTGCAAGTGGGAGGTTGTTAGGAGTATGCCCTAAGGTAACCATGTGATGGTCACCTGTATGGCATAAGTATTGTACTATCGATATTTTATTAATGGCAAGACGTATGTTTATTCATCTTGTCCCCTTATTTTAAATGAATAAAGTCTATTAGATCAGTTGAAATTGATACCCATTCTTGAGGCGTTAAGAATATATGCGACGGGTCATCAGTTGGTCTGTGATCTTTAAAATTGGTTACTGGTCGAAGGATCGTAGATTGGGCATCCACGAGCCGATTAAGACTAGTGTGTTCGCAACCTCGTTATTGAGCATTGGATGCCTAATAGGGATAATGAGTCACAAGTCATCAGATTTTAGACATCTAAGCTGGAACACATGTGTTCGTATCGAAACAAATTCGATCGAATTCACTGAACGTGACGAAAGAGCGATTGACTAACATGGAGGCTTTGTGCTTGGTCAATGTCTCGATCGCTCTTGGCGTTGGTGTATTAATGGTCCTCAGACCTAAGCAATGATGCTGGCTTGTATATTGGATGGCTGTGGTTCACAAGTACGATATTGGCCGATCATTGATCTGCCTCTGTGCATGATGGTCACGGTTCTCCATATACGAAGTCATACGTGTGGGCAACAGTTGGTATCTGTCTCCTCATTAGATGAGGTTGACGTCCTATGTGATCTATGCGTGATGGTACATTAGAAAGTCCTTGGCCAAGGTAGAAGTCGAGAAGAGTCTCGCCAAATGCAGTCAAATAAATTTGTGCATATGATCGAATATGTGGGTTTGATACATACATCCATGGCCCTCATTCGATCGGGACATGGTAAGACAGAAGGACTAAATAACACCGAACCAAGGCCAATAGATTCACTTTGTCCTCGTACTTCATTCTGACTGGGTGACCATGATAAGTTGCTAGACGTCACTCACAGTTTGTGGGATCTAAGGATTGATTTGGGACGTTCAATTTCTTAACGAATCTCACTACCAATTTATGGGTGAACCTAGTGATGTCACACTTCTTAACTGACATCTGGCGACGTCCATAACGAAGATAGGATCGCGAGAATGCGATAGGACTATTTCGATAGTCAAAAGGAGTTGAAACAGATTGGATTCGTTCCCCTTTTCTAATGCTCACTAAATAACAAAATAGATGACACATGTATGACATCAGGATGATGTCATTGATGATGGAGGCGCATCAAGCCTAGAATGTCTAGAGCCCGTAGATGAAGATCCCTGACCAAAACAACGCCGTTTAGGCTACCCAATTGGGCAGCCATGACGGGCCGACGGGCTAGTCAAAGGAAGCAAAATTGCCGCCTTGCCATTAGGGCGGTGCCATGTGGCTGGTCAAAGGTGGTTTGACCACCTTTGACCATCTGGTAGCCCACGTGGCGGCCTCCCAATGGATACCACGTAGGGCGACTTCTCATTCTCTCTCTCAATCTCACCTCTATAAATAGACGTAAGGAGCCACAAATTAAGAGGTCAGAAACGTGTGAGAGTCACACATATACATGCCAAATTTCATGAGAAAGTGAGATCGAGAATCGACCAATTCGGATACACAAAGTTTGTGTTTCCGTTGGTTGAAAATGAAGGGTTCGGATTGAAATGCCGCGAGGATTACTAGCATAATCCGAGGGCCATTTCTCCGAATCTCCGTCTTCAAGGTCGCAGGGTGTCGGGGCGTGTCTGAACTAGAGGCTCGACACATCTTGGGCTCGAGGACAAAGAAGCAGAGCTGCATTCAACCTCTGTAATCCAGGTACGTTTCTAAAGTAGCTTTAGAAAGTTCGATTTTCGATTGAAGTATACAAAGATTTCTAATTCAAGATATAGTATAAAATGACATGACATGGCGATAACACATGCAAAATGACATGGTAGATTCAAATTCAAACATGACATAACCTAGCATGGCATGACAATTATCACATGAAACATGACATGGCATGTTCGAATCAATACACAACAAGAAAATGACACAACAACAAAATGATGCGAGAGCAAAGTAAATTGTTTTTATTTCATTTTGTACTTTACATGGTTATGGTAAAGGTTCTGTAGAAAAAATGATGTGAGACATGCAAAGAAAATTGTTTTTATTTTATTTTGGACTTTACATGAACACGTTAAAGGTTACGTAGAAACATACTTTTCTTTTTCCTTTCAACCATATCGAGAGTAGACTCAAAATTCAATTGGAATTCATGAAATGAATGTTCACATGCTTGGTGCCTCATTTCATGGATTTGAATCACGGCAGCTATCGGCTCTTGATCTCTGGTTGCATCGTCGTAACCTATATCTTACACACGAACCCAATCTATTCCGCATTATGACCCACAAATAGGCTCACAGTTAAAGGAGTTAATCTTAATGTAACATTCCAATGGGTCCACAATTTTATATCACCCTTCCTACATTTGGATAAGCATATTTAACAGGATCCTGAGACAACTACGGTAAAAAGCGAACTAAGATTGATTAATCTAGGTAAATTGCTCTATTAATTTTAGCACGTTAAATACGCTGGGACCCATATGCATGCTAGAAGAAACACACGATAATTTCGTCGCCTTTACTAAACGTGCAAATCAGAAACTCCGAGAAATTATCCGAGCTTGATTTGGCATTTAAATAAGAGGGTGCAAGAGTGTACTGAATGAGACGTCGGATATCCCCTTCATTGATGGAGACGTACGTTAACTCTACCCAATCACACACTTTCGTCTTCTCCAAGGCGCAGCCCCAATTACGTGCGGGTTTCCACAATTTTTCATGGATGGAGATGTGCGTTGCAACATCTGTGCTCCCATTTTCTCAGGTTATTCGTTTCATTGGCTTTAGCGTGGGGTCAGCAACGTTTGACAATAGAGACCAACGGCTCTGTCGGATTAATGGGAAAAGAATTTCAAATTAAGGCTTGTTTCGCAAATATATGAGATTTTCAAAAAGATGTTTTTTGAAAAAAAAAAATCAACAAAATGACAATGTTTTTCAATATTTGGCCAAAATGTGAAAAAGACGCAAAAATATTTTGCGTCTTTTGGTATGAAAAATCAAATTTGGCTTTTCTCCATAGGCTCCACTTAATAATTTCTTGTTTTTTTTCCATATTTTTAATTTTTACTAAAAAATTCGAGTTTTTTAATTAATATCTTTATTTTTTTATCTCTTTTTTTTATTGTTATTCTTCTAATTTTGCCAGTGCAGGATGGAATGATTATCCTTTTTCTATTGCCTTTGAGGCATGATGTTGGTGCAGAATGGGTAGAGAACAGCTTTAGCAGCGTAAATAGTGTCGTTCTAGATCTGCATGAGTGGCTTTCTTGGACTTCCTGTCAAAGGCAGTATCATTGGAGAACACGCCGCAGTAGATGACACCATCGACGACGTGATCAAGAGACCCGCGGTTATGAGATCAATGAGCTTAGTCCTCGACAAGTCCTAAAATAAAACAAGAGGAAGATAGAGGAAGAAATTGAGATCGAAATAGATGCTTACATGAATTTTGGATCCACGAGCTATTCAGCAGTGGATCTAGAGAGGAATTACGGCCATTTTCGTGGAGATAGGCAGTGTGATCGAGAGACACGAGAGATGATTCCTGCTAAGTGGCTTATTGTTCAGTGCTAACAATTCCTCTATGACAAGGCTACAGCTCACTGGCCTTAGGCGAGCTAAAGATCAACGGGACCAGCTGAGCCTCGAGCTTACCAGCTCACGTCATGGCCAATTGTTGAGCTATCAGCCATTGCTAAGGTTGGTAGAGGAAGGAGGAAGCAGGAGAAGAATGAAAAAAAAAAAACAGTAAAAAGAATAAAAAGGAAAGAAATAAAAATAAATAAATTAAATTTTAAAAAATAAATAAAAAAGAAAAGAAATTTAAAAAAATTATAAAGAAAGAAAAGATGAAAAAGGAGGAAGAAAAGATGTAGAAAATATTTTCCTCTCCTCAAAAAGTGGAAGACATTTCCCCATTTTTGATGGTGGAAAATGTTTTCCTAAACTAACTTACTTTTTGCGAACCAAACACCTAAAGATCTAAAAATTATTTTCAAGAAATTATTTTTAATGATACAAACGGACTCTAGAGCCAAACTAGGTGCTGTTTGTAATGCGGAAAGTACAACATTTGTGAAAAATATTTTCTCGAAAGTCATTTCTAGAAAAATTCCCATATTTTTCAGTGTTTGGCTAAAATCACAAAATTAAAAGGAATATATTTTCTGTGGTCTAGAAAGGAAAGTATATTTTCTGAAATCCCCTGAAATCGCAAATTCCCTTGTGACCTTATCAATCCCACTAGATTTCCTTGTCAGTCAAATCCTCCCTCACCCCACAAATTCTCTCCCCTCAATCCCATTTCCCCTTCGAATTATAGCTAGAATTGGATTAGAACCATTTCCCAGATCTCCACCTCCATATGGGAGAAGATAACTTATCAATTGACTCTCATAGAGATTGATTTTTTGCATACAAGGGTCATGAGAGCGAAACGAGCCCTCCATCTCAATACATCTCACTGACCTCCATTTAAGTCCTTCCCTGTGATGTCCCAAGGCACGTCGTTACTATTTCAAGCTTTAATATGATATTATGTATAATATGGCATATGTGAAAAGCTATACAAGATAGGTCGGGTATACGATCTTGCCAGTGCAATCAAATGATGTAGGTGCAAGGCCTAAAGGGTATTACCTCATAGGGTTCACTAACTTGTAACAATAAGATCATTCAACAATTTGCTTAAAATACTTGACTATATATATAGAGAGAGAGAGATATACACACACACAATATAGGAGCTAACTCGTCCTTTACAAGAAAAACGAACATTAAAAGGAACTATGGGGAGTCTATAACACTCCCCCAACATTATCAGTGAACATCACTACCACTGTCCTCCTGAGCCATTGGTACCTGGGTATTTGAAAAGAGGGCAACAACTAAAGAGAGAGCCAAAGATTAGCAAATAAATGTCTAACGAAACAATTGGCCTATCCATTCACCAAACAAACCTTATCAAGCAATCAACCAAGAGAATAGTCAAGAAAAGCCACCACAAAACACATACATGGAAGGGGCATGAGACAATCAAGTGTCAGTCAGTTAAAGTGAACACGAAAGCCACAAAACTCCATTAAACCTTCCCTCCAACCTCATAACTAAAGGCCTAATTCCAATCCACATAAGAAGTTTGAATGGATGGACAAATGTAAGCATAGTTTCCAAGAACTTAAGCATGAGTTAACCACCACTCCTATTTTGACAGCTCCGTCTGAAACTGGAGGTTTTGAGATTTATAGTGATACATCATTTAAGGGTTTGGGTTGCGTTCTGATGCAACACGGGAAAGTAGTAGTGTATGCGTCTCGCTAGTTGAAACATCATGAGTTGAATTATTCGACGCACAATTTAGAGTTGGCTGTAATCGTTTCTACTTTAAAGATCTGTAGACACTATCTGGTTGGAGAAATGTTTCAAGTGTACACCGATCACTATAGTCTCAAGTATCTGTTATCTTAGAAGGAGTTGAACATAAGGTAGCCATGTCAGATGAAATTTCTCAAGGATTACAACTATGAGATTTTATACCATTTGGATAAGGTAAACAAGGTTGCAGATACCTTGAGTTGGAAGTCAGCAATAGCTCAGATGATGGTTCAAGAGTGGCTTCTTTTAGAGAAAGTGTGAGACTCGGATTTTAAGTTTAAAGTGAGTCATCTGTCGAATTTATGTCTTCGCCGTCGCTCCCAGCTCGTTGCTATCCCAGCAAAGCTATTGCTGTCATGAGCCCTGCAAGTTCATCATCGCCCCAGCCATGACTCAAGCTCGTTTCGTGCTGCGTCGACCACCCCCTTTGCCATCTCCAACTCATCATTGTCCTCTCATTGACCGAGCTCCCTCAGCCATCTCGTCATTGCTGTTCCACCACCTCGACGACCTCTACCTCCTCTTGAAACACCCCTTTCAGCTCAGTTCATCACTGCAATTGCTCTCACTCCATGTTCTTCCCCTTCCTCTTGCTCGAGCTTCGACTAAGCTTAGCCCAGCTGAGTTGCCACTTTCCTCTCACCAGTGAAACTCATTGAGCTCGTTGTCATCATCCAAGCCCTTCACCGTCATTGATTGTTGTTATCACTACTCGTTAGAGCTCCGCCATCAACCGCAGCCATTGAAGTAGCCCTAACGCCCTTGAATCCTTCTCTTTAACCTCCTTTTGACCTCGTCATGCTCGATCTAGTTGTCCATGCGTCGTTGTGTTGCCCCTATTACTCATCGGGGGTCACTATCTCTCGCCGGAGTTCGTCGTCGCTGATTAACTTAGCTTGCATTTGTTCGTCGTAGTGAATTAGCTCCTAACTTTCGGTTAAGATGTTAATTGCATTTGAGAATTAGATAACTAGTTGAATTAGGTGTTTAGGTAGATCAATTATGGCAGGATTAGCTAGAGATTAGGTTTAGGTTAAATGGCCACAATTAAATAAGTTAGACTAAGTAGCGAGGTAGGTTGTGGCTAATTGAAAGTTCGATTATTTGATTGACTGTAATTATTGATCGTGAGCAACTGATGAGATGAGCTGAGTAGCCGATAAATTATTTGACTAGTCGATTGGTAGTCGTAGTAGCCATTGGTGGTTAGTTCAAATAATCGAGTACGTTATGCTATTATTATTACCAATTGCTTGAGGTTACAATCAAAGTTTGACTGTCAAATGTTCAATGTTGTTTATGTTTGACCGCATAAGAATTAATTATCCGTGTCCAAATATAAATATATGAATTGATTTAATTGTATGATCTATGTGTGCGGTCATATAATGGGTTTTAAATCTATACTAGTCATATGAATTTTTTTGGGTAGTTATGTGTCGTGCTAGTTGTACGAATCTTACGGACTATCAGACATCGTCACTGGAAGTAAGGGACAATTTCTAGTCATGGCAGAAAACTACTAGATGTAGTATAGAGTCACACTAGTCGTGTGCGATGCATCCTATGACCGTTAGTAACTAGAATGCAAGAGAAATTTGGTGTTTGTTTGCTTTTGTGAAATTTTGGTTATTTGTCTGGAGCGTGTGTCGCGACCTAAAATTCATTTTTAGGTTAATGGATTACCAGATTAATTGATTAAACTAACCAACCTAGTTCGAGCTCTCCCAAGCTCTACCAAATCGCGACTTTGGTTTTTTGTTCAAATAGTTTTTAAATTTAAAGTCGCCATTAATCATTTTTGGTAGGTTGGTTAGAAACCTAAGTAAATTAGCGGGAGAATTAAATTACTTATACGAACCAGAGATTATGAGTTCGAGGACTTGGTTACACTAGTTAATTAAAACTAATGCCCTTTCGGTACCTTAATTTCATGGATATCATAATTTGGCAACTCAGGCTTGATTTATTCTTAAGGCTCTAGTGGAGTGTTCTCTTTTTGTATTTTCACTTTTTTAAATGGAATATACGTGAGTGATATTTTTTTGGCATTTTCAAAATATTAAGTATTTCCCTGAAGCCGAAAGAGGGAGTGAGTTAACGACTTCTGTGCAGTGCTGCGAGCTACTCATTTTGGGGTTTAGTGATTCAAAAATTAAATTACAGGAAGTAAATGACAGTAAATAAAGACCACCAATGGTAGCTCAGCATTGGCTTGACCCTCTCCTTTGGGGTTTAAGGTGCAGGAATTTAAATTGCAAAAATTTAAAATGACCTCCAGTGAGCGGGCTCTGCCCTTCACATTCTGGGGTGTAAATTCTTTAAAATAAAACGAATTGATTTGACAATTCGGGCCGAAATCCATCGACGGATCAATTGGGCACTCAAGAGCTCATCAGCGCCAATTTTACACCTCCATGGGATTTACCGTTGACTTGGGGTTGTCCTTTGCCTAACATAAAAATATGGAGAAATGGAGTAATGGAGCAAATATGATTTAATTCACATTAAAAATTAGAACAATGAAAGAGGCACTTAGCTTCAATGGTATTATGAGAAGTGCTTGATGGATATAATTGGTTCATGCCTGAAATCAAATATGGGGAAATGGGAGAAGAGTAGAAAATTTGAGCTAGTTTATACTAAAAAATCAAAGAGAGTAGAGGGACACTTAACTTCAAATCTGGGATGAATTCTTGATTTATGTTGATCGATGAAGAAATTGATGATGATAACCCTCTAGCTTTAAACTCCCATAATCTTCAAAATTCTCTCTCTTTTTGGTATTTTCTTTCTCTCAAATTTTTCTTCAATCTCCCAAAACCCTCTCAAACATCCAAAATTTTCTCTCCAAAAAATTCCCCCTCTCAAGCTCACTTCTTCCTCCTTTTATAATCCACTCATCTATCTCCCATTCTAATTTTTCCACTAACTCTATTTCCCATTCTAATTTCTTCACTTACTCTTCTTCATTTTCATCTTTCCTTCTCCATCTTTATCTCACATTCTAATCTCTTCACTAACTCTTCTTCATCTTCATCTTCCCTTCTCCATATTTATTTCTCATTCTAATTTCTTCACTAACTCTTCTTCATCTCCATCTTCTCTTCTCTATTCTTATCTTATTTTCTCCATCCATTCTTCTTCATCTTCTCTTCTCCATCTTTCATTCTCTATTCTTATCTTATTTTCTCCATCCATTCTTCTCCATCTTCCCTTTTCTATTCTAATTTCTCCACTAACTCTTCTTTTTGTTATTTGCAAAATAATCCTTCAAGAGTTAGGTATTTGCACTCTAGTCCTTGAATTTTAATTATTTACAATTTAGTTCTTGAAAAAAATATTTCTTTAAGTCCAAATTTCCTCACAATTTTTGACACAATTCACCGCATATCAAATTTAAACTCATTTCTTGTTACTGAAAATAATGTAGAATTTAATTAAAGTCCTTTTTGTAAAATTGAGTCATTCTGGGTATAATTGTGCCAAGATGAAAATTTAGAATATTAGTGAACAATGTCACGACTCTAGAAATACCAAAATCGAAAATTACGGATTTTCTACAATTTTTGCAATTAATCTAAAAATGGGATTAACAAGGTAAGACCCGATTCAAAAATAATTTAATTTTTTTTTGCAGATTTTCTTTGGCCAGAATGAAAATAAAATTAAAAGAAAAATGTTGACTATTTATTCATATTTTTGTGGCTTCAAATGCCATTTTATTTATTAAATATTTTCCTAATTTACTAAAAATATTAAAAAATGTAAAAAATATTAAAAATTATTTTTTGGTCAAAATTGGTTCCCTAGGCTTGGCCAAGATCCTCAAAGTTGATTTTTCAATTTTATGAATTTTTATGAATTTTCTATTAATTTTCGAAAATAAAAATACTGAAAAATACTGAAAATATGGAAAATAATTTTTTGGTCAAAATTGGTTCCCTAGGCTTGGCCAAGGTCCCCAAAATTGATTTTTTAATTTTATTAATTTTGATGGACTTTATATTAACATTAAAAGAGAAAAGATCACTAAAAATCAGGTGTCAACAGCTGCCCCTCTTTGAAAGGAAGCTCGGTAGATGTTCATTTCAAAGACGAGATGACACCTAAATCCTAATCGACTAAACACACAAGAAAATAAAAAGAGCCGTGACATTTAATCTCCAATACCCCTCTTTGCATGTTTCGATCCAGATCTGATTTGAGGAGACTACGATGGAGGGAAAGAGAGACATAGAGGTGAGTTTACCTGGCACTTACCTGCCCCTTGTATGGCTGTTGCTTGACATGAATGCTCTACTGAAAATGGAATGAGAACCTAAGGATTCGTTATAAGAAAACCTTAGGGTGGTTGATCTTGGACCCGTATGGTAAGTCACCCCATGGTAGACTCCTAGTGAAAGGATTCTACTGATTGATTAAGATTTGACTCGTATGGTAGGTCACCCCATGGAAATGCCTATAAGAAGGACTTTGTGTGCCTGTAGGAAGTACTTTGTGTGCCTGTAAGAAGGACTTTGGTACCTGTAAGAAGGACTTTTGGTTCCCTGTAGGAAGGACTTGATTGCCTGTAGGAAGGACTTGGTGCCTGTAAAAAGGACTTTTGATTGCCTGTAGGAAGGACTTGATTGCCTGTAGGAAGGACTTTCGTGCCTGTAAGAAGGACTTTATGTGCCTGTATGAAGGACTTTGGGTTGCCTGTAAGAAGGACTTTGGTGCCTGTAAGAAGCACTTTTGTGTGGCCTGTAAGAAGGACTTTGGGTGCCTGTAGGAAGGACTTTTGATGCATGTAGGAAGGACTTTGGTGCTTGTAAGAAGGACTTTGGGTTGCCTGTAAGAAGGACTTTTGTGTTGCCTGTAAGAAGGACTTTGGGTGTCTGTAGGAAGGCCTTTAGGTGCCTATAAAAAGGACTTTTGAAAATGGACCATTCCGTGTTGGGGTCTCCAATGGAAGGGCTCCAGAGACAGTATACCCTAAATGTCACCCTTTGGGTAGACTGAAGAGGTATTGATTGAGAAAATGATTTCGGGTGCCAATCTGGGATTTGGGGAGACCATGAATCCTGCAGAAGCTCAAACCCAATTTAACTTATCTTGAAGGGTGCCATTTTGGGATCTGAGAAAACCAGGAATCCTGCAGAAGCTCAAACCCAATTTTTGTTGTCCGATCACTTTAGGAATAAACCGATGAGGCAAAGATCAAGAACACGAGAGTTGGTCAATCATGATTTGATAAAGTTTGAGAACACGAGATTATATCAATCGTGAGCTGATGAAGACTTCATGAGAGCATGTTGATCATGAGTTACAAGGGTTCAAAAGACTTTCCATCATCGCATTCAACGAGGGTCTGAGTAATCTCGCAATTGATACGATCAAGCTGATCTGGATGTCTTGATTAGGACCGTAATGTGGGATAGGTCAAAGGCTTATCAAAGGGGACTCATTTCGAGTCAAGGCCATTGACAAAAAAGTCTTCATAATCTGCTCCGGGTTTACAAGTCAAGAACCCTGCAAAAGTCATTCTACTCTTACATCAATTCAAGTGCTCTAATCAGAAGAGACTTTCAAGGGCCGTAATGTAGGTCGGGATTTGGGTTTGAGAAACAAAGGGCTCGTTTTGGCTCAGAAAAATATATGAGAAGGGCTTGGTGTTAGTGATCATTGCAATCTTGTCACCGATCTTTGACCTTCTTGAATTTGTCTTCAATGAATACCACCATTGGCTGAGGGGTGGTAGTTCCTTTACACTTTGCAAGCTGACTTCTTTGGGGATCCTTTTTCGAGAATTCTCAAAATGTATGTTCGAAGTCAGAAGTTCATTACATATGTATGGGCATTGGCCTTGCTTTTGATAGGCACTTTGCTCTTTTTGCCCGAGATTCTTTGGAGTAGCTTTTGCTTTTCTTACTCCCGACTCCTTTTTGGGAGCAGGTCCATTTTCTTTAGGCTACATCTTTTTATTTTCTCTTTGACAATCTGTTGGCTTTGAATTTTAGCAACAAGATGATTTTCAAAAGATGATACTAGACATTACATGAAAAGTCTAGCATATGAAATGGGCTCATTCGAGATTTCTCTATTGGCCCAATTATCTTCAATTCTGCTCCTTGTGGGGAAGGCGTTATCTTTGCCTTGAAATGAGCAATGATCACCAATATGGGTTTGAGAAATGAATTTGCAGGCTCAATTAGGCTATGCAAAGGATGAATGTATAGGATAGAGAAACTAAATGCTCTTCGTCATCCTAAAGCACTTGAATTAAAATTCGAGTATCATGCAAAGAAATACTCGAAGATTGATGTTAGTCCAAGCAAGAGAATTTCTAGCCATTTATCTCCTGAAATTGTTGGAATTACCTCTGTTTTTCCCCAGTGTGGGGTGGTTCTTGACAGGGTTATGAAATGAAATCACCGTTCAAATGGGTTGTCAATGGTTGCCTGAAGTGTTTGGAATGGAGAATGAATGCCTCTTTCACTTCGACTATCGTACCTTTTGCGAGAAAACCCATTGCCTTGGAGAACGCGGAATCTGTCTACCGCTCAACTCACTGTAGATTAAATACAGGACGTATGTGGAAATGGCTTGCCTTTCATCGTCCTGTCATGCCCCATTCTGTACATTCGATGCATCGTGTACAGTTTATACCCCCAGTCAAAATTGACAAATTCAACATGCAGAACAGTCATGCATAAATCATGGAATGTGTAAACACCATGCAAATATGGCAATACAATGTACAAGTATGGAAATTGCCCCTGGCTGTGTGGGCGGATCAAACACATCGGGGGCCTATTCCTCGAGTCGAGGAGTGGCTCGTTTCTGGCTTTGCCTCTTTTCGATCCAAGGTTCGCCATTGATTTCCCCTATTTCATCAGACAGATCGCATCAGGCGATCATAACTTAGCCCCTTGGGGCTGTTTTCTTTGACGTATCAGATGTTAGTTTAACATTTCCTATAAAAAGGAAGGAGACATGTTAGCCAGTATCAGAAATGATCAACTAGACACGATACTGAGTTATCCTTGAGTGCTTCGCGCAACTCCTTTACCAGTTTCACCACTCGGGATTTTCTTCGTGGGTATGTCAAGTTAAACATTTCCTGTCAAACAATGGAGGAGAAGACGTGTTAGTCAGTATTAGAAATGATGAATTGGATACGATACTGGTTTACCCTTCATCTTGAATGTTTTGCGTGACCCCTTTATCAAGTTCACTGGACTGAGTTTCCCCTGGCTTTGGCTGAACGCTTCAACATAAGGCTAAGCTCACAACAACTGACCTTGGTATTGCTCGTCGAGTATTCCTATTTCTTTCTGCAAAAAGAAATGTGCAAAAAGCTGTTTTATTTATTTACAATACTTACAATATTCCCCAGCCTTGGGGATCGAACTCGGGATATTTTGGACCACTGTCATTCACCATGCTATCAGGCCCATTGGACCGTAGGCGTCCATGGAAACTTTCTTTGAGATGGCGTGGTCTTGCTACTTTGCATTGGGCAATTCCACATCACGATTCTTTTCAAGGCAATCTACAATCTCTGTTAAGACAGAATAAATCAATTCAAAACTCAAGATGTTTATGGGTAAATTGGAACGATACAGAATTACCCATTTTTGAAATTGCTTGAATCTTTTGCTCGTGCTTTTCTTTTGTTTGAATCTGTCCGTCTTGCGATAATGTCTATGAGTAGATTTGCCCCCAGTCTTCTTCAATATGAGGACTTCACATTTGGGCATGACCGTTATCGGGTCAATTCGCAAATTCCTGAGAATAGAAGGGGCTTAATTTTAAAACTTGGAGCAATTGAGGGTAAATTAGAACGATACGGAACTACCCTTCGAGTTTATGCGGATTTTTACTCGCTATTAATTCTTCCTCGGGGTTGGTAAGGTAGCGGATTCAAGTATTTAATAGGGGGAAGTCGGATTATTACTCCTTACTTTTACATAACTTACAAAAGCAGAAAAACACATCCTACAAGGAAATAAAACACATTCACTCATTCAGGATTGGTTCTGCTTCCTCTGCAGGCTCTCCCATGATCAGCTGGTTTCATCCCGGATTAGGTATGCATCGTCCATATTAAAGGTCTGGTGGTCACTGGCTGAACATGTGCATCACAGCCTCGATGCTTTACCAATATCAAACTAGTTGATTATGGCGAAAAGATCATCGTCAATGTCCGCTTGGTGGTGATTTGTCCCATTTTCCTTGAGAGGTATTGATGATGATCCAGTAACATTGGTCCTTTTGTACCCTCTTCCAATAGAACTCGATCCTGTTATAAACTGGTCTAACTCACCTCTTAAATGTGCATTTTCGATCCTCAGATCATGTATTTCATCGAAGGTGAGGAGGAGGCTGTTGCAGTTGGGGCAGGTGGCGGAGTCAAAAGCCTCTTTATACATCTTATTTTCCGCTCGGAGGTTTTCATTTTCAACTCTTAGAAACTTGGCTTCGTTGTAGTCATGACGAGTCTTCATTCGGGTTCGCCTATTTTGAAACCAGAACTTGATTTGCGAAGGTTCAAGTCCTAGCTCTTGACTCAATTCCATTTTCTGTTTGCCGTTTGGCATATGGCATGTACTGAAGAAATCCTCAAGCCTTTGTACTTGCTCCTTAGTATGGCGACGGTAACGTTTCTTTTGACCATTACCGTTGTTGTCCTTATCTTTACTAAGATCTTGGACTTCGTTGACGGAAGGGCCAGGCTTCATGGGCTCGATCCCAAACATGGCTTCGAACTCTTCCTCTCCCATATTCAGCAGGCAACGATAGCTCTCGGGAGTATTGGGTTGAGACATCTTCGATTTGGTTGATGATTTCTCAAGATCTGCTATCTTCTCTTGTATTCTCACTCACTCTGAATTCTTCTGAGCGACGGGTATGCTTTCGAAACTTTTTCTGAGCACGGATGAATGTTTCAGGAGAATGCCTCTTTTTAAAACTTAGGTGTGGGTTCATAAATCGTATCGCTCCCTCCAAGATTCCTGTCTTTCTCAACCTTTTGCCGTGTCTTCTGCACGGTTTGTTTTCTTTCATCCTTTTCATAGTGGTAGGGCTCCTGTCGTTATTTCTTCCACCTATCACAAACGTCGGCATTGCAGGTGAGGTCTTTTCCCCGTTCACAAATGAAGACAAGCCTTCTCTTCTTTTCGCTAAGGTTTGCCGTGTTTTCCACTCAGCTCGTCTTTCCGTCTTCTTTTTCAAAGTGACGGTGTCTCGTCAAACTTTCTGTAGAGATTTCGGACTCGCTTGGCTCGAGGTCGCCATCTGATGGGTATTCGAGCCAACGAGGGTGGTGCCAATAGAGAATGGTAGATAAGAGAAATCTTGACTGGTTGATACCGTCACTATGAAATCAATATTTACTTCAAAGCAGATTACCATATTCGCATTCCGCTCATCTGCCTCACCTCTCTCCCCCTTTCTTTCGTGTTCTGCTTTCAAAAATGGCCAATTCTCCTAACCATACCTTCTCCGCCGAAGTCCTGGCTGGATGGGAGAGACTCTACAATCTTCTTGGTAGAGGTTACGCTCATATAGCCTAAAACTCTACCGTTGAGGCTGAAATCCTCGATTTATTCAGGAACGTGGACGCTGCTTCTGTTGAGGGTATCCAACTGGGGAAGGAGTATCGAAACTTCTCGACCCTCTTCATCAATTTTCTCGCTGCCTATAACCGCGCTTATGAGACGGTCCTTGTGACTGCTGTCGTAAAAGCTCGTTAGCAAGACCGGCATAAGCATCTGGAAACAGTCACATTTGTGGCTGATAATCACAAAAAGGCCCTCAAGTTTGCCAACAATCAGCTTTCGTGGCTGGTTCGTGAGAGGGAAAAGTTGGTGGACCGTCTGGCCTTGGTCCGCACTTACGCTGAATAGGAGCTGGGCAATATTGTGATGAGGTGCAAATGCGGTTGGCTGCAGGAGAGACTTGATGACATTACGGCAGACATTGCTTTCGAGAGGGCAATGATTCCGGACCTGGAGTTTGCCGTCGAGCATTATGAGGCCAGTATGGCACAGGCTAAGGAGAAGTGCGATCGCCTCTTCTTTAGGCTCGCGGAGCTTAATCCCGAGAGCGCCCGGTGCACCCAGAGTATCAACTGTTTGGAGAGTCAGTTGAGCTCTTTCGTAATGGTTATCAGGGCCTAATTTGGCTTTACCTTTCCTCCCCAGTGAGCTATTATAAATCCTGTTGATGTATGGAATAAAAGGAATGTTTCGCATGTCTATATTTTTATCTTCGCGCCATCTCTTCGTTTCCTCACGAAATTAGAGTTAATTGTACTAGAGAAAACACGATCATCCGTCTCAGCTAGGATCAGAGTATCTTCTGGGAGCACCTGCTTCACGATACATGGGCTACCATTGTTTAGAGTGATCTTCCCTTCTGAAAGCAGGACTGTTAGCAACAAACTTCATAGGACGAGGTCATCCCCTCTACTAGATTCAATTCACTTCTATCAATTGTACCTTCGAAAGAATACGTAGGAAGTGTATTTCTACTTCAATTGGTAAGACTGCCTCAATCTTATCTTATCCCGACAGATGGTGGCTTTGAAATGATGGCCCATCGTCTAACAGACAAAAGCGATACCCTCATTACTTTCCTCTGATAATGATATCGAAAACACGGAAAAATGATTCGATGGCGGCCCCCACCGGTCATAGTGAGGCCCGTGACTGGTCATACAAATTAATACAGTTGTAACCACTTGGTCAATGTGCTAATAATGAACCCGCCACCTGTTGCGTGCCCCACTCCTTTTCACGCTTTATCTCTTTCGTCGTCCACTTATTGGTGTCGGTCGCCTGTAGCGTTGGGAGAAATGTCCGTGGGCCACGCTCAATAATAATTCTCCGATCCACCAAAATTTTTCACGTGGTTCGAACCCGAGAAAGTGTAAAAGGCAGGCCTTTGATGGATTTAACCGGTAAGGCATTGCAAGGTCGGGTTAATATACTTTCCCCACGGGTTCTGATTACGAAACCTATTCTTTTCAGAAGATGTACAGGAAGCCGAAGATACATTAAAAATCCCCCATGTCTAATCAGAATACATTTTCCGCCGTATCAAAATACACATCCCATACATGCTGGGTAATTGACGTAATTCCATCTCCAGGAGAAGGGATCTCTTCGCCTGCCCCCAAGGTTATCGACTAAGGTATCGATAATTTCCGTCCTTTCGAATTCCTGAAGATTATTCCTGATGTATTGTTGAACCCAATTTTACTTTCGCCCGGGGTACCTGTAGTTCCCTTCAAAAGTAAAGGAAATAATCAGTATGTGATCCAAAAGAGGTCGGTCCATGACTCCTACACTGGTTCAATTTTATTTTATTTTTTCATTTTATGGAGAAATCAGATGAAATTTTCTTGGGAAGATATAGAAAAATTTCCTAAAAAGAGTTTTCTTACAGATTTTTACAACTTGAAAAATGTGATAAAATCTCTTGACGTTTAACAAATTTTCCAAATGAATTTCTCTTTTATTAAAATGAATTTCCAGGGGTAAAATTTGCTAAGGTCTGATTTGAAATAAGAAAGATGTGACAAAAATTCTTTATTAGTCAATAAAATTCCCTGAAGTGATTTTTCATATTCATGTTTTTTTTTTCAAATTGGATACCAATTTAGTTTTTAATTTCTTTTGAAAAATGACGATAATATCAAATTCAAAATTTGACTGAATCCTAACATGGACCGACCCAAAAATAAATACAAGATAAGGTTAGAAAACTTACTTCATCTTGAAAGAAATACCATGCAAATCATATAAATATACGCATGAATCGTGAGTTTAAATCTTAGCCTATCTACTCTAAAGGCTGACAAATTGAAGCGAAAGACTTACGGCAAGGCAACAATCTCGCGCACATAATCAAGATTAGTCGTGATCCCACGACGTAACCAGGATTAGTCGGGCCTCCCCACTTCGGCTGCTTGAGCTAAAAATTAAAACCACTGCTTTGGTAATCTTACCAAGCCTGAGGCCTAACTTTTAAACTTATTTTTGAAAAGAGGTTCGGGATTGAATCTGGGCTAACTTTCGACGTGATCTCGCGCCGAACGCTAAAACCAAATCACAATACCATCCTAAAACTAGTGGCCCAGGTCTGACCACGGGACGTGTGTGATGTAGTGCTAAAGCAATTAAACATGCATAACAATTAAATACAAACACCACTTCAAAAATGTGCGAAATTAAACAAACAATTCCAACACCAATCCTGCAAAACAAATGGTTAGTCAAACACTCCACCCCTTATAACTCTCATCTGCAAGACCATTTAACACCTAAAGGTTAGAATCCAACCAATGCCAAATCAAATGAATTTTCATGAAATTTTCTAGCATAAGTCCTCTAAGTTCTTAAATTTTCAAAAATTAAGAACGAGTCCCCAGTGGAGTCGCCAAGCTGTCGCGACCTAAAATTCATTTTTTAGGTTAATGGATTATCAGATTAATTGATTAAATTAACTAACCTAGTTCGAGCTCTCCCAAGCTCTACCAAATCGCAACTTTGGTTTTTTGTTCAAATGATTTTAAATTTGGAATCGCCACTAATCATTTTTGGTAGGTTGATTAGAAACCTAAGTAAATTAGCGGGAGAACTAAATTACTTCTACGAATCAGAGATTATGAGTTCGAGGACTTGGTTACACTAGTTAATTAAAACTAATGCCCTTTCGGTACCTTAATTTCATGGATATCATAATTTGGCAACTCAGGCTTGGTTTATTCCTAAGGCTCTAGTGAAGTGTTCTCTTTTTGTATTTTCACTTTTTTAAATGGAATATACGTGAGCGAATTTTTTTTAGCATTTTCAAAATATTAAGTATTTCCTTGAAGCCGAAAGAGAGAGTGAGTTAACGACTTCTATGCAGTGCTGTGAGCTACTCATTTTGGGGTTTAGTGATTCAAAAATTAAATTACAGGAAGTCAATGACAATAAACAAAGACCACCAATGGGAAGCTCAGCCTTGGCTTGGCCATCTCCTTTGGGGTTTAAGGTGCAGGAATTTAAATTATAGAAATTTAAAATGACCTCCAGTGCGCGGGCTCTGCCCTTCACATTCTGGGGTTTAAATTCTTTAAAATAAAACGAATTGATTTGACAATTCGGGCGGAAATCCATCGATGGAACAATTGAAAATTTAATGGGCACTCAAGAGCTCGTCAGTGCCAATTTTACACCTCCATAGGATTTACCGTTAACTTGGGGTTGTCCTTTGCCTGACATAAAAATATGGAGAAATGGAGTAATGGAGAAAATATGATTTAATTCACATTAAAAATTAGAACAATCAAAGAGGCACTTAGCTTCAATGGCATTATGAGAAGTGCTTGATGGATATAATTAGTTCCTGTCTGAAATCAAATATGGGGAAATGGGAGAAGAGTAGAAAATTTGAGCTAGTTTATACTAAAAAATCAAAGAGAGTAGAGGGACACTTAGCTTCAAATCTGGGATGAATTCTTGATTTATGTCGATCGATGAAGAAATTGATGATGATAACCCTCTAGCTTTAAACTCCCATAATCTTCAAAATTCTCTCTCTTTTTGGTATTTTCTTTCTCTTAAATTTTTCTTAAATCTCCCAAAACCCTCTCAAACATCCAAAATTTTCTCTCCAAAAAATTCCCCCTCTCAAGCTCACTTCTTCCTCCTTTTATAATCCACTCATCTATCTCCTATTCTAATTTTTCCACTAACTCTATCTCTTATTCTAATTTCTTCACTTACTCTTCTTCATTTTCATCTTCCCTTCTCCATCTTTATCTCACATTCTAATCTCTCCACTAACTCTTCTTCATCTTCATCTTCCCTTCTCCATATTTATCTTCCATTCTAATTTCTCTACTAACTCTTCTTCATTTCCATCTTCTCTTCTCTATTCTTATCTTATTTTCTCCATCCATTCTTCTTCATCTTCTCTTCTCCATCTTCCATTCTCTATTCTTATTTTATTTTCTCCATCCATTCTTCTCCATCTTCTCTTCTCCATCTCCTCTTCTCCATCTTCCCTTCTCTATTCTAATTTCTCCACTAACTCTTCTTTTTGTTATTTGCAAAATAATCCTTCAAGAGTTAGGTATTTGCACTCTAGCCCTTGAATTTTAATTATTTACAATTTAGTTCCTGAAAAAAATATTTCTTTAAGTCCAAATCTCCTCACAATTTTTGACACAATTCACCGCATATCAAATTTAAGCTCATTTCTTGTTACTAAAAATAATGTAAAATTTAATTAAAGTCCTTTTTATAAAACTGAGTCATTCTGGGTATAATTGTGCCAAGATGAAAATTTAGAATATTAGAGAACAATATCACGACTCCAAAAATACCAAAATCGAAAATTACGGATTTTCTACAATTTTTGCAATTAATCTAAAAATGGGATTAACAAGGTAAGACCCGATTCAAAAATAATTTAATTTTTTTTGTAGATTTTATTTGGCCAAAATGAAAAGAAAATTAAAATAAAAATGTTGACTATTTATTCATATTTTTGTGGCTTCAAATGCCATTTTATTTATTAAATATTTTCCTAATTTACTAAAAATATTAAAAAATGCAAAAAATATTAAAAATTATTTTTTGGTCAAAATTGGTTCCCTAGGCTTGGCCAAGGTCCCCAAAGTTGATTTTTTAATTTTATGAATTTTTATGGATTTTCTATTAATTTTCGAAAATAAAAATACTGAAAGATACTGAAAATATGGAAAATAATTTTTTGGTCAAAATTGGTTCCCTAGGCTTGGCCAAGGTCCCCAAAATTGATTTTTTAATTTTATGAATTTTGATGATATTAACTTTAAAAGAGAAAAGATCACTAAAAATCAGGTGTTAACGGCGTGCAATTATTTTTTCAATCAAGTTTTGCTTGAGTGTGATCCAAGATGTGATAAGCTTGTATGTGATTACCTATATGCCTTTATGATTATTTTTTAGGTCGCCTGAGCGAATCAACGCCTTAGTCGGGCTTAGGCGCTGACTCACTGAGATTTATTTCTCACCCTATTGTAGTAACCATTTTCAGTTTCAAAGTGATTCAGAGGCCTATCAAATTTAGAGTTCCTACCAATCAGTTGTTCTATATCGCGCACCATTCAGTTCCAACTACAAACCGGGTCTAGGAACATCACGTCATAATGATTTAGGTGGATGTGGGATTTGACTACCTAATAGCTCATCTCTTTAAAACCTAGTTTTTGTGTGTAGGTGATGTTCTCCATGGCTCGCTTTATGGATTTGAGGGGCCCCTTAACCCGATTTCGCGACCTAAAATTCATTTTTTAAGTTAATGGATTACCAGATTAATTGATTAAATTAACTAACCTAGTTCGAGCTCTCCCAAGCTCTACCAAATCGCGACTTTGGTTTTTTGTTCAAATGGTTTAAATTTTGGAGTCGCCACTAATCATTTTTGGTAGGTTGATTAGAAACCTAAGTAAATTAGCGGGAGAACTAAATTACTTCTATGAACCAGAGATTATAAGTTCGGGAACTTGGTTACACTAGTTAATTAAAACTAATGCCATTTCGGTACCTTAATTTCATGGGTATCCTAATTTGGCAACTCAGGCTTGGTTTACTCCTAAGGCTCTAGTGGAGTGTTCTCTTTTTGTATTTTCACTTTTTTAAATGGAATATACGTGAGTGACTTTTTTTTTGCATTTCCAAAATATTAAGTATTTTCCTGAAGCCGAAAGAGGGAGTGAGTTAACAACTTCTATGCAGTGCTGCGAGCTACTCATTTTGGGGTTTAGTGATTCAAAAATTAAATTACAGAAAGTAAATGACAATAAATAAAGACCACCAATGGATAGCTCAGCCTTGGCTTGGCCCGCTCCTTTGGGGTTTAAGGTGCAGGAATTTAAATTGCAGAAATTTAAAATGATCTCCAGTGAGCGGGCTCTGCCCTTCACATTTTGGGGTTTAAATTCTTTAAAATAAAACGAATTGATTTGACAATTCGGGCCGAAATCCATTGACGGATCAATTGAAAATTTAATGGGTGTCGCGACCCTCTAAAAAAATTTTAAATTTTAAAAGGGGTTAACGGATTATTAGGTTAATTAGATTTGACTAACCTAACGCGGACCCTCCCAAGCCCTACCGAATCGCAACTTTGGTTTTTGTTTAAATGATTTTAAAATTTGGAGTCGCCACTAATCGTTCTTGGTAGGTCGATTAGAAACCTAAATAAATTAGCGGGAGAACTAATTTATTCCTGCGAACCAGAGATTAGGAGCTCGGGGACTTGGTTACACTAGTTAATTAAAACTAATGCCCTTTCGGTACCTTAATTTCATGGATATCCTAATTCGGCAACTCAGGCTTGGTTTATTCCTAAGGCTATAGTAGGGTATTCTCTTTTGTGTTTTCACTTTTTAAATAGGATGCATGGATGGTATATATTTTTATTTGTTATATTTTTTTAAGTGTTAAAGATTCCCTGAAGCCGAAAGAAGGAGTGTGTTAACGACTTCTGTGCAGTATTACAACCTACTTATCTTTTGGGTCTGATGATTCAAAAATTAAATTATAGGAAGTACATGACAGTGAATAAACACCTCCAATGGAAGGCCTAGCATTGGCTTGGCTCTTCCCTTTGGGATTTAAGGTACAGGTATTTAAGTTGCAAGTATTTAAACTACTGTAAGTAAAAACCTCCAATGGGAGGCTAAGCATTGGCTTGGCTCTTCCCTTTGGGATTTAAGGTACATGTATTTAAGTTGCAGGTATTTAACTACTGTAAGTAAAAACCTCCAGTGGGAGGCTAAGCATTGGCTTGGCTCTTCCCTTTGGGATTTAAGGTACATGTATTTAAGTTGCAAGTATTTAACTACTGTAAGTAAAAACCTCCAATGGGAGGCTAAGCATTGGCTTGCCTCTTCCCTTTGGGATTTAAGGTACATGTATTTAAGTTGCAAGTATTTAACTACTATAAGTAAAAACCTCCAATGGGAGGCTAAGCATTGGCTTGGCTCTTCCCTTTGGGATTTAAGGTACAGGTATTTAAGTTGCAGGTATTTAACTACTGTAAGTAAAAACCTCCAATGGGAGGCTAAGCATTGGCTTGGCTCTTTCCTTTGGGATTTATGGTGCAGGTATTTAAATTGCGGATGGACTTTGTCCTCTCCATTCTGGGGTATGAATTCTTTAAAATAAAATACAACGAATTGATTCAACAATTTGAAATTTGTGCGCGCTTGAGGACTCCTCCAAGCCGATTTTGTGCTTCCATAGGGTTGACCATTGATATAAAGCTGCGGCTTCCTGACATAAAATAGAGTGAAATGTCAGTATACAAAATATGTGCTAATCTGCACCTAAAACCAGAAGAGTGGAAAGAGTACTTATCTCCCATTTTTTTGGGAGGGATTTCTATAATTGATTTTCGCTCTCGATGTTCCCAATATAGAGAGTTTCTTTTGAATTAAGAGGGACTTTTAGTCACAGATCAGCTGAGAAATCGGTGGACAGCTTAGGAGCTTGTCTGGGCCGATTTTTGCATATCTACGAGATTTTTGCTGTTGACGTAGAGATATCCTTCTCCTGACATAAAATATGGAAAAAAAAAGAGGAGATGGAGAAAGTGTATACAATTTGTGCTAATTTGCAAGTAAAACCATAAACAAATGAATAAATAAAAACACTTAGCTCGAATTTGCTTGCTCGTTGACGAGGATGAACTCTTGATTTATATTGATCGATGAAAGAATTTGTGATGATAATCCCTAGCTTTGAACTCCCATCATCTTCAAAATTCTCTCTCTTTTGGTATTTTCTTTCTCTCAAATTTTTCTTCAATCTCCCAAAACTCTCTCAAACATCCAAAATTTTCTCTAAAAAAAAATCCTCCCAAACACTTCAAATTTTCTCTCTCAAGAATCCTTTCTCAAGCTCACTTCTTTCTCCTTTTATAACCTACTCATCTATCTCCCATTCTAATTTTTCCACTAACTCTATCTCCCATTCTAATTTCTCCACTAACTCTTCTTCATTTTCATCTTCCATTCTCCATCTCTATCCCACATTCTAATCTCTCCACTAACTCTTCTTCATCTTCATCTTCCCTTCTCCATATTTATCTCCCATTCTAATTTCTCCACTAACTCTTCTTAATCTCCATCTTCCCTTCTCTATTCTTATCTTCCATTCTAATTTCTCTACTAACTCTTCTTCATCTCCATCTTCCCTTCTCTATTCTTATCTTATTTTCTCCATCCATTCTTCTCCAACTTCTCTTCTTCATCTCCTCTTCTTCATCTTCCCTTCTCTATTCTAATTTATCCACTAACTTTTCTTTTTATTATTTGTAAAATAATCCTTCAAGAGTTAGGTATTTACACTTTAGTCCTCGAATTTTAAGTATTTACAATTTAGTCCCTGAAAAAATATATTTCTTTAAGTCCAAATCTCCTCACAATTTTTGACACACCAAAATTTACCACATGTCAAATTTAAGCTCATTTCTTGTCGCTGAAAATAATGCATAATTTAATTAAAGCCCTTTTGCAAAATTAAGTCATTCTGGGTATAATTGGGCCAAGATGAAAATTTAAAATATTAGAAGACAATGTCACAACTCATAAAAAGTGAAAGTTAAAAATAAGTTGACTCAAATTAAATTTTTTTAGGCCCGATTCGAGATTATACTCGTGAAGGAACACGTGACTCGAATTGGATTTTTCTGAATTTGCGATGGCCAATATGAAAATAGATTTAAAATAAAAATATTAACTATCTTTGTGTATTTTTTGGCCTCAAATGTTATTTTTTGAAAATTTTCAAATATTTTTGTATTTTTTTAAAAAAAATTAAAATATATATAATATGAAAAATTATTTTTTGGTCAAAATTCGTTCCCTAGGCTTGGCTAAGGTTCCCAAAGTTGATTTTTCAATTTTATGAATTTTTATGGATTTTCTATTAATTTTTGAAAATAAATAAATAAAAAATACGTAAAAATACTGAAAATATGAAAAATCATTTTTTGGTCAAAATTGGTTCCCTAGGCTTGGCTAAGGTCCCCAAAGTTGATTTTTCAATTTTATGAATTTTTATGGATTTTTTATTACTTTAGTAATAGAAAAAATGATTAAAGATCAGGTATCAACAGCTGCCCCTCTTTGAAAGGAAGCTCGGTAGAGGTTCATTTCAAAGACGAGATGACACCTGGATTCTTATCGACTCAATACAAGGAAATAAAAAGAGTCGTGACATGATTGTTCCACTGAAAATGAAATGAGAACCTAAGGATTCGTTATATAAAAAAACTTTAGGGTGGTTGAACTTGAACCCGTATGGTGGATCAACCCATGGTAGATTCCTAATAAAAGGATTCTACTGATTAAAAATTGAATTAAAATTTGACCCGTATGGTGGGTCATACCATTTGACCCGTATGGTGGGTCGTACCATGGTAGATTCCTAATAACAGGATTCTACTGATTAAATTTTGATTGAGATTTGACCCGTATGGTAGGTCACCACATGGAGATACCTGTAAGAAGGACTTGGTGCCTGTAGAAAGGACTTGGTGCCAGTAAAAAGGACTTGGTGCTTTGCTTGTAAGAAGAACTTTGTGCCTGTAAGAAGGACTTGCTTTGCCTGTAAGAAGGACTTGATTTGCCTGTAAGAATGACTTTGTTTGCCTGTAAAAAGGACTTACTTTGCCTGTAAGAAAGACTTTGTGCCTGTAAGAATGACTTGATTTGCTTGTAAGAAGGACTTTGTTTGCCTGTAAGAAGGACTTTATGCCTGTAAGAAGGACTTTATGCCTGTAAGAAGGACTTTGTGCCTGTAACAAGGACTTGATTTGCTTGTAAGAAGGACTTTGTGCCTGTAAGAAGGACTTTATTCCTGTAAGAAGGACTTGATTTGCCTGTAAGAAGGACTTTGTGCCTGTAAGAAGGACTTGATTTGCCTGTAAGAAGGACTTTGTGCCTGTAAGAAGGACTTGATTTGCCTGTAAGAAGGACTTTGTGCCTGTAAAAAGGACTTGGTTTGCCTGTAAGAAGGACTTAGTTTGCCTATAAGAAGGACTTGATTTGCCTGTAAGAAGGACTTTATGCCTTTAAGAAGGACTTGATTTGCTTGTAAGAAGGACTTTGTTTGCCTGTAAGAAGGACTTTGTGCCTGTAAGAAGGACTTGATTTGCCTGTAAGAAGGACTTGCTTTGCCTGTAAGAAGGACTTTATTTTCCTGTAAGCAGGATTTGATTTGCCTGTAAGAAGGACTTGGTTTGCCTGTAAGAAGGACTTTGTGCCTGTAAGAAGGACTTTGTTTGCCTGTAAGAAGGACTTAGTTTGCCTGTAAGAAGGACTTGATTTGCCTGTAAGAAGGACTTTGTGCCTGTAAGAAGAACTTGATTTGCCTGTAAAAAGGACTTACTTTGCCTGTAAGAAGGACTTTGTGCCTGTAAGAAGGACTTGGTTTGCCTGTAAGAAGGACTTGGTGTCTGTAAGAAGGACTTGGTTTGCCTGTAAGAAGGACTTGATTTGCCTATAAGAAGGACTTGGTTTGCTTGTAAGAAGGACTTTATGCCTGTAAGAAGGACTTGATTTGCCTGTAAGAAGGACTTGATTTGCTTGTAAGAAGGACTTTATGTACCTCAAAGGGTGCCATTCTGAAATCTGGGGAGACCAGGAATCCTGCAGAAGCTCAAACCCAAATTATATTCTCCTGTCGTTTTAGGAATAAACCAAAGAGGCAGAGATCAAAAGGTCTCGAACATTTCTGTCCTTGAGACAAATCATGCTTTATTGAAGAATGTGGATACCTGTATATACCGCAATGGATTCGAGTATCCCAACAACCGTCAGAATTCATTCTCTTGAAAGGTTTTGGTTGAAGATATACTTACCTGAGAATTTGGAAGAAATGCTTGGTGGCTTCTGGACAACCAGGCTTGTTCATTCAATAATCGCCGAATGAATTTCAAGACTTTGGAAGGTAACTCAAACACCGGGAATGTGTTGCCTGTCGGGTAATGTCAGAGCTAACATGTGCAAGCATTTTCATCAATGCGTTCATTGGTTCATACAAAATTGTTCAGCTAAGTTTGCCATGATTAAAGGCAGTCTATGTAATAACTCATGATGCAATCGATCAACATATAGATCATGTATTACATTACCACTTCTGTTTAAGGAGGTTCTTATAGTATGAACACCTCGAATGTAATCTGAATGGGGGACTTCATTCCGAAATGGCTTTTTCTCACTCTGGAGAAAGGCTGTTTATCTGTAGATCAAAATGTTAGACCTGTGTGGAAATGGTTTGCCTTTCCTCATCCTGTCATGCCCCATTCTGCACATTTGATATCTCCTGTGCAGTTTATGCTCTAAGTTGGAGTTGGTAAGTTAAACATACGGAATAGTCATACATAATTCATGAACTGTGTAAGCACAATGCAGATGTGACAATTTTTTAGCATCACGTGTGTTTATATAATGTGCAAATATGGGCGAATTTAAATTGCCCCTGGTATGTGGGCGGACCGAACAAATTGGGAAGCCTACTCCTTATGTCGAGGGGTGGTTTGTCTCAAACTTTACCCCTGCGCGATGAAGCATATGGGCGATGGAGCATTTTGGTTTGTTTAATGCCCTTGCAAGAAGCAGAGAAATTATTCTTGAAATCAAACGAGATAAGGAAGACATATTTGCTTTTTCGTTTCAGAGCTTGCGATCAATTTGCCCCATTTTTCACCAGAATAGATCTTGTCAGGTGATCATACTTTTCTTTTGGATTTGTCTCCTTCAACATGTTAAATGTTAGTATAAATATTTCCTGTGAAAAGAAAAGGAGACATGTCAACCAGTATTAAAAGGGATAAATTAGAAACGATACTGATTTACCCTTCATCTTGAATGCCTTGGACAAGTCTTTTACCAATTTTGCTGGATTGAGTTTTCTTCGACTTTTGTTGGATGCTTCACCATTAAGTCGAGAATGTAGCAAAATATTGACTTCGGTATTACTCGTCGAGTATTCTTGCTTGCAAAAAGAAATGCACAAAAAGTTGTTTCATTTATTTATAATACATACAACATTTCCCACCCTCGGGGATCGAACTCGGGATATTTCGGACCTACTGTCATCCCCCATACCATTCGGTCCATTGGACCATAGGTGTCCATGGGGCTATCCTTTCAAAGGTTAATCTTTGGGGATAAAGCAGCCTTGTTGTATCACCTTATGCCATGTTACGGTATTTCTCGAGGTAATTTGCAATCCCTATTAAGAATGGAATAAGACAATTCAAGACTTGAGATGATTATGTGCACATTAGAACAATACAGAATTACCCATTTCTGAGATTGTTCGCGTCTTTCGCTTGTACTTTCCTCTGTCCGAAGCTGTCCATCCCGTGGTAATGCCCATGAGTCGATTTGCCCCCAAATTTTGTTCAACTTGTATTCGGATATGATTGCGTTCTCGGGTCGATTTGCAATTTCCTGAGAATAGAAGGGGCTTAATTTTAAAACTTGGAGCAACTGAGGGTAAATTGAAACGATACGGAGTTACCCTTCAGGTTTATCCAGATTTTTACTCGCCATCAATTCGTCGCGAGGTTGGTGAGGTGGCGGATTCGAGCATTTAATAGGGGGAAGTCGGATTATTACTCCTTGCTTTTACACATTCACAAAAGCAGAAAAACATATCACGCAAGGAAATAAAACACATTCACTCATTCAGGATCAGTTCTGCTTCCTCTACAGGCTCTCCCATGATCAGCTGGCTTCATCCCAAATTAGGTATGCATCGGCCATATAGAAGGTCTGGTGGTCACTGGCTGAACAAGTGCATCACAGTCCCGATACTTTACCGATATCAAACTGGTTGATTATGGCGAAAAGATCATCGTCAATGTCCGCTTGGTGGTGATCTGTCCCTTCTTCCTCGGGAGGTATTGATACTGATCCAGTATCATTGGTCCTTTTGTATCCTGCTCCAACAGAACTCGATCCTGTTATAAATTGGTCTAACTCACCTCTTAAACGTGCATTTTCGATCCTCAGATCATACATTTCATCGAGGGTGAGGAGGAGGCTATTGCAGTTGGGGCAGGTGGCAGAGTCAAAAGTCTCTTTATACATCTTGTTTTCCGCTCGGAGGTTTTCATTTTCAACTCTTAGAAACTCGGCTTCGTTGTGCTCATGACAAGTCTTCATTCGGGTTCGTCTATTTTGAAACCAGAACTTGATTTGCGAAGGTTCAAGGCCTAGCTCTTGACTCAGTTCCATTTTTTGTTTGCCGTCTGGCAAAGGGCACGTTCTGAAGAAAGCTTCAAGCTTTCGTACTTGCTCCTCAGTATGGCGACGGTAACGCTTCTTTTGACCTTTACCGTTGTTGTCATTGTCCTTACCGGGCTCTTGGACGTCGTCGGTGGAAGGGCCGGGCTCCATAGGCTCGATCCCAAATATGGCTTCGAACTCTTCATCTCCCATATTCAGCAAGTAACGATAACTTTCAAGTGTGTTGGGTTGAGACATCTTCGATTTGGTTAACGATTTCTCAAAGTTTGATATCTCTTCTTGTATTTTCACTCTCTGGATTTTTCTGGGAGACTGCGTATGCTTTAAGAGTCTCTCTTTCGAGCACGAATGAGAATTATCAAGAAGATGCCTCCTTTAAAATTAGACGTGGGTTTAGCAACTGTATTGCCTCTCTCGAGTGTTCTGGCTTTCTCGATTTTCTTTTCATCGTATCTCTCGCCCAGCTCGTCTCCTTCCATCTTTCCGTGGAAGGGGGCCCCTTATTGCTGTCTCCACCGTCAATTTGCTGGTGAGTTCTTCAATAAAGACGAGTCGTATCTCTTTTCTGCCGAAAATGTCTTTGTCTCCCACTCAGCTTATTTTTTATCCTTTCTTTTTCAAAGTAGTGGCGTCTCGTCCAACTTTTCCGTAGAGACGTCGGATTTGCTTGGCTCGAGATTGGAGACGAGTAGCGGAGGTGATACTGATAGGGAATGGTAGACAGGAAAATTTGGCCAGTAGAGACTTCCCCTGCAAAAATGAAAGAGAATGCGGCAGTATATGTTCTCCATATTCTAGAAAAATTGGAACGATACTGTTTTACCCTTGTGTATACTTCCATTGAATTTGAATTGAGGAAGTTCCTTCATTTGGATTGGATTGAATTGTATGTCCCGAGTTGCCCTTCACTTTGAGCTTGCCACATATGTGCTTTGCTTAGTTGGGCCTTGTTTTCTTTCGGGTTGCCTTGGACCATCATCATTTTCCATGCCATTGGGTCCGTGGACCGGAGGGCTCCTTTAATTTGAAGGTTACCTTGAAGGCGAATGAGTCCTATCGCATTCCATTGGGTCATTTCATTTTGCGACACTCTTGAGGCACTTTGCAATCCCCTGGGTGAGAATGGAACAAATCCAATTTAGCATTTTGCAACGATTGAGGGTAAATTGGAACGACACACAATTACCCGTCTTCGAGCTCGCCTGGGCTTTTCACTTGAAATTTCCCTACGTGAGGCCATTCAACATTTCTCATTATGGCAGTCAGCGACGTTGCCACAAATTGATCCGCCCTAAATCTAGCATAAAAAGGGATTCACGCATTCGACGGGATAAATAAATTGCCCACTTGTCCTTGAATTAAATCGAGACACCTAGAAAGCTGGAAAATATCATACGCAGGGGAATTAAGCATGAAATGAAAGGTGCACTTATTCAAGGTCAGTTCTGCCTCTCCTGTGGCTCTTCGATAATCAGCTAGTCTCGTGTTGGTTCGGGTGTGGATAACCGATGTTTGAGAGTCCCTACTCACTGGCTCCTGATCGCGGCTTGGGACGTCTGTCAACCCTAAACTGGTTGACCAGGGCAGTAAGCTCATCATCTGGGTAATCTCTTGAACCTTCCAGCAACTGATGCTCGAATTGGGCATTATTGTTGGCAAATGCTTGCGGTAGATTTCTCATTCTGTCCTCGCCATGAGCAAATTGAATTCTCATGCTGGAGCCTTCATCATTACTCGAGAAAGTGTGGGGATCACCAACTGTCCTACTGCCAAAAACTCCTTCCATTCGAGGATTAGAGAAGTGGAAGTGCTCAGGATAACTTCTTGTCTGATTCTCTAGCTGCGCAGGCGCGCTGATCATGGGATGAGTTCTAGCCACAGGTTGGTGCTCAAACCAAGGAATCTGAATACACTGCTCCTGCGGTCTATACTCTTGAACAGCATTAGGGTGATTCTGGGGGATACTTTGATTAACGCCTGGGAGATTGATGGCATGGCTACTAGCTTGGTTGATGATGGGAAGTGGCTCGCCCCATGCTAACCTGGGGAACTTATGGTGGCGAGGAGACTCGACGTTCAGGCTTGGATCAGTCCCGCCTTGGTTTTCTTGATTCTGAGCTGCATTGTGTTCTCTCACCCTTTTTCTGTACTTCTGAAGATGACTCGAAACATTTGCTTTAGTGAGTCCCTCTACCTTCATAATTTCCAGTATATGTTGCGGCCGTGCCGAATCTATTCCTAGCTGCTGAACTGCATTAACAAACATACGATGCAGCTCGGGAGACCAACTCATCTTCTTTCTCCAGTTGCTTGGAACAAAATTGAAGGCTTGATGCTTGTTCTCATGGTCGTGCAATTGCTTCCTTACCACGTGCTGCCATATGTTTTGAAGCATCTGAACTCTAACTGGTTTCGTTACGACGTCTTGGGCCCCATTTAAGACAGCCTTCATTAGGGCTTGCTGATCATCGCTTGCCGATATTACGAGGACTGGCATGTTTAATTTAGAATTGATGACTTCTAAGAGAGTGAAAACATCCATGTCAATCCCTACCATGGCGGTGAGGACGATATCAAACGGGTCACTACTCCTCCTTAATATCTCTAAGGCCTCTGTCGCCTTTGCTTGAGCTACAACCTTATACCGGCATTTTCTTAATACGGTAACAAGGATTGACAGAGAGACTGGATTACCGTCAATGGCCATGACCAGTAGACCCTCAGGGTAAGGAACTTCATCAGCTTTGACCAGGGTTGAACATGCGCATGTTCCCCTAATACTCGACATATTTCTGGATCTAGGACTGCCGATTCGAGACCGCCTCGGGATGTCTTCTCGGACTTGAGGGATCACGAGATCGTTGATGCCTTCTCGTAACAGGCTTTGAAAGCCGATGCTTTGATGGTGAAGGTTTTGAATTCCTCTCCCACGAGAACTCCTTCCTCTCTATCTGTCTCCTGCGAGTTCTTGCGAATGAACTCTGACTATCAAATGGGGACAAGTTCTCTCTCTGGCAATAGCAACGACTTCCCTCTTCACGGGCAGCGCTATTAGATTTTCCGAGGGAGAAAATCTGATATTCAGCTTTTGATCAAAGGGGAAATCCTTGTTTCTCGCTCAGTTTGTCTTCTTTTTTCTTTTCGTGATAGAGGGTCCCTGTCAAGATCTCCACCGTCGATTTACTGGCGGGTCCTCCAATGAAGACAAGTCGTATCTCCTTTTCGCTAACGTTTGCCGTGTCTTCCACTCAGCTCATCTTTCCGTCTTCTTTTTCAAAGTGTCGGTGTCTCGTCAAACTTTCTGCGGAGATTTCGGACTCGCTTAGCTCGCAGTCGCCATCTGATGGGAATTCGAGCCAACGAGGGTAGTGCCAATAGAGAATGGTAGATAAGAGAAATCTTGACTGGTTGATACCGTCACTATGAAATCAATATTTACTTCAAAGCAGATTACCATCTTCGCATTCCGCTCATCTGCCTCACCTCTCTCCCCCTTTCTTTCGTATTCTGCTTTCAAAAATGGCCAATTCTCCTAACCATACCTTATCCGCCGAAGTCCTAGCTGAGTGGGAGAGACTCTACAATCTTCTTGGTAGAGGTTACGCTCATATAGCCAAAAACTCTACCGTTGAGGCTGAAATCCTCGGTTTATTTAGGACTGTGGACGCTACTTCTGTTGAGGGTACCCAACTAGGAAATGAGTACCGGAACTTCTCGACCCTCTTCATCAATTTTCTAGCTGCCTATAACCGTGCTTATGAGACGGTCCTTGTGACCGCCGTCGTGAAAGCCCGTTACCGAGACCGGCACGAGCGTCTGGCAACAGTTACGTTTGTGGCTGATAATCACAAAAAGGCCCTCAAGTTTGCCAACGATCAGCTTTCGTGGCTGGTTCGTGAGAGGGGAAAGTTGGTGGACCGTCTGGCCTTGGTCCGAACTTACGCCGAACAGGAGCCAGGCAATATTGTGATGAGGTGTAAATGTGGTTGGCTGCAGGAGAGACTTGATGACATTACGGCAGACATTGCTTTCGAGAGGGCAGCGGTTCCGGACCTGGAGTTTGCCGTTGAGCAACGAGGCCACTATGGCCCAAGTTAAAGAGAAGTGCGATCGCTTCTTCTTTAGGCTCGCGGAGCTTGATCTCGAGAGCGCCCGGTGCATCCAGAGCATCAACTGTTTGGAGAGTCAGTTGAGCTCTTTCGTAATGGTCATCAGGGCCCAGTTTGGCTTTACCTTTCCTCCCTAGTGAGTTGTTGTAATACTCTTTGATGAATGGAATGAAAGAAAAGCTTCACGTGTTTTGTTTTGTTTTTTTTTTTTAATTTTCCTGCTATCGTTTCTTCCGCATAGCATAACAGAACGATTTGAGGTACCGAAGATGTCGAGGCTTAATGTTCTTCTTGATGTTCTTGTTTAATTGCTCCAGACGATGATATCGAGAACATTGATGATGGGTTCGGCGGTGGCCCCCACTATCCATCTTGAGATCACGAACAATAATGCTATGACAACTCGATCAGTGCGCTGGTAGTAAATCCGGCCACCTGTTGTGTGCCCACTTTTATCCATATTTTGTTTCTTTCGGCGTCCACTTGCTCGTGTCGGTCGCGTGTAGCGTCGGGAGAAATTCCTGTGGGCCACGTTTATTAATAGAACCTCGGTCCTCTAAAGCCCTCCGCATGTTTCGGATAAGAGAAAATTTTAAGACCGGTCTCTGGTTGATTTGATCAGGTAAAGGTATTTGTTTCATGGGTTCTGATTATATAATCCATATTGTTTTTCAAAAGACGCGCGATCCTCTGCAATACATTAAATATGCCCCCATGTTTAATCAGTATAAATCCACCGTCATATCAGAATACACTGCCCATACAAGTTTACGGATTGACACAACTTTGTCTGTCAAAGATGGACAATGTTCATTTGCCCCCCAGAATTAACGGTTGAAGCCTCGGTGTTTTTCGTCTTTTGGTATTTCTGAAGATGATTCTTGATATATTATTGAACTTAATTTTTACACCCGTCTGGGGTATCTAGGATCTCCCTGCAAAAGAAAAGGATATAATTAGTATGCGACACAAGAAATGTCGGTCCATGACTCCTATATTAGTCCAATTTGATTTTTTCTATTTTATAGAGAAATCAGAAGAAAGAAAAAAAAAATTTCCTTAGGAAGAAATGGGTTAATTTCTGATACAGAATTTTTTTTTAGGTTTATTATTCTTTTTTTTATTTTTTTGAAGGAATGTGACAAAGTCTCTTGACGTTTACTAAAATTTTTGAAGGAATTTCCTTTTTATCAAAATAAATTTTCAGAGGTAAATTTGTCAGGAAAAATTTATTTTTATTGAAGCAGGAAAAACATGACAGAAATCCTTTATTGGTTAACGAAATTCCCCCGAGACATTAATCTAATTTTATTTAGAGAAACTTTTCTTAGAAAAACATGAGCGAATTTCTCGAAAAGAATTTTTGTTGCAAGTTTTTATAATTTGAAAGAATGTGATAAAATCACTTGATGTTTTTTTTAAAGGAATTTTTCTTTTTATCGAAATAAATTTTCAGAGGAAAATTTGTCGGGAAAATTTCATTTTTATTGGAGAGAAAAAAACATGACAAAAATCTCTTATTGGTCAATTAGTCTAATTTTATTTAGAGAAAATTTTCTTGGAAAAACATGAGCGAATTTCTCGAGAAGAATTTTCTTGCAAGTTTTTATAATTTAAAAAATGTGATAAAATCACTTGATGTCTACTAGAGTTTTTTTTTTAAGGAATTTTTCTTTTTATTGAAATTTTTAGAGGAAAATTTTTTCAAGAAAATTTCATTTTTATTGAAGCAATAAAAATATGACAAAAATCCCTTATTGGTTAATAAAATTCCCATGAAGGGATTTTTTTACATCATTTTTTCAAAAAATTTTTTTTAAAAGAAATCAGGGACAAATTTAATTTTTATTTTCTTTTAAAAAGAATGGTCGTAATATCAAGCTCAAAAACTGACTAACACCTAGCATGGACCGACCGAAAATAAATACAAGATAAAATTAGAGAACTTACTTTTACCTTGGAGAAATGCAAATCACATAGTCATGCGCATGACTCAAGTGAGGAGTGGACTCTAGAAAATAAAAGAAGGAGAGACAAGGTATAGACCTAAAAAGGCTCCCACTATCTGAATTGACAAACTTACCCTCCGCGCAATCAAATCACAATGGGAAGAATTGTCAATTCAGATAATGAGCGGAATAAAATATGGTCAACCCGAGCGCAATCGACGCAAGAGCTTTGCATATTCGATCCCTATCTATGGTTTTCTAGGAAGAATTTCGCGACTTGGGTTTAGACGCTTGTGTGTGCAGGTGTCGTGATCCTCAGAGTATGCAAGACATGCACAACAATTGATATCAAAATAGCGCTTCTAAAAATGTGCGAAATTAAACAAATAAACCCAACACCGAGCCTACAAAACAAAGGGGTTAGCCAAACACTCCGCCCCTTATAACTCCCATCCTGCAAAAACATATAACACCTATAGAATGAGTCCCAAACAATATCGCCAGAAGCGAGATATGCATGAAATTTTCATTGGCCTAAGTCCACTAAGACTCTTAAAATTTCGAAAAAATTTAAGTATTCCAATTGGTATCTTTTTTCGAAAATTTAAAAATCTCTCTCCCCAGCGGAGTCGCCAGTCTGTCGCGACCCTCTAAAAAAATTTTAAATTTTAAAAGGGGTTAACGGATTATTAGGTTAATTAGATTTGACTAACCTAACGCGGACCCTCCCAAGCCCTACCGAATCGCAACTTTGGTTTTTGTTTAAATGATTTTAAAATTTGGAGTCGCCACTAATCGTTCTTGGTAGGTCGATTAGAAACCTAAATAAATTAGCGGGAGAACTAATTTATTCCTGCGAACCAGAGATTAGGAGCTCGGGGACTTGGTTACACTAGTTAATTAAAACTAATGCCCTTTCGGTACCTTAATTTCATGGATATCCTAATTCGGCAACTCAGGCTTGGTTTATTCCTAAGGCTATAGTAGGGTATTCTCTTTTGTGTTTTCACTTTTTAAATAGGATGCATGGATGGTATATATTTTTATTTGTTATATTTTTTTAAGTGTTAAAGATTCCCTGAAGCCGAAAGAAGGAGTGTGTTAACGACTTCTGTGCAGTATTATAACCTACTTATCTTTTGGGTCTGATGATTCAAAAATTAAATTATAGGAAGTACATGACAGTGAATAAACACCTCCAATGGGAGGCCTAGCATTGGCTTGGCTCTTCCCTTTGGGATTTAAGGTACAGGTATTTAAGTTGCAAGTATTTAAACTACTGTAAGTAAAAACCTCCAATGGGAGGCTAAGCATTGGCTTGGCTCTTCCCTTTGGGATTTAAGGTACATGTATTTAAGTTGCAGGTATTTAACTACTGTAAGTAAAAACCTCCAATGGGAGGCTAAGCATTGGCTTGGCTCTTCCCTTTGGGATTTAAGGTACATGTATTTAAGTTGCAAGTATTTAACTACTGTAAGTAAAAACCTCCAATGGGAGGCTAAGCATTGGCTTGGCTCTTCCCTTTGGGATTTAAGGTACATGTATTTAAGTTGCAAGTATTTAACTACTGTAAGTAAAAACCTCCAATGGGAGGTTAAGCATTGGCTTGGCTCTTCCCTTTGGGATTTAAGGTATCGGTATTTAAGTTGCACGTATTTAACTACTGTAAGTAAAAACCTCCAATGGGAGGCTAAGCATTGGCTTGGCTCTTCCTTTTGGGATTTAAGGTACAGGTATTTAAGTTGCAGGTATTTAACTACTGTAAGTAAAAACCTCCAATGGGAGGCTAAGCATTGGCTTGGCTCTTCCCTTTGGGATTTATGGTGCAGGTATTTAAATTGCGGATGGACTTTGTCCTCTCCATTCTGGGGTATGAATTCTTTAAAATAAAATACAACGAATTGATTCAACAATTTGAAATTTGTGCGCGCTTAAGGACTCCTCCAAGCCGATTTTGTGCTTCCATAGGGTTGACCATTGATATAAAGCTGCGGCTTCCTGACATAAAATAAAATGAAATGTCAGTATACAAAATATGTGCTAATCTGCCCCTAAAACCAGAAGAGTGGAAAGAGTACTTATCTCCCATTTTTTTGGGAGGGATTTCTATAATTGATTTTCGCTCTCTATGTTCCCAATATAGAGAGTTTCTTTTGAATTAAGAGGGACTTTTAGTCACAGATCAGTTGAGAAATCGGTGGACAGCTTAGGAGCTTGTCTAGGCCGATTTTTGCATATCTACGAGATTTTTGCTGTTGACGTAGAGATATCCTTCTCCTGACATAAAATATGGAAAATAAAAGAGCAGATGGAGAAAGTGTATACAATTTGTGCTAATTTGCAAGTAAAACCATAAACAAATGAATAAATAAAAACACTTAGCTCGAATTTGCTTGCTCGTTGACGAGGATGAACTCTTGATTTATATTGATCGATGAAGGAATTTGTGATGATAATCCCTAGCTTTGAACTCCCATCATCTTCAAAATTCTCTCTCTTTTGGTATTTTCTTTCTCTCAAATTTTTCTTCAATCTCCCAAAACTCTCTCAAACATCCAAAATTTTCTCTCAAAAAAAAATCCTCCCAAACACTTCAAATTTTCTCTCTCAAGAATCCTTTCTCAAGCTCACTTCTTTCTCCTTTTATAACCTACTCATCTATCTCCCATTCTAATTTTTCCACTAACTTTATCTCCCATTCTAATTTCTCTACTAACTCTTCTTCATTTTCATCTTCCATTCTCCATCTCTATCCCACATTCTAATCTCTCCACTAACTCTTCTTCATCTTCATCTTCCCTTCTCCATATTTATCTCCCATTCTAATTTCTCCACTAACTCTTCTTAATCTCCATCTTCCCTTCTCTATTCTTATCTTCCATTCTAATTTCTCTACTAACTCTTCTTCATCTCCATCTTCCCTTCTCTATTCTTATCTTATTTTCTCCATCCATTCTTCTCCAACTTCTCTTCTTCATCTCCTCTTCTTCATCTTCCCTTCTCTAGTCTAATTTATCCACTAACTTTTCTTTTTATTATTTGTAAAATAATCCTTCAAGAGTTAGGTATTTGCACTTTAGTCCTTGAATTTTAAGTATTTACAATTCAGTCCCTGAAAAAATATATTTCTTTAAGTCCAAATCTCCTCATAATTTTTGACACACCAAAATTTACCACATGTCAAATTTAAGCTCATTTCTTGTTGCTGAAAATAATGCATAATTTAATTAAAGCTCTTTTGCAAAATTAAGTCATTCTGGGTATAATTGGGCCAAGATGAAAATTTAAAATATTAGAAGACAATGTCACAACTCATAAAAAGTGAAAGTTAAAAATAAGTTGACTCAAATTAAATTTTTTTAGGCCCGATTCGAGATTATACTCGTGAAGGAACAGGTGACTCGAATTGGATTTTTCTGAATTTGCGATGGCCAATATGAAAATAGATTTAAAATAAAAATATTAACTATCTTTGTGTATTTTTTGGCCTCAAATGTTATTTTTTCAAAATTTTCAAATATTTTTGTATTTTTTTTTAAAAAATTAAAATATATATAATATGAAAAATTATTTTTTGGTCAAAATTCGTTCCCTAGGTTTGGCTAAGGTTCCCAAAGTTGATTTTTCAATTTTATGAATTTTTATGGATTTTCTATTAATTTTTGAAAATAAATAAATAAAAAATACGTAAAAATACTGAAAATATGAAAAATCGTTTTTTGGTCAAAATTGGTTCCCTAGGCTTGGCTAAGGTCCCCAAAGTTGATTTTTCAATTTTATGAATTTTTATGGATTTTTTATTACTTTAGCAATAGAAAAAATGATTAAAGATCAGGTGTCAACAATGGGCACTCAAGAGCTCGTCAGCGCCAATTTTACACCTCCATGGGATTTACCGTTGACTTAGGGTTGTCCTTTGCCTGACATAAAAATGTGGAGAAATGGAATAATGGAACAAATATGATTTAATTCACATTAAAAATTAGAACAATGAAAGAGGCACTTAGCTTCAATGGCATTATGAGAAGTGCTTGATGGATATAATTGGTTCCTGCCTGAAATCAAATATGGGGAAATGGGAGAAGAGTAGAAAATTTGGGCTAGTTTATACTAAAAAATCAAAGAGAGTAGAGGGACACTTAACTTCAAATCTAGGATGAATTCTTGATTTATGTTGATCGATGAAGAAATTGATGATGATAACCCGCTAGTTTTAAACTCCCATCATCTTCAAAATTCTCTCTCTTTTTGGTATTTTTTCTCAAATTTTTCTTCAATCTCCAAAAACCCTCTCAAACATTCAAAATTTTCTCTCCAAAAATTCTCCTCTCAAACTCACTTCTTTCTCCTTTTATAACCCACTCATCTATCTCTCTTTCTAATTTTTCCACTAACTCTATCTCCCATTCTAATTTCTCCACTAACTCTTCTTCATTTTCATCTTCACTTCTCCATCTCTATCTCACATTCTAATCTCTCCACTAACTCTTCTTCATCTTCATCTTCCATTCTCCATATTTATCTCCCATTCTAATTTTTCAACTAACTCTTCTTCATCTCCATCTTCTCTTCTCTATTCTTATCTTATTTTCTCCATCCATTCTTCTTCATCTTCTCTTCTCCATCTTCCATTCTCTATTATTATCTTATTTTCTCCATCCATTCTTCTCCATCTTCTCTTCTCCATCTCCTCTTCTCCATCTTCCCTTCTCTATTCTAATTTCTCCACTAACTCTTCTTTTTGTTATTTGTAAAATAATCCTTTAAGAGTTAGGTATTTGCACTCTAGTCCCTGAATTTTATTTATTTATAATTTAGTCCCTGAAAAAAATATTTCTTTAAGTCCAAATCTCCTCACAATTTTTGACACAATTCACCGCATGTCAAATTTAAGCTCATTTCTTGTTACTGAAAATAATGTAAAATTTAATTAAAGCCTTTTTTTGTAAAATTGGATCATTCTGGGTATAATTATGCAAATATGAAAATTTAGAATATTAGAGAATAATGTTACAACTCCTAAAAATGAAAAATGAAAATAAATTGACTTAAATTGAATTTTTTAGGGCCCGATTCGAGATTATGCTTGTGATGGAATACACTACCCCGATTTGGATTTTTTAAATTTACGATGGCCAACATGAAAAGGGATTTAAAAGAAAAATATTGACTATTTTTATGTATTTTTGTGGCATCAAATGCTATTATTTATGAAATATTTTCCTGATTTCTAAAAAATATATTTAAAAAATACAAAAAAATACGGAAAATTATTTTTTGATCATACATGGTTGCCTAAGCTTGGCTAAAGCTTCCAAAGTTGATTTTGTAATTTTCTCATTGTTTCTTGATTTTTTTATGAATTTTCGAAAATAAAAATATCGGAAAATACTGAAAATACGAAAAATCATTTTTTTGGTTAAAATTGATTCCCTAGGTTTGGCCAAGGTCCCCAACATTGATTTTTAAATTTAATGAATTTTTATGAATTTTCTATTAATTTTTGAAAATAAAAAAATAATTAAAAATCAGATGTCAACACTCGACCCCTTATGACCCTTCCTGGATCCATTGGATCTCAATACGTCCAGTGGAGAGATAGTGGACCTCAAGTCTGACGTTGAAACCAACCTGTCTATAGCCTTAGACAACGTCCCATATCTCCCTAGTCATAAGAGTTTAGTAGTCTTTTGAGAACTAAATTAATGACGAGGATGAGGGTGTAGTGGCCCCTCTTTTGGAGTAGATGAGTAGCTAACTCTTCTCGACCCACCTACCTTTTTGCTGGTCTTAGGGAGCCGCCCTAAAGAATGGGGTTGTAATTATCCTGTATAGCTCTGTAGGGTTAGAGATCCTTTGCTTTGATTGTTGTATTGAAATATTTAGCTAACTAATGGTTAAAGAGTTTCCTACTTTACTATCCCTATTAGTTCTTTTGTCTAGGAGTGTTATAGGTTTCCGCACGCATAGAAAATTTCATGTGGTCACTAGAGTACTTGGGACACTAGTCTTTCTAACCTGAGGTGGTTGGTAGGGATGATACATGCTTGAGGATCGGGGTGTGACACCTATGCACCACACCAACCTCTACTACTTGAAGCTGAGCATATTCCAATCAAGCGCAACACGATCAATCTCCAATTCACCTTCGATCTTAAGCTGCCATCGCCACTACTCCTTTGCTTCCATTCACCGAGGCACAAAAGAGGAAAATTGCCAAAGAGTGTCATGTGAGCCACATCGATCTTCACTTGAGAGCGCAATGACTGAGATCGACAACACCAATTTCTCTTCCCATCAGTAGATTCCATGTTGGAGAGAGACGAGGTTCGAGAGAGAGAGAGAGTGAGAGATAGAAGAAAAGGCTCGGGAATATGCTAGAGGTGAGTTCTCTAGGGGGAGAAGTGAAAAAGATGTGGAAAATGATTTCATTTTTTCAGAATTAGAAATCGTTTTCCTTAATTTTAAAAGAATATTTTCTATGACCACTCACTTTTCATGTCCTAGATGCAAGAAAATGAGGAAAATGTTTCCCTGAAAGATTTTTTTTGCAAAACAAATGAAGTCTAAGGCTTTGTTTGTTTCACGAAAAGTGAGATTTGCTAGAAAGTCATTTTCCAGAAAAGAAAATCACATTATTTTCCGGTGTTCAACTGAAACCTGAAAATAACTTGGAAAATATTTTCTGTCGTTGAATATCGAAAATTAGATTTAATTTTCCTTCATGAACTCTTTTTAAAATATTTTTTATTTTTTATTTTTTATTTTCTTAAAATTTTTTCCCTTTTCTCTACATTTTATTTTTTTTTTCTCTGTTCTTTTTTTCCTTTTCCTCTCTTCTTTTGTCGATTGATGGCCATGGTGATTGGTTGCACGCAAGCTTGAGCCTCACCACAGGTCGAGAATGCTTGGCCTCCCCTCGTTGGTTGTGGCCGTGGCCGTGGCCGGTGACCGCCAAAGAGGAAGGGAAAAAAAGAAAAAGAAAAAAGAGTTTTTTAAAAAAATCAATTTTTAAGAAGAAATTTAAAAAGAAAAGGAATGTGCAAGATTGGAGGAAAATGTTTTCCTCTTCTAAAAAATATAGAAAATTATTCTCTCCACTTTGAAGGAGCTTTTCCATGAGAGAAAAATATTTTCCTTAATATTATCAAACAAATAGTATTATTGTTATCTCCATCACTAGTAAGGTCATAAACAAACAATTCTAAAAGCTTGATTTGAACTCAGGACCTCATGTTTTTATACTATTGAAGTTATTGTCCCACATCGCCTCACAACAGTTTTATATGCTCTGTATATTCATGTGGTCTCCATCCACATAATAGTCTAAGGTTTTGGGTTAAACTTTCTAACATACTATCAAGGCTAGTGTTGTCCATGTATATAGGTTAACCGCATTAGTCAAATTTCACGTGCCATTTCGTAATTCGACTTGCACTTGAGAGGAGGGTTTAAAGTTGTTTTCCCACATCACCTCCTTATATACTTTGTATATTCATGTAGTCTCTCTTCACCTAATAGCTTAAGCTTTTATGTTGGATTTTCTAATAGATACCATGTGAAATTTAGTGGGATTACTGCCAACCATTCTAAAAGTTTAAACTATTAGATGAATGCATGGTTTAATATTTAATTACTCTAAAAGGATGAAAAATATGTAAGTCTAGATTTGGTTCAGTAACCAATCTTTTCACATATCATTGGAGACGCACATTAAATCTACCTAACAAGTAACCACGAAGTCTTCTTTAAGGCGCGGCCCCAATTCCGTGCGTGTATCTAAAAACTTAGATGGATGGACACGTACGTGATAACGTGTGTGTACTTCCATTTTCTCTGCTTTATTCTTTCTTTCTTTCTTTTTTTCTTGGTTGGGTTGTCTGTTTCAGTGTGGGGTTAGCAACGTCGGACAATAGAGATCCAATGGTTTTGTCGGATTCAATCAGAAAAGATTTTCAAATTAATAAATCAAATTTAATGGTTTTGAAAAGATTAAATAAGATCAAACTAATCTAAACCAATGGTGAAGGCAGCCGCTTCCGGATGCACCCGCATGATATTGCTTGTTTTGGTCTCAGCCCAACCCGTAAGGGTTTCCAAGGCATCGTAATACTGAGAGTTTTATGTGCCAACACCACATCCAGCATCTAGGTAACCTGGGTTAAGAGACATATGTGACGCCCAACATCGCCACTTTGTCCCATCCACGTATGAACGATTTTAAAACTCATCTTATACTTTTTTTTTTTTGGTCGAAATCTTGTACTAGTACCTTACCTATACTCCATCAGCCAAATGTAAAGTGATATGGGATCAGAGACATCTAAAACCTAACAGGAACTACAATATCCTCAAGTTTATGAGTAAAGTATTATTTCGTATCGATTAGTATTATTCTTAACTACACTGCTAGAAAGGATGAACTTACAAATTAAGTGTTAGGATGAATAAATGATTTGTTTACAGTTAATTTTATAACCGAGTTCTTACACATATCAACCATTCAACTGAGTATGTAAATCATTTTTTCACTTTAACAATGGACCTATTAAAAGTTCATCGATCTAAATTACCTTTCAATAGAATTACCATTTTCTATTCGCTTGAATTTTCAGTGGGATCACCTTATATATAAATGTACACATATACTAAATAAGCTTGCAAAATTCAAAAACTAAATCTTTTCTCAATTTGTATTAGAAATCCAAAAGTGTAAAAGGAAAGTACAGTTGAGTTATAACATTTATAATTAAAAAATTACAATCAAATCCATACATGAGTCAACAAGCGCTCACGCACTCCATGCTAGGGTCAATAAACCGTCGCACCATGGTGTTAAGCAATAGTGACACCCTCACGCAATCTTAGCGCGAGTTTTGAGCCCCACACTGAGGCCTTGGCGAGAGCGGCCCTCCCCTGTAAGTAGCGTGTGGTGTTCTTTAACTTTTTAATTTTTCGGGTATTCTTTTTCCTTGTAAAGTTTTTAGCATTTTTTGTTATGTGGCGTCCACTTGCAGCCACGTAGCACTCGCTGTGGTTCGGTTGACTTATTCCGCCTCTTGTTCGCACGAGCATCTTACCCACAAAGGGAGAACCACGTGGGCGGGACTGGATCAGTAAAGGGGTGATGTCATGATGTGATAACCCACAAAAGAATAAAAATCTGATTGAACTCCAAGTACCCCACTTGGAAGAAAAGCAAGAATATGCGGACATATATGTCGCACTTCACGGTCGATGACTATTAGATTTTAATTCATGAGGGCGTTAACGAAACTAGAAAAGCAGATCTGACAGCTAAGATGGTCCAGCAAGATCGTGGAAAGATATGGCGTTCAGCCAATGATAAAAGAGATGGTTGGCAAAAGAACTCCTGGGATTTTTTTAAGTGATAACTCGTTCGTCTACGAGGCTCAAGGTGAATTATCGCATCGATTTCAAAAAAAAAAATGATTACATCGATAAAGTTTTTCGACCACACTTATGTTAGATATATATGCCCTAAAGCAACTATGTAATAATTACATATTAGGAATTTCGGTTGTATTTCAATTTATTATTAAATTAATGGCAAAGACGTGTTTATTCATTTGTCCAATTAGATATGAATAAATTCCATAAGATCAGTTGTGACTAGACCTATTCTTGAGACGTCGAGAATATGTGTGGCAGGTTTATAGTTAGACGGAATCTTTAAACTGTTTTCGGTCGATGGATCATTGAGTGGATATTAATGATCCTGTTGAGACAGATGTGTTCTTAATTTTGCTTTTAAATATTGGATACTTAAAGGAATGACGAGTCACGAGTCATTAGGTATTGCGATGCCCAAATTGGAACACAGGTGCTTGTGTCAGACAAGTTCACTGAACGTGACACACATTTAATGATTAGCGACATGGAAGCTTTTAGCGTGGTCAATGTCTAATCGTTCATGCTCAAGTCTTGTGTAAATAATCCTTAGACCTGAGGCACAGTGTTGACTTGTACGTTGGATGGCTATAGTTCATAAGTGCGCATATTGACGGTTCACTGATCCGTCTCTGTACTTAATGGTTATAGTTTGTGCACATACGAAGTCACACGTGTGCGCAAAATGGAATCTGTCTCCTTGTTACATGCAAGGTATGATGTCCTATGCGATCTAGTTATGACAATGCATTAAAATCCTCGGCCGGGGTTGTAATTGAGAATAAAATGTTTATGTCTCGTACAAATGCATGTAAATTAGATTTGTGCATATGATCGAATTGGTGGCTTGACAAATATTCCATGGCCTTTATTCGATCGGGACATAGTAAGACGGAGGGATTGAATTACACTGTAACTGGAGCTGACAGGTTCATTATGTTCTTAAAATATTCACGCTGTCTGGGTAGCCATGACATATTGCTAGATATCACTCATGGCTTATAGGACTTAGTAGTTGATCGGGACAATCAATTTTCTTGGAAATACTAATGTGTTAGTATTTGTCTTACTGCTAGCTCAGTGATGAACCTAGGGACGTCAAACAACTTAACCAATAAATGACGACGTTGAACGGAAAATATGATATTGCAATTATGTTGCAATCACAACTATCGAATTAGTCAAATTGAAATTAAATTAAATTAGATTTAATTTAATTTTTATTTTTGGTCTTGGACGTACGTGCATACAATGCGCACGTACTCTTTAAATGGACACATATTGATGTATCCAAAATGAACGCATGTGGTTTTTTTATTAAATTATATATAGATATAATTTATAAATATATTTATTTACATTATTTTATTAAAGTTATGTTGCACGCACATGATGTTGTACATGCAATGAATGTGGTCAGCACAATTTTAACTTTATATTATAATATTATAAAAGAAAAGTCAAAAGGTCAAAAAGATTGCAAATTTGTTGTACGTGGTATGCAAGTGGTTTAGAAAGTGCTTGGCAAAAGAAATGGATGGTCAACTATTCTTCTCAACTTGCGTAACGCACGACTGCAGTTATTGATCATGCTTTTGTGGGTAAAATGCACAACGCGCACGATCAGTAACCGTTCCTAATCGTGCGTGTAATGCATTGCATCTTCAAGCTTTAATCTACAAAATAGTTATAGATATGAAGCAGAAGGGGTGTGCGTAATTTTGAGTGCAAGCCCGTGAGAAAAACTAGAGAGAAAACCAGAAAAATTCTCTCTACGGTTTTGTTCTTACGGTGATCGAAAATCAAGAGCACGAAGAGTTATTTTTCACGAGATTGCTAGCACAATCGAGAGTGGAGTTTTTTCGCGTCGTCTTTCTTCCGTTTGTCATGCGATTGGTGGTGTGTCTGAACTAGTGGTCCGACGTTTGTGGGACTCGACGAAGAACATTTGAATCAACTCGTTTAAAGCACGCTACAAGAGGTAATTCGTTAACCCTCTCCGTTTAATTTGATTTTTGATTGAAACGCACGAACAACGCCTCTGGAGATACATGTATGGGTTTTATTTCCGCTCCGTTTATAATTTAATTTTTGCCTATGCATGTTACTTGAATCCCAACAGTGGTATCAGAGCCAGGTTTAGGCATTTTCGTGCGTTTAATTGATTTACGTTCGTAGTAATTTTTGCGTTCTAATGGCCATTTTAATTTTAGTGAATTGTTCACTATTGCATGGCCTATAGAAGTTGATTAATTTATATGATAAATTTGATCAATTGAGCAAAAATTAGAACTGCATCAATTTTGAATCGAAAGTCTATAGTTAGTATTATTTTACGAATGTATTCTGCAAAAATGATTTGCGATTGTGAATCTAGAGGGGACGATGCTTTTACCGCCTAGAATTACGCACGTGAAATTGTTTCGCCGACGTGGATTTCTTAATGCAGCTTGCGTTGCTCGACCATAAATTTTGAATCAATGCATAATTTTTATTTGTGCCTTCCGAAGCTTTAAATTATGAATTTATTGCTTACGTGGAAGGGTGGTGATCATGGAAAAACCCTAATGAATGTATGATGTTTATTGGTATTTTTTGGGTTGTATTTTTTTTAAATGGAGGCCGCCTCCTTCTTTTATTTTTCCATGTAATATTTATTTTTAGTGTAGTTTAGCATAGTCAATTGTTGATGTAAATGCTACGATGATTACGTGGAGGAACTGTTAAGCCGGTGAGCTTTATGGGCCCGGTTCGCGAAGAGTTCGAGGAACCAAGAAGAAGTAAAGCAGTTCTCCGTTATTAAAATATTAAAATGGTTAAATGTGGTCTTTTTGGCTTGAGACCCATTAAACCAGAATTCCATGATCACTACATAGGATAGATGTTTTGGCGTTTGACATCTATTTATTTATTATGTTTATGAGAGCATGTTAAACCGGTTAATGTGCAAAGTGAGACCTTTAATAATGACCCAAACCTCCTTTAAAATAATATTAAGTTGTAACGGGTTTTGGACTCATGGCCTATCCATTGTCGTGGTTTGATCCTATATTATAGTGATTGATTGACTGGCTATGGATACATAGGGGTCAATTGTCATTCATAATAATGGACCATTTCATTAAACATATGATGTTGTGGGGTTGAAGCCGAACGATTTCCAATAATTGTTAGGTGAGGGGTCGTTTGCGTTTTCAATACTTGCATGAGACGATGGTTTAGACTTAACTATGATCATGAAGTCAATAACTGTCAGGTGAGATTTTCATGGTCTAGAGACCGAAGTCATGATTGGGACTCGCATGTGATGCGTTGAATAAATTGATTCACTCACCAAGTTCATGGAACACCAATAACTACTAGGTGAGGTGAACTATGAGCTGGTGAGACTCCAATCCCCACTAGTAGTCTTTACCCAACAAAGATTACCGTTTCCCATTTCAAGGAGTATGGGATCCGAATATAAATTTGGTGGGAGGATCTATTTCATTTAAAGGATAAAATGAAATAGTTATTTTGAAAGACAATGATTAACAATTTATTTTCTGCACAGATATTTATTACTCTAAAAAATGGTAAACTCAAACCCGCTTGCTTCGATACTTGACAAGAATTGTTTGACTGGACCCAATTTCACCGACTGGGTGAGGAATTTGAGAATTGTTCTCAATTCAGAAAAACTCGGGTATGTGCTTGATGAAAAGATGCCAATCTCTTTTCCTGAGGGTGGGACCCAAGAGGAACGTGTCACTTATGATAAGTGGCGTGATGACGACTTAAAGATTAGGTCATATATGCTTGCTTCGATGAATAATGAATTTCAAAAGAAGTATGAAGTTATGGAAGATGCTAGATCGATCATTTTGCACTTAAAGGAATTCTTTGATGAAAATGGTCGAACCTCTAGATATGAGATATCTAAGGCATTGTATCGCATGAGGATGGCTGAGGGATCATCAGTTAATGATCATGTTTTGAAAATGATCTGGCACATTGAAGAATTGGCGAGACTGAATCTTGTTATGGACAATGACTTAGCTGTAGATTTGATCCTCCAATCTTTACCCGATTCCTTCTCTGGTTTTGTCCAAAACTTTCACATGCATAAGATGGAGAAAACTCTTGCTGAGTTACATAGCATGTTGGTAGTTTATGAGAAGGAAATGCACAACACGAGGCCTCATATGATAGCTATGGCTAAGGCTTCTTCTTCAAAGAGTAAGACTATTTTGAAGAAGAAGAAATGGAAGAAGCCTGTGAAAACTGCTGTACATCCAAAGCCCAAGGTTGAAAAAGGGAAATGTCATTATTGTGGTGTCATGGGGCATTGGAGGAGGAATTGCAAGAAGTACCTTGCAAGCTTGAAGGTCAAGACTAAGAACCAACCTTGCGTAGGTATGGTGTCTACGCTTATTGAAACTAAGATGATGATTAGTGCTGAATCCAGCTTATGGATTTTAGATTCTGCTGCAACCTCACATATTTGTATGTTTTTGCAGAATCTGGAAATAAGCAGGATACTAGGGCGAAATGAGATTGTCCTGACATTTGCAAATGGAGCAAGAGTTGCTGCAATAGCTATATGGACTTTTCGTTTATGTTTGCCTTCTAGACATATTTTGGTTTTAAAGAATTGTTTGTATTATGAGAATGCTGTTCGGAACATCATCTCTATACCTCGTTTGGGTAAAGAGAATTATGAATTTTCTTTTTATAGATGATGTATGTTCTATTTATTATAATAGAACGTGTGTTGGTTCTGGTTTATTAACCAATAATCTTTATACAATTACGATGTCTGGTAATGCGATTACCAATGTCAATAAGCAAAATAATCATAATGTAAATGCCATAACTAAACGCTCTAGAGATAGTCCAAATCCAAAGTATGTTTGGCATCTCCGATTAGGTCATATTGGAGAAGACAGAATCAACAAGTTGAGTAATAATGGATATATTAATCCAATTGGTTTTGAACCATACTCGACTTGTGAAGCATGTCTTTTGGGAAAAATGACCAAAGCGCCCTTTGTAAGACATAGTGCGCGAGCTGCTGACATACTGGGATTGATACATACAGATGTATGTGGACCAATTGATGAAACTGCTAGAGGTGGTTATTCTTACTTCATTACCTTTACCGATGATCATTCACGGTATGGGTATTTGTACTTAATGAAGTATAAATCTGAATCTTTTGAAAAGTTCAAAGAATTCAGGTCTGAAGTTGAGAAACAAACAGGAAAGAGTATTAAGGCTCTTCGATTTAATCGAGGAGGTGAATACCTTAGTACCGAATTCTTGAATTATCTTAAAAATAATGGCATTTTATCACAATGGATACCTCCTGCAACTCCAGAGCATAATGGTGTATCTGAAAGAAGAAATCGTACTTTATTAGATATGGTACAATCTATGATGAGTTACACCGATTTGCCTATATCCCTTTGGGGATATACCCTTAAGACAGCTGCATATTTACTGAACAGAGTGCCATCCAAATCTATTTCAACTATGCCTTATGAGATATGGCATGGTGGGAAATCAAGTCTTAATCATATTTAGATTTGGGGTTGTCCAGCTTTCGTTAAGAAGATGAGAACAGAAAAATTAGAGGCCAGGTCTGAACAAGGTCGCTTCATTGGATATCCAAAAGAGACTCTTGGATATTATTTCTATTTTCACTCTGATCAAAGGGTTTCGGTCAGTAGGCATGCTTCATTTATGGAGAATCAGTTCGTCCAGGATGGTGGTGCTGGACGGAAAATAGTCTTACAAGAAGAAAATTATGAAATACCAAATAACCAAGTTCAGACACCGATCTCTGATTCAGTGGGAGCTTCTGATACACAACCTCTTAGGAAGAGTGCGAGAACGTCTCGTCTACCTATTCGTTATAGACACTCGATTGAAGATATTGAGTCACTGTCCATTGTGAATAATAGTGATCAGCCGAGTGACCCTAATACTTATGAGGAGGCGATGTCGGACATCGATTCTGGTAAATGGCTAGAAGCCATGAAATCCGAAATGGATTCAATGTATTCCAACGATGTTTGGACTCTAGTTGATTTGCCTAAAGGTATTGTACCAATTGGCTGCAAATGGATCTTCAAGAGCAAGATTAACGCTGATGGTCAAGTTGGAACATATAAAGCACGGTTGGTGGCGAAAGGATATCGTCAGAAAGAAGGGATCAATTATAACGAAACTTTATCACCTGTAGCCATGCTAAAATCCATTCAGATTATGTTGGCTATAGCTGCGCACCTTGATTATGAGATATTTCAGATGGATGTCAAAACGGATTTTCTAAACGGTTTCCTCGAGGAGGACATTTATATGGAACAACCACAGGGTTTTAAATCCAATGGTGAAAGTCGAAAGGTGTGTAAGCTTAAGAGATCCATTTATGGACTCAAACAAGCCTCCAGAAGTTGGAACATCCGTTTTGATGAGGTGGTCAAATCGTTTGGCTTTATAAAAAATCCGGATGAACCTTGTGTATACAAGAAGCTTAGTGGGAGCGCAATTGTATTTATAGTTATGTACGTCAATGATATACTTTTGATCGGGAATGATATACCGATGATATCATCGATCAAACTATTCTTGTCACATAATTTCTCCATGAAAGATTTAGGAGAGGCAACCTATATTTCAGGCATCAAGATCTATAGAGATAGATCGAGACGATTAATTGGCCTCTCACAATCTACGTACATAGACAAAGTGTTAACACGATTTAATATGCAATGTTCCAAAAGAGGATTATTGCCTTTTAGGCATGGAATCCGTCTTTCCAAGAAGATGTGTCCTAACACTCCTGAAGAAAGAGAATGGATGTCGAGGATACCTTACGCATCCGCTACTGGAAGCATAATGTATGCAATGCTATGTACCAGACCTGATATTGCACATGCTGTAAGCATTACTAGTAGATATCAGTCTGATCTAGGGGAAGAACATTGGATAGCAGTCAAGAATATCCTTAAATACTTACGAAGGACTAAGGATATATTCTTGATATATGGAGAAGGAGAGTTTAAAGTTGAAGCTTATACTGATTCCGATTTCCAATCGGATCCGAATGACTATAAGTCTACATCTGGGTTTATCTTTATACTAAATGGTGGTGCAGTTAGTTGAAAGAGTTCCAAACAAAGCATAACTACTGATTCCACCACTGAGGCAGAGTATGTAGCCGCTTCTAAAGCAGCAAAGGAGGCTGCTTGGATGAAGAAGTTCATTTCTGAACTTGGAGTAGTTCCTTCCATTGAGCAACCAATTACATTGTTTTGCGACAACAATAGGGCAATAGTTCAAGCTAAGGAACCAAGGTCTCACTAGAAGTCCAAGCATATTGAGAGACGCTTCCATCTCATCAGAGAAATAGTTGGGAGAGGTGATATCGCCTTGTAGAAAATCGCCTCAACGGAGAACGTGGCAGATCCCTTTACTAAGGACTTACCTCAGTCTTCTTTTGAAAGACACATTGACAAAATGGGTTTGAGGTACCAAACTAGTTGGCTTTAGTGCAAGTGGGAGAATGTTAGATATATATGCCCTAAAGCAACTATGTAATAGTTACATATTAGGGATTTCGGTTGTATTTCAATTTATTATTAAATTAATGGCAAAGACGTGTTTATTCATTTGTCCAATTATATATGAATAAATTCCATAAGATCAGTTGTGACTAGACCTATTCTTGAGACGTCGAGAATATGTGTGGCAGGTTTATAGTTAGACTGAATCTTTAAATTGTTCTCGATCGATGGATCATTGAGTGGATATTAATGATCCTGTTGAGACCGATGTGTTCTTAATTTTGATTTTAAGTATTGGATACTTAAAGGAATGATGAGTCACGAGTCATTAGGTATTGCGATGCCCGAATTGGAACACAGGTGTTTGTGTCAGACAAGTTCACTGAACGTGACACACATTTAACGATTAGCGACATGGAAGCTTTTAGCGTGGTCAATGTCTAATCGTTCATGCTCAAGTTTTTTGTAAATAATCCTTAGACCTGAGGCACAGTGTTGACTTGTACGTTAGATGGCTATAGTTCATAAGTGCGCATATTAACGGTTCGCTGATCCGTCTCTGTACCTAATGGTTATAGTTCGTGCACACACGAAGTCACACGTGTGCGCAAAATGGAATCTATCTCCTTGTTACATACAAGGTATGATGTCCTATGCGATCTAGTTATGACAATGCATTGAAATCCTCGGCCGGGGTTGTAATCGAGAATAAAATGTTTATGTCTCGTACAAATGCATGTAAATTAGATTTGTGCATATGATCGAATTGGTGGCTTGACAAATATTCCATGGCCTTTGTTTGATCGGGACATAGTAAGACGGAGGGATTGAATTACACTGTAACTGGAGCTGACAGGTTCATTATGTTCTTAAAATATTCACGCTGTCTGGGTAGCCATGACATATTGCTAGATATCACTCGTGGCTTATAGGACCTAGTAGTTGATCGGGACAATCAATTTTCTTGGAAATACTAATGTGTTAGTATTTGTCTTACTGCTAGCTCAGTGATGAACCTAGGGATGTCAAACAACTTAACCAATAAATGACGACGTTGAACGGAAAATATGATATTGCAATTATGTTGGAGTCACAACTATCGAATTAGTCAAATTGAAATTAAGCTAAATTAGATTTAATTTAATTTTTATTTTTGGTCTTGGACGTACGTGCATACAATGCGCACGCACTCTTTAAATGGACACATATTGATGTATCCAAAATGAACGCATGTGGTTTTTTTATTAAATTATATATAGATATAATTTATAAATATATTTATTTACATTATTTTATTAAAGTTATGTTGCACGCACATGATGTTGTACGTGCAATGAATGTGGTCAGCACAATTTTAACTTTATATTATAATATTATAAAAGAAAAGTCAAAAGGTCAAAAAGATTGCAAATTTGTTGGACGTGGTCTACAAGTGGTTTAGAAAGTGCTTGGCAAAAGAAATGGATGGTCAACTATTCTTCTCAACTTGCGCAACGCACGACTGCAGTTATTGATCGTGCTTTTGTGGGTAAAATGCACAACGCGCACGATCAGTAACCGTTCCTGATCGTGCGCGTAATGCATTGCATCTTCAAGCTTTAATCTACAAAAGAGTTGTAGATATGAAGCAGAAGGGGTGTGCGTAATTTTGAGTGCAAGCCCATGAGAAAAACTAGAGAGAAAACCAGAAAAATTCTCTCTACGGTTTTGTTCTTACGGTGATTGAAAATCAAGAGCGCGGAGAGTTATTTTTCACGAGATTGCTAGCACAATCGAGAGTGGAGTTTTTTCGCGTCGTCTTTCTTCCGTTCGTCGTGCGATTGGTGGTGTGTCTGAACTAGAGGTCCGACGTTTATGGGACTCGAATCGAAGAACATTTGAATCAACTCGTTTGAAGCATACTACAAGAGGTAATTCGTTAACCCTCTTCGTTTAATTTGATTTTTGATTGAAACGCACGAACAACGCCTCTGGAGATACATGTATGGGTTTTATTTCCACTGCGTTTATAATTTAATTTTTGCCTATGCATGTTACTTGAATCCCAACAACTTAAACATGGATAAATCTATGATGAAACTATTGAAGGACCAAATGCCAGAGAAATATTGAAGTGTCTTGTTCAAATCATGTTAAAGTAGGTTGTTTTGCTGGAAATATCCGCGATGAAAGATCTTTCATCGATAAGTGTAAAACTCTTGGATTTATTTTTTAAAATAGACTCTTGTAGTGATAAATTGCAATGCAGTAAGTAAAGTACAGGAAAGGTAAATGCTTGATAAGATAAATTGCAAAGCAAAAGATAGATTTGATTGATTGATTGATTGAGTGTCCTTTACAAAGAGATGTTGCTAACTCTTTATAGGCAAGTACAAGATAAAACCGTTACCAGCGGTGAAGCATGACTAGTCTTCGGGAGGACCCACAGACCCCACAACCACGAGCCCCCGGTTAAATCACCTAGAGCCGATGTTACCAGCGGTTTCTTCACGTTCGAATTATCCCAAAAAACTTTTGAATCTACCTCGATAACTACTCTCCTTGTCCCTATGATAATTTAAATGCATACCTAACTACTCCACATAGCTGTCGGCGCCACGAACCGACATAAGCGTGTCACCGACATTTTCCTTGAATCAGGCTTTGGTGCCATATCTCGACTGCCAATAGCCACATCTTATTGGGCCTTATGACTCCTGTAGGCTTTATGATCAATTAAAGGCCCAAGCTAATTTTCGGTGTCAACATATGCCCCCTCTAAGAGGATTAATTTAACTAATATTTTGAGCCTCATCTAGCAAATTGATTGAGAAGGCCTGAATTTCCCGCCAGATTAATTTAACAAGTGAAGTGATTAACATTGGATGATAATGAATGAAAGGAACACCTTTGAAGTTTGGCCGAGCATATGGATAATAGAATTGCGCAGCATCCATCAATGATTACTCAATTACTCATGCAGGTCAGCTTTGGAATTCACATCTTGGCCAGCCACTCGAATTTGGGAGGTATGGTTCATGTGACATGTTCGACTTGGACAAATGTAAAGGTCCTTTTGGATATATTGAATTATCGATCCTAATATATCATCCAAGCCATGTTGGCAAACTGAAGTGAATGTTAAGCGTGGCTAGAGGAAATGCGGAGGTTGTTTATCAAAAAAGGCTTAGGGATTTACCAATCGTAATGAGATCGTTGGTGACACCTTTAAGAAGGTCAATAAAATGGGTGCACCTATTGAGGATGTGTAGAGAATAACATTTTAGGAAAAGGATTATATTATGGATGTTGGGATGGGACTTTGATCCTGCTGAGTTCATCCTAGAAATGGAGTGCAAATGGAAACCCCATTAACCAAATTACCCCCCCTCCTTCCACCGCCTCATCCCTCCGTTTCTATAAAATGACCTAACTCTCACTCTCCTTATTTTTCCCCTTGCCCTCTCTCTTTTGCGTGAACCCCCTTTCTCCTAGTCCATTCTGCTCGATCTAGCTGCAACACTGCACGCCTTTTCCACTGTTCAAGCTTACCCCGACAGCCACTGCAGTGGCTCTCATCCTCAGAGCTACTCTGTTGACCTTCCCCTCTTCCCCTAGCCACAATGCCTCTTGAAGCTCGCCCCTTTTGTCCCTTGGTCATGCGACACTTAGAGAGGAAGGAAGACAAATGGAACTCATGTGGTGATGATTCGACATTGGATTTGCTTTGCTTAGGACCCGAGGCAAGTGGTACCCTTAACCCATCTACTAGGCTAGCTATTTGATGACTGATTGGCCATAAAGACGCCATTTGAAAATGGCTATGTCGAAGGAAATTTTGGTTTACATGTTGGGAAAATCGATTTTGCATGTTCAATCCACTGATTAATTTAGTGTCCTTGAGTTATGGGTAATTAGAATATGAAAGCTAATCATTTTGTTTATCATCAATTTGAGGTGAATTGAAAGCTAAGGACATGAGTGCGTATTCAGATATGGACTATGGGAGGAAGTGGTGATCAGAGCTTGATCTAGCATCAATATGAGTTCCATCTCCCCGAGTTGTGGACTAAAACCAAGTAGAATTTCTAAACCTTTTAACTAGATGATCTATTTGTTAACTGATTTGGGGCCTTGACATTGTTTGCTCTCGTAGATGTTGATGTGAGGGACGGGTCTTATGTGTACTGAATTGAAGAATCAGTTTATGTGTGTGGAAAACCTAGTGGTTTTTTGAACCACTGCTTGGGCTGATTATATCATATGTTGTGCTAGGGTATGAATGGTCATTGTCTTTTGTTTGAGTGTGGCTGCATGATATGTGTGGCGTGTATGTGTTCCGCTATTGGAAATAGCTAAAAAGGGAGGTTTTGAGGCTCTAAATGGTTGAGTCATGGCGTTAGTTACATTGCACATAAGTATCAAAGTATGTGCATTGTTGAATGCCTCATCTGATGAGTTCAAGGTTGATCGTGTATGTGGATGGTGTGATTGATTGATGGTTGGTCTGCATATGAATTGAGTAAATGAGATGAACGAATCGAGGATCCCATCGGCTTGTGTCCTGATGAGGACCTTTGATTTTCACCTATGTTTGAAAGATACCCTATGTTAGTTGGAGGGAAATTGGGAAGTCCATAGCCTGTACCCCATAATGAAATGCCTAAAGTTTATGTCCTTTGGAAGCCCTGGAGTAAGGAAGAATTGAGGCCTATGTCTCTCATGATTCCCATGGCTAGTGTCCTATAGAAAAAAAGTTGAGTTATTTATCCCTTAGGATCGAGGCCTATGTCTCTCGAAGATGAAATTGAGGCTTATGTCTCTCAAATAACCACGGCCTATGTCCTATGAAAAACTTGTAACAAACGAAAAGTAAACCAGGAGTCATGTGTATGCTCACACGTGTGAAGGTCACATTTCATATTATGTGATATCATTGTTGAGTCTTATAAATGCTTGTGATTGTTTGCCTATCATTGGTGTTGTGTGTGTGGTTTGTAAGTTGAGTCTTGCTCAATATATAAACATGGGTTTTGCTTGATCAAGTGATGAATAGGTACTTTAGTTGATTGGCTTAGAAAGTTCTAGTTGCTAAACATCGACTCACTCCCGTTGATTTAACCATTTTTCATATGACCTAGCCATTTGAGAAGTAGTAGACATGGATGATGGCATTTTGGAGCACGCCGATGGTGACGACATATAATACCCCGGAGTAGACGTTACCCTTTTGAATCCTCCTAGTGCATTTTGTGATTTTGTTTAATGCAAGGACAATAAAATTAAATGGTATATATATAAATATATATACACACATGAACTCAAATGTTTCGGTTGCATGTGAATATTTTGTGATTGTGTAATACACATAGGCTAGCAAACCCTATGAGTAAGGCTATATCCTTTAGGCATCGTGCCCACATCTTTAGAATGCGCTTGTATGTTTTTTTATGGCCACTAGTTGTTCTAGACTACTAAACATCTACATGGCCCCTCTCTTATATTACATAATATCAAATTAAAGCAGAGCACATAAAGTAGGATGATGCCCTGGGATGTCACAATGGTATGTTAAAAATCTAAATGACTTTTATTGCCGCCTCATAGAAACGATTTCTTTTATCGTATTGTTCAAGATGTACCCCATTTATAGTGGCCTCGTCATTGCGAGCTCTCGACCATTTGAAGCACTTCTTGGGATTTTACACCCTTATTTCAAGATATGATTTTTACTTTGATTGCATTCTCTTCTGCAATTTTCGATCTCAAGAAATTCTAAATCATTTCCGTGGCCATGACTGACCAATAAACTCCTTCACTAGAAGATTACATCATTCAATATGAAGCCTTGATCAATGGTGAGGGTAAGGTTTAGTTATAGGTTCTCTTCTAACCTTTGATAAATCGGACCCTCCGCTAGTGATGTTAGGTCCCTACCTTATCAAGCCTAATGTCCCTTTATCTATTTGGTGTTGTTTTCCCATATGCAAAGATGAGAAATTACCTCTTTAGCATGCCAACCTCAATAGATCTATATGGTCATCATCATCGCACTTCAGGTAGGCATGACCATGGGCCGGTTTGGGCCCAAAACCAGCCCAATCAAACTCGAAATGGGCCCGTTGACTAGGTCGGTGATTTAGAATTGAAATTGGCCCATGGCTATATGGGTCCGATTTCCGGTAGTTCGAAACCATCGGTTCAAACCGACGGTTCTGGGCTCCAACGACTCTAAAAGAACCGTTACTATGCCTAAATAATTTTTTTAAAATGTATGATAAAAAAAAATTTATAAATACACATTCCATCTTTCATTTTTCACACAAATTTTCTCTTCATCTCAATTCTTTCAAATTCTCTATAGCTCTCAATTCTCTCTAACTCTCAAGTCTCAAGTATGTTTTCGGTTCTCTAATTTCTTATTTTCTTTATTTATTATCTCTTTTAATAATTTTCTATTTCAAAATCTATTTTCATAACCTATATTTCTTGTATTATACCATATATTGTTTATATATATAAAAATAGCAAGTCCATGTAGAGTTAGTGGCAAAGGTAAGAGCACGATGGTGGATTTCGATTATCCTCATCCTCATGACTATTTAGATTGGGGAGTTGATGTAGATGATGAAATAAACATTTTCCCTAATATGGAGCAAGTCCATACGCAAGAGAGTCTTCATCCTCCTACTGATGCTGAAGAAATGCCAACAATAAAGGAGTGAGAGGGTATATCCAACATATAGGTCCACTTCACGAAGGTTGAAAATTTTGAAGAAGGTCCAAAAAGGTATAAATTAGCTTGTAAATATTGTGATAAAAAAAAATAAAAATCTATAGGTGGATAAGGATATGGAATATTCAATTGGCATCTTAGGTTGAGACATCCAACTAAAGTAGAAATTGACACCAACCAACAACAAATTTTTGGGTACACCAATCCTAAAAAATATCCTTTATTTCATTATAATGAAAAACTTATAGAGAAGAATTATTTATCATTTTGTTTTGGTGAAAGATTTGGCTTTAATAGATTTATACAAAATGTATGTGCTCCACAAGCAAAACGTGTTCCTAGAAAGACATTTAAACACAAAATTAAAAATATTTATAAAAAGGAAAAAAAGATTTGCAAATCTTTTTTTATGAATTTTAATGGACATATGCATATAGGTAACGATATTTGGAGTGATCATTGCAAACGAATTTTTATATGGATATAACATGTCATTAGATAGATGATGATTGGAATATTAAAAAAATTATTGCATTTAGAGTTTTTTGATGTTACGCATACAGCAAATAATATTTATTGATTAATTAGAAAATTTTAGAAAAATATTATTTGCTTAATAAAATTTTTTCAATTGGTTTTGATAATGCCGTAGCAAATACCACTTCAATTGTTGAACTAGAAAAGATTTGCAAACTCACTTTTGGTGGATAATTTTTTTACATTAGATGTGATTGTCATGTTTTAAATTTATATGTACAAGATAATTAAAAACTCTTAATATTTTTCTCTACCCGATGAAAATAACAATTCAATTTTTATGAAAACATTCCAAATAATGAAAGAATGGTTTAAATTTTATAGAGCAAATGGAAAAAGACCAAAAAGATTTTCAAGATATGCTCCAAATTATTGGAATTCTACTTACGAGTTGCTTAATGAATTTTTTGCATGTAAAGATTTATTATGTGCATTTATTTCAGATAATGTATCTCAAATTAATTTATACTTACAAGAATGGATAGTTGAAATTTTTTTTTAGATATTTTAAAATTTTTTAATGATACAACTTATACTTTGTTCGATGTTTATTATCCTATTACGCATTGATATTTAATAGAATGTATTAATATTGTTGGAATTTTAGAAAAAAATGAAAATGATGAGAATTTTGGTGATATTATTAAAATAATGTGAATAAAATGGCTAAATTATTATGGGAAAATTCCTATTATTTATTTATTTTATTGTCTTTTTTTATCCATGTTGTAAATTAGATGATTTAGGTTATTATTTGAATACACATTATGAATGTTTACGTTTAATTGATACGGTAAATATTTGAACTATACAAATAAGGCTTAAAAATATAATAATAGAATTATATAATAAATTTTGTAGAACATATAATCTAGGTAATAGTGAATGTATATTTTCTCAATCTAGTGACTTACAAAGTGGGAACACAGATAAAATTAGTAGAGGGTACCGACTTTTATTGCATAGGCAAAAAAGGAAAAAGGAAGTAGTAGGAAGTAATTATGAAATAAAGAGCAATCTAACCGTTTCTTTTGAGTTTGATAAATCTCAAGATAGAACAAATTTCATAATATTGGATTGGTGGAAAAGACATTCCACCAAATTCCTAATTCTTGCTCTTATTATAAAATAAAATTTAGCAACCCATTATTCAACAATTACGGTAGAACAAGTATTTAACGTTGGAGACAATATTTTAGATTAAAGACGTTCAAGATTAACTCCTGAATCGGTGGAGTTTCAAGTTTGTGATGATGATTGGATAAAAGCTCAATATAAACAACAAGAGATAAATCGCAATAATGAAGTTGAATTCTTTGATGACGAAGATAATACTACCATCGGTACAATAATGGGTAGCGATGATTGAGGATGAGATGACTATGAGGTTATCAAAAGTAAAAGAACTATATGGGTTTTGATTCTTCTTTCCCCAAGAAGATATGCAGGCTCTTAATAAATCATTAAGTTCAAGCCCTTCCCCTTCTCTTTTTTTCCCCTACATTTGATTACAATTTTTATTTGATAATACATTATTTCATAATTTTATAATTCATTATTTTATTTTATTTCATAATTCTTTAATTGATAATTTGATTACAATTTTATTACAAATTCATCACAATTTAATTTTTAAACACAAAAAGCTTTTGAAAAAAGAGAGTCAAAATCGGTTCGAAACAACCAATGGTTCGGCGATTCCGAACTGGATGGGAACCTCTAGTTCCAGTTCTAGTTCCTCCAAATTTTGAACTAGAACCGTTGGTTCATGAGCTGAAACTGGCAGTTTCGAAACCATGGCCATACCTAGATTCAAATCCTTCCTTGCCTTTGATTCCAATTTCTTCCAATGGGACAATAGGATTAGGACTACAAAAGTGCATGTTTAGCGCGAGGCTAAAATTGATAAGACCTTCGAATTCTGTTATTTTGACTAGAGGCTACATTATAATTTACTAGGGGCTTTTCCTAGTTTTTGGTCACCATCCACAATCTGTTTCTTCTTTCTGTCGAGTCCAATATCGATCACCCTTTGGGACATGTTTTTCATTACTAAACTTAGCCCTCCCAGTAAAAATCCATGTCAAAGCAACTTATCTAAATGCCCTTTCGCATCCTCTTGCAAGGACTCTACTTATGGATATTATATTACCCAGCATATGAAAACATGCGCGTGAATTTTCTCCGATAAAAAATATCGCTTTTCTCTTAGTTTGGCTTAACAGGTTTCTACTTCTCCATCTTACTATGAAAGTGTGCAAAGACTTGTATCATTTGGCTTATCAAATATCTCGGTGGAGACGTTTCACACTTGGAAAACTTACCTTAGCTGCTCTATAGTGGCTTGAAGTTTGCTTCCCTATCCACATGGGAAAATACAACTGGCATCTATGGCCCATTTTGGGTTCTTTAGGCTTGGGTGAAGCTTTATTTTCCCCTTTTTGTTTTCTGAAGAGAGAATCGATCTTCCTTGAGGGTATAAGTCTGATCCCTTCTTCATTGTTTCTCGAGGAGTCAAGCTTTTGACATCTAAACTTTTACTAGTTCCCTTAGGATGTTTGGGTTTTAAACACTTCTTCAATATGCTCCACCAAAGATCATTGTCTTCATCTAAGCTTTTCCCTTTTTAGAATTATGAATTTGCTAAGTTATTCAATTTCTTTGACATCAACAAAAAATCGTGGCTTTCTATTTTATTCCTTGCCGTTCTCTCTCTTAGACTCTTTGCTAAAGGCAACCTCAAACTAGGTTTGGAAATATATTTTCCCTAGTATTGTGCTCGCCAATTTGGGCTTGGTCAGGGCCTTTCCTATGAGAGAATAGCCCAATAAATTAAATTACTAGGCCTAAAATAGGAATATCATCCTAGTACTCAACTTGATAGTGTTAATGCATTTTAAACAAGGTTATCTTATGATCTATTACCAAAAATATGCCATGCTTCATCAATCATGCCAATTGACATATGCATGTATATGCAACAAATATTCTTCTTTTCAATTTTGGGCTTTTTTTTTCCCAAGCCTCCCATCGAGACTTTCGGTACCGGGCAACATCGCCACTATACGTGAATGATGTTACAAAAAATTTCATATCATCATTAGGTAAATGACGTCTACGCCATCGTTACTTTTCTCACTAACGATGTTGGTAGATAATTCCATTGTCGTGATCAACTGTCAAAAAATATGTCATTACCTCAAGTACCTATATCGTTGCTTTTCTCGCTAACGAAGGCAGAAATGGTTTTTTAATTGGCAATCACATAATTTCACACATATGATCCATTTATTATCTTTTCTTATTACTAAATGTACAAGACTCAGTTGATGGAAAGGAGGGGGAACAAGGGACCATTCGAACAGCTTTTGGCCTAATGAATCAGGCTAACAATGCCTAAGACTGATCGTCCGACTTGGTCGGCTTGAATTAGACTGAATTGCTCAGCGTACTTGACTTCCCCCTCACAATTTAACCAAAATAATTTGACACTAGTGCCATGATACTTATGAACATGCATGATCATGCGTTAATGCAACACATCATCACATAATAAATGAATATTAGTGCGTTAGAACTAATAATCTCATTTACCTATTACCTGACCATAAGTATTCTATCTTACGATGTGCAAGAAAACAAGGCGAGAAGATGGAGTCGTGTGGTGCACCGTGAGGTGGCGTGGCAGCGTGAGGAAGCAACGGGTGGCGACTGCATGAGAGAGAGAGAGAGAGAGAGAGAGAGAGAGAGAGAGAGAGAGAGAGAGAGAGAGAGAGAGAGAGTTAGTATGGGGAGAGATTGGTGTGAGAGAGAGCGAGGGAGTGGGTGGATGTAAGAAATGAAGAAATCGTACTCCTATTTATAGTAGTTTTCTAACTCTCTCGCTAGTTACTTCACATGTGAACACATTTATATCATCTTGACTTTGTCAATCCTATTAATGTGAACTCATTTATATCTTCTTGAATTTGTCAATCCTATTAGTATGAACTCATTGTTTTCATAACTTTATTAATCCTATAGTGTGAACTCATTTATAGTTTCTTGACTTTGTCATTGAAAGTGACATTGATCTTACCCTAAAGCAACCACGCGATGGTTGTATTTGAACATTTACTATACTTTCATTCACGTTTGTTGTAAGACATGTTCATTCATTTTGTCCCATAGCTCTAAATGAATGAAGTCCATAAGATTAATTATAACTAAACTTATTCTCGAGACGTCAAGAATATGTGTGACAGGTCTCAGTTAAACATGATTTTTAAACTGTTCATAGACAATTGATCATCGAGTATCCTATTGAGACTAGTGTGTTTGCAACCTCAACATTAAGCATTGGATTCTTGATGGCGATGACAAGTTACAAGTCATCAGATATTAGATGTCTAAGTTAGAAAGCAGGTATTCATATTGAACATGTTTGATCAAATTTACTAAACATGGCATACAATGAAAGATTAGGGAGCATGGAAGCTTCACGCGAGATCAACGTCTAATCGTTCATGCTTTGGTTAGAAATAAAGATTCTCAGACCTAAGGCATGATGCTGGCTTATGTGTCGAGTGTCTATGGTTCACAAGTGCGCATATTGGCAGGTCCTTGATCCACCTCTATACTTGATAGTCATTGTTTATTTGCTACAATGTCACAAGTGTGCGCAATAGTGAGATCTGTTTCCTCGTTTAAGTATGAGGTTGATGTCTTATGCTATCTATTTGTGATGGTGCATGGAAAATACTCGATCGGGATTGACGAGAATGTCTTGTGTATATGCACGTAAAATGGATTGATGCTATAATCCATGGCCTTTGTTCGATCATGACATGGTTAAGACAGAAGGATCAGATTGAACTACAGCCAAAGCTAATAGGTTCATTATGGCAACATTCATGCTGTTTAGGTAGCCACGATATATTGCTAGATGTCACTTATGTCTTATGGGACCCAGAGATTGATTAGCGACAATCAATTCTCTTGGCGATACCAATTTGTTAGTATACGTCCTACTGCCAGCTCAGTGGTGAACCTATAAATATCACATACAATAACCAATACATGATGACATTGAAATGGAAGATGGAAGTGCAAAGGTATTTGCAGTTATGGGTATAGAGATAGTCAAGAGAAATTAGATCAAATAGGATTTGATTATAATTTCTAAATCACAAATAGATAAGCATAGGATGCAAGCGCGACCTCAGCATGTTATCATACTAATGTATCATCTGCACAAATCACGAGATGATAAGAGATAATATTTCTTATCTAATAAAAGTCAAAGGATAAGATTTGTTATCTATTAGACGAAGTGATAAGATCACGCGATGCGAGGCGAAGACAAATAGTGAAATAAGACAACCGTGAGGCAAGACAAGCTAGTGGCCGAACCGAGTTTGACTCATTCAAAGGTGGTAGCTAGCTAGCTACCGCCCAACATTGCCTTAAAGTAAGGCAGTTTAGGGGCTAACCCCAACCCCTATAAATAGGGGTTGAGGGCTAAGGAAACAAGAGACTTTCCTATCTTGTTTTCACCCAATTTCATGAGTTTCATGTCCTTTTCTTTCGTGCACCTTGAGAATTGTTCTCTCGCGAAATAGTTGAGAGTTATGTAGTTTTTTTTTTTTATCAAAGTTCAAACCTGCTCGCCGCTTCATCAAGTATTGCTAGCACGATCGAGGAGTGAAGGTTCGTGAGGTCTATCTTCAGTCGACTCGCAATTAGTGGTGTGTCAGAACTAGAGGCTCGACGTTGTGAAGCTCAAGAACATAAAGAATCAAGTTGGTTCAAGTGCGTTTCTTAAAATAATCCTAGAACCCTCTTGATGCATGTTTTAGTTTTCGATTGAAATGCACATATAGTCCATAAAGTCGATCCACCTACGGGTTATTATTTATTTTCGCTGCACTACTCTGTATGGATGAAAAAGTTTCGTTGTTACCCGAACAAACCCAACAATCCTATCATTAAATGCTTGAAAATGACATTGATCTTATAAAATTCGAGCTTGTTCTAGCATTGTTTCTATGTTATCTTCTCGAGTAATCGAGGCAAGTAGATTTCCAATCTTGATTACTAGAATATCTATGGTTTTGACATTGTGAGTGCTATTTGCCAATCTATTTTGGCTGTGATAAGTTCAATTTGGATGATTGTGAGGTTTTATTCTTTAAAATACTTTAGATTGTAGATTGATTCTGAAATTCTATCCATCATTGACTTTTTTTTTATTCTATCCTTCTTATACCTTGAATTTTGGTTGAATTGTGAGATTCTATTCTTTCTATACATTTGATTCTGTCGTGGTAACTCTGTTTGCAATTCTATAGTTTCTTTAGTCATTTGGCCTAGTGATCTCCTTGTGGGGTTTTGACCTCTGTTGATTAACCCTTTTTCAGATGAGTAAGCTAGCAAGGAGAAAGCTAAAATGATACTTTGGTTAAGGAGTTCGAAAGATTTGGCTATCGATAGAGGTCGTGAATAAATCCTAGTAATCTGAGTAGATTATCTTCCTTTGCAAATCCTCTTAGAGCCTTTGAAATTTTGTAAAGAATTGGTTGAGGATATTATAAAACTGGATGTTTTATGTTCCGGGTGTTTTGCTATTAATACGTGTTATCTAGTTAGTGAAACCATAAAGGCCATACCCTCTGTATAGGCATGCTTGCCATTAGTTGTTTGATGTTTTGACATGCACTTGTGCCGTATAGTTACCCTTGAATGAGTTTCTATAAAGCTTTTTAGATGCGCTATTGTTGACACCTGATTTTTAATCACTTTTTCTCTTTTAAAATTGATAGAAAATTCATAAAAATATAGAAAATTGAAAAAATCAACTTTGGGGACCTTGGCCAAGCCTAGGGGACCAATTTTGACCAAAAAATGATTTTCCATATTTTTGGTATTTTTAAAATATTTTTATCTTCGAAAATTAATAGAAAATCCATAAAAATTCATAAAATTTAAAAATCAACTTTGGGGACCTTGGCCAAGTCTAGGGAACCAATTTTGACCAAAAAATTATTTTCACATTTTATATATATATTTAATATATTTTTTTTTAGAAATTAGGAAAATATTTAATAAAAATTAGCATTTGAGGCCACAAAAATGTAAAAATAATCAGTACTCTTCTGTTAATTTTCTCTTCATTCTGGCTTTATAATTTTTTTATTTTTGCATTTTTAGGAGTCATGACATTGTCTGTTAATAGCTCAAATTTACATCTTGGTGTACTGAAAACGAGCTGCGATTGAAGAGATCCAAAAGGAGCTCCAATTAAGACATCAAGAGTCTATTACATTGGTGAGAGCTGAAGAATACGAACTATTGCCTATGCCAAAAGTATCTTGCACCTTGGGGATCCGCACATTTCGAGGAAGCTATCTCTTACCAAATTTGATATTGACAGAAACTTGCATCTGAAGATGGTGCAAGAGATGTCGTTGGAGACAGTCATTCAAGTATCAAGAAGGTCTTTGCTTTGAGGTTCGAGGTGTTTGCTTCAAAGTCCCTTTAAGACCAACGTGGAGACACCATCATTAACAAAGAAGAAAAGACGGTGGTAGACGACAAACCTGAGTGGCACTTTCGGTGATGCAATTGGGAGGATCGGGTCAAACGAAAAGAAACAAAGTGCAGATGGCCACATGGGAGAAAGGTTTCAAGTGTGGGTTGGTGACGTTGAATGGCAGAGGAGAATTGGCGTTTGGAGGCGGTTGCTAGAAGGAGGAATGACCGTTGCCAATGGGTTGGCTGGGTGCTCAAACTCTACCTGGTTGTCACCGAGACATGGGGGGAAAAAAAAACCATGGGCAGTCGGACAATTCGAAGGTTGCGATTTCCAGTCGCCTTCAATAAGCACCTGGACTGGGCTTGCCAGGTAGTGGCTCTAGGAAAGAGAACTCAAGACCTCAGTCCCTCAGGCCAGTCTCGCTTTCGATGGGGAAGTCATCCATTGAATCAAGTACCACTACTTGTTTTCTTAAGCAGCACATCAGGTTGCCTCCATTGGCAACCACTTCTCGGGGATCAATTGAAGCTAGAAAGGAAGTCAAAGGGGAGTTCGTGAGAGGGGCTCATCGGCTGCCACAATGAGAGGGCCTCCTCTATCCATTTGTGGGGATTTCTGGCGTCCTTACCGTAGGAGAAGGAGAACCCTCTGATTTTCTCTAGAGACCCAGCTTGGAGCAGTGTCATTTGTCATGTCGAGTTCTAGATGACTGGATTATGCAAAACCAAAGATAAGTTCTTTCGCGATTCTTAGATTTCTATTTACGATTTTTGATTCAGTCATCATCGCTCTACCTCCGATATAAGTTTTTTTTCAACCTTTTTTTAGGATCCATGTGGCATTGAATGCTTTGGCCGCTCTACCTCCGATAAGGATCGCTTCAAGCTGCTCTTTCATTGAGACTAATCTCTGGTCTATCACATCCTCTGCTCCCTCGCCCGCTACCTCAAATCCTAGTCACCTGATACCAAGTCTCTCCTCGCGAGCTCCATCCTCGACTGGAGAACTAACGATTCCATCCCGATTGGGATCGACAGGTTACTCGTTACCTCCTGCGGGGACGTGGAGGAGGAACACTCCAAGGACGGTATGTACCTGAGGGGCGTGGGCTTCGTCGTGGAGTGGTTACCTAGGGTCTACGAGGAACTATCGGCTTGACGGGGAATAACGGTGAAGGCGAAGAGGAAAAGTGGGGGAAAAGAAAAAGCTTTCCTTTGGGGGGCCGTAGCTAGAGAGAGGCCGAAGGAGTGAGGCAAACTTTGATTGAGCTGGACGAGCTCAGGTGTTGAAAGAATAAGAACAAGACAGTAGACTGGGCATGTGGAAAAAGAAGGACTGATTGCACTCGAACCCAGCCGCTTGGGAACCGACTGAGGATCGACATTCTGGGGGGGATCTATATGAATTTGTTACGGTTGTTTTGAAAATCTGGTGAAAGTTTGCCAATGGGGGTTGATGTACAGAGACCTCACTTTGCCGGTATGATGGGAGATGCATGAATGACTCCCTTGCATTTGGGGTGGAGTTAATTTTCCTCTCTTCCTCAGATGGAGATCTGTTAAGTGGAAGATGTGGACCCTGTGAAACATTCGGGAATTTGTGTTCAGATCATAAATCGGAGTTAGGAACGAGAGGGTGAACAAGCTGTTGGAGCATGAGTGTCATAGAACGGTACATCCTCAGAGTGGTACAGATAGGGGAGAAAACATCATCAAAGCTTATGACTGCTTTGTGGCGAAGTGTGCATGCTTGCGAGATCAGAAGGTGGGGCTGGTGGAGAGGAGCTTTTGGCCGAAAGTTGGGACGCGCCAGCGAACCTGGGTGACTTCGGCAAGTCCGCCGCGGCAGTGATGTTTTGCAGCGCCGACACGGCGTTCCTCTGCCTCGGCTGCGACTCTTGGAGGTCTGTTCGCCACGAGCGCGTCTGGATGTGTGAGGTTTGCGAGCAAGCCCTACCCGTCGTCACCTACAAGGCCCACGCGACGACCTTGTGCACGTCTAGCTACGTTGACATCCACTGCGACGGTTCTTGCTCTTGGTTTTGTTCATAAGCTCGAGGACACGAGGGACAACATTGGGATTACTGGTTCTTGGTTTGAGTTTATTGACTATCTTGTGGCGTCAATAATCTGAAGATGTAAAATTGTTCTGTATGGACAATCGTGGGGGAGTTGATGCTGTAAATGAAGACGAAGAAGAAGAGTAGGACTGTTTGCATATGTATAAAAGGGGAGACGCCAGCCCTTAGACGCGTTGGTTCACACACCACCTTGCAAGCAAAAAAATGCATGCATGCATGTATGTACGTAGAAAAGAGGGGCCCACTTAGCTGGGGGGAGTCTCTCTCGTGTCTTTTCTCTCTTCTTGGAAGTTCTCCATCACACAGGTCGCGAGAAATCGCGAGTAAAGCCAGAGTCGCCGTGATTCGGAGACGTTCAGCCCCTTGTTTGCGATGACGGGACTGGATTGGCTAGAAGTGGTGTTGATTCTCCGGGCTGAGCTTATAGATCTAACACGGATTGATGGGCCTACACAAGCTCATGCAGTGAAGGCAAGGCTAAAGATAAGGAATCGTCGTGTTGGTCCAGGGAAGGTTCGAGGATCTGCCATCGTCCCTGGCGCATCTCCATCTCCAAAGAAGATGAGATCAATACGGAGCCTCCCAAATTCTCTTCTTGGGGCCTGTTCACCTGAACGATGCCTTCGCTTGCATTATAGAGCTCTCCTCATGGCTCTACCACGCAATGGTTATTTCCTCGGATTGTGTACTCTCCCGTTTGATATGCTCTATCCAAACTTTACGACTGCAAGACTTGGCCCAGGTGTTGTATGTAGGTTCAGATGTGGTTTTGATCCTATTTGAGCAAATTAGGGTCAAGAGATACCCTCGGATCATAGGCCATAGGTGTTAATATTTTTCAAGCAGGAAAATTGGCTCTTTGCTCAATGACTCTGGTGACGGGGTTATTCATTTTGTTGCATAGTGCGACCAAGATTACACGTAAAGCACAGTCCATGACACGCCCTGCAGTAGAGTGGCATGCTCGCGTAACACTCCGTGAATATTTTGAGACGAATGACGGAGCGACGGCAGAAAGCTCGAGGACCCTCTCCAAACCTTTCTCGTGTTCATCCACTTCTTAGGCTGCCATTTCTTCTAGACAACGCAGCTCCGGGTGGTCTTGGCTCGACATTTGGTTTAGAATGCTGGTATCATTCGAGATAACGGCAGGCTTTGCCCTTTTTAAGCGTTGAATGTAGGGAACTTCTCGAATTCTTATGCGCTCGCTGTGATGGGGAAAGTTTGGTTGCGGCTGATTCAAAGCTTGGAATGTTATTAAAGAGAAGTTGCGAATCGAGTGTGTTCATAATAATATCGTTGTGAAGTTGACGCGAGGAGTGAGCTGTCCAACTATTGGAGAATCTAGCAACCATGAGAGCTTCCAGTGCTCATCAGGCTACTACCATAAGATCTTGCTAGTGCCTGTTATGGTCGTCTTGTTGGGAACTTTTCGAATCTGTATCGCAACTTGACACAGGTCTTTATACCCTCCTTCGTGCTTTGTCATTCTTGGGTGGCACAATGAGAGTGGCTATCTCACTTTGCGTTATATTGCTTAAGCTCATCGCGTTCTGGGAATTATTTGCGACATCATTCTCCTTCGGTTTTGTTCGCAAGTGGAGAGCTGCAAAGAGTCCTGCGTATTATAAAGAGGAGATTATGTACGGGGATTAAAGGTGGACAATATGGACGCCCTTGCTATAAAGCTGGCATGCAAACTTGCTAAGGAGTATGCTTCGAAGAATGGTCCTATTATTTTTAAAATGGATACATATACGTATCATGGCCACTCCATGTCGGACCTTGGGAACACACACCATATTCGTGACGAAATCATTTGCGTACGACGGGAACATGATCCAGTTGAAAGAACTAGAAAACTGTTATTATCTCTTGAACTAGTAACAAGAGAGGAGCTGGAGGCGAAAAAAATGGAGACAAGATTTCGGTTGGGGGATACATGGAGGAGGTGGAGAGCTCGGGTTCGAGTCCCCTGTCGGTCGGCGATCAAAAGGTGAAGAAGGAATCGGTTCGAGTGAAGGGAGTGACGTTGCCGGCTTTGCTCGAGCAATTCCAGCGAGCTCTCGAGTCGCTCAATAATGGCAAATCATGGAGGTCCTTCGTTTCAGTATCATGTGGCCGCTTTGAGTAGAGCAGTGAAAAAGTCCCCGCTGACGAGTTCTAATAAGAGCATGGTGAAAGTTACAGCAAAGTCAAGAAGGACTTCGTTAGGAAGACGGTCAAGAAGTCGCGGGTGAAAACGTTCGTGAAACTCAGCAACCACAGACACCTGCTGCCTACTCGCTACACCCTCGACCTTAACCTCAAAGACGTCGTCGCTATTGACTCCCTCTAAAGCAAGGAGAAGAAGGTACGGTCGCCGAAGCTGAGGACCAAGACCGTTGGAGTCGAGGCTGGTCGATCACCGCTAGTTTTAATTATGTCTACAAGAGCTCTGGGGAATGGTAGTTCTTTATGTTATTTTGCACGACTTTGCATTGGACCCTGATGGGGAAGAGAAACTGTGCCGGGAGATTACGGTGAAGGATGGTTGATGAGCTTCGAGCATCTGACGAACACGACGTAGGGCATAACGATGGCGGCTGGAGGGAGCTTCATCACGGTCTCGCATCATTGCTCTACCATCTTGACTGGGAACTTGGTAGTGATTCAACTCCGAAGACCCTTGACAGTCATACCTAGCGGAGAAGATTTCTTTGCCTAAACTCGAAATAATGGTTCGAGAAAAAGTGCCATTATTTAGCTGGAAGTTTCTCCGCGAGACAAGGTCCGAGGAAATTCAGGAAGTCAAAAGGGGACGAACAAGAGAAGATGGTTCGAAGTCTGGCCACTGAAGGAGAAGCACCGTCGAGTCACGATGACATGATTCAACCTCCAAGAGGCCTCAATCTGGAAGAAGTAGGTTAGAAAGCCATTCAAACTGGTGGTGAAGAAGCTGTGGAGAGTAATACAGGCGGATGCGATCATGACGAGGAAGGGGTGTGTTATCCAAGAGCAAGCTGATAGTGAACCTCCATGTAGTGCTCAAGCGCGGCAAGCTCGCTGGCAAAGTCGTAGACAACCTCATGCACCAACACTACTCCTCCTTTACCTGCCGCTCCATCAATGAATGCTCGAATCAGCGTCGAATCCGAAACTGCTATTAAAAATAAGGTAGAAAATGAAATGCCCATTGTGGCTGGACATGAATGTAAGCAGCTAGAAGCTGAACTTGAAAGAGAGGATGAGTATAATGTTGTCTGGTTCTGGCTAAAGAAAGGTTTGAAGGCATGGTTGAAGTAAATCTGAGGAGGGACGGTCTATTCTTGGACGATGCTTGGGAATGGGGTCCACTGGGCTCAAGGGACTTCCAAAGGCGTGGCAGAAGGGCGGCAGCCAGTAACGGCAGAAACAACGAGTATGACGGTGGAGCCTTAGCGCAAGCACCCACCACGGGTACTCCTTGAGCGACTGGATAGCAACACGGCACAGGTGGCTTCTTCGAGCTGATCACCCGAAACAGTGTCCTCGCCCACCGTGGTTTGTTTCTTCAGCAAGCCTAGGATTTACCACTGAAGCTATTCTGAAGCCATAGCCAGCTCGACCTTGCCGCTGTGAGCTACGTAATGGAGTGGCTGTTGACACCTGATTTTCAATCACCTTTTCTTTTCTTCTTTTTTAAAATTAATAGAAAATCCATAAAAATTCATAAATTTGAAAAAATTAACTTTGGAGACCTTTGCCAAGCCTAGGGAACCAATTTTGACCAAAAAATGATTTTTCATATTTTCAGTATTTTTCGGTATTTTTATTTTCTAAAATTGATAGAAAATCTATAAAAATGAGAAAATTGCAAAATCAACTTTGGAAGCCTTGGCCAAGCTTAGGCAACCATTTTTGAGTAAAAAAATAATTTTTCATATTTTTTGTATTTTTTTAAATATAATTTTTAGAAATTAGGAAAATATTTAACAAATAATAGCATTTGAGGCCACAAAAATACATAAAAATAGTCAATATTTTTCCTTTAAATCCCTTTTCATGTTGGCCATCGCAAATTTAAAAAATCCAATTCGAGGTCGTTTATTCCTTAACGAGCATAATCTCGAATCGGGCCTAAAAAAATTCAATTTGAGTCAATTTATTTTCATTTTTCACTTTTAGGAGTTGTGACATTGTTCTTTAATATTCCAAATTTTCATCTTGGCCCAATTATACCCAGAATGACTCAATTTTACAAACAGGGCTTTAATTAAATTTTGCATTATTTTCAATAGCAAGAAATGAGCTTAAATTCAACATGCGATAGGTGTGTCGAAAATTGTGAGGAGATTTGGACTTAAAGAAATATTTCTCCAGGGATTGAATTACAAATACTTAAAATCTCATGGACTAGAGTGCAAATACCTAATACTTGAGGGATTATTTTGTAAATAACAAAAAGAAGAGTTAGTGGAGAAATTAGAATAGAGAAGGGAAGATGGAGAAGAGGAGATGAAGATAGGAAGATGGAGAAGAGGAGATGGAGAAGAGGAGATGGAGAAGAGAAGATAAAGAAAATAAGATGAGAATAGAGAAGGGAAGATGGAGATGAAGAAGAGTTAGTAGAATGTGAGATAGATATGGAGAAGGGAAGATGAATATGAAGAAGAGTTAGTGGAGAAATTAGAATGTGAGATAGAGATGGAGAAGGGAAGATGAAAATGAAAAAGAGTTAGTGGAGAGAAAATTTTGGATGTTTGAGAGAGTTTTTGGAGATTGAAGAAAAACTGGAGAAAAAAAAATTTTTTGGAGAGATTTCAAGAGAAACAAATTTTGAGAGAGAAAAAATCGCCGCCGTGGAACAAGCCTTGGCGACGCGACGGATTCATCTCCAACGAGCTCTAGGTGCATCAACATGTGCAATTATCTGCTAACTCAATTTTTCGTGTTTAGATGACGAAATCTCGAAAATAAATGTACTGAACATTCGTAGATGACTTCGAGATCTTCGATTTGATATATTATGGCACGAAAATTGACGTCGTTTGCTATGTCAAAAGGGTCCCGAAATTGAAAGCAGAAATCTGGAAATATGGTGATCAGAACCTGAGATGGAATTTTTCTGATCTGACCTTTCACGCTAAATGATTTTCCATGGGTTAGTCTAGACTTTGTTTCATAAATACCTCTTCATGACATTTGTTCATAAGATCTTAATGCATAACATATAAAAAATACAAAAATATTCATGCTCGTTTCGTATTTTTAATGCATTTAATGAAATCATGCAATTCTGTTGGTGTCCTTAAGTCTGAGTGTTTTTCTGTGCGTGGTCATATTGATTTGTAGTTATCTTATGTTTAGAGTCTTCTTTTGAAACTTCACAAAAAATGAAAGTTGTTCATTGGGGTCTTGTTTAGTAGACTGGAAAGTTTGGTGCATTAATTTTGAGATTTGAGTGTCCATTTAAGCTTAATCCTGAAATATGTCTGTTCTGTGAAATTTGTTTGTTTGCTGCTGAGCTCTCATGAAAGACCATTTTCTACACGAAAATGAGTGTCTCTTCAATAAGAATGTAAAACATGAAAGTTGTCAAAGACACATTTTCCCATCCACATAAAAAATCTCAGAATTTTTACATACATTTCATTATTTCTTTTGTATTTTATAGTTACTGCTTTCTCCCTAAGAATGTTCATGGACAGTATGATTTAATTCGTATTTTTTGTGTTAATGCATTGGAAAATGTAAAAAATGGTCTCAATGAAGTTTAATCAGCACGTGTTAAACTCTCTTTGAGTTTTTGAATTGTCTTAACTCATTGGTGATTGTGCATGTCCGATTGGATAAGTTCATTATTTTCATTTGGCTTTCGGCCCGATGCTTTGAAGACTGGAGGATGACCGATGTGCATTCCGGTCCGTTTTGTTGTACTCTCGACCCACGAGGCTTGGCGACGGGTGTTTGACCGATGTCCATTCCGGTCCATTTTTGTTGTATTCCCGATCATGTCTCGGGTTTTATTTAATTGGTCTGTAATTATTCACCCGACGAGTTGCGGGTTTTATTTTCACTGTCCTTAGGGTAGTTTTATTTTACCTGCTCTCTCTTCACATCTTCATTTGCTTTGGGTGATTTTGCATTCTTTTATAATACATCCAAAATACAAAAAAAAATGTAGAAAATCCAAAAAACCAAAAAAAAATGGAAAATCTGAAAATACAAAAAATGCCATTCATGTGCATCTCATGTAGTATGTCTCATGTATGTTTGTTATGTTATCCGTATGTTCGTATAGACATATCGTATTTGTTTGTTCTCGTATGCACGTCACGTACGCGACGTTTGCAAATCCACATTTGTCTGTTATGGTATGTTATTAACCCATGCATATTCATTCAGAAAAATCAAAAATTTCAAAATGAGGGTTTTATCCCCTCTTTTTCAAAAATGAGGGTTTTATCCCATCTTTTCAAAATGACGACTTTGCCCTTTATGGGAAAAATCGAAATGTACGTATTTACATACACATATCACTATGCATGTCATATATATATGTCACGTATTTGTATGGTGTATGTATGCATGTTACATATCGTATTCGTGCGTCTTCATACGCATGTCACATACGTATTCGTATTCGTCTATCCCCGCATGCATGTTGTATTCATACGCATGTCACGTACGCATATCATTCGCATGTCCATGTACGTATGTCCTTCGCATGTAACGCACGTATATGTATTCGTCTATCTCATATGCATATCGTATTCATACACATGTCACGTACGTGTGTCGTTCGCATGTCATGTACGTATGTCATTCGCACGTCACGCACGTATTCGTATTCGCATATCTACGTATTCGTATATCATATTCGTATGTCCGTATTTGTGTGTCGTATTTGTATGTCAACGTTTGCGTTCATACCCTTTATGCATTTCATTTTAAAGTGAAAACATAAAAAGAACACCTTACCAGGGTCTTAGGAATAAATCAAGTGAGAGTTGCCAAAATAGGATATCCATGGAATTAAGGTACCGAAAGGGCATTAGTTTTAATTAACTAGTGTAACCAAGTCCCCGAACTCATAATCTCTGGTTTGCAGGAGTAATTTAGTTCTCCCGCTAGGTTACTTAGGTTTCTAATCAACCTACCAAAAATGATTAGTGGCGACTCCAAATTCTAAAATCATGTGAAAAAAAATCAAAGTTGCGATTTGGTAGAGATTGGGAGAGCTCGAACTAGGTTAGTTAATTTAATTAATTAATCTGGTAATCCATTAACCTAAAAATGAATTTTAGGTCGCGACAGCTTGGCGACTCCGCTGGGGAGTTGTTCTTAATTTTTGAAAAATTTAAGAACTTAGAGGACTTAGACCAGTAAAATTTCATGAATATTCACTTGGTTTGGCAATTGGTTGAATTCTAATCTTTATGTGTTAAATGGTCTTGCAGATGGGAGTTATAAGGGGTGGAGTGTTTGGCTAACCCCTTATTTTGCAGGTTTGGTGTATGGAAATTGGAATTTAATTTTTGCACATTTTGAAGCGGTGTTTGAATTTAACTGCTGTGCATGATTATTTTTTTTAGCACTACATCACACACGTCCCGCGACCGGACCTGGGTCACTAGTTTTAGGATGGTATTGTGATTTGGTTCTAGCGTTCGGCGTGAGATCACGTCGAAAGTTAGTCCAGATTCAATCCCGAACCTCTTTTCAAAAATGAGTTTTAAAAGTTAGGCCTCAGGCTTGGTAAGATTACCAAAGCAGTGGTTTTAATTTTTGACTCGAGGAGCCGAAGTTGGGAGACCCGGCTAATCCTGATTACGCCGTAGGGGTCACGGCTAATCTTGATTATGTGCGCGAGATTGTCGCCTTGCCGTAAGTCTTTCGCTTCAATTTGTCAGCCTTTAGAGTAGATAGGCTAAGATTTAAACTCACGATTCATGTGCATGTCTATGCGACTTACATGGTATTTTTGACGGTGAAAGTAAGTTTTCTAACTTCATCTTGTATTTTTTTTTGGTCGGTCCATATTAGGTGTCGGTCAAATTTTGAATTTAACATCAAGGTCATTTTTCAAAAGAAAATGAAAATCAAATTAGTATCCCATTTTTGAAAAAAATAAAAATAAATAAATAAATAAATAAGTGTGAAAAATCCCTTAGGAAAATTTTGTTGACCAGTAAAAGATTTTGTTACATTTTTCTACTTCAATAGAAATGAGATTTTCTTGACAAATTTATCCCTAAAAATTCATTCTGATAAAAGGAAAATCCCTTCGGGAAATTTGCTAAATTTTAAGATATTTTATCACATTTTTCAAGTTGTAAAAATTTGCAAGAAAATTCTTTTTGAGAAATTCACCCATGTTTTTCTAAGAAAATTTTCTCTAAAATTGAAAAATAAAATTGGACTAATGTATGAATCATGGGCCGACCCCTATTGGATCACATACTGATTATTTTCTTTACTTTTGCAGAGAATTATAGGTACCCTGGGGTGGAGAAAAATCGGGCTCGTTGGTGATAACAATCAGGGGGCAAGCGAAGATATCGTTAACCCTAGGGGCATATGAAGAGGCCAATTCTTCCGGAGACAAAATCGTGTCAATAAGTCAGCACGTATGGGCCATGTATTTTGATGAGGGGTAGTGAATGCATCCAGATCGGGCCTGGGGACATTTTTAATATATTAGAAGGGTTCATGTATTTTTGTTGAGAAAGTCGAGACTGTGTAATCAAAACCCATGGGGCAAGATTATGAACTCGATCTTGCGACGCCTTTCTAATTAAATTGAACAAAGGCTTGCCTTTTTACCTTCCTCGGATTCAAAACACATAAAAGATTTTGGAGGACTAGTATTTTATTACCGAGCATGGCCCGCAATCATTTCTCCCAACGCTACAGGCGACCGACACATTCAAGTGGACGCCGAAAGAGATAGGCAGGAGTAAAGTGGGGCACGCAACGGGCAGCCCGGTTTGTTTATTGGAGCACTAATCGAGTGGTCGATTTGCAATAATTCACACGACTGACTCACGGCGCTGTGACCGGTGGGGGCTGCCATCGAACCCTTCGCCAATGTCCTTGATATCATCGCCGGCAGCAGATAACAAGAACACCGAGAAGAGTGTTAAGCCTCAACGTCTTCAGTACCGTAAATCGTCCTATCATGTTATATGGGCGAAGAAATGGCAGGAAAATGAAAAGCACAAACACGTGAAACTTTCTCTTCATTCCATTCACCAACAAACCTTACAACAACTCACTGGGGAGGAAAAGTGAAATCAAATTGAGCCCTAATAAGCGTCACAAAGGAGCTCAGCTGGCTCTCCATAAAGTTGATGCTCTGGGTGCACCGGGCGTTCTCGGGATCAAGCTCCGCGAGCCTAAAGAAGAGGCGATCGCACTTCTCTTTAACCTGGGCCATAGTGGCCTCGTAATGCTCAACGGCAAACTCCAGGTCCGGAATCGCCGCCCTCTCGAAAGCAATGTCTGCCGTAATGTCATCAAGCCTCTCCTGCAGCCAACCGCATTTGCACCTCATCACAATATTGCCTGGCTCCTGTTCGGCGTAAGTTCGGACCAAGGCCAGACGGTCCACCAGCTTTCCCCTCTCACGAACCAGCCACGAAAGCTGATCGTTGGCAAACTTGAGGGCCTTTTTGTGATTATCAGCCACAAATGTAACTATTGCCAGACGCTCGTGCCGGTCTCGGTAACGAGCTTTCACGACGGCGGTCACAAGGACCGTCTCATAAGCGCGGTTATAGGCAGCCAGAAAATTGATGAAGACGGTCGAGAAGTTCCGATACTCCTTCCCCAGTTGGGTAGCCTCAACAGAAGCAGCGTCCACAGTCCTGAATATACCAAGGATTTCAACCTCAACGGTAGAGTTTTTGGCTATATGAGCGTAACCTCTACCAAGAAGATTGTAGAGTCTCTCCCACCTAGCCAGGACTTCGGCGGATAAGGTGTGGTTAGGAGAATTGGCCATTTTTGAAAGCAGAATACGAAATAAAGGGGAGAGATGAGGCAGATGAGCGGAATGCGAAGATGGTAATCTGCTTTAATTTAAATACTGATTTCACAGGGGCAGTCCTTATAGGTTTTCCTATCTACCATTCTCTGTCGACAACACCCCCGGTGGCTCAAATTCCAGTCAAGTGGCAACCTCGAGCCGAACAAACCTGACGTCTCTGTGGAAAAGCTGGACGGGACTCCACCGCTTTGAAAAAAGAAAGAACGAAAAGACGAGCTGAGTAGGGGACAAAGAAATTTTCGGCAGAAAGAGAGATATTACTCGTCTTCATTGGAGGACCCGCCAATAAATCGACGGTGGAAATCTTGACAGGGGCCCTCTATCGGGAAAAGAAAGAAGAAGACAAACTGAGCGATAAACGAGGATTTCCCCTTTAATCAAAAGCTGAATGTCAGATTTTCCCCTCGATAAATCTAATAGCACTGCCCGTGAAGGGGGAAGTCGTTGCTATTGCCAGAGAGAGAATTTATCCTCATTTGATAGTGAGGGTTCATCTGCACGAACTCGCAGGAGAAAGATAGAGAGGAAGGAGTTCTCGTGGGAGAGGAATTCAAAACCTTCACCATCAAAGCATTGGCTTTCAAAGCCTATTACGAGAAGCCATCAACGATCCCGTGATCCCTCAAGTCCGAGAAGACATCCTGAGGCGGTCTCGAATCGGCAGTCCTAGATCCAGAAATATGTCGAGCATTAGGGAAATGGGCGCATGTTCAACCCTGGTCAAAGCTGATGAAGTTCCTTACCCTGAGGGTCTACTGGTCATGGCCATTGACGGTAATCCAGTCTCTCTGTCAATCCTTGTTACCGTATTAAGAAAATGCCAGTATAAGGTTGTAGCTCAAGCAAAGGCGACAGAGGCCTTAGAGATATTAAGGAGGAGTAGTGACCAGTTTGATATCGTCGTCACCGCCATGGTAGGGATTGACATGGATGTTTTCACTCTCTTGGAAGTCATCAATTCTAAATTAAACATGCTAGTCCTCGTAATATCGGCAAGCGATGATCAGCAAGCCATGATGAAGGCTGTCTTAAACGGGGCCCAAGACGTCGTAACGAAACCAGTTAGGGTTCAGATGCTTCAAAACATATGGCAGCACGTGGTAAGGAAGCAATTGCACGACCATGAGAACAAGCATCAAGCCTTCAATTTTATTCCAAGCAACTGGAGAAAGAAGATGAGTTGGTCTCCCGAGCTGCATCGTATGTTTGTTAATGCAGTTCAGCAACTAGGAATCGATTCGGCACGGCCGCAACATATACTGGAAATTATGAAGGTAGAGGGACTCACTAAAGCAAATGTTTCGAGTCATCTTCAGAAGTACAGAAAAAGGGTGAGAGAACACAATGCAGCTCAGAATCAAGAAAACCAAGGCAGGACTGATCCAAGCCTGAACGTCGAGTCTCCTCGCCACCATAAGTTCCACAGGTTAGCATGGGGCGAGCCACTTCCCATCATCAACCAAACCAGTAGCCGTGCCATCAATCCCCCAGGCGTTAATCAAAGTATCCCCCAGAATCACCCTAATGCTCTTCAAGAGTATAGACCGCAGGGGCAGTGTATTCAGACTCCTTGGTTTGAGCACCAACCCGTGGCTAGAATTCATCCCATGATCAGCGCGCCTGCGCAGCCAGAGAATCAGATAAGAAATTATCCTGAGCACTTCCACTTCTCTAATCCTCAAATGGAAGGAGTTCTTGGCAGCAGGACAGTTGGTGATCCCCACACTTTCTGGAGTAATGATGAAGACTTCAGCTCGAGAAGTCAAATTGCTCACGGCGAGGACAGAATGAGAAATCTACCGCCAGCATTTGCCAACAATAATGCCCAATTCGAGCATCAGTTGTTGGAAGGTTCAAGAGATTACCCAGATGATGAGCTTGCTGCCCTGGTCAACCAGTTTAAGGTTGACAGACATCCGAAGCCATAATCGGAAGCCAGTGATTAAGGACTCTCAAACATCGGTCATCCATGCCTGAACCAGCATGAGACTAGCTGATTATCGAAGAGCCGCAGGAGAGGCAGAACTGACCTTGAACAAGTGCACCTTTCATTTCATGCTTAATTCCCTTGCGTGTGATATTTCCAGCTTTCTAGGTGTCTAGATTTAATTCAGGGGCATGGGGTAATTTGTTTTTTATCCCGTCGAATGCGTGAATCCCTTTTTATGCTAGACTCAGGGCGGATCAATTTGTGGCAACGTCGCTGACTGCCATAATGAGAAATGTTGAATGACCTCACGTAGGGAAATTTCAAGTGAAAAGCCCAAGCGAGCTCGAAGACGGGTAACTGTGTGTCGTTCCAATTTACCCTCAATCGTCGCAAAATGCTAAATTGGATTTGTTCCATTCTCTTCCAGGGGATTGCAAATTGCCTCAAGAGTGTCGCAAAATGAAATGACCCAATGGAATGCGATAGGACTCATTTGCCTTAAAGGTAACCTTTAAATTAAAGGAGCCCTCCAATCCACGGACCCAATGGCATAAAAAATGATGATGGTCCAAAGCAACCCGAAAGAAAACAAGGCCCAACTAAGCAAAGCACTTATGTGGCAAGCTCAAAGTGAAGGGCAACTCGGGACATACAATCCAATCCAATCCAAATAAAGGAACTTCCTCAATTCAAATTCAATAGAAGTACATACAAGGGTAAAACAGTATCGTTCCAATTTTTCTAGAATATGAAGAACATATACTGCCGCATTCCCTTTCATTTTTGTAGTGAAAGTCTCTACTGGCCAGATTTTCCTGTCTACCATTCCCTATCAGCATCACCTCCGCTACTCGTCTCCAATCTCGAGCCAAGAAAATCCGACATCTCTGCCAAAAGTTTGACGGGATGACACAACTTTGAAAAAGGAGAAAGAAAGGTGACTTGGGTGGGAGACAAGGAAAATGAGATTCATTTTTATAGGAGAACACGCCAGCAAATCGACGGTAGAGACGTTGATAGGGACCCTACCACTATGAAGAGATGAGAAAAGACGAGCCAAGCAAGAAACACGCAGGAAAGGTTGAGAAAGACAGAAATCTCGGGAGAAGCGATACATATGCTAAGCCGACGCCAAATTTTAAAAGAGACATCCTCCTGATAATCTTTATTCATACATTGAAGAGAGTTTTAAAGCATACACGGTTCAAAGAGAGTGAAAATACAGAAAGATATAGTAAACCATGAGAAATCATCGACCAAATCGAAGATGTCTCAACCCAATACTTCCGAAAGCTATCTTTGCCTGCTGAATATGGGCGAGGAAGGGTTCGAAACCATGTTTGGGATCGAGCCTATGGAACCTGGCCCTTCCGCCGACGACGTCCAAGATCTCAGTAAAGATAAGGACAACAACGGTAAGGGTCAAAAGAAGCGTTACCATCGCCATACTAAGGAGCAAGTACAAAGGCTTGAGGATTTCTTCAGAACATGTCCTATGCCAGACAGCAAACAGAAAATGGAACTAAGTCAAGAGCTAGGACTTGAACCTTCACAAATCAAGTTCTGGTTTCAAAATAGGCGAACCCGAATGAAGACTCGTCATGAGCACAACGAAGCCGAGTTTCTAAGAGTTGAAAATGAAAACCTCCGAGCGGAAAACAAGATGTATAAAGAGGCTTTTGACTCCGCCACCTGCCCTAACTGCAACAGCCTCCTCCTCGCCTTCGATGAAATGCATGATCTGAGGATTGAAAATGCGTGTTTGAGAAGCGAGTTAGACCAGTTTATAACAGAATCGAGTTCTATTGGAGCAGGGTACAAAAAGACTAATGCAACTGGATCAGCATCAATACCTCCCGGGGAAGGGGAGATGTATCACCACCAGGCAAGCGGCATTGACGATGAACTCATCGCCATGATCAACCAGTTTAATGTTAATGAAGCACGGGGACTGTAATATGCACAGGGAGTCTGTATTTCGAAGCTGAGATCACGGGTTCTTCAACATAGCCGATGCATACCTGGTCCAGAATGAAGCCAGCTGATCATGGGAGAGCCTGCTGAGGGAGCAAAATCGTTCTTGAACGAATGCAGACGCTTCATTTCCTTGCATGTGATGTTTTCTACTTTTATTGATGTTCAGAATGAACGCAAAAGCAAGAAGCAGCAATTTCCTGTTCTCCTATTAAATGCTCGAGTCTGCTACCACACCAAACTCGTAGTGAATTTATTGCGAGTAAAAAGTCGCGTGAACTAGAAGGGTAAAGCAGTATCGTTTCAATTTACCCTCAAATTGTCCCGATTCTAAATTAGATCCCTTCTGTTTACAGGAATTTGCAAATTGACCCAAAAACGAAATTCCCCGATTAATCAAAACTTTGGGCAAATAGATTCGTGGACATCGCCACAGAATGGACGGCTTCAAATGAGGAATATGTGAACGAAAGACCCAAACAATCTCAAAGAAGGGTAATTCTGTATCGTTCTAATTTGCTCATACTCGTCTCGTGTTCTGAATTATTTTATTCCATTCTTAACAGGGTTTGTAAACCGCCCCGAAAAATACAGTGACCTGGAATTACCTAGTACAATACAACAACACCATGTCATCTCAAGGATTGACTCTTAAAAGGAACCTCCGTGAGCGCCTGCGGTCTTGTGGACCAGATGGCATGGGGAATGACAGTGGTCCGAGACGTCCCGCGTTCGATCCTCGAGGATGGAAATGTTGTAAGTATTGTAAATAAATAAAATAACTTTTTCTCGCATTTCTTTTTGCAAAAAGAAACAGGAATACTCGACGAGTAATACCAAGGTCAGTATTTTGTTACGATCTTAGCTTAACGTTGAAGTGTCCAGCGAAAGCCAAGGGAAACTCAATCCAGTGAACTTGATAAAGGCGTCACGCAAAACATTCAAGATGAAGGGTAAACCAGTATCGTATCCAATACATCATTTCCAATACTGACTAATACTTCTTCTTCTCCATTGTTTGACAGGAAATGTCTAACTTGACATACCCACGGAGAAAATCCCGAGTGGTAAAACTGGTAAAGGAGTTGCGCGAAGCACTCAAGGGTAACTCAGTATCGTGTCCAGTTCATCATTTCTGATACTGGCTAACAGGTCTCCTTCCTTGTTACAGGAAATGTTAAACTAACACCTGATACTTCAAAGAAAACAGCCCAAAGGGGCCAAGTTATGATCGCCTGATGCGATCCGTCTGATGAAATAAGGGAAATCAATGGCGAACCCTAGATCGAAAAGAGGCAAAACCAGAAACAAGCTACTCCTCGACTCGGGGAATAGGGCCCCAACGTGTCTGATCCGCCCACACAGCCAGGGGCAATTTCCATACTTGTACTTGTATTGCCATATTTGCATGATGTTTACACATTCCATGATTTATGCATGACTGTTCTGCATGTTCAATTTGTCAATTTTGACTGGGGGTATAAACTGTACACGATGCATCGAATGTACAGAATGGGGCAAGACAGGACGATGAAAGGCAAGCCATTTCCACATACGTCCTATATTTAATCCACAGTGAGTTGAGCGGTAGACAGATTCCGCATTCTCCAAGGCAATGGGTTTTCTCGCAAAAGATACGATAGTCGAAGTGAAGGAGGCATTCATTCTCCATTCCAAACACTTCAGGTAACCATTGACAACCCATTTAAACGGTGATTTCATTTCATGACCCTATCAAGAACCACCCCGCACTGGGGCAAAACAGAGGTAATTCCAACAATATCAGGAGATAAATGGTTAGAAATTCTCTTGCTTGGACTAACATCAATCTTCAAGTGTTTCTTTGCATGATACTCGAATTTGAATTCAAGTGCTTTAGGATGACGAAGAGCATTTATTTTCTCTATCCTACACACTCATCCTTTGCATAACCCAATTGAGCCTGCAAATTCATTTCTCAAGCCTATGTTGGTGATCCTTGCTCATTTCAAGGTAACGACAACACCTTCCCCCAAAAGAGCAGAATTGAAGAAATTGGGCCAATAGAGAATTCTCGAATCAGCCCATTTCATATGCTAGACTTTCATGTAATGTCTAGTATCATTTGTTGAAAATCATCTTGTTGCTAAAATTCAAAATCACAAGATTATTAAACAAAAAAAAAGAGAGAGACAAGTGTAGCCTAAAGAAAATGGGCCTGCTTCCAAACAAAAGGGAGTCGGGAGTAAGAAAAGCAAAGGCTACTCCAAAAAATCTCGGGCAGAAAGAGCAAAGTGCCTATCAAAAGCAAGGCCAATGCCCATATATCTGTAATGAACTTCTGACTTCGAACATACATTTTGAGAATTCCCGAAAAAGGATCCCTAAAGAAGTCAGTTTGCAAAGTGTAAAAGAACTACCACCCCTCAGCCAATGATGCTATTCATTAAAGACAAATTCAGGAAGGTCAAAGATCGGTGACAAGACTGCAATGATCACCAACACCAAGCCCTTCTCATATATTTTGCTGAGCCAAAACGAGCCCTTCGTTTCTCAGACCCAAATCCCGACCTACGTTACGACCCTTGAAAGTCTCTTCTGATTAGGCCACCTAAATTAATGTAAGAGTTGAATGACTTTAAGAATCGCTCGAAGAAGTTCGAGCAAGATTATTTCTCTCTCATTTTGCAGGGTTCTTGATTTGTAAACCCGGAGCAGATGATGAAGACCTTTTTTTGTCAATGGCCCTGACTCGAAATGAGTCTCCTTTGATAAGCCTTTGACCCAGCCCACATTACGGTCCTAATCAAGACCTCTAGATCGGCTTGATCGTATCAATTGTGAGATTACTCAGATCCTCGCTGAATGCGATGATGGTAAGGTTGAGTGCTTTCTTTTCAAATCCTGCAATCCAGATAAACAGCGTTTCTCGAGAGTGAGAGAAAGCCCTTTCGGACTGAAGTCCCCATTCAGGTTCAATTCGAGGTATTCATGACATGATAACCTCCATGGACAGAATTGGAAATGCAAACTCGATAGAATAGTCATGCATGATCCATATTATGAGCATACACATATGGTTTTAATCATTGCAAACTCAACTGAATGGTTTTGCATGAACCGATGAACTCATTGATAAAAATGCTTGCACATGTTACCTCTGACACTGTCTGACAAGTAGTGCATTCCTAATAGTCGAGTTACTCTCCGAGGTCTCGAAATTCATCCAGAGGCTATTAAACAAACAAGCCCTGTTGGCTAATGCTCGCCAAGCATTTTCAGGTGAGTATATCTTCAACCTGAACCTTTCAATTCTGATGATTGTCTGGGTGCTCAAATCCATTGCAGCACATAAGGTCATTCAGTGAGCAAGCAGACACGATACAATCGGTCTGTCTATGCGTCGATCATTAACTCAGAAGATCCAGGTAAGTCTTCTGAACCCTTGCAACTCATGATCAACATACTCTCATGAAGTCTTCATCAGCTCACGATTGATACAATCTCGTGTTCTCAAGCTTTATCAAATCATGATTGACCAACTCTCGTGTTCTTGATCTTTGCCTCATCGGTTTATTCCTAAAGTGATGGGACAACAAAAATTAGGTTTGAGCTTCTGCAGGATTTTTGGTTTCCCCAGATCCTAGAATGGCACCCTTCATGATAAGTCAAATTGGATTTGAGCGTCTGCAGGATTTCTGGTTTCCCCAAATCCCAGAATGGTACCCTTCAAGGTAAGTTAAGTCGGATTTTGAGGATTCCTGGTCTCCCTAGATCCCAGAATGACACCCTTCAAGGTAAGTTAAATCGGGTTTGAGCGTCTGCAAGATTCCTGGTTTCCCCAGATCCCAGAATGGCACCCTTCATGGTAAGTTAAATTGGGTTAGAGCGTCTGCAGGATTCTTGATCTCCTTAGATCCCAAATATACCCAAAAATCATTTTCTCAATCAATACCTCTTCAGTCTACCCAAAAAAGGTGAAATCTAGGGTATATTATCTCCGGAGCCCTTTCATTGGAAACCCCACTACGGAACGGTCCATTTCCAAAGTCCTTTTTACAGGCGACCAAAGTCCTTTCTACAGGCGAGCAAGTCCTTTCTACAGGCAATCAAAAGTCCTTTTTACAGGCAACCAAAGTCCTTTCTACAGGCGACCAAGTCCTTTCTACAGGAAACCAAGTCCTTCTTACAGGCAAATCAAGTCCTTTTTACAGGCATACCAAGTCCTTTTTACAGGCATCAAAGTCCTTTCTACAGGCACAAGTCCTTCTTACAGGCATCAAGTCCTCTTTACAGGCACCAAGTCCTTTCTACAGGCACACAAAAGTCCTTCTTACAGGCATTAAGTCCTTTCTATAGGCAACCAAAAGTCCTTTCTACAGGCACACCAAAGTCCTTTTTATAGGCAAAACAAAGTCCTTTCTACAGGCACCAAAGTCCTTCTTACAGGCACCAAAGTCCTTCTTACAGGCATTTCCATGGGGTGACCTACCATACAGGTCAAATCTTAATTTAATCAGTAGAATCCTTTCACTAGGAATCTACCATGGGGTGACCCACCATACGGGACAAAATTCAATCCGATTTTAATCAGTAGAATCCTTTTATTAGGAATCTACTATGGGGTGACCTACCATACGGGTCCAAGTTCCACTACCCTAAGGTTTTCTTATAACGAATCCTTATGTTCTCATCTCATTTTCAGCAGAGCACTCATGTCAGGCAACCGCCATACAACGAGCAGGTAAGTGCCAGGTAAATTCTCATCTTTGTCTCTCCCTCATCGCATGAAAGCCTCCTCAAACCGGGTTTGGATCGAAATTTGCTAAAAGGGGTATTGGAGATCGAATGTCATGACTCTTTTTATTTCATTGTGTTGAGTCGATTAGGATTCAGGTGTCGTCTCATCTTTGAAATGAACCTCTACCGAGCTTCCTTTCAAAGAGGGGCAGCTGTTGACACCTGATTTTCAATCACCTTTTCTTTTCTTCTTTTTTAAAATTAATAGAAAATCCATAAAAATTCATAAATTTGAAAAAATTAACTTTGGAGACCTTTGCCAAGCCTAGGGAACCAATTTTGACCAAAAAATGATTTTTTATATTTTCAGTATTTTTCGGTATTTTTATTTTCTAAAATTGATAGAAAATCTATAAAAATGAGAAAATTGCAAAATCAACTTTGGAAGCCTTGGCCAAGCTTAGGCAACCATTTTTGAGTAAAAAAATAATTTTTCATATTTTTTGTATTTTTTTAAATATAATTTTTAGAAATTAGGAAAATATTTAACAAATAATAGCATTTGAGGCCACAAAAATACATAAAAATAGTCAATATTTTTCCTTTAAATCCCTTTTCATGTTGGCCATCGCAAATTTAAAAAATCCAATTCGAGGTCGTGTATTCCTTAACGAGCATAATCTCGAATCGGGCCTAAAAAAATTCAATTTGAGTCAATTTATTTTCATTTTTCACTTTTAGGAGTTGTGACATTGTTCTTTAATATTCCAAATTTTCATCTTGGCCCAATTATACCCAGAATGACTCAATTTTACAAACAGGGCTTTAATTAAATTTTGCATTATTTTCAATAGCAAGAAATGAGCTTAAATTCAACATGCGATAGGTGTGTCGAAAATTGTGAGGAGATTTGGACTTAAAGAAATATTTCTCCAGGGATTGAATTACAAATACTTAAAATCTCATGGACTAGAGTGCAAATACCTAATACTTGAGGGATTATTTTGTAAATAACAAAAAGAAGAGTTAGTGGAGAAATTAGAATAGAGAAGGGAAGATGGAGAATAGGAGATGAAGATAGGAAGATGGAGAAGAGGAGATGAAGATAGGAAGATGGAGAAGAGGAGATGGAGAAGAGAAGATAAAGAAAATAAGATGAGAATAGAGAAGGGAAGATGGAGATGAAGAAGAGTTAGTAGAATGTGAGATAGATATGGAGAAGGGAAGAAGAATATGAAGAAGAGTTAGTGGAGAAATTAGAATGTGAGATAGAGATGGAGAAGGGAAGATGAAAATGAAAAAGAGTTAGTGGAGAGAAAATTTTGGATGTTTGAGAGAGTTTTTGGAGATTGAAGAAAAACTGGAGAAAAAAGAAATTTTTTTGGAGAGATTTCAAGAGAAAAAAATTTTGAGAGAGAAAAATTCGCCGCCGTGGAACAAGTCTTGGCAACGCGACGGATTCATCTCCAACGAGCTCTAGGCGCATCAGCATGTGCAATTATCTGGTAACTCAATTTTTCGTGTTTAGATGACGAAATCTCGAAATAAATGTACTGAAAATTCGTAGATGACTTCGAGATCTTCGATTTGATATATTATGGCACGAAAATTGACGTCGTTTGCTATGTCAAAAGGGTCCCGAAATTGAAAGTAGAAATCTGGAAATATGGTGATCAGAACCTGAGATGGAATTTTTCTGATCTGACCTTTCACGCTAAATGATTTTCCATGGGTTATTCTAGACTTTGTTTCATAAAGACCTCTTCATGACATTTGTTCATAAGATCTTAATGCATAACATATAAAAAATACAAAAATATTCATGCTCGTTTCGTATTTTTAATGCATTTAATGAAATCATGCAATTCTGTTGGCGTCCTTGAGTCTGAGTGTTTTTCTGTGCATGGTCATATTGATTTGTAGTTATCTTATGTTTAGAGTCTTCTTTTGAAACTTCACAAAAAATGAAAGTTGTTCATTGGGGTCTTGTTTAGTAGACTGGAAAGTTTGGTGCATTAATTTTGAGATTTGAGTGTCCATTTAAGCTTAATCCTGAAATATGTCTGTTCTGTGAAATTTGTTTGTTTGCTGCTGAGCTCTCATGAAAGACCATTTTCTACACGAAAATGAGTGTCTCTTCAATAAGAATGTAAAACATGAAAGTTGTCAAAGACACATTTTCCCATCCACATAAAAAAATCTCAGAATTTTTACATACATTTCATTATTTCTTTTGTATTTTATGGTTACTGCTTTCTCCCTAAGAATGTTCATGGACAGTATGATTTAATTCGTATTTTTTGTGTTAATGCATTGGAAAATGTAAAAAATGGTCTCAATGAAGTTTAATCAGCACGTGTTAAACTCTCTTTGAGTTTTTGAATTGTCTTAACTCATTGGTGATTGTGCATGTCCGATTGGATAAGTTCATTATTTTCATTTGGCTTTCGGCCCGATGCTTTGAAGACTGGAGGATGACCGATGTGCATTCCGGTCCGTTTTGTTGTACTCTCGACCCACGAGGCTTGGCGACGGGTGTTTGACCGATGTCCATTCCAGTCCATTTTTGTTGTATTCCCGATCATGTCTCGGGTTTTATTTAATTGGTCTGTAATTATTCACCCGACGAGTTGCGGGTTTTATTTTCACTGTCCTTAGGGTAGTTTTACTTTACCTGCTCTCTCTTCACATCTTCATTTGCTTTGGGTGATTTTGCATTCTTTTATAATACATCCAAAATACAAAAAAAAATGTAGAAAATCCAAAAAGCCAAAAAAAAATGGAAAATCTGAAAATACAAAAAATGCCATTCATGTGCATCTCATGTAGTATGTCTCATGTATGTTTGTTATGTTATCCGTATGTTCGTATAGACATATCGTATTTGTTTGTTCTCGTATGCACGTCACGTACGCGACGTTTGCAAATCCACATTTGTCTGTTATGGTATGTTATTAACCCATGCATATTCATTCAGAAAAATCAAAAATTTCAAAATGAGGGTTTTATCCCCTCTTTTTCAAAAATGAGGGTTTTATCCCATCTTTTCAAAATGACGACTTTGCCCTTTATGGGCAAAATCGAAATGTACGTATTTACATACACATATCACTATGCATGTCACATATATATGTCACGTATTTGTATGGTGTATGTATGCATGTTACATATCGTATTCGTGCGTCTTCATACGCATGTCACATACGTATTCGTATTCGTCTATCCCCCCATGCATGTTGTATTCATACGCATGTCACGTACGCATATCATTCGCATGTCCACGTACGTATGTCCTTCGCATGTAATGCACGTATATGTATTCGTCTATCTCGTATGCATATCGTATTCATACACATGTCACGTACGTATGTCGTTCGCATGTCATGTACGTATGTCATTCGCACGTCACGCACGTATTCGTATTCGCATATCTATGTATTCGTATATCATATTCGTATGTCCGTATTTGTGTGTCGTATTTGTATGTCAACGTTTGCGTTCATACCCTTTATGCATTTCATTTTAAAGTGAAAACATAAAAAGAACACCTTACCAGGGTCTTAGGAATAAATCAAGTGAGAGTTGCCAAAATAGGATATCCATGGAATTAAGGTACCGAAAGGGCATTAGTTTTAATTAACTAGTGTAACCAAGTCCCCGAACTCATAATCTCTGGTTTGCAGGAGTAATTTAGTTCTCCCGCTAGGTTACTTAGGTTTCCAATCAACCTACCAAAAATGATTAGTGGCGACTCCAAATTCTAAAATCATGTGAAAAAAAATCAAAGTTGCGATTTGGTAGAGCTTGGGAGAGCTCGAACTAGGTTAGTTAATTTAATTAATTAATCTGGTAATCCATTAACCTAAAAATGAATTTTAGGTCGCGACAGTGGCGTCTAGCCTTTGTCGCCCTCAACCATGCAGAGTTTGGAGCCAAAAGAGTAGAAGCTTCCTCACGATGTCCACGTACTCTTTCTTTGACATGATGTGTAATGACAAGTAGCTATTGCAATCCACTTTCCGCGACAAAGCGAGCCGAGCAAGCATGGTAAAGTCGTGATCCCATTTAGCGTTACAAGGAGGAGAAGGTCCGGTGACCTGTGGCGGCGACCATGCCACGTCCAGCGTTCGATGGCGACGGAGCACACTGGAGGCAAAGCACATAGGACCATGCTCGCCATGCTCAACATGCCCGCTTCGTCCCTACTCGTGAGAAACCAAGTTCGTGTTTACCCTGGCGGTCTTTGCCTTCAACTACGGCAAGTTGCTGCACCTGTTCCCTGTTACACGAGCGAGTTAGACTACCAGATTTGTCACGGATTTGAGAGGTTCAATAAGTGTTTGCCAGATATCAAGATCGCAGTCTTTTACGATGGCTCCAAAATCTCATCCAAGATCGGTGTGATTGAATCGGTCAAAGATAAAAGAGAGTCGTGACCTCAGTGGCACCTCCTGATGATGTGAAGCTGTAAATAAGGAGCGGCCAAACTTCTTTTGAATGAAGAATGTGCCTCAGGCAATACAGGAGGTTCCGTGGGATGATCTTCCCATACTCAAGCATGAAGCAACAAACGTAATACCGACTTACATCTAGCTGCAGATCTCCCACAAAAGGAAGCAGGGCATAGAGCTTGGTTTTATCTGGAGGTGAAGTTGGGATGGGATTTGAGGACCGGCTGGAAGTGAAATATAACTTCATGAATCTCGAAAACTGATCTGTTGAGTGGTCAGTACACATTTATCCTCAAAGCATCTTGATGCTCCCTAGTCGATTCTGTAAAAGGGAAGGGAAAGCTGAGCAAAGACAACGTTGGCCTCCTAAGTTTCAAAAGTCCAGACGTCCACAAATATTCGCCTTGGTCATCTCCCAGCTGGCTCGTTCTTCGTATTCTTCGCGATGTCCAAAGGCAAACCTTCAGGTCAGCTTCCTCTTTACAGATTTCACTGAACCTTGGTTTCACCACGCTTTCTCGGTTTGGCTTGATTTCGATCGAAAGATATGTTATCTCCTAGATTAGATAGCATGATTGAAGGTTAATTTGAAGCAAACCAGCATATGAACGAACAACATGCGTATTTTACATGTCTGAATGCTATATGTATTTGGGAAAGGGGGGAAAGCTGTTGACTTAGGTGGGGTTGTGTTTCGGGTTAGCTTAATACCCTTTGATCCTAAGCTAATGGGATTTTTGCTCTGGGCTAAAAGTTTGGGCTCACTTTGCTGATAAAAGGAAAGACTAAGGTTAAGCCTGTGTTGGTCTGTTTTGATAGTTGGGTCTAACGAGGCTCATTTTATTTTAAGTGAAGGAATTTGAGTTTGGGCCTAACTAGTTTTGACTGGGCTTGTTGGCCAAGCTCAGCCAGCTCGGAAGTCTAATCGCGGCTTGTGGTCGACCTCGTTCGGGTGGGGCTTAAAAATCCAGTCCACATCACTATTTCGGAATGAATAATATTTTTGATATCAAAATAATAAAAAAAAAATTCTGAAAATTACTAAAAAAATGAATAAATAAATAGTGCAATAAAAAAATACAAAAAAAAATCATAAATTCCATGAAAAATTCTGAAAAATTCAGAAAAATCTCAGAAATTAGGAAACGGGTCATTTCGACTGACCAATCCTATTTTTGATGAATGTCTTTCCCGATTTTTCTAAAATGACGATTTTGCCCCTCATAGGCAAATCGTCTCGAAAAATTTTGAAAAATTCTCAAAAATTGTGGAAAATAAGAAATGACCACATTCAAGTGGTTTGACCTGTTTTCATTTCCCGACCGTTGAAAAATGATCATTTTTACCCTTCTGATCAGTTTGATCCAAATCTTTCCCAATCATTCTAAATGATTTTTCATGAAATGGTACCGAAAGGGCGTTAGAGTAATCTAGCGTAACCAAGTCCCCGAACTCATTTTCTCTGGTTCGCAGAAATAAATTAGTTCTCCGACTAATTTATTTAGGTTTCTAATCGACCTACCGAGAACGATTAGTGGCGACTCCAAAATTTTAAAATCATTCAAACCAAAATCCAAAGTCGCGATTCGGTAGGGCTTGGGAGGGTCCGCGTTAGGTTAGTTAATCTAATTAACCTGATAATCCGTTCACCTGAAAACTTATTATTTTTCGGGTCGCGACAGCTTGGCGACTCCGCTGGGGACTGGAATTTTTGAATTTTCGAAAAAAGACGGCACTAATTGGAGTACTTGAATTTTTTCGAAATTTTAAAAATCCTTAGTGGACTTAGGCCGATAAAATTTCATGGATATCTCGCTTCTGGCGATCTTGTTTGGGACTCATTCTTTAGGTGTTAAATGGTCTTGTAGATGGGAGTTATAAGGGGTGGAGTGTTTGACTAACCATTTGTTTTGCAGGTTTGGTGTTGGAATTGTTGTTTAAATTCTGCACATTATCGAAGCGCTGTTTGAATTTAACTGTTGTGCATGTTTAATTGTTTTAGCACTACATCACACACATCCTGTGGTCGGACCTGGGCCACTAGTTTTAGGATGGTATTGTGATTTGGTTTTAGCGTTCGGCGTGAGATCACGTCGAAAGTTAGCCCAGATTCAATCCCGAACCTCTTTTCAAAAATGAGTTTAAAAGTTAGGCCTCAGGCTTGGTAAGATTACCAAAGCAGTGGTTTTAATTTTTAGCTTGAGCAGCCGAAGTGGGAAGGCCCGGCTAATCCTGATTACGTCGTAGAGGATCACGGCTAATCTTGATTATGTGCGCGAGATTGTCGCCTTGCCGTAAGTCTTTCGCTTCAATTTGTCAGCCTTTAGAGTAGATAGGCTAAGATTTAAACTCACGATTCATGTGCATGTCTATGTGACTTACATGGTATTTTTGACGGTGAAAGTAAGTTTTCTAACTTCATCTTGTATTTATTTTTGGTCGGTCCATGTTAGGTGTCAGTTAGATTTTGAATTTGATATCATCGCCATTTTTCAAAAGAAATTAAAAATTAAATTGGTGTCCTATTTTTCAAAAATGAATGCGAAAAGTCTTTTTAGGGAATTTTGTTGACCAATAAAAGATTTTGTCACATTTTCCTACTTCAATAGAAATAAGATTTTCTTGACAAATTTATTCTTAAAAATTCATTCTGATAAAAGGAAAATCCCTTCGGGAAATTTGCTAAATTTTAAGAGATTTTATCACATTTTCCAAGTTGTGAAAATTTGCGAGAAAATTCTTTTTGAGAAATTCACCCATGTTTTTCTAAGAAATTTTTCTCTAAAATTGAAAATTAAAATTGGACTAGTGTAGGAATCATGGGCCGACCCCTATTGGATCACATACTGATTATTTTCTTTACTTTTGCAGGGGATTATAGGTACCCCGGGGTGGAGAAAAATCGGACTCGTTGGTGATAACAATCAGGGGGCAAGCGAAGAAATCGTTAACCCTAGGGGCATATGAAGAGGCCAATTCTTCCGAAGTCAGAAACGTGTCAATCAGTCAACATGTACAAGCTTTGTATTTTGATGGGGCTGTAAATTTATCCAGATCGGGCCTGGGGACATTTTTAATGTATTAGAAGGGTTCATGTATTTTTGTTGAGAAAGCCGAGACTGTGTAATCAGAACCCATGGGGCAAGATTATGAACCCGACCTTGCGACGCCTTTCTGATTAAATTGAACAAAGGCTTGCTTTTTTACCTTCCTCGGATTCAAAACACATGGAAGATTTTTGGAGGACCAGTATTTTATTACCGAGCATGGCCCGCAATCATTTCTCCCAACGCTACAGGCGACCGACACATTCAAGTAGACGCCGAAAGAGATAGGCAGGAGTAAAGTGGGGCACGCAACGGGCAGCCTGGCTTGTTTAATGGAGCACTAATCAAGTGGTCGATTTGCAATAATTCACACGACTGACTCACGGCGCTGTGACCGGTGGGGGCCGCCACCGAACCCTTCGTCAATGTCCTTGATATCATCGCCGGCAGCAGATAACAAGAACACCAAGAAGAGTGTTAAGCCTCAACGTTTTCAGTACCGTGAATCGTCCTATCATGCTATATGAGCGAAGAAATGGCAGGAAAATGAAAAGCACAAACACGTGAAACTTTCTCTTCATTCCATTCACCAACAAACCTTATAACAACTCACTGGGGAGGAAAAGTGAAATCAAATTGAGCCCTAATAAGCGTCACAAAGGAGCTCAGCTGGCTCTCCATGAAGTTGATGCTCTGGGTGCACCGGGCGTTCTCGGGATCAAGCTCCGCGAGCCTAAAGAAGAGGCGATCGCACTTCTCTTTAACCTGAGCCATAGTGGCCTCGTAATGCTCAACGGCAAACTCCAGGTCCGGAATCGCCGCCCTCTCGAAAGCAATGTCTGCCGTAATGTCATCAAGCCTCTCCTGCAGCCAACCGCATTTGCACCTCATCACAATATTGCCTGGCTCCTGTTCGGCGTAAGTTCGGACCAAGGCCAGACGGTCCACCAGCTTTCCCCTCTCACGAACCAGCCACGAAAGCTGATCGTTGGCAAACTTGAGGGCCTTTTTGTGATTATCTGCCACAAATGTGACTGTTGCCAGACGCTCGTGCCGGTCTCGGTAACGAGCTTTCACGACGGCGGTCACAAGGACCGTCTCATAAGCACGGTTATAGGCAGCCAGAAAATTGATGAAGACAGTCGAGAAGTTCCGATACTCCTTCCCCAGTTGGGTACCCTCAACAGAAGCAGCGTCCACAGTCCTGAATAAACGAAGGATTTCAGCCTCAACGGTAGAGTTTTTGGCTATATGAGCGTAACCTCTACCAAGAAGATTGTAGAGTCTCTCCCACCCAGCCAGGGCTTCGGCGGATAAGGTGTGGTTAGGAGAATTGGCCATTTTTGAAACCAGAATACGAAAGAAAGGGGGAGAGAGGTGAGGCAGATGAGCGGAATGCGAAGATGGTAATCTGCTTCAATTTAAATACTGATTTCACAGGGGCAGTCCTTATAGGTTTTCCTATCTACCATTCTCTGTCGGCAACACCCCCGGTGGCTCAAATTCCAGTCAAGTGGCAACCTCGAGCCGAACAAACCTGACGTCTCTGTGGAAAAGCTGACGGGACTCCATCGCTTTGAAAAAAGAAAGAACGAAAAGACGAGCTGAGTGGGGGACAAAGAAATTCTCGGCAGAAAGAGAAATATTACTCGTCTTCATTGGAGGACCCGCCAGTAAATCGACGGTGGAAATCTTGATAGGGCCCTCTACCGCGAAAAGAAAGAAGAAGACAAATTGAGCGATAAACGAGGATTTCCCCTTTGATCAAAAGCTGAATGTCAGATTTTCCCCTCGGTAAATCTAATAGCACTGCCCGTGAAGGGGGGAGTCGTTGCTATTGCCAGAGAAAGAATTTGTCCTCATTTGATAGTGAGGGTTCATCTGCACGAACTCGCAGGGGAAAGATAGAGAGGAAGGAGTTCTCGTGGGAGAGGAATTCAAAACCTTCACCATCAAAGCATTAGCTTTCAAAGCCTGTTACGAGAAGCCATCAACGATCCCGTGATCCCTCAAGTCCGAGAAGACATCCTGAGGCGGTCTCGAATCGGCAGTCCTATATCCAGAAATATGTCGAGCATTAGGGGAACGGGCGCATGTTCAACCCTGGTCGAAGCTGATGAAGTTCCTTACCCTGAGGGTCTACTGGTCATGGCCATTGACGGTAATCCAGTCTCTTTGTCAATCCTTGTTACCGTATTAAGAAAATGCCGGTATAAGGTTGTAGCTCAAGCAAAGGCGACAGAGGCCTTAGAGATATTAAGGAGGAGTGGTGACCAGTTTGATATCGTCCTCACCGCCATGGTAGGGATTGACATGGATGTTTTCACTCTCTTGGAAGTCATCAATTCTAAATTAAACATGCCAGTCCTCGTAATATCGGCAAGCGATGATCAGCAAGCCATAATGAAGGCTGTCTTAAATGGGGCCCAAGACATCGTAACGAAACCAATTAGAGTTCAGATGCTTCAAAACATATGGCAGCACGTGGTAAGGAAGCAATTGCACGACCATGAAAATAAACATCAAGCCTTCAATTTTGTTCCAAGCAACTGGAGAAAGAAGATGAGTGTGTCTCCCGAGCTGCATCATATGTTTGTTAATGCAGTTCAGCAGGTAGGAATCGATTCGGCACGGCCGCAACATATACTGGAAATTATGAACGTAGAGGGACTCACTAAAGCAAATGTTTCGAGTCATCTTCAGAAGTACAGAAAAAGGGTGAGAGAACAAAATGCAGCTCAGAATTAAGAAAAGCAAGGCGGAACTGATCCAAGCCTGAATGTCGAGTCTCCTCGCCACCATAAGTTCCGCAGGTTAGCATGGGGCGAGCCACTTCCCATCATCAACCAAGCCAGTAGCCGTGCCATCAATCCTCCAGGCGTTAATCAAAGTATCCCCCAGAATCAGCCTAATGCTCTTCAAGAGTATAGACCGCAGGGGCAGTGTATTCAAACTCCTTGGTCTGAGCACCAACCCGTGGGTAGAATTCATCCCATGATCAGCGCGCCTGCGCAGCCAGAGAATCAGACAAGAAATTATCCTGAGCACTTCCACTTCTCTAATCCTCGAATGGAAAGAGTTCTTGGCAGCAGGACAGTTGGTGATCCCCACACTTTCTGGAGTAATGATGAAGACTTCAGCTCGAGAAGTCAAATTGCTCATGGCGAGGACAGAATGAGAAATCTACCGCCAGCATTTGCCAACAATAATGCCCAATTCGAGCATCAGTTACTGGAAGGTTCAAGAGATTACCCAGATGATGAGCTTACTGCCTGGTCAACCAGTTTAAGGTTGACAGACATCCGAAGCCATGATCGGAAGCCAGTGATTAGGTACTCTCAAACATCGGTCATCCATGCCTGAACCAGCATGAGACTAGCTGATTATCGAAGAGCCGCAGGAGAGGCAGAACTGACCTTGAACAAGTGCACCTTTCATTTCATACTTAATTCCCCTGCGTGTGATATTTCCAGCTTTCTAGATGTCTAGATTTAATTCAGGGGCATGGGGTAATTTGTTTTTTTTATCCCGTCGAATGCGTGAATCCCTTTTTATGCTAGACTCAGGGCGGATCAATTTGTGGCAACGTCGCTGACTGCCATAATGAGAAATGTTGAATGGCCTCACGTAGGGAAATTTCAAGTGAAAAGCCCAGGCGAGCTCGAAGACGGGGGATTGCAAATTGCCTCAAGAGTGTCGCAAAATGAAATGACCCAATGGAATGCGATAGGACTCATTTGCCTTGAAGGTAACCTTTAAATTAAAGGAGCCCTCCGGTCCACGGACCCGATGGCATAAAAAAATGATGATGGTCCAAAGCAACTCGAAAGAAAACAAGGCCCAACTAAGTAAAACACTTATGTGGCAAGCTCAAAGTGAATGGCAACTCGGGACATACAATCCAATCCAATCCAAATGAAGGAACTTCCTCAATTCAAATTCAATGGAAGTACATACAAGGGTGAAACAGTATCGTTCCAATGTTTCTAAAATATGAAGAACATATACTGCCGCATTCCCTTTCATTTTTGCAGTGAAAGTCTCTACTGGCTAGATTTTCCTGTCTACCATTCCCTATCAGTATCACCTCCGCTACTCGTCTCCAATCTCGAGCCAAGCAAATCCGACATCTCTGCCAAAATTTTGACGGGATAACACAACTTTGAAAAAGAAGAAAGAAAGGTGACTTGGGTGGGAGACAAGGAAAAGGGGATTCGTTTTTATAGGAGAACACGCCAGCAAATCGACGGTAGAGACGTTGATAGGGACCCTACCACTATGAAGAGATGAGAAAAGACGAGCCAAGCAAGAAACACGCAGGAAAGGTTGAGAAAGACAAAACTCTCGGGAGAAGCGATACATATGCTAAGCCGACGCCAAATTTTAAAAGAGACATCCTCCTGATAATCTTTATTCATACGTTGAAGAGAGTTTTAAAGCATACACGGTTCAGAGAGAGTGAAAATACAGAAAGATATAGTAAACCTTGAGAAATCATCGACCAAATCGAAGATGTCTCAACCCAGTACTTCCGAAAGCTATCGTTGCCTGCTGAATATGGGAGAGGAAGAGTTCGAAACCATGTTTGGGATCGAGCCTATGGAGCCTAGCCCTTCCGCCGACGACGTCCAAGATCTCAGTAAAGATAAGGACAACAACGGTAAGGGTCAAAAGAAGCGTTACCGTCGCCAAACTAATGAGCAAGTACAAAGGCTTGAGGATTTCTTCAGAACATGTCCTATGCCAGACGGCAAACAGAAAATGGAACTAAGTCAAGAGCTAGGACTTGAACCTTCACAAATCAAGTTCTGGTTTCAAAATAGGCGAACCCGAATGAAGACTCGTCATGAGCACAACGAAGCCGAGTTTCTAAGAGTTGAAAATGAAAACCTCCGAGCGGAAAACAAGATGTATAAAGAGGCTTTTGACTCCGCCACCTGCCCTAACTGCAACAGCCTCCTCCTCGCCTTGAATGAAATGTATGATCTGAGGATTGAAAATGCGTGTTTGAGAAGCGAGTTAGACCAATTGATAACAGAATCGAGTTCTGTTGGAGCAGGGTACAAAAAGACTAATGCTACTAGATCAGCGTCAATACCTCCCGGGGAAGGGGAGATGTATCACCACTAGGCAAGCGGCATTGAGGATGAACTCACCGCCATGATCAACCAGTTTAATGTTGATGAAGCACTGGGACTGTAATATGCACAGGAAGTCTGTATTTCGAAGCTGAGATCACGGGTCCTTCAACATGGCCAATGCATACCTGGTCTAGAATGAAGCCAGCTGATCATGGGAGAGCCTGCTGAGGGAGCAAAATCGATTTTGAACGAATGCAGACGCTTCATTTCCTTGCATGGGGTGTTTTCTACTTTTATTGATGTTCAGAATGAACGCTAAAGCAAGAAGCAGCAATTTCCTGTTCTCCTATTAAATGCTCGAGTCTGCTACCACACCAAACTCGTAATGAATTTATTGCGAGTAAAAAGTCGCGCGAACTAGAAGGGTAAAGCAGTATCGTTTCAATTTACCCTCAAATTATCCCGATTCTAAATTAGATCCCTTCTGTTTACAGGAATTTGCAAATTGACCCAAAAACGAAATTCCCCGATTAATCAAAGCTTTGGGCAAATAGATTCGTGGACATCGCCACAGAATAAACGGCTTCAAATGAGGAATATGTGAACGAAAGACCCAAACAATCTCAAAGAAGGGTAATTCTGTATCGTTCTAATTTGCTCATACTCGTCTCGTATTCTGAATTATTTTATTCCATTCTTAACAGGGTTTGTAAACCGCCCCGAAAAATACAGTGACCTGGAATTACCCACTACAATACAACAACACCGTGTCATCCCAAGGATTGACTCTTAGAAGGAACCTCCATGAGCGCCTGCGGTCTTGTGGACCAGATGGCATGGGGAATGACAGTGGTCCGAGACGTCCCGAGTTCGATCCTCGAGGATGGAAATATTGTAAGTATTGTAAATAAATAAAATAACTTTTTCTCGCATTTCTTTTTACAGAAAGAAACAGGAATACTCGACGAGCAGTACCAAGGTCAGTATTTTGTCACGATCTTGGCCCTAATGGTGAAGTGGCCTACGAAAGTCGAAGGAAGCTCAATCCAGCGAACCTGATAAGGGGATCGTGTGAGGCATTCAAAAATGAAGGGTAAACCAGTATCGTATCCAATACATCATTTCTAATACTGACTAATACGTCTTCTCCTCCATTGTTTGACAGGAAATGTCTAACTTGACAAACCCACGGAGAAAATCCCGAATGGTAAAACTGGTAAAGGAGTTGCGCGAAGCACTCAAGGGTAACTCAGTATCGTGTCCAGTTCATCATTTCTGATACTGGCTAACATATCTCCTTCCTTTTTACAGGAAATGTTAAACTAACACCTGATACGTCAAAGAAAACAGCCCCAAGGGGCCAAGTTATGATCGACTGATGCGATCCGTCTGATGAAATAGGGGAAATCAATGGCGAACCCTCAACGTGTTTGATCCGCCCACACAGCCAGGGGCAATTTCCATACTTGTACATTGTATTGCCATATTTACATGATGTTTACACATACCATGATTTATGCATGACTGTTCTGCATGTTCAATTTGTCAATTTTGACTGGGGGTATAAATAGTACACGATGCATCGAATGTATAGAATGGGGCATGACAGGACGATGAAAGGCAAGCCATTTTCACACACGTCCTATATTTAATCCACAGTGAGTTGAGCGGTAGACAGATTCTGCATTCTCCAAGGCAATGGGTTTTCTCGCAAAAGATACGATAGTCGAAGTGAAGGAGGCGTTCACTCTCCATTCCAAACACTTCAGGCAACCATTGACAACCCATTTGAACGGTGATTTTATGTCATAACCCTGTCAAGAACCACCCCACACTGGGGCAAAACAGAGGTAATTCCAACAATATCAGGAGATAAATGGTTAGAAATTCTCTTGCTTGGACTAACATCAATCTTCGAGTGTTTCTTTGCATGATACTCGAATTTTAATTCAAGTGCTTTAGGATGATGAAGAGCATTTATTTTCTCTATCCTACACACTCATCCTTTGCATAACCCAATTGAGCCTGCAAATTCATTTCTCAAGCCCATGTTGGTGATCCTTGCTCATTTCAAGGTAACGACGACACCTTCCCCCAAAAAGCAGAATTGAAGAAATCGGGTCAATAGAGGATTCTCGAATTAACCCATTTCATATGCTAGACTTTCATGTAATGTCTAGTATCATTTGTTGAAAATCATCTTGTTGCTAAAATTCAAAATCACAAGATTGTTAAAAAAGGAAAACAAGTGTAGCCTAAAGAAAATGGGCCTGCTTCCAAACAAAAGGGAGTCGGGAGTAAGAAAAGCAAAGGCTACTCCAAAGAATCTCGGGCAGAAAGAGCAAAGTGCCTATCAAAAGCAAGGCCAATGCCCATATATCTGTAATGAACTTCTGACTTCGAACATACATTTTGAGAATTCCAAAAAAAGGATCCCCAAAGAAGTCAGTTTGCAAAGTGTAAAGAACTACTACCCCTTAGCCAATGGTGGTATTCATTAAAGACAAATTCAGGAAGGTCAAAGATCGGTGACAAGACTGCAATGATCACCAACACCAAGCCCTTCTCATATATTTTTCTGAGCCAAAACGAGCCATTCGTTTCTTAGACCAAAATCCCGGCCTACGTTACGACCCTTGAAAGCCTCTTCTGATTAGAGCACTTGAATTAATGTAAGAGTTGAATGACTTTAAGCATCGCTCGAAGAAGTTCGAGCAAGATTATTTCTCTCTCATTTTGCAGGGTTCTTGACTTGTAAACTGGAGCAGATGATGAAGACTTTTTTGTCAATGGCCTTGACTCCAAATGAGTCCCCTTCGATAAGCCTTTGACCCAGCTCACATTACGGTCCTAATCAAGACCTCCAGATCGGCTTGATCGTATCAATTGCGAGATTACTCAGACCCTCGCTGAATACAATGATGGTAAGGTTGAGTGATTTCTTTTCAAATCCTGCAATCAGGATAAACAGCCTTTCTCGAGAGTGAGAGAAAGCCCTTTCGGACTGAAGTCCCCATTCAGGTTACATTCGAGGTATTCATGACATGATAACCTCCCTGGACAGAATTGGAAATGCAAACTCGACAGAATAGTCATGCATGATCCACATTATGAGCATACACATACGGTTTTAATCATTGCAAACTCAACTGAATGGTTTTGCATAAACCGATGAACTCATTGATAAAAATGCTTGCACATGTTGCCTCTGACACTGTCTGACAGGTAGTGCATTCCTGATAGTCGAGTTACCCTCCGAGGTCTCGAAATTCATCCAGAGGCTATTGAACAAACAAGCCCTGTTGGCTAATGCTCGCCAAGCATTTTCAGGTGAGTATATCTTCAGCCTGAACCTCTCAATTCTGATGATTGTCTGGGTGCTTAAATCCATTGCAGCACATAAGGTCATTCAGTGAGTAAGCAGACATGATACAATCAGTCTGTTTATGCCTCGATCATTAACTCAGAAGATCCAGGTAAGTCTTCTGAACCCTTGCGACTCATGATCAACATGCTCTCATGAAATCTTCATCAGCTCACGATTGATATGATCTCGTGTTCTCAAGCTTTATCAAATCATGATTGACCAACTTTCGTGTTCTTGATCTTTGCCTCATTGGTTTATTCCTAAAGTGATGGGAGAACAGTTAAATTGGGTTTGAGCTTCTGCAGGATTCCTGGTCTCCCCAGATCCCAGAATGGCACCCACCAAGGCAAACCAAAGTCCTTTCTACAGGCAATCAAAAGTCCTTTTTACATGCGACCAAGTTCCTTTCTACAGGCGACCAAAGTCCTTTCTACAGGCGACCAAGTACTTTCTACAGGCAAACCAAAGTCCTTTCTACATGCAATCAAAAGTCCTTTTTACAGGCAACCAAAGTCCTTTCTACAGGCGACCAAGTCCTTTCTACAGGCACAAGTTCTTCTTACAGGTACCAAGTCCTTTTTACAGGCAACCCAAAGTCCTTCTTATAGGCATCAAAGTCCTTTCTACAGGCACAAGTCCTTCTTACAGGTACCAAGTCCTTTTTACAGGCAACCCAAAGTCCTTCTTACAGGCATCAAAGTCCTTTCTACAGGCACAAGTCCTTCTTATAGGCAAACAAAAGTCCTTTCTACAGGCAAACCAAAGTCCTTTTTACAGGCAAACCAAAGTCCTTTCTACAGGCAAACAAAAGTCCTTTTTACAGGAACCAAAGTCCTTCTTACAGGCAACCCAAAGTCCTTCCTACAGGCAACACAAAAGTCCTTCTTATAGGCAACCCAAAGTCCTTCTTACAGGTATCAAGTCCTTTTTATAGGCACAAAGTCCTTCTTACAGGCATTGCCATGGGGTGACCCACCATACGGGTCAAATTTTAATCAGTAGAATCCTTTCATTAGGAGTCTACCATGGGTTGACCCACCATACGGGTCAAATCTTAATCCAATTTTAATCAGTAGAATTCTTTCGTTAAGAATTTACCATGGGTTGATCTACCATACGGGTCCAAGTTCAATCATCCTAAGGTTTTCTTACAACGAATCCTTAGGTTCTCATTCCACTTTCGACAGAGCATTCATGTCAATCGACAACCTCACGGGCAGGTAAGTGCCAGGTAAACTCTCCTCTCTGTCTCTCTATCCCTCCATCAGAGTCTCCTCAAAATAGGGTCTGAATAAGAACTTACGCAGAAAGGTATTGGAGATCAAATGTCACGACTCTTTTTATTTCATTGTGTTGAGTCGATTTGGATTCAGGTGTCATCTTGTCTTTGAAACGAACCTCTGACGAGCTTCCTTTCAAAGAGGGGCAGCTGTTGACACCTGATTTTTAATCACTTTTTCTCTTTTAAAATTGATAGAAAATTCATAAAAATATATAAAATTGAAAAAATCAACTTTGGGGACCTTGGCCAAGCCTAGGGGACCAATTTTGACCAAAAAATGATTTTCCATATTTTTGGTATTTTTAAAATATTTTTATCTTCGAAAATTAATAGAAAATCCATAAAAATTCATAAAATTTAAAAATCAACTTTGGGGACCTTGGCCAAGTCTAGGGAACCAATTTTGACCAAAAAATTATTTTCACATTTTATATATATATTTAATATTTTTTTTTTAGAAATTAGGAAAATATTTAATAAAAATTAGCATTTGAGGCCACAAAAATGTAAAAATAATCAGTACTCTTCTGTTAATTTTCTCTTCATTCTGGCTTTATAATTTTTTTATTTTTGCATTTTTAGGAGTCATGACATTGTCTGTTAATAGCTCAAATTTACATCTTGGTGTACTGAAAACGAGCTGCGATTGAAGAGATCCAAAAGGAGCTCCAATTAAGACATCAAGAGTCTATTACATTGGTGAGAGCTGAAGCATACGAACTATTGCCTATGCCAAAAGTATCTTGCACCTTGGGGATCCGCACATTTCGAGGAAGCTATCTCTTACCAAATTTGATATTGACAGAAACTTGCATCTGAAGATGGTGCAAGAGATGTCGTTGGAGACAGTCATTCAAGTATCAAGAAGGTCTTTGCTTTGAGGTTCGAGGTGTTTGCTTCAAAGTCCCTTTAAGACCAACGTGGAGACACCATCATTAACAAAGAAGAAAAGACGGTGGTAGACGACAAACCTGAGTGGCACTTTCGGTGATGCAATTGGGAGGATCGGGTCAAACGAAAAGAAACAAAGTGCAGATGGCCACATGGGAGAAAGGTTTCAAGTGTGGGTTGGTGACGTTGAATGGCAGAGGAGAATTGGCGTTTGGAGGCGGTTGCTAGAAGGAGGAATGACCGTTGCCAATGGGTTGGCTGGGTGCTCAAACTCTACCTGGTTGTCACTGAGACATGGGGGGAAAAAAAAAACCATGGGCAGTCGGACAATTCGAAGGTTGCGATTTCCAGTCGCCTTCAATAAGCACCTGGACTGGGCTTGCCAGGTAGTGGCTCCAGGAAAGAGAACTCAAGACCTCAGTCCCTCAGGCCAGTCTCGCTTTCGATGGGGAAGTCATCCATTGAATCAAGTACCACTACTTGTTTTCTTAAGCAGCACATCAGGTTGCCTCCATTGGCAACCACTTCTCGGGGATCAATTGAAGCTAGAAAGGAAGTCAAAGGGGAGTTCGTGAGAGGGGCTCATCGGCTGCCACAATGAGAGGGCCTCCTCTATCCATTTGTGGGGATTTCTGGCGTCCTTACCGTAGGAGAAGGAGAACCCTCTGATTTTCTCTAGAGACCCAGCTTGGAGCAGTGTCATTTGTCATGTCGAGTTCTAGATGACTGGATTATGCAAAACCAAAGATAAGTTCTTTCGCGATTCTTAGATTTCTATTTACGATTTTTGATTCAGTCATCATCGCTCTACCTCCGATATAAGTTTTTTTTCAACCTTTTTTTAGGATCCATGTGGCATTGAATGCTTTGGCCGCTCTACCTCCGATAAGGATCGCTTCAAGCTGCTCTTTCATTGAGACTAATCTCTGGTCTATCACATCCTCTGCTCCCTCGCCCGCTACCTCAAATCCTAGTCACCTGATACCAAGTCTCTCCTCGCGAGCTCCATCCTCGACTGGAGAACTAACGATTCCATCCCGATTGGGATCGACAGGTTACTCGTTACCTCCTGCGGGGACGTGGAGGAGGAACACTCCAAGGACGGTATGTACCTGAGGGGCGTGGGCTTCGTCGTGGAGTGGTTACCTAGGGTCTACGAGGAACTATCGGCTTGACGGGGAATAACGGTGAAGGCGAAGAGGAAAAGTGGGGGAAAAGAAAAAGCTTTCCTTTGGGGGGCCGTAGCTAGAGAGAGGCCGAAAGAGTGAGGCAAACTTTGATTGAGCTGGACGAGCTCAGGTGTTGAAAGAACAAGAACAAGACAGTAGACTGGGCATGTGGAAAAAGAAGGACTGATTGCACTCGAACCCAGCCGCTTGGGAACCGACTGAGGATCGACATTCTGGGGGGGATCTATATGAATTTGTTACGGTTGTTTTGAAAATCTGGTGAAAGTTTGCCAATGGGGGTTGATGTACAGAGACCTCACTTTGCCGGTATGATGGGAGATGCATGAATGACTCCCTTGCATTTGGGGTGGAGTTAATTTTCCTCTCTTCCTCAGATGGAGATCTGTTAGTGGAAGATGTGGACCCTGTGAAACATTCGGGAATTTGTGTTCAGATCATAAATCGGAGTTAGGAACGAGAGGGTGAACAAGCTGTTGGAGCATGAGTGTCATAGAACGGTACATCCTCAGAGTGGTACAGATATGGGAGAAAACATCATCAAAGCTTATGACTGCTTTGTGGCGAAGTGTGCATGCTTGCGGGATCAGAAGGTGGGGCTGGTGGAGAGGAGCTTTTGGCCGAAAGTTGGGACGCGCCAGCGAACCTGGGTGACTTCGGCAAGTCCGCCGCGGCAGTGACGTTTTGCAGCGCCGACACGGCGTTCCTCTGCCTCGGCTGCGACTCCTGGAGGTCTGTTCGCCACGAGCACGTCTGGATGTGTGAGGTTTGCGAGCAAGCCCTACCCGTCGTCACCTACAAGGCCCACGCGACGACCTTGTGCACGTCTAGCTACGTTGACATCCACTGCGACGGTTCTTGCTCTTGGTTTTGTTCATAAGCTCGAGGACACGAGGGACAACATTGGGATTACTGGTTCTTGGTCTGAGTTTATTGACTATCTTGTGGCGTCAATAATCTGAAGATGTAAAATTGTTCTGTATGGACAATCGTGGGGGAGTTGATGCCGTAAATGAAGACGAAGAAGAAGAGTAGGACTGTTTGCATATGTATAAAAGGGGAGACGCCAGCCCTTAGACGCGTTGGTTCACACACCACCTTGCAAGCAAAAAAATGCATGCATGCATGTATGTACGTAGAAAAGAGGGGCCCACTCAGCTGGGGGGAGTCTCTCTCGTGTCTTTTTCTCTCTTCTTGGAAGTTCTCCATCACACGGGCCGCGAGAAATCGCGAGTAAAGCCAGAGTCGCCGTGATTCGGAGACGTTCAGCCCCTTGTTTGCGATGACGGGACTGGATTGGCTAGAAGTGGTGTTGATTCTCCGGGCTGAGCTTATAGATCTAACACGGATTGATGGGCCTACACAAGCTCATGCAGTGAAGGCAAGGCTAAAGATAAGGAATCGTCGTGTTGGTCCAGGGAAGGTTCGAGGATCTGCCATCGTCCCTGGCGTATCTCCATCTCCAAAGAAGATGAGATCAATACGGAGCCTCCCAAATTCTCTTCTTGGGGTCTGTTCACCTGAGCGACGCCTTCGCTTGCATTATAGAGCTCTCCTCATGGCTCTACCACGCAATGGTTATTTCCTCGGATTGTGTACTCTCCCGTTTGATATGCTCTATCCAAACTTTACGACTGCAAGACTTGGCCCAGGTGTTGTATGTAGGTTCAGATGTGGTTTTGATCCTATTTGAGCAAATTAGGGTCAAGAGATACCCTCGGATCATAGGCCATAGGTGTTAATATTTTTCAAGCAGGAAAATTGGCTCTTTGCTCAATGACTCTGGTGACGGGGTTATTCATTTTGTTGCATAGTGCGACCAAGATTACACGTAAAGCACAGTCCATGACACGCCCTGCAGTAGAGTGGCATGCTCGCGTAACACTCCGTGAATATTTTGAGACGAATGATGGAGCGACGGCAGAAAACTCGAGGACCCTCTCCAAATCTTTCTCGTGTTCATCCACTTCTTAGGCTGCCATTTCTTCTAGACAACGCAGCTCCGGGTGGTCTTGGCTCGACATTTGGTTTAGAATGCTGGTATCATTCGAGATAACGGCAGGCTTTGCCCTTTTTAAGCGTTGAATGTAGGGAACTTCTCGAATTCTTATGCGCTCGCTGTGATGGGGAAAGTTTGGTTGCGGCTGATTCAAAGCTTGGAATGTTATTAAAGAGAAGTTGCGAATCGAGTGTGTTCATAATAATATCGTTGTGAAGTTGACGCGAGGAGTGAGCTGTCCAACTATTGGAGAATCTAGCAACCATGAGAGCTTCCAGTGCTCATCACGCTACTACCATAAGATCTTGCTAGTGCCTGTTATGGTCGTCTTGTTGGGAACTTTTCGAATCTGTAGCGCAACTTGACACAGGTCTTTATACCCTCCTTCGTGCTTTGTCATTCTTCGGTGGCACAATGAGAGTGGCTATCTCACTTTGCGTTATATTGCTTAAGCTCATCGCGTTCTGGGAATTATTTGCGACATCATTCTCCTTCGGTTTTGTTCGCAAGTGGAGAGCTGCAAAGAGTCCTGCGTATTATAAAGAGGAGATTATGTACCGGGATTAAAGGTGGACGATATGGACGCCCTTGCTATAAAGCTGGCATGCAAACTTGCTAAGGAGTATGCTTCGAAGAATGGTCCTATTATTTTTAAAATGGATACATATACGTATCATGGCCACTCCATGTCGGACCTTGGGAACACACACCATATTCGTGACGAAATCATTTGCGTACGACGGGAACATGATCCAGTTGAAAGAACTAGAAAACTGTTATTATCTCTTGAACTAGTAACAAGAGAGGAGCTGGAGGCGAAAAAAATGGAGACAAGATTTCGGTTGGGGGATACATGGAGGAGGTGGAGAGCTCGGGTTCGAGTCCCCTGTCGGTCGGCGATCAAAAGGTGAAGAAGGAATCGGTTCGAGTGAAGGGAGTGACGTTGCCGGCTTTGCTCGAGCAATTCTAGCGAGCTCTCGAGTCGCTCAATAATGGCAAATCATGGAGGTCCTTCGTTTCAGTATCATGTGGCCGCTTTGAGTAGAGCAGTGAAAAAGTCCCCGCTGACGAGTTCTAATAAGAGCATGGTGAAAGTTACAGCAAAGTCAAGAAGGACTTCGTTAGGAAGACGGTCAAGAAGTCGCGGGTGAAAACGTTCGTGAAACTCAGCAACCACAGACACCTGCTGCCTACTCGCTACACCCTCGACCTTAACCTCAAAGACGTCGTCGCTATTGACTCCCTCTAAAGCAAGGAGAAGAAGGTACGGTCGCCGAAGCTGAGGACCAAGACCGTTGGAGTCGAGGCTGGTCGATCACCGCTAGTTTTAATTATGTCTACAAGAGCTCTGGGGAATGGTAGTTCTTTATGTTATTTTGCACGACTTTGCATTGGACCCTGATGGGGAAGAGAAACTGTGCCGGGAGATTACGGTGAAGGATGGTTGATGAGCTTCGAGCATCTGACGAACACGACGTAGGGTACAACGATGGCGGCTGGAGGGAGCTTCATCACGGTCTCGCATCATTGCTCTACCATCTTGACTGGGAACTTGGTAGTGATTCAACTCCGAAGACCCTTGACAGTCATACCTAGCGGAGAAGATTTCTTTGCCTAAACTCGAAATAATGGTTCGAGAAAAAGTGCCATTATTTAGCTGGAAGTTTCTCCGCGAGACAAGGTCCGAGGAAATTCAGGAAGTCAAAAGGGGACGAACAAGAGAAGATGGTTCGAAGTCTGGCCACTGAAGGAGAAGCACCGTCGAGTCACGATGACATCATTCAACCTCCAAGAGGCCTCAATCTGGAAGAAGTAGGTTAGAAAGCCATTCAAACTGGTGGTGAAGAAGCTGTGGAGAGTAATACAGGCGGATGCGATCATGACGAGGAAGGGGTGTGTTATCCAAGAGCAAGCTGATAGTGAACCTCCATGTAGTGCTCAAGCGCGGCAAGCTCGCTGGCAAAGTCGTAGACAACCTCATGCACCAACACTACTCCTCCTTTACCTGCCGCTCCATCAATGAATGCTCGAATCAGCGTCGAATCCGAAACTGCTGTTAAAAATAAGGTAGAAAATGAAATGCCCATTGTGGCTGGACATGAATGTAAGCAGCTAGAAGCTGAACTTGAAAGAGAGGATGAGTATAATGTTGTCTGATTCTGGCTAAAGAAAGGTTTGAAGGCATGGTTGAAGTAAATCTGAGGAGGGACGGTCTATTCTTGGACGTTGCTTGGGAATGGGGTCCACTGGGCTCAAGGGACTTCCAAAGGCGTGGCAGAAGGGCGGCAGCCAGTAACGGCAGAAACAACGAGTATGACGGTGGAGCCTTAGCGCAAGCACCCACCACGGGTACTCCTTGAGCGACTGGATAGCAACACGGCACAGGTGGCTTCTTCGAGCTGATCACCCGAAACAGTGTCCTCGCCCACCGTGGTTTGTTTCTTCAGCAAGCCTAGGATTTACCACTGAAGCTGTTCTAAAGCCATAGCCAGCTCGACCTTGCCGCTGTGAGCTACGTAATGGAGTGGCGTCTAGCCTTTGTCGCCCTCAACCATGCAGAGTTTGGAGCCAAAAGAGTAGAAGCTTCCTCACGATGTCCACGTACTCTTTCTTTGACATGATGTGTAATGACAAGTAGCTATTGCAATCCACTTTCCGCGACAAAGCGAGCCGAGCAAGCATGGTAAAGTCGTGATCCCATTTAGCGTTACAAGGAGGAGAAGGTCCGGTGACCTGTGGCGGCGACCATGCCGCGTCCAGCGTTCGATGGCGACGGAGCCCACTGGAGGCAAAGCACATAGGACCATGCTCGCCATGCTCAACATGCCCGCTTCGTCCCTACTCGTGAGAAACCAAGTTCGTTTTTACCCTGGCGGTCTTTGCCTTCAACTACGGCAAGTTGCTGCACCTGTTCCCTGTTACACGAGCGAGTTAGACTACCAGATTTGTCACGGATTTGAGAGGTTCAATAAGTGTTTGCCAGATATCAAGATCGCAGTCTTTTACGATGGCTCCAAAATCTCATCCAAGATCGGTGTGATTGAATCGGTCAAAGATAAAAGAGAGTCGTGACGTCAGTGGCACCTCCTGATGATGTGAAGCTGTAAATAAGGAGCGGCCAAACTTCTTTTGAATGAAGAATGTACCTCAGGCAATACAGGAGGTTCCGTGGGATGATCTTCCCATACTCAAGCATGAAGCAACAAACGTAATACCGACTTACATCTAGCTGCAGATCTCCCACAAAAGGAAGCAGGGCATAGAGCTTGGTTTTATCTGGAGGTGAAGTTGGGATGGGATTTGAGGACCGGCTGGAAGTGAAATATAACTTCATGAATCTCGAAAACTGATCTGTTGAGTGGTCAGTACACATTTATCCTCAAAGCATCTTGATGCTCCGTAGTCGATTCTGTAAAAGGGAAGGGAAAGCTGAGCAAAGGCAACGTTGGCCTCCTAAGTTTCAAAAGTCCAGACGTCCACAAATATTCGCCTTGGTCATCTCCCAGCTGGCTCGTTCTCCGTATTCTTCGCGATGTCCAAAGGCAAACCTTCAGGTCAGCTTCCTCTTTACTGATTTCACTGAACCTTGGTTTCACCACGCTTTCTCGGTTTGGCTTGATTTCGATCGAAAGATATGTTATCTCCTAGATTAGATAGCATGATTGAAGGTTAATTTGAAGCAAACCAGCATATGAACGAACAACATGCGTATTTTACATGTCTGAATGCTATATGTATTTGGGAAAGGGGGAAAGCTGTTGACTTAGGTCGGGTTGTGTTTCGGGTTAGCTTAATACCCTTTGATCCTAAGCTAATGGGATTTTTGCTCTGGGCTAAAAGTTTGGGCTCACTTTGCTGATAAAAGGAAAGACTAAGGTTAAGCCTGTGTTGGTCTGTTTTGATAGTTGGGTCTAACGAGGCTCATTTTATTTTAAGTGAAGGAATTTGAGTTTGGGCCTAACTAGTTTTGACTGGGCTTGTTGGCCAAGCTCAGCCAGCTCGGAAGTCTAATCGCGGCTTGTGGTCGACCTCGTTCGGGTGGGGCTTAAAAATCCAGTCCACATCACTATTTCGGAATGAATAATATTTTTGATATCAAAATAATAAAAAAAAAATTCTGAAAATTACTAAAAAAATGAATAAATAAATAGTGCAATAAAAAAATACAAAAAAAAATCATAAATTCCATGAAAAATTCTGAAAAATTCAGAAAAATCTCAGAAATTAGGAAACGGGTCATTTCGACTGACCAATCCTATTTTTGATGAATGTCTTTCCCGATTTTTCTAAAATGACGATTTTGCCCCTCATAGGCAAATCGTCTCGAAAAATTTCGAAAAATTCTCAAAAATTGTGGAAAATAAGAAATGACCACATTCAAGTGGTTTGACCTATTTTCATTTCCCGACCGTTGAAAAATGATCATTTTTACCCTTCTGATCAGTTTGATCCAAATCTTTCCCAATCATTCTAAATGATTTTTCATGAAATGGTACCGAAAGGGCGTTAGAGTAATCTAGCGTAACCAAGTCCCCGAACTCATTTTCTCTGGTTCGCAGAAATAAATTAGTTCTCCCACTAATTTATTTAGGTTTCTAATCGACCTACCGAGAACGATTAGTGGCGACTCCAAAATTTTAAAATCATTCAAACCAAAATCCAAAGTCGCGATTCGGTAGGGCTTGGGAGGGTCCGCGTTAGGTTAGTTAATCTAATTAACCTGATAATCCGTTCACCTGAAAACTTATTATTTTTCGGGTCGCGACAGCTGTCATATACTCTAATGAATAAAATATTAAAATGAAGAGAGATCGAGTCTGAGTAAGCTTTGAGGTAGCATATTGGGGGTGCTACACTCAATAATGGTATTAGAGCAATTCATTGAGTGATGAGGTGTGCTAGTAGATGAAGTGTTTAGTAAGCATGTACGTGGTAAAGCTGTAAGTGCATGTGATTGTGTTTGTCAGGGATTGAAAGTAGCTTATGCTACTTATGAAAATGATTCTTGATCATTGCTTTAGTTTGATGATTATTATGACAATTTGTAGATATAGTAGAGTGATCAAATGGAAAATTGGACAATATGGTAAGCAAAGTTATTGAGATCTACTTTAAGCTTGAATTGTTGAAGTTGATGGTTAGCCTTGTATAATAGATTGTGAATTTGGAATTATGATAAGACGATTGATATTTGAGGATCATAAGAATGGATTATGAAATTGTCAATCGAGGTTTAAATATTGAACTCTGATATTTAAAATCACTTGAGGATTCTAGTTAAGTTTAAGTAATGGATCTATACCTATTTCAATTCTAAAATTGTAATATGCATATCATGGATTTATTGCATTAAAACTATTGAGTTTTGAAAATGTGCATACATGACCATATCATTGATTTATATCAGACTTGATAAACCATCAACTTGGTAGGGGATGAGCTGTACGGGATGCCTACAAACCGTAGTGAGACATGATATGGGATGTATTAAACAGGACTCCCTTTGTAAGTATGTAACTCGAGGATGAACTAGACAAAAGCTGATGGATTTGTAACAATCAGATCTAATGAGAGCGAGAAGTGATTGCTAGGGCCAGAGAGAGCTTAGATAAAGTAAGGCTCCTAGTACGCTTCTAAGATGGCGATGGGGGTAGGAATGAACCAAGCTGTGCATTGAAACAGTGGGTCTAGGTATTGTGCTAAGTTTGACTTATTCTTGATTTTATATTGAAACAAATTGAAAATTTTGAGAAGATTTATCAAAACCTAAAGTGTTTTTAAATTTTGAAAAATTTTCAATTTTGGATCGAAACGATTCGAGTTTGAGTTGATTTGTGCTTTTGAAATTGTTTTGTTTCTAAAAATTGAGTTTTGTTGATTTCAAGTTAAAATGTTTTTCTGAGTTTAAACTCGAATACTCTTGAAGCTACATAAACATAGCATTGCAACTCTGGCATTAAAATGAATGTATTGTTATGAGTTGAGTTGCCATTGGCAAAAAATACCTAAAATGCTTGGTTGGGATGACCCAATTTTTGCCACACATTGGGTAGGATTTCTTTAACCACGTTCTCTTTTTTAATCTTTTTTGGTTATGCTAATAGTGCATGTAGAAGTGTATGTAAACAGAAAAGATGGCCATATAGCATAACAAGTGCATGAAACAATCGTTAATCAGTCTGGTAGGCACACCTATTGAGGGTCATGGCCTTATAGGGTTTTGCTAATTAGATTATGTAATAGTGAGACATAGATACATAAACCAAATCACTTTATTTCATATATTTATATCTTATCATATAGTCCTTTACAAAAGTTCAAAGTTACATTCTCGGGAGATTTACAAGAAAAAAAAACTACTCTAGAGTACCAACTTCACTGTTTAGCCACCGTCTTTTATTTTCAAGGGCTATTCACAAAGTCTTCAGACTCCAGCTCTTCCCTACTTTCTAGATTGCTCATCACTCCTTCACTATCTAGCATATATGCTTCTATAGGACCTATCCATACACTTAGACCTCATTCATACATGGATTTGAATTCTAGTACAATCACATCATCTGATGGTCCTTTAACGTGCACTTTCGAATGAATAACTCTAAATTTCCTCATTCTTGGTCTATCAAGGATATCCTTCAAAAACTCTTTTTATCATTCAAGTTATTCTCAACGGCGTGCCATGTTGGCATTACTGTACAATAGTAGTATTTCTGACATTTCTACTGAAAAATGTGTTTAGCAATGAAGTGAGTATAACTCAACAAGAAGATTCCTAAGCCAAACGACCAAACCTTCCATAGAATCATTAAATTGCAAGCAAAGTTAACCATCTTCGAATGCCGATATATGAAGACTATAACAATTCTACCAATAATGTCATTTCAATCAGGAATTATATTTCAATCAAGAATCACCATAATGACAACAAGACAGATCACAGAGCTCACAATCAAGAAACATAGATGAGTTGGCAATAACAATTAGAGATCTAGTTGCCTCGATTATTTGAGAAGATAGCATAAAAATGATGCTGGAACAAGCTTGACTAACCTTTCCTATTGTCGTGGGCATGTAACCTTCTGAGATAGCACCTCATCCTTCAAATCAATCTTGATAACGCCGAGCGAAAATTTTAGCGTAAAGCTAGCTGAATAGAGAAAATGAGGAAAAATTTCGACGAACGAATGACGAAACAACTGACGTCATGTTCTATCTATAATGGAAAAAAGCTGTCTACCAATTAGCTTAGGCTAGTCAATAGCTTAGGATAAGTCAGCTTGACCCAAAGGTAGGTGTTGTGACATGTTCCACCTTGCTGCATGTTTGACACTTGGCCAAAATGCGTGCTACCACTTATCTATCCATGCGGGCTGCCACATAGCAGCCATACGCTGCCACGTATTTAACATGCATCCCTCACCTGTCCAAATGCAGTCATTAATCAAATTTCTACCTCCGGTTATCCCAATTTCATAATATTTGACCAAATAGGACCTTATTTCAATGTATAGTGTCCTAAAAATATCTTTGGGCCAATATAAACCTGCCCAATTAGGACCAATCTAGGTCCGTTAAATACTAACTTGTTGTTAACTTAAGTAAGTGAATGTTTTGGGTCATTACATTAGTAGTAAGCAATGAAAGTCTATTATATTGAATGCCTTCATAGTGAATCGGAGTGGATACTTTTACACATTCAAGGATGATTCTAGGGAAGATCCCATTTGTGTTAGGGATGTTTGTGAAATGATTTGAGCCTATAATCGATAAAACCATAAGCTTGGCATATGGAACCAGGCAAAGATGTATTATATCCTGAATGATAATGGATTATCTACTTGAATGTTGAATGTTGATGAGTTGATTATTGACGCCAAGTGATTTGGTGAATCATGAGTGGTACAATAGTGTTGCAAGATTGATGATGAAATAATTAAGGTTACTGATAACCTGTATATATGTTAAGATTGCGGGATGTAGCAATTGAGATCAGAGCATGAGGTGAATGTAGTAGGCTACATAGTTTATTAAAACATGGACCCACACTTTGTAATAGGAGGGAACAATAGTTAAATTTCAAGGATGAAATTTCCTAACATTGGAAGGATTATGATAACCTAAACCTTCACCTGCTTAAGGTAATAGCTAGTTTGTAATTATTGGGCATATATTATTATCAGGTGGATAATTTTGAGGGATTATTATCCAAACTTAATGTGGGCCCCATCGATTCAATTATGTGAGAAATTGAGATGGGATAAAGATAACAAGAACGTGTTAATAAGTGTTGACACCTGATTTTTAATTATTTTTCTTCTTTTCAAAAATTAATAGAAAATCTATAAAAATTCATAAAATTAAAAAATAAACTTTGGGGACCTTGGCCAAACCTAGGGAACCAATTTTGAATAAAAAAATGATTTTTCGTATTTTCAGTATTTTCCAATATTTTTATTTTCAAAAATTCATAAAAAAAATCAAGAAAAAAATGAGAAAATTGCAAACTCAACTTTGGAAGCTTTGGCCAAGCTTAGGCAACCATTTTTGAGCAAACAAATAATTTTTCGTATTTTTTTGTATTTTTTAAATATATTTTTTAGAAATTAGGAAAATATTTCATAAATAATAGCATTTGAGGCCACAAAAATACATAAAAATAGTCAATATTTTTCTTTTAAATCCCTTTTCATGTTGGTCATCGTAAATATAAAAAATTCAATTCGGGGTCGTGTATTCCTTCACGAGCATAATCTCGAATCGGGCCTAAAAAAATTCAATTTGAGTCAATTTATTTTCATTTTTCACTTTTAGTAGTTATGATATTGTTCCCTAATATTCTAAATTTTCATCTTGGCACAATTATACCCAGAATGACCCAATTTTACAAAAAAAGCTTTAATTAAATTTTACATTATTTTCAGTAACAAGAAATGAGCTTAAATTTGACATGCGGTGAATTGCGTCAAAAATTGTGAGGAGATTTGGACTTAAAGAAATATTTTTTTTAGGGACTAAATTGTAAATAATTAAAATTCAGAGACTAGAGTGCAAATACCTAACTCTTGAAGGATTCTTTTGCAAATAACAAAAAGAAGAGTTAGTGGAGAAATTAGAATAAAGAAGGGAAGATGAAGAAGAGGAGATGAAGAAGAGAAGATGGAGAAGAATGGATGGAGAAAATAAGATAAGAATAGAGAATGGAAAATGGAGAAGAGAAGATGAAAAAGAATAGATGGAGAAAATAAGATAAGAATAGAGAAGGGAAGATGGAGAAGAGTTAGTGGAGAAATTAGAATGGTAGATAAATATGGAGAATGGAAGATGAAGATGAAGAAGAGTTAGTGAAGAGATTAGAATGTGAGATAGAGATGGAGAAGGGAAGATGAAAATGAAGAAGAGTTAGTGGAGAAATTAGAATAGGAGATAGAGTTAGTGGAAAAATGAGAATGTGAGATAGATGAGTGGGTTATAAAAGGAGGAAGAAGTGAGCTTGAGAGGGGAATTTTTTGGAGAGAAAATTTTGGATGTTTGAGAGGGTTTTGAGAGGTTGAAGACAAATTTGAGAGAAAAAAATACCAAAAAGAGAGACAATTTTGAAGATGATGGGAGTTTAAAGCTAGAGGGTTATCATCATCGATTTCTTCATCGATCAACATAAATCAAGAATTCATCCCAGATTTGAAGCTAAGTGTCCCTCTACTCTCTTTGATTTTTTAGTATAAACTAGCCCAAATTTTCTACTCTTTTCCTATTTTTCCCATATTTGATTTTAGACATGAACCAATTATATCCATCAAGCACTTCTCATAATGCCATTGAAGCTAAGTGCCTCTTTCATTGTTCTAATTTTTAATGTGAATTAAATCATATTTGCTCCATTACTCCATTTCTCCATATTTTTATGTCAGGCAAAGGACAACTCCAAGTCAACGGTAAATCCTATGGAGGTGTAAAATTGGCGCTGACGAGCTCTTGAGTGCCCATTAAATTTTCAATTGATCCGTCGATGGATTTCGGCCCGAATTGTCAAATCAATTCGTTTTATTTTAAATAATTTAAACCCCAGAATGTGAAGGGCAGAGCCCGCTCACTGGAAGTCACTTTAAATTTCTGCAATTTAAAATCCTGCACCTTAAACCCCAAAGGAGAGGGCCAAGCCAAGGCTGAGCTATCTATTGGTGGTCTTTATTTATTGTCATTTCCTTCCTGTAATTTAATTTTTGAATCACTAAACCCCAAAATGAGTAGCTTGCAGCACTGCACAGAAGTCGTTAATTCACTCCCTCTTTCGGCTTCAAAAAATACTTAATATCTTGAAAATGTAAAAAAAAATATCACTCACGTATATTCCATTTAAAAAAGTGAAAATACAAAAAGAGAACACTTCGCTAGATTTCTAATCAACCTGCCAAAAATGATTAGTGGCGACTCCAAATTTTAAAACTATTTGAACAAAAAACCAAAGTCGCGATTTGGTAGAGCTTGGAAGAGCTCAAACTAGGTTAGTTAATTTAATCAATTAATCTGGTAATCTATTAAACTAAAAAATAAATTTTAGGTCGCGACAATAAGCAGGTGACCACATGTCAACATGTGGCGGACTAAAGGACTACGTGTCATGCGTGCGTGGACACATGGTAACTGTGTGTCACTTTATGGCTAAGGCAGTGGACATGTGTCACAAGCACATGACATATGTTACCGTTTGGCTTTTCAGATCAAGCTGACTCGCCTAAGTTAACTGGTCTTTAGCTACTTCCCCTATGTAAACTTCTAATGTTAGTTCATTCTGGAAAATGATCGTTAGAACGCTATTACCCCGCTCGAACTAGAACCGCCTTAGGCTTGATGCTACCATGCCACCCTTACCATCCGTGGCCACACTATCAATGCCTTGCTGTACTCCATGTCACGTCACCGTTGATCATGTACCCTGGCCGCACTGTCCTATAGGGTGACGCACTCAAGAACAATCCGAAGATCAATCATCCATCGTTTCTAATTCTATTTGTTTGAATTTGGAACTAAGGTAAGTCGATCCCTAATCCTTATTATCAACCTATTATGTTTCGTTGTTGTATGCTTTGTGATCTGTCTTGCTATTATTGTGATGACTTTGGCTAAAATGATGTTATTATGGTGGATTCATTGTGATGACTATAAGTTTTCATATATTGATATATGAAGATGTTTAACTTTATTTATGTAATGATTCTATGGACAGATTGGTTTTTTGGCTTAGGAATCTTCTTGTTGATTTTTATACTCACTCCGTTGATTTAAAATATTTTAGAATACCTAATGTTCCCGGATCTATTCCTATGAAATGTCACTTTCATGGTGAACCTTTATGGATCAGTCGATCTGCTGAAAGGTATACGATAGCTCGACCTAATAGTTCATTGAAGGTTTGATATAAGATAATCCGTTCTTGAGTCTATATAGATGAAGGGGTTCCCGCTAGAAGGATTGCTTTCAAGTTCAAAGCTATTTACCGTTGAGGATTGTCAGGATGGATAGGCCTTATTAAACCTGATCCACTAAATTAAGAGATTGAGAGAATGAATGTGGATGATAGAAGGGAGTTTAGAGCCAGTATGCATATGATATTTGCATTTGGTACTCTAGAGTAGCTGCTTTTCTCCTTGTAATCCTTCTAGTATAGTTTGTGTGAATAGGACATGATGTATATACCCTAAATAAAATATAATATAAATATGATGTATTGAATCAATTTACTGACTAATTTTTTAGATTGTTATGTATGTTATTAGACTATGTTATTAGACTAGTGAAACCCCTTAAAGCATAGCCCTCTTAATATGCATATATGTGGTTGTTGTTTGATGTGATATCATACACTTGTGCCCATATGGCAGCCTTGTTTGATTTTCTATAAGATTTCCATATGCGCCATCTTATACTCTGAATAATTGAAGATTAAAGTAGAGAACAAGTATGAGTAAGCCTTGAGGCAGTGGTGGACTAGGACATCATGAGAGAGATGAGAAATTATTAAGGTTAATGATGACCTTGTATGTAAGATAAGATTGCGAGATGTGTCAATTGAGAGCAGAGTACGCAATAAAAGCGTAGTAGGCCATATGAATAGAATTGACTTTAAGGGTCTAGCCTTTTGAAAAAAGAGTAAGATCGAAATTTCAAAGATAAAATTCCCTAAGGTGGAGAGAATTGTGATGACCCGAACTTTCACTTGCTTAAGTAGAAAGTGAATTAGTATTAACATGTTCAACCTTGAAGTTTAACCCTCAAGATGCCAAATATTTCTAATGTACAGGTTCCACACACAAGTAGTGAGTAGAGAGAATACTAAACCACAATATACTACTGTATTAACAAGAGGATTCTAGTAATCAAGAAACCATGTTTGGATGAGAAGAAGGAGGAAACTTTTAGGGACTCATGAAGAGAAATCTTCACACTAATATTAGATGAAGACTTGATTTGCCTTTTACATTTTACAAAGGGCCTTATATAGGCAATAGTCACACAATAAGACAAACATATTGGATTCACAGATCCAATAATATAACAACTTTTGGACCAACATGGGCCAATTAATGAATGAAAATACATGAGACACTACTAGACAAAAGACTTTACATGAACTTATGGAACCTGTATTCAGTGTTATCTTTTAAGCTGTTGAAGTTGTCTCCTCTGTCTTTTTGCTTTTTGAGATCTCTTCAGAGGAATTCTTCATCACCCCATGGTTTTGTGAAATTATTGTCTTGTGAGTTGGAGGGGTCATCTTGTGAGCTGGAGGAAACATTTTCATGTGGGTTGAAATTATTGTCCTAGGAACTGGAGGGGACGTCAAGTGCATGGGATGTCTTGAGAGAGGGCCTCTCCCCAAGGTGTTGACACCTGATTTTTAATCATTTTTTCTTTTTTAAAATTAATAAAAAAAATCCATAAAAATTCATTAAATTAAAAAATCAACTTTGGAAACCTTGGCCAAGCCTAGAGAACCAATTTTGATCAAAAAATAATTTTTCATATATTCAGTATTTTTCGATATTTTTATTTTCGAAAATTCATAAAAAATTTAAGAAAAAAAGAGAAAATTACAAAATCAACTTTGGAAGCTTTGGCCAAGCTTAGGCAACCATTTTTGACCAAAATTGTTTTTTCTTATTTTTTGTATTTTTTTTAAATATATTTTTTAGAAATTAGGGAAATATTTAATAAATAATAATATTTGAGGCCACAAAATTACACAAAAATAGTCAACATTTTTCTTTTAAATCCCCTTTCATGTTGGCCATCGCAAATTTAAAAAATCCAATTCGGGGTCGTGTATTCCTTCACGAGCATAATCTCGAATCTGGCCTAAAAACAAAATTCAATTTTAGTTAATTTATTTTCATTTTTCATTTTTAGGAGTTGTGACATTGTTCTCTAATATTCCAAATTTCCATTTTGGCCCAATTATACCTAGAATGACTCAATTTTGCAAAAGGCCTTTAATTAAATTTTGCATTGTTTTCAGCGGCAAGAAATGAGCTTAAATTTGACATTCTGTGAATTTTGACTAAGTATAGGGGAGGTGTGTCAAAAATTGTGAGGAGATTTGGACTTAAAGAAATATTTTTTCTCATGGACTAAATTGTAAATACTTAAAATTCAGGGGCTAGAGTGCAAATATCTAACTCTTGAAGGATTATTTTGCAAATGACAAAAAGAAGAGTTAGTGGAGAAATTAGAATAGAGAAGGGAAGATGGAGAAGAGGAGATGGAGAAGAGACGATGAAGAAGAATGGATAGAGAAAATAAGATAAGAATAGATAATGGAAAATGGAGAAGAGGAGATGGAGAAGAGACGATGAAGAAGAATGGATGGAGAAAATAAGATAAGAATAGGTAATGGAAGATGGAGAAGAGAAGATGAAGAAGAATGGATAGAGAAAATAAGATAAAAATAGAGAAGGGAAGATGGAGATGAAGAAGAGTTAGTGGAGAAATTAGAATGGGAGATAAATATGGAGAATGGAAGATGAAGATGAAGAAGAGTTGGTGGAGAGATTAGAATGTGAGATAGAGATGGAGAAATGAAGATGAAAATGAAGAAGAGTTAGTGGAGAAATTAGAATGGGAGATAGAGTTAGCGAAAAAGTAGAATGAGAGATAGATGAGTGGGTTATAAAAGGAGGAAGAAGTGAGCTTGAGAGAGAGATTTTTTTTTTGAGAGAAAATTTTGGATGTTTGAGAGGGTTTTGGGAGATTGAAGAAAAATTTGAGGAAAAAAAATACCAAAAGAGAGAGAGAAAATTTTGAATATGATGGGAGTTTAAAGCTATGGGTTATCATCACAAATTCCTTCATTGATCAACATAAATCAAGAGTTCATCCTCGTCAACGAGCAAGCAAATTCGAGCTAAGTGTTTTTATTTATTCATTTATTTATGGTTTTAGTCGCAAATTAGCACAAATTGTATACACTTTCTCCATCTCCCTTTTTTCTCATATTTTATGGCAGGTAAAAAAAAAGGGACAATTCCGTATCAACGATAAATTCCATGGAGGTGCAAAGTGAGCCCAAACAAATTCTATGGTGCCTATCAAATTTGCAGCCGACCCGTCAACGGATTTTGATTCAAATTGTTGAAACAATTTGTTGTATTTTATTTTAAGGAACTAAAACCTTAGAATGGAGAAGCAAAGCTCATCCACTTGAGGTCGTTTATTTCCTGCAATTTAAATTCCTGCACCAGCAAACCCCAAAGGGAAGAGCCAAGCCAATGCTAGGCCGCCCATTGGAGGTTTTTACTTACTGTTATTTAAATTCCCACAATTTAATTCCTGCACCATTAAACCCCAAAGGGGAGAGCCAAGCCAAGGTTGGGCTATCCATTGGAGGTCTTTATTTACTGCCATTGACTTCCTGCCGTTTAATTTTTGAATCAACAGACCCCAAAATGAATATACTGTAACACTGCACAGAAGTCGTTAACACACTCCCTCTTTCGGCTTTAGGGAATTTTTAACACTTTGAAAATAAAAAAAAATACCACCCATGCATCCTTTCTAAAAAGTGAAAATACAAAAAGAGAACACATCACTAGAGTCTTAGGAATAAACCAAGCTTAAGTTGCCAAATTAGGATATCCATGAAATTAAGGTACCGAAAGGGTATTAGTTTTAATTAACTAGTGTAACCAAGTCCCCAAACTCATAATCTCTTGTTCGTAAATGTAATTTAGTCATCCCGCTAATTTACTTAGGTATCTAATCAACCTACTAAAAATGATTAGTGGCAACTCCAAATTTTAAAACCATTTGAACAAAAACCAAAGTTGCGATTCGGTAGGACTTGAGAGGGTCTGCATTAGGTTAATTCATCTAATAAACCTAATTATCCGTTAACCCGATCGAAAAAAAAATTCTTAGGGTCGCGACAGCTTGGCGACTCCGTTGGGGACGGGATTTTTAAAATTTCAAAAAAAAGACACAAATTAGAATACTTGAATTTTTTTTGAAATTTTAAAAGCCTTAGTGGACTTAGGCCAATAAAAATTTCATGGATATCTCGCTTTTGGTGATCTTGTTTGGAACTTATCTTTAGGTGTTAAATGGTTTTGCAGATGAGAGTTATAAGGGGTGGAGTGTTTGGCTAACCCTTCGTTTTACAGGTTTGGTTTGTGAGAATTATTATTCAATTTTTGAAATATTGCAGCGGTGTTTGCATTTAATTATTGTACATGTTTAATTGTTTTAGCACTACATCACACACGTCCTGTGGCCAGACCTAGGTCACTAGTTTTAGGATGGTATTGTGATTTGGTTCTAGCGTTCGGCGTGAGATCACGTCGAAAGTTAGTCCATATTCAATCCCGAACCCTTTTTCAAAAATGAGCTTTGAAAGTTAGACCTCAGGCTTGTTAAGATTATCAAGGCAATGGTTTTAATTTTTAGCTCGAGCAGCCGAAGTGGGAAGGCCCGGCTAATTCTGATTACGTCGTGAGATCATGGCTAATCTTGATTATGTGCGCGAGATTGTCGCCTTGCCATAAGTCTTTCGCTTCAATTTGTCAGCCTTTAGAGTAGATAGGCTAAGATTTAAACTCACGATTCATGCGCATGTCTATGTGACCTACATGGTATTTTTCAAGGTAAAAGTAAGACCTCTGACTTTATCTTGTATTTATGTTTTTGGTCGATCCATGTTAGGTGTCGGTCAAATTTTAAATTTAATATCATCGTCATTTTCAAAAGAAAATAAAAATTAAATTGGTATCCCATTTTTGAAAAAATGAATATGGAAAAATCCCTTCCTGAAATTTTGTTGACTAATAAAAATTTTGCTATATCTTTCCTGCTTTAATAGAAGTAGAATTTTCTTGACAAATTTACCCATGAAATTTCATTCTCATAAAAGAACAAAATTCCTTCGGCAAGTTTGCTAAATGTTAAAGGATTTTGTCGCATTTTTGTTCAAATTGTAAAACCTACTAGAAAATTCTTTTTGAAAAATTCACCCATGTTTTTCTGAGAAACTTTTCTCCGATTTCTCATAAAATGAAGAAACAAAATTGAACTAATCTAGGAGTCATGGACCGACCTCTCTTAAATCACATACTAATTATTTCTTCTACTTTTGTAGGGAATCACAGATACCCCAGGGGGGAGCAAAATTTGGCTTGTTAATGATGGCATGTTCAGAATAACCATGAAGAATTACCGATGTACTAGCCAATATCCCTGGGGGCAAACGAAGAGATCAAACCTCCCGAAGACAAAATTGCGTCAATCATTCAGCATGTAGGAGTTATGTATTTTGATGGAGGTAGTAAATGTATCCAGATCGAGAATGGGGGCATTTTAATGTATTTGGAGGTTCCTATACTTTTGAAAAGTTCGAACCACATGGAGAATTTTGGAGGATCGGAGAATTATTATTGAGCGTGGCCCACAAACGTTTCTCTCAACACAACAGGCGACCGACATCAATAAGTAGACGCTGAAAGAGATAAAGCGTGAAAAGAAGTGGGGCACACAACACGTGGCCTGATTCATTTATTGGCGCAATGACCGAGTTGTCATAATTCACATGACTAGCTCGCGGAAGGTGGCCAGTGGGGTCCGCTGTCAAAATTTGATTTAATATTCTTGATATTATCATCTGGAGCGGCCAATATCAAGAAAAATGTTAAACCTCGGCATTTCCTGTGCCTTGAATCGTTCTGTCATGCTATGCGGGAAAAGAAATGACAAGAAGATTGAAACACAAACATGTGAAGCTTTCTCTTCATTCTATTCCTCAGCAAGCTCTACACAAGTCATTGAGGAGGAAAAGTAAAGCCAAATTGACCCCTAATAAGCACCACAAAAGAGTTTAACTGACTCTCCATAAAGTTAACGCTCTGCCGACACTAAACGATCTGGGATTCAAGATCTGCAATCTTGAAGAACAGGCAGGTACATTTCTCCTTATGCTTGGCTGCATTCATTTATTGGTGTTCAACGGCAAGTTTCAAGTTGTCGATCAGGTCTCTCTCGAAGGCTATATCCGCCGTTAGATCATCAAGCCTCTCTTCTAGCTACTTGCATCTGAATTTCATCACAATATCCCTCGGGTCATGCTCAAAGTAAGTCTGGTTTAAGGTAAGGCGCTCCACCAGCTTCTTCCTCTCAGTAGCAATACCCGCTCATCAGCAGACTTGACGGCCTTTCTGTATCTGGCAACCGAACGTTCTGCAAACTCCAAGCATTCAGATCGATCCTGGTAGCGGGCCTTCGCAACGCGAGCTAAGGTGACCGTTTCCTGGGTATTTCGGCATGCTTCTAGAAAGTTGATAAAGACGTGTGGGAACACCCTGTATTCCCTCTCCAAATTGGTGCCTTCGATTGAAGAAGCATTTATCTCCCTGAACAAGCCGAGAATCTCAGTTTCGACACTAGGATGATGGGCTATGTAAATATAGCATCGGCCAAGAAGATGATAAAAGCCTCTCCCATTTGAATATAGCGTCGGCTGGAAAGATGTGGGTAGGGAGATTAACCATTATAGAGGAAGAAATCAAGGTAGGCGAGCAGAATACGAAAAGGAAGGGGAGAAAGATGAAGTAGATGATTGGAATGCAAATGTGATGATTTGCTTCAAGTTAAGTATCGACTTCACAAGTGCAGTCTCTAGTGGCCAAATTTTCCTATCTGCTATTCTCTATCGGCACCACCTCTATTGGCTCGAATCCCCGTTAGTCTGCAATCTCGAGCCGAACGAACCCGAAATTTCCGCTAAAAGTTTAAGGGGACGCCACTACTTTAAAAAAGAAAGAAGAGATAGAGGAGCCGAGTGGGAGACAAGGCTATCTGTAGCAGAAAAGAAGAGAAGACTTGTCTTCATTTATAAACAAGGAAAAGGGATCGCCTGTAAAGCCGACACTTGGGACAGGCAGAGGAGATAACGACGGGAGCCCTGCCACTATGAAAAGATGAGAAAAGACGAGCCAAGCAAGAGACACGTAGGAAAGATTGAGAAAGACAGAGCTCTCGGGAGAAGCAATATAGATGCTAAGCCCACGCCAAATTTTAAAAGAGGCGTCCTCCTGATAATCTTCATCCTTACTTTGAAGAGAGTTTTAAAGCATACATGGTTCAGAGAGAGTGAAAATACAGAAAGATATAGCAACCATTCGCCAAATCAAAGATGTCTCAATCCAATACTCTCGAGAGCTATCGTTACTTGCTGAATATAGGAAAGGAAGAGTTCGAAGCCATGTTTGGGATCGAGCCCATGGAGCCTAGCCCTTTCGCTGACAACGTCCAAGATCTCAGTAAAGATAAGGACAACAACGGTAAGGGTCAAAAGAAGCGTTACCATCGCCATACTAAGGAGCAAGTACAAAGGCTTGAGGATTTCTTCAGAACATGCCCTATGCGAGACGGCAAATAGAAAATGGAATTGAGTCAAGAGCTAGGACTTGAACCTTTGCAAATCAAGTTCTGGTTTCAAAATAGGCGAACCCGAATGAAGACTCGTCATGAGCACAACGAAGCCGAGTTTCTAAGAGCTGAAAATGAAAACCTCCGAGCGGAAAACAAGATGTATAAAGAGGCTTTTGACTCTGCCACCTGCCCCAACTGCAATAGCCTCCTCACCTTCAATGAAATGCATGATCTGAGGATCGAAAATGCGTGTTTAAGAAGTGAGTTAGACCAGTTTATAATAGGATCGAGTTCTGTTGGAGCAGGGTACAAAAAAACCAATGCTACTGGATCAGCATCAATACCTTCCGAGAAAGAAGGGACAGATCACCACCAAAGGGACATTGACGATGATCTTTTCGCCATAATCAACCAGTTCGATATCGGTAAAGCATCAGGGCTGTAAGGCACACAGAGCCTGTATTTCGAAGCTGGTGATCAAGGGTCCTTCAACATAGCCAATGCATTCCTGATCTGGGATGAAGCCAGCTGATCATGGGAGAGCCTGCAGAGGAAGCAGAATCGATCTTGAGAATTTGCAAAATGTCCCGAGAACACAGTCATACCCAAATACGAAATCCCCTTGTTGAACGAAACTGGGGGCAAATTGATCCATATATATCACTACTCAATAGATGACTTCGAATGAAGAAAATACGAACGAAAGACTCGTGCGATCTCAAAGAAGGGTAATTTTGTATCGTTCCATTTACCCAGGATTATCTCAAATTCTGAAATACTTTCTTCCGTCTCAATAGAGATTGTAAGTTGCCTTGAAAAGAATCAAGACATGGAATTGCAAGACCAAGTCACCTCAAATATCAACATTTAAAGGCGAACCTCCACGAACGCCTACGGTCTTGTGGACCGGATGCCATGGGGAATGACAGTGGTCCGAAACATCCCGAGTTCGATCCCCATGGTTAGGGAATGTTGTAAGTATTGTAAATGAATAATACAACATTTTGCACATTTCTTTTTGCAGAAGGAAATAAAAACGCTAGACAAGCGATACCAAAGTCGATACTCTGCCACAACCTTGGCTCTAATGATGAAATGCCCACCGAAAGTGGAGACAAACTCAATCCGGTGAAGCTGATAAAAGGAATCACGCAAAACATTCAAGATGAAGGGTAAACCAGTATTGTTCAAGTTTATCCCTTCTAATACTGGCTAACACATCTCCTTTCCTTTTTTACAGGAAATATTTATACTAACATTTAACATGTTGAAGGAGACAACCCCAAATGGTAAAATTATGATCATCTAAAACGATCCATTCCGATCAAAATAGGGCAAATTGATGGCAAATCCTGAATTGAAAAGGGGGCAAAATCTAAGATAAGCTACTCCTCAATTTAAGGGGTAGACTTCGCGATTTGTTCGATCCGTTTACACCTCCAAGGGCAATTCAAATCCTCTCATTGTTGAGAATTTTCTTCCATATCTGCTTATTTCACAACATGCATGATGCCAAAATTGCCACATTCGTATTGTGTTTGCACATGCCATGATTCATGCATAACTTGTCTACATGTTTAATTTGCCGATTCTGACTTGGAGCATGATCTACATATGATGCATCGAATGTGTAGAATGGGGCATGATAAGATGATGAAAGGCAATCCCATTTCTATACACGTCCCATATCCACGGTGAGCTGTGTGCTAAATAGATTTCGCATTCCCCAAAGCAATGGGTTTTCTCGCGAAATGTACGATACCGAAAGGAAGGAGTCATTCATTTCTCTACCCTAAACACTACAGGTGCCCATTGACAACCCATTTGAGCGGCAACTTCATTTCATAACCCCTGCCAAGTGGAGGTTGTCCCAGTGAATGAAGCGACGTAAATGGTTAGAAATTTTCTTGCTTGGACTAATATCAATTTTCGGGTATGTCTTAGCTTTCAACCTTCTACGATAATTCAAGTGTCTTAGGACGACGAAAAGCATTCATTTCTCTATCCAATACACTCATATCCTTTGCACTGCCCAATTGAGCATGCGTATTCATTTCTTAAAACCCCCATTGGTGATTATTGCTCATTCCAAGATGAAGATGGCGCTACCTCAAAGCAAAAGAACTCAGAAGAAGTAAGGTCTACATAGAGTTCTTGAGTCAACTCTTTAAGCATGCTAGACCTTTGATATGTATATGCGACACAATCTTTGAAAATTTCTTTTCCTAGACAGAATGGAAAAGACAAAAGGTAAAAGGCGGGACCAAAGGAAGGAAAGCCAGTTCCTGGGCATGAAAGAGCAAAGTGTCAGTCAAAAGCAAGGCCAATGCCTATTCGAATCAATATTCATTTTTGAATGCCTTTGAAAACTACTCAGTGGAAACATAACAACTCCTTCGGTAAATCCCCAATGGGACCTGATTGCAAGAGAAAATTCGCTGGAGGAGTCAGATTGCAAAATATATGGTTGAAGTTTATACCGTTTAGAAGCGACAATGGCACCTGCGAAAATAGATACCATCTTCAGACAACGATGGTATTCTCTAAGGACTGTTCTAGAAGAGCCGAAACTGCGACAAAGATGCGATGATCACCAATGTCAAACCCATCTCATATATCTTCTGGACCAAATTAAGTCTTCTTTGATCCCCAAACCCAACCTACGTTACAACCTGTGAAAGTCTTTTCTGATTCAGGCGCTTGAATTAACGTAGAGTTGAAAGATTTTAAGCATCGATCGAAAGGTACGAGCAAGACTATTTCTTTCTCATTTTTGCAAGGTTCTTGACTTGTAGACCCGGAGCAGATGATGAAAACCTTTTTGTCAATGGCCTTGACTCAAAAGAGTCCCCCTTGGTAAGCCTTCGTCCAACCTACATTGTGGTCATAATCAAGACCTTTAGATCGGCTCGATCGTAACGATTGCGAGATCACTCGGACCCTTGCTAAATGCGATAATGGTAAGATTGAGTGATTCCTTTTTAATCCTGCAATCAGTATGAACATCTTTTCTCGAGAGTGAGAGAAAGCTCTTTCGGACTAAAGTCCCCCATTTAGATCACATTCGAGGTGTTCATACTATGATAACCTCCTTGAACAGAATTGGTAATGCAAACTTGACAGAATATTTTTGCATGATCTACATATTGATTGAGTCCATCATGAGTTATTACGCAGACTGCTTCTAATCATTGCAAACTTAGCTGAATAAGTTTTGCATGAACCAGTGAACTCATTGATAAAAAATGCTTGCACATGTTGCTTCTGACACTGCCTGACAGGTAGTACATTTTTGGTGTTCGAGTTACCTTTCAAGGTCTCGAAATCCATTTGGCGATTATTGAATGAACAAGCCTAACTGTTAAGAAAATCACTAGGCAGCTCCCCAAATCCTCAGGTAAGTATACCTTCAACCTGAATCTTTCAATGAATTCTAATGATTGCCAAGGTGCTCAAATCCAGTGCGGCACATACAGGTATCCACCTTCTCCAATGAAGCATGATTCGTCTCAAAAATAGAAATGTTTGAGAGTTTTGATCTCTACCTCTTTCACTTATACTTGAGCAACAAGAGAATATAAACCGGGTTTGAGCTTTTGCAGGATTCCTAGTCTTCCCAGATCCCAGAATGATACCCTTTGAGGATTCCTGGTCTTCCCAGATCCCAGAATGACACCCTTCATGTCAATACCTCTCCCGTCCACCTAAAAGGTGACATTTAGGTAATCATTGGTGATTTCTCACACAGAATGATCCATTTTCAATGTCCTGAGTTGCAGGCACCACATAAGCAAGCCCTTTTTCTAGGGTATATTATCTCTGAAGCCCTTCCATTGGAAATCCCAATACGAAATGGTCCATTTTCAAAGTCCTTCTTACAGGCACACAAAAGTCCTTTTTACAAGCACCAAAGTTCTTTCTACAGGTACCCAAAGACCTTTTTACAAGTACCAAAGTCCTTCATACAGTCAATCCAAAGTCCTTTTTACAGGCACCACAAGTCCTTTCTACAGGTACAAAAAGTCCTTTTATAGGCACCCAAATAAGTCCTTCTTACAGGCAACCCAAAGTCATTCTTACAGGCACAAAAGTCCTTCTTACAGGCACACAAAAGTCATTCTTACAAGCAACAAAGTCCTTTCTACAGGCATCCAAAGACCTTCTTACAGGCACCCAAAGACCTTCTTACAAGCACCAAAGTCATTTCTTACAGGTAATTCAAAGTCCTTTTTACAGGCACCACAAGTCCTTTCTACAGGCACAAAAAGTTCTTTTACAGGCACCTAAATAAGTCCTTTTTACAAGCAACCCAAAGTCCTCATTACATGCACAAAAGTCCTTCTTACAGGTACCAAAGTCCTTTCTACATGTACCTAAAGACTTTTTTAGAGGCACCAAAATCCTTATTACAGGCAATGCAAAGCCCTTTTTACAGGCACCACAAGTCCTTTCTTTACAGGCACCCAAATAAGTCCTTCTTACAGGCACCCAAGTCCTTTTTATAGGTATCAAAGTCCTTTTTACAGGCACACCAAAAGTCCTTCTTACAGGCATCAAGTCCTTTTTACAGGCACCTAAAGTCCTCTCTACAGGCACACCACAAGTCTTTCTTACAGACATCAAGTCCTTTTTACAAGCATCAAAAGGCCTTCCTACAGGCACACCAAAAGTCCTTTTCACAAGCATCAAGTTCTTCCTACAAGAACACAAAAGTCCTTCTTACAGGCACACAAAAGTCCTTCTGACAAGTACCCAAAGTCCTTCTTTCAAGCACCCAAAGTCCTTTTTACAAGCACCAAGTCCTTCATACAGGCACACAAAGTCCTTCCTACAGGCACACAAAGTCCTTCTTACAGGCATTTCCATGGGGTGACCTACCATACAGGCAAATTTCAATCAAATTTTAAATTAGTAGAATCCTTTCATTAGGAATCTACCATGGGATGACCTACTATACAGGTTCAAGTTCAGCCACCCTAAGGTTTTCTTATAACGAATCCTTAAGTTCTCATTCTACTTTTGGTAGAGCATTCATGTCAGGCAGCTGCCATACATTAAGCAGGTAAGTGCCAGGTAAACTCTCATTTTTGTCTCTCCCTTACTGCATGAAAGCCTCATCAAATTGGGTCTGGATCGGAACTTGCTATGGAGGGTATTCGAGATCAATTGCCACAACTCTTTTTATTTTCTTGTGTTGAGTCGATTAGGATTCATGTGTCATCTCGTCTTTGAAATGAACCTCTACCGAGCTTCCTTTTAAAGAGGGGCAGATGTTGACACATGATTTTTAATCATCTTTTCTCTTTTAAAATTAATAAAAAAATCCATAAAAATTCATTAAATTAAAAAATCAACTTTGGGAACCTTGGCCAAGCCGAGAGAACCAATTTTGATCAAAAAATAATTTTTCATATTTTCAGTATTTTTCGATATTTTTATTTCGAAAATTCATAAAAACATTAAGAGAAAATGAGAAAATTGCAAAATAAACTTTCGAAGCTTTGGCCAAGCTTAGGCAACATTTTTCGAGCAATAAATAATTTTTCTTATTTTTTGTATTTTTTTAAATATATATTTTAGAAATTAGGAAAATATTTAATAAATAATAATATTTGAGGCCACAAAAATACATAAAAATAGTCAATATTTTTCTTTTAAATCCCCTTTCATGTTGTCCATCGCAAATTTAAAAAATCCAATTTGGACTCGCGTATTCCTTCACGAGCATAATCTCGAATCGGGCCTAAAACAAAATTCAATTTGAGTCAATTTATTTTCATTTTTCATTTTTAAGAGTTGTGACATTGTTCTCTAATATTCCAAATTTTCATTTTGACCCAATTATACCTAGAATGACTTAATTTTGCAAAAGGCCTTTAATTAAATTTTGCATTATTTTCAGCGGCAAGAAATGAGCTTAAATTTGACATGCTGTGAATTTTGACTAAATATAGGGAAGGTGTGTTAAAAATTGCGAGGCGATTTGGACTTAAAGAAATATTTTTTTTCATGGACTAAATTGTAAATACTTAAAATTCAGAGACTAGAGTGCAAATATCTAACTCTTGAAAGATTATTTTGCAAATGACAAAAAGAAGAGTTAGTGGAGAAATTAGAATAGAGAAGGGAAGATGGAGAAGAGGAGATGGAGAAGAGACGATGAAGAAGAATGGATGGAGAAAATAAGATAAGAATAAAGAATGGAAGATGGAGAAGAGAAGATGAAGAAGAATGGATGAAGAAAATAAGATAAAAATAGAGAAGGGAAGATGGAGATGAAGAAGAGTTAGTGGAGAGATTAGAATGTGAGATAGAGATGGAGAAAAGAAGATGAAAATGAAGAAGAGTTAGTGGAGAAATTAGAATGGAGATAGAGTTAGTGGAAAAATGAGAATGGGAGATAGATGAGTGGGATATAAAAGGAGGAAGAAGTGAGCTTGAGAGAGAGATTTGTTTTTTTAGAGAAAATTTTGGATGTTTGAGAGGGTTTTGGGAGATTGAAGAAAAATTTGAGAGAAAAAAAATATCAAAAGAGAGAGAAAAAATTTGAAAATGATGGGAGTTTAAAGCTAGGGGTTATCATCACAAATTCCTTCATCGATCAACATAAATCAAGAGTTCATCCTCGTTAACGAGCAAGCAAATTCGAGCTAAGTATTTTTATTTATTCATTTATATATGGTTTTAGTTGCAAATTAGCACAAATTGTATACACTTTCTCCATCTCCCTTTTTCTCATATTTTATGGTAGGTAAAAAAAAAGTGACAACTCCGTATCAACGATAAATTCCATGGAGGTGCAAAGTGAGCCCAAACAAATTCCATGGTGCCCATCAAATTTGCAGCCGACCCGTCAACGGATTTTGGTTCAAATTGTTGAAACAATTTGTTGTATTTTATTTTAAATAACTAAAACCTCAGAATGGAGAGGCAAAGCGCATCCACTAGAAGTCGTTTATTTACTGCAATTTAAATTCCTGCACCATCAAACCCCAAAGGGAAGAGCCAAGCCAATGCTAGGCCGCCCATTGGAGGTTTTTACTTACCGTTATTTAAATTCCCGCAATTTATTTCCTGCACCATTAAACCCCAAAGGGGAGAGCCAAGCCAAGGCTGGGCCATCCATTGGAGGTCTTTATTTACTGTCGTTGACTTCCTGCCGTTTAATTTTTGAATCAATAGACCCCAAAATGAATAGACTGTAACACTGCATAGAAGTCGTTAACACACTCCCTCTTTCAGCTTCAGGGAATTTTTAACCCTTTGAAAAAAAATACCACCCATGCATCCTATCTAAAAACTGAAAATACAAAAAAGAGAACACATCACTAGAGTCTTAGGAATAAACCAAGCTTAAGTTGCCAAATTAGGATATCCATGAAATTAAGGTACCGAAATGGCATGAGTTTTAATTAACTAGTGTAACCAAGTCCCCAAACTCATAATCTCTGGTTCGTAGAAGTAATTTAGTCCTCCCGCTAATTTACTTAGGTATCTAATAAACGTACCAAAAATGATTAGTGGCGACTCCAAATTTTAAAACCATTTGAACAAAAACCAAAGTTGCGATTCGGTAGAATTTGGGAGGGTCCGCATTAGGTTAATTCATCTAATAAACCTAATAATCCATTAACCCGATCGAAAAACAAATTCTTAGGGTCGCGACACAGGGATCCTGGGAATCTGTGTCTATGGATGTCTAATTTTGACGATGAAAATAATCCAAGGCTTCTTGGATGGTTTCTCTTGTGCAAGCATATGAATCAGAATAATCCCAAGCTACATCATATGCATCAGAATGCTATACTTTTGAGGGAATAGTTTTTGGGTTTTGTATAGGAAATTTCGAAACCTTTTTTTTCATAATAGAGCAAGCGCATCGGAATAAAACATAACTCATACATAAATCTTCCTTAGGAGATATCTGTGTATTTCAATCGAAAACTAAAACATGTATCAAGAGGGTTTAAAGCTCACCTCAAGGAGCATGCCTGAGCCAACTTGATCACTTATGTTCTCAAGCTCCTTAAATGTTGAGCCTCTAGTTTACACGCCACCAAATGCATAGCGATGGAGGACGAAGCTTGCAGATAATTTCTTCTCGATTGTGTTACCAACCCTTGAGATGCAACGAACCAAGCTTGATGCTTGATCACGAATCACTCATGACCCTCAAGTATTTTGTGTGAGAATAATTCTCACACGTGCACTAAAGAAAACAACATGAAACTTACGTAGACGGGTGAAAAACAAGAAGGGAAAGGACTCTCTTTTCCCTTAGCCCCAACCCCTATTTATAGGGGTTGGGGCTCCTCTTAAACTGCTCTATTTAGAGATGTTTTGGGTGGTGGCCAATTGGCCATTGTCTTTGACTTGGTCAAAGGAGGTGGTGCCCCAGCCAAAGCTAGCCGGCAGCTACCCAGCCGCGCCGCATTGTCCCACCATCCATCTCGAGTGTCTTTCCCTTTTCCTATCTCTTGCAAAGTCCTTAAATAATCAACCTTATCCTTTGAATTTTTCTTGGATAAGAAATATTATCTCGTATCCTTTAGATGGTGATTCTCATCATCTCGTGATTCATGTAGATATCACATCATTATGACATCATGTTGAGGTCGTGCTTGCATCGCATGTTTATCAGTGCGTGATTTAGAAATTAGAATTAGATCCTATTTGATCTAATTTTGATTTATTATCTCTATAGTCATAATTGCAAATATTTTTGCAATTCCGTCTTCCATTCAATATCATTACACATTGGTTATGGTGTGTGACCTCTATAGGTTCACCACTGAGCTAGTAGTCTGACGTATACTAACCAATTAGTATTATCAAGAGGATTGACTGTCCCTAATCAACCTTTGGATCCCACAAACCATGAGTAACATCTAGCAATGTATCATAGCTTCCCAGACAGTGTGAAAGTTTTTAAGAACATAATGAACCTGTTAGCTTTGGTTATAGTGCAATTTGATCCCTCTATCTTACTATGTCTAGATCGAATAAAGGCCATGGATTACAATCAAGCCATCAATTCGATCATATGCATCAATCTATCTTATATGTATATTCATGAGGCATTCTTGTCAACTCCAACCTAGGATTTTCCATGCACCGTCATGAATAGATGGCATAGGACATCAACCTTAAACAAGGAGACAGATCCCACTGTTGCATACTCCTGTAATTTCGTATGTGAATGACCCATGAGTATCAAATAAAAGGCGGACCGACGACCCGCCACTATGCGCACTTGTGGATAATAACCACTTAACATACAAGCCAGCATCGTGCCTCAGTTCTAAGGATCTTTACACCTGACCAAAGCATGAACGATTAGACGTTGATCCCACATGAAGCTTTCATGCTTGCAAATCATTCAGGATGTATCACGTTCAATGAACTCATCCAATATGAGCACCTGCGTTTCCAACTTGGACATCTAATATCCAACGATTTATGACTCATCATCTCCTTGAGCATCCAATAATTAATAGAGAATTTTAGAAAGCACTGGTCTTAACAAGATCATTGATGACCACTCAACGATCCATTGACTAGGAATAGTTTGAAGATCGTGTTTAGCCGAAACCTATTACATATATTCTCAACGTCTCGAGAATAGGTTCAATCACAATTGATCTAATGGACTTCATTCATTAGAGAAACGAGACATAACAAATAAATATGTCTTGTCATTAACATGATTGAAAGTAAAATAAAATGTTCGAATACAACCATCGCATGGTTGCTTTATACCTAACAATAGTGCGATTTTCTTGGCAAATGATTCTCTAAAGTTCTCTATATTATTAGGGAATAGATGCAATACACCATGGAAAGGTCCTATAAACATGTGCAATTCCCAAATTATGCTAAGGCTTGTATGTGGTTGTTCTAAGGAAGCATGGTTTCTATCTCACATCTCCAAAAGAACTAACAAAAGTCCATTGTCTATGAAAGAGCACAACAATGTTTCTTTTGGGCTCTAGTCTTCCTATAGAATTGGAATCTGAATATTGTTCTCCAAGTGCTAAGCAGTTGGAACAATAGCAACACATCTATCATGTTCTATTGATTGGAGTAATTTCCTACAAATGCTCTAGATAGAACTTTAGCAATTTTCTCAGTGGGGATAAATGGATATGCTAGATAGAGGTCATTTGGTTTTAACATCAAATCACCATAGTCTCTAAAAATCCTTATATGGTATTGCCAAAAAGAGATCTTTGAAATTAGGAATGAGTTGATTGGTCTAGATTATGTTTGGAACATCTAGATGGTATTTGAGAGTGATTCGAGTTCCTTTCTTGTCAACTATCTGATATGTACCAAGGAGAGGTTTCCTATGTACACACATGTTGATAGAGGCAATTAGTTGCTTTGGCCTAGACAAGCAATCAACAAGGATATTCTTGGTTATTGCAAGATGTTTAGCATAAAGAGTATTTTGAAAACCATTCTGCCCACCTTAACAGTTAGGGATGAGGAATCTACTTATACTTGAATTTGAACATTTAGGGGAAAGAAGACATATCCATTTCTATGAGGAAGTAGTGTCCAATGATGTTTAACTGCTAGGATCTCTTTGAAAGTGGAATGGTAATGAATCTCTATTGGAGTAAACTGCCTACTTTTGTAAGAACAAATCTAGGGCTTACCATCAAGTTCTTCAAGGAGAATGGCTGCCTAATACTTGTCACTTACATTTGTCTACAATATCCTTTTCCCGGAGGAAAGGATCTACAATGGAGGTATATGTTGCAGCATCTCTTTTAGATAAGCGACTGCATTGGCTTGTTTTGGTCCCCATGGCAGCGTGTTCTTCTTTAGCACCTGTTATAATGGATGGAGTGCTCTAGAGATCTTAGGAACAAAAGCTTAGAGATAATTAACGATGCCAAGAAACTATTGCACCTGTTTAACTGTAAAGTTCTCAAAGGGAAACTTTTGCAGTTCTTCTACAATATGAGGGCCTAGATAATAGTGTTTTTTCCAAATGCGTACCAGGAAACTCTATTTCTTTTGGACAATGATCATCTTTTTTGAGAAAGAATGATGCCATATTTCTGGACAATTTCAGTAAACAGGGATAAGAGTTTATGGTGAGATTCTTCATTAGCACTATAGAAGAGAATGTCATCAATGTAAATTTAGGAGTTTGCTAGGATTAGCTAGAAGATTTTGCACTTGCCTTTCTAAAAGAGAGAGGGAGTAGTTTTGAGTCTAAAATGGATTACTGTCTAATGAATGTGCTGGTTTGGAATACAAAATCCTATTTTTGATCGATATTTGAGATGAATGCCTAATTGCCAAAATCTCAGTTTTTGATCAAATTTTAAACAAATCTTGGCCAAAGCAACACTAAAGAAAAGGGAATTTTTACCTACGCCTGGTACTGTTTACCCAATTCTCTCGCGCTGCTCTGGTTCCTAGTACTGTTCACTCGTTGCTCTAGGGACAATCCGGGGTGATCGAACCGTTGGTTTACAATAAAAAATAATCGAATGTTGGGTTTCTCCAGGCGCAATGCACGGTATACAATAAAAAATAATTAAAAATAGTTGAAAACAGCGGAAGTGAAATAAACCACGCACCCAATCCCTTACAGTTCCTCGTACGTTTTCTATCGAAAATCTAAACTATCTAAAAGTGGTTTATCAAAATACCTGGAGTCCAAACTTGAGCCGACTTCATTCAGATGTCCTTTTGATGCAACCTAAAAATCAGCTATACGATTTCAGGTTAATGGATACTAAATTAATTAATTAGATTAATTAAGTTAGCCCGAACTCTCTCAAGTTCTACCAAACCATGACTTAAGTAATATTTCACAAAATATTTTGGAGTCGCCACTAATCATTTTTTGGTAGGATGATTAGAAAGCCGAATAAAACAGCGGGAAAACTACTTTATTTTCTACGACCCGGAGATTAGGTGATCGGGACTTTGTTACGTTAACCTTTCAATTAATGCCCTTTCGATACCAGTTTCATAAAAAATGTTCAATTTATCAATAATGATGGATTGCCCACTAAATTTCAAAGTAAAAAAATTTTGGATTTTTTTTATGACAAGGGAAAGAACAAAACTATATGTAATGCGTGCAATTTACTCTAAATATTTACAATGTAAGTTATACATACGATTATACACATGATGTGAGAATATGCGTTTTTTTTTGTCTTGACATGGCAATTTGATAAACACAAATCTTTTGGGATTTTGTTTTTACATTGTTCGATGAATATACCTCAAAATTGGATGTACAATTTATCCAAAGAAGACATAAAACATATGTAATTAGGTATAATCATAATTCAAATCAATCCATTTAGGTAACAAGATTCTCGAATATCCTAAATGGTTAAGGTCGTTATCTAATTTGGTGGATTTGATTGCTGAGTTCGAACCTTGTATTACCTCATGGATCAAGATTGCAAATGGAGGAATGAACAATGGGGATGGACTTGTGGCTTGAACGGTGGGGATGGATTTGTAACTTGCGTTGGTTGATGGAGGAATTGTGATGGCAACATCGAGTTTTGAACTCTCATCCACCTCTCAAAAAAATCTACTCTCTCATTTCTCTTATGTCTAGTAAAATTCTCTTCAATGAATCCCCTTTCAAATATTTCCTTTGTCATACCCCAAACCCGGTGGGCGCACGCGAAGTCCCTTAATACCTACTCAATTATCGCTCGACTAATGTGGGTGACGGCCCAAGCCTCATCGCTTGCCAAACGACGGCTATTGAACATGACAGCGGAAGCGCTCTAATATCCAAACAATATGCATACGAATAATAGATAGACAGAAACCAAATTGAAACATAACATAATATAATAAAACATGATAGCTTCAAATATAACTTGACCACGTGGTCGAGTTTAAGATATCGGGGGTAGAGAGGGAGACCATGCAGGATCTCAACACATAGCAAAAATAAAAAGACAGTCTAGGAGTGAACTCCAGCCTAGTCGGACTTGGCACCGTTCTACTCCGAGGATGGCAGCTCCTCTAGATCATAATCATCAGGTATAAGTGCCATCAAGTCTTCCTCTTCATCGGGCCCGTTTACCTCAAAGAAGTCGTTTTCATGGCCATCTATCTCCATGGGCCACGGACTCTCGAGCTCGACATCCATAGGCTCGGAATCAACTACCTCACCTGGAGCTGTCCTAAGGTCTACAGGACCATATTGGTCCTCGCTACGGATCCTAATGTCAAACCCTGGAATTGGGTCACTAAACAAAAGTCCCCTACGCTCAGTCCAAGGCTTGAACTTTAGAGGCATCAGATACTCTCCACCCTCGTCGACCCACACATTACATTCTACCTTCTTATAAGCTACACCATCCCTACCTAAATAAATGGTCTCCCACCTTTCGATCTCATGTGGGATTCCATAAAGGGTACCTAAGTTCTCCATTTTCAGGGGCGGGGATCTGTAAGGCGATCAGCCACAAGTGAGTTGAAATCTCAATGAATATGCACCTAAACTAGGTATAGAATACAGCATGCACCAAACATCAACAACCAAGCAAATCTAACATGAAACGACGTCAAGTAATTACACACGAATATTTAGACAAATTCATCAACCTCATACCACATGCGAATTTTCAGTCTCATACCACTAGTTCATTTCAATCAAATGCAATGCAGCATGCTATGCTTATCCCCAATGAGATATGTCGGTGGCTCTCTAGGCACTGCCGACTGTGTCCCGAACCATGGCCCTTTTGACACTCCGGTTGGCACCCTTATCGCTCCAACGTCTCATGCCTCGCACGCCACAGACGTAGTACCGCGACCGTGGCTCTATAGGTACTGCGGTCGGTACTCCTTGTTGCTCCAATTCCCATGGCTCTCAGGGCACTTCGGGCCGTCCTGCATGGTTCTACGTACTCCGCAAAATGAGGCACATATCTCATGCCAGAATGTCATGCAAACAGTCACTCACATTCGCTTCATGCAACGTGCGACACTTCGGGACCTTGTCCCCAATCAGTACTCATGGAAGTCAACTTTATTGAATGTGGTCTCCTCAAGCTCATTTCATGCTAACATGGCAATCGAGCATGCGTCTCAAGCATTAACTTCTCACTCTAGGGGTCACAATTCAGTCGCATATGAATTTCTAGCCGTTGCGACCCATGACTACACTTCAAGCATGCATGTACACTTCAAGTTCTACTCTCAACTGACAATTACACTCCGTGACCAACAAGTGTATCCCATGTTTGGCAATTCCACACACATGCACATTAACATCTCTTTATAGTAGCTCACGGTCACACTTCAATACATATGCATGTGTACTTCACATTTAGACTTCAATTAACAATTATAACCCATAACCAACAAGCGTAATGCTCGGCCATACCACACACATACATTGACTACCACAACACTTGGAGTTCATGGTTTCCACTTCTAATATCCACACATTTCAACTTCCAGAGCTAATTATCAATTGCACTCCATTGGGCGACGACTATGACTCATGACCGGTTCTCAAGCACACATGCATACACAATCTCCAGCCTTTACGTCTCACGACCAACCATAAATACACGTGCACTTCGAGTCCCAAAATCCACCATCAACTACTCTATATGTACAGAAATTCCAGCTCGTGATTGGGGATTCAAACTCACGCACACAAGCTTCCTAGGGCCATTGAAGTTCACGGCCATGGCTCAATGGACCATCACATGGAAATCCCAGCAATATAACTCACAATGGGCATGCGTACACCTCAATTCTAGCAACAAATATCAAACGCACTCCATGGATACTCACTATAGTTCATGGCCAAAGCCCAGCATGCATGGACACAGAATTTCCAGCAAGATCATCAACATGCAATGTCATCTAAGGCTACCCTGGCCTCATCGTACGTTCTATACTAGGGTTAGCGACATGCTAACCTTCACAAGCTCAGCAAACCTTGGACAGCAACAATCTTGGACAGCAATGACAACCACGGTTCCTAGCAAGGCCTAACCGAACCCATATGTAAACAACCCCATCAATGGAACACCAATGGCTCGGCCATTGCTCTAACAAGCTATCCCAAGAAGGATCAACATCTATCTTACCTTATGAAGCATGTAGATAGACACAGCAAGGTTGGTGGAGGGTCGGATTGCACACGAAATGATGGGGCACCGGCGGTGGTGAAAACTCACCACGACTAGCTTCTGTTCAAGCAAGGTCCATGAATTTTCAGTGGTTTAATGACTAATCTAATTACCGAATATCGAAGTTTAAGATCTTACGGACGTGTGGGATAAAACGGGGAGTCGTTTGAACTCCGGACGAGCTCGAACAGACGCTTTCTTCCCAAACGAACGCTGGAGCCCACCGCGATGGGATTGGAGACGTCTACTTCGTGGGGCTGTTCCAGCCAGCTCCGGTGGCCATTTGGTGCAAGTAGGGTATCAAATTTATGGGCTGGAAAAGTAGAAGGAAATGGTTTTGGTTTTGCCACAAATGGAATTTTGTAGAAGAAGTTATGGCCTTTAGAAGATGGGTAGTGCAAGGAACCCGAGAGGGAGGGGACGCGCGGGAGAGAGAGTAATAGAGAGGGAGAAGCTCTTTGGTTCTCGAGGGAGGGAGAGAGTGCAAGAGAGAGAGATCTATTATCCCCCTTTTAATTTTAGAGGAAAAAATAAAATTCAAAGATGGAAGTGACATGGCATTGGAACTCTAACTTGCCATTAATGGTGAGGTGAGCAAAAATGGGCTTCATAAATGAGGAAGAGACAAGGTGATCATGAGATTTCTTGAAGAGGCAAAAAGGAGATTTGAGGTGACAAGTACTCTTGGAAAAGGTGAGATGTGACCGATGTGACACATTTTCTCGGGAAACGTATTATCGGGACCTAATGAACTTCTAACATAGATGGCACGCACTACGAGGTTCAACCAGTCTAATGCTCTAATCTCACAGAGAATTCTTAAATTACGGCCCAGGAAATTCAGAGCAGAACCAGGGGTGAATTAGTCATTCTCAATCTTTGCATCATTTCTCGGCATTCCGATAAGAAACCACTAAATTTTGAGATCTTAGATATAATGTTCTGAGTTCAGCTGCAGTATCCATGAATATTTGATTGTCCAAATTCAGAAACTAATTTTTTGGTCACTTTCATTTAATAACAACTTCAGCAAATACTCAGACCAACGGGCGGCTGTTAGGCGATACGAATATCTGTCCAAGATATCCTTTCCTCTTCGATTAGTCATCTCGAGTTAATCAGCCTTAAGTGAAATTTAACTAAAGTGCTTAATGAAATACATCCATTTAATAAATTAAACCCCGAAAATGGGTCGAATATCTGGGATGTTACATCCTTCTTCCCTCTTTTATAACTTGTTCCTCTATCTTCCATTCAAATTTCTCCACTAACTCTTCTTCAACTTCACCTTCCTTTCTCCATCAACTCTTCTTCATCTTCCATTCTCCATCAACTCTTCTCCATCTTCACCTTCCTTTCTTCATCAACTCTTCTTCATCTTCCCTTCTCCATCAACTATTTTCTATCTTCACTTTCCTTTCTCTACCAATTCTCCTTCATCTTCCCTTCTCCACCAATTTTTCTCTATCTTTCTTTCTCTATCATTCTTTCTCCACCTTCCTTTCTAATTTCTCCACTAACTCACCTATTTAGTTATTTGAAAAATAGTATCTTAAGTTTTAAATATTTGCATTCTAGTCCTTGAAGTCTTAAGTATTTACAATTCAGTCCCTGAGAAAATATTTCTTTAAATCTAAGCCTTTATAAAATTTTCAACACGTTTCCCCCATTCTTAATCCAATCACCTGTCAATTTAAGCTCATATCCTTTGTCACAACTAAAATGAGATGCATGAATAAATATAAAAAATGATTTATTTTTGGCAAGAACTAAAATTAGCTCTATTTGTTTTATGAAAAATGATTAAAAAGATTAGTTAAAATTTAGGTGTCAACAGTTGCCTTCTTTAAGTGGAGACTCGCAGAGGTTATGGTCAAAGACAAAATTGAAAACCTAAATTTTGACAATGTAAATGATGAAACGATTTGTTTGCGGGGATTTTAATCCCCTTTTCTATGCAATGAAATGATGCATGAGATGTGAAAAATAGACAATCAACCTGTGCGATGACTTTCTACTTCCATTTCGGTGGAGCAATAAGGCACAATGTACAAGCGTCGCACACGAAACATTAGGTTTTTGTCCCGAATCATTTCGTAATGCCAAGAACATTTTTTATCCCCCATCCTTCATTCTAGCGGGAATTGGATTCTTTGAAATCGTACCGCATTCTGGCGAAAGTACGAATTTCAAGATAAAGGAAGCCGTACTGCATTCTGGCACAAGTAAGATCTTTGAGGATAGAAAGCCATGTCGCATTTTAGCGTAAGCAGGGTTTTCAAGGTTTAAGAATCGCACCTGCATTCTAACGTAGGCAAGATTTTTAAATGATAGAAGCCATGCTGCATTCTAACGTAGGTAAGGTCTTCTCACATCTGCATTCTGGCGCAAGTAAGATTTTCAAAGGATAGAAACCATATTGCATTCTGGCGCAGGTAAGGCCTTCCAAGGTGAAGATTCACACCGCATTCGCATTCTGGCACAGGTAAGGTCTTTCAAATAGAGAAATATGTATGAGATTCAATGTTTGTCTCTCGGGGAGCTATTTTCATGTGCCTCAACTGTGAGTTGACAAATTATGAAGTTCCTATTACATTTAAGACAACTGTCAGGTAGTAACAAAGGAACATCTACTTCAGGAAAACAAACTTGATTTCGCTCAACTCAAAATAGTTTGCTTCTGATGGTTTAGGCCGATCATATCGTACCTGTCCAAATTAGCTCATGATATCAAGCTTTATCAAGGAAGTTCGTCAGTCAAGGAAATCTGCTTCATTCTCTTGACAATCTAATGATATTAAATGAGAAACTTTCAGTTAGAAAGGACTTTCACTTGTTCTCTCATTGAAAGGCTATTTCACCCGACCATTTGATACGGGTTCAAGAATCACTCAGAATCTCTTCATCATGCTTAACAAGGGTTCGGATATTCTCAAAATTAGCATAACCTGACCAATCTGAGGGATCTTTATGAAGGTTATAATGTAGGGTTGGTGTAAGTTTGAGTCTTGAAAGAATTGATATTATTTGTTGCTCCGTGTTTACAAGTTAGGAACCCTGCAAAATGAGATAGAAGAATCTTGCTCGTACTTCTTCAAGTAACATTTATAAGCATATGAAACCTTTCATTAACTTAAGTACTCTAATTTGAAGAGACTTTGGTAAAGGCTATAACGTAGGTCCGGGTACGTTTGAAATGAATGGCCTATTCTTGACAAAAAGGGATTCTATCTGAGAATTTGTGATTATCTTGACTCTGTGCTTCCACCATAAATTCATGCTTTAATCCCTTTCATTGACATTTCTAGAACTACTAGTGTCTCTTTACAATTATCTCACGGATTTATGAACTTTCTAAATGACTGCTTTTGAGGAAACATCCTTGCGAATCATTTTTTTAGGCCTCCCTCTCTCTCTCTCTCCTTTTTTTAGAGGGATTGAGAGAAGACCTCCTTCATTGGACTTATTTGTATATGGATCGCTCCAGAATTCATTTGCCCCTAAGCCACTTCTTACTTTAGTTATCTCAACACTCTGAGACAGTCTTTTTAGTTCCCCATGGAAATGATCACCAATTGGGTTATAAGAAATGAAGTTACCATTCAAATTGGCTATGCAAAGATTAGAGTGTGTATGATATAGAAAGATATAGAAAGAAATGAGCTTCTTCATATCCAAAGCACTTGAGCTAACGCCAGATTTGCATGCAATAAATATGCTTGAAGATTGATGCTAGTGAGAGCAAGAAAATTCTAACCATTTGAAACTTTCTAGATAATTGCCCTGATGTGGGATTGTTCCTAACAGGGGTACGAAATGAAACCTCCGTTCAATGAGATAGCAAAGGATGGTCAATAGTGTATAGGTAGAGGAAACGAATGCCTCTCATCACTTTGATCGTCATACTTTTCGCGAGATAACCCTTTACATTGTCAGCACGGAAACTTCTCTCGCCTTGTATTAAGAATTAATAACCAGAGAGTGCATGAAACAGCTTGCTTTTCATCATCCTGATGTTTCTCATTTAATACAATCACTTCAATAGAATAGGAACAGATAGCCTGATAAAAAATTCTTCCTCAACAAAGATTAATAACACAGGTAATAACTTGCATGGAATTTTGTGAAATGTGAGCACCTTTCAAGCATACGAAATGTAGCAATGACTTGTGACAAGTTTAAAGAAAACTCATGCATCCTGCCATAAAAGCATATTAAGGTTCATAAGAAAAACTCTCAAGAATGAGGGATTGTAGATTGCCCCTACAAGATTGAAGATTTAATTCCTGGGTTGGGAAAAATCTCATTCCTGTATTTCGCGCCCCTTTTTTCATGTTAGGGTTTACCGTTGATTTGCCCCATATTCAGCTAGGATAAACCACATGGTGGCCAAGACTTTACAAAGATCTGAGGTTGCCCTCTTAGATACGATAAATGTTAAAAATTTGGTCTTACATCTTGAACTCTTCATCTAATCTCATTGGGCGATTCTTCGGGTTGCTTTGAACCTCAATCAATTCTTCTTGGCTACTCGTGGGTTCATCATTTCATTTTTTTTTCTTTCATTTCATTCATCATTTTTTTGAATGTAAACCCCTCCTGTCAAAAAGGAAAGAGTACACAATAGTCATGAAATTAGAAAGGATAAATTGGAATCAATATCCAGTTACCCTTCACTTTGAGCTAGCTACATTGGTGATTTACATTTTCCTTTTACCAACTTCACCGCTTGGCAAAAACGAGTGAATGAGTTTATAGCCATCAAGGTTTGAGAGTTTGCCTAAGGTTCTACAGCTGTCTAGGTTGAATTCCCTCAATCTTCATCGGCACTGAACCATCAAAGCTAAGTTTGTGATAAAATACTGAGTTTAATTTCGCTCGATCGTGTATTCTTGTCTTGTTTTGAGTTACTTCGGACCATTGTCATCTCCCATGCCATTAGGCCCGTGGGATTGTAGGCATTCATGGGGGCCTCCTTTCAATTTAAGGGCTAATTTTTTGGATGACATACTCTTATCATGTTGTATTGGATAAACTCCATTTTATGACACCCCCGAGGCAAGTGACAATCTCCTATTGAGAATGGGATAGACTCAACTCATAATTGAAATAATTAAGGGTGAATTAGAACAATACGAAGTTACCCTTCTTTGAGCTCGCTTGGGCTTTTCACTCATAATTTCCTTATTTGAAGCTATTCATCTAGTGGTAATGTCCACGAATTGATTTGCCCCAAGTTTTATTCAACAAGAGAACCTCGCATTTAGGAATTCTATTTAGAATTGGAGTAATTGAGGGTAAATTGAAACGATACAGAGTTACCTTTTAAGCTTGCACGGACTATTTACTAGAGGCTATTCAACATTTTCCTTTAATTAATTTGCCCTAAGTTTGGTTTTGCAAAGGATCCAAGCATTTGATAGGAGAAAGGAAAATCAATACTTTTTACTCTTCAATTAATTCTAGACATCTAGAAAGCAAACAAATCCTACACAAGGGAATTTTGCATGAAACTATGCATTCGTTCAGGATTGGTTTCGCCTCCTTTGCAGGCTCTCCAGTAATCGGCTAGTTTCGCCTCAGATCAGATACGTATTGGCGCTATTTAAGGACCCATGATCACTGGCTTCGTAATATAGGCTCCGTATGAACATTACAGCCTCGAAGCTTCATCAACGTTGAACTGGTTGATCAAGACAGTAAGCTCATCGTCAATGCCACTTGACCCGTGGTGATACATCCCCTTTTTCTTGGAAGGCATCAATACTGACCCCACAGGATCGGTCTTTTTGTACATTTCTATGACAAAACTTGATTTTGCTAGGAACTGACCTGACTCATCTCTCACACGAGTATTTTCGATTCTCAAACGATGCATTTCATTGAGGGTGGCGAGGCCACCGCAATTATGGCAAGTGGCAGTCTCAAGAGCTTCCCTATACATCGTGTTCTTTGCTCGGAGTTTTTCATTTTCAGCTCTTAGAAATGCGATTTCACGGCGTTCATGTTGATTCCTCAATTGGGTTCACTTATTTTGAAACTAAAACTTGACTTGTGAAAGTTCCAGCCCTAACTCTTGGCTCAGTTCGTTTCTTTGTTTGTTATCTAGGTTAAGGCACTCCGTAAAGAGATCTTCAAGCTTTTGAGTTTGACACTAAGTATGGTGACGGTAACGCTTCCTTTAACCTTTGTTGTTGTCGTCATTACCTTTGTTGAGGTCTTGGACGTCATTGGCAGAAGAGTCAGGTTCCATGGTCTAAGTGCCAAATGCGGTCTCAAACTCTTCAAAATCTTTCGTATTCAGCAAGTAACAATAGCTCTCATATATGTTGGGTTGATGCATCCTTGACTGATTGCCGGTCCCTCAAGATTTACTACTCTTCCTTGTACTTTTACTCTTTCTGAATTTTTCTGAGCGACCGTGTATACTTTAAAGCTCTCCCTTTTAAGCATGAATAAAGACTACCAATAGAACGCCACTTTTAAGATTTAAGTATGACTTCAAAAGTTTTATTGTTTCCTCCAACATTTTGGTATTCCCAACTTTTTACCATATCTCTTGCTTAGTTTATCTTCTTTCATCTTTTCATTGTGGTAGGACCCCCTATCATTATTTCTCTCGCCTGTCTTAAGTGTTGGTCTTGCAGGTGAACTCTTACTCCTTCTACGAATGGAGATAAGTTCTCTCTCCCTTTTTGCTAAATCTACCTTGTCCCCCACTCAAATTGTCTTTTATTTTTTCTTTTTCAAAATGGTGGTATCCCCTGAAATTTTTTTCACAAAAATTTCGGATTTGCTTGGCTTGAGATTGCAAATTAGCAATAGGCCCATGATTCGTGGATGGATAGGGGATTCGAGCCAATAGAGATGACATCGAAAAAAAGAGTAGATAGGGAAATTTGACCAACAGAAGATGGCACTGTGAAATCAATAGTTCACGCAAAGCGGATTAACACTTTCACATTCTCAATTAACCACTCGTCTGCCTTGATTCTCTCCTCTACCATTTCAACAATAATGGCCGATCTTCCCACTCACATCTTCTCGGCTAAAATTATGGTCAAATGAGAGAGACTTTATCACATTCTTGGTCGAGTCTATATTTACATAGCCCATCATCCAGGTGTTGAAGCTGAAATCTTCGATCTATTTGGAGATATAAGTGCCTGTTCGATCGAAGGCACTAATTTGGAGAGGAAATACAGGGTGTTCCCAACCCTTTTTATCAACTTTCTAGAGGCTTGCCGGAGCACCTAACAAATGGTTACCCTAACTCACATCGTGAAACCTCGCTATTAGGATCGGTCTGAATGCTTAGAATCTATAAAACTCGCGGTTATCCACCACAAGAAGGCTGTCAAGTCTGCTAATGAACGGGCCTCACTGTTGGTTCATGAGAGGGAAAAGTTGGTGGAACACCTAGCCTTGATCTAAACTTGCTTCGAGCATAACCCGAGTGACATTGTGATGAAGTTTATATGTGACTAGCTAGAAGAGAGGCTCGAAGACCTAGCGATGGATATAGCTCTTGAGAGAGCCCTAATCAAGAATCTGAAGCTCCCCGTTGAATATTATGAGTCCAGTGTAGCCAGGCTAAAGGAGAAGTGCAATTGCCTATTCTTTAAGCTTGCGGATCTCGAATCTCAGACCGCTCGATATTGGCAGAGCATCAACTGTATGGAGAGTCAGTTAAGCTCTTTTGTGATGCTTATTAGGGCTCAATTTGGTTTTACTCCCCCCCAATGACTTGTTGTAAGGCTCATTGTTATATGAAATGAGAGGAAAGTTTCGTATGTTTATGTTTTATTCTTCCCGTCATCTCTTCTTCCGTATAGCCTGATAGAACGACTTAAGGCACTTCTCATTGACAGATTGAGGAATGCAATTCAAACTAATAATCCTGAGTAAAATTAAGTATAATACTTCTTTACAGAATTAGAGTTGACTGGGCTAGAGAAAATACGACTATCCATCTCAGCTAAGATCAGAGCGCCTCTTAGGAGCACCTTCTTTACAACATACAGGCCACCATAGTTTGGAGTGAACTTCCCTTCTGGAAGAGGGACTATTAGTAGCAACTTTCATAGGACAATGTCATTCACCTGAAAATGTTGAGGTTTAACATTCTTGTTGAAGCAATTAGCAATTCTTTATTGATAAAACTGGTCATGGCATAAAGCCTCAAGTTGTTTCTCGTCGATCACGTTCAACTACTCTAACCTCTACTGGATCCAATTAGCCTCAACTTGTAGAACTGCCTCTATTCTGTATACAATGGAGTACAGAGTCGCTCCTATAGACGTTCAGATAGAAGTCCGATATGCCATAAGTGTAAAAGGTAATCTCTCATGCCAATCACGATAGTTTTCAGCCGTTTTAGCCAAGATCTTCTTGATGTTCTTGTTAGCTGCTTCGACCACTCCATTCATCAGTGGACGATATGGAGAGGAATTTAGGTGTTTGATTTTGAACCTTTTGAACAATTCATTCATCAGTTTAATGTTCAGATTCAATCCGTTATCAGTAATTATGGTCACTGGTGTGCCTTATCGAGCAATTATATCACGACGAATGAATTTCACCACATTCCGTACTATGACTATCATATAGAATATGGCCTCAATCCATTTTGAAAAATAATTGATAGCCACCAAGATAAACCGATATCCATTTGACGCCTTATGATTGAACAGGCCAATCACATCAATGCCCCACATAGAAAATGGCCGTGGTTCGTACATATAATGTAGCTCATTTGGAGGAACATTGATTTTATCACCACGAATCTGGCACTTGTGATAACTTCGGACATAATGAATGGTGTCATTCTCTAACGTGAGCCAATAGTAACCCAACCTCATTATCTGTCTCGCTAGCATATGACTATTCATGTATGGACCATATATTCCTTCATGTACTTCAAGCATAAGGTGAACAGCTTCGGTTGAGTCAACGCATCTTAAAAAAATTGAATTATAAGATCGCTTGTATAGGCTTTCTCCACTTAAGAAGAATTTCGATGCCATTTTTTTGATGTACTTCTGATCATATGCAGTACTCTCCTCAAGAAATTTCTACGTCTGGATGTAAGTTTTGATGTCATGGTACCACGACTGTCTATTAGGCTCTTCAATCATGGCCATACAATGGGTCGACTTTTGCAATATCTCTATCTTCAAAGGCTCAACTTCTAATCCACTTGTAACTTGTAACATTACTGACAGGGTGGCCAAAGCATCGATGAACCGATTTTGAGTTCTTGATAGATATTCAAAAGAAATGCCTTTGAATTCCTCTGCCAATTTTTCTAAGTATGTATGATAAGGCTATAGGTTGGCATCTCTAGTTTGCCATTTACCCACAGTTTGAAAGATGATCAACCCTGAATCCCTTAACACTTTAAGTTGAGTTACCCCAATCTCGATTGCAGCTTGCAACCCCAAAATGCATGCTTCATATTCAGCTACATTGTTAGTGCATAGGAATACCAACTTTGCGGCCACGAGATAATGTTGTCCACTTGGGGATATTAAAACTGTCCCTATGCTTGATCCGAATAAATTCACCACCCCATCAAAATACATAGTCCATATGTGCTCACTGATTGACATGATTCTGTCTTTAAGAGGATCAATCTCTTCGCTTGCCCTAGGGTTATCGGCTAGAACATCAGCAATTACCCGTCCTTTGACTGATTTATGTGGCAGGAATTGAACATCAAACTCATATATAAGGATTTGCCATTTTGCAAGCTTCTCGACCAAAGTGGGCTGGTTGAGCAAGTACTTGATGGGATCACATTCCGTTCCAAGTAGTATTTGGTAATGCAAAGTGTATCGCCTTAGCCTGTGAAGCACCAAGACCAATGCCGTGCATGTTCTTTATGTTACAGAATAATTGGTTTCAGAAGTAGTAAACTTCTTTCTTAAATAATAAATTGCACGTTCCTTCCCATCTTCTTGACTCTCTTGAGCGAGCATAGCACCTAGAGATTTGCTATGGATTGTAAGATAGAGGACCAACGGCTCCCCTTGTGTTGGCGGAACAAGTACCGGTGGGTTCATCAAGTAATGTTTTAGTTCTTCAAATGCCTACTCACATGTCTCATCCCATTCGATCAACGCATTCTTCTTAAGAAGCTTGAAGAAAGGTTTTGCGGTGTTAGATAATTGGGAAATGAACCGAGTTATGTAATTTAGCCTACCCATCAAACTTCGGACCCCCTTTGTTGAAGTTGGAGGTTTGATCTCGCAAATGGCTTTTACCTTTGTCGGGTCAATTTCAATGCCATTATTGCTGACAACGAATCTAAGCAATTTTCCATAGGTGGCCCTGAATAAACATTTAGTCGGATTAAGGCGTAATTTGAACTTTCGAGGTCTTTTGAACAATTTCATCAGTGTCTCCATATGATTACCTTCACGTCGGGTCTTTGTGATCATATCATCTACATAGACCTCAATCTCTTCGTGCATCAAGTCACAGAACAAAGTTACCATTGCCCGTTGGTAAGTTACCCCAGCATTCTTTAGGCCAAAAGGCATAACCTTACAATGGAATACCCCCCATGGGGTTGTGAACGATGTTTTCTTTTTATCTTCTTCATTAATTAAAATCTGATTGTAGCCAGAGAAGCCGTCCATGAACGAGAATAACTCAAACCCAGTTGTGCTATCAACAAGCACGTCAATGTGAAGGAGTAGAAAATTATCTTTTGGACTAGCTTTGTTCAAATCACGGTAATCTATACAAACCCGAACTCGGTCGTTCTTCTGCGTAACTGGAACTATGTTTGCTACCCATTCAGGGTACTCAGTAGTCTCAATAAACCCAACATCGAGGAGCTTCATGATCTCATCTTCAATAATTTTTACTAGCCTGAGTTTGACCCCCTATTGTTTCTGTTTCTTAGGTTTAACCACAGGATCGATTAAAACTTAGCATGTCAGCGTAGGACCAGGCGAATATGTCTTGATAATCCTTCAGAAGACGAGTCAAACCTTCACTAACATCTTTGGGGAGACTTGCTCTGATCTTAACCTCTCTAGGATAATCTGCATCACTTAGATTGATTGACATAACTTTTACAATGGTCAGGGGTTTAGATTTTCCATGAGTTTCCAGGTTTCGATGTATTTCCTGATCGTTCGAATCATAGTCGTCCGAATCATCCGATTGTTCTACATCATATACATTTAGATATATTATAGCTATTCTCGTCCCGTCGCATTCCTCAAGGTCATTCCTGAAACACAAAGTAAATGGATCAAAAAGACAAGACAGGGTTATAGCCCATGCTAGTTTTTTTGAAAAACCTTTTTGAAGTACATTTTTTTTAATTGTTTGAAGACCTAACCCTCTGCTCTTACCATAATGTACCTCCTTTTTTCTTATCATTGGTTATCATCTTTGGGTACTTCAACAAGATCCAAAAAAAAGAAAAAAAGAAAAAGAAAACATGTAATCGAGCCAACGAAATACATTTGAATTAAGTTGAGAAAAAAAATAAGTGCAACATGGATTAAAAATGAGAGGCTAGGAAAGAAATTAAATATTCCCTCGTAGGGGGGTGCCAAAAATTGAAAATGATTACTCTTGAAGGCCAGCGCCCATCCCTTCAAGTGGTCCTTTAGTAATTGCACCGATGGAAGTTTCCATAAACCAACTGGTAAGGCAGGGTATATCATCATTGAAGCCATCGTCCATCACTTTCGATTCCGTTCTTTTGGAAATACAAGGTGGCTGGTCATCTTCAGAGTCATTGGACAAGTTCACAAGAATTGCTTTGCCCTTTTTTTTTTTTTGTTTAGGAGCCTTCTGTGGCTGGCTAGTCATAGCTTGGGGTTGTTCGGGGAAGACAAGTCCGAGAACAATCTCAGATGGCCTTTGTTCTAAATTTTTATACCTACCTACTATTCCAGCTGAGCGAAAGGTATGATTAATGGAGAGTGGTGAAGGACTTCGGCCTGCTCTTCCCCGACTTCCACGACGATCACACCCTTGTCCACGGCTTCTCGGCCTATAGTATCCTAAACGAGCTTTATGGATTTGTCCATTCGTCTCAATCGGGGTACGATTGCCTTAGCCCTCCTTCCTAAGACCTTGTTTGGCGCAAAGCCATTACCAACCATGACTTTTGCCACAATAGTAGCTGCATTAGAAACCTCTAGAATAGGTAGTAGCATGTTGGGGGAAGCCTGGACCATATGAATTATCTCAAACGAGTGATAGCTATCTTCTTTGATATGATCGGGTTCCATCTACGGAACTACCATAGCGTTAAAGATTCAGTGATCCTCCTCTCCATAAGCTATAACCATTTTGGCTTTAGCTACAAACTTGATCTTCTGATGCAACTGGAGGGCACTGTACTTGCATTGTGAATCCATGGTCGTCCCAATAAGAAATTAAAGGCAGATGGGACATCTAGCACCTGGGAAAGGATGTCAAATACCAAAGGTCCAATCTGTATTTCTGGTTGATTTGACCCATTACATCCTTCTTTACTCCATCAAAGGCTCGGATGGAAGTTTTAGCTGCTTGCATGGTAGATAGTTCAATACCTAACTGTTGACACTTGATTTTTAATCATCTTTTCTCTTTTAAAATTAATAAAAAACATTCATAAAAATTCATAAAATTAAAAAATCAATTTTGGGGACCTTGGCCAAGCATAGAGAACCAATTTTGATCAAAAAATAATTTTTCATATTTTCAATATTTTTCAATATTTTTATTTTCGAAAATTCATAAAAAAATCAAGAAAAAATGACAAAATTGCAAAATCAATTTTCGAAGCCTTGGCCAAGCATAGGTAACCATTTTTGAGTAAAAAGTTTTTTTTCATATTTTTTGTATTTATTTTAAATATATTTTTTTGAAATTAGGAAAATATTTAATAAATAATAGCATTTGAGGCCACAAAAATACATAAACAAATAGTCAATATTTTTATTTTAAATTCCTTTTCATGTTAGCCATCACAAATTTAAAAAATCCAATTCGGGGTCATGTATTTCTTCATGAGCATAATCTTGAATCGATAAAAAAAATTCAATTTCAGTCAATTTATTTTCATTTTTCACTTTTAGGAGTTGTGACATTGTTTTCTAATATTCCAAATTTTCATCTTGGAATTATACCCAAGATGACTCAATTTTACAAAATGGGCTTTAATTAAATTTTGCATTATTTTCAGTAGCAAGAAATGAGCTTAAATTCAACATGCGATAGGTGTCTCGAAAATTGTAAGGAGATTTGGACTTAAAGAAATATTTCTCCAGTGACTGAATTGTAAATACTTAAAATCTCATGGACTAGAGTACAAATACCTAACACTTGAGGGATTATTTTGTAAATAACAAAAAAAAGAGTTAGTGGAGAAATTAGAATAGAGAAGGGAAGTTGGAGAAAAGGAGATGGATAAGAGGAGATGAATATGGGAAGATGAAGAGGAGGAGATGGAGAAGAGAAGATAGAGAAAATAAGATGAGAATAGAGAAGGGAAGATGGAGATAAAGAAGAGTTAGTAGAATGGGAGATAGATATGGAGAATGGAAGATGAAGATGAAGAAGAGTTAGTGAAAAAATTAGAACGTGAGATAGAGATGGAAAAAAAATGAATAAGAATTAGTGGAGAAATTAGACTGAGAGGTAAATGAGTTGCCTATAAAAGGAAGAAGAAGAGAGTTGGGAAAGAGGATTCTATTGGGGGAGAAAATTTTGGATGTTTGAGAGGGTTTTGAGAGATTGAAGAAAAATTGAAGGGAAAAAAATACCCAAAAAAGAGAAAATTTTGAAGATGATAGGAGTTGAAAGTTAGAAGTTATCATCACCAATTCCTTCATCGATCAACATAAATCAAGAGTTCATCCTCGTCAATGAGCAAGCAAATTCGAGCTAAGTGTTTTTATTTATTCATTTATTTATGGTTTTAGTCGCAAATTAGCACAAATTGTCTACACTCCTCCTCCCCATTTTCTCAATATTTTATGTCAGGTGAAGGATAGCACCACATCAAAGGTAAAATCCCGAGGAGATACAAAGTTGGTCCAAACAAGCTTCAAAGCGCTTACCAAATTCTCACCAAGCCCATCGATGGATTTTATCTCAAATTGTCAAATCAATTTGTTGTATTTTATTTTAAAGAACTCAAACCTCAGAATGGAGAGGGAAAATCCCATCCACTGGAGGTCGTTTATTTCCTGCAATTTAAATTACAGCACCTTAAATCCCAAAAGAGATGGTAAAGCCAAGAAGTCCCAAAGACAAATTCGTGTCAATCAGTTAGCACGTATAGGGCATGTATTTTGATAGGGGTAGTGATTATATCCGGATCAAGAATGGGGGCATTTTTAATGTACTTGAAGGTTCCTGTATTTTTGAAAAGTATAGATTTTGTAATCAGAATCTATGTAGTAGGTATGTTGATCCAACCCCGCAACGTCTTTTTGGTTAAATCCATCAAATGCCTGCCTTTTAAACTTTCTCAGATTCGGACCACGTGGAGAATTTCAGAGGATCGGAGAGTTATTATTGAGCATGGTCCACATGCATTTCTCCCGACGCTACAAGCAACCGACACGAATGAGTGAACGCCAAAAGAAATAGCATGAGCGAAGTAGGGGCACGCAACAGGTGGCCTGATTCATTTCTTGGCGCACTGACCGAGTTGTCATAATTCACGGGACTAGCTCACGGGTCTCGATGTGGCTAGTGGGATCCGCTGTCGAAAGCTTCTTTAACATTCACGATATAATCATCTACAACAGCAAACAAGAACATCAGGAAGGATGTTAAGCCTCGGTATTTCCTATACCTTGAATCGATCTATCGTGGTATATGGGAGAAGAGATAACTGGGAAATTAAAGTACAAACATGCGAAACTTTCCTTTCATTCCATTTATCAACGAGTTTTACAACAATTCACTGGGGAGGGAAAGTAAAGTCGAATTGAGCCCTGATAAGCATTACGAAAGAGTTCAACTGACTCTCCATGAAATTAATGCTCTGCATACACTAAGCGACCTAGGAATCGAGATTTGCAAGCTTGAAGAATATGCGGGTGCAATTCTCCTTGTACCTGGTGTTGACACCTGATTTTTAATCACTTTTTCTCTTTTAAAAATAATCAAATATCCAAAAAATCATAAAATTTCAAAAATCAACTTTGGGGACCTTGGCTAAGCCTAAGGAACCCATTTTGACCCAAAAAATGATTTTTGATTTTTTTAGTATTTTTCAGTATTTTTATTTTCAACAATTAATAACAAAATCCATAAAAATTCATAAATTTAAAAAATAAACTTTGGAGACCTTGGTCAAGCCTAGAGAATCAATTTTGACCAAAAAATGACTTTTCATATTTTTGGTATTTTTCGGTATTTTTATGTTCGAAAATTAATTGAAAATCCATAAAATTTCATAAAATTAAAAAATCAACTTTGGAATTCTTGGCCAAGCCTAGGGAACCAATTTGACCAAAAAATGATTTTCCATATTTTTCGTATTTTTAATGTTTTTTTAGAAATTAGGAAAATATTTAATAGAAATTAGTGTTTGAGGCCATAAAAATATAAAAAAAAATAGTCAGTATTTTTATTTTAATTTTCTCTTCATTTTGACCAAAGAAAATTTACAAAAATTAATCTGAAATTGGGTATTACTTTGTTAATCTTATTTTCAGACTAATTGAATAAATCATAGAAAATTCATTTTATCACGGTAATTTTCGATTTTTGCATTTTTTGAGTCGTGATATCGTCCTCTAATAGTCTAGATTTTTCAATAGCTTTATGGCGTATTTTTCATGGCTACGTTCGGTTTTCCAAATTTGACTTATCACTTGACGAATCTCTTTCTCTAATCCTTGAGGCGCGAGCTCAAACTGAAGTCCTTCATCGAGCTCTCTTTGATACACTAATCCTCACCGTTTCGTCTTGGAGTCGGCCTCGTCTACTCTTTATGCTTTGACGGAAGCTGAGCCACGTTCGAATCCGCGATGCTCAATTCTGATCATTGACTGTATTGAATCTGGCACTGTTCTGCGAGGAAAATTTTCGATCACATGGATAATAAGAACTTGGTCTGCTAGAATGCTTGGGTCGATGGGTATGCAAGGAGTGGAGAGATTGAGCTTGCGTTAGAAGTGTTTGATGAAATGCTAGAGTGGGATTCTTTCTCGTGGATGGTTCTGTTTGATGGCCTTTCAAAAAAGTGGGAAGGTTGAGGCTACTGGAGGCTCTTGCTACTTTTGGTTAGCAGTTGTTTTAGAACGTCTGCCCATTTTATTTTGGTTTCCCATGTGGATGGGTGTAAAGAGGGAATGCTTAGTCACATTCGGTTCATTTGGTGATGGAACTTTGTGCTGGTGGGGAGTTGTTTGATAGGATCATTGCCAAGGATCAGTACATGGAGAGATCTACCGCCTCCATTTACCGCGCGATAGTCAACGTAGTCCACATTTGTCACTTCATGGGAGTTATGCATCATGGTCTTGAGCCTGAGAATTTTTTGTCGGCAAGCAAGGATGAGGGAACTATCTTGAAGGTCACTGATTTCGGGTTGTCCGCCTGAATAGATGAAGGAAAAGCAAAAGAAAAAATGATAGGGAGGCCATGATGAGACTTTGGTTAATGGGGAGAAAAGAAGAAGGAGGGGAACACTCAAAGTTGTTTCGTACTTGGAGAATGTAGAGCATGGGCTCGACACCAGAAAGAAAAAAAAAACGGCACAGTTCTCGTAAGATAATGGTGGAGAGCAGCACCAAAAAGGAAAAAAAGACGTCCGGATTCTTCTTTACCTCAGCACCGAGACAAAGAAAAGGCACAGTTCTCGTGCATATTTTTGGAAGAACGGTGGGGGTCATTTGGGTGATTAGAGGTCAAAAAGACAATAACGAGTGGAGGAACTCATGATAATAGGTGGTGGCCATTGAGAACAGTAAAAAAAAGAAAAAGAATGAAATGGCCTTTGCTCGGGGGCTAAGAGAAAAAAAAAACAAGAAGAAGGATTCCTTGGAGCATAGAACGAAGGAGGTGCACTGAAGAAAAGGAGGAGCAGGCTATGATAATCGAGCGGATTAGAGGGCTCTTTCTCTTTGATTATCATTCGGCCAAAAGGAGGAAGTGACAAAGAATGCATTCCATGGGCCATTAAACCCCAACGGGAAGAGCCAAGCCAATGCTAGGCCGCCGATTGGAGGTTTCACTTACTGTCATTTAAATTTCTGCAATTTAATTCCTGCACCATTAAACCCCAAAGGAAAGAGTCGAGCCAATGCTAGGCCGCCCGTGGGAGGTTTTACTTACTGTCATTTAAATTTCTGTAATTTAATTCCTATACCATTAAACCCTAAAAGAGAGGACCAAGCTAAGGTTGAACCATCTATTGGTAGTCTTTATTTATTGTCATTCCTGTAATTCAATTTTTGAATCATCGATCCCAGAATGAGTAGGCCGAGCTACCTGTTGGGAGGTCGTAACACTGCACAGAAGTCGTTAACACAATGCCTCTTTCGGCTTCAGGAAATTTTAGTACTTTGAAAATACCAAAAAATACTATCTATGCATTCCATTTAAAAAGTAAAAACACAAAAAGAGAACACTCCACTAGAGTCATAGGAATAAACCTAGCCTTAGTTGCTAAATTAGGATATCCATGAAATTAAGGTACCGAAAGCATATTAGCTTTAATTAACTAGTGTAACCATGTCCCTGAACTCATAATCTCTAGTTCGTAGAAGTAATTTAGTCCTCCCGCTAATTTACTTAGGTTTCTAATCTACCTACCAAAAATGATTAGTGGCGACTCCAAATTTTAAAATCATTTGAACAAAAATCAATATTGCGATTCGGTAGGACTTTGGAGGTTCCGTATTATGTTAATCCATCTAGCTAACCTAATAATCCGTTAACCTAGAAAATTTTCATCGATCGAAACTTAAATTAAAATTTCTTTCAGGTCGCGACACTAACCACTTCAAAATAGTCAACAGGCATATATTCAAATCAGACCCGTTATCAATAAGTACCCTGGCCATGTGAGTCTCTTTGTACTTTACTGATATATGGAGCGCTTTATTATGGCCACGTCTCTCAACTGGGATTTCTTCATCGGAAAATGTCACTTGATCTTTAAAGAGGACTGCCCCAATAAATTCATCTAGCTTATCCTCTTCGACGGTCTCGGGCACATGAATTTTGCTCAAAACTTTCATTAGAGCTCCCCGATGCTTGTCTGACGCCTAGAGAAGCTCTAATAATGAGGCCTATACATGCAGTTTTCTCAGCTAATCGACTACATTATATTCATTAGCCTTGATTATAGCCAGGAATTCCCTTGCTTCTTTCTTAGGCATCAGCTTAGTTAGCTGATTATCAGTATAAGCCCACCTTGACCTTGTCACCAAATCTACCTCATAGGACTAGGGAACCATTTTATCACTTTCATATGCATAAGGTTGAGGTGATGTCAGCATCGCCCTTGTATAAGCATTAAGCATGACAATTCCGAGGTCATTGTCAGTGGCATCCTCGAGAGGAGGCCTGTCGGCCAATTCAGGATCCAACTTAGTTTATTCATTAGTAAACAACGCAAGCTCTTCCTCCCAGTCAATAGTGACTTGAGATATAGTGGCCACCATTCCAAATTTGTTAGTTATTCCAATCATTCCTTCTCTAACTAACTCATCCACGTTACTCTCTACTTCAGAGAGTGATACCGCTTCATCAATCGAAAAATAACCAGCTCGAACTAAAGTATTGAACATGTCATCAAAAGGAACTTTGAAACCCCGAATCTTCTTAACCTCTGGGCCAAGGATAACATTTGTACTACCAGAATGGTCAGGGAGAAGATTGTTCAACACGTTGGGCTTATTGGTCATTTGAAGCACAAGTAAGTCTTGGATGCAGTGTTTGAGTATAACAAAAAGATTGACCAAATGGCCCGGTTCGCCTGAATGATAATCACATTTCTTGGTCGGATTATACCTCAGGTATGATGCATGATTATGACGCTAAGGTTCCGAGGTTAGCAGATTCCTTTTACGCAGCATAGCTAAGACTTGTGAGGGAGTCGTAGGGAGCGAGGTAAATTGTCGGCTTTTCCACTGGTACGACCAATGATTCTACTGACCATAGGTAGATGACTACTAAGGAGAGGAGTAAACTATGCTTTCGGGGCTTGAGCCAGTGCCTTCTGTATATATGTCATATTGACTTCAGGGATTGGCTCTTTATCCTTCTTAGTAGCAAATCTCCTACCATATGAGCCTAAATCACCATACCATCCTTTCTTCAGTCCAGACTCAATCTCTTCGCTCATGGTTATCAGCTGGCTAAATGATTGAACGGCTATCACCAACATTCAAGAACGGATGGGTTGAGGGAGTGTGGACATGAATAACTTCATAGGCTCGCATTTCGAGGGTTCGAGCATGATATGGGCTGCCACACTTCTCCAACGAGTAGCGTACTCCTTCATTGTCTTACTTCTTTTCTGCTGAGCTCTCTCTAGATCTTCTCAAGTGATTGTTACGTCTCGATTAAACTTGAAATGTTTCGCGAAAATATTGGCCAGCTTCTCCTAAGAATCCTTTCAATTAATCTGGTTGTTAGTGTACCATCTCATCGCAGCATCCCTCAAACTCGCTTGGAAGGTCTGGACAATTAAGGGTCCGTTAAAGACATATTTATTCATTAACTCCTGGTACATTTCTATATGTTGGATTGGGTTCATAATGCCTTTATACTTCCCATAGGTCAGCATCTTAAATTTGTCAGGCACTCAAACCCGAGCATAGGCAGGCAGATCAATTGGCGGAACGCTCTGGGTCCCTTCCACCTCAGGTAGCCTCTGATCGAGATTTGGCCACTGCTTGGCATTCTCGTCGTTGGGGAGTGGTAGTGTGACCATAAGTGAAGGGATCATCATCATAGGAAGCACTCCGGTGTCAGAGTTAGTGAAAATAGCATCTTTTAGGTGCACGGCTGGGTGAACATCCATTACATGGGCTTTATCTAGGCAAATGCCTTGGCGAGTTGAAAGCGGGATTTTGGTTGAGAGCTAGAACTGATCTACTGCTACTTGGCCATGAAATCATTCATCATTCAGGACATCATGGTTGCGATTTGATCGTTCATCACATTCATGTGCTCCTTTAGTTTCTCGTCCATCATGGAGGCAGCGTTAGTTTTGTCGACCATCTTTCTCCTTGTCACCGATCAAGTGTTTTGGGGGTGTAGAGGATCCATAGTAAATTACCTACAAAAATATAACAAATAGGATGAGAATAATGGATAGAGAGCAAGAGGTCGGTCCGTGACACCTAACTAGACCCAAAATCGAAATAAACAAGACCAAAGTACTGAATCAAGCAATTTCCCTGTTTTGCCAGCTTCCATGAGAAAATTCATATTAATTCACTGGGTGATCAAAATGATGTAAAAAGTTTTGATCACAAGGTCGAGATATGCACAAACAACTTTCATGCTTTGTGCTCGAGGAGGTTCTGTATAGATCAATATAGTTTATTGCTTCTTTCCAAAAATGTTTCTCATAAAACTAATTCATCTAGTTTTAGTTCATGAGATAAATGGGCCATCAAAACTGTGATTTAATACCCAAAAAATTGTAAGTTATTAGATCAAATGCTGTTTTACTACTTTCATGTTTTGACTTCTTGCAAAAAGGCCCATCTACTCACGGTAAATGATGAGATCAAATTGAAGTTGGGAAAATTTTGAAATCCATACGGTTTTATCTTCATCTTAAATTTGGCATTAAATGGAAAGCACACTAGATGGATCCAAAAATAATTTTAGGTGATAGATTAGATTCTTGTGAACATTTTTCATGAAGATTTTACTAGACAATTTGAATCACAAAATTGAACAAAAATTAAAGGAGACCTAGAGGTTAGTCTGAACAGTAACCTTTATTACAAGAGAAATCCATGAAGTCACGAAACATAATTGCAATTGAGATGAAACTAAGCATGAAACATGACTCATAATAATATAATCAAGATATTTTTCTCCCTTTCTTTTGCAACACGATCTATAAGCGAATGGGCCTCCAACTCTTTCCAAAGTCGTGCATTCTCTTTGGCCAACACTTTTAACTTCTTCTGGGCCTCCTTCATTTTTTCTTCACTGATTTTGATTTGAACTTGACGGGTATGCTGTTCTGTGATGGCTGGGATTTGAGGGAGCATCTTGGTAGGAATGGTGTGATGTTGGATATAGTGGGTTGTGGCAAAGTGTCCTTTCATTCTCCTAGTAGGCTCGTTCGCAAGCCAAATCAGCTTCTAGTTGGAACACTTCTGCCAGGCCTCAGAATGACGCCTATGCTCAACTCTATAGTTCTCACCTTTCTAAAAATGGACTCGAAATTCATTTGCCCCAAGTGGAGGTGGGACATCCTATAGAACTCGAAATTGCCATGCCACTCGAAGAGGTTAATAGCTGGTTGCTCCATGAATGCCCATCAAAGGTATGGATTTCTGATCGTCATGATAAAATCGAGCCTCAACTACTTGGAACCATGCAGCTTGCTAGTGAAAAATCTTAGAGCTTGGATCTTGGAAGAGGTTGAGCCATTATGTATAATGCAAGTTTTTAGTTTTATCTTGTATTTTCTTAAACCTTAAAATAGGGTTTTCAGTCATGTCTATTTCAAATATAGTCATGTTTTCCCCAAGTTGAGAAAGATGTGAGAAAAACCAGATTTGTAAAAGCTCGATTGGGGCCCGAAAGTCTTATTTTTTTTCTCCTCGAAACGTGTTAATGAAATAAATATAGTTGTCTCAAGGCACCAAAAATGAGCAAGCGCTTGCATGACCCCACTTTGAACATCTATGTCTAGGATTGGTAGAATGATTCCAATGTGCTTGAACGCGTATTACTGGCCATCTGGCTTCAACCGACCCCATAGCTTCTTGAGCTTTAGCTTCGGAGTAGGCACGAAACGAATATCGAGGCGACCCATTCACATATAGACCACGTGCCAAATAACTTAACCTAGATCATGGACTGACCCAAATAAAATAAGGAAAACAAGAGATAAAGTTCAATAAATTACCACTCTTGGAGAGAAAATGTCAATCACAAAGATATGCACATGAATCGTGAGTTTAATTTTAGTTCATATGTAAAGGTTTGGCAAAATGAAGTAATAGACGGAACGACATGTTACAGCCTCATGTATAATCATCATGACTAGTTGTAGCCTTTTGTACAATAGTGATGACTAATCGGGTCCATTCACTTCAACTTGGCACTTACTTGCCCATCGCATGGCTGTTGTCTAACATGAGTGCTCTTTAAACAGGCACCGAAAGATTCATTCTGAGGATACTCCGAGAAAGTTAGGATTTGAACCGTATGGTAGGTCGACCTGTAGCAGAGTTCTTAATGAAATAACTCGAGTGGCGATTTATCTTATTTAAAGGATTCACATGCATTTTGACTCGTATGGTGAGTCAACCCATGATAGAGTTCCTAATGAAAGGACTCTAGTGGCGATCTATCCTATTTAAAGAATTCGCTTGCATTTTAACCCGTACGGTGGGTCGTACTATGGCAGAGTTCTTAATGAAAGGACTCTAGTGGCGATCTATCTTATTTAAAGGATGATAGAATCCTAATGAATGGATTTCACTGAGCGGTTTACCCCATGTAGGTTTACCGAAGAAAATGCTTGTAAGAAGGATTTCGTGCTTATAAGAAGGACTTTGAACATGGTTCACCCGATGTGTGATGTACTGAAGGAGTGCCTGTAAGAACGATTTTTTGCCTCTAGGAAGGACTTGGTATCTGTATGAAGAACTTTTGAAAATGGTTTACTCGACGTGGGATTTATCGAGAGAGTACCATATTAAAAAGGGCTCGTTCATATGGTGCCTGCAACTTAGGACTTGAAAATGAACTGTTCCATATTGGGGCTTCCAATGGAAGGGCTCCAAAGACAGCATACCTTAGAACAAGGGCTCGTTAGTGTTGTGTCTGCAAATCAGGATTTGAAAAATGGACCGTTCGTATTAGGATTTCTAATGGAATGGCTCTAGAGACAGCATACCTCCTAAATGTCACCATTTTGAGTAGACTGACGAGGTATTGATTGAGAAAATGACTTTTGGGTGTCAATCTAGGATCTGGGGGGGATCAGGAATCCTGCAGAAGCTCAAACCCAATTTCACTTACCATAAAAGGTGGCATTTTGGGATCTGGAGAGATTAGGAATCCTGCATAAGCTCAAACCCAATTTAACTTACCTTAAAGGATGCCATTCTGGGATTTGGGGAGACCAGGAATCCTGTAGAAGCTCAAACCCAATTTCACTTACCTTGAAGGGTGTCGTTCTAGGATTTGGGAAGACCAGGAATCCTGTAGAAGCTCAAACCCGATTTATTTTATCTCGAATGATGCCATTCTAGGATCTGAGAAGATTAGGAATCCTGAAGATTTGGAAGAAACTTCTGATGGTTTCTCGACAACTAGGCTTGTTTATTCAATAATCACCGAATGAATTTCGAGAGCTCGAAAGGTAACTCGGATATCAGGAACGCATTACCTGTCCGGCAATGTCAGAGGCAACATGTGCAAGCATTTTCATCAATGAGTTCACTGGTTCGTGCAAAACTTGTTCGACTAAGTTTGCAATAATTAGAAACAGTCTATGTAATAACCCATGATGCGATTGATCAACATGCGGATCATGCAAAACTATTCCATCAAGTTTGCATTACTAATTCTGTTCAAGGAGGTTATCATAATATGAACACATCGAATGTGATCTGGATGGGGGACTTCAGTCCGCAAGGGCTTTCTCTCACTCTCGAGAAAGGTCGTGCATGATTGAAAATGAATCACTTAATCTTACCATCATCGCATTCAGTAAGGGTCTGAGTAATGTCGTAATTAGTACGATCGAGCCAATTTAGAGATCTTGATCAGGACCATAATGTAGGTTGGGTCAAAGACTTTACCAAAGGGGACTCTTTTGAGTCAAGGCCATTAACAAAAAAGTTTTCATCATCTGCTCCGGGTTTACAAGTTAAGAACCCTACAAAAATGAGAGAGAAATAGTCTTGATCGTACCTTTTCGAGCGATGCTTAAAATCTTTCAACTCTACGTTAATTCAAGTGCCTTAATCAGAAAAAACTTTCATGGCTTGTAACGTAAGTTAGGATTGGGGACTAAGGAAGTAAAAAGGCTTACTTTGGCCTAGAAAATATATAAGGTGGGTTTGACGTTGGTGATTATTGCATCTTTGTCACCAGTCTCGGCCCTTTGAATAGTCCTCCAAGAATACCATCGTTGTATGAGGATGGTGTCAATTTCTGTTGAAACCGTCATTGCTCCCGAACGGTGTAAACTTCAACTGTGTATAATTTGCAATCTGGCTCCTTTGAAGAGTTTTCTTTTGCATTGATTTGAATGGGCATCAGCCTTGCTTTTGACTGGCGCTTTGCTTTTTCATGCCCGGGATTGACTTTTTTCAAATAAAAAGGAATTTCTAAAGATTGTGCCGTTATGCACATGCATATCAAAGATCACACTCTTTGTAGGCCCATTTCTTCTGATTTCTTCTGAGTTCTTCTGCTTTGAAGTGGTGCCATCTTCATCTTAGAATGAGCAATGATCACCAATGGGGTTTTAAGAAATGAATATGCAAGCTCAATTGGGTGATACAAAAGATATGAGTGTATCGAACAGGGAAACGAATGCTTTTCATTGTTTTAAGGTACTTGAATTACCGTACGAGGCTAAAAGCAAAGAAGCGCTCGAAAATTGATGTTAGTCCGAACAAGAAAATTTCAAACAATTTGCCTCATGCTATTTACTGGGACTACCTCCACTTGGCCCCGACGTAAGGTGGTTCGTGATAGGGGTTATGAAATAAAGTTACCGCCCAAATAGGTTGTCAATGGTTACCTATAGTATTTATAATAGAGAAATGAATGCCTTATTCCTTTTGGTATCGTACCTTTTACGAGAAAATCCATTGCTTTGGGGAGTGCGGAATCTATTTAACACACGGCTCGCTGTGGCTTATAATGTAGGACGTGTGTGGAAATGACTTATCTTTCATCATCCTATTATGCCCCATTCCACACATTCGATGCATCATGCGCAATTTATACTCCAAGTTAGAATTGGCAAAATCCGAACATGCAGAAGAGTCATGCATGAATCATGGCATGTGTAAACACAATGCAAATGTGGTAATTTTTTAACATCATGTGTGTTTATAGAATGTGCAAAAATGGAAGAGAATTTCTCAAGAAAGGGGGAATTCGAATTGCCTCTAAACATGCGAACCGAACAAACTGAAGATCTACTCCTTAAGTCGAGGAGTGGCTCGTCTCTAACTTTTCCCTTGCACAACAAATTGCATGGGTGAAGGAGCATTTTGGCTTGTTTAATGTTGACAACCGTCATGGTCATTGGTCGAATGCCCCTCCCTAACTCAGGCTGCAGCTCCTTGAATCACCGCCGGTTTCCTGTTGGAGAAATGGATTCACTTGAGGAAAGTATCATATAGGGGATATCATTGGAACGGATACATTTCACCTGTTCCAGCAAATCCGCATCAGTGGGACCCTTAATAGTGACTTTGGTGGTTGGTTGATTCGGAAGCTTTCCCTGAACCTGGGATCACATAAAACAAATGCGTGTATGCATGAATGCGTGTATGCATAAATGAATGAAATGATGTAATAGTCCTAAAGTGACTTAGATTGTCTCAAAGGTAGCCAAAACGGCTCCTGCCTTCATTTCAAGGATGATACTGCTTGACTGCATTCGCATTTACAGAATCAAGGCTCCCCCAAGAATGACCTTTTTGACGACATAAGAACCCTCATAATTTGGGGTAAACTTGCCCATAGGATGAGAAACAATTGGAACTGTCTTTTTCACTACCAGATCTTCTATTTCAAAATTCCTGGGCTTGACATTTCGATTGAACGCTTTGGCAACTCTTCTCTGGTAGCTCTAAACGTGACATATTGCCTTCAGACACCTTTCGTCAATCATGTTCAACTGCTCATATCTCTGCTGCGTCCACTCCGCTTCGGAGAGTTTGACTTGGGATAAGATTCTTAAAGAGGGGATTTCAATCTCTATCGGTAGAACTGCCTCCATACCGTAAACTAGAGAATATGAGGTTGCTCTAGTTGAGGTTTGTATCGAAGTCCGATATGACATCAACGCGTACAACAGTCTCTCATGCCAGTCTCTATAATTCTCTACGGTTTTTGCTAGGATTTTCTTCATGTTTTTGTTTGCCACCTTCACAGCTCCATTCATTTGTAGGCGATAGGGAAACGAATTAAGATGTCGAATGTTGAATGCTTGTAACAGATCATCGACTATCTTATTATTTAAATTGGAGCCATTGTCTGTGATTATCACTTGAGGGGCCCCATATCGGAAGATGATATCCCTTCTAATGAACTTGGCCACATTCTTTGCCGTGACATTCGCATATGAGTTTGCTTCAATCCACTTTGTAAAATAGTCAATCGCTACCAGGATGAACCGGTGCCCATTAGAAGTGCTGGGGTGAATCGGACCAATCATGTCTATCCCCCACATGGCGCATGGCCAAGCCTCCGACATCTGGTGGAGCTCGTTCGCGGGTGCGTTCATTGTCACCGTATACCTGGCACTGATGACAGGACCTTGCATGTTAGTTGCAGTCCACCTCCATGGTCATCCAATAATAACCAAGTCGTATGATTTTCTTTGCGAGGAGGTGGTCGTTCATATGAGGACCGCATATCCCTTCATGGATCTCATTCATGAGCATCTTTGCTTTTTTAGCATCTACACATCTTAATAGGATTGAATCAAAGGATCTTTTATAGAGAGTTTGGCCGCTCGGGAAGAATTTGGTAGTCATCTTTGCTATATACTTCTTATCCCCGATCTGACTCTCTAGAGGGAATTCTCCTTTCGAAAGATAATTCTTAATGTCGTAATACCAAGGCTCGCTATCGAATTCGCCTTCCACTACCATGCAGTACACTGGCTGATCCATGACATTGATTTTTAAAGGCTTGATGTCGAGCCCGTCCTCTACTTGTAACAACGTAGATAGAGTGGTTAACACGTCTGCAAAGTGATTCTGGGTCCTTGGCAGATATTCGAACGAGATTTCGTCAAAATTATCGGTTAATTCCTCTAGGAACTCATGATAAGGAATGAGCTTAGAATCCCTTGTTCTCCATTCTTCCTGAGTTTAAAGAATAATCAGCATGGAGTCCCCATAAACCTGCAACCTTCGTACCTTCATGGTGATGGCTAATTGCAGGCCTAGAATACAGACTTCATATTTCGATATATTGTTGGTGCTTGGAAATACCAACTTCGCGGAAATCGGATAATGTAAACCGTCCTGGGATATCATAACTGCCCCGGTTCCAGATCCGGCCAAATTAATGGCACCATCAAAATACATGGTCTACTTATCATCAAACAATGCGAGGATTTAATCATTGGCCTCTTCCCCATTAGGGATTGCAAACCCCTGTGAATTTTCTACCAACATGTCGGCTATGGCCCGCCCCTTGACTGATTTCTGAGGTGAACTCCTTATATCAAATTCTGATAACAATACTTACCACTTGGCCAGCTTTCCTAATAAGGCGGGTTTCTCCACCAAGTACTTAATTGGGTCGCATTATGTTACCAGCTGGATATGGTGGTGGAGGGTGTACTGTCTCAACCTGTGGAGTACCTAGATCAATGTGACGCACGTCCTTTCAACCATCGGGTAATTAGCCTTCGATTGCATGAACTTCTTACTCAAGTAATAAACTGCTCGCTCTTTCCCGTCATCCGATTTCGTCTAGGCGAGTAGACCTCCTAATGATTCCTAATAGATCGTCAAGTACATAGTCAATGGGACTCCCGAGGTTGGTGGTACCAATACTAGAAGTAGGATCAGATACTCCTTCATCTTCTCAAATGCCTAATGGCATTCTAAATCCCAAATCACTTTGGCGCCCTTCTTGAGGAGCTTGAAGAAGGGTTTTGCCACATTAGAAAGCTAGGATATAAATCTGGCAATGTAGTTTAACAGCCTCAGCAAGCTTCTCACTTCCCTTACTGAGGTTAGGGTATTAATGTCCCGTATAGCTTTGATCTTGGAAGGGTCGACCTCGATGCCATGACTGCTAACCACAAATCCCAAAAGCTTTCCAGATCTTGCTCCGAATATGCACTTGTTGGGGTTCAGCCTCAGCTTATATTTTTGTAGACGTTCGAACAACTTTCTTAACACTAGAACATGGTTTTCTCCTAGTCTGGACTTGGCAATCATATCATCTACGCACACCTCGATTTCTTTGTGCATAATGTCATGGAATAGAACGACCATGGCCCTTTGGTATGTCGCCGTAGCGTTCTTCAACCCGAAAGGCATAACCCTGTAATAAAAGTGCCCCATGGTGTTATGAATGAGGTTTTTACTTTATCTTCCTCCTCCTCTCTGGATATCATAGCCACTTCCTAGTGGACCGGGAGTGGGTTTTGCTGTACATTTGGCTCCATTTTATCGAATTGAAGGATGTGATTATCAATGAGGGCCTGAACCTTGAACTTCAAGGTGACACAATTGTCAACATTATGGCCTTTCTCTCCCATGTGGTGGACACATGATTGGCTCGGATCATAACCCGAAAATTTCGGAGGATTTAATCTCGGTGGCTCCTTAGCGACTAGCCTCCCTTCCAACAGCACTGGGAGCAGCTTAGATAGTGGCCTACGGAGTGGAGTGAACTGCTTGGGAGGCGGCTTCCTTTTTTGAGGTTGAGGCGGCTTCGGTGTCGAACATGACGAGCTTCCTTGTGCCATGGTAGAGTTAGAGAACTGCTTTGGTTGCGATAGATTAGGCACGAACGCCACGTCGATGTTGGGCTCTCTTTCCTTCCTCGGTGGATACTGGCGTCTCGTTGCAATCTCAGGAGCCTTTCTCTCTCTCATAGCCCATTCAAGTCTTCTAGCAACCTTTATGAGATGTATGAAGGTCTGGCACCCAAAAGTGTTCAGTCTGTCGAAGTACTCATACGATAGTGCCTTCAGAAACAGGTCGACGAGCTCGTCTTCAGGGATTAATGGCTTAACTTGGGTAGCCAAAGCCCGCCACCCTTTTTAGCGTAGTTACGAATGGCTTCATTTTTTCCTTTACCATCCTCAGCAATTCTTCTGTCGCGGTGTTGAATTTATACTGGTGCAAGAAGTCCTCAGCTAAATCTTCCCAACCGTCATAATCTTCTAGATCCAATTCAATGAACCATGCTAGAACGGCACCTGCCAGACTCTCCTAGAACGTGTTCATCGATAATGGAGCATAATCGGAATAATGCGCCATCTTGCGCAAGTAGTACTTCATATGAGCTCAGGGGCAGCCTATCCCATTGTATTTTCTGACAAACTTGGGCTCTTTGTAATCTGGGGGCACTTCTACCTTAGCGAAGGGGGATATCTTGTCAAAACAAGCCAGTTCATATCTCTAACTACTGAGGCATTCCTCAATCTTTGCGAGCCTCCTCGCACCCTCCTCTACTTTGTTCGCAGGCTTTTCTTTCTTTTCAGTATTCAGGTCGATGACCACGGGCGGGGATTCAAGTGACGGCTCGACATTTGGCACCTTTCTTGGAATGTACACTTCCCCTAGGGCTTGAGCCATACTCGAAGGGATGGATGACGACGGGTGATGGCTTGGGCTGGATCAGCTGGCGGGGTAGTCTTTGTCTGGGCTTCCATCATCATAGCTTTCATTTCTACCAGCATCGTGGCCATTGTTGTCATCTCCGTCTTGAGATTAACTACCCTGGGGCTAAATTCTTCGTGTTCCATTCTTGTCCTGAGACGGGTTCTGATACGGCTACGTGGCACTTCCGTGATCAATGGGTGCCTGAAAAGAGAATTTATACAAATGAGTATGATGGATGAAAAATGACGAGTCGGTCCATGACAACTTTCTAGATCCAAGAAACGGAGCCAACATAATCAAAAGATTAATTCAAACAAATACTACTTTCGTCAGCTTTTACGAGAAAATTCGTATCAATTCTCACATAATTCAAACAAGTGCCAAAATTTACAAGCCGATAATTAAGACAATGATGTACATCTTTCATGTTTTGAGATTGAGAAGATTCCTCATGGATTAATACAGTTTAATACTTCTTTCTAAAAAACTTTCTCAGAAAACTGATTTGCCTCAAAATTTCCAGTTCACTAATTAAAAGCCAAATCTACAATTTTCATGTTTTGAATTTTCTCAAAAGAACACGTTTTCTAGTGATAAATGGAGAAACAAAAATGAAGTTGGGAAAATTCAAGAACCCAGACAGTTTTTCTTTCACCTTAAATTCGATAATAAATGGAAAACACATTGAATTGATCCGAAATTTTTTTTTTTTGGTGATGTATTAGGGTCTTATGAATGTTTTCTGTGAAGACTCTATGGATTAATTGAAATCATAGAATTCAATAAAAATTATGTAATACCAGAAAGTCATGTCTGAACAGTAACCTTTATTATAAGAAAAACACATAAAGTCATGAAAATGCAATTAAGTATGGAACAAGAATCCTAAACATGGCAAATCAAGCTGTTTTTCTTTTCTTTGTAGCGACGGGATCTATAGACGAACGGGCCTCCAATTCTTTCCGAAGTCGTGCATTTTCTTTAGCCAAAGTCTCCATTTGTTTTTTCGCCTTTTGCGCCTTCTTTGCATAGGTCTCAATATCGGTTTGATGGGTGGGCTTCACAATCACCAATGGAACTTCGTATGATAACATCTTTTCTTTCCCTCAAGCTCCTCCTTAGGTAGTGATAGTGAGTAAGTTTTGGACTAGAGCCAAGTTTGGCCAAAATGCTTGATCTCGGTTCTATAATTCTCAACTACAACAAATTCAACTTGAAAAGTATCTAGCCCCAAAGGTGGTGGAATATCCTGTAAAACCCCATATTGCCGTACTACACGAAAAGGATGATAGCGCGTCATGCCAATAATACCCAAGAGAAGTATAGACTCCCACTCACCATGGTATAAACGAGCCTCGGAGACTTGAAACCATAAAGCTCGCCATAGAAAAACCTTAGTATTTGGATTTTTAAATAAATCAATCCACTCGGAATAAGACAATCTAATAATATTTTTTTGCCACTCTTGAAATTTTGCAATTGGGTTTTCCTCTTGACTTATCCATAGAATAGTTGTGCTTGAGCCAAACTTAGCATAATGAGAGAAAAACCACATTTGCAAAAGTTCAACCGGAGCATGAAATGTTTTGTCCTTGTTTTGTTTAAAACGAGTCAGAGATATAAAAGTCTCGACTATGATAGCATTAGTAAAGTTCATTCCACTGTAAACTTGCTTAGCTATCCAAGTCATAGATAGGCTGATAAAATCCTTTTGGAGGGGAAAGATCACAAGTCCGAAGAAAGCTAGAATGAAAATCCTGCTTTGCAAGTGTGAATTGCTCTCATAAAAAAGTTCAAGGAGGAATGAGAAAGGCCTCATATGACAGTTTTCTTTTAAACTTTTCCTCATTTTATTTTTGCTAATTTTCAAAAACTCAGCAAAAATGACAATTGGATCCATTCCCACACAAGGGCGAATTAAATCAACACTCAAAGGTTTTCCAATGGCAATGCTATACTCTTCCAAATTCGGAGTGAGCTTGTACCTACCTAAAATGAAAGTAGCAGTATATGGGCACCAGAAATGTGCAAGCGCCTGTATTACCGTAGTCTGTAATTTGATGTCCAAAAGTGGCAACATGCGACCCATATGGCTAAGGGCATAGGTCCCTGCATCAATACTCAAACTTTTAAAACTCATTTTTGAAAAGAGGTTCAGGATTGAATCTGAACTAACTTCCGACGTAATCTCATGCCGAATGCTAGAACCAAATCACAATATCATCCTATAACTAGTGGCCCAACTCTGGCCACGTGACGTGTGTGATGTAGTATTAAAGCAAATAATTATGCACAGCAATTAAATTCAAACAACGTTTCAAAATGTGCAAAAATTAAATTCTAATTCCCACACACCAAGCCTGCAAAATAAGAGGTTAGTCACAGATACTCCACCCCTTATAACTTCTATCTGCAAAACCATTTAACACCTAAAGATTAAGTTCCAAGCAAGATCGCTAGAAGCGAGATATCCATGAAATTTTCATCGGCCTAAGTCCGCTAAAGCTTTTAAAATTTCGAAAAAATTCAAGTACTCCGATTAGTGCTTTATTTTTTAAAAAATTCCAAAAAACCAATCCCCAATGGAGTCGCCAAGCTGTCGCGACCCGAAAGAATTTTTCAATCGGTGGAAAAATTTCAGGTTAACGGATTATTAGGTTAATTAGATGGAATAACCTAATACGGACCATTTCAAGTCCTATCGAATCGCAACTTTAGTTTTTGTTCAAATGATTTTAGAATTTGGAGTCTCCATTAATCATTTTTGGTAGGTTGATTAGAAACCTAAACAAATTAGCGGGAGAACTAAATTACTTCTACAAACCAGAGATTATGAGTTTGGGGATTTGTTACACTAGTTAATTAAAACTAATGCCCTTTTGTATCTTAATTTCATGGATATCTTAATTTGGCAACTCAGGCTTGGTTTATTCCTAAGGTTCTAGTGGGGTGTTCTCTTTTTGTATTTCCACTTTTTAAATGGAATACATGTGAATGACATTTTTTTGGTATTTTCAAAACGTTAAAATTCCCTGAAGCCGGAAGAGGGGGTGTATTAACGACTTCTGTGCAGTGTTACAACCTACTCATTTTGGGGTCTGGTGATTCAAAAATTAAACGGCAGAAAGTCAATGACAGTAAATAAAGACCTCCAATAGATGGCCTAGCCTTGGCTTGACTCTCCCCTTTGGGGTTTAATAGTACAGGAATTAAATTGCGGGAATTTAAATAACGGTAAGTAAAGACCTCTAATGGGCGGCCTAACATTGGTTTGGCTCTTCCCTTTGGGGTTTAATAGTGTAGGAATTAAATTGCGTGAATTTAAATAACGGTAAGTAAAGACCTCCAATAGACGGCCTAGCATTGGCTTGATTCTTCCCTTTGGGGTTTAATGGTACACGAATTAAATTTTAGGAATTTAAATAATGGTAAGTAAAGACTCCAATGGGCGGCTTAGCATTGGCTTGGCTTTTTCCTTTGGGGTTTAATGGTACATGAATTAAATTACAAGAATTTAAATAATGGTAAGTAAAGATCTCCAATGAGCGGCCTAGCATTGGCTTGGCTCTTCTCTTTGGGATTTAATGGTACAAGAATTAAATTACATGAATTTAAATTGCAATAAATAAAGACCTTCAATGGATGACCTAGCATTGACTTGGCTCTCTCTTTTGGCTTTTAAGGTGCAAGAATTTAAATTGCAGTAAATAAAAACCTCTAATGAATGGCTTAGCCTTGGCATGCCCTCTCTTTTGGGATTTAAGGTGCAGGAATTTAAATTGCAGAAAATTGTAGTATGAATGCAGCATGTGAATATGGAGACATACGAGTACGACATGACATAATCGAAATTTAAATCAATCCATTTGGGCAATGAAATTTTCAAAGATTTTAATGGTTAGGATCGTTACCTGATTTGACGAATTTGATTGACGAATTCAGACCTTGTATCACCTTGTGGATCAAGATTACAGCTCGAATGACGAGGATGAACTCTTGATTCATGTCGATCGATGGAGGAATTTGTGATGATAACCCTTAACTTTAAACTCCCACCATATTCAAAATTCTCTTTTGGAAAAGAATTCTTTCTCTTTAATTTTTCTTCAATCTCCCAAAACCCTCTTAAACATCCAAAATTTTCTCCCTCTAAAGTCCCCCCTCCCAAGCTCACTTCTTCCTCCTTTTATACCATACTCATCCATCTCCCATTCTAATTTTTCCACTAACTCTTCTTCATCTCATCTTCGCTTCTCTATTATCATCTTATTTTCTTCATCTCCTCTTCTTTATCTTCCCTCTCCATCTTCCCCTCTCCATCTCCTCTTCTCCATCTTCCATTCTTTATTCTAATTTCTCCACCAACTCTTTTTTTTATTATTTGAGAAATAATCACTCATATGTTAGATATTTGCATTCTAGTCCTTGAGATTTTAAGTATTTGCAATTCGATCCCTATAGAAATATTTCTTTAAGTCTAAATCTCTACATAATTTTCGATACACCTCTCCTATACTTAGTCGAAATTCATTGCATATCAAATTTAATCTCCTTTTTTGCCGCTGAAAATAATGCAAAATTCAATTAAAGCCCTTTTGCAAAATTGAGCCAAGTTGGGCCAAGATGAAAATTTGAAATATTATAGAACAATGTCATGGCTCCAGAAATAAAAACAATCGAAGATTACAAAGCTAAAATGAATTTTCTATAATTTTTTTCAATTAATCTTAATAAGAGATTAACAAAGTAATTCCCGATTTCAGATTAATTTTTGGACATTTCCTTTGGCCAAAATGAAGAGAAGATTAAAATAAAATGCTGAGTATTTTTTCATATTTTTGTGACCTCAAATGCTATTATTTATTAATTTTCAAGCATTTTTCTATTTTCAAAAAAATAAAAATGTGAAAAATATGAAAAATTATTTTTTATTCAAAAATGATTTCCTAGGCTTGGCCAAGGCTTCCAAAGTTGATTTTTTTATTTTCACATTTTTTATTAATTTAAAAAAAATAATATGCCGAAAAATACTGAAAATATGGAAAATCATTTTTTGGTCAAAATTGGTTTCCTATGCTTAGCCAAGGTCCCCAAAGGTGATTTTTTAATTTTATGAATTTTTATGGATTTTTTTTATTAATTTTAAAATAAAAAAGATGAATAAAAATCAAGTGTCAACAGGGGTTGGGGAACCTTAAACCGCCCTTGATTAGGGTAGTGGCCATCGCCTTTAACTTGGTCAAAGGCGGTCCGACCACCAATCTGGACTGCCTTGTAGCTACCCAGTCTCGTCTTGCCAAAATCCTGTCCATCCTAGTTTCACGTTTGCGCAATCTTATCGCTTTCTCTAATGGATAACAAACCTTATTCTTTGACTTTTTCTTTGGATAAGAAATCTTATCTTATCATTTTAGATGACAAATGTCATCATCTCGTGAAGTATACATATGTCACATTAATGTGACATCATGCTTAGGTCATGCTCGCATCGTATGCTTGTCTCTTTGTGATTAGAAATTAGAACCAAACCTAATTTGATCTAATTTCAGTTTGACTATCTAAATAGTCACCATAGGAAACACCTTTGCTATTTCATCTTCCATATAATATCATCACGCATCCATTATTGTGTGTGACATCTCTAGGTTCACCACTGAGCCGACAGTGGAGCGTACTAACAAATTAGTATAATTTTAGAGAATCAACAATCCCTAATCAATTCTAAGGTCCCACAAGCCATGAATGACATCTAGCAATATGTCATAGCTATCCATTCAGTGTGATGTTCAAGGACAAAGTGAACCTGTTAGCTTTGGCTACAGTGTAATTTAATCCTTCTGTCTTACCATGTCCCAATCGAATGAAGGTTATGGATTTGTCTGTCAAACCTACTAATTCAATTATATGCTCAAATTTGTCTAACGTGCATTCTTGCGAGACATTTCTCAACTTCAACCTTGGCCAAGGATTTTGTAATGCATAGTTACGAATAGATCGCATAGGATATCAACCTTTGTAAAACAAGAAGACAGATCACAATTGTTGCACACGTCTATGACTTCATATATGAATGACTGTGACCATCAAGTGTAGAGGTGGGTCGACGTCCTACCAATATGTGCACTTGTGAACCACAGCCACTCGATATATAAGTCAGCATCGTACCTCAGGTCTAAGGATTATTTGCACACCAAAGCCAAAGTGATTTAGACATTGACCAAGTACGAAGCCTCCATGTTTGCTAATCGCTCACGTATTACAGAACAACATTTAACAATCAAACAACCAGGCAGCCACGACGGATCAAACACAAGGCAGCACGCAGTCGAACGAGTACTAACAAGCAAATTGAATAATAAGACACACACATTAACTCAAACTCGATTTTATCCGATTATCTCAATTCAAGTTTTAATTTACCTAGGTTCCCACTTCGAACATCTAATTACATCGATTCATCGCGCTATAACCAAACTTGGCTCCAATTGAAGCCTATTTAATCTCTCAGCAACTCAATTCCCCAATTAACCTAAAATTTCAATTTTGCCCTCCGAGCACTATTCACCTCGGTATCCGTGTTAAACATCCGAACTAACTACTTTAGCAAATCACAACCATAATCGACATCAATTCCAGCCTACTCAGCATTCCGACACCTCAATTGGTCGGCTAAACCTCTATTTCACATCTTGTCCTTCAAGTCCTAGTTTACTCAACTTAACCGCAACACATCGAAATCAACCATCATGTTATCTAACACCCTAATCGAGGGATAGAGGGTCAGCTTACCTAGTTAAAGCGGAAAATTCGACGAAAGTAAGCTGGACAGTGCACGACAGCCAATGGAAGCAAGAGTTCGGTGTCGGATCACGGTGTTATAAAGGGAATCGAAACTTACAGGGGCTGAACCAAGACCAAAACATGATAACAATCAATATTTAGACTTAAAAATGGGTCCTAAGGGTTGCTGGAGTCATTATATATCAACAAGAGCTATAGTTAAAAATCTAGCGGCCTAAGATGAGTCCAACGACTAAAATGGAAACGCAAAAATGAAATCTCAAACAACCTCTGACCGAAGTGATTCAAGTTGGGTTTTACTTACCTGAGGTTGAACTACGACATAGCCAAAAATCACGAAAATCTAATAGTTGGATTTCCGTCGGCGGCCGATTGAAGTTGGCGTCATAATTCTAGAGCTGAGAGAGAGATATCCAAAAGAGATGAGGGAGCAAATGGCTAAACCAAGAGATGGGGTGGACCACAAGCAAGCAAAGATGATAAGGAGATAGTGGTGGTGCTCAGTGGTGGCTGGTAGCTCCGAAAATGGCGAAGAACGATCGAAACACAACAACAGAAAATCGGGCAGAATAGGGTCATCTTTTGTTCGTAACTGGGAATTCTGTGGGAGGTTTTTGGCCAATCCACTTTCATATTATCGAAGCTCAAGGTCTTACGATTACATGGGAGAAAACGGGGGTACATTTGGATACCAGACAACCCCGAACGAGTCATTTTCCTCCGGGTGCGCGCTGGAACCCGCGAAAACGTGAGATGGCCGAGAGAGAGAGAGAGAGAGAGAGAGAGAGAGAGAGAGAGAGAGAGAGAGAGAGAGAGAGAGAGGGAGTGAGGGAAAAGAGAGATATATATATTTTCAAGGCTTTAATGAAGCTTGTCAAGCAAGCTTTGTCCCACCAAGTTAAAGCATAAACCAAACATGGCTTAACAAGTGGCATGTGAGGGGTGGGTGAACGAGAGAGAGAGGTCGGTTAGGACACATGGAAATTTACTTTGGATAAGATCAATTGAAAAATAGAAAGAAAAAGGCGCATGGCGACGGAATTGATTGTGTCAATTTTTGGAAAAATTGATATGGACATCAAAACGAAGCAAATGACAACGCGAGTGTAGGCCAAGCGTCTAAACTCTAAAAACAAGCACGAATAACTAACTAGGAAGCCTAGAGCGAGTCTGGGGCAAACTGGTAATTTCTAACTTATTGCCTTTCTTTCGGCGCTATGAAACTAGGCGACTAAACTTCTAGCCTTTTAAGGCGATGTCCAATTTTTGTCTCTTAATTCTCGAAAATCTAATATTATTTATCTTACAGACGACCGAAATTCGGGATGTTACAAATCTCCCCTCCTTAAGAAGTTTTGTTCTCGAAACTTGGCTCTTACTTTCTCCTTATCAAATGTAAGACCCTTACAGTCATTATCTCAATCAACTATGTGGCCTTGTTACACTTTCGCTGCGTACTCTGATCACTTGTCCTCCTTAATTGTCACATCTCGTAATCTTAACCATTCTCAAGGTCGTTACTCACCTCACTGATCATAAATCTATTCGGCAATATTACTAGGCCACTTGCTCATGATTACTCCACGAACGTCTCAAGTTCACTTCTCACACTCGTCAATTCATATGACACCACTTAATAGACTTACCACGTCCAGCATACATTCAGGCAGATCATTCATTACCACTTATGATAGATCTTATTCTACTAATTTTCTATGCCAAAACCACATGTCATGCCTAAGATTCTATTGGCTATATTTTTTTTTTAACAAAGTACATTCACACCCCACCATGACTTTGTCGGTTTACTGGCCGGCTAGTTCGTGTGGGTCTTATTACATCTCAAGACTACCCTGATCACACAGCAGGGGCCTTCTCCGATCACAACAGAGGCACACAACAAATGCTCGACTTTCACCAACATCCATAAGGTATTCAGGCATTCCTCAATCAAGGAATCTCAATCCACTTAAACTTTCATCCACCATTCCGATTCCTCATATGCAATGTTATGCATTTCTCTAAAATATTTTTTTTCCTTGAAAACCAACTTTAATACAATGGATCTTTCAAAATAAGTCAGACTTCGCACAACGCCTAGACCCACTTTTCAATGCGTGACTTGGTTCATTCCTGCCCCCTCGCCATCTTAAAAGCCTGCTAGAAGCCGCACCTTGTCCGAGCTCTCTCTAGCTCCGGCGATCACCCCCCGCCCTCATCAGACCGGGTCGTTACAGGCCCACCAGCTTTCGTCTAGTTTGTCCCCAAGTCAGGCACCTACTAAGAAGATCCCGTTCAACACGTCTCATACCGTGTCTCACTGTGGTTTTTAGGCATCATGTAAAGCTTGACCCATATCAAGTAACGGTTTATCAAGTCCAACAAAACAATGTCATGAACTATGCACGTACATTTCTCAAACTTCAAATTGTGATGCAATCAAACGTGCAATGCATGATTGTCCTCATTACTCCGCATATACTACTCACTTCACATCAAGCCGTATCTTAGGCTTAGCATTAACGATCACTATACTGCCCCATCAAGTATAAAGATCATCAAACCTATACATTGATCGATAAAGTTCTCATCTAATAAGCGGCCATAAAGGCAACTATTGCTAGTACACAATAACTAGGGCCTAGGTTCTCACCTCAAGTCTAGTCGCACTTGCAACTTAGTATAATCACTGCAAATCACCAATATCAAACGATTCAAGCTTAGCAATTATAGGCATACTTATGCAGAAAACAAGACTTGCTCAAAGCTAGACGACACTTAAGGTCTTTCTACTTGGCTATCCCATAGATCAACATCCTTATCGCTCCAAACCTCGAATACATTTATGGTCGAGCTGACCTCACTCTAAATCATTACACCTTATCACTCCAAGCCTCGAATCACTCTTGATCGAGCTGACCTCGCTCTGATACTAAAACTGGATGTCACCCCTAAACCTTTACGAGCGCGCGACATCTGCACGACGACGGTCGATACATGCGACATCCCAGAACGGTCGCCGATCCAGAAATCTTAATATTCAAATAAATACTAGCGGAAGCGATACATTACCCTTAACAACGAATGAGCAAGAACTAGCGCAACCATAACATCTCATATATATATATAATCTCAGCTTCATGCTATACATGAATATTAGCTTTCTAAAGATTAACAACAACAAACAACCCAGGGCGACCACATTCATCAGCAACCACCGATTCAACATCAATTGTCCTTGCCAACTGGGTACTTCACCACCTGGATATCAAATCTTGTGGTATCCTTGCCATACTTAAGTCCTAGGGTTTGAAAGGTCGGGAAAAATCACCGTGAGAACACATCTCAGTAAGCTCACCTCTAAACACCAAAGAGGAAGTCGCATAACCCAAAGTCAAAACCAGATATGCACTCTATCCTGGGGTCCAAACGGCCAATCAGATACATACATAACAACATTTAATAATGAAACAACCAGGCAGCCATGGCGGATCAAACACAAGGCGGCATGCAGTCAAACGAGAACTAACAGGCAAATTGAATAAATAAGACACACACATTAACTCAAACTCAATTTTATTCGATTATCTCAATCAAGCATTAATTTACCTAGGTTCCCACTTCGAACATCTAATTCTATCGATTCATTGTGCTATAGCCAAACTTGGCTCCAATTCAAGCCTATTTAATCTCTCAGCAACTCAATTCCTCAATAACCTAAAATTTCAATTTTGCCCTCCGAGCACTATTCACCTCGGTATCCGTGTTAAACATCCGAACTAACTACTTCAGTGCACCACAACCATAATTGACGTCAATTCCAGCCTACTCAGCATTCCGACACCTCAATTGGTCGGCTAAACCTCCATTTCACATCTTGTCCTTCAAAGCCCTAGTTTACTCAACTTAACCGTAACACATCGAAATCAACCATTAGGTTATCTAACACCCTAATCGAGGGATAGAGGGTCGGCTTACCTAGTTAAAGCGGAAAAGTCGACGAAAGCAAGCTGGACAGTGCATGACAGCCAATGGAAGCAAGAGTTCGATGTCGGATCACGGTGTTTTAAAGGGAACCGAAACTTATAGGGGCTGAACCAAGACCAAAACATGATAAAAATCAATATTTAGACTTAAAAATGGGTCCTTGGGGCTGCTGGAGTCATTATATATCAACAAGAGCTATAGTTAAAAATCTGGCGGCCTAAGATGAGTCCAACGAATGAAATGGAAACGCAAAAACGAAAGCTCAAATGACCTCCGACCGAAGTGATTTAAGTTGTGTTTTACTCACCTAAGGTTGAACTATGACATAGCCAAAAATCACGAAAATCCAAAAATTCAGATTTCCGTTGGCGGCCGATTGAAGTTGGCGGCATAATTCTGGAGTCGAGAGAGAGAGAGATCCGAGAGAGATGATGGAGCAAATGGCTAAACCAAGAGGTCGGGATGGACCACAAGCGAGCAAAGATGATGAGGAGATAGTGGTGGTGCTCAGTGGTGGTTGGTGGCTCCGAAAATGGCGAAGAACGACTGAAACACAACAATAGAAAATCGAGCAGAACATGGTCATCTTTTATTGGAAACTGGGAATTCTGTGGGAGGTTTTTGGCCAATCCGCTTTCATATTATCGAAGCTCAAAGTCTTACGGTCACGTGGGAGAAAACGGGGGTCGATTTGGATATTGGACAACCCCAAACGAGCCATTTTCCTCCGGGTGCACGCTGGAACCCGCGAAAACGCGAGATGGCCGAGAGAGAGAGAGAGAGAGAGAGAGAGAGAGAGAGAGAGAGAGAGAGAGAGAGAGTTTTCAAGGCTTTAATGAAACTTGTCAAGCAAGTTTTATCCTCGTAAGTCAAAGCATAAGCCAATCATGACTTGACAAGTGGCATGTGAGGGGTGGGTGAAAGAGGAGAACTTAACATTTGACACCATAGGGTTAGGACACATGGTAATTTACTTTGGATAAGATCAATTGAAAAATAGAAAGAAAAAGACTCGTGGCGACGGGACTGGTTGCATCAATTTTTGGAAAAATTGATATGGACATCAAAGCGAAGCAAATGACAACGCGAACGCAGGCCAAGCGTCTAAACTTTAAAAACAAGCACGGATAACCAACTAGAAAGCCTAGAGCGAGTCGGGGGTAAAACGGTAATTTCTAACTTATTGCCTTTCTTATCGACACTCTGAAACTAAACGACCAAACTTCTAGCATTTCGAGGCGATGTCTAATTTTTGTCTCTTAATCCTAAAAAATCTTATATTATTTATCTTATAGACGATCTAAATTCGGGATGTTACATTCCAACTTATAGACATCTTCCATATCCAATATCTCGTTCACCTCAGAGATGGACTACCAATCCCAAGGATCGGCAGAGCACTCTAAACATTGGCAGAGCAGATCTTTATCTCAGAACATCTAATGTAACATCTACATATCGACTTGTGCATATATCACCTGATATAACTTAACTAATGCACCTTTTAGCAGCCTTTGATTGTATTTGTTATTATCAAAATAAGATTGGAGATTTTTCAACAATCACCATATTGGTGATATTATGCTATCTATGCCTAATGGGAATATATTTTAACCTAATCAAATCCCATCTCTTAACAAGGAAGCCTTCTCGTAAAGGATAAATTAACTATCTAAAGTTTCTTTGGCTAAACTCACACATTTAGGATGCACTAATTTCATAAAAAACTCAAGACTTTTTGTAAGCGATACAAGTGATTATTTTAAAAAATATATTTTCCAAATTTTGACTTTTCTATGAAACTCATAAACAATAAAGTGATTTTGTCCTGGAGTTTTTATTTTGTCCATGAGATTTTATTTCCTCTATAACAAGTGATTTCAAATTATGATTGATAGAATAAAATGTCTTTCCCCTAATTGTCGCCTTATGATGGCATTGTAATTCAGCCTCGTCAATAACTATTAACAAGAGACTTATTTTCCTAAATTGGGCACGATAAGATATAAGCGGAGGAAAGCCTTCAAAAGATTGAATTAAAAATTCTACCTAGTTACTAAAGTAACTTCAGCATTTGACGTACGAGATTCTCTCTTTGACAAGGGTGCATGTTTCAGAACTTGATTCAAAGGTCAGGACAAATTCCCAAGAGAAGAAAAGGTGTAATTACGTCTACGTGCAATTTTTCAACCTCCTTAGTCAACACAATTGACCACGTGGAGTAAATGCGATGGCTAACGCATCGTAGAAAAAAGAAAGTGAAAAATATTCTGCTGACTAGGAACTATATGTGGTCCCCACTCCCCACCTGTCTAAGAAAACGAATTAACCCTTCAATGTAATCATCAATCGCAGCACAAAAATGTTGACGCGGAATGATTAAATTTCATCACGAGACACGGCATCGTCTTCTCGCCGTTGTATTGGTCAACCAGCTTAAACATGGATTTCCTTGAAAGTTCCAAAAAAAAAAAACTTGAAATGGTGTCGATTTCGCAAGTAACATTCTCCGGTGGATTTTGTCTCAATTGACACCCTAAAATAGTGGATTGTGTCTCAATAAAACCATCGACTCATCAACCACCCAATTTGTCGGCCAAACGGCGGGCATATAACTTTAAATTGACATTTTTTTTTGGCTGAGAAAGGGGCATTTTCATCGTAAGATTATCATATTTGGCCCAAATGCACTTCGGTTAAAATCTCTAATCATTTATAATTCCCTTCAAGGTGCTATTTGTGAGATTGGGAAAAAAATATAGAAAAAGTCCTAAATTTATGCTAGTAGTTTAGTCTTAAACTTTTCAATTAAACTAATTCATTTTTAAATCATTTTGCATTGATACTAATTCAGTCTATCTGATCAATTTTAGCTGAAAATTGCTAACGTGGGTTTTGGCTGTCCCACGTGGCATGACTGGAACACTTGGACATTCTTTTAAAAAAATTTATTAAAGATAAATTTATTAATTTTAAAAAATATTTTAAAATTTTCCCCTTTTTATGTTTTTTTTTATTTCTATCGTTTCGGCCAGTGAGGGTCGTGCTAGCTACTGGACAAAGGCTTGCTAGCCCTCACCGACCACTGCGAGTGTCGTGGCCCTCGCCAAATTTGGGTGAGGGCAGCCTCTCCCATGGCTGCCAAGGCCCTAGTTGAGGGCCTTCAAGGCCGCGAAGGCCCTCACTCTAAGCATACGAGATCTTGGGGGAGGTGGCCCTCGCAGAGGCCGACAAGCGCTGGACGGCCCTTGCCTAATGGCCAACAATGGTTGCAACGAACCTCACTGGCCAAAACAACAAAAATAAAAAAGATTGAAAAAATAGTTTAAAAATATTTTTTTGAAAAAAAATTATTTAAAAATGTCCATATCAGCACTAGCTACTCACGTAGGACAATCGACGTCCAGGTCAATTTTCGGCTAAAATTAGCTAGATTGACCAAATTAATACCAATGCAAAAGGGTTTAGGACTAAATTAGCCTAATTGAAAGTTTTAGAACTGAATTGGTACCCATGCAATAAATTTAGGAATTGTTTAATACTTTTTTCGCGAGCCTAGCACCACTTCATGGTGTTTTTTGGAAAACTGGTCGAGAGTTCAAAGGATTTAACACACCGCATTGTTAGCAAAACAAAAATAAAATAGCAAATAAACGCTTAAATATGTATAGTAAAAAAAAACAAAATATGCATGCGAAATTTAAAAAAAAATAAGAAAAATTGAAAAGAGGAACATGATTCTCTCAAGAAATCAATTTAAATGGCTACAAAATTAGGAAAATGTTAATTCAAATTTAAGATGCACGTATACAGAGTTGCGAGTTAAAGTGTTTACAATGTTGACATCATTGAACAACAAAAAATTGATCATCTTTGTAACCATCAATAATTACACTAGTTGCAGTGAATGCTGCGCAAGGCTGTGAGAATGAAGAAAATCAAATAATACCAAATAGATGGAATTATATATGTTTTGTATTTTTTTTTTTTTTTGTATCGAAGGTGTCCGAGCCAGCGTCCATATGGATCGCGCACCTCGACTAATCTTCCGGGAGGGCTAGTGCAGCATCCCACCGTCACGACCTTCCGCTTAAATCACCGGCACCCAGCGAGGTTCGAACTCAGGGCTTCTCGTGAAAAGACCAAAGCGTAAACTAGCTGGGCCACCAATGGGTGATATATGTTTTGTATTTTGTTGCCGTAAAATTATAAAAATGCAACAAATAGTTTGTTATGTTTGAGGGTGGATGACAAATATAAAGGTTTGCTATATTAATTATATATATATAGTATTGCAAATCATTTAAACAAAAACAATTGAATCTAAAACTTTTACCAAGTTTCTTTATCGAGAAAAAATTCAACGAGATAATATATTTTACAGTGTTCTTTAAAAATATTCGTAACAAGATGATGCACAGAGCATGAACGTGTCAAATGGAGAGAAAAGAAGAATACTTGCTAATTGGTGTGTTTTTCTTTTGGATTTTCGAAAAATGAGTGAGTTTAATGACAAATTGGAATTATCTTTGAATGTAGAGATTAGAGCTATTATCAATGTAAAATTTATTGTGGAGCTACATGACATTTACTTGGACTGAATTGTGGGAGGCGAAAGCGGGAAACTAGCACGTAGGTTATCATTAGTATTGTTATTTGTTGTTGTTGTAATTATTATTATTAATGTTAGTGATTCTATGGCGTCAAATGAAAGATTTGGTTTCACATAGTAATGTAGGCCGTGATAGGTAATAAATTTTTAAATATTAGGAAGCAAAATTGGTGGCGGAAGAATAAGGAGGAGTTAGGAACCAATGAGAAGGACAACAACGGCTGCCGTTATCATCTAGCAACCTTCTGAGCTGTCCTGGGAAAAGTATTTCGCTCACCGTACGCAGGCTTTGACTTTATTAGACAGAAGAAACGAAACAAAAGACATGATTATTCGTTTGGCCTGTTATTCCTTTATCTTAAAAGTCTCTTCCTTGCCGTGTTGCAAATACTTTGGACCGGGGAAAGCAAATGCACCGACACTTTTACTCTCTTTTTTTTTCCTCAATTCCCTAAAAAGAAATATCAATTTTTAGTGGGGTCTTAATTTTAACCCGAAATATTTTATGTCTCGTTAAAAAATAGAAACTTTCGATCTCAATTCTTACCCGAACTTTTTTGGTCTCACGAAACAAATCAACTTTGGATTAGATCCTAATTTTGGTCTAAACTTTTTTTCCTCGTAAAAAAGCACAAAATATCCTTCTAATGATGCCATTAACGATCTGAAGTCTCTCTCTCTCTCCCCACAAGAAATGATAGGTTGCATAACCAAATTTAGGTACCAACTAAAAATTTCCATCTTTTATTGAGACAAAAAAAAATTGGGACGGAATGAAAATTCGACCTAAAGTTGGTGTTTTATGAAACCAAAATATAATTTGGGCCCGAATTAGGACCCAACATAAAGTTTTTACTTTTTTCATAAGACCAAAAGTTTGGGTTGTAATTGAAATCCAATATAAAGTTTGTGCTTTTTAAGGGAATTAGGGCTTTTTCCATGTATAGTCCTATTTATATATTATTTTTTCTGGAAAAGCTAATTTCTGCTATTAAAAAAAATTTCGGACGATGCATGAGACTTATTTAGGTCACTTCATGTTAAAAAAGTACTTTAGAGTCAAACATAGGATAAAATGTGGAAGGAGTCAAATATGTCCACGTGTTTTCTCTAGCTTAACCTAGAATTTTAGCGTAATACGCCATCGGTTGGTCATTTTGTTCATATCACGTAATTGGCATAAGTTATCCAGTTAGTTTCGTCTTAGGGAAAATGATTATTTAATTGGATTCTCAAACATACTAAGGAAGATATTCTAGCTCGTTTTCCATCTGCAGAAAGATTGTCCACATATATCTTTCGTCACTATGAGATCATTTTGCATACATTTAAGACAATGTTTCATGTTTAGTAACTGTTTCAGTATGCGCTCAATGTTTCATGTTTAGTAACTATTTCAGTATGTGCTCAATATTTGTGATTAATAGTTATATATTCACTAACTGTATGCACAAACAAATTAATTTCTTAAAAACCTGTCATTTTTTTAGTCTAAGCTAAATGATAAAGAACTCCATTAACCGTCTCTTGTAATTTTTTTTTTTACAAGAACGCTCTTGTCATTTGAAAACGAACATTTCTATTTTTTCATTATAGGGATGTCCGAAACTTTTTGAATGATTGACCAATCCCTACAAAGCTTGGACCGGAGACGTGGCTCATGCCGGTAGCTCTAAGAGGATGCCCAGATATGGTTAAGAATGTTCAATTATTTTTATATTGTCATTTAAAAAATAATTATTTTGTTCCAGTTGTATTAATCCAGAATAAGTTCATTCGTATCCCACTTGGTTTTAAATTTTTGAAAATTGTTAAGTTAGGAGTAGCATCAGTTTGATCAAATGTGCTAATTAAGATAAGACTATTGTGGAAATTATGCAAATTACAACGAGTAAATTGCATTAAATTAAGAGTTTATGAACATATTCTAGCAAAAAAGAAAAAAAAGAGTTTATGATCATAATTGCATAAAATAAGTTATAGGACACAGAAAAAAAATTACATAGTTGGGCAGAGAATCTAATTGCTTCCCAGTGATAACAAAAAAATAATGCGATCGAATGAAAAATCATAGCTAGTTGAGACGTGCAAATTTTATGATAGTTCCAAATTCGAACATCAGTTTTCGCGTGCCAGATATGTTGTCCCCTTAATTTTCTTCCTCTTGCGTGTGGCAACTGCTTTCCTACAGGCAATTCAGCACCAGTATTTATAGTCCAAGCCCAGCCTCGAGAACACAATTCAATGAATTGATAGCCCTCCTCCAACCGCTAAGTTGAAACGATCACGATACGAAAAATGTCAATCCCTCGAGTTTGGCCTCTTCGGTTATTCGTTTTGTTTCATCTACTCTTTGTCCGATGGCTGCCACCGCTCGTCTTTGCCGTCGAAGCCGGAGGTGGCCAGTGGCAACTGTTGCAGCGAAGCATAGGCGTGTCGGCCATGCACATGCAGCTCCTCCATAACGACGTTGTGGTCATGTTCGACCGCACCGACTTCGGCAAGTCCAACCTTTCACTGCCAGATGGCAAATGCCGGAACGATCCGCACGACACCGCTTTGAAGATCGACTGCACAGCACACTCCATTGAGTACGACGTGGCATCAAATTCTTTCCGACCTCTCATGGTCCAAACCGATGTTTGGTGCTCCTCCGGCTCGGTATGGGTCAAGTCTTTCATTAAAAAAAAATATATGGCTATTGAGACTTTTCTCTTCAATTTTTTCGACATCTGTATTTGTTGCTATTTAAAAAAGGAGGACGTATTGATTGGAAAGTCTCGAATATCAATTTGAATCTCTGTTGATATGTTAATATGCTAGACCCTCTAAATATTGATTCAGGCTAATACCTTACTTTTTATATATTTAATTGACACATCTTATTCAACTATATGTTTTTCGGTTCAGTTTTTGTCATAATTTTTACTCTGGTTTAAAGAAAAGTAATTATACAATTAAAGATTTTCAGAAGTGGAATCTCTCGAAGCTGTCTGAATGTGTTAGAGCAATTATATAATATTTCAAGATTTTAGTGATCAATATTATACTCTAATTTGCCAAAAAAAATCTCGATTATAGATTTTCTTTTGATTGAAAATCATTTCAGTGCTCTTAGAATTTGTCCTTGAGATTTCTTCTAACCACCAAAGATAGTGGTTTCACAATTTTGCTAACTCAACCTTGACGACGAGAAGTATCAGAAAATAGAAGGGTTAGCACGTTCAAACTTATGAATTTGACTTTCTTTTTGCCTCCATCATATATATACCCCACAATTCATGACTTGATAATTAGAGATAATTATGAGATTTTCCATATCTTCCTTAATTGTCCCTATCTCTCACCATTGAGTGTATTGTCCATTAATTGTGCGTATCCTTAACTGATCCTGATTAATTATAAGTGATCTTGCTATCATACAACTTTTGGCACTCACAAAGTTCTCCTGTTAATAGGTGATGCCCGATGGACGCTTGATCCAAACGGGCGGCTTCAATGATGGTGAACGTCGGATCAGGATCTTCAACCCATGCAGTGGTTGCGATTGGCGAGAAGTCGAAAACGGGCTGTCTGCGCGTCGGTGGTATGCGACCAATCATATATTACCCAACGGTCAGCAAATAATCATCGGTGGCAGGAAACAATTCAACTACGAATTCTATCCGAAAACCGGAGTTCCGAACGTGTACAATCTTCCATTTCTTGCTCAGACCAATGATGCCAACATCGAGAACAACCTCTACCCTTTTGTTCATCTCAACGTGGACGGGAACCTGTTCATTTTTGCTAACAATCGGGCAATATTGTTCGATTATGCGCACGGTAAGGTGGTGAAGACATACCCAGCGATGCCAGGCGGTGACCCGAGGAACTACCCGAGCACTGGGTCTTCGGTCTTGCTTCCGTTGAAGAACTTGCAAGCACCGGTTAAAGAAGCTGAAGTTTTGGTACTTTTGGATTTATATTAGATTGCATTATCACGCCGAAAGTTTTAAGTCGCATATAATCTCGTAACTTCAAAATACTTACCACTGGTTATTAATATAATTAAAAGGGTGCGGGTGAAAATGATATGGGAAATTATCACTCGATATAAGACAAGTGGGTCATATATAATGACTTCATAAAATAAATGTCAAGATAGTATAAGCCATTAGCCATGAAATATTTGCATTCAAACAAATATTATTAACGTGCATATAAATCCATTCAAGTTGAAAGAGACTACAAAATAAATTGAAATGAAGAATCTGTAAGTTTTTCTCGGAATTGAGAGACATTATTTTATTAGGAAGTTATTAAATTTTGAATTAACTGGCGCAGTCATATAAGTTTATCTTATCAAAAAAAATTATTCTTATAAGAGACTCTCTCTTTCCATGCACACCCGTTAACAGGTATGCGGTGGTGCACCTAGAGGGTCATACATCAAGGCAACTAGTGGGAACTTTGTCGGGGCGCTAACAACATGCGGGCGGATCAAAATAACCGACCCAACTCCACAATGGGTCATGGAGACCATGCCGAAGCCTAGAATCATGGGAGACATGACCCTCCTCCCAAACGGTGACGTCTTGATCATCAATGGCGCTGCCGCAGGAACCGCCGGCTGGGAAAATGGTCGGGACCCGGTATTCAACCCGGTCCTCTACCGTCCTGATGACCCGACTGGAAACCGGTTTGAGCTCCAAAATCCCTCCTCCATACCGCGGATGTACCACTCCACGGCAATCCTCCTCCGAGATGGGAGAGTCCTCGTCGGAGGAAGCAATCCACACATCACCTATGCCTTCACTGACGTCCTCTTCCCGACAGAGCTGAGCTTGGAGGCATTCTCGCCGCCATACCTCAATGCAGAGTTCAACAATCTGCGCCCGAGGATAATATTGCCGGCTTCTCAAGCGACACTTGGCTACGGAGCGAAATTCCTTGTCAGATTCTCTGTCGACGGGGCTGTTTCCGCGTCAAGGGTGACGGTGACGTTGGTGGCGCCATCGTTCACGACGCATTCTTTCTCGATGAACCAGCGGCTGCTGGTGATAGGCGGTGGCAGGGGAGTGACTGCCGTGGGGAGATCGATGTACGAAGTGGAGGTGGTGACGCCAGGCACACGTACCCTTGCCCCGGCTGGGTATTATTTGCTGTTCGTGGTTCATCAGGATGTGCCCAGCGGAGGGATTTGGATCAGGATGCAGTGAACAGTGTCTTCTCGGGTTGGGAAAGTAGGAATCCAGTGTGGGTCCGTATAAAAGCAGAGCCGCAGAGCTAGTGGTCGAAGAAAAGACTATTTTCTTCTTTTCTTTTTAGATAAGTGATATAGATTATTTTTTGTTGATACATAGAAGGAGTTTCTTGATACGTTAGTGTCTTTTCAGCGTCCATTTTGTTGTAAATCATCAAAGCCGTTGATGTGTTCCGTGTTCGTAACGATATTTCTCCAATTTTTTTTTTAAATTACAGATTGTGGTGATAATTACATGTAATTGATTTACAGGTAGGTTTAGAGTCTTAGATGGCAAATAAGAGGATGACTCAACACCGTTAGGATAAATACATCGTAAGTGTCATAATTTTCGTATAGTACTCATTTGAATGCCATAACTTTTAAAAATCAATCACTTAAGTATCATCGTTTACGTGGACGCCAAAAGGATAACGTAGCAGTCGAAAAAGCTAACATAGCACTGGCGAAATGAATTTTTTGAATAATTTAAGATACACGTGTAATTTTTCATATTTTTTTATTTATTTTGTAAATTTTCTTCCTTTTTTTCTTTCTTGGTTTTTGCAGCAAAGGATCGGTGCTCTCTCTCTCTCTCTCTCTCTCTCTCTCTCTCTCTCTCTCTCTCTCTCTCTCTCTCTCTCTCTCTCTCTCTCTCTCTCTCTGCAGCAAAGGCTAGTGTTAGCCTCCATCGAGCGGCCCTGGCCCTTGGGCTGCCCGATGGTGGCCGACGAGAGTCGCCAGTGACCCTCCTCAGCCAAGGAGAAAAAGGCCGCAAAATTTTAAAAATGAAAATATTAAAATAAATAAAAAATGCTAACAAATATTTAAAAAACCCTTGTGTCATTAAAAAATAAATAAATTAATAATAATAAAGTCCATATGGGAGGATTTGCTGGAAGTTACACTCAAACTTACCATGAAGGGTGCCATTCTGGGATCTAAGGAGATCAGGAATCCTGCAGAAGCTCAAACCCGATTTAACTTATCATGAAGGGCACCATTCTGGGATCTGGGGAGACTAGGAATCCTACAAAAGCCCAAATCCGATTTAACTTACCATGAAGGGAGCCATTCTGGGATCTGGGGAGACAGGAATCCTGCAGAAGCTCAAATCCGATTTCACTTACCATGAAGGATGTCATTTTGGGATCTGGGGAGACTAGGAATCCTGCAGAAGCTCAAACCCGATTTGATTTACCATGAAGGGTGTCATTCTGGGATCTGGGGAGACCAAGAATCCTGCAGAAACTCAAACCCAATTTAACTTACAATGAAGGGTGCCATTCTGGGATCTAGAGAGACCAGAAATACTGCAGAAGCTTAAACCCGATTTAACTTATCATGAAGGGTGCTATTCTAGGATCTTGAGAGATTAGGTATCCTGCAGAAGTTCAAGCCCGATTTAACTTACCATGAAGGGTTCAGGTTGAAAATATACCTACCTGAGGATTTGGAAGAAATGCATAGTGGTTTCTCGACGACTAGGCTTGTTCATTCAATAATCACCGAACGAATTTCGAGACCTTAGAAGGAAACTCGAACATTGAGACTACGTTACCTGTCACGTAGTATCAAATGTAACATATGCATGCATTTTCATCAATGAGTTTATCGGTTTATGCAAAACTGATCGGGTAAGTTTGCAATAATTGGAGGCGGTCTGTGTAATAACTTATGATGCAATCAATTAAAATGTGGATCATATATAACTATTCTGTCAAGTTTTCTTTATCAATTATGTTTAAGGAGGTTATCATGGTATGAACACCTTGTTGACACCTGATTTTTAATCATCTTTTCCCTTTTAAAATTAATAAAAAACCCATAAAAATTCATAAAAATTAAAAATCAAATTTGGGGACCTTGGCCAAGCCTAGAAAGCCAATTTTGAGCAAAAAATGATTTTTCATATTTTCAGTATTTTTTGATATTTTTATTTTCAAAAATTAATAGAAAATCCATAAAAATTCATAAAATTAAAAAATCAACTTTGGGGACCTTGACCAAGGCTAAGAAATCAATTTTGACCAAAAAATAATTTTTCATATTTTTGGTATTTTTTAATATTTTTTAAAAATTACGAAAATATTATAAAAATAAAAATAAATAGTGTTTGAGGCCATAAAAATGTGAATAATTAGCCAGTATTTTTATTTTCATTTTCTCCATTCTTGCCAAAGAAAATCTCCAAAAATCAAGCTGGAATCGGGAATTACTTTGTTAGTCTCATTTTCAGATTAAAAAGTATATATATGTAAAAAATATTAGAAAATTCATTTTAGCTCTCTAACTTTCGATTTATGCATTTCTGAAGTCGTGACATTGTCCTCTAATAGTCTAAATGTTTCAATGACCTGATGGCACACTTTCCGTTTTTGTGTTCGGTGTTCCGAATTTGATTTATCATTTGAAGCGTTTATCTGTGATACTAATTGCCCTTCGCGTGAATTCATCGACTGCGATCGGAATGAGGAGCAAATTGAATGTCCACTGATTTCGATTCTTCTTGCCACCAAAAGCGCGGGATAGTGATTAGTTGGAGTGCGTTCGTCCCGTACTTGCAAACGAATTGGGAACTGGAGCTCGAAATCTGCCCACTTGGAATTGCGATACAAACTAGTTTTAATTTGGAGGAGAAACTTCCTTATCGTGAAAACAACATGGACATAACTGCGTATAGATGGCTACTCTTCATCCATCACTTGTGACTAAACTATGCCATCTAAACTAGGGAGCAATCTAGGTATCCAAATTAGCTTCATCATTCAGTTCTCCCGCAGGAAGCACGATGCCCCACATTCGCTCTAAAATAGAGAAGAAGTCTACTCAGCTATTCTTTTGGACAAAAATCGGCGATCAAGTGGAGATACGGGTTTGTTAGATTCTAGTTACCACCATGGACAGCAACAACAATTAAAGAAAGGTTTGGTGGAAGAGGTCATTATGACTAATCATAGAGAGGCGCGACCAGAATGGTGAAAAAAAATGTGTCTTCTTCAAAATGTCAGTCTGTGAATATCTTACGGAATCAAGGGCCATTTTGCAAGATAGAGGAAGATGGCCATTAACCGAAAATATGTACCCGGACTATCTTTGAATGGGGACGAGTCTTTTTTTCGTCAATGAACGAACCAGGTTTCTCGTGTTCCAAAATTGTAGCTGAAGCCAAGGAAAAGAATGAACCACCGATCCAACTGCTAAGCAAAGAGAACTGTAACGATGGGAAGACCATGCTCTGGAGTATTGATTATGGAGAGCTTCGAGCATACGTTGAAACAGGAAGCTAATATTGTTGCCAAAGTTTTTGGGTGGTGCTGTAACTTGTGATGCTTACCATGTTACCGACCCACGTTCAGACAGACTTGGAGTCTCCTCATGCATCGGCAAGAACTTAGACGACACCGGTGTCTACTTTAAGGAGGGGACATCTGATCAAGACGAACGAAACTAAGTCGATGACTGGCCATGGTCTTGGAGCTACTGGTAGACTAGAGGCCATAGCAACCATAAAAACAGTCGCCACCAGTTAGCGGCGTCCAACGATCGACCAAGTTACAATTGGAGATGTCAAAACCCAGGGAGGCCACATTACTTCCAATCACGGAAACTTATCAGAGCTGAAACAGTAGCTTAGAGATAACAAGCTACGTAGCGACATCAACAACCCCACCTTTCAATAGAGAATCATGGCACAGAGAAAAAGAAGGATGCTTGCATCGTGCCCAAAGATGCCGACGTGGACAAGTTGACCCGGCAGCCAAATTCTATTGTTATTAGCTATAATCTGAAGCTCAACTTTAACCGGCGGCTTTCAAAAATTTGGTAAGGGATTGACTCCCTTTCCTCTCCCTTCATCATGGCTTTTTTGTGCTATTTCTCGGTGGGCACCGAAAGGAGAGAGAGGTTAGGTTAAGGAAAAAAGAAAGGAAAGGTGGCCCCATGAAGATAATGGTGTTTGGAGGCACTTTCGGTGAAAGGCTCCCAGAGGGCACCGAAGGAGGAGGACGTCTATCCAAAAATGAGCCGAGAAGGAGTGGTCCAGTGAAGAAAAAAAGTGAAAGAAAAGAAGCATGATGAAAAGGAGGGAACAACCGACCGAAAGCATGATGATGAAAAGCAGCGATGGTAATGCTCACAGGGGGGGCTAAGAACATTCTCTCTACCTGGCCAGCTCTTTCTCGGAGGACGTCTCCGAGCTTGCGGTGGTTTTCGGGATTCTACAGCATCGCCACCTCCTGTTTCCACCTCCTCCCATCCTCATTCGCCGATCTCTCCCTCCACTCTGCATGGTTGATCCACTATTTCTCATGGAAGTACGAACACCGCCACCACCATTCCAAAACGGCATCGCTCAAGCGTGATGAGGTCTTCGTTCCCAAGTCCAAGTCGGAAACGCCATGGTTTTCAAAGTACTTCACCAACCCGCCGGACCGGTTCGTCACCCCGATAGTTACGTGGGCTTTTTACGAAAATGAGTTAAAAAATTTACCTTTTTACGGATTTGGGTCTTGCGGCGAGGAAAATGCGAGAAAGGGGCTTGTTCAGCGGTAGAATTGCCGAACAAGCCCCGTTCGGCAGTTCTACTGCCGAACAACAAAAATAAAAATAAAAAAAACAAAAAACCCTTTGTTCGATAGTTGAACTGCCGAACAAAGGGAAAAGTGGGGGGAGGGAGGGGGGTTGGGGTGGGGTGGGGTGGGTTAAAAAATTAAAAAATTCGTAAAAAATTATAAAAAAGAAAAAATATCAAAAAAATTCTAAAAAATTTTCATAAATTCCAAAAATTAGGAAATTGACCATTTTAACGAGTCGGTCCTATTTTTGATGGTTTTCCCTTTTAGACATTTCGAAATGACGATTTTGCCCTTTACGGGTAAATTGTCTCGAAAAATTTCAAAAGTTTCCAAAAAAAATTCCAAAAATTAGTAAATGGGTCATTTTAATTGGCCAATCCTACTTTTAAGGATTTTTCTCATCTATCTTTCCAAAATGATGATTTTGCCCCTTATGGAAAAAAAAGTATTCACAAACAAAATATTCCATCATAAATATTTTTCTCATCAATCGTTACCTGTTCATTTTCTTGCAGGAGATCTGGATCAGACACATAATTCGAATGTGACGCTGACTCATTATGAGCAAAACCCATATAAACCAAAATTATGTATTATTATAAATTTGATGTACTAGAACTTTTTACATAATAAATATGATATTCCTATGTGTTGACATCGTTGAATCTATATGCATTGAAAAATCATATTTAGAAACTTTAACGAAGCCTAAGGATCCAATTTGGAAGAAAATATTTTTGTTTGTGAATACTTTTTTTTTCATAAGAGACAAAATCATCATTTTGAAATGATAGATGAGAAAAATCCTTAAAAGTAGGATTGGCCAATTAAAATGGCCCATTTACTAATTTTTGGAATTTTTTTTGGAAACTTTTGAAATTTTTTGAGACAATTTGCCCGTAAGGGGCAAAATCGTCATTTCGAAATGTCTAAAAGGGAAAACCATCAAAAATAAGACCGACTCGTTAAAATGGTCAATTCCCTAATTTTTAGAATTTATGGAAATTTTTTAGAATTTTTTTGGTATTTTTTCTTTATTATAATTTTTTACGAATTTTTTAATTTTTTAACCCACCCCACCCCACCCCCCTCCCCCCGCACTTTTCCCTTTGTTCGGCAGTTCAACTGCCGAACAAAGGGTTTTTTATTTTTATTTTATTTTTTTTGTTGTTCGGCGGTTGAACTGCCGAACGGGGCTTGTTCGGCAATTCAACCGCCGAACAAGCCCGTTTCTCGCATTTTCCTCGCTGCAAGACTTAAATCTGTAAAAAGGTAAATTTTTTAACCCATTTTCGTAAAAAGCCCTAGTTACGCTCACTCTCGGCTGGTTCTTGTACTTGGCCTTTAATGTGTCGGGCAGGCTCTACGATCGTGTTGCATGCCACTACGACCCATATGGCCCCATCTATTCAGACCGGGAAAGGCTCCAGTCATGCATCTCCAGCGTTGGGATCACGGCAGTGGCTTATGTGCGCTATTGCGTTACGGTGGCGAAAGGCTTAGCTCGTCTCATTTACGTGTATGGCACCCCATTGCTCATTGTCAACGGTTCCTCGTAATGATCACGTACTTGCAGGATAAACCCCCCCCCCCCCCCCCCCCCCCCCCCCCCCCCCCCCCCCCCCCCCCCGGGCGTTGCTGCACCATGATTTATCGGGGTGGCATTAGTTGAAGAAGCTCTGGGTGATGGTAGACAGGGACTACAGGGTGCTGAACAAAGTGTTCCCTATCAGCAACGATACGCATGCCACTTGCCGTTTGTTCTCCACGAGGCCTCACTATCATACATGAAGGCGGCGAAGGCGATCAAGCCGATCTAGGGAGAGAATGGCGGTAAAGTCGACATCTGGGGAGTATCGCCCATTCCGACGAATCATATGCCATCCATAATTCTGGACCGCAGCCGCAGAATCTATAGCCACTTCTCGGAAAGGTTGATGCGGCCGATAAAATCCGACGGGCTTATAAGCAACACGTTCAAGGTGCTCGAGCCGAGGGCCGTCAAAGCGATATCGAAGGGACTGTACCCATCGGACGATCGAACTCCGCTGGTTCGCTGCATCGGACCATTCGTGGCGACCAACGATCACGTCAGCCAGCACGATTACCTGTGATGGCTCAACTCGCAGCCAAGCCGAAGCATCTTGTTTATGACCTTTGGCAACATGGGGGTGTTCTCACCGAAGCAACCGAGAGATATTGATCACGCCCTCAAGAGGATTGACGTTAGGTTCTTGTGGGTGGTACGTAACCCACCATCCCATGATAGAATCTGGTGCGACTTAGCTATCAAATTAGAAGATGATCCAGGTGGCAGTGTTGAGTCGTAACCCGGTAGGAGTGTTCATGAGCCACTACAACTGGAACTCAGGGATGGAGGTAGTATGCATCGGCGTGCCCATGGTAGTCTGGCCACTCTACGCAAAGCATAAGTTGACTGGAGTATACCTAACTGGGGGGAGATGAAGCTGGTATTGCTGATGGCCGGCTCAGAACGTGGGTTTGTGAAGATGAAGTCGAGTTAGCTCAGGCCGCTCTTGAAATAGAGGGCGAAAATGATGAAAATGTGGGAGATGGTAGTGACCCTTCTCAGAGCGCAGGAGATGGTGGCGATTCTTCTCATCCGAGTGATAATCCTATCAGATCAAGAACATTCGAGTTCTTGAATCGTTGTGGCAAGAGCTGAGTGGCTATATAAGCATGACGAAAACATAGTTGTGTCGGAACCCACTATCGAACATGGATGTTGCAGAGCATGTCCAAGAAACTACTCCTGGATCTCCTCTTCCTCCAGGGACTCAACGTCTTCTCACTTATGCGAGAAGTTGTAGGGGAATGTGTATGATACGGTAGTGGAAAGGATTTCGGTCCTTAAGCAGATAGACCGCACGTATATGAGAACGATGTGCATGAAATTTTTCTTGAATAAAAGGGGAAGTCTTTCTCTTCATGCAATTGCTATAGGCTGGAGGTGCATAACGTAAAAGGGAAGTCTTTCTCTTCTTTCTCGAATAAAATGATCTTCACCCATGGAAAATTTTTTTTTATAGCTCTCTTTGCATGAACTTCTTGATGCAGATCTACCAGGGCGTTGAAGAGGACCGACGAGATGTTACGTTCCGACGGCATAGTGACGTGACGAATAAGACTCGATACAGACTCACATGACAAATAGATCTACCAGGGCGTTGTAGAGGACCGACGAGATGTTACGTTCCGACGGCATAGTGACATGACGAATAAGACTCGGTACAGACTCACATGACAAATAGGTTAGTTCTCTTACTATGTCTTCGTCTCTTTCGCTTGTCTTGATGGGATGAGTGTAAATCTTAAGGCTATTCTCGGTGTAAGTTCGTGAGAAAGAAGTCCATAGTGGAGAAGATGATCCGAGAATGGATAAGAAGACAAAACAAAAACAAAAAAAGAAAAGTTTGGGCCAGCTGCTTGTGGAATTAAGTTTAGTCGACCTATCTAAGGTTTAAGGAATTTTGGGTCTATTGAAATGTCTGGGCTGTTTTCTTAGGGCATAAGGGGAGTTTAGGCTTTATCTTGTTAGGTGATAGGGCTTGAATTTACGAATTGGGTTTAGTGGAGAAATGGGCTTCAGAAATGAAATTAGGCTTTAGTAAAAAAAATATTCAAAAATCAAGCCCTCTTGGACAATGACTAAATAATAATAATATTATTAATATTAATAATAAGATAAAAAAATAAAGAAAAGATAAAAAAATATAAAAAAATGCAATAAAAAATTAAAAATTCATAAAAATCATGAAAAAAATTCTAAAAAAAATTTCAGAAAATTCTGAAAAATTTTGAAAAATCTCAAAAATTAGGAAACGGGTCATTTCGACTGACCAATCCTATTTTTGATGAATTTCCACCTCGATCTTTCTAAAATGACGATTTTGCCCCATATGGGTAAATTGTCTCGAAAAATTTCGAAAAATTTTCAGAAATTGTGGAAAATAAAGAAGGACCATATTCAACTGGTTTGACTTATTGTCACTTTTCGAGCCTTGAAAAATGACCATTTTTCCCTTCTGGTCAGTTTGATCCAAATCTTTCCGAGTCACCCCAAATGAATTTTCATGAAATGGTACCGAAAGGGCGTTAGAGTAATCTAGCGTGACCAAGTCCTCGAACTCATTTTCTCTGGTTTGCAGAAATAAATTAGTTCTCCCGCTAATTTATTTAGGTTTCTAATCGACCTACCAAGAACGATTAGTGGCGACTCCAAATTTTAAAATCATCCAAACAAAACTCCAAAGTCGCGATTCGGTAGGGCTTGGGAGGGCTCGAAATAGGTTAGTTAATTTAATCAATTAATCTGGTAATCCATTAACCTAAAAAATAAATTTTAGGTCGCGACAGCTTGGCGACTCCATTGGGGACGTGTTCTTAATTTTTGAAAATTTAAGAACTTAGAGGACTTAGGCCAGAAAATTTCATGAAAATTCATTTGATTTGGCATTGGTTGGAATCTAACATTTAGGTGTTAAATGGTCTTGTAGGTGGGAGTTATAAGGGGTGGAGTGTTTGACTAACCCTTTGTTTTGTAGGCTTGGTGTTGGAATTGTCTATTTAATTTCGCACATTTTTGAAGCGGTGTTTGCATTTAACTGTTGTGCATGTTTAATCGCTTTATAGCACTACATCACACACGTCCTGTGGCCGGACCTGGGCTACTAGTTTTAGGATGGTATTGTAATTTGGTTTTAGCGTTCGGCGTGAGATCACGTCGAAAGTTAGCCCAGATTCAATCCCAAACCTCTTTTTACAAATGAGTTTCAAAAGTTAGGCCTCAGGCTTGGTAAGATTACCAAAGCAGTGGCTTTAATTTTTAGCTCGAGCAACCGAAGTGGGAAGGCCCGGCTAATCCTGATTACGTCGTGAGATCACGGCTAATTTTGATTATGTGCGCGAGATTGTCGCATTACCGTAAGTCTTTCGCTTCAATTTGTCAGCCTTTAGAGTAGATAGGCTAAGATTTAAACTCACGATCCATTTGCATGTCTATGCGATTTACATGGTATTTTTGACGGTGAAAGTAAGTTTTCTAACTTCATCTTGTATTTATTTTTGGTCGGTCCATGTTAGGTGTCGGTCAAATTTTGAATTTAACATCAAGGTCATTTTTCAAAAAAAAAATCAAATTAGTATCCCATTTTTGAAAAAAAATAAGTGTGAAAAATCCCTTAGGAAAATTTTGTCGACCAGTAAACGATTTTGTTACATTTTTCTACTTCAATAGAAATGAGATTTTCTTGACAAATTTATCCCTAAAAATTCATTCTGATAAAAGGAAATTCTCTTCGGGAAATTTGCTAAATTTTAAGAGGTTTTATCACATTTTTCAAGTTGTAAAAATTTGCAAGAAAATTCTTTTTGAAAAATTCACCCATGTTTTTCTAAGAAACTTTTCTCTAAAATTGAAAAATAAAATTGGACTAATGTAGGATTCATGGGCCGACCCCTATTGGATCACATACTGATTATTTTCTTTACTTTTACAGGAAACTAAAGGTACCCGAGGCGGAAGTAAAATTGGATTCACCAATACATCAGGAATAATATTGAGGGATCAGAAAGGATGTAAATTATAGATGCCTTAACTGATGACCCTGGGGGTAAGCGAAGAAATCCATTCTCCCGAAGACAGAATTATGTCAACCAATGGGCACGTGTGGGCTCTGTATGTAGATGGGGCGGAAAATGTATTTGGGTTAAACATGGGGGCATTTTTATTGTATTGGAGGGATTCCTGTATTCTTGTTGAAAAGATGCAGATTATCAGAATCCATGAAGTATGTACATTAATCCGACCTTGCAACGCCTTCTTGATTAAATCCATTAAAGGTTTGCTTTTTAACTCCATCGGATTCAAACCACGTGGAGGATGTTAAAAGATCGGTGTTTTACTAATAAACATGACCCACAAGCGTTCTTCCAAATATTACAGTCAACCGACACCAATAAGTGGACGCCGAAAGAGGCTAAGCATGATTGAAGTGGGGCACGCAACAGGTGGCGGGTTCATTATTAGCACATTGATCGACTGATTACGGCTGTATTGATTTACCTGACCAGTCACGGGCCTCACTATGACCGGTGGGGGCCGCCGTCGAATTCTTTTTCCGTGTCCTTAATATCATCATTAGGGAGAAGTGATGGTGGGGCCTCGCTTTTGTTTGTTTGGCTGGTTGTAATCATCACAGTCACCATCTGTCAAGATAAGACGCGATTGAGGCAATCCTACTAGTCGAGATAGAAATACGTTCCTTGCATATTCTGTCGGAAGTACAGTTGACAGTAGCGGACTGGATCCAGCAGAGGTAGATGACCTCGTCTTGTGAAGATTGCTGCCGACAGTCCCTCTTCCATAAGAGAAGATTGCATCGAACTATGACGGTTCATATGACGTAAAGAAAGTCCTCCTAGAAGGTGCTCTGATCCTAACCAAGTCGGATATTTGTATTGACTCTGATTTCGTGAGGAAACGAAGAGATTGCGCGAAGATAAAAATATAGACATGTGAAACATTCCTTTTATTCCATACATCAACAAGTTTTACAATAACTCACTGGGGAGGAAAAGTAAAGCCAAACTGGGCCCTAATAACCATTACAAAAGAGCTCAACTGACTCTCCAAACAGTTGATGCTCTGGGTGCATCGGGCGCTCTCGGGATTAAGCTCCGCGAGCCTAAAAAAGAGACGATCGCACTTCTCCTTAGCCTAGGCCATACTGGCCTCATAATGCTCGACGGCAAACTCCAGGTCTGGAATCGCCGCCCTCTCGAAAGCAATGTCTGTCATAATGTCATCAAGTCTCTCCTGCAGCCAACTGCATTTGCACCTCATCACAATATTGCCTGTCTCTTGTTCGGTGTAAGTTCGGACCAAGGCCAAACGGTCCACCAACTTTCACCTCTCACGAACCAGCCACGAAAGTTGATCGTTGGCAAACTTGAGGGCCTTCTTGTGATTATCAGCCACAAATGTGACTGTTCCCAGACGCTCGTGCCAGTCTTGGTAACGAGCTTTCACGACGGCAGTCACAAGGACCATCTCATAAGCGCGATTATAGGCAGCCAGAAAATTGATGAAGAGGGTCTAGAAGTTCCGATATTCCTTCCCCAGTTGGGTACCCTCAACAGAAGCAGCGTCCACGGTCCTAAATAAATCAAGGATTTTAGCCTCAACGGTAGAGTTTTGGGCTATATGAGCGTCTCTCCCACCCAGCCAGGACTTCGGCGGAGAAGGCATGGTTAGGAGAGTTGGCCATTTTTGAAAGTAGAATATGAAAGAAAGCGGGAGAGAGGTGAGGCAGATGAGCAGAATGCGAAGATGGTAATCTGCTTTGAAGTAAATATTAATTTCATAGTGATGGTATCAACCAGTCAAGATTTCTCTTATCTACCATTCTCTATTGGCACCACCCTCGTTAGCTCGAATTTCAGTTAGGCAGCGACCTCGAGCCAAGCAAAATCCGACATCTTTGCAAAAAAGCTGGATGAGACGCCACCACTTTGGAAAAGAAAGAATAAAAAAACGAGCTGAGTGGGAGACAAGGAAATTTTCAGCAGAAAGGGAGATACGACTCGTCATTATCGGAGAACTCGCTCGTAAATCGACGGTGGAGACGACGATGGGAGCCCTACCACTATGAAAAGATGAGAAAAGACGAGCCAAGCAAGAGACACGCAGGAAAGATTGAGAAAGACAGAACTCTCGAGAGAAGCAATACAGATGCTAAGCCTACGCCAAATTTTAAAAAAAGACATCCTCCTGATAATCTTCATCCATACTTTGAAGAGAGTTTTAAAGCATACACGATTCAGAGTGAGTGAGAATACAAGAGAAGATAGCAGATCTTGAGAAATCATCAACCAAATCGAAGACGTCTCAACCCAATACTCCCGAGACCTATCGTTGCCTGCTGAATATGGGAGAGGAAGAGTTCGAAGCCATGTTTGGGATCGAGCCCATGGAGCCTGGCCCTTCCACCAACGACGTCCAAGATCTCAGTAAAGATAAGGACAACAACGATAAGGGTCAAAAGAAGTGTTACCGTCGTCCTACTAAGGAGCAAGTACAAAGGCTTGAAGATTTCTTCAGAACATGCCCTATGCCAGACGGCAAACAGAAAATGGAACTGAGTCAAGAGCTAGGACTTGAACCTTTGCAAATCAAGTTCTGGTTTCAAAATAGGTGAACCCGAATGAAGACTCGTCATGAGCACAACGAAGCCGAGTTTCTAAGAGTAGAAAATGAAAACCTCCGAGCGGAAAACAAGATGTATAAAGAGGCTTTTGACTCCGCCACCTGCCCCAACTGCAACAGCCTGCTCCTCACCTTCGATGAAATGCATGATCTGAGGATCGAAAATGCACATTTAAGAGGTGAGTTAGACCAGTTTATAACAGGATCGAGTTCTATTGGAAGAGGGTACAAAAGGACCAATGTTACTGGATCATCATCAATACCTCCCGAGGAAAAAGGGACAGATCACCACCAAGCGGACATTGACGATGATCTTTTCGCCATAATCAGCCAGTTTGATATCGGAAAAGCTTTGAGGCTGTAATGCACATGCTCAGCCAGTGACCACCAGACCTTCAACATGGCCGATGTGTACCTAGTCCGGAATGAAGCCAGCTGATTATGGAAAAGCCTGCAGATGGGGAAGAAAAATCAATCATGAATGGATGAATATGCTTTATCTTGCACGGGATGTTGTTTTCTTTTATGAATGTCTAGAATTGGCGTGAAAGCAAGAAGTAATCATTTCCCTTTCCCCAATTAAATGCTCGAATCTGCCACCACACCAAACTCATAGTGAATTTATTGCGAGTAAAAAGCCGCGCGAGCTAGAAGGGTAAAGCAGTATCCTTTCAATTTACCCTCAATTGTCCCGATTCTAAATTAGATCCCTTCTGTTTACAGGAATTTGCAAATTGATCCGAAAATACAGTGGTACCCAAAAATGAAATTCCCCGATTAAACAAAACTTTGGGCAAATAGATTCGTGGACATCGCCACAGAATGGACGGCTTCAAATGAGGAATATGTGAACGAAAGACCCAAACAATCTCAAAAAAGGGTAATTCTGTATCGTTCTAAATTGCTCATACTCGTCTCGAGTTCTGAATTATTTTATTCCATTCTTAACAGGATTTGTAAACCACTCCGAAAAATATAGTGACCTGGAATTACCCAGTACAATATAACAACACCGTGTCATCTCAAGGATTGACTCTTAAAAGGAACCTCCATGAGCGCCTGCGGTCTTGTGGACCAGATGGCATGGGGAATGACAGTGGTCCGAGACGTCCCGAGTTCGATCCTCGAGGATGGAAATATTATAAGGTCAGTACTTTGCAGAAAGAAACAGGAATACTCGACGAGCAATACCAAGGTCAGTATTTTGTCACGATCTTGGCCCTAATGGTGAAGTGGCCCATGAAAGTTGAAGGAAGCTCAACCCAGCGAACCTGATAAGGGGATCGTGCGAGGCATTCAAAATGAAGGGTAAACCAGTATCGTATCCAATTCATCATTTCTAATACTGACTAATACGTCTTCCCCTCCATTGTTTGACAGGAAATGTTTAACTTGACATACCCATGGAGAAAATCCCGGGTGGTAAAACTGGTAAAGGAGTTGCGCGAAGCACTCAAGGGTAACTCAGTATCGTGTCCAGTTCATCATTTCTAATACTGGCTAACATGTCTCCTTCCTTTTTACAGGAAATGTTAAACTAACATCTGATACGTCAAAGAAAACAGCCCCAAGGGGCCAAGTTATGATCGTCTGATGCGATCTGTCTGATGAAATAGGGGAAATCAATGGCGAACCCTGGATCTAAAAGAGGCAAAATCAGAAACAAGCTACTCCTTAACTCGGGGCATAGGCCCCCAACGTGTTTGATCTGCCCACACAGCCAGGGGCAATTTCCATACTTGTACATTGTATTGCCATATTTGCATGATGTTTACATATTCCATGATTTATGCATGACTGTTCTGCATGTTCAATTTGTCAATTTTGACCGGGGGTATAAATTGTACATGATGCATCGAATGTACAGAATGGGGCATGACAGGATGATGAAAGGTAAGCCATTTCCACATACGTCCTGTATTTAATCCACAGCGAGTTGAGCGGTAGACAAATTCCGCATTCTCCAAGGCAATGGGTTTTCTCGCAAAAGGTACAATAGTCGAAGTGAAGGAGGCATCCATTCTCCATTCCAAACACTTCAGGCAACCATTGACAATCCATTTGAATGGTGATTTCATTTCATAACCCTGTCAAGAACCACCCCACACTGGGGCAAAACAGAGGTAATTCCAACAATATCAGGAGATAAATGGTTAGAAATTCTCTTGCTTGGACTAACATCAATCTTCGAGTGTTTCTTTGCATGATACTCGAATTTTAATTCAAGTGCTTTAGGATGATGAAGAGCATTTATTTTCTCTATCCTACACACTCATCCTTTGCATAATCCAATTGAGCCTACAAATTCATTTCTCAAGCCCATGTTGGTGATCCTTGCTCATTTCAAGGTAACGATGACACCTTCCCCCAAGGAGAAGAATTGAAGAAATTGGGCCAATAGAAAATTCTTGAATTAGCCCATTTCATATTCTAGACTTTCATGAAATGTCTAGTATCATTTGTTAAAAATCATCTTGTTGCTAAAATTCAAAATCACAAGATTGTTAAAAAAAAAGAAAAAAGGAAAATAAGTGTAGCCTAAAGAAAATGGGCCTGCTTCCAAACATAAGGGAGTCGGGAGTAAGAAAAGCAAAGGCTACTCCAAAGAATCTCGGGCAGAAAGAGCAAAGTGCCTATCAAAAGCAAGGCCAATGTCCATATATCTGTAATGAACTTCTGACTTCGAACATACATTTTGAGAATTCCCGAAAAAGGATCCCCAAAGAAGTCAGTTTGCAAAGTGTGAAAGAACTACCACCCCTCAGCTAATGGTGGTATTCATTGAAGACAAATTCAGGAAGGTCAAAGATCGGTGACAAGACTGCAATGATCACCAACACCAAGCCCTTCTCGTATATTTTTTTGAGCCAAAACGAACCCTTCGTTTCTCAGACCCAAATCTCGACCTACGTTACGACCCTTGAAAGTCTCTTCTGATTAGAGCACTTGAATTAATGTAAGAGTTGAATGACTTTAAGCATCGCTCGAAGAAGTTCGAGCAAGATTATTTCTCTCTCATTTTGCAGGGTTCTTAACTTGTAAACCCGGAGCAGATGATGAAGACTTTTTTGTCAATGGCCTTGACTCAAAATGAGTCTCCTTTGATAAGCCTTTGGCCCAGCCCACATTACGGTCCTAATCAAGACCTCCAGATCGGCTTGATCGTATCAATTGCGAGATTACTCAGACCCTCGCTGAATGCGATGATGGTAAGGTTGAGTGATTTCTTTTCAAATCCTGCAATCAGGATAAACAGCCTTTCTCGAGAGTGAGAGAAAACCCTTTCGGACTGAAGTCCCCATTAAAGTTACATTCGTGGTATTCATGACATGATAACCTCTCTAGACAGAATTGGAAATGCAAACTCGACAGAATAGTCATGCATGATCCACATTATGATCATACACATATGGTTTTAATCATTGCAAACTCAACTGAATGGTTTTGCATGAACCGATAAACTCATTGATAAAAATGCTTGCACATGTTACCTCTGACACTGTCTGACAGGTAGTGCATTCCTGATAGTCGAGTTACCCTTTGAGGTCTCGAAATTCATCCAGAGGCTATTGAACAAACAAGCCCTGTTGGCTAATGCTCGCCAAGCATTTTTAGGTGAGTATATCTTCAGCCTGAACCTTTCAATTCTGATGATTGTCTGGTTGCTCAAATCCATTGCAGCACATAAGGTCATTCAGTGAGCAAGCAGACATGATACAATCAGTCTGTCTATGCCTCGATCATTAACTCAGAAAATCCAGGTAAGTCTTCTGAACCCTTGCGACTCATGATCAACATGCTCTCGTGAAGTTTTCATTAGCTCACGATTGATATAATCTCGTGTTCTCAAACTTTATCAAATCATGATTGACCAATTCTCGTGTTCTTGATCTTTGCCTCATCGGTTTATTCCTAAAGTGATGGGACAACAAAAATTGGGTTTGAGCTTCTGCAGGATTCCTGGTTTCCCCAGATCCCAAAATGGCACCCTTCGTGGTAAGTGAAATTAGGTTTGAGCGTCGGCAGGATTCCTAGTCTCCCCAGATCCCAGATTGGCATCCGAAAATCATTTTCTCAACCAATACCTCTTCAGTCTACCCAAAAGGTGACATTTAGGGTATACTGCCTCTAGAGCCCTTCCATTGGAAACCCCAATATGGAATGGTCCATTTTCTAAAAAAGTCCTTTTTACAGGCACCCAAGTCCTTTCTACAGGCAACCAAAGTCCTTTTTACAGGCAACCAAAGTCCTTTCTACAGGCAACCCAAAGTCCTTTCTACAGGCGATCAAAGTCCTTTCTACAGGCAACCAAAGTCCTTCTTACAGGCACCCAAGTCCTTTCTACATGCAACCAAAGTCCTTCTTACAAGCAACATAAAAGTCCATCTTATAGGCAACCCAAAATCCTTCTTACAGGCATGAAGTCCTTTCTATAGGCACCCAAGTCCTTTTTACAAGCACACCAAAACTCCTTCTTACAGGCATCAAGTCCTTTTTACAAGCATCCAAAGTCATTCCTACAAAGTCCTTCTTACAGGCACCAAGTCCTTCCTACAGACAGACAAAGTCCTTCTTACAGGCATTTTCATGGGGCGACCCACCATACGGGTCAAATCTTAATCTAATTTTAAATCAGTACAATCCTTTCATTAGGAATCTACCATGGGTTGACCTACCATACGTGTCCAAGTTAACCACCCTAAAGTTTTCTTATAACGAATCCTTGGGTTCTCACTCCATTTTCAGTAGAGCATGCGTATTAGGCAGTCGCCATACAACGAGCAGGTAAGTGCTAGGTAAACTCTCCTTTTTGTCTCTCCCTTACTACATGAAAGCATCCTCAAACTGAGTCTGGATCGGAACTTCCTACGGAGGGTACTGGAGACCAAATGTCACGACATTTTCTTTTTCATTGTGTTGTGTCGATTAGGATTCAGGTGTCATATCGTCTTTGAAATGAACCTCTGCCGAGCTTCCTTTCAAAGAGGGGCAGCTGCTGACACCTGATTTTTAATCATATTTTCCCTTTTAAAATTAATAAAAAATCCATAAAAATTCATAAAAATTAAAAATCAAATTTGGGGACCTTGACCAAGCCTAAAAAGCCAACTTTGAGCAAAAAATGATTTTTCATATTTTCAGTATTTTTTGGTATTTTTAGTTTCAAAAATTAATAGAAAATCCATAAAAATTCATAAAATTAAAAAATCAACTTTGGGGACCTTAGCCAAGGCTAAGAAACCAATTTTGACCAAATTTTTTTTTTCATATTTTTGGTATTTTTTAATATTTTTTAAAAATTAGGAAAATATTATAAAAATAAAAATAAATAGTGTTTGAGGCCATAAAAATGTGAATAATTAGCCAGTATTTTTATTTTCATTTTCTCTTCATTCTGGCCAAAGAAAATCTCCAAAAATCAACCTGGAATCGGGAATTACTTTGTTAGTCTCATTTTCAAATTAAAAATATATATATGTAAAAAATATTAGAAAATTCCTTTTAGCTCTCTAATTTTCGATTTATGCATTTCTGAAGTCGTGACATTATCCTCTAATAGTCTAAATGTTTCAATGACCTGATGGCACACTTTCCGTTTTTGTGTTCGGTGTTCCGAATTTGATTTATCATTTGAAGCGTTCATCTGTGATACTAATTGCCCTTCGCGTGAATTCATCGACTGCGATCGGAATGAGGAGCAAATTGAATGTCCACTGATTTCAATTCTTCTTGCCACCAGAAGCGTGGGATAGTGATTAGCTGGAGGGCGTTCGTCCCGTACTTGCAAACGAATTGGGAACTGGAGCTCGAAATCTGCCCACTTGGAATTGCGATACAAACTAGTTTTAATTTGGAGGAGAAACTTCCTTATCGTGAAAACAACATGGACATAACTGCGTATAGATGGCTACTCTTCATCCATCACTTGTGACTAAACTACGCCATCTAAACTAGGGAGCAATCTAGGTATCCAAATTAGCTTCATCATTCAGTTCTTCCGCAGGAAGCACGATGCCCCACATTCGCTCTAAAATAGAGAAGAAGCCTACTCAGCTATTCTTCTGGACAAAAATCGGCGATCAAGTGGAGATACGGGTTTGTTAGATTCTAGTTACCACCATGGACAGCTACAACAATTAAAGAAAGGTTTGGTGGAAGAGGTCATTATGACTAATCATAGAGATGCGCGACCAGAATGGTGAAAAAAATGTGTCTTCTTCAAAATGTCAGTCTGTGAATATCTTACGGAATCAAGGGCCATTTTGCAAGATAGAGGAAGATGGCCATTAACCGAAAATATGTACCCGGACTATCTTAGAATGGGGACGAGTCTTTTTTTCGTCAATGAACGAACCATGTTTCTCGTGTTCCAAAATTGTAGCTGAAGCCAAGGAAAAGAATGAACCACCGATCCAACTGCTAAGCAAAGAGAACTGTAACGATGGGAAGACCATCCTCTGGAGTATTGATTATGGAGAGCTTCGAGCATACGTTGAAACAGGAAGCCAATATTGTTGCCAAAGTCTTTGGGTGGTGCTGTAACTTATGATGCTTACCATGTTACCGACCCACGTTCAGACAGACTTGGAGTCTCCTCATGCATCGGCAAGAATTTAGACGACACCGGTGTCTCCTTTAAGGAGGGCACATCTGATCAAGACGAACGAAACTAAGTCAATGACTGGCCATGGTCTTGGAGCTACTGGTAGACTAGAGGCCATAGCAACCACAAAAACAGTCGCCACCAGTTGGCGGCGTCCAACGATCGACCAAGTTACAGTTGGAGATGTCAAAACCCAGGGAGGCCACATTACTTCCAATCACGGAAACTTATCGGAGCTGAAACAGTAGCTTAGAGATAACAAGCTACGTAGCGACATCAACAACCCCACCTTTCAATGGAGAATCATGGCACAGAGAAAAAGAAGGATGCTTGCATCGTGCCCAAAGATGCCGACGTGGACAGGTTGACCCGGTAGCCAAATTCTATTGTTATTAGCTGTAATCTAAAGCTCAACTTTGACCGGCGACATTCAAAAATTTGGTAAGGGATTCACTCCCTTTCCTCTCCCTTCATCATGCTTTTTTGTCCTATTTCTCGGTGGGCACCAAAAGGAGAGAGAGGTTAGGTTAAGGAAAAAAGAAAGGAAAGATGGCCACATGAAGATAATGGTGTTTGGAGGCACTTTCGGTGAAAGGCTCCCAGAGGGCACCGAAGGAGGAGGACGTCTGTCCAAAAATGAGCCGAGAAGGAGTGGTCCAGTGAAGAAAAAAAGTGAAAGAAAAGAAGCATGATGAAAAGGAGGGAACAACCGACCGAAAGCATGATGATGAAAAGCAGAGATGGTAATGCTCATAGGGGGGGCTAAGAACATTCTCTCTACCTGGCCAGCTCTTTCTCGGAGGACGTCTCCGAGCTTGCGGTGGTTTTCGGGATTCTATAGCATCGCCACCTCCTGTTTCCACCTCCTCCCATCCTCATTCGCCGATCTCTCCCTCCACTCTGCATGGTTGATCCACTATTTCTCATGGAAGTACGAACACCGCCATCACCATTCCAAAACGGCATCGCTCAAGCGTGATGAGGTCTTCGTCCCCAAGTCGAAGTCGGAAATGCCATGGTTTTCAAAGTACTTCACCAACCCGCCGGATCGGTTCGTCACCCTGATAGTCACGCTCACTCCCGGCTGGTTCTTGTACTTGGCCTTTAATGTGTCGGGCAGGCTCTACGATCGTGTTGCATGCCACTACGACCCATATGGCCCCATCTATTCAGACCGAGAAAGGCTCCAGACATACATCTCCAGCGTTGGGATCACGGCACTGGGTTATGTGCGCTATTGCGTTACGGCGGCGAAAGGCTTAGCTCGTCTCATTTACGTGTATGGCACCCCATTGCTCATTGTCAACGGTTCCTCGTAATGATCACGTACTTGCAGGATACCCCCCCCCCCCGGCGTTGCTGCACCATGATTTATCGGGGTGGCATTAGTTGAAGAAGCTTTGGGTGATGGTAGACAGGGACTACAGGGTACTGAACAAAGTGTTCCCTATTAGCAACGATACGCATGCCACTTGCCGTCTGTTCTCCACGAGGCCTCACTATCATGCATGAAGGCGGCGAAGGCGATCAAGCCGATCTAGGGAGAGAATGGCGGCAAAGTCGACATCTGGGGAGTATCGCCCATTCCGATGAATCATATGCCGTCCATAATTTTGGACCGCAGTCGCAGAATCTATAGCCACTTCTCGGAAAGGTTGATGCGGCCGATAAAATCCGACGGGCGTATAAGCAACACGTTCAAGGTGCTCGAGCCGAGGGCCGTCAAAGCGATATCGGAGGGACTGTACCCATCTGACAATCGAACTCCGCTGGTTCGCTGCATCGGACCATTCGCGGCGACCGACGATCACGTCAGCCAGCACGATTACCTGAGATGGCTCAACTCGCAGCCAAGCCGAAGCATCTTGTTTATGACCTTTGGCAACATTGGGGTGTTCTCACCGAAGCAACTGAGAGATATTGATCACGCCCTCAAGAGGAGTAACGTTAGGTTCTTGTGGGTGGTACGTAACCCACCATCGCATGATAGAATCTGGTGCGACTTAGCTATCAAATTAGAAGATGATCCAAGTGGTAGTGTTTAGTCGTAACCCGGTAGGAGTGTTCATGAGCCACTACAACTGGAACTCAGGGATGGAGGTAGTACGCATCGGCGTGCCCATGGTAGTCTGGCCACTCTACGCAAAGCATAAGTTGACTGGAGTATACCTAACTGGGGGGAGATGAAGCTGGTATTGCTGATGGCCGGCTCAGAACGTGGGTTCGTGAAGATGAAGTCGAGTTAGCTCGTGCCCCTCTTAAAATAGAGGGCAAAAATGATGAAAATGTGGGAGATAGTAGTGACCCTTCTCAGAGCGCAGGAGATGGTGGCGATTCTTCTCATCCGAGTGATAATCCTATCAGATCAAGAACATTCGAGTTCTTGAATCGTTGTGGCAAGAGCTGAGTGGCTATATAAGCATGACGAAAACATAGTTGTGTCGGAACCCACTATCGAACATGGATGTTGCAGAGCATGTCCAAGAAACTACTCCTGGATCTCCTCTTCCTCCAAGGACTCAACGTCTTCTCACTTATGCGAGAAGCTGCAGGGGAATGTGTATCATACGGTAGTGGAAAGGATTTCGGTCCTTAAGCAGATAGACCGCACGTATATGAGAACGATGTGCATGAAATTTTTCTTGAATAAAAGGAGAACTCTTTCTCTTCATGCAATTGCTACAGGCTAGAGGTGCAGAACGTAAAAGGGAAGTCTTTCTCTTCTTTCTCGAATAAAATGATCTTCACCCATGGAAAATTTTTTTTTATAGCTCTCTTTGCATGAACTTCTTGATGCAGATCTACCAGGGCGTTGAAGAGGACCGACGAGATGTTACGTTCCGATGGCATAGTGACATGACGAATAAGACTCGGTACAGACTCACATGACAAATAGATCTACCAGGGCGTTGAAGAGGACCGACGAGATGTTACGTTCCGACGGCATAGTGACGTGACGAATAATACTCGGTATAGACTCACTTGACAAATAGGTTAGTTCTCTTACTATGACTTCGTCTCTTTCGCTTGTCTTGATGGGATGAGTGTCACGCCCCGAACCCCAATCGGGCACGCGGCATCCCGTTCATGCAAACGAATCTCATCTCGCTCGCCTGGTTTACGATACACGACGGCCCAAGGAGTCTCTTCGTCGCGACCAGACGACGCGTCCTTCCTCAATCTTGCAAACTTGCGGAAACGTTCCTCCTAACCATACATACATGCATACAAAACAGAGGGGTAGTACGAATAGAAAGAACACGACATTAATATATACATATCGTAAGCGTTAGGTACAGACCCCAAAAAGGAAACCACAACCTAAAGTCAGGACACCTACGCTCAAACTAACACCAAAAGTCTAAACCAGCAACAGCGAGTCCTCGAGCTCCTCCTCGGGATCCTCCTCGGGGTTCTCCTCTGGATCCTCCTCATCGGTGTCCATCTGTACTGGCAATCCAAAAAGCATCGGTGGGGCGGCCATCACTAGCGTCCTGGATCTGAAAAAGAAGACGACCACCGCCAGTGAGTCGAGGACTCAGCAAGCTCACCATTAATCCTAGCGTAGGGTAGAGTATACAAGTGGGGTCGGTCCTATCCAGTGAACTAGGGTTTATGGTCCAAGGTTTAGACGCTCTCAATTCCCCTCGGTACCAGATCCCCGACGTACAATCACGCGCACAACGCATAGCAATGCAGATCATACAACGCAGACGGGCAATAACAATCAATCATCCATAATGCCATATGCAAATGATGCAGGCCTCAATCGGCCATATCGGATCCCATAGATCATGCTCAGGCCTTAACCGGCCATAACGGATCCCATCGGATCATACTCAGGCCTCAACCAGCCATACGGATCCCAACGGATCATGCCCGCCTATTACTCCAAATCCCATCAGGGCGCATCCAACAATGCCATCCGGCAAATGCCACAACTGCGTTATCTGACGCCTTACGTTGGCTACTCCCTTGTCCCTCCATTTTCCTCGCATAACAACGCTTCTGGGGCTCATTCTCATGTCACATCTCTGGTGACTCATGCAATGCTCTCAATGTATGCGGGGCCCAAATGATTGCAAACAGCAATTCAGTCACAGAGCATGCATGCAATGGTACATAAGTACAAGTACAGAGCACATCAAGAAATCATCAAAGTAATCACGTGCTCGTCATGCCAGACTATAATAGGTCTAATGCTCCACACACGGTTCCTCAGCCAGCCAGGCTCAATTAAAGATCTCACACGAATTCCCATTGTACTATCGCTCGCTATAGGCGATTCCCTGACTGAACCCATATAAATTAAAATTCCAACTTCGCGGACCTGGTAGCTTGGCCTAAGCCCAATAACCCATGTTAGTTCCCTGAGGCTTAGTAACCCACGATCAATGTCTTAGTCGTCTTGGGTTTCATTGGATTGGGGTTAACTTAAATTAAGACTCGGGTAATTGATTTGGGTTCAATTGGGCTTAAGGCCCATTTCAAGGTTCAAGGCCCATAATTATTTCTTGAGTTAAAATTTATAAGTTAGGCCCATTATTATATTAATTTCGTACAAGGCCCAAGCCCATTTTCAAAGACTAGCCTATTAAGTCCAATTAGGTCATTTTAGGCCCAATTCGATATCCCAAGCCCATGTATATTATTGGGCCTTATATTTTAATATTCAAAATTATAATTAGGCCCAAATAAATTCAAATTTTCGTCCAACAATGGCCCACTACCCAAATTTAGTCCAATTTGATTTGTTTCGGCCCACTAATCCATGCCTAACTCAACAATGGCAGCCCACATTTGACAATTTCAAGGCCCAATTGATTTATTAAATTCGTCCATTCACAAGCCCGCTAGAGTATTTTAGGCCCGTTAGCTTATATAAGGTTAAATTGACCCAAATTAATCCCCTAGGCCCATTAGCAATATACGGCCCACTCACTTCACGTCCACATCACTCACTTGCAGCCCGTAATTCACATTTTACAGCCCACTTCAAGTTGTCAAGCTCACGGTTTAATCCAACAAGCTAATCACCTAAACCAATCTAATTAGCCTAAGCCTTAATCATGCATTTCCCTTCATAAATTAGCATGACCAACCCTTAATATTACATTCCACGTACATATACCACTAACCTAAACCAAGATTAGTAGTAGAGCTTACCTTGGAAGAAGTGGAATGGCGATGACAACGAAGGGGGACACCGGGCGGCCACTTGGAACTCTCGGCCTACACGGAGGAGTCGGGTTGATCGGGGTTCAAATGGGACAACTAAGCCACGAGAATGAAGGGAGAGAGAGCTCAAGGGACTCACCAAGGTATGCGTGGCCATGAGGGTGATGGACGGTGATGACGGAACGGCGGACGGAGCTCATGGTGGCGACTAGACGAAACCGAGAGAGAAGAGAGAGTGAGGTTGGTTCGGGTTTTATGGGGGCTTCTCGAGCCACTAAAACAGCAAGGGAAGGAGCTTGGAGACTTACCTAGACGACGGCTTGAGGGGTGGTGGTCGACGGCAATGGCGGTCGGGCGGCCAAACGACGGAGAGGGGGAGCTCACGGGCGAACGAGCAAGGAAAGAGCAAGAGGAAGAAGGAGAAAATGAAGAGGAGAGGGAGAGGGAGTCTCGGCCAAATGAAGAAATGGGGGGAAAGAGAGAGAAAATGAGGGTTTAATCCAAGACAAATTCAAATAATGGGTAGGTGGGATTAGGTAAAGGGGTAAGTGGGTTAGGTAGAATAGTAGGTTAGATTGATTTTGTGCTTTGATGGGTGACAAGTGTACTTTGACTTGATTGAAATATTTGCATGGGAACTTGTGCCACAATTTGATTGATGGATTGACAAGACATTTGATTGATTGACAACTGATTTGACCTGCCTCGATTTGCGTGCCAAATGCACCAATCGGGTCTCGAGCGCGAACGAATTTCAGACAAGATTTGATTTCGATCTACCGAATCTACTCTCAAAAATCCTAATTTAACTAATCCTAAGGACTGAGCATTTACCGGGGGCATTTCAGTAATTTTCCAATCACGTCATGCTTCACGACGTATACCGGCTGTCTGCCCTTCTGGCGACATTTTTGAAACTGATTTCATTCTTGCATTGTGTTTATCTTACTAATTCGATTGTCCGTTGTCAGATTTCATTTTGTAGTCAATTTCATTAAATACAGACTCTGTCTCTGTCTCAGACCAACGGGCGGCTGTTTGGGAAATTTTTCCAGGTAGTCTTTCCCCTTCGGTTAGTCATCTCAGGGTAGCTAATCCTGAGTGAGCGTCGATCAGAGTGTATTAACGAAGTATTTCCATTCATTTAGAAATTCCGATAATTGGGTCGAATTTTCAGACTGTCACAATGAGTGTAAATCTTAAGGCTATTCTGGTGTAAGTTCGTGAGAAAGAAGTCCATAATGGAGAAGATGATCCGAGAATGGATAAGAAGACAAAACAAAAACAAAAAAAGAAAAGTTTGGGCCAGCTGCTTGTGGAATTAAGTTTGGTCGACCTGTCTAAGGTTTAAGGAATTTTGGGTCTATTGAAATGTCTGGGCTGTTTTCTTAGGGCATAAGGGGAGTTTAGGCTTTATCTTGTTAGGTGATAGGGCTTGAGTTTACGAATTGGGTTTAGTGGAGAAATGGGCTTCAGAAATGAAATTAGGCTTTAGTAAAAAAAAAAATTCAAAAATCAAGCGCTCCTGGAAAATGACTAAACAATAATAATATTATTAATATTAATAATAAGATAAAACAAAATAAAGAAAAGATAAAAAAAATATAAAAAATGTAATAAAAAATTTAAAATTCATAAAAATCATGAAAAAAATTCTAAAAAATTTTCAGAAAATTCTAAAAAATTTTGAAAAATATGAAAAATTAGGAAACGGGTCATTTCGACTGACCAATCCTATTTTTGATGAATTTTCACCTCGATTTTTTCAAAATGACGATTTTGCCCCTTATGGGTAAATTGCTTCGAAAAATTTCGAAAAATTTTCAGAAATTGTGGAAAATAAAGAAGGACCATATTCAACTGGTCTGACTTATTGTCACTTCCCGAGCCTTGAAAAATGACCATTTTGCCCTTCTGGTCAGTTTGATCCAAATCTTTCCGAGTCACCCCAAATGAATTTTCATGAAATGGTACCGAAAGGGCGTTAGAGTAATCTAGCGTAACCAAGTCCCGGAACTCATTTTCTCTGGTTTGCAGAAATAAATTAGTTCTCTCGCTAATTTATTTAGGTTTCTAATCGACCTACCAAGAACGATTAGTGGCTACTCCAAATTTTAAAATCATCCAAACAAAACTCTAAAGTCGCGATTCGGTAGGGCTTGGGAGGGCTCAAACTAGGTTAGTTAATTTAATCAATTAATCTGGTAATCCATTAACCTAAAAAATAAATTTTAGGTCGGGACACACCTCTAATGTGATTTGAATGAGGGATTTCAGTCCGAAAGGGCTTTCTCTCACTCTCAAGAAAAGCTATTTATACTGATTGCAAGATTGAAAAGAAATTACTCAATCTCACCATCATCACATTCAGGAAGAGTCTAAGTAATCTCGCAATTAGTATGGTTAAGCCGATCTGGAGGTCTTGATTAGGACCATAATGTAGGCTGGGTCAAAAGCTTAACAAAGAGGACTCTTTTGAGCCATGGCCATTGACAAAAAGGGTCTTCATCATCTGCTCCGGGTTTACAAGTCAAGAACCTTGTAAAAATGAGAGAGAAATAGTCTTGCTCGTACCCTTTCAAGTGATGCTTAAAGTCTTTTAACTCTACATTAATTCAAGTGCATTAATCAGAAAAGACTTTCACAGGCTGTAACGTAGGTTAGGATTGGGGTCCAATGAAGTAAAAAGACTTATTTTGGCCTAGAAAATATATGAGGTGGGTTTGACATTCGTGATCATTGCATCTTTATCACTAGTCTCGACCCTTTGAATAGTTCTTCAAGGATACCATCGTTGTATGAGGATGGTGTCAATTTCTATTGATACCATCATTGCTCCCGAACAGTATAAATTTCAACTGTGTATATTTTGCAATCTGGCTCCTTTGAAGAATTTTCTTTCGCAACCAGATCCCATTGGGGATTTACATTGATTTGAATGGGTATTGGCCTTGCTTTTAATTAGCGCTTTTCTTTTCATACCTGGAATTGACTTTCTTCCTTTTCTCCTTTTTTTTTCTTTTTTTGTTCTATTTAGAAAAATAATTTTTTAAAGATTGTGCCTTATGCATATCAAAGGACTAGCATACTCTTATGTAGACCTTAGTCCTTCTGAGTTCATCTACTTTGAGGTGGTGTCATCTTCGTCTTGGACTGGGCAATGATTACTAACGGGGTTTTAAGAAATGAATGTAGCAGCTCAATTAGGTGATGCAAAGGATAAAAGTGTATCGGATAAAGAAACAAATGTTTTTCATCATCTTAAGACACTTGAATTACCATAAGAGGCTGAAAGTAAAGAATCACTCGAAAATTGATGTTAGTCTGAGCAAGAAAATTTCTAACCATTTACCTCATGGTATTGCTAGGACTACATCCGTTTGGCCCCGATGTGGGATGGTTCTTAATAGGGGTTATGAATTGAAACCGCCGCTCAAATAGATTATCAATGGTCGCCTGTAGTATTTAGGATAGAGAAATTATCGCCTCATTTACTTCGACTATCATACCTTTTACGAGAAAACCCATTGCCTTGGGGAATACGGAACTTATTTAGCGCATGACTCACTATGGATTAAAGTTCGGGACGTGTATGGGAATGTCATGCCTTTCATCATCCTATCATACCCTACTCTACACATTCAATGCATCATGCGCCGTTTATGCTCCAAGTCAGAATTGGCAATTTAAACATGCAGAATACTCATGCAGAAATCACGAAATATGTAAATACAATGCAGATGTGGCAGTTTTTAGCATTACACATGTTTAGAGAATGTGTAAGTATGGGAGAAAATTCTCAAGAATTTGGATTACCCTTGGTCATGTGGGCGGATTAAACAAATTGAAGAGTCTACTCCTTAAATCGAGGAGTGGCTTGTCTCTGACCTTACCCCAGCGCAATGAAATGCATGACTGAAGTGAAACATTTGGGCTTTCTACTGTTGACAACCGTCATGGTCATCGGTCGAATTCTCCCTACAAGAAAGAAAGCAGAAAGGTTATCCTCGAAACCAAATAAGTCAAAGAGGACATATTTTCCTTTTTAATTCAGAGTTTGCCATCATTTTGCCCCAATTTCATCAGACTGGATTTCATCAGATGATCATAATTTTGCCGCTTGAGGTTATCTCCTTTAACATGTTAAATGTTAGTGTAAAGTTCCTGTTAAAAGGGAAAGAAGACATGTTAGTTAGTATCGGAAGGTATAAATTGGAAACGATACTGATTTACCTTACATCTCGAATGCCTTGCATGAGTCTTTTATCATTTTTGCTGGATTGAGTTTTCCTCGACTTTCATTGGCTATTTCACCAAAGTTATGGTGAAGTGTTGATTTCAGCACCGTTCGTCGAGTATTCCCATTTCTTTCTACAAAAAGAAATGTGCAAAAAATTATTTTATTTATTCATAATATTTACAACATTTCCCAATCTTGGAGATCGAACTCGGAACGTCTTGAACTATTGTCATCCCTGTCGCGACCCTCCCGAGATTTTCGGATCCCGAGGGAGTTAATGGATTGCTAGGCCCATTTGGTGTCTAGGCTCAACTCGGGCCCTCCCAGGCCCATACCAAATCGCGTCAGGGAGATTTAAATCGAGGTTGACCTTAGTGTGGTTGAGTGACATGTGATTAGTGTGCACGCCATAGGAGTCGCCACCAATCATTTATTGGAGGGTATGATTGGAAACCCTATTAAACGATTGAGAAAGATCATTCGATTCTACGAAAACCAAAGAAATGGGTTCGGGGACTTAGTTACGTCGACCCGCAAGTCGACGCCCTTTCGGTACCTAAGTTGAATGATTTTCTAATCTAAGGAATTCATGCAGGCGAGATTGGATAAGGTAGGCTCTGGGATTCTAAGGGGTTCATACAGGTGGGATTATCTGTCTTATCAATCACAATCAGGGAAATAAATACGCAATTAAGAAACCAATATGTAGAGAAGACACACCAAGTCAAATCAAACAGGGCCTGGGGGGATCTTAGAAAAGCCTAGAAAATATGCCAATTTGGTTCAAGGATGGTTTGGAATAGTTTGGGGTCAGATTGACCAGAGGGGTAAAATGATCATTTTGAAAGGCTCGGGGGTTCAAAGCCGTGAAAATAGGTCAAACCAGTTGAATGTGGTTTTTTCTTAATTTTCACGCTTTTTAGGAATTTCTCTGATTTTTTAAAAAAAGTTTCTATATTTTTCTAGAATTTTTTAGAGTTTCTAAGAATTTTCTAAGGATTTCCCTATTTTTTGGACATTTCTCGGGAATTTTTTCGAGGATTTTCCTATGATTTTCTGGGATTTTTTCTATTTTTTTAGAATATTTTCTATATTTTCTAGAATTTTTATTTTTAATTTCTAATACTTTTCCTAATTTTTTAGGATTTTCTAAGACTTTCTAGGGGTTTTCCTATTTTTTATAATATTTTCTATATTTTTTGGAATTTTTATTTTTATTTTCTAATATTTTTCCTATTTTTTTTTAAAATTCATATTTTTTTAATAATTTTTAAATTTTTCTAAAATTTCTATGATTTGTTATTGATTTTTTATTTATTTTCTTATAATTCCTGAATTTTCTAAATTCTTGTAATTTTTTTAGACTTTTTTAATATTTTTTTTATATTTTCATATTCTATTTTGCGTTTTTATTCGATTATTTATTTATTTTTTTGTTTATTATTTATTATATATATTTTTAATTTTTATTTCTTTATTATTTTCTAATTTTTCGGACTGGGTCGGGTCGACCCGGCCCATCCGAGGACCCGGCTCGAAGGCCCAAACTTAAACTCTAAGCCCGACTCCAAAACCACGCCGTTTCTATTTTATAATTTTTTTTTATTTTTATCGTTCTTTTATTTAATCTTTATTTGATTTTTTGAAACTTTTTTTATTATTTTCGAATTAGGTTATACGGACTAGGTCGTACTAAACTGATTCGGGCCAAGGCCCATTAATCTGACCTAATACCAAAACGACGTAGTTTTAAGTAATTTTTGAATTTTTAAAATTTCCGGATTTTTATTCTATTTTTATATTTTTCGCCCAGATTTTAATCCTACGGCTCAGACTACGTCACGTGGCATTATCCTGACCGACCATCCTTCATACTTATCCTACGGCCGAGATTGAACCCTAGACTAATCTTGACCGTCCGATCTAGATTATTATTTGAAGAAGACTTAATCGGCTAATCCTATGCGGCGGTGACGTGTAATGCCACGTCAGCGACACGTAGGATCTGATCGAGTCAACCAAAGATGACTGGACTTCGTCTTCAACCTCTAGCTAAGGCTGGGCGGACGGCTGAAATTTTCCGGCAACGATCCAACGGCGGAACCTACTCCGATTGTCCTGATCCTAAAGCCAATCAAACCCTATTTATCCCTAGGTAAACATACCTAATACCTGGTTTGATCTATCGGCTGAATCGTTCTAATAGAAGCTCAAACAGCAACAAACATAGCAGATCCAATCTTTTAATACCGAGCATAACTATTGAATTCATTCACATAGAAGCATCTGGAGAGGGTCAGAACACTTACCTTGGGTCATGATTGAGCTCTAGATTACCAGATTTCCCTAACGGAGTCGTGGCATATTCATGAAGTTTGGAGGCTCAATTCGACAGGTTTATGAAAAAAACGAGAGGAAAATGGAATGCAGGGAAGGTCAGGAGGGTCGAAGGATGGAAAAGCACATGTCAATTTGAAGGATAAGGCTCAAATGAGTAATACGCCATGGATGCACAGAGGTAAGTTCAAAAATGGCAATTACCTATTCCGGGATCTTCAAGCCAATCTGAGGGGTTCGCGGTGATGCTTGTTACCTCAGGGAGCTTAGGGGATGAATTCTAGCCCTTGATTCGTCCCCCTTTGCTTTGGCCGAGTCTTCACAGTCCCCTTTCAAAAACCTTCGAAAAAAATCCCTTAAACACGAGCTCTCTGTCACCTTTTAAGCTCGATTTGAGTACCCCCACTTCTTCTGAGATCATCTCCTTTCAAATGTGCTCAAATCTCCGCTCAAATTCTCCCCAAATCTCTCAGAATCACCTTCTATCATTCGGTTAGGATTTGCCTAGCTTTTGAATTGCATTTCGCGCGGAAAGGGAAGAAAGAGAGCCAGAAATGGTTCCGTTGACTCTCGAGGCGATTGACCGGGTCATTGGGTTGGATTCGACCCGACCCGACTGACCCTATTGGTAAAATTCGCTCAAATTATCTATCCAAAGGTCAAAATTAACCAAATTAAACCCCAAAATTGCATTCTGTGGCATCAAATCTATTAGAAAAAATGATTTTCAAACCAAATTTCCCAATGATTGGCTTAAAAACCCAATTTCTTAATTTGACCCGAGAAACCATTTTGCAAAATCCAAAGTCTTAGGGTCTTTTTTTGCAAAAATTGTTGCCACCATTGGATTCATAAGATCAAAATCTAGGGGGTGACGTCGCCCTATTTTCAATTAAGTCCCTATAAAATTTTTAATTTCATTTTCAGTGATTTTAGGGACTAGTTTGAAAAATCAGAAATTGTATTTTGGTCCTTCATAGCGAAATTGGACAATTCTGAGGGCTTTTGAACTCGATTTTAATTTTGAAAAATAGAGGAGGATGACGCGACTCTAAAAATGCAGATTTGGAAAATTAAAAGGCTAAAATGGAATTTCTGGAATTATTTAAATAATCTGAAAATTGAAAATAACAAAGAAACCCTAGATTCCAGACTTAATTTTTCAAAATTTATTCATAAAAAATGAAGAGAAAATTAAATTAAAAATATTGACTATTTTTCGGTAATTTTATGACTTCAAATGCTATTTTTTAATATTTTTTTATTATTTTCCTAGTTTTTGAAAATATTAAAAATACAAAAAATAAGGAAAATTATTTTTTTGTCCAAAATTGGTTCCCTAGGCTACGCTGAGGTCCCTAAAGTTAATTTTTCAATGTTCTCATTTTTTATTTATTTTTTATGAATTTTTGAAAATAAAATACAGAAAAATACAAAAAATAAGGAAAATTATTTTTTGTTCAAAATTGGTTCCCTAGGCTATGGCGAGGTCCCCAAATTTTATTTTTCAATTTTCTTACTTTTTATTAATTTTGTTTATGAATTTTTGAAAATAAAATGCAAAAAAATACAAAAAATGAGGAAAATTAGTTTTTGCTCAAAATTGGTTCCCTAGGTTATGGTGAGGTCCCTAAAGTTGATTTTTCAATTTTATGCATTTTTATGAATTTTCTAAAAATTTTGAAGATAAAATTAGCCTAAAATCGAGTGTCAACAGCTACCCCTCTTTGAGAGGGGTCTCGTGAGATATCACTCTCAAAGACAAGGTGACACTTGAGATTTAACCGACTCTACTGGGAAAATGAAAAGTCGTGACATCCAACTCTTGTTTCCTCCTTGGGAATTCAAGTCTAAATTTCATCCTGCTCCCTTTGATGTGGGGAGAGAGGGAGAAGAAAGAATCAGGTGATTTACGTGGGACTTACCTGTTTGCTTCGCATTACCACTGACTACTCTGGTATGAAGACCTAAGGATTCGTTATAAGAAAACCTTAGGATGATTAAACTTGAACCCGTATGGTAGGTCTCCCCATGGCAGATTCCTAGTTAAAGGATTCTAGTGTTTAAAACTTGATTTGACTTTTGACCCGTATGGTAAGTCACCCCATGGCAGATTCCTAATGAAAGGATTCTACTGATTAAAATTTGATTCTGATTTGACCCGTATGGTAGGTCACCCCATTGAAAATACCTGTAAGAAGGACTTTTGTGCATGTAGGAAAGACCTATGTGCCTGTAAGAAGGACTTAGTGGTGCCTGTAAGAAGGACTTTGTGGTGCATGTATAAAGGACTTGTGTGCCTGTAAGAAGGACTTAGTGGTGCCTGTAAGAAGGACTTTGTAGTGCCTGTAGGAAGGACTTGTGTGCCTATAAGAAGGACTTGTGTGCCTGTAAGAAGGACTTGTGATCATGTAGGAAGGACTTATGTGCCTGTAAAAAGGACTTATGTGCATGTAGGAAGGACTTCGGAAGTGTTATCTTTTTTCGAGGCTATCGGCTACTGTCGCTACCGGAGGGTGAAAGCTCCGAGGCTACTAACTCACGCACGCTCGCGAAAAAGGCGATCACTGTATCTCTCAGCGGCGGGTCGTGAGCGCTCTGGGTCTCGACTCGAACTGTGCTTCGAGATGCCTTGAAGGTATACCCTATCATGGAGGGTTTGGGGAAAGCTAAATCTTTTTCCGAAGCTATCAGCTGCTATCCATTCCGGAGGGTGAAAGCTCCGAGGCTACTAACTGACGCACGCTCGCGAAAAAGGTAGTCATCGTATCCCTAAGCGGCGAGTCGCGAGCGCTTTAGGCTCCGACTCAAACTGTGCTTCGAGATACCTTAGAAGCGTGTCCCTATCATGGAGGGTTTGTGGGGGAATTAAATTTTCTGAAGCTGAAGGTTGGCGATTAAGTCCAGAGGATGACAGCTCCACGGCTACTAACCTGTGAACACTTACAGAAAGATTTATCAAAGTCATCATGCTTTTTTGAGTCGTGAACTGTTTAGCTTCGAACTCGAATTAGACGCTTCTTTGTATTCTTTTAAAAATGAGACCTGTGATGACGCTTTCGCGAATCAGAGGGGTGTTTAGACTTTGAAAATGACTTTAAATGTGAAAATCTTGTCTTGATATTATTCTGAGATTATGAAATCAAGAATTAAATGGAAACTTTGACATGAATTGTCTTACCAAGGAGGGTACGATTCTGAGATTTGGGTGAAGCCAGAAAGCCTGTAGAAGCTCAAACCCGAATTATCTTACCGAAGAGGGCACCATTCTAAGATCTGGATGGAATCAGAAAGCCTGCAGAAGCTCAAACCCAAATCGTCATACTAAAATGAATGAGAAAGAAGATTTCTGATGTTTCGCATGTTCCAAGCTTTTTGGAATGAGTTATGCTCTTATGATTATCATTTATGTGCCATGCAGAGTTTTTCAAAGAATGTAAAGTGATGTCAGAAGTTATCCAAAGCATCTTGTCACATATCAGGCATGATTAAAAATTCCTTATGAGAAAGGTTTTGAATCGAATGAGCTGAAATTACCAAAGAGTTTGCTTAAGATATCAATTGAAATACGTTCATCAAAGAGGGCTTCTCGCTATTTCTCCAAATAAGGTTTTGATCTTCATTTAGGAAGCATTCGGATTTTCTCTCGAACCTATGCCTAAGGTTTTAGAATTATTCGCAGCGCATACAATTTGATTGATCCGAAAGGTCTTTCAGAGGACCGTAATGTTGGGCTTGGCTAAAGGTTTGCAAGGGAGACTCATAAATGAGTCAAGGCTCATGAATGAAAGGTCTTCATCATCTGCTTCGGGTTTACAAGTCAAGAACCCTGCAAAATGAGATAGAAATAATCTTACTTGTACTTTTTCAAGCGATTCTTAAAATCATTTAACTCTACGTTAACTCAAGTGTCTTAATCTGAAAAGACTTTTATAGGTTGTAACATAGGTTAGAATTGGGGATCAAGGGAGAAAAAGCTTATTTTGGCTCAAAAATATATGAGGAAGGTTTGATGTTGGTGATCACTGCATATTTGCCACCCATGTTAGTCTTCTGGGACAGTCTTCCAGGGACACCATCGTTGTATGAGGATAGTATGAACTTCTACTAATGTCCTTGCTTGAGGAGGGATATACTTCACAATTTGATCCCTATGGAGAATCTTCTTTTACAACCAAATCCCATTGGGAATTTATAAGGGAAACAACGTGCAGACATTTTTAACTAAGTCTACAAAGCGCATATACGAAATTTTAGAGATATTCGCAAATGGACAAGCATAAAAATGGGCATTGGCCTTGCTTTTGATTGGCGTTTTGCTTTTTGATGCCTGGTGTCACGACCTAAAATTTAAGTTTCATTTTAGGTTAACCCATATTTGATTTCAGGCAGGAACCAATTACATCCATCAAGCACTTCTCATAATGCCATTGAAACTAAGTGCTTCTTTCATTGTTCTAATTTTTAATGTGAATTAAATCATATTCGCTCCATTACTCCATTTCTCCATATTTTTATGTCAGGCAAAGGACAACTCCAAGTCAACGGTAAATCCCATGGAGGTATAAAATTGGCGCTGATGAGCTCTTGAGTGCCCATTAAATTTTCAATTGATCCGTCGATGGATTTCGGCTCGAATTGTCAAATCAATTCGTTTTATTTTAAAGAATTTAAACCCCAGAATGTGAAGGGCAGAGCCCGCTCACTGGAGGTCATTTTAAATTTCTGCAATTTAAATTCCTGCACCTTAAACCCTAAAGGAGAGGGCCAAGCCAAGGTTGAGCTATCCATTGGTGGTCTTTATTTATTGTTATTTACTTCCTGTAATTTAATTTTTGAATCACTAAACCCCAAAATGAGTAGCTCGCAGCACTGCACAGAAGTCGTTAACTCACTCCCTCTTTCGGCTTCAGGAAAATACTTAATATTTTGAAAATGCCAAAAAAATGTCACTCACGTATATTCCATTGAAAAAAGTGAAAATACAAAAAGAGAACACTCCACTAGAACCTTAGGAATAAACCAAGCCTGAGTTGCCAAATTAGGATATCCATGAAATTAAGGTACCGAAAGGGCATTAGTTTTAATTAACTAGTGTAACCAAGTCCCCGAACTCATAATCTCTGGTTCGTAGAAGTAATTTAGTTCTCCCGCTAATTTACTTAGGTTTCTAATCAACCTACCAAAAATGATTAGTGGCGACTCCAAATTTTAAAACCATTTGAACAAAAAAACCAAAGTCGCGATTTGGTAGAGCTTGGGAGAGCTCGAACTAGGTTAATTAATTTAATCAATTAATCTGGTAATCCATTAACCTAAAAAATGATTTTAGGTCGCGACACCTGGGATTTGGCTTTTTCTGTTCTTCTTCTTCTTTTTTTTCGCTAGATCCTGCCTTTTGCTCTTTTATCTTTTCTCTCTTCTTTTTTGACAAATGAGTTTTTGAAGATTATGACAAAACGCATGCAAATGAAAATCTAGTGCATTTGAAAAGTCGATTCATAAATTCCATGTGGAGCCGATTCTTCTGAGTTCCTTTGCTTTGAGACGGTGCCGTCTTCATCTTGGAATAGATAGTGATCACCAACAGGGTTCTAAGAAACGAATATACAGGCTCAATTGGGCATGCAAAGGATGAAAATGTGTAGAATAGAGAAACGAATGATTTTCGTCATTTTAAGGAAGTTGAATTACTATATGAGATTAAATGCAAAGACATGCCTGAAGATTGATATTAGTCCAAGCAAGAGAATCTCTAACCATTTACCTTATACTGTTGCTGGAACAGTCTTCGTTTGGCCCTGATGTAGGGTGATTCTTTGACAGGGGTAAAGAAATGATACCGTCGTTCAAAGGGTTTGTCAATGGTCACCTGTAGTGTTTAGGATGGAGAAATAATTACCTCTCGTCATCTCAATCCATATAATCACTGCGAATAAATCCTATGTCCCTAAGTAAAGGTCTCCACTGACCACTCAAGTGTGAGTAGGGACGTGTTTGGGTATGGTTTGCCTCTCATCATTTGAGGTATTCCAATTGATAAATCTTAAATACCCTTATTTGGAAATTCATTTAAATTTCATCAAAATTGAATCTCCATAAGGGATTATGATGCATGATGTATGTTTCAAACATGATTTGGATAACTTCAACGCTTTTTAAATCCCAATGCGAATGAAGTTCTAAGCCGGATATTTTCTTTAAGACGTGGGCTCATTAATACATTTGCATGTTATTTGAAAACATTATTGATTTTATGAATTTTCTAATCCTTGGAATTCAAATGATATGATTTTGAACATTATGGAAGGGATACTTACCTGCCCGTTGTGACAGAAGATTCCTATAAAAGTAAAAGGGAGTGTGTTAGTGTATGTCTTAAATTTTGAAGCAAATTGGAACAATACAATTTCACCTTTGATTATGCGTTCTAGTTCGAATATAGTCGCATAAATTGTGAGAATCAGTAATCTCTCCCTTGTGGTGTTGAGTCCCTGAGAAAAATGAAACATCTTGGGAGTTAGCGACCATTCTCGCATCAAAAAACTGGAACGATACGACTTTTACCCTTGATTGCTAACCAGGAGCACTGATAGGCAACCTCTTGCGGATCCCTCTTCTTCGTGATCCTTTGGTTCGGGTGGAGTTGTTTGAGTTGTTTCCCTCATCTGGGGATTCCTCTTGGGCATCCAATGAAGAAAAAGTAATGCAAATGTATGCATATATGCATGAGATGCGTATAGTGGGTCTCAATGTGGCTCAGATACGAGTGGGGTACGAGAACTGGTCAAATCCTCATCTTATTCAAGGGTAATATTTCTTGACAGCATCCGCATTTATAGGATTTGCCAATTCTTCCCCGTCCATATTCAAAAGAATTAGAGCGCCGCCTGGTAAAACCTTTTGCACTACGTATGGACCTTCGTAATTCGGTGCGAACTTGCCCCCAGGATGAGGAATATTAGGGAGCACCTTCTTCACAACTAGGTCCCTGACTATAAAATTTCTAGGCTTCACCTTGCGGTCGAATGACTTAGCTACCCGTTTTTGGTACGCTTGTCCATGACATATAGCCTTCAGTCGCTTTTTATCGATTAAGTTCAACTGCTCATTCTCTGTGGATCCATTCAGCTTCCGAAAGTTTGTTTTGGGCTAATATCCGTAAGGAAGGAGTCTCAACCTCCACAAGAGGGACGGCTTCCATGCCGTACACCAAAGAGTAAGGTGTTTCCCCGGTCGAAGTTCGGATAGAAGTCGGATATGCCATTAACGCGTAAGGCAACCACTCGTGCTAGTCTCGAAAGTTTTCTGCAGTTTTGGCCAGGATCTTCTTTATATTCTTATTTACCGCTTCCACAGCTCCATTCATTTGCGAGCGGTAAGGAGAAGAGTTAATGTATCTGATCTTAAACCGGTCCAACATATCATCAACCACCTTGTTATTCGAGTTGGACCCATTATCTGTGATAATAGCCTGAGGCGTCCTATACCTCGCGATGATATCCCTTTCGATGAACTTCGCAACGCTCTTAGCCGTAACGTTGGCGAACGAATTAGCCTCTATCCATTTGGTAAAGTAGTCTATCGCCATTAAGATGAAATGATGCCCATTCGAACCGTTAGGGTTAATTGGCCCGATCATGTCGATTCCCCACATAGAGAATGGCCAGGCCTCAGACATCTGATGAAGTTCATTTGGGGGAGCGTTGATCCTGTCTCCATACACCTGGCACTAATGGCAGGATCTCATATGCTGGTTACAATCCGACTCCATGGTCATCTAATAATAACCGAGCCTCATGATCTTCTTAGCGAGGAGGTGGCCGTTCATATGTGGTCCGCATTCCCCTTCATGGATCTCCTTCATAAGCAGGTTTGCTTCCTTAGCATTTATATACCTCAACAGGATTGAATCAAATGACTTCTTGTATAACGTCTGTCCACTGAGGAAGAATTTGGTGGCCATCTTGGCTATGTACTTTCTGTATCTCGCTTGACTCCCTAGAGGGTTTTCTCCCTTTAGCAGGTAATTTCTGATATCGTGGTACCAGGGTTGGTCGTCGAATCCTTCCTCAATCACCATGTAATAAGTCGGTTGCTTGATAATATGGCTCGATATCTAAGCCTTTTATGACCTGCAACATGGACGATAGGGTGGCCAAAGCGTCTGCAAAGTAATTCTGGGTTCGCGACAGGTATTCGAAGTCGATCTCTTCGAATTTTTCAATCATTTCTTCTAAGAACTTGTGATAGGGGATGAGCTTTGAGTCTTTAGTCTTCCACTCACCCTGGGTTTGCAAGATGATCAGCATTGAATCTCCGTACACTTGCAGCTTCTTTACTTTCATAGTGAGGGCCAGTTGCAACCCGAGGATACACACCTCATACTCGGAGATGTTGTTGGTGCATGGGAACGTCAACTTCGTAGTGACCGGATAATGTTGCCCTTCAGGAGATATAAGGATTACCCCAGTTCTAGACCCCGCGAGGTTTACGGCGCCATCGAAATACATCGTCCATTTATCTTTGGACAGATTGGAAATGCGGTTTTTCGCCTTCTCATCACTTGGGACACTGGATCCCTGGGCATTCTCAGCCAACATATCTGCTATAGCTCGCCCCTTGACAGACTTCTGAGTGGAGCTTCTAACATCGAATTCTGACAGAAGAACCTGCCATTTGGCCAACTTCCCGATTAAGGCCGGCTTTTCCAGGAGGTACTTTATTGGGGCGTTTTCTGTCACCAGGTGTATGCGGTGATGAAGAGTGTATTGCTTCAACCTGTGTAGCACCCAGACTAACGCGACACAGGTTTTCTCAACTGTGGGGTAATTCGTTTCTGATGCAGTAAACTTCTTGCTCAGATAATAAATCGTCCGCTCTTTGCCATCCTCTGGACTCGTTTGAGCAAGCAAATCTCCTAAGGATTCCTATTTCACCGGTACAGGGTTAGCGGAGACCCCGGTACGGTGAGGTACAGGGTTAGCGGAGACTCCGGTACGGGTGGCACCAAAACTGGTGGTGAGATAAGGTAGCTTTTGATCTTCTCCAGCGCTTGATGGCATTCAGAATCCTATTTCACCTTGGCTCCCTTTTTCAGCAGCTTGAAGAATGGCTTCGCGACATCGGAGAGCTGACAAATGAACCTAGCGATATAATTTAGTCTCCCCAACAAACTTCTCACTTCTTTAACCGTCGTGAGGGTACTGAGGTCTAATACCGCCTTCACTTTGGAAGGGTCGATTTCAACTCCCCGATTGCTCACTACAAACCCAAGAAGTTTTCTTGACCGTGCCCCGAATATGTACTTAGCGGGGTTTAATTTCAACCTATACTTCCGAAGTCGTTCGAACAACTTCTTCAGTATCTGGACATGATCGTCTCCAGGTTTGGACTTCGTAATCATGTCGTCGACGTACACCTCTATCTCCTTATGCATCATGTCGTGGAACAGAGCCACCATAGCCCTTTGGTAAGTTGCCCCTGTATTCTTCAAGCCGAAAGGCATAACCTTGTATCAGAAGGTGCCCCATGGCGTTATAAATGAGGTTTTTGCTTTGTCCTCCTCCTTCAGAAGGATTTGGTTGTATCTAGAGAATCCATCCATGAATGAGAACATGTCAAATCCCGCTGTGCTGTCGACCAAGATGTCAATGTGTGGGAGAGGAATGTCGTCTTTTGGGCTTGCCTTGTTCAGGTAATGGTAGTCTACGCAGACTCTGACTCTCCCGTATTTCTTCATCACTGGAACGATATTGGCAACCCATTCAGGATAAGTAATCACCTCAATGAATCCCACTTTTAGCAGCTTCATTACTTCCTTTTCGATCTTTTTAGATAATTCAGGTTTCGTGCGTCGGAGCTTTTGCTTCTTAGCGGGAATACTTGGGTATGACGGAAGTGAATGCTCGACAATATTTGGGTCTAACCCCGGCATATCTGCATAGGACCAGGCGAACACATCTTGGTATTCTGTGAGAAGTTCAATAAATCGAGCCGCTTTAGGTGAAGATAGCCTTCCTCCAACCTTGACTTCCTTCACATTTTCAAAATCTCCGAGGTTGACTGTGACAGTATCCTCTTCGGTTGGCGGTTTATGTTCCTCATATCTACTCCAATCTCTTCTGATATCACTAGCATCATCATCACCTTCTTCCTCCACCCCGTAGGAAAAGTCATCAGTGCAGTCTGAGCCACATAATAACCTGTTATGCATGTGAGCGATGGTATGCCTGAAATGTTACAAGCATGGTTAGTATTTTGCTAATATTAATAAAGATCCATGAATTTTTCAAAAACATTTTGAAAACGTTTTTTTTTTTGTTTTTTTTTAGGAAAGGAGGAGAGAAGGTGGACTAGTCCTCGTTTCATCGGACGCCCTCGCTCTCTTAAAATTTTTTGGAAAAACAAAGGATCATGTGGGAAATCAGCCCTCAAGCTTCAAAAATTTGAAACCGAGTATCATCATTTGGCCGATTTGTCATCCCATATGTTCCCAACAAAATTCATGGGGTTTTTATTAGAAAGTGGACCGCATTATAGCATATGCCACTTGGACCAACGGTTGAAGATCCAAGGGTATTTTTTCATTTTCATTTTTTTTTATTTTTTTTCGTTTTTTTTGTTAAGGAAACATGTACTACCAAGGAATGAAAACATGATGCGGGCATTAAAATGCATAAAGGGAAAGAGGAGCCTCTTTACTCAGGTTGGCTGGATTCCTTCTCAAGTCCTTTGATGATGACATTGACTGTGTTTTCTAGAAACGGGTTGGACAGGTCTGGTTTTGCTGTTTTCTGGATCATTTCATCTGCTAGCATCTTGGGGCGTCCTGAAAAATACTGGTCCAGAGGGCTGCCGGTCGCACTAGGTATCCCTTTCCATGTCCTGGAGCCGATGGACGGCCCGACTTTGCCTCCCTAGCTTCCACGGCCTCCATACTGGCCTCTTCCTCGGCCTTTGGAGGTGAAGCCCCCATTGGGCTTATCGGTATACCCTAGGCCTATCCGTCACTCGTTAACGTCTAACTGCAGTGGCGACCGAATTCCCTGGCCGTTCTTTCCTAACCCACATTTAGGGACAAACCTATATGCCAGCAGTATCTTCCCAGGAGCCAAAGCGTACTGAAAAGGTTCAGGAACTCTCCTTTTAATCCCGAGAGCTGCATGTGTGACGACCACCAACTCGAGAGAGTGGTAGCTAGCTTCCTTCTTCTGTTCTGGCTCTATATACGGGACTGCACTCCTCTGATATGCTGCCAAATCTGTCTCTCCATGTACAGTTATCACTTTCCCATTAACGACAAATTTGACCTTCTGGTGCAGGCTCGAAGGTATTACGCCCGCCGTATGAATCCACGGTCTACCCAATAAAAGTCCAAAGGCGCTTGGGAGATCCATAACTTGGAACCCGATGGAGAACTCCATGGGTCTAATGAAAATGTCCATGTCAATCTCCCCAACTACAATCTTCCTCATTTCTTCAAAGGCCCTGATGGTGACCTTGGAAGTGCGAATAAGCTACTCGTTTATGCCCAAGTTCCTGAGCGTGGCCAGTGGGTATATATTGAACGCCGAGCCATTGTCGATCAACATGTGAGAGATGTGCTTGCCGTGGCTCCCGGCTGATATATACAGCGCCTTGTTATGGGCCCACCTGTCTACATGGACGTCTTCTTCTGAGAAGGATATCTGATCCTTCAGCAAAATAGATCCGACAAATTCCTCCAGCTGCACCTCGTTGATGGCCTCCAGTACACTCACTTCATTCAACACTCTAATTAGAGCGCTCTTGTGCTTTTCCGAGTTGGTAAACAGATCGAGTAGCGATATTTGGGCTGGCATCTTCCTCAGTTGCTCAATCACCTAGAACTCACTTGTCTTGACAACAGATAACGCCTTCTCTGCATCTTCTCTTGTCACTTCCCTCCTCTCGGGTTCGCCTTCTCTCAGTGCGTAACACCTACCGGACCTCATGACCGCATCGATCTCTCTCATCCCATAGTTCCAAGGGACAGCTTTAGGATCATACTCTGCTGGCGGAGGGACCTTTATCACGATTTTTCCAGCTTTACTGTCGCCCTGCGTCTTCTCATCTTCCAGCCCTAGACTAGATAGGGAAATCACCATGCGCTCCGTAGAATCACTCTTGACGTCATCCCACTTGTCTACTTCGTCTAGCTTGATGACAAAGGGGGCTTTTATTCCTATTATCGCGATCAGCTTGTCTTCATCGATGTGATCTGAAACGTAATCACGGCACCACGGCTTTGGTGTCGTCCTCATTAGCTCCGGTGGAAATTCGCTTTGCCCTCGATAATCGTTAGCCTGCACCGATTCCGTAGAAGCGCAAACCTGGTCAGGGTCCCTCTTCCTTCCAAGCTCATTCCTCCGAAGGATTCGTTCATGCCTCACCCCGATACTTATCATATGGCCGAAGGATTGAAATCCGTATGCGTATATACGCTCGAGATATTCTTGGGGAAGCCGACCCGTTGATGGATTTTGGCTCGCATTGTTGAATCAATTTATTGTATTTTATTTTAAGGGATTCAAAACCCAGAATGGGAAGGGCAAAGCCCACCCATTGGAGGTCGTTTATTTACTGGATTTAATTTCTGCAATTTAATTTTTTTCACCGTCAAGCCCCAAAATGGGAATGGCAAAGCCCACCCGTTGGAGGTCCTTTATTTATTGCAATTTAATACCGTACAATTTAATCTTTGTACCATCAAACCCCAAAATGGGTAGGTCGAGCTAAGGCCGAGCCCTCTGTTGGAGGTTCTTTATTTATTGCAATTTAATTTCTTGTAATTTAATTTCTGTACCATCAAACCCCAAATAGGTAGGCCTAGCCTTTTGTTGGAGCTCATTTATTTATTGCAATTTAATTTCCTGCAATTTAATTTTTGTACCATTAAACCCCAAAATGGGTAGGTCGAGCCAAGGCCGGGCCCTTTGTTGGAGGTTCTTTATTTATTGCAATTTAATTTCTCGCAATTTAATTTCAGTACTATCAAACCCCAAGATGGGTAAGCCGAGCTAAGGCTGAGCCTCTCGTTGGAGGTCTTTTATTTATGGCAATTTAATTTCTATACCATCAAACCCCAAGATGGGTAGGCCGAGTCAACGCCGAGCCCCTCGTTAGAGGTTCTTTATTTATCATAATTTAATTTCCTGTAATTTAATTTCTGTACCATCAAACCCCAAGATGGGTAGGGCGAGTTAAGGCCGAGCCCCTCGTTGGAAGTTCTTTATTTATTGCAATTTAATTTCTGTATCATCAAACCCCAAGATGGGTAAGCCGAGTCAAGGCCGAGTCCTTCGTTGGAGCTCCTTTAGTTATCGTAATTTAATTTTCTTCAATTTAATTTTTATACCATCAAACCCCAAGATGGGTAGGTCGAGCCAAGGCCGAGCCCCTCGTTGGAGGTCCTTTATTTATCGTAATTTAATTTTCTGTAATTTAATTTCTGTATCATTAAACCCCAAAAGGGAGGCCAAGCTAAAGTTGTGCCATCCATTGGAAGCATTTATTTACTGTCATTTACTTCCTGTAATTTAATTCCTGCACCATCAAACCCCAGAATGGGTAGGCCGTGCCACCTGCTGAAGGTCTTAACACTGCATAGAAGTCGTTACCACACTCACTCTTTCGGCTTCAGGGAATTTTTAATGCTTTGAAAATGCCAAAAAAAAATGTCATTCACATGCATTCCATTTAAATAGTGAAAATACAGAAAAAAAAGAACACATTGCTAGAGCCTTAGGAGTAAACCAAGTCTGGGTTGCCAAATTAAGATATACATGAAAATAAGGTACCGAAAAGGCGTTAGTTTTAATTAACTAGTGTAACAAGTCCCCGAACTCATAATCTCTAATTCGTAGAAGTAATTTAGTTCTCTCGCTAATTTACTTAGGTTTCTAAGCAACCTACTAAAAATGATTAGTGGCTACTCCAAATTCTGAAATCATTTGAACAAAAACCAAAAGTGTGACTAGTAGGATTTGGGAGAGTTCGTATTAGGTTAGTCTATCTAATTAACCTAATAATCCGTTAACCTGGGAATTTTCCACCGATCGAAAATGTTTCGAGTCGCGACAAGTATTAATTTCATGGAGAGTCAATTGAGCTCCTTTGTGATGCTTATTAGAGCTCAATTTGGCTTTAATTTCCCCCCCCCCCCCCCCAATGAGGTGTTGTAACACTCATTGGTGAATGGTATAGCATGTTAGAATGATTCAAGGCATAGGAAATGCTGAGGTTTAACATTTTTCTTAATATTAGCTATTTCAGACGATAATATCAAGAACATTAAATCAACATTCAACAGCGGACCCCACTACCCACCTGGTGCCCCATGAGCTAGTTACATGAATTATTGCCAATATGACCACTTGATTAGTGCGCCAATAAGTAAACCAAGCTACCTGTTGCGTGCCTCACTTCACCCATACTTGGTTTCTTTCAATGTCCACTCGTTTGTGTCGATCGCCTGTAGTGTCAGCAGAAATGCCTGTGGGCCATGTTCAGTAATAAAACACCAGTCCTCAAAAGTTCTCCATGTGGTTCGAATCTGAGAACGCTAAAAGGCAGGCCTTTGGTTGATTTAATCAGAAGGTGACGCGTGGTCGGGTCAACATACTTCATGGGTTCTTACTACACAATATATACCTTTTTTAACAAAAATACAGAAATCCCTCCAATACATTAAAAATGCCCCCATGTCTGATCCGAATACATTCACTGCCCCATCAAAATACATAGCCTGTACGTACTCACTATTTGACACGTTTCTGACTCCGTGAGGATTGACCCCTTCACATGCCTCCAGGGTTAAGGGATCGGTAATTTCCTGTCCTTTCGTATTTCTGAAGATTATTCCTGGTGTGTATTGTTGAATCTAAGTTTGCTCCCACCTGGGATACCTATTATTCCCTACAAAAGCAAAGGACTAATTAGTATGTGATCCAAGAGAGGTCGGCCTATGATTCCTACATTAGTCCAATTTTTTTTTCCATTTTATGAGAAATTAGAGAAACTTTTCTTAGAAAAATATGGGTGAATTTTTTTAGAAATAATTCTCTTACAAGTTTTTATAACTTGAAAAATGTGATAAAACATCTTGACGTTTACTAAATTTCTCGAAGGAATTTTCCTCTTTGATCGAAATGAACTTTCGGGGTAAATTTGTCAAGAAAATCTCATTTCTATTGAAATAGGAAAGATGTGATAAAATCCTTTATTGCTTAACAAAATTTCATGAAGGGATTTTTTCACATTTTTTTTTTGAAAATGGGATACTAATTTAATTTTAATTTTCCTTTGAAAAAATGATCACGATGTAAAGTTCAAAATTTGACCAACACCTAACATAGACTGACCAAAAATAAATATAAGATAAAGTTAGAGAACTTACTTTTACCTTGAAAAAAATGCATGTCACATAGACATGCACATAATTCAAGTGAGGAGTGGACTTTGGAAAATAAAAAGGAGAGATAGGGTATGGACCTAAAAAGACCCCACTATCTGAATTGACAACCTTACCCTCCAACGCAATCAAACAACAAGTGGGAAGACTTGTCAATTCAGATAATGAGCGGGATCAAATATGGTTAACCCAAGCACAATCAAGCACAAGAGCTTTGCATATTCGATCATTATCTATGGTTACCTATTAAAAATTTCGCGACTTAGGTTTAGATGCTTGTATGTGCAGGTCTCTTGATCCTTAGAATATGCAAGACATGCAAAACAGTTGGTATCAAAGCAGTGCTTCTAAAAATATGCGAAATTAAACAAACAATCCTAATACTGAGCCTGTAAAATAAATGAGTTAGTCAAACACTCCACCCCTTATAACTTCCATATGCAAAAACATATAACGCATATAGAATGAGTTCCAAGCAATTGCCAAATCAAATAAATTTTCATGAAATTTTTCAGGCATAAGTCCACTAGGTTCTTAAATTTTTTTCCAAAATTAAGAACAAATTCCTAGCGGAGTCGCCAAGCTATTGCGATCCTAAAATTTTTTCGATTGGTGGAAAATTCCCTGGTTAATGGAATATCAGGTTAATTAAATTAACTAACCAAATACGGACCCTCCCAACCCCTACCGAGTTGGTTTTTATTCGAATGATTTTAGAATTTGGAATCGCCACTAATCTTTTTTGGTAAGTTGATTAGAAACATAAGTAAATTTGCACGAAACCTAAATTACTTCTACGAACCAAAGATTATGAGTTCGGAAACTTGGTTACACCAGTTAATTAAAACTAATGCTCTTACGGTACCTTAATTTCATAGATATCCTAATTTTGGCAACTTAGGCTTGGCTTACTCCTAAGACTCTAGCGGGGTGTTCACTTTTTGTATTTTCACTATTTAGATGGAATGCATGCAAGTGACATTCTTTTTTTTTGGAATTTGCAAAGCATTAAAAATTCCTTGAAGCCGAAAGAGGGAGTGAGCTAATGACTTCTATGCAGTGTTGCGACCTCCAGCAGGTGACTCGACTTACTCATTCTAGGGTCCGATGATTTAGAAATCAAATTGCAGAAAGTAAATGCAGCAAATAAAGGATCTCCAATGGGAGGCTCGGTCTTGGCTTGGCCTACCCATTTTGGGGTTTGATGGTGTAGAAAATTAAATTGCCGAAAGTAAAATTGCGGTAAATAAAGAACATCCAACGAGGAGTTCGGCCTTAGCTCGGCCTACCCATTCCGAGGTTTGATGGTGCAGAAATTAAATGGCAAGAAATTACATTGCAGTAAATAAAGAACCTCTAACGAGGGGTTCAGCCTTGGCTCGGCCTACCCATTCTGGGGTTTGATGGCTCAGAAATTAAATTTGCAGTAAATAAAGAACCTCCAAGAGGGGTTCGACCTTGGCTCAGCCTACCTATTCTGGGGTTTGATGGTATCGAAATTAAATTGCAAGAATTTAAATTGCAGTAAATAAAGAACCTCCAACAAGGTGTTCGGCCTTAGCTCGGCCTATCCATTCTAGGGTTTGATGGTACGGAAATTAAATTGCAGGAAATTAAATTACAGAAAATAAAGGACCACCAGTGGGTGGGCCGTCCTTCCCATTCTAGGGTTTGATGGTACTAAAATTAAATTGCAGGAAATTAAATGCGGTAAATAAAGAACCTCCAACGAGTGACTCGGCTTTGGCTCAACCTATCCATTCTGGGGTTTAATGGTGCGAAAATTAAATTACATAAATTAAATTAAGTAAATAAAGGACATTCAGTGGGTGGGTCAGCCTTCCCATTCTGGAGTTTGATATTGCAGAAAGTAAAGTACAAGAGATCTTTATACCACCAAGTATGGGGCAGAATCTACCACCATTTAGGATTTTGATATTTTAAGCGAAAAATGCAGAAAATTGCAATATGAATACGACATGTGAATATGACACGGCATAATCAAAATTTAAATCAATCCATTAAGATAACGACATTCTCGAAGATTTTAACGGTTAAGATCGTTACCTGATTTGACGGATTTGACTGTCGAATTCGGACCTCGTGTCACTTTATTGGATCAAGATTGCGGCTCAAACAACGGGGATGAACTCATGACTTGTGTTGATCGGTAGAGAAATTGATGATGGTAACACCTAGATTTAAACTCCCACCATTTTCAATACTCTTTTTTTTCTCTTTAATTTTTTTCAATATCTCAAAATCCTCTCCAACATTTCAAATTTTCTCCCCAAAAAAATTCCCTTTCCCAAGCTCACTTCTTCCTCCTTTTATAACCCACTCATCTATCTCCCATTCTAATTTTTCCACTCACTCTTCTTCATCTTATCTTCCATTCTCTATTCCCATTTTATTTTCTTCATCTCCTCTTCTCCATCTTCCCTTCTCTATTCTGATTTCTCCTCTAACTTTTTCTTTTGTTATTTACAAAATAATTTCTGTTAGGTATTTGCATTCTAATCCTTGAGATTTTAAGTATTTGCAATTCAATCCCTAGAGAAATATTTTTTTAAGTCCAAATCTCCTTACAATTTTCGACACACCTCCTCTATGCTGAGTCGAAATTTACCGCATGTCTAGTTCAATCGCTTGTCAAATTTAAGCTCATTTCATGCCGCTGAAAATAATGCAAAATTCAATTAAAGCCCTTTTGCAAAATTGAGTCATTCTGGGTGTAATTGGGCCAAGATGGAAATTTGAAATATTAGAGAACAATGTCACAACTTCTAAAAGTGAAAAATGAAAATAAATTGACTCAAATTGGATTTTTTAGGCCTAATTCGAGATTATGCTCGTGAAGAAATATATGACCATGAATTGGATTTTTCAAATTTACGATGGCCAACATGAAAAGAGATTTAAAAGAAAAATATTGACTCTTTTTTGAATTTTTGTGGCCTCAAATGCTATTATTTATTAAATATTTTCCTAATTTCTAAAAATATATAAAAAATATGAAAAATATGAAAAATTATTTTTTGTTCAAAATGGTTGCCTAGGCTTGGCGAAGGCTTTCAATGTTGATTTTTCAATTTTCTTATTTTTTCTTGATTTTTTTAATTTTTAAAAATAAAAATACCGAAATTATGAAAAATCATTATTTAATCAAAATTGGTTCCCTAGGCTTGGCCAAGGTCTCCAGATTTGATTTTTTAATTTTATAATTTTTATGAATTTTTATTAATTTTAAAGATAAAAAATGATTAAAAATCAGGTGTCAACAATGATAAATGAAGAAAAATGTTAAGTCTCGATGTTCTACTACCTTAAGTTATTCTATCATGCTATACGGAAGAGGAGATGGCAGAAGATTAAAGCATAAACATGCAAAACTTTTCTCTCATCAATGAGCCTTACAATAGTTACTCAAAAGGAAAAGTAAAATCAAATCGAGCTCTAATAAGTATTATAAAAAAGTTCAACTAACTCTTAATGCAGTTAATGCTCTACCTACACTAAGCGATGTGGGATTCGAGATCAGCAAGCTTAAAGAACATGTGAGTACATTTCTCCTTTTGCTTGGCTGCGTTAACCTCGTGATGTTCGGCGGCGAATTTCAAATTATCGATCAAGTCTCTCTCGAAAGCTATATCCGCTGCTAGATCTTCGTGCCTCTCCTCTAGCTACTCACATCTAAATTTCATTATGATATCACTCGGGTCATGTTCAAAGTAAGTCTGGTTTAAAGCTATATGCTCCACCAATTTCTCCCTTTCGTGAACCCACAACGAGGCCCTTTCATCAGTAGACTTAACGGCTTTCTTGTATCGTAAAATTGTGAGTTCTGCAGACTCCAAACATTCAGACCAATCCTGGTAGTAAGCTTTCACGATACGAGTCAGGGTGATTGTTTTATAGGTATTTCGGCAAGTCTCTAGAAAGTTGATGAACAGAGTTGGGAACCACCTATATTCCCTCTCTAAGTTGGTGCCTTTGATCGAAGAGGCATTTATCTATCTGAAAAACGGAAGATCTCGGCTTCAACACTCGGATGATGGGCTATGTAAATATAATCTCGGCCAATAAGGTGATAAAATCTCTCCCATTTAAACATAACTTCAGTCGAGAAGATGTGTGTAGGAAGATTGGCAATTATGGAGGAGAGAATCAAAGCAGTCTAGTGGAATGTGAAGATGTTAATTCACTTCGCGCTAAATATTGATTTCACAGTGGCAATCTCTGTTGGTCAAATTTTCCTATCTACCATTCCCTTTCGATGTCACCTTTGTTGGCTTGAATCCTCGTTAGTTTGCAATCTCGAGCCAAATAAATTTGAAATCTTTGCAAAAAGGATTTGAGGTGATACCACCACTTTGAAAAAGAAGAAGAAAAAGACGACTTGAGTGGGAGACAAGGCAAACTTTAACAGAAAAGAAGAGAGAGTTTGTCTCCATTTGTAGAAGGTGTGAGATCTCACCCATAAAATCAATGATTGAGACAGGCAGGAGAGATAATGATATGAGCCCTCCTACTATGAAAAGATGAAAGAAGACGAACTGAGCAAGAGATACGATAAAAAGTTGAGAAAAACAGAAATCTTGTAGGAAACGGTACAATTTCTGAAGCCACACTTAAACTTAAAAGGGGGTGTCCACCTAGTAGTCCGCATCCGTGCTCAAAGGAGAGTTTTAAACATACACGATCGCTTAGAGAAATTCAAAGAGAAAGAAGGGTAGCAAAACTTCAGAGACCGGTAACTAATTAAGGATGTCTTAACCCAACACATTTAAGAGCTATCATTGCTAGCTGAATATGGGAGATGAAGAGTTTGAGACCATGTTTGGAACTAAGACCATGGAACCTGGCCCTTCCGCCAACGACGTCCAAGATCTCAACAAAGATAAGGACAACAACAACAAGGGTCAAATGAAGCATTATCGTCGGCACACTGAGCATTAAATTCAAAGACTTGAAGATTTCTTCATGGAGTGCCTTATCCCAGATAGCAAATAAAGAATTAAAATAAGCCAAGAGCTAGGATTGGAACCTTTGTAAGTCAAGTTTTGGTTTCAAAATAGGCAAACTCGAGTAGAGACTCAACATGAGCTCCATAAAGTCGAGTTTTTAAGAGCTGAAAATGAAAAACTCCGAGCAGAGAACAACAGATATAAGGAAGCTTTTGACATTGCCACCTACCCTAACTATAGTAGCCTCCTCCTTACCCTCGACGAAAGGCAGCATCTAAGAATCGAGAATGCTGGTTTGAGAGGCGAGTTAGATCAGTTCACAACAGAACCAAGTTTTGTTAGAGGAATGTACGAGAAGACCGATCCTATAGGCTCAGTATTGATGCCTTCTGAGGAAGAGAGGATGTATCACTACCAAGTTGATAGCATTGACGACGAGATTGTCGCCATGATAAACCAATTCAATGTTGATAAAGCACCGGAGCGGTAATGTACATACGGAGCGTGTACTTCAAAGCTAGTTATCACAGGTCCTTCAACATTGCCGATGCGTACCTGATTCGAAATGAAGCTAGCTAAACATGAGAGAGCCTGCAAATGAAGCATAACCTATCCTGAACGAATGCATATGCTTTATTTCCTTGCATGGGATATTTTCTACTTTTATAGATGTTTGGAATTAATGTAAAAGCAAGAAGTAGTAATCTTCCTTCTTACTATTAAATGCTCGGATCCTTTGTTGCACCAAACTTAAGATAAAATTAATTACGACTAAAAATTCACGTAAACTCGAAGGATAACTCCGTATCGTTTCAATTTACCCTAAGTTACTCCAACTCTAAATTGAATCCCTTCCATTTTTAGGAAATTGGCAAACTGTCCCAAGAATACAGTAATACCCAAATACGAAAATCCCTAGTTGAGCAAAACTTGGGATAAATCGATTCATAGATATTACCATTGGATGGATGGCTTCAAAGAAAGAAAAATACGAACGAAAGACCCGAGCAATCTCAAAGATGGGTAATGTTGTATCGTTCCAATTTACTCATAATCGCCTCGAGTTCTGAATTGATTTATTCCATTCTTAATAGGGATTGTAAAGTACCTTGAAAAGTACCGTGACATGAAATTGCCTAGTGCAATGCAACAAAACCACGTCATCTCCAGGATTAACCTTTAAAAGAGAGCCTCCATAGATGCCTACGGTTCCGTAGGCTTGATGGCATGAGAATGACAGTGGTCTGAAGCGGTTCGAGTTCGATCCCCAAGGTTGGGGAATGTTGTACATGTTGTAAATGAATAATACAATCTTTTGGATATTTCTTTTTGCAGAAAGAAATAAGAATACTCGACAAATGAGGCCGAAGTCAATACTTTGCCACAACCTTCACCCTAATGGTGAAGTGTCCAATGAAAGTCAAGAGAAACTCAACCCAGTGAAACTAGTAAAGGGGTCGTGCAAGGCATTTGAGATGAAGGGTAAACTAGTATCGTTTCCAGTTTTATCCCTTCCAATACTAGCTAACATGTCTCCTTTTCTTGTGACAGGAAATGTTTACACTAACATTTAACTTTACATTAACACTTAACATATTGAAGGAGATAACCCCAAGGGGAAAATTTATGATCATCTAATGAAATCCATTTTGATGAAAATGGGCAAATTGATGGCAAACTCTGAATTGAAAAGGAAAGTGCCTTCTTTAACTCATTTGGTTTCGAGAATAACCTTTCTACTTTCTTTCTTGTAGGGGCATTCGATCGATGACCATGACAGTTGTCAACATTGAAAAAGCCCGAATGCTTCATTTCACCCATACATTTCATTGCGTAGGGGCAAAATCAGAGACAAATCACTCATTGACTTAAGGAGTAGACTCCCAAATTTGTTCATTCTGCCCACATGTCCAGGGGCAATTCAAATTCTCCCATTCTCGTGAATTTTCTTTCACGAATAGTTGAAAATTTTTGAGTGTTTCTTTTCTTTCAACCTTGTACGGTAATTCAAGTGCCTTAGGACAAGGAAAAGCATTCATTTCTCTATCTGATACACTTTATCCTTTGTATTGCCCAATTGAGCCTGTATATTCGTTTCTTAAAATCCCATTAGTGATCATTGCTCATTCCAAAATGAAGATAGCATCACCTCAAGGTAGAAGAACTCAAAAGAAGTGGGCCTACATAGAGTTCCCAAGTCAACTCTTCAAGTGTGATTTTTGATATGCATGTGTATAATGATATAATCTTTGAAAATTCCTTTTTCTAAAAGGAAAAAGAAGAGAAAGAGCTAGTCCCGAACATGAAAAAGCAAAGCACCAGTCAAAAGCAGGGCCAATGCCCATTCAAATCAAGGTTCATTGTTGAATGCCTTTGAACTTTACATGTACGTTTTGTAAATTCATTGAAAACATATTGTCTCCTTGTGTAAATCCCCAATGGGATCTGGTTGCAAGAGAAAACTCTTCGAAAGAGTCAAAATTACAAAATATACTCAGTTGAAGTTTACACCGTTCGGGAGCGATGATGATATCAGCAGAAGTTGACACCATTCTCATACAATAATGGTATTCTTCGAGGACTATTCTAAAGGGTCGAAACTGGTGATAAATATGCAATGATTACCAACATCAAACCCACCTCATATATTTTCTAGGCCAAAATAAGCCTTTTACTTACTTGGTCCCTAATCCTAACTTATGTTACAAACCGTGAAAGTCTTTTTTTATTAAGGCACTTGAGTTAACGTAGGGTTGAATGATTTTAAACATCATTCGAAAAGATACGAGCAAGATTATTTCTCTCTCATCTTTGTAGGGTTCTTAACTTGTAAACTCCGAGTAGATGATGAAAACTTTTTTGTCAATGGCCTTGGCTCAAAAGAGTCCCCTTTGGTAAGTCTTTGACCCAGCCTATATTATTATCCTAATCAAGACATCTAAATCGGCTTGGTCGTACCAATTGTGAGATTACTCAGACCCTTGTTGAATACGATGATGGTAAGCTTGAGTGATTTCCTTTCAATCCTGCAATCAGGATAAATAGTCTTTCTCGAGAGCGAGACAAAACGCTTTCGGACTGAAGTCCCCCATTCAGATCACACTCGAGGTGTTCATACTATGATAACCTCCTTGTATAGAATTGGTAATGCAAACTTGACTAAATAGTTATGCACGATCAACATTTTGGTTGATTGCATCATGAGTTATTACACAGGCTACTTCTAATCATTGTAAATTTAGCTGAATAGTTTTGCATGAACCGATGAACTTATTGATGAAAATGCTTGCACATGTTACCTCTAACACTCCCTGACAAGTACCATATTCCCGATGTTCGAGTTACCTTCCAAGGTCTCGAAATTTATTCGTCGATTATTGAATGAACAACCCTAGTTATCGAGAAACCACTGGGTGTTCCTTCCAAATCTTCAGGTAGGTATATCTTCAACTTGAACCTTTCAAGAGAATGAATTCTGACGATTGTCAGAGTGCTCGAATCCATCACGGCGCATACAGGTATCCACCTTCTCCAAATGAAGCGTGATTCATCTCGAAAATAGAAATGTTTGAGATATTTTGATCTTTACCTCTCTGGCTTATTCCTGAAGCGATAAGAGAATATAATCCGCATTTGAGCTTCTGCAGGATTCCTGATCTCCCCAAATCCTAAGATGGAACCCTTCATGGTAAGTTAAATTGGGTTTGAACTTCTGCAAGATTCCTAATCTCCCCAAATCCTAGAATGACACCCTTCATGGTAAGATAATTTGGGTATGAGCTTCTGCTAAATTTCTGGTCTCCCTAGATCCAAGATTGGCACCCAAAAATCATTTTTTCCGTCAATACCTCTCCTATCTACCAAAAAAAAAAAAAGAAAGGTGACATTTAAGTGATCATTGGTGACTTCTCACCTAGAATAGTCCATTTTCAAGTCATGAGTTGCAGGCACCACATAGATAAGTTCCTTTTTATAGGATATGCTGTCTCTGGAACCCTTCCATTGGAATCCCAATATAGAACGGTCCATTTTCAAGTCTTGAGTTGCAGGCACCACTATTGCGACCCGAAAGAAATTTAATTTTATTTTGATTGAACGGATTATTAGGTTAATTAGATTGACCTAATACGGACCCTCCCAAGTCCTACCGAATCGCAACTTTAATTTTTTATTGAAATGATTTTTGAATTTGGAATCGTCATTAATCGTTTCTTGGTAGATCGATGAGAAACCTAAATAAAGTATCATGGGAAATACTTTATTCCTACAAACTAGAGATTATGAGTTCGGGGACTTGGTTACGCTAGATTACTCTAACGTCATTTCGGTATCATTTTATTTCAGGAAAAATCATATCGGATGCGATTTGGGGTCAAACTGATCAGAATGGTAAAATGGTCATTTTTTCAAAGATCGAGAAGTGAAAATAGGTCAAACCAGCTAAATGTGATCATTTCCTATTTTTCACAATTTTTGAGAATTTTTCGAGACAATTTACCCATAAGGGGTAAATTTGTCATTTCGAAAAGATCATGAAGGGAAATTATCAAAAATAGGATTGGCCAGTCGAAATAGCCCGTTTCCTAATTTTTTAGATTTTTGAGAATTTTTCGGAATTTTTCGGGACAATTTACCCATAAGGTTTAAAATCATCATTTTGAAAAAATCAGGAAGGAAATTCATCAAAAATAGGATTGACCAGTCGAAATGGCCCGAAACCTAATTTTTGAGATTTTTCTGAATTTTTCAGAATTTTTCGAGATAATTTACCCGTAAGGGGTAAAATCATCATTTTAGAAAAATCGAGAAGGAAATTCATCAAAAATAGGATTGGCCAGTCGAAATGACGCGTTTCCTAATTTTTGAGATTTTTGAGAATTTTTGGAATTTTCCAAGACAATTTACCCATAAGGGGCAAAATCGTCATTTTGAAAAAATCGAGAAGAAAATTCATGAAAAATAGGATTGGCCAGTTGAAATGACCCATTTCCTAATTTGTTACATTTTTTATGAATTTGTTTATTTAATTTTCGAGCCGAGGGTCAACCCCGACCCATTTAGTCGGACAATTTTCCTCTTTATGGGTTTTCAATTTTTTTTTATACAGTGAAAATCAAACTAAATGCAATGCATGAGATTGCTCTAAATGCAATGGCATAAATTAACTGCAAGACTACCTTAAGCATGCGTATGAGGTTAAATTAAACTACTTGACTATCCTATTGACATGCAATTTAACCAATTTAATTAATTAGCATGATTAATCTATATGACATGCAATTAAATTAAACTAAGGTACAAGACCATGCTATGGTTTAATTAAATCGACTACATTGGGTCCGAATTAATTAAAAAACTTAAACATGGAATTCTATATGGGATGCAAATCTAACATGCAATTTCTAAATGACATGATAAAGATGATGACATGGATGCATGAATTATGCCAAGAAAAATGTGCAAAAGACATGCAAAATATGATATGCAATTTTTTTGGATTAAACAATCGAGATATTGCTAAGTTTTCTAGATGCTTAATTTAGATGCGCAATCTTCTAAGCTAAGCAAACAAATCCTCAAGATATGCAATTTAACCGAATCAAGTAACAAACTCAACAATACTTTGAGATAGGGATTCATTACCTGATTTGGAGATAACGTCGCCGAACTTGACTCTTCAAATCTCACATGTAGCTTGAAGGCTGTGATGAATCGTAGCTGGGACAATGTAATGCAGGTGACAACATCTCGGTCAGGACAGACTTCAAGCACGGTTTTGGTGATTGACTCCTTAAGAGTTCTCTCCAGTAAGGTGATTTTGAGCCAAATTAAATATGTGCAAGACTCGATCTTTTTAGACAAGCTCATTTCCTAAGCTACATACACAATCCACCAGGCTAATTTCCTTACCTCCATTCACTATCCACCTTTTGGACAAAAGCATCTGATCATCATAGCTGCTTAAAGTTTGGCACAAGACCTATATGATATAGCAGGGACAAAGCAAATAGAAGTTCTTCTTCTCTTACTGTCGCAGAAGAAATACTGCACTCTATGGGTAAACTCATGATATTATGAACTGGGCGGTAACCAAATTCTAGTTCAATTTGATTGCTAGTGCTAGGTTTTTCTGCAATTTCATCCTTTAAACTTCCTGCATTGCACTTAGCAGCAACACGAGCAGATCTCTCTGGAATAGAACTACAATGGCTACGAGAACCTTTCATCCTATATCTAATTGACCATTTGGACATTCTTCCATAATCAACATCATAACTAGAGCAACAACACGGTTTTTGGATTGTTGAATGGGTTATTCTGGCTTCTTGGCCATCCATACATCCCTCCTCCCACCGAACTACTTCAGCTTCTTGATCATATATAGGATGAGATTTTGACAGATGACTATATGACGCTTCAAGCCTTGAGATGTCACACCGATGTGGATTGTCTTTAAGGAACAGACCGACAGGGAAGCTTTGTTGTCTCCCTCTATGAAGAAAAGCCAGGTCAGGATAATAAGTCTCACTGCTCCTCTACAAACTAAACATTTCCCCTGAGGCAAACCCTTCTGACAAAAAGTGAAGGTGGCAGTGTATAAAGAAACGAGAACAGAATTGCTCGAAACTCTAGGCAGAGGAACATCTCGGTCTGCTCCCCGAAGTTGGCACCTTGCACAATAGAAAGAGCCACAATTCCAAGACCAAATACTGTTACATTTGATCCTTTAGACACGTCAGCCACCTTCCCAGTTGCACCTAGACTTGTTACTACTCCGCAATTGAGAATACATATTTTCTCAATGTTGGTGTATAATAGTTAGGGTGTGCGCCCATGCAGGCAAACAAACCCCACCACTAGAGGACAACTACCTGACAATTGTCCTATTATTTGAATAGAGTAAAAGAGATCACATTGTCATGTGATACTCCCCACTATTTGAGATACACTAAGAGAGAGAAATAGAAAAAACTGACGACGTTTTTCTCACGACGAAATCTCTCTGTCCTTCCCCAACGCTCTCTCGACGACGCCTCTCCGACGAAGCGTTCCTGAAGCAAAGTTGACACTTAGTCCATGGAAGTTAAGGTACGCTCCGTTTTGTGACGTAGCCTTCGATCGGTGTCTCAATATTTTTGGGCATGCTTTTCCGCAAGAATTTTTTGGGAATTAGTTTTCCCTTCATTGGTATCAGAGCATAGCGTTATTGATTCCCGATTGCTTGATCTACTTTGTGTTGATTTTTGGAATTGAATTAAGAAAACGAGCTAGGATACATATTTTCAGAAGTTACTGTTCATGCATTTTCTGGAAATTTGGTTATGTGAAAATAGGTTTTGATTGGGTATATAGAAAGTACTCATCGATTCGAGCGTTTTGATATATTATGGGTAAAAAACGGAGATCGAATGTGCCCGTGGTGGCCGCTGGTCTCCAGCGGCGTTTAAAAAAAAAAATTGGGGGCAGAATGTGGTTGCTGGGTTTTGAACCCACAAACTCCCCATGGGCTTGGAAGGCCCAAACCACTGGGCTACCTTTTTGTTTTGTGTTTAATCTTGGTAAGTGTTGACACTTGATTTTTAAATCATCTTTTCTCTTTTAAAATTAATAAAAAATAATAAAAAAAAAATTCATAAAATAAAAAAATCAACTTTGGGAACCTTATCCAAGCCTAGAGAACCAATTTTGACCAAAAAATAATTTCAGTATTTTTCAATATTTTTATTTTCGAAAATTCAAAAAAAAATCAAGAAAAATAAGAAAATTACAAAATTAACTTTGGAAGCCTTGGCCAAGCTTAGGCAACCATTTTTGAACAAAAAAATAATTTTTCATTTTTTTTTGTATTATATATATTTAAAAAAAATTAGGAAAATATTTAATAAATAATAGCATTTGAGGCCACAAAAATACGTAAAAATAGTCAATATTTTTCTTTTAAACCCCTTTTCATGTTGGCCACCACAAATTTAAAAAAAAATCGAAAAATCCAATTCGGGATCGTGTATTCCTTCACGAGCATAATCTCGAATCGGGCCTAAAAAATTCAATTTGAATCAATTTATTTTCATTTTTCACTTTTAGAAGTTGTGACATTATTCTCTAATATTCTAAATTTTCATCTTGGCCCAATTATACTCAAAATAACTCAATTTTACAAAAGAGCTTTAATTAAATTTTGCGGCAAGAAATGAGTTTAAATTTGATATGCGATGAATTTCGACTAAGCATAGGAGAGGTGTGTTGAAAATTTTGAGGAGATTTGGACTTAAAGAATTTTTTTTTTCATGGACTAAAGTGCAAATACTCAAAATCTCAAGGACTAGAGTGTAAATACTTAACTCTTAAGGGATTATTTTGCAAATAACAAAAAAAAGAGTTAATGGAGAAATTAGAAGGGAAGATGAAGAAGATGAGATGGAGAAGAGAAGATGAAGAAGAGGAGATGGAGAAGAATGGATGGAGAAAATAAGATAAGAGAAGGGAAGATGGAGAAGAGGAGATGAAGAAGAGAAGATGGAGAAGAATGGATGGAGAAAATAAGATAAGAGAAGGGAAGATAGAGATGAAGAAGAGTTAGTGGAGAAATTAGAATGGGAGATATATATAGAGAAGGGAAGATGGAGATGGAGAAGAATAGGTGGAGAAATTAGAATGTGAGATAGAAATAAAGAAGAGAAGATGAAGATGAAGAAGAGTTAGTGGAAAAATTAGAATGGGAGATAGAGTTAATGGAGAAATTAGAATGGAATGTAAATGAGTGGGCTATAAAAGGAGGAAGAAGAGAGCTTGAAAGGGAGGATTTTTGGGGGTGAGAAAATTTTGAATGTTTGAGAGAGTTTGGAGAGATTTCAAGAGAAAAAATTTTGAGAGAGAAAAATTCGCCGCCGTGGAACAAGCCTTGGCGACGCGACAGATTCATCTCCAACGAGCTCTAGGCGCATCAACATGTGCAATTATCTGGTAACTCAATTTTTCATTTTTAGATGACGAAATCTCGAAAACAAATATACTAAATATTCGTAGATGACTTCGAGATCTTCGGTTTGATATATTATGGCGCGAAAATGGACGTCGTTTGCTATGTCAAAAAGGTCCCGAAATTGAGAGCAGAAATTTGGAAATATGGTGATCAGAACCTGAGATGGAATTTTTCTGATCTGACCTTTCACGCTAAATGATTTTCCATGGGTTATTCTAGACTTCGTTTTATAAAGACCTCTTCATGACATTTGTTCATAAGATCTTAATGCATAACATAGAATAAATACAAAAATATTCATGCACGTTTCGTATTTTTAATGCATTTAATAAAATCATGCAATTCTGTTGGCGTCCTTGAGTCTGAGTGTTTTTCTATGCGTGGTCATATTGATTCGTAGTTATCTCATGTTTAGAGTCTTCTTTTGAAACTTCACAAAAAATGAAAGTTGTTTATTGGGGTCTTGTTTAGTAGACTGGAAAGTTTTGTGCATTAATTGTGAGATTTGAGTGTCCATTTGAGCTTAATCCTGAAGTATGTCTGTTTTGTGAAATTTGTTTGTTTGCTGCTGAGCTCTCATGAAAGACCATTTTCTACACGAAAATGAGTGTCTCTTCAATAAGAATGTAAAACATGAAAGTTGTCAACAACACATTTTCCCATCCACATAAAAAATCTCAGAATTTTTGCATATGTTTCATTATTTCTTTTGTATTTTATGGTTACTTCTTTCTCCCTAAAAATGTTCACGGACAGTATGGTTTAATTCGTATTTTTTGTGTTAATACATTGGAAAATGTAAAAAATGGTCTCAATGAAGTTTAATCAGCACGTGTTAAACTTTCTTTGAGCGTTTGAATTGTCTTAACTCATTGGTGATTGTGCATGTCCGATTGGATAGTTCATTATTTTCATTTGGCTTTCGGCCTGATACTTTGAAGACTGGAGTATGACCGATGTCCATTCTGGTCCGTTTTGTTGTACTCCCAACACATGAGGCTTGGCGATGGGTGTTTGACCGATATCCATTCTGGTCCATTTTTGTATTCCCGATCATGTCTCGGGTTTTATTTAATTGGTCTGTAATTATTCACCCGACGAGTTGCGGGTTTTATTTTCACTGTCTTTAGGGTAGTTTTATTTTACCTGCTCTCTCTTCACATCTTTATTTACTTTGGGTGATTTTGCAATCTTTTATAATACATCCAAAATCTAAAAAAAAATGTAGAAAATCCAAAAATACAAAAAATGTGGAAAATATAAAAATACAAAAAAATGTCTTTCATGTGCATTTCATATAGTATAGCTCATGCATATTTTGCCATGTCATATACGCATATTCGTGTACGCATGTCCATGTTCGTATGTCACGTACGTATGTCGTATTCGTGTATCCATGTCACATGTCGCGTATGCATGTCTACGTACGCATGTTACGTACGTATGCCGTATTCGTGTATTCATGTCGCATGTCGCGTACGTATATCACGTATGCATGTTGTATTCATATATCCATGTACGTATGTCATATTCGTTCGTCCACGTACGTATGTCATTCGTATATCTACGTACGCATACCGTATTTGTACGTCTACGTTCTCATGTCGCATTTGTATGTCTACATTTGCATGTTGTATTCATATGTCTTCGTATTCGCATGTCATATAAATTAGATTTCATATTGCATGTCATCTAAAATAGGATTCATACTTATTTGCATCAAAACCCAATTTTTTAAAAGTCATCATGCATGTTCATCATACTTATCATGTAATCTAGAATGCATAAATCATGTAGTTTCATGTCTTAATTGCATTTATGTAATTGCATTTGCATTGCATGCATTTAAAAAAGAAAACCCAAAAAAATTGCACATTTAAATCTCAAGTGAAAATTTATCAAAATTGCCAAGTTGAACATTTTCATGAAATTGGTGCCGAAAGGGCGCTAGTAGAAATATTAGCTAACCAAGTCCCCGAACTCATTAATCTCTGGTTCGTAGGAATAAAGTATTTCTCCCGATGCTTTATTTAGGTATCTAATCAACCTACCCAAACTGATTAGTGGCAACTCCAAGATAAATCCTTCTTTTGATGAAATTGAACCTAAGTCACGATTCGGTAGAACTTGGGAGGGTTCGAACTAGGCTAGTTAATTCAATTTAATTAACCTGGTAATCCATTAACTTTAAAAATTGGGAAATCGATTTTTTCGGGTCGTGATAGTAAGCCTTTTTATTTGAATAATACGTGGGCCTTTAGCCCGCGCACAATGGGCCCAGCCCGATCCGTTTGTCCAACGACCTAGTTGACCGTTGACCCGTTGACCAGTTTGACCGTTGACCGTTAACTTTGACCGTTGACCCGTTGACTTTGACCGTTGACAAAAAAATTAAAATTAAAATCTTTATTGGGTCTCATACGGGGGCATATGATATCCGATTGGGATGATTTTGGTACCGATGCATTCGTATCAAAATTTTCTTCAATGTGATTATAATTAGGGGCTTGCTCAAGTTTTGTTTACTTCCGTGCCTATTATTGCATATTACGATATGTTCGTAATTTTTTATGTAATTGATGGATTTTTGTAATCCACTTTATTCTACATTCGTTGCAAGACCAATGTCGATGCCGATGCCTAGAAATTTATAGACTAGGAAGGGAACAAAAACGCCTCACATAAGATTGACAAGTGAGCAAGTTCGAGCCATTAATGTGAAGATGGATGCACTAAATAATTATCGATGGGATAATGAGAGTGATATCATATCCCATACGAGAACGATCAACAAGATTATCCAAGAACTCATTTGGGATGGATATCGAATGGATGTTGAAATGGGTTTTTATGCCCTGAGGAACTCCATACCAGAGGAGTGGCACGGAATGATTACTCGAGTGTGGCTTGATACCAACACCTACAGAGCCTTAGTGCTGCTTTTCTTAGACAAGTACATTAGGGTTGGTGCGACGAATACGTCGTCGCTTGGTATGAATGGGTCTTGGCGCAGACAGAATGCGCGTTGGCGTCATAATACGGGTATTAAGAAGGGTTTTCCTAGCGTACCATTATGGGCTCCTGATTTAATTAGCAACCCCCCTAAAGATTTAAAGGACTCCCTCCTTTGTACGATGGAAACTGAGTGGGTTCATAGGCTTACTAAGAAAAAGGAGATAACGCGTGTTTATATTTGAGTTTTTTTTTCATTTTATTTTATTTTATTTTGTCTTGAACTATGTTGACTTTTTGTCTATTTAATGCAAATTTATATATGAATTTATGTTTATAATGCTTTAGTAGTATTATACTTTTTGAGTGGGAGTGTTCATAAGTTTTTAGTAACTTTAAGAAGAACACATTTGAATCATTGTATTAAAAATAAATACAATTTAAATGCATAAATATGATGCATTTGTTGCATACAAATGGGCTTTAATAAATCGTGCTTAAATGTCTAAAATGTTCAGGTACAATGGCTTCTGCATCTAAGAACATTGTGGCAGAGCTGAATAAAGGTGAGAAGCTGAATGGCGAAAATTATGAGATTTAGAACATGAAAATCCAGTATGTACTGGAAGAGCAAGAGGCTCTGAAAGCTCTTAAGTTGGTCATGGCTGAACTAGAGGATGGAACCACTGCATAGCATAGAAGAGATAAGGAAGCCTTTGCTGCTTGGAAAAAGAAGAATTCCACTGCTCACATTACGTTGTTGAGCAGTATGGATAATGATATCATGCGAGAATTCAGACAGTATGAGAATACAAAGGACATGTGGGATGCATTAAAGATAAGGTTTGGACAGACTTCGGTCACCAAGCTTAGGCAGCTAAATATCAGATTCGACACATATATGCCACATGGGTATAATATGAAGCAGCATTTGAGGCACATGTCGAATATGATTAGTGAGCTGAAGAATGCAGGTCATATATTATCTAATGAGCGGCAAGTGCAGGCAGTGATCCGCTCTTTGCCCCACAGTTGAGAGCACATGAAAGTTAACCTGACTCATAATGAGAATGTTAAGACCTTCGACGATACTATGCGCCATCTTGAGCTGGAGGAGGACCGCCTTCTGGCAGCCAAGAACAATCAGATGTATATTTTATTGGATTTGGCTCACATGGAGCTTCCGGCTCTAAGCGCAAACATCCTGGTTGGTTCAAGAAAGGGAAAGGTAAAGGAGCGGAACCATTTGGAAAGAAACCAAAGTTTAACAAGCATGGAAAAGGGAAACGTCCCTTTAAGAAAAACATTTCAAGGATGAAGTGTTACAACTGTGGCAAAAAGGGTCACTTCGCTCGCGACTGTGGTGAGCCGAAGAAGGTAGAAACCCTCAATGCACTTAAAAGGGTTTCTTACGTATTAAGTTCTATATTTTTAACTGAACCTCATCCTTTGTGGACTGTAAACTTAGGAGCCATAGACCATGTAGGCAGAGACAGAAATACCTTTGTGGAATTTCGACGAATTCCACGCGGAGCGAAATGGATTTATGTGGGGAATAACTCCAGAGTAGAAGTTAAAGGAATTGGCACCTGCTAACTGATGATGCGCGGTGGTCGCACCTTATTCCTGCATGATGTCTTATACGCTCCAAAGATTCGTCGGGATCTTGTTTCTGTATTAGTTTTAGTCAAACTTGATTTCTGTATGAATTTCCATGACAATGGTGTGGATTTGTTGTTAGGTACAACTTTCTATGGATCTGGTTATTTTGTGGATGGCTTTATTGTGTTGGATGTTGAAAATACTAATGTGAATGTTTGTTATTCCCTGTTTACATCTACTCATTCAAGTGATAATGATGTGAACGTGTGGCATGCTAGACTTGGCCATATTGATCAACAACGTATGAATAGATTAGCCAAAGAAGGCTTATTGGGCAATATTGAGAAAGTTGAATTGCCTACTTGTGAGCATTGTCTAGTGGGAAAAACAACTCGAAAGCCATTTGGAAAAGGGATAAGGGCTGAGTTTCCATTGCAATTAATTCACACTAACATGTGTGGGCCGATGAATGTGAGAGCTAGGCATGGTGCTGTTTATTTCATTACATTCATTGACGATTATACTCGATTTGGATATGTCTATTTGATTTCTCATAAATCAGAAGCATTGAGTTGTTTCAAGAAATTTATGACCTTAGTGGAAAATCAGTTAGACAAGAAAATAAAAGCATTAAGATCCGATCGAGGTCGTGAATATCTATTCGATGAGTTCAGACATTTGTGTCATGAAAATGGGATAGATAGATAGTTATCTATTCCTTATACTCCTCAACAGAATGGAGTAGCTGAGAGAAGAAACAGAACCATACTTGAAATGGTTAGGTCCATGATGGCGCAAGCAAATTTGCCAATCACCTTTTGGGGTGATGCTTTGTTGACTGCTACCTATGTACTTAATCGTGTGCCTACTAAATCGGTGACTTCCACTCCATATGAGTTATGGAAAGGTCGAAAAGCTGATTTGAGTTTTCTTAAATCTTGGGGTTGTGCCACCTTCACTCATAAGACCTCTTATATATATGGAAAATTAGGTCAAAGAGGCAAAAAGAGTATTTTTATAAGATACTCTGAACACTCAAAAGGATATGTGTTCATAGGCGAACAAGAAAGTGGAAGTATAACTGAATTTGAATCTCACGATGTCACATTCTTAGAGAATGATTTTTCGAGAAAGGGCGAAATAGGTGAAGACTACTCCCTATTGTCGCGACCCAAAAAATATATTTTTTTAGGTTTCTTCAGGTTAATGGATTATCAGGTTAATTAGATTAACTAACCTAACGCGGACTCTTCCAAGCCCTACCGAATCGCAACTTTCATTTTTATTTAAATGATTTTTAATTTTGGAGCTGCCACTAATCATTTTTTGTAGGTCGGTCGATTAGAAATCTAAACAAATTAGCGGGAGAATTAATTTATTTCTGTGAACCAGAGATTATGAGTTCGAGGACTTGATTAAGTTAGATTACTCTAACGCCCTTTCGGTACCAATTTCATGAAAAATCATTTGAAGTGACTTTAAAAGATTTGGATCAAACTGATCAGAAAGGTAAAATTGTCATTTTTCGAGGCTCGGAAAGTGAAAATAGGTTAGACCAGTTGAATATGGTCATTCCTTATTTTCCACAGTTTCTGAGAATTTTCTAGAATTTTTCAGAATTTTTTTTTTGGAATTTTTTAGAATTTTTATATGATTTCTATGATTTTTTTTTCATTTTCATTCATTTTTTTTAGTTTAGTTTAGTTTTTTTTATTAATTATTCTGAAAATGGTATTCTGGGATGGGCTTCTAAGCCCAGCCCTTCAAAGGAAAAAAAAATATAAAATGGCTTGAATCCCAAGCCAAAATCTTAAAAAATAAACCCATGTCGTGTTATTATAATGATTTTTTTAAAACTATTCTTAATACTAGCCCGAACGTAAATCAAATTTGGGCCTAACCTACACACACTGCCATACTAAATTTGACCTAGGCAAACCCCAATATACCCAAACCTAAACAAGTCCATTTTGCAGTCCACCTAAGCCGACCCACACATCATCTAACCTAAATAAAATTACGGCAGAATAAAAGTCCAATGAGAAAACTTACCGATCCAAATTGTTTCGATCAAACCCCCCCTCTTTCTTCGGGAGTTCCTCACCTTACGCCCATTGGAAGCTGCATGACGCACTCATCAGGTGATACCTGGGTCTGAACCATCTCTTCAAACATTGATATAGCTCTTTGACGCTCAAGGCTGCCCCCCCTTTTCTGGAATCTCCACCTAATTTCGTCAAAATGGAACCAGTAATCCCCACCTTGGGATTGAATATCGTGACCAAGGCTGCAGCTTCTTGTGCAATCATTACATCCACAACAAGCAACACCTCTGTCGGATTTAACGCACGCTTCACTTCTTCCAACTCATCCGTCTTCTCTCCGCGCTGGAACTTATCATCGGTCTTCGACAGCTTCAAATCCTTCGTGATCTTAAGGGACTCGCAGTACTTGAGGATCATGGGCAAGCTGGTGGTTCTCAACTTCTTTAGCTTCATCTTGTGCTGTTCTATCAAGCTATCGAGGGCTTCGCCGGACGCGAACGACGATGAGGGCACGACTTTTTGCGGTTCTGGCGCATGGGCATCATCGAAGGAATGTGATCACCAAAAACTGGGTGGGTAGACTTACGCGAAGAATCACCGCCTTGGGACCCGTTTGGATTACAGGGAAGCTGGCGACTTTCTCTCCCTGAAGTGTCTATGCGAGCGGCCATTAAATCCCGTTTTGCTTTTTGATCTGACGCCAAACTCACGAAATCTTCATCCGCGAACTCAGATCCTCGAGAAAAAGGCCCGTCTGTCTCTTCTATAATGTATTATAGTGTATGGGCCCTCGATCGATGTGTAACCTTCCATGGAAATCCGTAACAAGCTCCAGAAACAAAGATCGCAGCCAAATTTTCAAGATCCATCCTGGATACTGTAAAAAAAATTTGTCCCAAACATTTGAAAATCTCACGTTGGACTTCAGGATTAAGGCACTTCTTCACCATATTCCTTAGCCATGTTCTACGAATCCGCCAAACAAGAGAGAGAACAGGACAGCAAAATACATCCCTTATGGGATCAATTTTTGTAGCAGCATCATCAATCCGAAAGCCACTAACACTCCACCCAGGCTCCACACTTCTGGCTCAATCAAGAAGTACTTTCATCCACTTGGAGACGTCTAGCTTCGAAAAGCTAAGAGTAATTACCCAAGCAATAGAAAGTGCATGCTGCCTAGAATCAAAGACGAGTAACGTGCACAACGGGTACTTCAATCTCTTTATACCAAAGGTTGAATCAGTTGCTATGAGACTGCGGTGTCCAAAACGAATCATTTGTTGCAACTTCCATTCTGTTTGAATGCCCAAGATGGAAGCATCTGTTCCGAAGTGTCTTGAATGAAGAATATGGATCTTATTTCGTTCAACCCACGTCTAGATACTGGCTTGATCATCCAAATCCAACTCATGAGTGGATCTTCTGATGATCATACCAAGTTTGTGAACGTATTATGAATCAAAGCTGTTGATCTTTGCATCTGAACCACAATAGCGTTGAGTCCCTTCGATATGCTTTTCCCGCACATTCTCCTCAAGAATTCCAAGACATATCATGGACATAATTTGTTGCTGGATCTCACTATAGGTATATGGAATGTTCTTGGCACCAAGACCGATAGCATCTCTGTCTTCAAGTCGAGGTCCTTCATGGCTTCACTTCACCATCCCGACACGAGAGGGCGGCCCCGAGAGAGAGAGAGCGAGAGGGCCAGGGAGAATCGCCCCGTGAGAGTCTTGGCAAAGAGAGAGCGGTGAGCCCTAGCTCCTCCTCCTCTCTTTTAAGATACGTCAACCAGAATTGCATTTAGCGTTGCTGGTCTTAATGCGCGAAACCAGGAGACCGCCAGAGCATCCAAAAAGCTTCATGCCTAAAAGCAACGGACCTCCATCTGGACCCGCAATATCATTAAGCAAGACATCAAAAATGCGCATCCCAATGTAATACCAGAAAGCAAATGTCCCTGTTGGTAGGGTCATTCCATTTCGGCACAAATGGTTTAGCTATAGCATTCGCAACTCTTTGTATGGGAGCTTCCCAAGTTCGAGCATCCCCAACCCTGCGAAATACCTTGGACGTCATTGAGCTGGTACCAGTTATAGTGGCTTAAGTTCTGAAAGGACCGTCCCAGTTTATTATTCCTGCTGTAGTATTTTTTATTCTTTTCCAGAGGGGATTTGCTCTTCCTCTTCAGCTTCTTCTCTGTCATGGCCTTGCTAGCTCGGTGGACAGCATTCTATAGCGTTTCTTAGGCAATACCAGTCTTCGAGGTATTGTGAAGGGTTTGGCCATACGCCTGTCAAATTACAACCTATGATTCGAGTCCGTCTCCTGCCGCTGCTCCCCTTGGTCTCAACCTCTAGTGGATCAAGAAAAGACGATGTGAGCTGACGCGTGGAACCCTACACCAAGAATTCCACGGCATGCCGACACGCCGCGTGTGGGCATCCCCCGTCCACGCACCCATGCACCGCTGGCGACAGTGCCTTCACTTCGACGCTGTACAGATATCCCATGACCACTATGAGCGAGTCGCGCCCGATCCCAAAGTTTTTCCCCAGATCGTTGGTCAAGTTCTATGAAAATTGTGAGAGCGCCAGAGACGCTCCTCTTGTTGAGAACCTCACAGTGAGCAAGAAGCTAGTGATGCTCAAAAGTCCATGACTTACTGAAACATCCCACACGAGTTACACGAGGATCCATTAATCTTCCCTTGCCAAGAAGTCCAACAAGCTCTTGCCTTGCCTTGTTCTTCTCCATCAAGGCCCCGAACCGACCGCGGAACCTCACCATCTCTCTCCTCATCGCCTGGGGGCTTCCTTCTCACCCAACCTCGCTCGGATCTCCGGATGCGCAGTCTTACACACCTCCGCGCCCTCCTTCTCCTCTGCATTTGCGAGCAGGTGGTCCAGTTCCCTCCTTCTTGGCTTCCGCTTCCTCACACTCTTTCGGGTGTTGGCCTCTTCACTCTTAGGGCCAAATGCATCCCCAAAAGGTTCTCCATCAAGTAGATGAATTCTGGCTTGTTGTTGTTCGCCTCTTGGCATGGGATTCATTCTATGAGTATATGGCGAACAAAAGCTTAGACGGCTTCATCTTTGATCCAGCAAGAGTTAGACTATTGGATTGGAGTAAGCGGTTCCACATTATTTGATGCTGAGATGAATCCGAAAATTCCAGATTTTGGTCTGGCTAGAACGTTTGGTGGAGATCAAAACAGAGTGGAATCCCCGTAGAGTGACGAGCATCCATGGTTATATGGCACCTTCCAATCTCAAGTATGTACCAGCTTGAAAACCTATAATATCTACTTGAGCAGACTCATCCAGGTCATCAAGTTCAGGAATGTTCAGCTATCTCACCGCAACATCTTTCTCGAGCTTCTGGAGAATCTCGGAGACGGAATGATGGAGTGGTACGGCATCGCCGCGGACACGAATGATGTCGCGGGTGGTGCGGGACACGCTGAGGAGGGTAGTGGCACTCTACTCCTCGAACGACACCGCGATCTCCACCGACATCGTCTGGAGCTTTATCTCCGGATCCACCAGGTGCTTCTCCATGTGGGTTTTGCGGGTAACGCCTTTGGCATGCCCTCTTGATCTCTCTTTAGCTCGAACTTCTCGATCGAGAAGGGGTCGAGATCCGCATGATCTTCCAGTGGCAGTGCCCCCGTGACTGCTTCTGTTCTGGGATGATCTTGTGACCGATATGGAGCACCCCCACGAGTCAAATCTCCCATGAGTCGCACCTCCCACGAGTAATTTAGCGGAAAAGTAATAGCCTCACATGATCCTGTATGATGTCGCCAAGACATGTAGATCCATGCATGTCCAGTTATATAATCCCGATGTCGTCAAGTGCACAAACTATATTACTGGCACTACTTCTTCTCTTGACGATACAAGGGACAAAGTCAACAACATTGGGTGATTACGTGAGAACAGCCAAAGTTAACTCCTCCCCCCGCTCCAGTTTAACATCATTCTTATCTTGAGCATATCTTCGAAGCTGATTTCCTGACGCGGTTTCGGCTGGCTCGTGCTTCAGCCAGTCTGGTTGAGGAGCTCCCAGGCATGCTCGGTCGAAAGGACACTGACGAGAACTGAAGTACGTCCCTCGAAGCGCGTTATTGGTCCCCGTGCATATAGCCGATGGTCTGGGTACGAAAATTGGACAGGGTAGAGGCCAGCCGAGCTTCCCTAGGGGGCTGAGAGAGAGGAAGCCCCTCCAAGAGCCCCTCCTTTTTTTTCTTTTAGTGCGCGACCCCCTTTTCTCCCAAAAGCATCGTTCTCGTTTTCTTTTGGCCTTCTTTCGGTGGATTTCCACCATCTTCTTCCTTTTTCTCGATACCCACCAGGATCTTTATTTTAGAAAACCTCTCCCGAGAACACTTTGTCCCTCCGTCCACCTGTCAAAGTTTCCCCCATTATCTCCCCCAAGTTGATGCTTTTTTAGACTATCATGAAGTCCACCAGAGTATGTCCTCCACTTTCTCTTTTTCGCCGTTGCCTTCTCCACCGAAAGTACTTCCTAAGGGGTCTTCTCTCGTGCTAGCATGGGAACAACCTCGAAAGTTATATTTGCTCCATTGGCTAGTAACACAATCCATAGTATGAAGCACACGTCTTCGACATGCATTAATCACTGCCGCGTTTCATGAGCGTGGAGTCGCTGCTGGGACAATTGAAGAGGTCCAAGAACATTTCCAGTGCTTATTCAATTTTCCCCAGAAGATCCAGAACTCGAAGTCATCATCAAACGCCAGGCCTCCGTCCTCCATTGGGCCCTTCCTCATTATTCTCTCCACCGAATGAGGCATTTTCAAATGCTGTGTATCATTAGTTGGCGTCTCCTTTCTCCCTTTCGGTGGCCGAGCAGCAGATTTTCTTTGATGCAGAAGCGTACCAACCTGAACTGAGCGACGAAGTTTGACCACCGAGGCTCTTTGGGTAGCTGGACGCATTTGACCGCATGGTGATGGGCAAAACTTATGTTATGCACACTCAACCACACGTCCTCGAACTGTTAGGCTAATTCACAATGATAGAAAAGAGTACAAGCACGACGAGCGTGAGGGAGAAACTAATAAACTGGCATCAGAACCCTTAAATATTGTACAACAGCATCACCTTCGTGTAAAGCAAGCCACTCATGAACTCGAGTTCTACAGCGATTAGTTGAAAACTATCTTTCCACAGGCCACCCTTCAACATGTACTAAAAATGTAGTTTTGGAGAATAGAGGAGAATGCCACGACTCTGAAAATGAAAAAATTGAAAATTATAAAGCCAAAATTAATTTTCTAAATTTTTTATTAACCTAAAAATGAGATTAACAAATTAATTCCTGATTCTACATCAATTTTTTTTAGATTTTCTTTGGCCAAAATGAAGAGAAGATTAAAAGAAAAATACTAACTATTTATTCACATTTTTATGGCTTCAAATGCTTTTTTTGATTATTAATTTTCAAGTACTTTTTCTATTTTCTAAAAAATATGAAAAAAGTGAAAATGCGAAAAATATGAAAAATTATTTTTTGGTCAAAATTGGCCCCCTAAGCTTGGCCAAGGTCCCAAAAGTTGATTTTTTAATTTTATGAATATTTAGGGATTTTCTATTAATTTTAAAAGAGAAAAGTGATTAAAAACCAGGTGTCAACAGCTGCCCCTCTTTGAAAGGAAGCTCGATAGAGGTTCATTTCAAAGAGATATGACACCTGAATCCTAATCGACTCAACACACAAGGAAATAAAGAGAGTCGTGACATCTAATCTCCAATATCCCTCTATGTAAGTTCTGATCCAGACCTGATATTTGGAGGCTTTCATGTAGTGAGGGAGAGACAAAGAGGAGAGTTTACCTGGTACTTACCTGCCTGTTGTGTGGCGGTCGCCTGACACTCGTGCTTTACTGAAAATGGAATTAGAACCTAAGGATTCGTTATAAGAAAACCTTAGGGTGGTTGAACTTGGACCCGTATGGAAGGTCAACCCATGGTAGATTCCTAATGAAAGGACTCTACTGATTGGATTAAGATTTGACCCGTATGGTGGGTCACCCCATGAAAATGCCTGTAAGAAGGACTTTGTGCCTGTAGAAAGGACTTAGTGCCTGTAAGAAGGACTTTTAATGCCCGTAGAAAGGACTTTGGTACCTGTAAAAGAACTTTGGTTGCCTGTAAGAAGGACTTTGGGTTGCCTGTAAGAAGGACTTTGGTTGCCTGTAAGAAGGACTTTTGTTGCATGTAAGAAGGACTTTAGTTGCTTGTAAAAAGGACTTTTGTTGCCTATAAGAAGGACTTTGGGTTGGCTGTAAGAAGGACTTTGGTGCCTGTAAGAAGGACTTTTGTTGCATGTAAGAAGGACTTTAGTTGCTTGTGAGAAGGACTTTTGTTGCCTATAAGAAGAACTTTGGGTTGGCTGTAAGAAGGACTTTTGTCGCCTGTAAGAAGGACTTTGGTAATGGACCGTTCCGTATTGGGGTCTCCAATGGAAGGGTTCCAGAGACAGTATACCCTAAATGTCACCTTTTGGGTAGACTGAAGAGGTATTGATTGAGAAAATGATTTTCGGGTGCCAATCTGGGATTTGGGGAGACCAGGAATCCTGCAGACGCTCAAACTCAATTTCACTTACCATGAAGGGTGCCATTCTGGGATTTGGGGAAACCAGGAATCCTGCAGAAGCTCAAACCCAATTTTTGTTGTCCCATCACTTTAGGAATAAACCGATGAGGCAAAGACCAAGAACACGAGAGTTGGTCAATCATGATTTGATAAAGCTTGAGAACACGAGATTATATCAATCGTGAGCTGATGAAGAGTTCATGAGAGCATGTTGATCATGAGTCGCAAGGGTTCAGAAGACTTACCTGGATCTTCTGATCGAGACATAGACAGACTGATTGTATCATGTCTACTTGCTCACTGAATGACCTTATGTGCTGCAATGGATTTGAGCACCCAGACAATCATCAGAATTGAAAGGTTCGGGCAGAAGATATACTCACCTGAAAATGCTTGGCAAGTATTAGCCAACAGGGCTTGTTTGTTCAATAGCCTCTAGATGAATTTCGAGACCTCGGAGGATAACTCCACTATCAGGAATGCACTAGCTATCAGACAGTGTCAGAGGTAACATGTGCAAGCATTTTTATTAATGAGTTCATCGGTTCATGCAAAACCATTCAGTTGAGTTTGCAATGATTAAAACTGTATGTGCATTCATGACTATTCTGTCGAGTTTGCATTTTCAATTCTGTCCAAGGAGGTTATCATGTCATGAATACCTCGAATGTAACATGAATGGGGACTTCAGTCCGAAAGGGCTGTCTCTCACTCTCGAGAAAAGCTTGTTTATCCTGATTGCAGGCTTTGAAAAGAAATCACTCAACCTTATCGTCATCGCATTCAGCGAGGGTCTGAGTAATCTCGCAATTGATACGATCAAGCCGATTTGGGGGACCGTAATGTGGGCTGGGTCAAAGGCTTATCAAAGGGGACTCATTTCGAGTCAAGGCCATTGACAAAAAAGTTTTCATCATCTGCTCCGGGTTTACAAGTCAAGAACCATGCAAAATAAGAGAGAAATAATCTTGCTCGAACTTCTTCGAGCGATGCTTAAAGTCATCCAACTCTTACATTAATTCAAGTGCTCTAATCAAAAGAGACTTTCAAGGGTCGTAACGTAGGTCGGGATTTGGGTCTGAGAAACGAAGGACTCGTTTTGGCTTAGAAAAATATATGAGAAGGGCTTGGTGTTGGTGATCATTGCAGTCTTGTCACCGATCTTTAACTTTCCTGAATTCGTCTTCAATGAATACCACCATTGGCTGAGGAGTGGTAGTTCTTTTACACTTTGCAAACTGACTTCTTTGGGGATCATTTTTTGGGAATTCAAAATGTATGTTCGAAGTTAGAAGTTCATTACAGATATACGGGCATTGGCCTTACTTTTGATAGGCACTTTTCTCTTTCTGCCCGAGATTTTTTGGAGTAGCCTTTACTTTTCTTACCCCCGACTCCATTTTGTTTGGAAGTAGGCCTTTTTTTTTAGGCTACACTTGTTTATCTTTTTCTTTTGTTTAACAATCTTGTGATTTTGAATTTTAGCAACAAGATGATTTTCAACAAATAATACTAGACATTACATGAAAAGTCTAGCATATGAAAGGGGCTCATTCGAGAATTCTTTATTGCCCTAATTGTCTTCAATTCTGCTCCTTGGGGGAAGGTGTCGTCGTTACCTTGAAATGAGCAAGGATCACCAACATGGGCTTGAGAAATGAATTTGCAGGCTCAATTGGGTTATGCAAAGGATGAGTGTATAGGATAGAGAAAATAAATGCTCATCGTCATCCTAAAGCACTTGAATTAAAATTTGAGTATCATGCAAAGAAACACTCGAAGATTGATGTTAGTCCAAGCAAGAGAATTTCTAACCATTTATCTCCTAATATTGTTGGAATTACCTCTGTTTTGCCCCAGTGTGGGGTGGTTCTTGACAGGGTTATGAAATGAAATCACCGTTCAAATGGGTTGTCAATGGTTGCTTGAAGTGTTTGGAATGGAGAATGAATGCCTCATTCACTTCGACTATTGAACCTTTTGCGAGAAAACCCATTGCCTTGGAGAATGCGAAATCTGTTTACCGCTCAACTCACTATGGATTAAATACAGGATGTATGTGGAAATGGCTTGCCTTTCATCGTCCTGTCATGCCCCATTCTGTTCATTCGATGCATCGTGTACAGTTTATACCCCCAGTCAAAATTGACAAATTGAACATGCAGAACAGTCATGCATAAATCATGGAATATGTAAACACCATGCAAATATGCAATACAATGTACAAGTATGGAAATTGCCCCTGGCTGTGTGGGCGGATCAAACACGTTGGGGGTCTACTCCTCGAGTCGAGGAGTAGCTTGTTTCCGGTTTTACCTCTTTTCGATCCAGGGTTCGCCATTGATTTCCCCTATTTCATCAGACAGATCGCATCATGCGATCATAACTTGGCCCCTTAGGGCTGTTTTCTTTGACATATCAGATGTTAGTTTAACATTTCCTGTAAAAAGGAAGGAGACATGTTAGCCAGTATCAGAAATGATGAACTTGACACGATACTGAGTTACCCTTGAGTGCTTCGTGCAACTCCTTTACCAGTTTTACCACCCAGGATTTTCTCCGTGGGTATGTCAAGTTAAACATTTCCTATCAAACAATGGAGGGGAAGACGCATTAGTCAGTATTAGAAATGATGAATTGGATACGATACTGGTTTACCCTTCATTTTGAATGCCTCGCACGATCCCCTTATCAGGCTCGCTGGGTTGAGCTTCCTTCAACTTTCGTGGGCCACTTTACCATTAGGGCCAAGATCGTGACAAAATACTGACGTTGGTATTGCTCGTCGAGTATTCCTATTTCTTTCTGCAAAAAGAAGTGCGAGAAAAAGTTGTTTTATTTATTTACAATACTTACAACATTCCCCACCCTTGGGGATCGAACTCGGGATGTTTCGGACCACTGTCATTCCCCATGCCATCGGGCCCATTGGACCGTAGGCGTTCATGGAGGCTTTCTTTTAAGAGTTAACCGTTGAGATTGTGTGGTCTTGCTATGCTGCACTGGGCAATTCCATGTCTCGGTTCTTTTCAAGGCATTTTACAACCCCTGTTAAGACAGAAGAAAGTAATTTAGAATTTGAGACGATCATGGAAAAATTGGAACGATACAAAATTACCCTTCTTTGAGATTGCCTAGGTCTTTCGTTTGCGTCTTTCTTGTTTAGAACCATCCATTCAGTGATAATATCCGCAAATTGATTTGCCCCCAGTTTCATTCAATAAGAGGACTTCGCATTCGAGTATGGCTGTGTTCTTGGGTCAATTTGCAAGTTCCTGAAAATACAGGGATCTAATTTAACACTGGAGCAATTGGGGGTAAATTGAAACGATACGGCGTTACCCTTCGAGTTTACGCGGATTTTTACTCTCCATCAATTCGTCGCGAGGTTGGTGAGGTGGCGGATTCGAGCATTTAATAGGATGAAGTCGGATCATTACTCCTTGCTTTTACATATTACAAAAGCGGAAAAACATATCATGCAAGGGAATAAAACACGTTCACTCATTCAGGATCGATTCTGCTTCCTCTGCAGGCTCTCCCATTGTCACGCCCCGATCCCCGGGGCCCGCGGCAACCCTACCAAAACGCCTCAGGTCGAAAAGGATAGCGTCCCAGGCACGCTAACGACCAAATAATAATTTTTCTACGCATGCGGAAACGTACAAACTCCCCGTACAATCAATAACAACCGGGATAAAATAGTAGGATAAAAGATCACTCAATAAAAATCAGTTTAACAAAATCCAAACCAGTTTAACACACGATAAACATTAAAAAGGGCTGATACTCTTCAACCCTACGGAAGCTACAGTAAATATAGCCCCACTCTTCGGGGCGGCTTCCTAAAACCGACAAAAAGTCATAAGGTCAGGCAGGGTTAACTTCATATCTACTCCCAAAAGAGAGACCTACTACGCCCTCGTCTTCCTCAATGCTTTGGACCTGAAAAAGTTGTCAACGACGTGGAATGAGATAAAAATCTCAATGAGTCGGCGCCTAAGCCCGGCTAGGGCGCTGATTCGCTCAGGCATCCTATGCAATAAAATATTCCAACAGTACCAAAATCAACCACATGCAAGCTTACCACGCCTTGGATCACACATATGCAAGACTCGGCTCCTCACATAAATTAATCAATCAAGGCGAACAATCAGAATCCCACCGTAACTTGCACACGTAACGTTCCACACGGATTCCAATTTATTAACAACCATTGGGCTCGGCTCACACGACTGGTGTGGCCCGACACTACGACTGGCAGTGTCCACACTACGACTGGCAGTGTCTACTGGCATGACCAGGCTTCGTTCCTTTTCCCTTCGGCAACGGCGTCTGATAATCCGTAAGATTCGTACGACTGGCACGACACGGCAATATCAGGAATCCCATAAGGGCTTCGGCCCATCACAAGCTGCGACCGGCGTCCGATAGTCCGTAAGATTCGTACGACTGGCACGACACGTTACTATCAGGAATAACCGTACGACTGGCACGGACCGTACGACTGGCACGGATTTTTAAGCCCATCATATGACCACACGAGCACGCAATCCAACCAATCCAGTTTTATCTCTGCATTTAGTCCAATGCATCCACACTCGAGCGTGCTCCAAAAATCGGCCACAGGCCATTTTCATGCTCAAATATGAATTTAATTCCACATACGGTCATATGATGCATGCATTTATCCACCAGACTTTGCATTTATAATTGGGTGATCAACCCTCATACAGTCAATCATAGACCAAACAGAACATTCAACAGTCAGGCGTTGATCACCACACCAAGCAGTTGATAATAATTCAATAACATGAGCTTGGATAATTAAATTATCCACAAGCGCCTAATCCGCCAATCGATCAATCAATCAAACATTTCGTCGGTCACTCGGCTCTAGCCAATCACTTGCTCGCAGTCACACAATTCAGTCTACTCATCAACTAGCCACAGTTTACCTAACTAATCAGTCTAACTTATTTAATTGTGGTCATTTAACTTAACCCAATCTCTAACTAATCCGACCACAATTATTGTACCTAAACACCCTAATTGACTAATTATTCTAGTCCCGAACGCAATTAACGACCTAACCGAGAGTTAGAGGCAAACTCACAATTTTTCCAGCGATCCGGCGACGACGACGACGGTTGGTACTGTTCACCGGAGTTACTGTTCACCGGAGTTACTGTTCACGCCGGCTACTGTTCACCGGAGTACTGTTCACGCCGGAGTACTGTTCACCGGAGTTACTGTTCACGAGGTACTGTTCACGCCGGTTACTGTTCACGCCGGTTACTGTTCCGGCGAGGCTTCGAACGGTGGCGACGACGAAATCGACAGCGATTTTTCCGGCGAGCGACGGCAACGACAACTACGATGTCCTTGGCTAGTCGGTGGACAACCGAAGCTCCGAGGGGCGGCCGTTGATGGTGGTGGCCTTAAACGGTGGGGGATGAGCTCGGGAGGGAGCTGCGATGATCGGACGGCAAGAGGAGACGACGACGACGTCGAGTTCGGTTGGATGTGCCGGTGCGACGGAGGAACGACGACGACGTGATGCAACGGCAACGACGAACTCCGGCTCCGGCGAGCGGTCTCGGAAGGCTGAGGTGTTCAGATTGGGACAGAATAGGGGTGGATCTGAAGCTTGGGGCTGTTGGTGGTGGTTTGGCTAGGTGGACGACGACGGCGAAGATAAGCTGGGAAGATGGTGGCGTCTGGAGCTCGAGCAACGGGCGGAGCAGAAGAAGAAATGAAGAAGAAGAAGAAGAAGAAAATAAGGAAGAAGAAGAAGGAAGAGGAGGAGGCGTGCGTCGGCAAGGGGGAGAGAGAGAGTGGGGGAAGAATATAAAAATGGGGAGGGGAATAAAAAAAATGGGGGAGATGTTGAGTGGAGTTGGTGGGGGTTAATAAAAAATGATGGGGTGTGGGATGGTGGGTGAGTGGGGGAGGCGTGGGAGAGAGTGAGAGTGAGGAGAGAGAGAGAATATAAATTATTTTTTTTTAAAAAAAAAAAAGGATGTTACAACTCTCCCCACCATAGGAAATTTCGTCCTCGAAATTAAACTGCTGTTACATTTCTTCAAAAAGAAAAGGATGCAGTTCCTTCATGACTTCCTCGATTTCCCAAGTTGCTCCTTCTTTTCCGTGGTGTTGCCAAACTACCTTGACCAATGGAATCGTTCTGCGTCGAAGTACTTGCTCCTTTCTGTCTAGGATCCTCACCGGGCGCTCCACGTATGATACTCGCTCATCTAACTCGATCTCCTCGAAACTTAGCACATGGGCTGGGTCAGGCTCATATTTCCTCAACATCGACACGTGGAAGACGTTGTGCACTTGAGACAGCTTCGGTGGCAACGCCAAACGATATGCTAAGGTTCCAATCCGCTCCAAAATTTCAAACGGCCCTACATACCTCGGGCTCAATTTCCCCTTTTTGCCAAAACGAGACGTTCCTCTCATAGGCGACACCTTCAAGAACACATGATCGCCTACTTGGAACTCCAAAGGTCTTCGTCTCCTATCAGCGTAACTCTTCTGACGACTCTGCGATGTCTTGAGTCTATCTCTTATAACCTTGACAGCTTCCACTGACTGCTGTACCAACTCAGGACCAGTAATCTTCCTTTCGCCCACTTCATCCCAACATATAGGAGTTCTACAAGCTCTGCCATAAAGTGCTTCGAATGGTGCCATTCTGATACTCTGCTGGTAACTGTTGTTGTAGGCAAACTCAACCAGATGCAACTGCTCCTCCCAGCTACCTTTAAAGTCCAAGACACAGGATCGCAACATGTCTTCAAGCGTCTGAATTGTCCTCTCAGACTGACCATCTGTCTGCGGATGATAAGCAGTACTGAACTGCAGCTTCGTTCCCAACGCATTCTGTAGGCTTTTCCAAAACGTGGCAGTGAACTTAGGGTCACGATCCGAAGTGATCGTCACCGGCACTCCATGCAGTCTCACTACGTGTCTCACATAAAGTTCGGCATATCTGTCCAAAGCAAAATCCTTCCTCACTGGAATAAAGTGTGCTGACTTCGTCAGTCTGTCAACCACAACCCAGATTGAATCATGTCCTTTCTGACTTCTTGGCAATCCCATTACAAAGTCCATCGTGATATGCTCCCATTTCCACTCTGGAATCTCCAAGGGCTGCAGCAATCCTCCAGGCTTACAATGTTGAGCCTTGACCTGCTGGCAAGTCAAACACTTAGCCACATGCTTGGCTATGTCAGCTTTCATCCCATTCCACCAGTAATGTTGCTTCAAATTCTGGTACATCTTCGTGCTACCAGGATGAATGCTATAACTGCTACGGTGTGCTCCCGATAAAATTTCTTCCCTTAGATCTTCATCTGCAGGTACGCACAGTCGTCCTCGAAACCGAAGTATCCCATCCTCAGTTACTTGAAAGTCAGCTCTCCTCTTGGCCGAGTCTTCCTGCAGGATCTTTTGGATTACAGGGTCTGTCGATTGCAAGGCCTTAATCCTAGCCTGCACTTCTGGCTCAATCCTCAATGTAGCCATGAGACTTGACAGATGACTCACTTCCAATTTAAAATCTGAGTCTCGTACTTCCTCCAATAGACGCCATTCATGGACCATCATTTGAGCAATTGCAGACTTCCTACTCAGAGCATCTGCAACTTTATTCGCCTTACCAGGATGGTACAAGATCTCACAATCATAATCCTTCAGAAGCTCCATCCAACGTCGCTGCCTCATATTCAACTCCTTCTGCGAGAACAGATACTTGAGGCTCTGGTGGTCCGTATACACCTGAAATTTTTCTCCAATCAGGTAATGCCTCCAAATCTTCAATGCAAAAACAATTGCAGCTAGCTCCAAATCATGTGTCGGATAATTCAACTCATGAGGCCTCAACTGGCGAGATGCATACGCCACTACCTTCCCATGTTGCATCAGAACGCAACCCAAGCCTTTGAATGACGCATCACTGTAGATCTCAAAACCTCCGGAACCAGACGGAATCGTCAAAACAGGAGCAGTAGTTAGTCTATGCTTAAGCTCTTGAAAACTACTCTCGCACTTGTCTGTCCATTCGAACTTCTCTCCTTTCTTCAATAGACGCGTCAGAGGCATAGTTATCGCCGAAAATCTCTCCACGAAGCGCCTATAATAGCCTGCCAAACCCAAAAAGCTCCGTACTTCTGTCACTGTCACAGGCCTCGGCCAATCCATGACCGCTTCAATCTTCGATGGATCCACAGCAATCCCTTCACCAGACACCACGTGGCCTAGGAACGCCACACGAGCTAACCAAAATTCGCATTTACTGAACTTGGCGTGCAACTGGTGCGCTCTGAGGGTTTCCAAAACTACCCTCAAGTGCTCCTCATGATCCTCTGGACTCCTCGAGTACACCAGGATATCATCTATGAACACAATGACGAATTTATCCAAAAACTCCCTGAATATTCTGTTCATCAAGTCCATGAAAGCGGCAGGAGCATTCGTCAAGCCAAACGGCATCACAGTAAATTCATAGTGTCCATACCGCGTCCTAAATGCTGTCTTCGGTATATCTTCCCTTTTTATCCTCAACTGGTGGTATCCCGTCCGTAAATCAATCTTAGAAAATACTGAAGCTCCTTGCAACTGGTCAAACAAATCGTCAATCCTCGGCAGTGGGTACTTGTTCTTAATTGTCACTTGATTCAATTGTCGATAATCAATGCACAATCTTAGCGACCCATCTTTCTTTCTGACAAACAAGACAGGTGCTCCCCATGGCGATACACTGGGGCGGATAAATCCTTTATCCAGTAACTCTTGCATCTGCACTTTAAGCTCTTTAAGTTCCGATAATGCCATTCTGTACGGTGCCTTAGAAATTGGCTCTGTCCCAGGGGCCAACTCTACCACAAATTCAATTTCTCTCTCCGGTGGTAACCCTGGTAACTCTTGGGGAAAAACATCTGGAAACTCTTGCACCACAGCAATATCTTCCAACTTAGATTCTTCAACAGACGCATCTACTACAGTTGCCAGATAACCTTGGCAGCCATTCTCCAACAGGCGAGTCGTCTCTAGCGACGAAATCACTACAGTTGAGGTACCTCCTCTATTACCCACAAATTCAAAGTTAGTCCCGTCCGGCGAACTAAATTGAATCGTCTTACGGTAACAGTCTACTGTGGCTCTTTGCCTTATCAGCCAATCCATTCCAACAATCAGGTCAAAGTCAAACATCTCCAGCACAATCAAATCTATCTTATCCTCGTGGCCATTTATAACTAGCTTACAGTCAGGGCAACCTACTGCAGTCACTACGCTATCTTTTAAAGGCGTAGAAATCTTAAATACGGTACCCAATAATTTTGGACTCAACCCAGCAAGTTTAACAAATTGTTCAGCCACAAACGAATGGGTAGCACCAGGATCAAACAGAGCATATGCTACTTGATCATGTAAGAGGACCGTACCTGTGACGGTCGGCGAATCCTTCGCCTCATCTCGAGTGACAGCAAACACTCGTCCTTGCGCTTGAGGTCGGTTCTGAAAATTCTGCTGCACATTCGCTCCAGACTGTCCTCCATACTGCGGCCTGGCTTGCTGTCTCTGGGGGCAGTCTCGCACATGGTGACCAGGCTGGCCACATCCAAAACAAGCTCCGCTGCGGAACTGACACTGACCAGGTCCGTGCTTCTTTCGGCAAAGGCGGCAGACATCTCCTCGGTTAGGCACCGGCTTACTGATGCCACCATTCCGATTTGGCGGGATATGATGCTTTCCTCCAAACATCGGCCTCTTCCCAAATCGATTGTCATTCCGGCCTGAGGGCACAAACCGCGATGCAGATGCGATAGCCCTTTCTGCTAGATCACGCTCCACCATTTGGGCCCTTTCATACAGCTCATTATAATCTTTCAGATTCAGCGGTACCAGCACACTTCTCAGCTCGGGTTTCAGCCCATCTCTAAACCTCCTGGCCTTATCCACTGGGTCTTCTACCATCCTTGGTGCATATTTAGACAACTCAGCAAATTTGGCCTCATACTGGTCTACTGACAGGTGGTTCTGGCGCAAGCGAAGGAACTCAGCCATCTTCTGTTCCCTTGCAGTATCCGAGAAGTACTTGTTGTTGAAGGCTTCCACGAAAGCACCCCAAGCCTGGGCCGTACCCTCGGGAAAGATTCTGTCCTTAGACGTCCTCCACCAAGTACTTGCGTTCCCCTGCAGCTGATAGATGGCCAAAGTGACCTTATCCTCTTCCGAACACCTCAGCAGGGCGAATGTCTTCTCCAGTTCCTCGATCCATGAGATAGCAGTCTCGGGATCTCCATTTCCTGAGAACTTGGGAGGCTTCAGCTTCAAAAACTGCTCCACCAACTTCTGAGTCTGATGTCCATTATTTCCATTCCCAGCTGGTCCATCTCCTTGTGGGGCCTCAGCGGCGGCAGCTGCCTGATTCCTCATCTGCTGACCCATCAAATCACCCAACGCTCCCAATGCTTGCAGTATCCCATCGATCCTCGGATCCTCTCTGGCAGGCCTACCTCGAGGTGCTCTCCCACCTTGGTTGCTCATTTTGCAGGAATGTACGGGGTCCTGCCCACCCCAATAGCAACCAACTGTGAGAAGGCTGCTCGAAAACTCAAATAAAAAATAGCAGTCACATGCATTAATTTACGATCCTACTAACTATCCCAGTTCCCATCGCTCCTTATCACTCCAGGCCACGACCAAATGGTTCAGGTTGACCTTGCTCTGATACCACTCTTGGGCGGGGATGTCACGCCCCGATCCCCGGGGCCCGCGGCAACCCTACCAAAACGCCTCAGGTCGAAAAGGATAGCGTCCCAGGCACGCTAACGACCAAATAATAATTTTTCTACGCATGCGGAAACGTACAAACTCCCCGTACAATCAATAACAACCGGGATAAAATAGTAGGATAAAAGATCACTCAATAAAAATCAGTTTAACAAAATCCAAACCAGTTTAACACACGATAAACATTAAAAAGGGCTGATACTCTTCAACCCTACGGAAGCTACAGTAAATATAGCCCCACTCTTCGGGGCGGCTTCCTAAAACCGACAAAAAGTCATAAGGTCAGGCAGGGTTAACTTCATATCTACTCCCAAAAGAGAGACCTACTACGCCCTCGTCTTCCTCAATGCTTTGGACCTGAAAAAGTTGTCAACGACGTGGAATGAGATAAAAATCTCAATGAGTCGGCGCCTAAGCCCGGCTAGGGCGCTGATTCGCTCAGGCATCCTATGCAATAAAATATTCCAACAGTACCAAAATCAACCACATGCAAGCTTACCACGCCTTGGATCACACATATGCAAGACTCGGCTCCTCACATAAATTAATCAATCAAGGCGAACAATCAGAATCCCACCGTAACTTGCACACGTAACGTTCCACACGGATTCCAATTTATTAACAACCATTGGGCTCGGCTCACACGACTGGTGTGGCCCGACACTACGACTGGCAGTGTCCACACTACGACTGGCAGTGTCTACTGGCATGACCAGGCTTCGTTCCTTTTCCCTTCGGCAACGGCGTCTGATAATCCGTAAGATTCGTACGACTGGCACGACACGGCAATATCAGGAATCCCATAAGGGCTTCGGCCCATCACAAGCTGCGACCGGCGTCCGATAGTCCGTAAGATTCGTACGACTGGCACGACACGTTACTATCAGGAATAACCGTACGACTGGCACGGACCGTACGACTGGCACGGATTTTTAAGCCCATCATATGACCACACGAGCACGCAATCCAACCAATCCAGTTTTATCTCTGCATTTAGTCCAATGCATCCACACTCGAGCGTGCTCCAAAAATCGGCCACAGGCCATTTTCATGCTCAAATATGAATTTAATTCCACATACGGTCATATGATGCATGCATTTATCCACCAGACTTTGCATTTATAATTGGGTGATCAACCCTCATACAGTCAATCATAGACCAAACAGAACATTCAACAGTCAGGCGTTGATCACCACACCAAGCAGTTGATAATAATTCAATAACATGAGCTTGGATAATTAAATTATCCACAAGCGCCTAATCCGCCAATCGATCAATCAATCAAACATTTCGTCGGTCACTCGGCTCTAGCCAATCACTTGCTCGCAGTCACACAATTCAGTCTACTCATCAACTAGCCACAGTTTACCTAACTAATCAGTCTAACTTATTTAATTGTGGTCATTTAACTTAACCCAATCTCTAACTAATCCGACCACAATTATTGTACCTAAACACCCTAATTGACTAATTATTCTAGTCCCGAACGCAATTAACGACCTAACCGAGAGTTAGAGGCAAACTCACAATTTTTCCAGCGATCCGGCGACGACGACGACGGTTGGTACTGTTCACCGGAGTTACTGTTCACCGGAGTTACTGTTCACGCCGGCTACTGTTCACCGGAGTACTGTTCACGCCGGAGTACTGTTCACCGGAGTTACTGTTCACGAGGTACTGTTCACGCCGGTTACTGTTCACGCCGGTTACTGTTCCGGCGAGGCTTCGAACGGTGGCGACGACGAAATCGACAGCGATTTTTCCGGCGAGCGACGGCAACGACAACTACGATGTCCTTGGCTAGTCGGTGGACAACCGAAGCTCCGAGGGGCGGCCGTTGATGGTGGTGGCCTTAAACGGTGGGGGATGAGCTCGGGAGGGAGCTGCGATGATCGGACGGCAAGAGGAGACGACGACGACGTCGAGTTCGGTTGGATGTGCCGGTGCGACGGAGGAACGACGACGACGTGATGCAACGGCAACGACGAACTCCGGCTCCGGCGAGCGGTCTCGGAAGGCTGAGGTGTTCAGATTGGGACAGAATAGGGGTGGATCTGAAGCTTGGGGCTGTTGGTGGTGGTTTGGCTAGGTGGACGACGACGGCGAAGATAAGCTGGGAAGATGGTGGCGTCTGGAGCTCGAGCAACGGGCGGAGCAGAAGAAGAAATGAAGAAGAAGAAGAAGAAGAAAATAAGGAAGAAGAAGAAGGAAGAGGAGGAGGCGTGCGTCGGCAAGGGGGAGAGAGAGAGTGGGGGAAGAATATAAAAATGGGGAGGGGAATAAAAAAAATGGGGGAGATGTTGAGTGGAGTTGGTGGGGGTTAATAAAAAATGATGGGGTGTGGGATGGTGGGTGAGTGGGGGAGGCGTGGGAGAGAGTGAGAGTGAGGAGAGAGAGAGAATATAAATTATTTTTTTTTTAAAAAAAAAAAGGATGTTACACCCATGATCAGCTGGCTTCGCTCCAGATCTAGAATGCATTGGCCATGTTGAAGGACCCGTGACCACCATCTTCGTAATACAGACTCTGCGTGCCTTATAGCCCTAGTGCTTCATCAACATTGAACTGGTTGATCATGGCGGTGAGTTCATCGTCAATGCCGCTTGCCTGGTGGTGATACATCTCTCCTTCCCCGGGAGGTATTGATGCTGATTCAATAGCATTGGTCTTTTTGTACCCTGCTCCAACAGAACTCGATCCTATTATAAATTGGTCTAATGCATTTTCAATCCTCAGATCATGCATTTCATCGAGAGTGAGGAGGAGGCCATTGCAGTTGGGGCAGATGGCAGAGTTAAAAGCCTCTTTATACATATTGTTTTCCGCTTGGAGGTTTCATTTTCAACTCTTAGAAACTCGGCTTCGTTGTGCTCATGACGAGTCTTCATTCGGGTTCGCCTATTTTGAAACCAGAACTTGATTTGCGATGGTTCAAGTCCTAGCTCTTGACTCAGTTCCATTTTCTGTTTGCCGTTTGGCATAAGGCATGTTTTGAAGAAATCCTCAAGCCTTTGTACTTGCTCCTTAGTATGGTGACGGTAACGCTTTTTTTAACCCTTACCGTTGTTGTCCTTATTTTTATTGAGATCTTAGACATCGTTGGCGGAAGGGCTAGGCTCCATGGGCTCGATCCCAAACATGGCTTCGAACTCTTCCTTTCCCATATTCAGCAAGTAATGATAGCTCTCGAGAGTATTGGGTTGAGACATCTTCTATTTGGCGAATGGTTCCTCAAGATTTGCTTTAAAACTCTCTCTAAACCGTGTATGCTTTAAAACTCTCTTCAAAGTATGGATGAATATTATCAGGAGGATGTCTCTTTTAAAATTTGGCATGCGCTTAGCATCTGTATTGCCTCTCTCGAGAGTTCTGTCTTTCTCAATCTTTCCTGCGTGTCTCTTGCTTGGCTCGTCTTTTCTCATCTTTTCATAGTAGTAGGGTTCCCGTCGTCGTCTCCACTGTCGATTTGCGAGCGAGTTCTCCGATAAGGACGAGTCGTATCTCTCTTTCTGCCGAAAATTTCCTTGTCTCCCACTCAGCTCGTTTTTTTTATTCTTTCTTTTCCAAAGTGGTAGCGTATCATCCAGCTTTTCCGCAAAGACGTCGGATTTTGCTTGGCTCGAGGTCGCTGCCTAACTGAAATTTGAGCTAACGAGGGTGGTGCCAATAGAGAATGGTAGATAAGAGAAATCTTGACTGGTTGATACCGTCATTATGAAATCAATATTTACTTCAAAGCAGATTACCATCTTCGCATTCCGCTCATCTGCCTTACCTCTCTCCCCCTTTCTTTCATATTCTGCTTTAAAAAATGGCCAATTCTCTTAACCATACATTCTCCGCCGAAGTCCTGGCTGGGTGGGAGAGACTCTACAATCTTCTTGGTAGAGGTTACGCTTATATAGCCCAAAACTCTACCGATGAGGCTGAAATCCTCGGTTTATTCAGGACTGTGGACGTTGCTTCTGTTGAGGGTACCCAACTGGGGAAGGAGTATCGAAACTTCTCGACCCTCTTCATCAATTTTCTAGCTGCCTATAACCCCGCTTATGAGACGGTCTTTGTGACCGCCGTCGTGAAAGCTCCTTACCAAGACCAGCACGAGCGTCTGGCAACAGTCACATTTGTGGCTGATAATCACAAGAAGGTCCTCAAGTTTGCCAACGATCAGCTTTCGTGGCTGGTTCTTGAGAGGGGAAAGTTGGTGGACCGTCTGGCCTTAGTCCGAACTTACGCCGAACAGGAGCCAGGCAATATTGTGATGAGGTGCAAATGCGGTTGGCTGCAGGAGAGACTTGATGACATTACGGCAGACATTGCTTTCGAGAGGGCGACGATTCCGGACCTAGAGTTTGCCGTCGAGTATTATGAGGCCAGTATGGCCCAGGCTAAGGAGAAGTGCGATCGTCTCTTCTTTAGGCTCGCGGAGCTTAATCCCGAGAGCGCCCGGTGCACCCAGAGCATCAACTATTTGGAGAGTCAGTTGAGCTCTTTCGTAATGGTTATCAAGGCCTAGTTTGGCTTTACCTTTCCTCCCTAGTGAACTATTGTAACACCTGTTGATGTATGGAATAAAATGAATGTTTCGAATGTCTATATTTTTATCTTCGCGCCATCTTTTCGTTTCCTCACGAAATCAGAGTCAATACAAATATCCGACTTGGTTAGGGTCAAAGCACCTTCTGGGAGGACTTTCTTTACGTCATGAACCGTCATAGTTCGATGCAATCTTCTCTTCTGGAAGAGGGACTGTCGGCAGCAATCTTCACAAGACGAGGTCATCTACCTTTGCTGGATCCAGTCCGCTACTATCAACTGTACTTCCGTCAGAATATGTAGGGAACGTATTTCTATCTCAACTGGTAGGATTGCCTCAATCACGTCTTATCTTGACAAATGGTGACTGTGATGATTATAACCAGCCAAACAAACAAAAGCAAGACCCCATCACTTCTCCCTAATGATGATATTAAGGACACGGAAAAAGAATTCGACGGCGGCCCCCACCGGTCAATAGTGAGGCCCGTGACTGGTCAGGTAAATCAATACAGCCGTAATCACTCGATCAATGCGCTAATAAATAACCCAGGCCACCTGTTGCTTGCCCCACTTTACTCATGACTATCTCTTTCGATGTCCACTTGCTTGTGTCGGCTGCATGTAGCATTGGGGGAAACGTCTGTGGGCCATGCTCAATAATAATTCTCCGATCTTCCAAAAGTCTCTGCGTGATTTAAACCCGAGAAAGTTTAAAAGGCGCTGAATTTGGCTAGAAAGACATTGCGGGGTTGGATCAACGTAATTGCCACATAGATTCTGATTACAAAACCTATACTTTTCAAAGGTACAAGAACCTTCAAATATATTAAAATGCCCCCAATTCTTGATCTGATACATTTACGGCCCCGTCAAAATACAAAGCTCGTACGTGCCCACCAATTGACACGTTTCTGACTCCGGGAAGATCGATTTCCTCACTTGCCCCTTGGGTCATCAGCTAAGACATCAACAATTATTCGTCCTTTCGTATTCCTCGAGGTTATTCCCGGTATAATGCTGAACCCGATTTTGCTCGTAACTGGGGTACCTGTGATTCCCCTGTAAAAGAAAAGGACATAGTGAGTATGTGATTCAAGATGGCTCGGCCCATGATTCCTTCATTAGTCCAATTTTATTTTTGCAAAATTAGAGAAAATTTTCTTAGAAAAACATGGGTGAATTTCTCAAAAAGAATTTTCTTGCAAATTTTTACAATTCGAAAAATGTGATAAATTCCTTTGATATTTACCAAATTTCTCGAAAGAATTTCCTTTTTATCAGAATGAATCCTCAAGTTAAATTTGTTGAGAAAATCTTGGGTCCATTGAATGATTAAGAAAAAATGTGACAAAGTATTTCATTGGTCGACAAAATTTCCCTAAGGAATTTTTTCACATTTATTATTTCAAAAATAGGACACCAATTTAATTTTTATTTTCTTTTGAAAAATGAAGTTGATGTTAAATTTAAAATTTGACCGACACCTAACATGGACCGACCAAAAATAAATACAAGATGAAGTTAGAAACCTTACTTTCACCGTGAAAAATACCATATAGGTCACATAGACATGCACATGAATCGTGAGTTTAAATCTTAGCCTATCTACTCTAAACTCTGGCCTAAGTCCTCTAAGTTCTTAAATTTTTCAAAAATTAAGAACACGTCCCCAGCGGAGTCGCCAAGCTGTTGCGACCCGAAAAATATATATTTTTAGGTTTCTTCAGGTTAACGGATTATCAGGTTAATTAGATTAACTAACCTAATGCGGACCCTCCCAAGCCCTACCGAATCACAACTTTAGTTTTTATTTAAATGATTTTTAATTTTGGAGCCACCACTAATCATTTTTGGTAGGTCGATTAGAAACCTAGATAAACTAGCGGGAGAACTAATTTATTTCTGCGAACCAGAGATTATGAGTTCGGGGACTTGATTACGTTAGATTACTCTAACGCCCTTTCGGTACCAATTTCATGAAAAATCATTTGGAGTGACTTGAAAAGATTTGGATCAAACTGATCAGAAAGGTAAAATGGTCATTTTTCAAGGCTCGGGAAGTGAAAATAGGTTACACCAGTTGAATGTGGTCATTCCTTATTTTCCACAGTTTCTGGGAATTTTCCAGAATTTTTCAGATTTTTTTTTTGGAATTTTTTAGAAATGTTATATGATTTCTATGATTTTTTTTCATTTTCATTCATTTTTTTTAGTTTAGTTTAGTTTTTTTATTAATTATTCTGAAAATAGTATTCTGGGCTGGGCTTAGAAGCCCAGCCCTTCTAAGGCAAAAAATATAAAAAGGCTTGAAGCCCAAGCCAAAATCTTAAAAAATAAACCAATGTCGTGTTATTATAATGATTTTTTTTAACTATTCTTAATACTAGCCCGAACTTAAATCAAATTTGGGCCTAGCCCACACACACTGCCATACAAAATTTGACCCAGGCAAACCCCAATATACCCAAACCTAAACAAGTCCATTTTGCAGTCCACCTAAGCCGACCCACACATCATCTAACCTAAATAAAATTACGGCAAAATAAAAGTCCAATGAGAAAACTTACCGGTCCAAATTGTTTTGATCAAACCCCCCCTCTTTCTTCGGGAGTTCCTCACCTTACGCCCATTGGAAGCTGCATGACGCACTCATCAGGTGATACCTGGGTCTGAACCATCTCTTCGAACATTGATATAGCTCTTTGACGCTCAAGGCTGCCCCCCCTTTTCTGGAATCTCCACCTAATTTCGTCAAAATGGAACCAGTAATCCCCACCTTGGGATTGAATGTCGTGACCAAGGCTGCAGCTTCTTGTGCAATCATTACATCCATAACAAGCAACACCTCCGTCGGATTTAACGCACGCTTCACTTGTTCCAACTCGTCCGTCTTCTCTCCACGCTGGAACTTATCATCGGTCTTCGACAGCTTCAAATCCTCCGTGATCTTAAGGGACTCGCAGTACTTGAGGATCATGGGCAAGCTGGTGGTTCTCAACTTCTTTAGCTTCATCTTGTGCTGTTCTATCAAGCTGTCGAGGGCTTCGCCGGACGCGAACGACGATGAGGGCACGACTTTTTGCGGTTCTGGCGCATGGGCATCGTCGAAGGAATGTGATCACCAAAAACTGGGTGGGTAGACTTACGCGAAGGATCACCGCCTTGGGACCCGTTTGGATTACAGGGAAGCTGGCGACTTTCTCTCCCTGAAGTGTCTATGCGAGCGGCCATTAAATCTCGAGAAAAAGGCCCGTCTGTCTCTTCTATAATGTATCATAGTGTATGGGCCCTCGATCGATGTGTAACCTTCCATGGAAATCCGTAACAAGCTCCAGAAACAAAGATCGCAGCTAAATTTTCAAGATCCATCCTGGATACTGTAAAAAAAATTTGTCCCAAACATTTGAAAATCTCACGTTGGACTTCAGGATTAAGGCACTTCTTCACCACATTCCTTAGTCATGTTCTCCGAATCCGCCAAACAAGAGAGAGAACAGGACAGCAAAATATATCCCTTATGGGATCAATTTCTGCAGCAGCATGTTGACACCTAAATTTTGATTTTTCTTTTTTCATTCATATTACACAAAATTGAGAATTAATTCTCACCAAAAATATTTCTCCATGCATTGCATATTTATTTTTTTCTACATTGCATTTTGCATCGACGGTGGGGAATTGAGCTTAAATTGACGAGCAATGGATCCGAGCAAGCTTGAGAAATTCGGCTAAGGCTAGGAATGAGTGTGCAGAAAATTATGAGAGTTTGTTGGACTTATTTTTCAGATTTATTCTAGTCCATTATGACTTTTGAAAAATCTGAATTTTAAGAGTTTTAAGGAGATGAAACTCTTTAAAAATTAGAATTTTGGATCCTGCGGTTGAAAGCTAATCCTATGCTCGGAGTCTAATCCTACGGTCATTAAAATTCACCTTGTGCCTATATAAGCTAACTTAAGCTTAGGGTTGAGGGAGGCCAGCCAATTGCCACACAATTCACATATACGACCACGCAATTGAGAAGGGTTCGGTGCTTTGGGAAGGACTCTCTCAGTCGACTTGGTGGACGGCAAAAAAAAAAAATTCGTGAGAGGAGAGGTCACACGAAGATGCCAATTCACTATTGAATACACGGCATATTGGAGGGCCACGAAGTTGAAGGCACGCATCTCTCTCCCTCTGGTCTTCATCGACAATGGACATTCAGAGCGAAGGAGAAAACCGTGGAGGAGAAAGGGGGTGTTCTTGTGTTTAATCTTCTCTCTCTATTTGCTTACTTTGATGTCTATTAAATTCCATTGATAGTCCCGGTTTGGTTCCATCTTGCGCATCTTCAGGGCCACTTCATTGTTCACACGGCCATGGAGGGAATTCATTGACAATTCACGTAAGGATTTTTCGAAAAAAAAAGGCGTGAAAGAGCGAGTTCGCGTGAAGAAAAGGGAAAGAGAGTTTTAGTGGTGTTCTTCTGGTTGCTCCAACCTACCGTCTGCTTCATCCCGACTGGTCTGCTGCTCCCGAAGGTTCTCCGCTGTTCAGGGATTGAATTCGCTGCTTTTCAGGCCAGATTCAAGCTGCTGTTCGGGGATCAAATTTGCTGTGGATTGTTGTCCGATTCTCCTACTATGCGGTGGCTCTAAGTCGCCACTGTCCAGTCCTGTTCCCCCGCTGTTTAGCGTTCAAAACATGGGTTATTTAGGCCGTTTATTGCTGCTATACAATGCATTTTTTTTCTGTCCATTGTTCAAGGCTATTTCACCTCTGTTTCAGCACTATTTCACTGCTGGTTGATACTGTTTCGCTGCTCATCGATGCCATTTTTTTTTTGTAGTTCTAGTGCTGAAATTTACTGCAGGTTCTGGGGAGGTCTACTTGCCATTTGGAAGCTGTTTCGATGTTATTTGCACCAAAAACAGAGTTGTTTTTTTTTTTGGGTGTTTCGCTCATGTTCCAATACAGATTTTGGCTCTATGCCCAGTCACTTTCTTTCACTGAGGCTCAATCCTCAAAGCAAGCTTCGGATGACCATTACCGTCAATCATTGCCGCACGGGAGTTCCTAGCCGCGCCTGTCCAATCATCCAAGCTTGGTGCATAAGTTTCGGTTTGAAATTCAGATTAGTTTAGCAATTCCGCGAGACAAGGTAAAATTCTGAATTTTGATATCAAAGTCATCTTGTTTGGATTGTTTGATATTATCTGCAAGGATCTTTGTGGCTTAAATTGGATGAATTTAAATCTTGAACAAACCACATGGATATTCATGCCTATCTCTAGAATATTTGGAATTGTTTGTTCCTTGATTTGAATTCTTTTTTCAGTTTCAAGGCATATCTTTCAGAATATTCGGATTATCTTAATTTCGAATTTGAAGCAATCTAAATCTTGAGCATATGTTAATGTCTTGTAGATAAGTACTGCCGCGGATTGAAGATACGTTTCCAATTTTGGAATTATCCGAAAAACATTCTTTTCAAAACCCTAAGAGATAATTTTCAAATTTAAAAAAGATGAGAATCTTTTGCAGATAAGATAAGATTGTCTACCGATTCCGATTTCCTCATGTGATTTTCAAATAAATTTAGATTTGGTAGTTGGTCTATCTAATCTGATAATGTTTGATTGTTCGGTGGTTGTTTACTTATCTTGTTTCAATTATATTATCATGTTTGTTTATTTCATGTCACGTCTCTTATAATATAGTTTGCACATTTATAAACAAACATGCCCATAATATATGCTCTCTCGTGCCTAGACCCTTCGGAAAATAAATTGCATGCCTTAGCCACGATCTTGTGGAATGGGACGGCAATTTAGTATAGAATTTCTTGTTCCGCCCTTTGGTAACAAGGGATGATGTTATTTTATACAAATTATCTGCATACTGTCTCGAATCTCCGAGGACGTAGCGGGTAAAATTCTTCTCTAACCCAGATCTTTGGGAATGAGTGAATTTATCGGAAAGATTGGAATTAAAAGGTATATTATGGGCATTTTTGTTTATCTTTGTTCAAATCTTTGCGTTTAATTTTTTGCTTCGTTAAATAAAAACCCAAAAAATAACTCTCATTTTTAATAGTTAATCATGCCAAAAGCTCATTTTTGTCCCATAAACATCGTCTAATATGAGTCAAGACTTTGAGAAATCATTTTCTTAGATTAAATTGGACGATGGTTAATTTTAAGACATGTTTTCATAATAGTTGCAATTCAATCCGAAAATAAAAAATATCATTTGCATATCACATAGTTTAGAGCATACCCTACCATGTCATTAACTCATGCATATTGTCTTCATATAGCTTAGTTGCATTACATCTTTTAAAAAAAAATCCAAAAAAAAATAACTTTTTTCATTCACATCATCAATCAAGTGGATTTTTCATGAAATTCGATACCGAAAGGGCATTAATTTTTTCAAATTAATGTAATCAAGTCTCCGGACTCATTTTCTCTGGTTCACAGAAATAAATTAACTCTCCCGTTGATTTATTTAGGTTTCTAATCGACCTACCAATAACGATTAGTGGCGGCTCTGAATTGAATAGACTTTTTGCATTAAAAGAACTTAAGTTGCGATTCGGTAGGACTTGGGAGGGTCTGAATTAGGTTAGTCAATTAACCTAATAATCCGTTAACCTAGATATTCTCTGAATTTTTAGGTCGCGACAGCTTGGCGACTCCGCTGGGGAATCATTGAGGACTTAAGCCTAAATGATTTTCATGTTGATTTTCCTTGATTGATGACATTTCCTCTCTTTTTGTGTTAATTGTTATGTTGATTTTCTGACTTTCTAACCTTTGCTTTGGATCGTTGATAGTTGTGTCATATTGCAGTTTGATATCTTGTGTGCCATAAATTCTTGTGCATGAATTCTTCATTTATTTGCACTACACCATTTTCAAAACCTTAGTAAACTTTAGGATGGTATCAAAATTGGGAATCTCCTTGGCCTCGATCACGAGCAATGGGTGACCCTGTTTTTGATCCCGAGCTTTGGTACTAAAGACTACCCGTTCTGGCTATAATCTCATAGCATGGAATGGACCTTTGGCCTAAATGAACTCTTAAGGACTGAACATTGACCAATTTAAATTGGTACGGTTTGTCCCTAAGATCTCAAAATTTTATAAAAAAAAGGGGCACACACTTTGCACGCCTCATGTGCATGTTTGTGTGATTGTTGTAATGTCGACAGGTAGGCTTCTTCATATCTTTTTGGCAATTTACTTATTTTGTTCGGTCGGTTCATGGCACTAAGGTTGGTCGTGGCTTGGTTTATTACTTCATGGCGTGCAAGAACATTCGGACCATTTCAATGCCCAAGTCCGAACTGGGTGGATGGCTTGCTCAGCTCGATAGTGTTGCTCGAGAATATGTGAAACGTAGATTGGGGCTATTGGTGCATTTATTGGAGGTACGAATCCGTACTGGCCTCATTCAGGCGATTGCCCACTTCTGGTGCCCTGAGACATCGACTTTCATATTCGGTAAACACGAGCTTACCCCTACTTTGGAGGAATAGAGCGTGCTCATTGGAAAATCCCTAGATTCAGAGCCTATTGGTCCCTACATTGGTACAAATCCTCAACTCTTGCTTGCTGAATTTTTGAAAATAGAAGTAGCCGAAGCTCGAAAAGTTTTGAAATCTAGTTACGAGAATTGCCCTTTCTCGTTTTTGACTGAATGTTTTAATCGAGCTACTTCATTGCAAAAGAGTAAAATTTTCCTGCTTGCTTTCTTTGGATTAGTGGTCTTTCCACATTGCAAAAACTCTATTAATCCAGGGATAGTTCACTTGGTTCAGCAAGTTTGTGAAGAGAAAAATTTCGTCAACACAACGTTGGCAGAAACTTTTATTTCTCTGAACAAGTATAAGCGAGATAAATCTGGAACTTTCAAAGCTCCGGCTGAACTTTTGCAAATATGGTTCCTTTCCCATATCAAAGGATGTCAAAACCTTGTAACAGTTCAAAAGCTCAGGAATTTTTCTCCCCCAATCATGGTTTTTAAAGAAAAACAGGATGAAATTCCAGATTACCATTTTTTTGAGTGGATAGGATTGTTAGAGGATCCGGATCCTAAGGGTTTCCAATGGCAGGCTAAGTGGTTCGAAGTGAAAACGGCTCGACTGACAAGTAGCGAAACGAAACCAATCCCTTTACTTGGGTTCACCGGGGCCACTGAATATCATCCGCTTCGGGTCACACGTCAGTACAAAGTTGTTCAGACCTTGCCACCACCTCTTGAGGCCGAGTGTGTTCGGCTTGACTTCACCAACAAGATCCTCGACCATGAGCATGCGGTTATTACTGTTCGTACTTTATGGGATTTTTGCAGACCAACAAAGCTTAAGCTACCGAGGAAGGATTTGCTCGGTGATGAAAAGATGTATCATGCCACCCCTCAATACATCAAGAAGCATTCAATTCCTGAAGCTCTACGACCAATAATCCCAGAAGTGCGGCCTACGGCTACTCTCCATGCTCAGGTAGAAGACCTCCAGCGAGAATTGGAAAAAGAAAAAAGGAAGGCAGCAGAGGCAATTCGGGCATTGAAGCGGATGAAGAGTGGGAATGATCCCTTGAAGTAGTAGACCAAGTCGAGTCAAGTCGTGTCTTTACTTTCATAGTTTGATTAAGGATTTTCATTTCGTATATTTAATCTCGTACTTAGAGCTGTTAGTTGGATGGTTTTCACATCAATTTCGTCAGTTTCCGTTGGTTCTGATTTACCTCACTGTGTTGCATAATTTTTTACAAAATGTCACGATCAAGATTTGCACCTTTGCTCTTGACGAAAGTCATAGGTAACACAATGACCTTGAACATATAAAAAATCCAAAGGTAGCGGACTTTTTTTGATTGAGACGAAGAGGTGCCAAACTCACGTTTTTCTGAACACAAGGATACAGCTGTGCTGTCTCGATGGGCCAACCATCATTAGTTCAGACATTTTTCTGACCCACTTCGCGTCCGAATTAGAATAACTGGCCTTCATAAGAAATATCCGGAAGATCCTAATCTATCTTGAAAAAATTTTTGGGACACATCTGATGTGTTTTCGTTTATGAGGGAATTAACGGTCAAGGAAAAGGCAGTCTGGAACTTCTCAATTTTCTGGCCTCACTCTCACCTTGCCATTTTCTAATAGTAAACGTGCTTTTTTGAAGGAGATCAAAACATGAAAGTTCAATATTGAGATTTGAACTAGCAATCCACAAATTTTTGGATCTTAATTCTCATTTTTAATGGCCCTTTTGTTCATCAAGCGGAAACCGGACGAGTCAGTTTTCTGGATAAATTTTCTGGAAAGATGCATTAGACTGTACTGATCTGGATATTTTCTACAGGAACTCAAAACATGAAAGTTGTTCATCATCGTCTTATCTATGCTCCCAAAAATTTTCACATCATTTCGTTCATTCCATGAATTGTTACGAATTTTTTCGCGAAAACTGACAGAACTGAATTTTTTCTGAGATGAAGCCGTGAGTCAAGTCAGGTCACTTGAGTCAGTCTGGATTAGGGCCATGGATCGATTCATCATTCCTCTTCATTATTCTGATCATATTGATACCTTTTGTAGGTAATTCATCACGGATACTCCGCACCCTCATAACACCCGCTTGAAGGCGAAGAAAATGGCCGACAGAGCCAAGATCATTGCAATAGTTCAAGAGGCCCTCAAGGAGCACACAGATGTAATGAACGAGCGGATCGAGGGAACAGTATCTCAAGCGATGGAAAAGATGGCCGTCAAATTTGCAACCATGTACAGCCATCTAGCTCGATTCCTCCTCCCACGGCGACTCCACCTCCTCCGGCGAACAATCTTGACAAATTCCTGGACTATGTCCCTACCTATACTCTACCACTAAAGGATATTATTTTACATGGTGCGAGCTCTGATACGTCACCTACGATCCCGACACCCCAAGCTAGCTCTATAATGGGGGGGATGAGTGATGGAGCCATAAAGATCATAGCCCGGATGGAACAACATTTGAGAGAAGCTGATGGGACACATAGCCTGGCTCCCATCAACCTGTCCGTCTATATGAAGGTGCAGGTCCTTGACAAGTTCAAGATGCCCAACTTTGAAAAGACAGTCTAATATCAATCGTATGGAGACTTGGGAAGAAGCTGCGAATGCATCCCCGACGCATTCCAAGGATAGGGAACAGATTCTCAATCCGAACTATGCACCACGCCTAATCGATCCTCTGATGGCCTCACATCATCCCTATGCATAAGTGTTGAGCCTCGTAGCTCACGACCAAGCTAGAAATCCTGGCCAATCGAGCTTGATCCATGCTTTGCCCTCGATCATTTCCCTTACCAATCAAGGGAGCAACTGGTCAACTTGAATCCAAGTTACATCGGTCCGATCAAGTTGAAATTCGAGAACAACACCAATTGTGAGCCAAGACTATCTCCGAACAAAAGCTGGTGCCCAAAAATAGTTCCATTGTAGGTCGTTCATTAGTGCCCAACCAGACTGGTCAAATGCATAACAATCCTTGCAATGAGTCTCAACACTAGCCGTCACTGATCCCCATATCAATCAACATTACCTTTAGCTGTCCTTTGATTAGCCCCATGTTGATCCTTGGGGCAATTCTTAGCCAGTCCCTCCATCAATCCATCAGTCACGCCACATCAGCCGATGAAATAATCAAGCCAATATTGTACACCCGAGAATTCATCTGCAAATAGATTGGGGTAGTGGAAGTCTTCCTTCCCTAGGTAATTCAAGACCAGGGGCATGACTAAGCACGAATAAGGGGGGCATCTATAGCTACAGATGGTTTGTCTCTTGATAGAAAAATATCCACCATGGCTGTGATTTAGCTTGACAAAGGGATCGGGCAAATTATATGCATCAGCCAGGCCGTACACCAGTCCATCTGCTAGTCAAGGCTGATTCATGCTTCACCCTCAATTGATCCTTTGATCGTGCCATGTGCCAAGCTAGAGGACATGTCTTTGATTGCAACCACTGAAGCAAATCAACAATCGGAACTTCTCCATTTTCGCTCACTTCATCTTTTTAAGACTCTATTCATGCACATTTTTTTTCCTATGTAGGGCCAAGTGTGAAAATAGGTCGTTTGTCGAAACTTGAAGCCAAATTCTTAGCATGTCTGAAGCAATCCCAGATTTGGGTAAAGCTATGATCATCCGATATGATCCATTCTAACAAAAGTGGGGCAGACCAATAGCGAACCTTGACTTGGAAAAGGGAGTATGTCTTCTTTAACTTATTTGGTTTCGGGGATAACTTTTCATTTTCTTCCTTGCAGGGGCATCCTACCAATAGTGATAGTTGTCGTCATTAAACAAATCGGAGTGTTTCAAGTCTTCACTTGACTCGTTCACATATACCTTTCCTTGTGCAGGGGCAAAGTAAAAAACAAGTCACTTCTCAATTCCAGGATTACTTTCTGAACTTGTTCGATCTATTCACATGAGTAGGGGGCAATCCACAATCCCCCATTCCCCATTTTTTTTTCTCCCATGCTTGCATATTTTATGCTTCAAGCAAATACATTTTCATAAAGCATGACAAGCTATTTGAAATTGCCACATTTGCATTGTGCTTACACATTTCATGGTTTATGCATGACCATTCCACATGTTTTATTTGCCAATTCTGTATAAGGATCGTAAACTACATATGATGCATTGAATGTACAGAATGGGGGATGATAGGATGATGAAAGGCAAGCCATTTCCATACACGTCCTGCATTTTAATCCCCAGTGAGTTGAGCGATAAATAGCCCATATTCCTCAAGGTAAAGGGTTTTCTCGCAAAAGGTACAATAACCGAAGTGAAGGAGGCATTCAATTCTCTATTCAAACACTACAGGTGTCCATTGGTTAACCCCATTTGAGCGGTAGTTTCATTTCCTTACCCTTGTCAAGAACCACCCCACGTCGGGGCTTAATGGAAGTAATTCCAGCAGCAGCACGAGATAAATGGTTAGAAATTTTCTTGCTCGGACTAACATCAATCTTCGGGTATTTCTTTGCATTATACTCAAACTTTAATTCAAGTGCCTTAGGATGACGAAGAGCATTTGTTTCTCTATCCCATACACTTATATCCTTTGCATAGCCCATTTGAGCCTGGAAATTCAGTCCTTCAACCCTTATTGGTGATCATTACCGTTCTAAGATGAAGACAGGACCATCTCCAAGCAGAAGAACTCAGAAGAGAATCAAGTCAAGAGAGAATTCCCAAGTGAACTCGCCTTGCATGTTAGATTGTTCATATAATGTTTAGCATCATTTTTTGGAAAATATCTTGTTGTTGTAATTCCTTACGAAGAAAGGGATTCAAAATCACGGGATTGTCAAAAAAGAAAAAGAAGCAAGTGCAGCCTAAAAGAAAAAGGGCCCGCTCCAGAAAATTGAAACGTCAAGAGAAAGAAAAAATCAAGACGTCGAAAAAAAAAATTCAAAAAAAAGGGGAGTTGGGAGTAAGAAAAGCAAAGGCTGATCCCACAAAAATCCTGGGCAGTAAAAAGCAAAGTGCCTATCAAAAGCAAGGCCAATACCCATTCAATCCTTGTTCAATTGTAAAGTACTCTTGAACTTTGAATGTACATTTTTGTATGTTACTTTTCTTGTAAATCTCCAACGGGGACTGGTTGTAAAGAAGACTCCCTAGAGAAGTCAGCTTGCAAAGTGCAATTCCTAGCAGAAGATTACCATCCCTCAAGCAATGATGGGACCTTTGAAGATTATTCCAGAAAGGTCAAGATCGATGACAAGTCAGCAATGATCATCAACGTCAAGCCTTTCTCATATACTTTCTGAGATAAAACAAGCCTTTTTGTTTCTCATTCCCCAATCCTAACCTACGTTACAACCCTTGAAAGTCTCTTCAGATTAGGGCACTTAAGTTAATGTAGAGTTGAATGATTTTAAGTATTGCTCGAAGAGGTACGAGCAAGATTATTTCTTTCTCATTTTTGCAGGGTTCTTGACTTGTAAACCCAGAGCAGATAATAAAGAGTTCATTTTCAATGGCCTTGACTCGACGAAGAGTCCCCTTTACTAAACCATTGAACCAGCTTATATTACAGTCCTAATCAAGACCTCCAGATCGGCTCGATTGTACCAATTGCGAGATTACTCAAACCCTTGTCGAATACGATGATGGTAAGATTGAGTGATTTTCTTGAATCCTACAGCTAGGATAAATAGCTTTTCTAGAGAGTGAGAAAAATCCCTTTTGGACTGAAGTCCCCCATTCAGATCACATTCGATGCATTTATGGAATAATGACCTCCCTAAATAGAATTGGTAATGCAAACTTGACAAAAGCGTTATGCATAATCCACATTATGAGTTACTACATCATACATAGAATGTTTCTAACTCAGCTGAGTAGTTTTGCATGAACCCAATTGATGGATTTCAGTATATATGCTTGCATGTGTTATATCTGACATCTTCTGAGCAGATGCATTTCCGATGTTCAAGTTGCCTCCCAAGGTCTCGAAAGTTATCTGAGATTATTGAATGAACATATCCTGTTAGCAAGTGCCCACTAGGCAACCTTCCAAGTCCTCAGGTAAGTATACCTTCAACCTGAAGCTTTCAAGAGAATGAATACTGATGATTTTCAAGGTACTCGAATCCGTTATGGCACATACGATCATTTAAGTATCCACCTTCTTCGATGAAGTGTGATTTTTATGAAATGCATGTCGCATTAGCATTGGTTTTGTTTATGCGCATGATTATACTTCAAGTGAACAAGCAGGTATGTGCAGTCAGCCTATCTATTCCTTGACCATGACTCAGAAAATCCAGGTAAGATTTTCTAAATCCTTTTCAAATTGACAGCTCTACCAAATGTTAGTTGTGATTTCGCTCTTATCCAACTCATGATCGACCTACTCTCATGAGATGATCATCTGTTCACGATCGACCTGCTCTCGTGTTCTTAATCTCCATCTTTATCAAATCACGATCGACCTGCTCTTGTGTTCTTGATCATTATCTTTATCAGTTCACGATCGACCTACTCTCGTGTTCTTGATCTTTATCTTTATCAAATCACGATCGACTTGCTCTCGTGATCTTGATCTAATATTTACTGAATCACGATCGACCTACTCTCGTGATCTTGATCTAGATATTTACCTAACTCATGATTGACCTGCTCTCATGAGATATTCATCAATTCACAATTGACCTGCTCTTGTGTTCTTGATCTTTTTCTTTATCAGTTCACGATCGACCTGCTCTCGTGTTCTTGATCTCCATCTTTATCAAATCACGATCGACCTGTTCTCGTGATATTGATCTAGATATTTACCTGACTCATGATCGGCCTGCTCTCATGAGATATTCATCAGTTCACAATCGACCTGCTCTTGTGTTCCTAATCATTATCTTTATCAAATCACGATCGACCTGCTCTCGTGATCTTGATCTCAAAAACCTTTACTGACCCACGATCGACCTGCTCTCGTGATATCAGAAAGCATTCTATCGTCTCATGGTGACTCGCTAAAACGATGGCGGTCCCAAGAGACAAAAAGTGCAGCTTGAACCATAACTCAAGCACATTTCTCCATTACATATCTTGCGCTGTCTTGCATCAGAATGAGATTTCTGATAACAGATAGGCCCCAGTATCTTGAGATCTTTGCATCCACAACAAGAAGCTTGGAACTCAAGAGAATCACCAGCATTATGAGGCGTTTGGTAAGACCAATATCTCATATGCAATCCATGTGTAGGTTTTTACTCCATTTACTTGGAGTATAGAAGTCTTAACACATGTTATTTATAGTTCTGCATATCATTCATCACTACATTTGCATAAAAAAATGGGATTGAAAGTCCCGCAAAAAAATATATACATAATTCATTTCATTTGCATTGTCAAAATTTAGGTTCAATTTGGTCTTTGAGCGAAACCTCTGCGAGCCTCCACTCAAAGAGGGGCAGCTGTTGACACCTAAATTTTGATTTTTCTTTTTTCATTCATATTACACAAAATTGAGAATTAATTCTCACCAAAAATATTTCTCCATGCATTGCATATTTATTTTTTTCTACATTGCATTTTGCATCGACGGTGGGGAATTGAGCTTAAATTGACGAGCAATGGATCCGAGCAAGCTTGAGAAATTCGGCTAAGGCTAGGAATGAGTGTGCAGAAAATTATGAGAGTTTGTTGGACTTATTTTTCAGATTTATTCTAGTCCATTATGACTTTTGAAAAATCTGAATTTTAAGAGTTTTAAGGAGATGAAACTCTTTAAAAATTAGAATTTTGGATCCTGCGGTTGAAAGCTAATCCTATGCTCGGAGTCTAATCCTACGGTCATTAAAATTCACCTTGTGCCTATATAAGCTAACTTAAGCTTAGGGTTGAGGGAGGCCAGCCAATTGCCACACAATTCACATATACGACCACGCAATTGAGAAGGGTTCGGTGCTTTGGGAAGGACTCTGTCACGCCCCGATCCCCGGGGCCCGCGGCAACCCTACCAAAACGCCTCAGGTCGAAAAGGATAGCGTCCCAGGCACGCTAACGACCAAATAATAATTTTTCTACGCATGCGGAAACGTACAAACTCCCCGTACAATCAATAACAACCGGGATAAAATAGTAGGATAAAAGATCACTCAATAAAAATCAGTTTAACAAAATCCAAACCAGTTTAACACACGATAAACATTAAAAAGGGCTGATACTCTTCAACCCTACGGAAGCTACAGTAAATATAGCCCCACTCTTCGGGGCGGCTTCCTAAAACCGACAAAAAGTCATAAGGTCAGGCAGGGTTAACTTCGTATCTACTCCCAAAAGAGAGACCTACTACGCCCTCGTCTTCCTCAATGCTTTGGACCTGAAAAAGTTGTCAACGACGTGGAATGAGATAAAAATCTCAATGAGTCGGCGCCTAAGCCCGGCTAGGGCGCTGATTCGCTCAGGCATCCTATGCAATAAAATATTCCAACAGTACCAAAATCAACCACATGCAAGCTTACCACGCCTTGGATCACACATATGCAAGACTCGGCTCCTCACATAAATTAATCAATCAAGGCGAACAATCAGAATCCCACCGTAACTTGCACACGTAACGTTCCACACGGATTCCAATTTATTAACAACCATTGGGCTCGGCTCACACGACTGGTGTGGCCCGACACTACGACTGGCAGTGTCCACACTACGACTGGCAGTGTCTACTGGCATGACCAGGCTTCGTTCCTTTTCCCTTCGGCAACGGCGTCTGATAATCCGTAAGATTCGTACGACTGGCACGACACGGCAATATCAGGAATCCCATAAGGGCTTCGGCCCATCACAAGCTGCGACCGGCGTCCGATAGTCCGTAAGATTCGTACGACTGGCACGACACGTTACTATCAGGAATAACCGTACGACTGGCACGGACCGTACGACTGGCACGGATTTTTAAGCCCATCATATGACCACACGAGCACGCAATCCAACCAATCCAGTTTTATCTCTGCATTTAGTCCAATGCATCCACACTCGAGCGTGCTCCAAAAATCGGCCACAGGCCATTTTCATGCTCAAATATCAATTTAATTCCACATACGGTCATATGATGCATGCATTTATCCACCAGACTTTGCATTTATAATTGGGTGATCAACCCTCATACAGTCAATCATAGACCAAACAGAACATTCAACAGTCAGGCGTTGATCACCACACCAAGCAGTTGATAATAATTCAATAACATGAGCTTGGATAATTAAATTATCCACAAGCGCCTAATCCGCCAATCGATCAATCAATCAAACATTTCGTCGGTCACTCGGCTCTAGCCAATCACTTGCTCGCAGTCACACAATTCAGTCTACTCATCAACTAGCCACAGTTTACCTAACTAATCAGTCTAACTTATTTAATTGTGGTCATTTAACTTAACCCAATCTCTAACTAATCCGACCACAATTATTGTACCTAAACACCCTAATTGACTAATTATTCTAGTCCCGAACGCAATTAACGACCTAACCGAGAGTTAGAGGCAAACTCACAATTTTTCCAGCGATCCGGCGACGACGACGACGGTTGGTACTGTTCACCGGAGTACTGTTCACCGGAGTTACTGTTCACGCCGGCTACTGTTCACCGGAGTACTGTTCACGCCGGTTACTGTTCACCGGAGTTACTGTTCACGAGGTACTGTTCACGCCGGTTACTGTTCACGCCGGTTACTGTTCCGGCGAGGCTTCGAACGGTGGCGACGACGAAATCGACAGCGATTTTTCCGGCGAGCGACGGCAACGACAACTACGATGTCCTTGGCTAGTCGGTGGACAACCGAAGCTCTGAGGGGCGGCCGTTGATGGTGGTGGCCTTAAACGGTGGGGGATGAGCTCGGGAGGGAGCTGCGATGATCGGACGGCAAGAGGAGACGACGACGACGTCGAGTTCGGTTGGATGTGCCGGTGCGACGGAGGAACGACGACGACGTGATGCAACGGCAACGACGAACTCCGGCTCCGGCGAGCGGTCTCGGAAGGCTGAGGTGTTCAGATTGGGACAGAATAGGGGTGGATCTGAAGCTTGGGGCTGTTGGTGGTGGTTTGGCTAGGTGGACGACGACGGCGAAGATAAGCTGGGAAGATGGTGGCGTCTGGAGCTCGAGCAACGGGCGGAGCAGAAGAAGAAATGAAGAAGAAGAAGAAGAAGAAAATAAGGAAGAAGAAGAAGGAAGAGGAGGAGGCGTGCGTCGGCAAGGGGAGAGAGAGAGTGGGGGAAGAATATAAAAATGGGGAGGGGAATAAAAAAAATGGGGGAGATGTTGAGTGGAGTTGGTGGGGGTTAATAAAAAATGATGGGGTGTGGGATGGTGGGTGAGTGGGGGAGGCGTGGGAGAGAGTGAGAGTGAGGAGAGAGAGAGAATATAAATTATTATTATTTTTTTTTAAAAAAAAAAAAAAGGATGTTACAACTCTCCCCACCATACGAAATTTCGTCCTCGAAATTAAACTGCTGTTACATTTCTTCAAAAAGAAAAGGATGCAGTTCCTTCATGACTTCCTCGATTTCCCAAGTTGCTCCTTCTTTTCCGTGGTGTTGCCAAACTACCTTGACCAATGGAATCGTTCTGCGTCGAAGTACTTGCTCCTTTCTGTCTAGGATCCTCACCGGGCGCTCCACGTATGATACTCGCTCATCTAACTCGATCTCCTCGAAACTTAGCACATGGGCTGGGTCAGGCTCATATTTCCTCAACATCGACACGTGGAAGACGTTGTGCACTTGAGACAGCTTCGGTGGCAACGCCAAACGATATGCTAAGGTTCCAATCCGCTCCAAAATTTCAAACGGCCCTACATACCTCGGGCTCAATTTCCCCTTTTTGCCAAAACGAGACGTTCCTCTCATAGGCGACACCTTCAAGAACACATGATCGCCTACTTGGAACTCCAAAGGTCTTCGTCTCCTATCAGCGTAACTCTTCTGACGACTCTGCGATGTCTTGAGTCTATCTCTTATAACCTTGACAGCTTCCACTGACTGCTGTACCAACTCAGGACCAGTAATCTTCCTTTCGCCCACTTCATCCCAACATATAGGAGTTCTACAAGCTCTGCCATAAAGTGCTTCGAATGGTGCCATTCTGATACTCTGCTGGTAACTGTTGTTGTAGGCAAACTCAACCAGATGCAACTGCTCCTCCCAGCTACCTTTAAAGTCCAAGACACAGGATCGCAACATGTCTTCAAGCGTCTGAATTGTCCTCTCAGACTGACCATCTGTCTGCGGATGATAAGCAGTACTGAACTGCAGCTTCGTTCCCAACGCATTCTGTAGGCTTTTCCAAAACGTGGCAGTGAACTTAGGGTCACGATCCGAAGTGATCGTCACCGGCACTCCATGCAGTCTCACTACGTGTCTCACATAAAGTTCGGCATATCTGTCCAAAGCAAAATCCTTCCTCACTGGAATAAAGTGTGCTGACTTCGTCAGTCTGTCAACCACAACCCAGATTGAATCATGTCCTTTCTGACTTCTTGGCAATCCCATTACAAAGTCCATCGTGATATGCTCCCATTTCCACTCTGGAATCTCCAAGGGCTGCAGCAATCCTCCAGGCTTACAATGTTGAGCCTTGACCTGCTGGCAAGTCAAACACTTAGCCACATGATTGGCTATGTCAGCTTTCATCCCATTCCACCAGTAATGTTGCTTCAAATTCTGGTACATCTTCGTGCTACCAGGATGAATGCTATAACTGCTACGGTGTGCTCCCGATAAAATTTCTTCCCTTAGATCTTCATCTGCAGGTACGCACAGTCGTCCTCGAAACCGAAGTATCCCATCCTCAGTTACTTGAAAGTCAGCTCTCCTCTTGGCCGAGTCTTCCTGCAGGATCTTTTGGATTACAGGGTCTGTCGATTGCAAGGCCTTAATCCTAGCCTGCACTTCTGGCTCAATCCTCAATGTAGCCATGAGACTTGACAGATGACTCACTTCCAATTTAAAATCTGAGTCTCGTACTTCCTCCAATAGACGCCATTCATGGACCATCATTTGAGCAATTGCAGACTTCCTACTCAGAGCATCTGCAACTTTATTCGCCTTACCAGGATGGTACAAGATCTCACAATCATAATCCTTCAGAAGCTCCATCCAACGTCGCTGCCTCATATTCAACTCCTTCTGCGAGAACAGATACTTGAGGCTCTGGTGGTCCGTATACACCTGAAATTTTTCTCCAATCAGGTAATGCCTCCAAATCTTCAATGCAAAAACAATTGCAGCTAGCTCCAAATCATGTGTCGGATAATTCAACTCATGAGGCCTCAACTGGCGAGATGCATACGCCACTACCTTCCCATGTTGCATCAGAACGCAACCCAAGCCTTTGAATGACGCATCACTGTAGATCTCAAAACCTCCGGAACCAGACGGAATCGTCAAAACAGGAGCAGTAGTTAGTCTATGCTTAAGCTCTTGAAAACTACTCTCGTACTTGTCTGTCCATTCGAACTTCTCTCCTTTCTTCAATAGACGCGTCAGAGGCATAGTTATCGCCGAAAATCTCTCCACGAAGCGCCTATAATAGCCTGCCAAACCCAAAAAGCTCCGTACTTCTGTCACTGTCACAGGCCTCGGCCAATCCATGACCGCTTCAATCTTCGATGGATCCACAGCAATCCCTTCACCAGACACCACGTGGCCTAGGAACGCCACACGAGCTAACCAAAATTCGCATTTACTGAACTTGGCGTGCAACTGGTGCGCTCTGAGGGTTTCCAAAACTACCCTCAAGTGCTCCTCATGATCCTCTGGACTCCTCGAGTACACCAGGATATCATCTATGAACACAATGACGAATTTATCCAAAAACTCCCTGAATATTCTGTTCATCAAGTCCATGAAAGCGGCAGGAGCATTCGTCAAGCCAAACGGCATCACAGTAAATTCATAGTGTCCATACCGCGTCCTAAATGCTGTCTTCGGTATATCTTCCCTTTTTATCCTCAACTGGTGGTATCCCGTCCGTAAATCAATCTTAGAAAATACTGAAGCTCCTTGCAACTGGTCAAACAAATCGTCAATCCTCGGCAGTGGGTACTTGTTCTTAATTGTCACTTGATTCAATTGTCGATAATCAATGCATAATCTTAGCGACCCATCTTTCTTTCTGACAAACAAGACAGGTGCTCCCCATGGCGATACACTGGGGCGGATAAATCCTTTATCCAGTAACTCTTGCATCTGCACTTTAAGCTCTTTAAGTTCCGATAATGCCATTCTGTACGGTGCCTTAGAAATTGGCTCTGTCCCAGGGGCCAACTCTACCACAAATTCAATTTCTCTCTCCGGTGGTAACCCTGGTAACTCTTGGGGAAAAACATCTGGAAACTCTTGCACCACAGCAATATCTTCCAACTTAGATTCTTCAACAAACGCATCTACTACAGTTGCCAGATAACCTTGGCAGCCATTCTCCAACAGGCGAGTCGTCTCTAGCGACGAAATCACTACAGTTGAGGTACCTCCTCTATTACCCACAAATTCAAAGTTAGTCCCGTCCGGCGAACTAAATTGAATCGTCTTACGGTAACAGTCTACTGTGGCTCTTTGCCTTATCAGCCAATCCATTCCAACAATCAGGTCAAAGTCAAACATCTCCAGCACAATCAAATCTATCTTATCCTCGTGGCCATTTATAACTAGCTTACAGTCAGGGCAACCTACTGCAGTCACTACGCTATCTTTTAAAGGCGTAGAAATCTTAAATACGGTACCCAATAATTTTGGACTCAACCCAGCAAGTTTAACAAATTGTTCAGCCACAAACGAATGGGTAGCACCAGGATCAAATAGAGCATATGCTACTTGATCATGTAAGAGGACCGTACCTGTGACGGTCGGCGAATCCTTCGCCTCATCTCGAGTGACAGCAAACAATCGTCCTTGCGCCTGAGGTCGGTTCTGAAAATTCTGCTGCACATTCGCTCCAGACTGTCCTCCATACTGCGGCCTGGCTTGCTGTCTCTGGGGGCAGTCTCGCACATGGTGACCAGGCTGGCCACATCCAAAACAAGCTCCGCTGCGGAACTGACACTGACCAGGTCCGTGCTTCTTTCGGCAAAGGCGGCAGACATCTCCTCGGTTAGGCACCGGCTTACTGATGCCACCATTCCGATTTGGCGGGATATGATGCTTTCCTCCAAACATCGGCCTCTTCCCAAATCGATTGTCATTCCGGCCTGAGGGCACAAACCGCGATGCAGATGCGATAGCCCTTTCTGCTAGATCACGCTCCACCATTTGGGCCCTTTCATACAGCTCATTATAATCTTTCAGATTCAGCGGTACCAGCACACTTCTCAGCTCGGGTTTCAGCCCATCTCTAAACCTCCTGGCCTTATCCACTGGGTCTTCCACCATCCTTGGTGCATACTTAGACAACTCAGCAAATTTGGCCTCATACTGGTCTATTGACAGGTGGTTCTGGCGCAAGCGAAGGAACTCAGCCATCTTCTGTTCCCTTGCAGTATCCGAGAAGTACTTATTGTTGAAGGCTTCCACGAAAGCACCCCAAGCCTGGGCCGTACCCTCGGGAAAGATTCTGTCCTTAGACGTCCTCCACCAAGTACTTGCGTTCCCCTGCAGCTGATAGATGGCCAAAGTGACCTTATCCTCTTCCGAACACCTCAGCAGGGCGAATGTCTTCTCCAGTTCCTCGATCCATGAGATAGCAGTCTCGGGATCTCCATTTCCTGAGAACTTGGGAGGCTTCAGCTTCAAAAACTGCTCCACCAACTTCTGAGTCCGATGTCCATTATTTCCATTCCCAGCTGGTCCATCTCCTTGTGGGGCCTCAGCGGCTGCAGCTGCCTGATTCCTCATCTGCTGACCCATCAAATCACCCAACGCTCCCAATGCTTGTAGTATCCCATCGATCCTCGGATCCTCTCTGGCAGGCCTACCTCGAGGTGCTCTCCCACCTTGGTTGCTCATTTTGCAGGAATGTACGGGGTCCTGCCCACCCCAATAGCAACCAACTGTGAGAAGGCTGCTCGAAAACTCAAATAAAAAATAGCAGTCACATGCATTAATTTACGATCCTACTAACTATCCCAGTTCCCATCGCTCCTTATCACTCCAGGCCACGACCAAATGGTTCAGGTTGACCTTGCTCTGATACCACTCTTGGGCGGGGATGTCACGCCCCGATCCCCGGGGCCCGCGGCAACCCTACCAAAACGCCTCAGGTCGAAAAGGATAGCGTCCCAGGCACGCTAACGACCAAATAATAATTTTTCTACGCATGCGGAAACGTACAAACTCCCCGTACAATCAATAACAACCGGGATAAAATAGTAGGATAAAAGATCACTCAATAAAAATCAGTTTAACAAAATCCAAACCAGTTTAACACACGATAAACATTAAAAAGGGCTGATACTCTTCAACCCTACGGAAGCTACAGTAAATATAGCCCCACTCTTCGGGGCGGCTTCCTAAAACCGACAAAAAGTCATAAGGTCAGGCAGGGTTAACTTCGTATCTACTCCCAAAAGAGAGACCTACTACGCCCTCGTCTTCCTCAATGCTTTGGACCTGAAAAAGTTGTCAACGACGTGGAATGAGATAAAAATCTCAATGAGTCGGCGCCTAAGCCCGGCTAGGGCGCTGATTCGCTCAGGCATCCTATGCAATAAAATATTCCAACAGTACCAAAATCAACCACATGCAAGCTTACCACGCCTTGGATCACACATATGCAAGACTCGGCTCCTCACATAAATTAATCAATCAAGGCGAACAATCAGAATCCCACCGTAACTTGCACACGTAACGTTCCACACGGATTCCAATTTATTAACAACCATTGGGCTCGGCTCACACGACTGGTGTGGCCCGACACTACGACTGGCAGTGTCCACACTACGACTGGCAGTGTCTACTGGCATGACCAGGCTTCGTTCCTTTTCCCTTCGGCAACGGCGTCTGATAATCCGTAAGATTCGTACGACTGGCACGACACGGCAATATCAGGAATCCCATAAGGGCTTCGGCCCATCACAAGCTGCGACCGGCGTCCGATAGTCCGTAAGATTCGTACGACTGGCACGACACGTTACTATCAGGAATAACCGTACGACTGGCACGGACCGTACGACTGGCACGGATTTTTAAGCCCATCATATGACCACACGAGCACGCAATCCAACCAATCCAGTTTTATCTCTGCATTTAGTCCAATGCATCCACACTCGAGCGTGCTCCAAAAATCGGCCACAGGCCATTTTCATGCTCAAATATCAATTTAATTCCACATACGGTCATATGATGCATGCATTTATCCACCAGACTTTGCATTTATAATTGGGTGATCAACCCTCATACAGTCAATCATAGACCAAACAGAACATTCAACAGTCAGGCGTTGATCACCACACCAAGCAGTTGATAATAATTCAATAACATGAGCTTGGATAATTAAATTATCCACAAGCGCCTAATCCGCCAATCGATCAATCAATCAAACATTTCGTCGGTCACTCGGCTCTAGCCAATCACTTGCTCGCAGTCACACAATTCAGTCTACTCATCAACTAGCCACAGTTTACCTAACTAATCAGTCTAACTTATTTAATTGTGGTCATTTAACTTAACCCAATCTCTAACTAATCCGACCACAATTATTGTACCTAAACACCCTAATTGACTAATTATTCTAGTCCCGAACGCAATTAACGACCTAACCGAGAGTTAGAGGCAAACTCACAATTTTTCCAGCGATCCGGCGACGACGACGACGGTTGGTACTGTTCACCGGAGTACTGTTCACCGGAGTTACTGTTCACGCCGGCTACTGTTCACCGGAGTACTGTTCACGCCGGTTACTGTTCACCGGAGTTACTGTTCACGAGGTACTGTTCACGCCGGTTACTGTTCACGCCGGTTACTGTTCCGGCGAGGCTTCGAACGGTGGCGACGACGAAATCGACAGCGATTTTTCCGGCGAGCGACGGCAACGACAACTACGATGTCCTTGGCTAGTCGGTGGACAACCGAAGCTCCGAGGGGCGGCCGTTGATGGTGGTGGCCTTAAACGGTGGGGGATGAGCTCGGGAGGGAGCTGCGATGATCGGACGGCAAGAGGAGACGACGACGACGTCGAGTTCGGTTGGATGTGCCGGTGCGACGGAGGAACGACGACGACGTGATGCAACGGCAACGACGAACTCCGGCTCCGGCGAGCGGTCTCGGAAGGCTGAGGTGTTCAGATTGGGACAGAATAGGGGTGGATCTGAAGCTTGGGGCTGTTGGTGGTGGTTTGGCTAGGTGGACGACGACGGCGAAGATAAGCTGGGAAGATGGTGGCGTCTGGAGCTCGAGCAACGGGCGGAGCAGAAGAAGAAATGAAGAAGAAGAAGAAGAAGAAAATAAGGAAGAAGAAGAAGGAAGAGGAGGAGGCGTGCGTCGGCAAGGGGGAGAGAGAGAGTGGGGGAAGAATATAAAAATGGGGAGGGGAATAAAAAAAATGGGGGAGATGTTGAGTGGAGTTGGTGGGGGTTAATAAAAAATGATGGGGTGTGGGATGGTGGGTGAGTGGGGGAGGCGTGGGAGAGAGTGAGAGTGAGGAGAGAGAGAGAATATAAATTATTATTATTTTTTAAAAAAAAAAAAAAAAGGATGTTACAGACTCTCTCAGTCGACTTGGTGGACGGCAAAAAAAAAAATCGTGAGAGGAGAGGTCACACGAAGATGCCAATTCACTATTGAATACACGGCATATTGGAGGGCCACGAAGTTGAAGGCACGCATCTCTCTCCCTCTGGTCTTCATCGACAATGGACATTCAGAGCGAAGGAGAAAACCGTGGAGGAGAAAGGGGGTGTTCTTGTGTTTAATCTTCTCTCTCTATTTGCTTACTTTGATGTCTATTAAATTCCATTGATAGTCCCGGTTTGGTTCCATCTTGCGCATCTTCAGGGCCACTTCATTGTTCACACGGCCATGGAGGGAATTCATTGACAATTCACGTAAGGATTTTTCGAAAAAAAAAGGCGTGAAAGAGCGAGTTCGCGTGAAGAAAAGGGAAAGAGAGTTTTAGTGGTGTTCTTCTGGTTGCTCCAACCTACCGTCTGCTTCATCCCGACTGGTCTGCTGCTCCCGAAGGTTCTCCGCTGTTCAGGGATTGAATTCGCTGCTTTTCAGGCCAGATTCAAGCTGCTGTTCGGGGATCAAATTTGCTGTGGATTGTTGTCCGATTCTCCTACTATGCGGTGGCTCTAAGTCGCCACTGTCCAGTCCTGTTCCCCCGCTGTTTAGCGTTCAAAACATGGGTTATTTAGGCCGTTTATTGCTGCTATACAGTGCAGTTTTTTTCTGTCCATTGTTCAAGGCTATTTCACCTCTGTTTCAGCACTATTTCACTGCTGGTTGATACTGTTTCGCTGCTCATCGATGCCATTTTTTTTTTTTTGTAGTTCTAGTGCTGAAATTTACTGCAGGTTCTGGGGAGGTCTACTTGCCATTTGGAAGCTGTTTCGATGTTATTTGCACCAAAAACAGAGTTGTTTTTTTTTTTGGGTGTTTCGCTCATGTTCCAATACAGATTTTGGCTCTATGCCCAGTCACTTTCTTTCACTGAGGCTCAATCCTCAAAGCAAGCTTCGGATGACCATTACCGTCAATCATTGCCGCACGGGAGTTCCTAGCCGCGCCTGTCCAATCATCCAAGCTTGGTGCATAAGTTTCGGTTTGAAATTCAGATTAGTTTAGCAATTCCGCGAGACAAGGTAAAATTCTGAATTTTGATATCAAAGTCATCTTGTTTGGATTGTTTGATATTATCTGCAAGGATCTTTGTGGCTTAAATTGGATGAATTTAAATCTTGAACAAACCACATGGATATTCATGCCTATCTCTAGAATATTTGGAATTGTTTGTTCCTTGATTTGAATTCTTTTTTCAGTTTCAAGGCATATCTTTCAGAATATTCGGATTATCTTAATTTCGAATTTGAAGCAATCTAAATCTTGAGCATATGTTAATGTCTTGTAGATAAGTACTGCCGCGGATTGAAGATACGTTTCCAATTTTGGAATTATCCGAAAAACATTCTTTTCAAAACCCTAAGAGATAATTTTCAAATTTAAAAAAGATGAGAATCTTTTGCAGATAAGATAAGATTGTCTACCGATTCCGATTTCCTCATGTGATTTTCAAATAAATTTAGATTTGGTAGTTGGTCTATCTAATCTGATAATGTTTGATTGTTCGGTGGTTGTTTACTTATCTTGTTTCAATTATATTATCATGTTTGTTTATTTCATGTCACGTCTCTTATAATATAGTTTGCACATTTATAAACAAACATGCCCATAATATATGCTCTCTCGTGCCTAGACCCTTCGGAAAATAAATTGCATGCCTTAGCCACGATCTTGTGGAATGGGACGGCAATTTAGTATAGAATTTCTTGTTCCGCCCTTTGGTAACAAGGGATGATGTTATTTTATACAAATTATCTGCATACTGTCTCGAATCTCCGAGGACGTAGCGGGTAAAATTCTTCTCTAACCCAGATCTTTGGGAATGAGTGAATTTATCGGAAAGATTGGAATTAAAAGGTATATTATGGGCATTTTTGTTTATCTTTGTTCAAATCTTTGCGTTTAATTTTTTGCTTCGCTAAATAAAAACCCAAAAAATAACTCTCATTTTTAATAGTTAATCATGCCAAAAGCTCATTTTTGTCCCATAAACATCGTCTAATATGAGTCAAGACTTTGAGAAATCATTTTCTTAGATTAAATTGGACGATGGTTAATTTTAAGACATGTTTTCATAATAGTTGCAATTCAATCCGAAAATAAAAAATATCATTTGCATATCACATAGTTTAGAGCATACCCTACCATGTCATTAACTCATGCATATTGTCTTCATATAGCTTAGTTGCATTACATCTTTTAAAAAAAAATCCAAAAAAAAATAACTTTTTTCATTCACATCATCAATCAAGTGGATTTTTCATGAAATTCGATACCGAAAGGGCATTAATTTTTTCAAATTAATGTAATCAAGTCTCCGGACTCATTTTCTCTGGTTCACAGAAATAAATTAACTCTCCCGTTGATTTATTTAGGTTTCTAATCGACCTACCAATAACGATTAGTGGCGGCTCTGAATTGAATAGACTTTTTGCATTAAAAGAACCTAAGTTGCGATTCGGTAGGACTTGGGAGGGTCTGAATTAGGTTAGTCAATTAACCTAATAATCCGTTAACCTAGATATTCTCTGAATTTTTAGGTCGCGACACAGCATCATCAATCCGAAAGCCACTAACACTCCACCCAGGCTCCACACTTCTGGCTCAATCAAGAAGTACTTTCATCCACTTGGAGATGTCTAGCTTCGAAAAGCTAAGAGTAATTACCCAAGCAATAGAAAGTGCATGCTGCCTAGAATCAAAGACGAGTAACGTGCACAACGAGTACTTCAATCTCTTTATACCAAAGGTTAAATCAGTTGCTATGAGACTGCGGTGTCCAAAACGAATCATTTGTTGCAGCTGCCATTCAATTTGAATGCCCAAGATGAAAGCATCTGTTCCGAAGTGGCTTGGATGAAAAATATGGATCTTATTTCGTTCAACCCACGTCTAGATACTGGCTTGATCATCCAAATCCAACTCATGAGTGGATCTTCTGATTATCATACCAAGTTTGTGAACGTATTGTGAATCAAAGCTATTGACCTTCACATCTGAACCACAATAGCGTTGAGTCCCTTCGATATGCTTTTCCCGCACATTCTCCTCAAGAATTCCAAGATATATCATGGACATAATTTGTTGCTGGATCTCACTATAGATATATGGAATGTTCTTGGCACTAGGGCCGATAGCATCTCTGTCTTCAAGTCGAGGTCCTTCATGGCTTCACTTCACCATCCCAACACGAGAGGGCGACCTCGAGAGAGAGAGAGCGAGAGGGCCAGGGAGAATCGCCCCGTGAGAGTCTTGGCAAAGAGAGAGCGGTGAGCCATAGCTCCTCCTCCTCTCTTTTAAGATACATCAACCAGAATTGCATTTAGCGTTGCTGGTCTCAATGCGCGAAAGCAGGAGACCGCCACAGCATCCAAAAAGCTTCATGCCTAAAAGCAACGGACCTCCATCTGGACCCGCAATATCATTAAGCAAGACATAAAAAATGCGCGTCCCAATGTAATACCAGAAAGCAAATGTCCCTGTTGGTAGGGTCATTCCATTTCGGCACAAATGGTTTACCTATAGCATTCGCAACTCCTTGTATGGGAGCTTCCCAAGTTCGAGCATCCCCAACCCTGCGAAATACCTTGGACGTCTTTGAGCTGGAACCAGTTATAGTGGCTTAAGTTCTCAAAGGACCGTCCCAGTATATTATTCCTGCTGTAGTATTTTTTATTCTTTTACAAAGGGGATTTGCTCTTCCTCTTCAGCTTCTTCTCTGTCATGGCCTTACTAGCTCGGTGGACAGCATTCTATAGCATTTCTTGGGCAACACCGGTCTTCGAGGTGTTGTGAAGGGTTTGGCCGTACGCCTGTCAAATTACAACCTATGATTGAGTCCGTCTCCTGCCGCTGCTCCCCTTGGTCTTAACCTCTAGTGGATCAAGAAAAGAGGATGTGAGCCGACGCGTGGAACCCTGCACCAAGAATTCCACGGCACGCCGATACGCCGCGTGTTTGCATCCCCCGTCCACGTACCCAAGCACCGCTAGCGACAGTGCCTTCACTTCGACGCTGTACAGATATCCCATGACCACTATGAGCGAGTCACGCCCGATCCCAAAGTTTTTCCCCAGATCGTTGGTCAAGTTCGCTGAAAATTGTGAGAGCGCCAGAGACGCTCCTCTTGTTGAAAACCTCACCGTGAACAAGAAGCTAGTGATGCACAAAAGTCCATGACTTACTGAAACATCCCACACAAGTTACACGAGGATCCATTAATCTTCCCTTGCCAAGAAGTCCAAAAAGCTCTTGCCTTGCCTTGTTCTTCTCCATCAAGGCCCCGAACCGACCGCAGAACCTCACCACCTCTCTCCTCATCGCCTGGGGGCTTCTTTCTCACCCAACCTCGCTCGGATCCCCGGATGCGCAGTCTTACACACCTCCGTGCCCTCCTTCTCCTCCGCATTTGCGCGAAGGTGGTCCTGTTCCCTCCTTCTTGACTTCCGCTTCTTCACACTCTTTCGGGCGTTAGCCTCTTCACTCTTGGGGCCAAATGCATCCCCAAAAGGTTCTCCATCAAGTAGATGAATTCTGGCTTGTTGTTGTTAGCCTCTTGGCATGGGATTCACTCTATGGGTATATGGCGAACAAAAGCTTAGACGGCTTCATCTTTGATCCAGCAAGAGGTAGACTATTGGATTGGAGTAAGCAGTTCCGCATTATTTGATGCTGAGATGAATCCGAAAATTCCAGATTTTGGTCTGGCTAGAACGTTTGGTGGAGATCAAAACAGAGAGGAATCCCCGTAGAGTGACGAGCATCCATGGTTAAATGGCACCTTCCAATCTCAAGTATGTACCAGCTTGAAAACCTATAATATCTACTTGAGCAGACTCATCCAGGTCATCAAGTTCAGGAATATTCAGCTATCTCACCGCAACATCTTTCTTGAGCTTCTGGAGAATCTCGGAGACGGAATGATGGAGTGGTATGGCATCGCCGCGGACACGAATGATGTCGCGGGTGGTGCGGGACACGCTGAGGACGGCAGCGGCACTCTACTCCTCGAACGACACCGCGATCTCCACCGACATCGTCTGGAGCTTTATCTCCGGATCCACCGGGTGCTTCTCCATGCGGGTTTTGCGGGTAACGCCTTTGGCACGCCCTCTTGATCTCTCTTTAGCTCGAACTTCTCTACCAAGAAGGGGTCGAGATCCGCATGATCTTCCAATGCCAGTGCCCCCGTGACTGCTTCTATTCTGGGATGATCTTGTGACCGATATGGAGCACCCCCACGAGTCAAATCTCCCATGAGTCGCACCTCCCACGAGTAATTAGTGGAAAAGTAATAGCCTCACACGATCCTGTATGACGTCGCCAAGACATGTAGATCCATGCATGTCCAGTTATATAATCCCGATGTCGTTAAGTGCACAAACTATATTACTAGCACTACTTCTTCTCTTGACGATACAGGGGACAAAGTCAACAACATTGGGTGATTACGTGAGAACGGCCAAAGTTAACTCCTCCCTCCGCTCCAGTTTAATATCATTCTCATCTTGAGCATATCTTCGAAGCTGATTTCCTGACGCGGTTTCGGCTGGCTCGTGCTTCAGCCAGTCTGGTTGAGGAGCTCCCAGGCATGCTCGGTCGAAGGGACACGGACGAGAACTGAAGTACCTCTCCCGAAGCGCGTTGTTGGTCCCCGTGCATATAGCCGATGGTCTAGGTACGAAAATTCGACAGGGAAGATGCCAGCCGAGCTTCCCTAGGGGGCTGAGAGAGAGGAAGCCCCTCTAAGAACCCCCCCTTTTTTTTTCTTTTAGTGCGCCACCCCCTTTTCTCCCAAAAGCATCGTTCTCCTTTTCTTTTGGCCTTCTTTAAGTGGATTTCCACCATCTTCTTCCTTTTTCTCGATACCCACCAGGATCTTTATTTTAGAAAAACTCTCCCGAGAACACTTTGTCCCTCCGTCCACCTGTCAAAGTTTCCCCCATTATCTCCCCCAAGTTGATGCTTTTTTAGACTATCATGAGTCCACTAGAGTATGTCCTCCACTTTCTCTTTTTCATCGTTGCCTTCTCCACCGAAAGTACTTCCTAAGGGGTCTTCTCTCGTGCCAGCATGGGAACAACCTCGAAAGTAATATCTGCTCCATTGGCTAGTGACACAATCCACAGTATGAAGCACACGTCTTCGACATGCATTAATCACTGCCGCGTTTCATGAGCGTGGAGTCGCTGCTGGGACAATTGAAGAGGTCCAAGAACATTTCCAGTGCTTATTCAATTTTCCCCAGAAGATCTAGAACTTGAAGTCATCATCAAACGCCAGGCCTCCGTCCTCCATTGGGCCCTTCATCATTATTCTCTCCACCGAATGAGGCATTTTCGATTGCCGTGTATCATTAGTTGGCGTCTCCTTTCTCCCTTTCGGTGGCCGAGCAGCGGATTTTCTTTGATGCAGAAGCGTACCAACCTAAACTGAGCGACGAAGTTTGACCACCGAGGTTGTTTGGGTAGCTGGACGCATTTGATCGCACGGTGATGGGCAAAACTTATGTTATGCACACTCAACTACACGTCCTCGAACTGTTAGGCTAATTCACAATGATAGAAAAGAGTACAAGCACGAGGAGCGCGAGGGAGAAAGTAATAAACTGGCATCAGAACCCCTAAATATTGTACAACAGCATCACCTTCGTGTAAAGCAAGCCACTCATGAACCCGAGTTCTACCGCGATTAGTTGAAAACTATCTTTCCACAGGCTACCCTTCAACATGTACTAAAAAATGTAGTTTTGGAGAATAGAGGAGAATGCCACGACTCTGAAAATGAAAAAATTGAAAATTATAAAGCTAAAATTAATTTTCTAAATTTTTTTTATTAACCTAAAAATGAGATTAACAAATTAATTCCTGATTCTAGATCAATTTTTTTTTTAGATTTTCTTTGGCCAAAATGAAAAGAAGATTAAAAGAAAAATACTAACTATTTATTCACATTTTTATGGCTTCAAATGCTTTTTTTATTATTAATTTTCAAGTGCTTTTTCTATTTTCTAAAAAATATGAAAAAAGTGAAAATGCGAAAAATATGAAAAATTATTTTTTGGTCAAAATTGGTCCGCTAAGCTTGGCCAGGGTCCCAAAAGTTGATTTTTTAATTTTATGAATTTTTGTGGATTTTCTATTAATTTTAAAAGAGAAAAGTGATTAAAAACCAGGTGTCAACATCTATTTGACACACTGGATCAAAATAATATGATAGTTGGCTGTAACGATCCAAGTGGGAGCAATGTGAGAAGTGGGAAGTTAAGTACTAATCAGTCTCAATTGCAACCACTTAATGAGTCAATGCCACTATCTGATCTGAGTGGGAGCGTAATGGAGAATGAAGTACCTAGGGTACAATCTTCTCCACGATGAACAAGTCGCAAAAGCATTCCTCGTCGACGCTTTGAGATCGAAAGGGAAGTTTTCATGATTGCTCCACAAGATGAAAATGAGCCAAGGAATGTCAATGAGGCTTTATCTTGCCCTAATAAGGAAATGTGGATGAAAGCAATGGAAGAAGAAATGGAGTCAATGAGATCGAACCAAGTTTGGGAATTGGTTGATCTTCCAAAAGGACGTAGAGCCATTGGGAACAAGTGGGTTCTCAAAATAAAGTGTAATGTTGATGGCTCAATTGAGAGATATAAGGCTCATCTTGTGGCAAAGGAGTATAACCAACAATAAGGAATTGACTATGAAGATACTTTTTCTCCTGTGGTAAGATTTACCTTTATTCGCCTTATTCTGGCAATAGTGGCCAGCTTGGATCTTGAATTGCATCAAATGAATGTAAAGACTGCGTTTCTCAATGGAGAATTAGAAGAAGAGATCTATATGGAACAACCCGTTGGGTTTGTTACTAAAGGCCAAGAACACAAAGTATGTCGACTTTTGAGATCGATATATAGCCTTAAGCAGTCTTCAAGGTAATGGTATATACGCTTTCATAATGCCATAGTGGCATATGATTTCGTGATCATTAATGAAGATAATTGCGTGTATATTAAAAGATCCAAAGGGCAATTTGTGATCCTATTGTTATACGTTGACGATATACTAATTGCTGGAAGCAGTATGGAGTTTGTCAGGATAGTCAAAAGTTGGCTGTCTTCAAATTTTGAAATGAAGGATATGGGTGAAGCTACATACATTCTTGGAGTTAAGATCTCTAGAGACCGTTCCAAAAGGTTGTTATCTCTTTCTCAAGAGACATACATAAATAAAGTCCTTGAACGATTTTGTATGCAAAATAGTAAACCCATTGATACTCCTATTGCAAAAGGTGAAGGATTGAGTCTTCGAATGTGTCTTAAAAATCCACATGAACAAGAGCAAATGAAAAATGTTCCATATGCCAATGCTGTTGGAAGTCTGATGTACGCTATGTTGTGTACTAGACTTGATATTTGTTATGCAGTTGGATTGGTTAGCAGATACCAATCCAACCCAGGTCCAGCACATTGGACTGCCGTTAAAAGAATCCTGAGGCATCTGAGAGCGACTCCTAATTACTCGCTGACATATCAAGAAAGTGATCTGGACCTTGAGGGCTATACTGATACTGACTGGGGACAAGATTTGGATGAGAGGAAATCCACTTCTGGAAATGTATTCTTACTTAATAATGGCGCCATATCATGGAGTAGTAAGAAGCAACAGTGTATAGCCTTGTCTACCATGGAAGCTGAGTTCGTAGCATTATCAGCAGCAGCACAAGAAGGTGTTTGGCTTAGAAGATTTTTGTATCATTTGGGTGTTGCTAAACATGCTGCAAATCCTGTGTTGATTTACTGTGATAGTCATACAGCAATAGCTTATACTAAGGTTCCTAAGTTTCATTGTAAGACCAAACATATAGACATTAAGTATAACTATGTCAAGGACATGGTAGCACGAAAAGATGTGAACGTACAGTATATATCTACGCATAGAATGTTAGCAGATCCTATGACGAAACCGATTCTTAGAGATGCTTTTACTGGTCATGCAAAAACTCTAGGATTGCGTAGAAGTTGATGTACTGAATATTTGTATTTTCCCTAAATGTTCATAACTGATGATGATGTTTATCAGTATAAGTGTTTATAAGTCTATTTTCCCTAAATTTATGCATTATATCGAAAAGGTATGTCGGACAGATAGGAGATTAGCCCACTCACACGGGTAATCGCCTCTATTTACTGTGTGATGAATAGAGATGGGGCAATTTTTAAGCCTATTATCTAAGTGATAATTGAGAGCTCAAGCTTAAAGTACTAGTGCCGCCTTAAATGAGTGTTAAGATGAGGTCATAATATTTATTATGTCCGCAAGTGAAGTAACCCACATATTTCACCTTACTTGTCTTAAATGCCAGATGTGAGTTCTGAAAGAATTTTATTTTTGGAGTAGATTTGTGAACTCAAGTTAGACATTGGGTATGTCTGAACCATCATCTGTATGCTATTATTTTTGAAGACATACGCTCCATAGGGAAGGAGAAAATACCGTAATACGTATTTCATACTACGTGTGCATTATTTGACTAATAAAAGTTGGCAAAAATTTTGATCTCAATTTTCTAAGCCGTGTGAGACTCTTGAGGATAGGAGTTCCCCAAATAGTACCCTCATGGCTCTTACTTATTCTCAAGATTCCTTTTTAGTGTTTGCTATCTTAGAGTGTTGCCAATGATCATGAGTGATTCGGTCTAATAGGACATTTCTAGAAACGCAAGCTAAACTGAAATCGAGAGGTTTAAGGAAAGAGGAAGATCGATATATCTTTGACTCACATTACAGTTGGTATTCACAGACTGGTCAATTATGATTGTTTTGTACTTAATCATAATTGTAAATACAATATATATTATTTTAAAGAGATCAAGAGAGAGTAAATGTGAATGATCGATCTAGGGCACTGCATACTGAAGCTGCTCTGAATTGTCATGCCTAGTTTGAGCTGTTATATACTTCGAACAGATGTATAGCAACGAGCTCTCGGAGTATACTGATCACACAGACTATTTGTCAGTATGAACTTTGCAAAGAAGAGAGAGTCACAATTAGCTCTCAGTGGGCCAGTGAAATTTGTTAGTCCTTGGTGGGCTTGTGGGAACCTTTTGCCCTACATAGGCGAGTGGGAGATGTTGGTGTATAATAGTTAGGGTGTGCGCCCATGCAGGCAAACACACCCCACCACTAGGGGATAACTACCTGACAGTCATCCTATTATTTGAAGAGAGTAAAAGAGATCACGTTATCATGTGATACTCCCCACTATTTGAGATACACAGAGAGAGAAATAGAAAAAACTGACGATGTTTTTCTCACGACGAAATCTCTCTGTTCTTCCCCAACGCTCTCTCGACGACGCCTCTCCGACGAAGCGTTCCTGAAGCAAAGTTGACTCTTAGTCCGTGAAAGTTAAGGTACGCTCTGTTTTGTGACGTACCCTTCGATCGGTGTCTCAATATTTCTGGGCATGCTTTTCCGCAAGAATTTTTTGGGAATTAGTTTTCCCTTCACTCAAGAGGAGTATGTGGGCTAACTTTGGCAGCGCATCCCGAGTGTGCCACCATATACTTGCTGAAACTCAAAATGCCCACGTAATGATATACAGGATCCCCTCTAAGGGAGAAGCTTGTCTTTTGGTCGTTATGCATTGCACCGCTACTTTCCAACCCAAGTGCTCAGCACATGTTGCTTTTATTAGATGTACAGTGCCGGCACCTCTTATATTCGCTCGAGAACAAGATCAACACATGGTCTTCCTCCTTGAATACGGTTACTCCATCCCTCACATTCTCGATAAACCTTGCTGTTTCATGGCTAAATATGCAAGGAAATATAGGGTGGGATTCCCAAGCGGCGAGGTCGCTGCCACAAAGGGAAGTGGCGATGACTTTGATTTGGATCTCCTGAGGTTGAGGCAGGCTCACTTCCACTTCCTCAATCACGAAAGGCTGTCCAGCTCCCCATGTTATAGCTGATGCTCAATGGACTCGAACCGTTGACCATCGCTTGATGTCTACGAATAGCGATGGCTTACTTGGGTTTGACAATGGAGAGGAAGACAAGAGCGAAGAAAAGAAGAGTGAGCTTCCAAAGAGTCGAGCCTCACCACTCCATCTTCATTTTCAGCTGCTGCATAGGCAATCTACTCTTGACTTGTCACTTTTTTCTTTAGCCACCATCAACAATTCCTCTCTATTATGGTATCCTCTACAACGAAAGAGGAACCAAGACCCTCATGTAGCCTCTCACGCTCATACCTCAAAACCCCATCACGAGTCCCAATGAAGCCAAAGAATATTGCCTTTGGAAATCTCTCCATGACGACTTCCCAAACGGTCCTCTAGTCCCAAAAGCTTTTGCTTAGCTGCTTGTTTTCTCCTTTCTTCTTCCTTGAAAAACCTCTGTTCCTCAGCTCTGCACAAGGCTTCTAACCTTTCTTATTCTGCTCTCCAGGCAGCTTCTTTGGCTTCTTCTTCAAGCCTTCATATTGCTGCTGGGATTCACGTAACATGCATAAGCAAAAATAACAATAAACGCAGCGGAAATAAAAATCCATACATGTATCTCCAGAGGCGTTGTTCGTGCGTTTCAATAAAAAATCGAATTAAACAATGAAGGTTAAACGGATTACCTCTTGTAGCGTGCTTGAAACGGGTTGGTCTAAATGTTCTTCGGTACAAGTCCTACAAGCGTCGGACCTCTAGTTCAGACACATCATCAATCGTACGACGAACGGAAGAAAAACGATGCGGAAAAACTCCACACTTGATTGTGCTAGCAATCTCGTGATGAAAACTCTTCACGTACTTAATTTTGGTCACCGCAAGAACAAAAATCGTAGAGACAATATTTCTGGTTTTTTCTCTCTTTGATTTTTCTCACGAGCACGCTCTCTCTCACTTTTTTTCGCACGCTATTACTCAACCCCTTTTGTTTAAAATATTGGAGGTACAACACGCGCATGATCAGAAACGGTTACTGATCGTGCGCGTTGTGCGTTTTGGCACAAATGCACGAACAGTAACTGCTTACTGATCGTGCATTCAACTAATTGAATGAAAATAAAACCGTGGTCAACAAGTTTTGCTTTGTTGACCACGTTCCATTTCCCTTGCTGAACACTTTCAACTAATTTGCAACTTCTTGACTTTTTGTCTTTTTTTTAAATTATAAAGAAACCATGGTTAGCACAAATTTGTGCTGACCATAAGTGTTGCACGCAAATCAATATGTGCGTGCAACATAATATAATATATATATATGAAAATATTTTTATAAATTATATATATAATTTATTAAAAACAAGATAGTGCGATCAATGCGTATATTTTGGATCCATCAATATGTGTCCATTTTAAGCACGCGCGCGCATCGTATGCACGTACGTCTATGAAAAAAAAATAAGAATGAAATTAAATCCAATTTAATTTAATTTCATTCCGACAAATTCGATAGTCGTGATTGCAACACATTTGCAATATCATATTTTCCGTTCAACATCGTCATGTATTGGTTAAGGTGTGTGACATCCCTAGGTTCATCACTGAGCTGGTAGTAAGATAAGTACTAACACATTAGTATTTTCAAGAGAATTGATTGTCCCGATCAACCACTAGGTCCTACAAGCCACGAGTGACATCTAGCAATATGTCATGGCTACCCAGACAATGTGAATATTTTAAGAACATAATGAACCTGTCAGCTCCAGTTACAGTGTAATTTAATCCCTCCGTCTTACTATGTCCCGATCGAACAAAGGCCATGGAATATTTATCAAGCCACCAATTCGATTATATGCACAAATCCAATTTACATGTATTTGTATGAGATATAAACATTTTATTCTCTGTTACAACCCCGGCCGAGGATTTCAATGCATTGTCATAACTAGATTGCATAGGACATCATACCTTGCATGTAACAAGGAGATAGATTCCATTTTGCGCATACGTATGACTTCGTATGTGCACGAATTATAACCATTAAGTACAGAGACGGATCAGCGAACTGCCAATATGCATACTTATGAACTATAGCCATCCAACGTACAAGTCAACACTATGCCTCAGGTCTAAGGATTATTTACACAAGACTTGAGCATGAACGATTAGACATCGACCACGCTAAAAGCTTCCATGTCGCTAATCGTTAAATGTGTGTCACGTTCAGTGAACTTGTCTGAAACAAGCACCTGTGTTCCAATTTGGGTATCGCAATACTCAATAACTCGTGACTCGTCATTCCTTTAAGTATCCAATACTTAAAAGCGAAGTTAAGAACACACCGATCTCAACAGGATCATTAATATCCATTTAATGATCCATCGACTGAGAACAATTTAAAGATTCAGTCTAACTATGAACCTGCCACACATATTCTTGACGTCTCAAGAATAGGTCTAGTCACAACTGATCTTATGGAATTTATTCATATATAATTGGACAAATGAATAAATACGTCTTTGCCATTAATTTAATAATAAATTGAAATACAACTGAAATCCCTAATATGTAACTATTACTTAGTTGCTTTAGGGTATATATCTAACAGTTGCTGGCGACATCACATTCTTCATGCCTTAATTCTCCTCTAGATATCTCAGCAGCGTGAATCGCAAATACTGGGAGGAATCGTTGCAGGGACAACACGTCGCAAGAGGGATATACGGTCATCAATCCACCTTTCCTGCTGTGTGAAGAGCAATATCTGTTCTACAAATGCCCAGATTTTCTTCTGCATAAATAAGTCACCACTTGTGCCGTTGGAGCACGCATGATGATGCCCAATGAAGACTGAAGGGATGACTCGTGCAGTCTCCAGTTCTTGTTCCACTCGCGCTGGAGAGAAAAGCCAAGAGAAGGAAAATTAGCTCTTTTTGTTTGGGCGGTGCCGATTATACGATGATCCAAAAGAGAGGAAACCTTCCTTTGCTTCCCGAGAGAAGCACTCTCTCTCAGGTTTGTCGCTATGTCGCTTGTATTATCGGGATTGAGATAGAGGAAGTTCAGTATGAGCTTTGGAAGGCCTCGAGCTTGAGCTCTTGGTTGGAAGCATCGTGATGGTCGGGCTCCATGGGGTGAGCAACGGCCTAGTTTTCTACTGAGGCTAAGGATGAAGTAGCCGATCTTTTCTTTCTTTCAATGATGGCTGTCCCTGCTCCTAAATGCCTTTGTTGCTCGTGGCAGCAAGTTAGGATCAACTGAAGTCAACCCCTTGATTTTGTAAAGTACGAATTCAGTGTAATCCTTGCCAATTGTGTAAGGGACGATATCTCCTCTAAATACAACTCAATCTCTTTAGGATCCGACCCTTGTGGAACTCCAACGGCAAGCAAGTTTGTGTTTTGCGCGTTGATCTCAGAAGATATCTTCCCCAATTTCCTAAATTCCATGTACTTCATCAAAACCAGCAAACCTCGCGAATCACACTCCTCTTAGAACAAGGTCACCCAGCATGAAATCTATGTATTCATCTCCAAACTTTTGTTGTAGGCACTTGAACAACTTGCACCTTATTATCTCGTATTTTTTCTGTCTTTGGCAGCTCGCTCATCATTTGCCTTGATAGCCGAAAGATCGTCCCCCCCATCGGGTTGTGGGAAAAAGATCTATCTGAGTCGCAAAACCCCCCATGTGTACTTGAGGATCAGACCACCACCTTCCCTCCATCTTGCCTATCCTTTTTCTTTCGGTGGCTCCAAAGACCCCACCCTCCTTTGTCGTCATGTTTTTTTTTCTTTTCCTTTCTTTTTCCCTCCATCCGCCTAAACCTCCACCCAAGTTGTCCTCCATTCTATTTGACCAAATCAAACCTATGCGAATGATAGGTGGGTGTAAAAGATACCCGTGTGGTCCATAAAGTAAAGGCACTTCAACAAAAAAAAGAATGATGAAAGGTTTCTGAGTCAAAAGAAGGATGCCGCTCAACCAGAGCAGCGTCTGATCTTTTCTCTTTAGATGACACAGGATTGGGGTGGATTCGCTTTTCTGCTGTCGACAAATCCCTTTTATTTCCCAATTGTCATGCAGTGAAATATCTTTAACTTTTCAATTCTTTTCTCCGTCTTTAAACCACTAAAGTAGAGATGGTGCTCCTTCAAATGCACCATTTGGCTTTCCAAACAACAATCTGTAAAGCAAGCACACCAAAGGCAAAGACATCAGTCTTCTCAGTGAGGCACCACACACAGCGTACTCCGAAACAAGATATCCAATGGTTCCTACCACACTGATGCTGATATAGGTCTTCATATCATCATAAAGTTTAGCCAAACTGAACTATGATATTCTTAGGTGTGAGATCAGAGCCAACAGAATACTAGCCTTCACATCCCGATGCACGATTCTCAACCTTGACTCTTCATGAAGATAAGCTAGACCCCTTGCCACATCTAGGGTAATATAAACCCTCAAGTCCCAGCTCAATGATTCCTTGACGTCACCATCCAGGTGAGAGGCCAAGCTGCCTGTATTAATGTAGACTTATACAAGCATATGCTGGCCCTTTTCTATGCAATAACCATCCAAATCCACAAGTTCCCTATGATGTAACCTTCCTAATAGCTTTATCTTTGTTCGGAATTCTCCACATTTGAGAAAATGAAGAAATGGCCTCATTTATTATTTTTCCTAAATTTTCAAATATTTTTTTGTATATTTATTTATTTATTTTTCAAAAATACAAAAATTAGTTTTTATTAAAAATTGGTTCCTTGGGCTTGGCAAAGGCTTCCAAAGTTGATTTTTCAATTTTCTCATTTTCTATTTATTTGTTTTATGAATTTTTGAAAATTAAATGCGGAAAAATACTGAAAATACGAAAAATTATTTTTTTTGTCAAAATTGGTTCCCTAGGCTTGGTCAAGGTCCTCAAAGTTGATTTTTAATTTTATGAATTATTATAGATTGTCTATTAATTTTAAAGTAATAATATGATTAAAAATCAAGTGTCAACAATCACATAGACGAGCCTCTTTTGTAGGATATACCGTCTCTAGAGCCCTTCCATTGGAAACCCTAATACCAAACGATCCATTTTCAAGTCATGAGTTGTAGGTACCACATAGATGAGCCCGTTTAATAGGGTATGCCATCTTTGGAGCCCTTCTATTGGAAACCCTAATATGGAATGATCCGTTCTCAAAAGTCTTTCCTACAAGCACAAAGTCCTTCTTACATGCATTTCCTTCGATGAACTTGATATTTGGAAAACCGTTCAGTAGAATTCTTCCATTAGGAATCTGTCATGGTGTGACCTACCGTACGGGTCAAAATATAGGTGAATCCTTTAAATAGGATAGATCGCCACTAGAGTCCTTCCATTAGGAATTCTGCCATGGGGTGACCTACTATACAGGTCCAAATTCAATCCTCTTAAGGTTTTCTTATAACAAATCCTTAGGTTTCCAATCCATCATTTACAAGTTGGTCAGTGACAATCGCAGGGCGGGTAGGTAAGCTTCAGGTGAAACCCTTAACTCTCCTCCCTATCTCTCCCTCACTTCATACGAGCCTCTTTAAATTCGATATGGATCAAAATTTACACAGAAAGGTATTGGAGATCAACTATCATAACTCTTTTTATTTTCCTGTGTTGAGTCTATTATGGTTCAGGTGTCATCTCGTCTTTGAAACGAATCTCTACCGAGCTTCTTTTCAAAGAGGGGCAACTGTTGACTCCTGATTTTTAATCACCTTTTCTCCTTAACAAATTAATAGAAAATGCATAAAAATTTATAAAATAAAAAAAATCAACTTTGGGGACCTTAGACAAGCTTAGGGAAAAATGAGAAAATTGCAAAATCAATTTTGGAAGCATTGGCTAAGCCTAGGCAACCATTTTTGAACAAAAATCAAAGTTGCGATTCGGTAGGGCTTGGGAGAGCCCGTATTAGGTTAGTCAATCTAATTAACCCGATAATTTGTTAATGTGGGAATTTTCCACTGATTGAAATAATTTCCCAAGGTCGTGACAGTGATACTACATCAAAGTAATCAATAAAAGTTCCACGATAAGATACATTTAGCGGCATTTTAGAAGCTCCTCCATGAAAAACACAATTAGCATAATTTTTTTTAAAAAAAATTAAAACATATCATCGTTAAAAACTATCAGCATAAGTTGTTGGAAAATTGTGCCCATAAAGGAAATTGTCTTTATTCTTTAGTATCGGTCACCATGCAGAAGCAAACAAAATAAAGGCAAGTTTTTATTGATTAGAATCATGGAATATTTAGTTTCCTATTCTATTCCAAGAGAGAGCATATTATATACTCTCTTGGACAAAATGTACATAAGTTCTATAATTCCAACGTTAGAAAAATACCCTCCAAAAAGTCTCTATGGTTTGCTCTTGAAGAACAAGCGATTGTCAGATTTAGATTCTTCTTATCTACTCAAGGGACTCTTATCTGTGGCTATCAAGGCATGTTTGTTCTACGTGATATAAATTTCCGATCAGTTATTCAATATGATTCTAGGGGATGTAATTTAGTGTAATTCGCTGCTTATATGTACGCATATGTTATTGGGATCCTTCTCTTTGTTGGTATTGGAGCATAATCATTCTTGTTTCATGATTGATTGTGTTTTATCATCAATTCAAGGGCAACAAACCCGTTTTTGAGAGTACTATTCATGATTTGTTTGTGAATTTCTATGAAATAAAAATGATTTTCGAACATATAGTTTAAACAGGCTTAGCAAGACAAGAAATTTGAGTGATTGCCCGTCACTAAGCAAGGCCGAGAGAGTCTGCACGTGCCACACGAGCTACCATGGTTTCGGGTGTGCTAGACTAGTGGCAAAATGTCGCCTTTTTGCGTAATTTTTCTCAATGAAAATGGGATTTAAGTATACCATGAAACTTGTATCGGCAAGACAACAATTTTGAGGGGTTGATGGCTGCCGGAGGCGGCTAGATAATGCTGCATGTGACATTCTAGATTTTCGACCCATTTTCGAGATTTATAAATTGAATTGATATATTTCATTGGAATACCCTAGCTAAATCTCACTTGGAATTAGCTACTCCGAGATGGCCAATCGAAATGGAAAGGCTACTTAGGATTTTGAAATACGTGGACCTGATCAGTCCATATGCGTATCTCCTAACAAATCGCTCGTTGGCTCGAGTAATTACTAGAGCTATTGTGACAGTCTGAAAATTCAACCAAATTAACGGAATTTCAGAATGAATGGATATATTTCACTAGTACGCTCAAGTCGATAATCACTCAGGATTAGCTATTCTGGGACGACTAACCGATGGGGAAAGGTGTTGGGATTCAAGTAACATACATAGGCAAAAATTAAAATTATAAACGTAGCGGAAATAAAACCCATACATGTATCTCCAGAGGCGTTGTTCATGCGTTTCAATCAAAAATCAAATTAAACGATGAAGGTTAAATGGATTACCTCTTGTAGCGTGCTTGAAATAGGTTGGTCCAAATGTTCTTCAGTGCAAGCCTCACAAGCGTCGGACCTCTAGTTCAGACACACCACCAATCGCACGATGAACGGAAGAAAGACGACGCGGAAAAACTCCACACTTGATTGTGCTAACAATCTTGTGATGAAAAACTCTCCACGTATTTTATTTTCGGTCACCGCAAGAACAAAACCGTAGAGAGAATTTTTTCTGAATTTTCTCTCTTGTTTTTCTCACGGGCTCGCACTCTAAATTATGCACGCTTACTACCTTTTTTTCTCTACAACTGTTTTGCATATTAAAAGTCTTGGAGACGCCTCACAATACGCACACGATCAAGAACGGTTCCTGATCGTGTGTGTTGTGCATTATTAGCACAAATGCACGATCAGTAACCCACTGATCGTGAAAGTCAGGATCAACAAACAAAATTGCTGACCGCGGTCCACGTCATGTATTGGTTAAGGTGTGTGACATCCCTAGGTTCATCACTGAGCTGGTAGTAAGACAAGTACTAACACATTAGTAAGTCCAAAAGAATCGATTGTCCCGATCAACCTCTAGGTCCTACAAGCCACGAGTGACATCTAGCAATATGTCATGGCTACCCAGACAATGTGAATATTTTAAGAACATAATGAACCTGTCAGCTCTAGCTACAGTGTAATTCAATCCCTCTGTCTTACTATGTCCCGATCGAACAAAGGCCATGGAATATTTGTCAAACCGCCAATTCGATCATATGCACAAATGTAATTCACATGCATTTGTACGAGATATAAACATTTTATTCTCGGCTACAACTCCAGCCGAGGATTTCAATGCATTGTCATAACTAGATCGCGTAGGACATCATACCTTGCATGTAACAAGGAGACAGATTCCATTTTGCGCACACGTGTAACTTCGTATGTGCACGAACTATAACCATCAAGTACAAAGACGGATCAGTGAACCGCCAATATGCGCACTTATGAACTATAGCCATTCATCGTACAAGTCAACACTGTGTCTCAGGTCTAAGGATTATTTACACAAGACTTGAGCATGAACGATTAGACATTGACTACGCTAAAAGCTTCCATGTCGCTAATCGTTAAATGTGTGTCACATTCAGTGAACTTGTCTGACACAAGCACCTGCGTTCCAATTCGAGCATCGCAATACCTAATGACTCGTGACTCATCATTCCTTTAAGTATCCAATACTTAAAAAGCATAATTAAGAACACATCGGTCTCAACAGGATCATTAATATCCATTCAATGATCCATCGACTGAGAACAGTTTAAAGATTCAGTCTAACTACGAACCTGCCACGCATATTCTTGACGTCTCAAGAATAGGTCTAGTCACAACTGATCTTATGAAATTTATTCATATATAATTGGAAAAATGAATAAACACGTCTTTGCCATTAATTTAATAATAAATTGAAATATAACCGAAATCCCTAATATGTAACTATTACATAGTTGCTTTAGGGCATATATCTAACAAAAGGCTACCTGGGTAATTTTCCCAAACAGCCGCCTATTGGTCTGAGAATTTGACAGAGCTGTAGTTTAATGGATTTGGCCACAAAATGAATTCCCACATTGGACAATCAAATGGTTAAGATAGTCACAATAGAGAAATAGAATCAGTTACAGAAATGTCGCTGGAATGACAGACAATCGGTGTACGTTTCAAAGCAAGACATGAACAAAAAATTTCCGAAATACCCTCGGTAAATGTTCAATCCTTAGAATTAGGTTAAATAGAATTATTTTAGAATGAACACGATAAAACGGAGCCAATTCTAGTCTGAAACTCGTTCGCGCTCGGGACCCGATCGGTGCATTTGGCACGCATTTCAAGGCGAAGTCACATCGAATGTCACATCAATCACATGTCAAATCAATCAATCAAGATGTCAATCACACAATTTCCAAGGTTGTCGATCAAATCCATTAATTACATGTCAAGTACACATCATATGTCATAAACCCCTTCAACCACTCCACTACTTATTTTATTTCGAATTTTAGTCTTATAATCTCTCACACGCTCTCTCTCTCTCTCCTAGCCCTCCATTCGGCTGAAGACACCATCCTCCTCTCTTCATCTTCTTCTTCTTCTTCCTTGGCTTCTTCATCTTCGTCCGCCGAAGCTGCCGCTGTCCGCCGCCGTTGGAGCACGCCACCGCCACCATCGGCTACCCACCTTCATCCACTCCTCTTGGTGAGTCTCCCAAGCTTCTTCCCCTTCATTTTTGTGACTTGAAGTCCCCCGAGGAACCCCCAACCAGACCCATTTTTCCCTTAGTCGTTCTTCGTCATCGCTTGCAACAAGAGAACTCGGGCTACCCAAGTTTGCTTCGCCTACTTCCTCAACCACTCTAACATCTAAAACCAACATAATTAGGTCTTGGAACACTCACGAGTACGTCGGAAAAGCCGCCCAAGCCAACGCTCTTCCTCCCTTGACCGAAAGCTATTTTCAACCCCGTTCGTCCGTACCGTCGTCGTCGTCGTCATTCTCGGCCCATCTTGGTAAGCAAAGCCCCTAATCGTAGCTTTAGAATTTTATATATAAAGCTGGTTTAGCCGTGTGATGACTTGATGCATGAATATGAAGTGGAAATGGTGAAAATTGTTAGGACATTGTAGACCGGTTTAGGGGGATTCGGTGAGGAGGGTTAACCGTGGGCTTAGTTAACTTCAAATAGGCTTGAGAGGGTTATATGTGGGCTGAGAATGTGGGATAGGGCGTGTGCAAGAGGGGCCGAATGATGTGAGTGGGTATGGAGATCATTTTGGGCCTAAATATTCGAATTGAGCTTAATGGGCTTAGGCTTCTTCTCATGGGCTTGGGTTTAGGTGTGAATTAAGGGTCTAATGGGCTGTGTAAATGGGCTTGAATGTGAGGGTCAAGAGCCTAAGGTGATTAATGGGCTAGGAAATCAATTTGGGCCTAATTGGGTAAGTTAGAGCTTAATGGACTTGTTTGAATGATGGGCCATGGGCTTTGAACGTGATTAATGACCCTAATGAGCCATCTTAAGACAAGTTATTAAAAACTAATTATGGGCTTAAGGAGTAGTAATGGGCCTAAATATTTAATTGGGCTTGATTTAAGATAAAGGGCTTGGCTTAGGTCGTGTAAACCTTAGGTTTGAACTTGGGCCTTGCGGTCCAGCTAGGATAACCTAATTCCCATATACGGAAAGGTTTAACGGGATGGTAAAAAACCTAGATTAACGTTAAGGGTCGGACTCGAATTGGATCAATGGACCTTAATTGGACTTAAGACTTAAATTGACTAAATCTTGGGAAGAGTAAGGGTACCTTTTTGTAACCTAATGTAATAACCCATCTGAATTGAATTTGGAAAGAAACCTTACGAGTCTTAACTGTAAAAGTGTACCGTGAGATAAGGCCGAGTCTGAATGCAGGTATATTGACTTGATGAGACAAGGTACTAGTTTAAGACCCCCCCTTCGAAGGAAATTCGCGTGCGGGGCACATATACGACTCAGGGTGATTTATATATTGTTTATGCTAATTAAAGTATTGTGGCTAAACATTGAATTGTCATGCTATACTTGTATGTATGTTCATTCCTTGGGAACGCTTGAATTGCGCCCTATGATAACTATGGCGTGTCTAGATTGTAAATGATCGCAAGCATGACATGTGTCACTGAGTGGAGTGACAAGGGGAGATTGGCCGTGAGGCATGTTTACGCAGGGAAAATTAGAGAGATAAGCGTGTCAACCTGAGGCGTACCACACGCGGGTTGGGACATGAACCTGATGCGTATGAGATGTGGCCTGGATCTATCGGGGTCATATGAGACTGAATATTCATGCACTTGGCATTTGGTATCTTATTTGAGGCATGGTTTATTTGACTGTCCACTCCCTACACGTGATCGATTTTCCTCGCTATTTTGTGGTTTCTGATTGACCGACCCCTGCCCTGTGAACCGTTGTCTAATTCTCGAGAAGGAACCCTAGATTATTAGTTAAGGCCGAACCGATTAGTATACTCTATCCTACGCTAGGATTAGTGGTGAGCTTATTGAGTCCTCGACTCATTGGTGTTGGTTGCCAACTTTTCAGATCCCAGACCTCAGTGATGGCCGCACCCCCAGTGCTTTTTGGACTGCCAGTACACGTAGTGACGGAGGTTACCCATTATGTGGTTGAGGATGCGACGCTTTGGCATAGACGCTTGACTACTATATGGGTGGATCAGGGTAGCCCCCTTTTTCGTTCCTCATAGCTTCGAGGCTTGGATGAGAAAGGGTGAGTTTGGTTTCGAGGGTCCCATGCGAAATGTCCTGATACCCGAGAAGGACGACCCTACGCTCATGCGACCTGCTGCTTATGGAGGTGAGGTTATTGACCCAAAGCTGATGGAGGAGCTCCCGTCCCCAGGACAAATGACGATCGACGGCCACAATGAGGGCGATCCCATGGACACCGAGCTGTCTTCCCCAGAGTTCGAGGAGGATCCGGAGGAGTTTCCCAAGGAGCCTGATAGGGAGTGAGATCAAGTTGGACTAGACGTTAGATTTTAGGTCATGAGGTCTATTGAGCATAGACTTTTGGAATTGTATTTTCGCATCCTCTTTTGGTGGTCTGTACCTAACGCTCTTGGGTTATATAAGTATACGTTATGTTTGACTATTCTTCGCGACCACTATTCTTACTCCCTTCTACCCCCATTACCGAATGCGTATATACATAGGATTGGTGATTAACTTCCGCAGGCTCACGATTGATGGATACGTCCTCTGGTCGTGATGGAACTTCCTGGGTCATCGTATATCATGGACCATGCAAACACAAGCGAACTAAAGGTATGACAAACGGGATGTCTCGACTCCGTGGCGTCAGGGGTGTGACATAGCCCATCGAGTGGTATCAGGGCAAGGTCAGCTCGATACGAGACCGTTCGAGGATTAGGAGTGATAAGGCTGATAATCTTAGGGTAGTTAGGTAGATATACCCTAGACTTAAGGCTAGGAAGGGTAGAATGCATGAATTGATTGGCGCATGTGGTTGCTTAGTTCAATTGGTTGTCTAGAATAGTCTTAGACTACAATGTTTATGAACTAAATTGCAGATACGTCAGGACCTGAGGTAAGGTTCTTGCACTTAGCTCTGATTGTGTGGCCCTCAAATGCTGGTTGCTAGTTGTTCATGGTTGATTGCTGGTTGTTGTTGTTTGTGGTTGAACGCTTAGTCAGCTGTCGCGCGCTGCTAGACCATCATGCATTGTATTAACTTCTCCATTAAAAGCAAAGTGATTTAGAAGTGAAATCGAGATTTAAAAATGAGGATTTAATTTAAAAAGGGTGCACACATGGCACCTCATATATTATTGGACTGGGTAACCGTCAGCCTGGTATGGGATAGGGCTGACGGGATGCCTACAAACCGTAAGGAATCATAATATGGGACATGTGGAGTAGGGCTCTCTTTGGAGGTGAATAACTTGGGACAACTGTTCACTTCGAGACTGATGAGGGCGGGGAGTGGCTGCCGGGGGCAGAGATCCGATCAAGGAGCAGCTTCTGGCAGGCCTCTAGGTATGGAGGCAGACAGAGTAACTTGGGTTATACATTGACAGGGTTGGGTCTAGGAGTCTACCGAGTCCGATTGCATTAAAAGCTGCAGTACATATTCAAGTTAGTAGACACGATAAAAGGCGATAGCTTGGATGGTAGTTTAGAATCCTAATACCTGAAAGGAATTTCGTTTTGTTTAGGTCAAAGAGGGACTTAGAAGGATGAGCAATAGGGGCAGAAGACCAAGCGTAGGTGCGTCAAGCTCGAGGGCTCCTGCACCTGAAGGAGACCCTAGAATTGAGGAAATGATGAGAGTCCTGACTGATGTCTGTAACCTGATGGGTAGGCAAGCTACGGAAAGAGCTGCCGCAGTAGCCCAGGCAGCCGAGGCAGCGTTAGCCGCTGCCAATGGAGCCAATGGAGGCAATGGGCAAGGCAATGGAGGAAGTCAAACCCATGATATTGTAGAACAATTCTTGAAGCTGCAACCATCCAAGTTCGACGGTAGTGGGGGACCTGAAGTAGCTGGCCAATGGATTTAGCAGCTAGAAAAAAACATTTGCGGTGCTAGGGTGCACTAATGAGGAGAACGTCTCACTGGCGACCTATCAGCTCCAGAGTGCAGCTAACGATTGGTGGAAAGCCACCCGAGGGCGAACCTTCCCAAAAGGAAAGAGACCAAACTCAACTGCCTTCTGTGCAGCGTTGAACGGGAATTACTTTTCTGAAGCTGCCTAGGAAAGGAAGATAGAGGAGTTCTTAAGGCTCTGTCAAGGACAGATAACTGTCGACTAGTTTGAAGGCGAGCTCACCAGGCTATCTAAGTTTGCTCGGAGCTTGATAGAGGACTCGTGGGATAAGGCAAGGAGGTTTAGAGGAGGACCGAGGCTCGAGCTGAAGAGTATACTGATTGTCACTAGAATGAGGGACTACAATGAAATGTACAAGAGAGCCTTGGCAATCGAGCGAGACCTACTAAAGAAGGCTACCGCATCTGCATCGCGATTCGTGCCAGGAAGAGACCATAGAAACTTTGGCAAGAGACCGATGAGAGATAATCGGAGGTTCGTTCCACTTGCTAGGAGGACCTTGGGAAAGTCGTCGTCATCAGCAGGTCCAAACTGTCGCGATTGCGGGAGAAGGCATGGGAATAACCCTTACCCGAAGAAGATTGGAGGATGTTTTGGTTGTGGGCAGTTGGGACATCAACTGAGAAATTGCCCGAAGAGAGGCTCGAGACCGCAGTTTCAGCAGTAGCAGCAGCAGCCGCAGACGGGATGTCACGAGCCCGTGGGGTCAGGGATGTGACATAGCCCGTCGAGTGGCGATACGAGACCGTTCGAGGATTTGGAGTGATAAGACTGATAATCTTGAGGTAGTTAGATAGACAGACTCTAGACCTAAGGCTTGGAAGGGTAGAATGCATGAATTGATTGGCGCATGTGGTTGCTTAGTTCAATTGTTTGTCTAGAATAGTCTTAGACTACAATGTTTATGAACTAAGTTGCAAATGCGTTAGGAGCTGAGGTAAGGTTCTTGCACTTAGCTCTGATTGTGTAGCCCTCAAATGATGGTTGCTAATTGTTAATGGTTGATTACTGGTTGTTGTTGTTTGTGGCTAAACGCTTAGTCGGCTGTCGTGCGCTGCTAGACTATCATGCATTGCATGGAGGTTGATAGAGGACCCGCGGGACAAGGCAAAGAGGTTCAGAGGAGGACTAAGGCCCGAGTTGAAGAGTAAGCTGATTGCCACTAAACTAAGGGACTACAATGAAATGTACGAGAGGCCCTTGGCAATCGTGCGAGAGCTACTAAAGATGGCTACTGTATCTAGATCGCGATTCGTGCCAGGAAGAGACCACAGAAACTTTGGCAAGAGACCACCGGAGGCTTCGTTCTACCTGCTAGGAGGACCTTGGGGAAACCATCGTCATCAGCAGGTCCAAAATGCCGATACTACGAGAGAAGGCATGGGAATAAGTCTTGCTCGAAGAAGACTGCATGATGTTTTGGTTGTGGGCAGTTGGGACATCATCTGAGAAATTGCCCGAAGAGAGGCCCGAGATCCCAGTTCCAGCAGTAGCAACAGCCGCAGACGGGATGTCGCGAGCCCGTGGGGTCAGTGGTGTGACAGAGCCCGTCGAGTGGTATCAGGGCAAGGTTAGCTCAATACGAGACCGTTCGAGGATTTAGAGTGATAAGGCTGATAATCTTGAGGTAGTTGGATAGACAGACCCTAGACCTAAGGCTAGAAAGGCTAGAATGCAGGAATTGATTAGGGCATGTGGTTGCTTAGTTCTATTAGTTGTCTTGAGTAGTCTTAGAGTACAGTGTTTATGAATAAAGTTACAGATGCGTCAGGACTTGAGGTAAGGTTCTTACACTTAGCTCTGATTGTGTGGCCCTCAAATGGTGGTTGCTAGTTGTTAATGGTTGATTGCTCGTTGTTATTGCTTGTGGTTGAATGCTTAGTCGGCTGTCGGGCGCTGCTAGACCATCATGCATTGCATGAACTTCTACATTAAAAGCAAAGTGATTTAGAAGCGAAAACGAGATTTAAAAATGAGGATTTGATTTAAAAAGGGTGCACGCATGGCACCTTATATTTTATTGGACTGGGTGACTATCAGCCTACTGTGGGACAAGTCTAACGGGATGCCTAAAAACCGTAGGAAGCATGGTATGGGACATGTGGAGTGGGGCTCTCCTTAGAGGTGAATAACTTGGGATAACTATTCGTTCCGAGACCGATGAGGGCGGGGAGTGGTCGCCGGGGGCAGAGATCCGATCAAGGAGAGGCTCCCGGCAGGCTTCTAGGTTTAGAGGCTGATAGAGTGACCTGGGTTATACATTGATAGTGTTGGGTCTAGGTGTCTACCGAGTCCAATTGCATTAAAAGCTGTAACGAACTTTACATGCGTTGAAGTCAGTAGCCTGATGGGTAGGCAAGCTTCGGAAAGAGCTGCTGCAGTAGCCCAGGCAACCGAGGCCACGTTGGCCGCTGCCACTGGAGCCAATGGAGGCAATGGGCAATGCAATGGAGGATGTCAAACCCATCATATTGTAGAACAATTCCTGAAGCTGCAATCCTCCAAGTTTGACGGTAATGGGGTACTTGAAGTAGCTGACCTATGGATTGAGCAGCTAGAAAAAACATTTACGGTGCTAGGGTACACTGATGAGGAGAAGATCTCCCTTGCAACCTATCAGCTCTAGAGTACAGCTGACGATTGGTGGAAAGCCAATTGAGGGCGAGTCTTCCCATAATGAATGAGGCCAAACTGGACTGCCTTCTGTGGAGCGTTCAACGGGAAGTACTTTTCTGAAGCTGCCCAGGAAAGGAAGATGGAGGAGTTCTTAAGGCTCCGTCAAGGACAGATGACTGTTGACCCGTATGAAGGTGAGTTCACCAGGCTGTCTAAGTTTGCTCGGAGGTTGATGGAGGACCCGTGGGACAACACAAGGAGGTTCTGAGTAGGACTAAGGCCTAAGCTGAAGAGTATGTTGATTGCCACAGGAATGAGGGACTACAATGAAATGTACGAGACAGCCCTGGAAATTGAGCGAGATATACAAAAGAAGGCTACCGCATCTGAATCGCGATTCGTACCAGGAAGAGACCACAGAAACTTTTGCAAGAGACCGATGAGAGATACCCGGAGGTTCGTTCCACCTGTGACAGTCTGAAAATTCGACCCGTTTATCGGAATTTCTAAATGAATGGAAACACTTCATTATTACACTCTGATCCACGCCCACTCAGGATTAGCTATCCTAAGATGACTAAGCAAAGGGGAAAGGCCATCTGGGGAAAATTTCCCAACCAGCCGCCCGTTGGTCTTAGACTGAGACAGAGTCAGTATTTAATGAAATTGACCACAAAATGAAATCCGACATCGGACAATCGAATTAGAAAGATAAACACAATGAGGAAATGAAATCGGTTTCAGAAGCGCTGCCTGAAGTGCAGACAGCCGGTGCACGTCGAGAAGCAAGACTTTAATGGAAAATTACCGAAATGCCTCTGGTAAATATTCAGTCCTTAGAATTAGATAAATTATGATTTTTGAGAGTGAATCCGATAGACCGAAACCAAATCCAGTCCAGATTTCGTTAGCGCTCGGGACCCGATCGGTGCATTTGGCATGCAAATCGAGGCAAGTCAAATCAGTTGTCACATCAATCAAGTGTCATGTCAATCAAATCAATCAATCATAGCACAATTCTCAAGGAAAGTCAATCCATCAATCAAGTCACATGTCAAGTACAAATGTCACATAACTATTACCTACCCCCACTATTATAGTTTTTATTGATTTTATTTAATCACTATAACCTCTCTCTCTCCTCCCCCACCCCTATATTCGGCCGACTCCTCCCTCTCTCCCTCTCCTTCACGTCATTTTCTTCTTCTTCTTTCTCTCCTTCTTCTTCCGTTGGCCTCCCCTTCGTCCGCCGTGGAGCACCGCCGGCCGCTCCTCTTCGTCGTTGCACCGCCACCGACCGCCACCCTCACGGCTAGGTGAGACCCTCAAGACCCTTATCCTTCCATTCCCGTGGCTCTAGAGGCTTCTTGAAGCTCGAACAGCCCCTAAACCTCCCCCCTCTCCCTGTTACGTTTCCAGTCGGTCCCCCGAAACGCTGCCCGCCGTTTTGCCGCCGTCCGGCCACGTCAGCTACCACCGATCATCCTCCTCTCTAGGTGAGTGTCTCAGCTACCCCTCAAATTTCGTGACTTAACTCCCCCATTTACTACCCGAACCAGCCCCCGTTTTCCATGATGTTTTGCTCGTCGTTTTGGGTTCGATGGAACTCGGGCCATGTGGACTTGCCCCGCCCGACTTCTCAGCCCCTCTAACGCCTAAAATCACTCCATTAGGACCCTTGGAGGCTCGTGAAACCTTCGGAACAGCAGTTCAAGCCACCGTCCATTCCCCTCCCTTGCCGAGAGCTCACTCGGCCGTACTTGGCCCCGTTGTCCACCATTGTTATTTCTAATCCCTTCCAAGTAAGTACGACCTCTAATCCTAGTTTAGGCATGTTGTATATGTGTATGATTCGGTGTATTAAGAATAATGAAAGTGATTGGAGTAGTTAATGATGGTTTTGTGTGATTTTGGCTAATGAACATTTAACTCAAGTGGGCTAGATTGTTTGGGCCGAGCGTGGGGTATAATAGGGAATGAGATTGGGCCTCGAAATATTATTGGTGGGCTGTTATTGAGGGGTTAGGCGTGTGAAACAATGGGCCAAAGGAAGCAATTGGGCTTAGGGGTTTAATTCTAAGCTAAATGGGCCAAAATAAAACTCATGGGCATAAATTTTTGTAGCGGGCCTTAAATGGACGAAAGTTCTATGAAATTGGGCCTTAATTAAAGTATTGAATAGAAAATTTTAGGGCCCAATGATGTACATGGGCTTAGGGACCTAAATTGGGCCTAAATGTGCTAATATGGACTTAATGGGCTTACCTTAGCAAATGGGCTTGGGCCTCATCCGAAAATTAATAATTATAATGGGCCTTAAGAAATTTAATTAATTGTAATTAGATTATGGGCTCGGGAATACTAATTAGGCCTTAAACCCAAATGGTCTTAACTTACTTAATGGGCCTAAAATGTAAGAATGAATCATTGGGCTTTGGTGATTGGGTTTAATAAAATTTAATAAGATTATTTGGGGACCCAAAAGTAATTTCGAACTTTAATTGCGGGCTGAAGCCGAGCCGAGATTGAATAGTAAAGACCAAGTTGGGCTGAGACCTCAAGCTCGATTAGACTGGGTTATGAAATAGACGAATCCTAAGGGTGAAGTATATCGCGATTGAGTTATTGAGTGTCTGTCTTAAGAAGAAGTAAATGTCTAATGCAATTACGTAGGGTATTCGAATCGAAACCAGTTAATCGTGAAACTGCGCATAGGGTACCAAGCCCGAGTGTGGCATATTTTGATGGATATGGGTTGTTAGACCAATGGTCGAATTGTATACCACCTTGCTTATGAGATCTCTATAAATTGTCTACTCTGCGATTGTCGCACTGTGAATTTGTCTAAGCATCTTGTACTGTGAGCATGGCATGAGTCACCTGGAGGTGTGACATGTAGGATGAGCCCTGAGGCGTCTTTACGCGGGGAAATGGAGGGATAAGCGTGCCAACCTGAGACGTACCACACACGGGTTGAGGCACGAGCCCGATGGGCATGAGAATGGGCCCTGATGGGAATTGGAGTGATAAGCGGGCAGGATCCACTGGGATCAGTTAGGGAAATCTGAATTCTTGCATCTGCCTTCGCATATTGTATTGCTGTTATTGCCTATTGACTGCCCGTTTGCATGTTATCCTCTTGCTTTGTTACTCGTCGTTCGTCCATTCACGCGTTGGGGTTGGGTACCTACGATCAGTGAGGATACTAAAGCTAGGTGAGTTGAAACCGTAGTTACTGGATACGACTGAACCCGCTAGTATACTCTACCCTACGCTAGGATTAATGGTGAACTTGTTGAGTCCTCGACTCACTGGCGGTGGTTGCCATGTTTACAGATCCAGGACTTCAGTGATGGCCACGCCCCCTATCCTTTTTGGTCTGCCAGTGTAGATGGAGTCAGAGGTTACCATCCATTTTGATATGCATGCCGTGATGTGGCGCCGACGTCTGACCACAGTTTGGGTAGACTAGGGTGGTCCACATTTTGTACCCCAAGGTTCGAAGCTTGGTTTAGAGGGGGTCTGTACGGTTTTGAGGGACCATTGAGAGACGCCCCGATACCTATGGAGGAGGATCCCTTCTTCTTACAGCCTGCCGAGTATGGAGGAGAGGTGATCGATCTCGAGCCACTGCACGAGTTGCCGTCCCTAGGGCGCTCAGAGATCGATGGCCATGATGAGGGCGAGGTGATGGACACCGACGAGGAGGACCCCGAAGAGGATCCCGAGGAGGACCCTGAGGAGGAGCCCGAGGATTGAGTCAAACGATGCCTGGTTAGATTCTGGGCGCTAGTATAAGCGTCGGTGTCGTGACCTCGGGGTTTGTATTTTCTTTTTGGAGTCTGTACCTAACGCTTCTTGATATGTATATATTGGTGTTTATGGTTCTCTTTACTTTTGTGTACTGCCCCGATCTTTGTATGTGTGCATGAATGTATAGGGGGCACGCTTCCGCAGATCGCAGGTATTCAGGTATATAATGGTTTGCCTGACACTCACCGCCTAGTCGCGACGAAGAAAGAAAATTTCCTGGGCAGTCGCGTATGGTTGATCGGGCGAGCGAGAGTTTATTTGTATACGATCTCACTGAGCGAGATGCCGCGTGCTCGAGAGGGGCTCGAGGCGTGACACCACCGGCTAGGAGGACCATGGGAAAGCCATCGTCATCAGTAGGTGCAAACTCTCGCGACAGCGGGAGAAGGCATCGGAATAACCCTTGCCCGAAGAAGACGGGAGGATGTTTTGGCTGTGGGCAGTTGGGACATCAGCTGAGAAATTGCCCGAAGAGATGCTTGAGACCGTAGTTCCAGCAGCAGCAGCAGCAGCCGCGGACGGGATGTCGTGAGCCCGTGTGGTCAGGGGTGTGACATACCCATCGAGTGGTATCATAATAAGGTCGGCTCGACACGAGACCGTTCGATGATTTGGAGTGATATGGCTAATAATCTAGGGGTAGTTAGACAGGCAGACCCTAGTCCTAAGGCTAGGAAGGGTAGAATGCATGAATTGATTAGCGCGTGTGGTTACTTAGTTCAATTGGTTGTCTAGAATAGTCTGAGACTACAGTGTTTATGAACTAAGTTGCAGATGCGTCAGGACCTGAGGTAAGGTTCTTGCCCTTAGCTCTAATTGTGTGGCCCTCAAATGTTGGCTCCTAGTTGTTAATGGTTGATTGCTGGTTGTTGTTGTTTGTGATTGAATGCTTAGTCGGCTGTCGCGCGCTGTTAGACCATCATGCATTGCACGGACTTCTACATTAAAAGCAAAGTGATTTAGAAGTGAAATCGAGATTTAAAAATGAGGATTTGATTTTAAAAGGGTGCACACATGGTGCCTCATATTTTATAGGCTAGGTAACCGTCAGCCTGGAATGGGATAGGGCTGACGGGATGCCTATAAACCGTAAGGAACCATGGTATGGGACATATGGAGTGGGGCCCTCTTTGGAGGTGAATAAATTGGGACAATTGTTTGCTCAGAGACTGATGAGGGCGGGGAGCGGTCGTCGGGAGCTGAGATCTGATCAAGGAGTGGCTCCTGGCAGGCTTCTAGGTAAAGTGGCGGACAGAGTGACCTGCATTATACATTGACAGGGTTGGGTCTAGGTGTCTACCGAGTCCAACTGCATTAAAAGTAGTAGCGAACTTTACATGCATATTCATGTCAGTAGACGCGATAAGAGGCGAAAGCTTATATGGTAGTTTAGAATCCTAATTCCAGAAAGGAATTACATTTGGTTTAGGTGAAAGACGGACTTATAAGGATGAGCAATAGGGGCAGAAGACCAAGTGCAGGTGCATCAAGCTCGAGGGCTTCTGCACCTCAAGGAGACCCTAGAATTGAGGAAATGATGAGAGTCCTGACTGAAGTTAGTAACACGATGGCCAGGCAAGCCGTGGAAAGAGCTGCCACTATAGCCCTAGCAGCCGAGGCCGCGTTGGCTGCTGCTAATGGAGCCAATGGAGGCAATGGGTAAGGTAATGGAGAACCTCAAACCCTTCATATTTTTGAACAATTCTTGAAGCTGCAGCCGTCTAAGTTTGACAGTAATGGGGTACCTATAGCAGCTGCCCTATGGATTGAACAGCTAGAAAAAGCATTTACTGTGCTAGGGTGCACTGCTGAGGATAAGGTCTTATTGGTGACCTATCATCTCCATAGTACAGCTGATGAATGGTGGAAAGCCTCCTGAGGGCGAGTCTTCCCAGAAGGAATGAGGCCAAACTAGACTGCCTTCTATGCAGCGTTCAATGGGAAGTATTTTTCTGAAGCAGCCCAAAAAATGAAGATGGAGGAGTTCTTAAGGCTCCGTCTAGGACAGATGACGGTCGACCAGTATGAAGGCAAGTTCGCCAGGCTATCTAAGTTTGCTCGGTAGTTGATCGAGGAGCCGTGGGACAACGCAAGGAGGTTCAGAGGAGGACTGAGGCCAGAGTTGAAGAGTATGCTGGTTACCACTTGAATGAGGGAATACAATGAAATGTACGAGACAGCCCTGGCAATCGAGCGAGAACTACAGAAGAAGGCTACCGCATCTAGATCGTAATTCTTCCCAGGAAAAGAGCACAGAAACTTTGGCAAGAGACCGACGAGAGATAATCGGAGGTTCGTTCTACCTGCTAGGAGGACCTTGGGAAAGCGTCGTCATCAGCAGGTCCAAACTGTTGCGACTGCGGGAGAAGGAATGGGAATAACCCTTGCCTGAAAAAGACTGGAGGATGTTTCGGCCGTGGGTAGTTGGGATATTAGCTAAGAATAGCCCAAAGAGAGGCCTGAGACCATAGTTCCAGCAGCAGCAGCAGCCGCAGACGGGATGTCGCGAGCCCGTGGGGTCAGGGGTGTGACATAGCCCCATCGAGTGGTATCAGAGTAAGGTTTATTCGATACGAGACCGTTCGAGCATTTGGAGTGATAAGGCTGATAATCTTGGGTTAGTTAGATAGACAGACCCTAGACCTAACGCTAAAGAGGGTAGAATGCAGGAATTGATTAGCGCATGTAGTTGTTTAGTTCAATTGGTTGTCTTGAATAGTCTGAGACTACAGTGTTTATGAACTAAGTTGCAGATGCGCTAGGACCTGAGGTAAGGTTCTTGCCCTTAGCTCTGATTGTGTGGCCGTCAAATGCTGGTTGCTAGTTGCTAATGGTTGATTGCTGGTTGTTGTTGTTTGTGGTTGAGTGCTTAGTCGGCTGTCGCGCGCTACTAGACCATCATGTATTGCACGGACTTCTACATTAAAAGCAAAGTGATTTAGAAGTGAAATCGAGATTTAAAAATAAGGATTTGATTTTAAAAGTGTGCACACATGGCGCCTCATATTTTATAAGACTGGGTAACCGTCAGCCTGGAATGAGATAGGGCTGACGGGATGCCTACAAACCGTAAGGAAGCATGGTATGGGACATGTGGAGTGGGGCTCTCTTTGGAAGTGAATAACTTGGGACAATTATTTGCTCAGAGACTGATGAGGGTGGGGAGCGGTCCCCAAAAGTAGAGATCCGATCAAAGAGGGGCTCCTGGTAGGTTTCTAGGTAAGGAGGCGGACAGAGTGACCGGCGCTACACATTGACAGGGTTGGGTCTAAGTGTCTACAGAGTCCAATTGTATTGAAAGCTACAGTGAACTTTACAAGCACATTTATATCAGTAGACGCGATAGCAGGCGATAGCTTGGATGGTAAATTAGAATCCTAATTCCCGAAATGAATTACATTTGGTTGAGGTCAAAGAGGGACATAGAAGGATGAGCAATAGGGGCAGAAGGCTAAGCGCAGGTACGTCAAGCTCGAGGGCTCCTGCACCTGAAGGAGACCTTAGAATTGAGGAAATGATGAGAGTCCTGACTCAAGTCAGTAACCTGAAGGGTAGGCAAGCTGCGGAAAGAGCTGCCGCAGTAGCCCAGGCAGCCGAGGGCGCGTTGGCCGCTACCAGTAGAGCCAATGGAGCCAATGCGGAAGGCAATAGAGGACGCCAAACCCATCATATTATTGAACAATTCCTGAAGCTGCAACCGTCCAAGTTTGATGGAAATGGGGTACCTAAAGCAGCTGGCCTATGGATTGAGCAGCCAGAAATAGTATTTACGGTGCTTGGGTGCACTGATGAGGAGAAGGTCTCATTGGCGACCTATCAGCTCCAGAGTACAACTAACGATTGGTGGAAAGCCACCCGAGGACGAGTCTTCCCATAATGAATGAGGCCAAACTGGACTGCCTTCTGTGCAGCGTTCAACGGGAAGTACTTTTCGGAAGCTGCCCAGGAAAGGAAGATGAAGGAGTTCTTAAGGCTCCGTCAAGGACAGATGATTATCGACCAATATGAAGGCGAGTTCGCCAGGCCGTCTAAGTTTGCTGGGAGGTTGATAGAGAACCTGTGGGACAACGTAAGGAGGTTCAGAGGAGGACTGAGGCCTGAGTTGAAGAGTATGCTGATTACCACTGGAATGAGGGACTACAATGAAATGTACGAGACAACCCTGGCAATCGAGCAAGACCTACAAAAGAAGGCTACCACATCTGGATCGCGATACGTGCCAGGAGGAGACTACAGAAACTTTTGCAAGAGACCGATGAGAGATAGCCGGAGGTTCGTTCCACCTACTAGGTGGACCTTAGGAAAGCCGTCGTCATCAGTAGGTCCAAACTGTCACGACTGCGAGAGAAGGCATCAGAATAACCCTTGCCCGAAGAAGACTGGAGGATGTTTTGGCTGTGGGTAATTGGGACATCAGCTGAAGTAAGTTTCTTCCACTTAGCTCTGATTGTGTGGCCCTCAAATGCTGGTGGCTAGTTGTTAATGGTTGATTGCTGGTTGTTGTTGTTTGTGGTTGAAGGCTTAGTCGGCTGTCGGGCGCTGCTACACCATCATGCATTACATGGACTTTTACATCAAAAGAAACATGATTTAGAAGCGAAATCGAGATTTGAAAATGAGGATTTGATTTAAGAAGGGCGCACACATTGTACCTCATATTTTATTGGACTAGGTAACCGTCAGCTTGGTACGGAACAGGTCTGACGGGATGCCCAAAAACAGTAGGAAGCATGGTGTGGGACATGTGGAGTAGAGCTCTCCTTGGAGGAGAATAACTTGGGACAACTGTTCGCTCCGAGATCGATGAGGGCGGGGAGTGGTTGTCAGGGGCAAAGATCCGATCAGGGAGCGGCTCCTGGCAGGCTTCTAGGTAGGGAGGCGGACAGAGTGACCTGGGTTATACATTGACAGGGTTAGATCTAGGTGTCTACCGTGTCTAACTGCATTAAAAGCCGCGGCGAACTGTACATGCATTTTCATGTCAGTAAACGTGATAGCAGGCGAAAGCTTGGATGGTAGTTTAGAATCCTAATTCCTGAAATGAATTTCACTTGGTTTAAGTTAAAGTGGGACTTAGAAGGATGAACAATAGGGGCAAAAGACTAAGCACAGGTGCGTCAAGCTCGAGGGCTCCTGCGCCTGAAGGAGACCCTAGAATTGAGGAAATGATGAGAGTCCTGACTGAAGTCAGTAACTTGATGGGTTGGCAAGTTGCGGAAAGAGCTGCCGCTATAGCCCAGGCTGCTAAGGCCGCGTTGGCCGCTGCCAATGGAGCCAATGGAGGCAATGGAGGGCGTCAAACCCATCATATTGTAGAAAAATTCCTGAAATTGCAACCGTCCAAGTTTGACGGTAGTGGGGGACCTGAAGCAGCTACCCTATGGATTGGGCAGCTAGAAAAAGCGTTTACTGTGCTAGGGTGCACTGATGAGGAGAAGGTCTTACTGGCGACCTATCAGCTCCAGAGTACAGCAGATGATTAGTGGAAAGCCACCCGAGGGCGAGTCTTTCTAGAAGGAATGAAGCTAAACTAGATTGCCTTCTGAGCAGCATTCAACGGGAAGTACTTTTCTGAAGATGCCTTGGAAAGGAAGATAGAGGAGTTCTTAAAGCTCCGTCATGGACAGATGACTGTCGACCAGTATGAAGGCGAGCTCGCCATGCTATCTAAGTTTGCTCAATGGTTGATAGAGGACCCGTGGGACAAGGCAATGAGGTTCAAAGAATGACTGCGGCCCGAGATGAGGAGTATGCTGATTTCCACTAGACTGAGGGACTATAATGAAATGTACAAGACTGCCTTGGAAATTGAGCGAGACATACTAGAGAAGGCTACCGCAGCTGGATCGCGGTTCGTGCCAGGAAGAGACCACAGAAACCTTGGCAAGAGACCGATGAGAGATAACCGGAGATTCTTTCCGCCTGCTAAGAGGACTTTGGGAAAGCCGTCGTCATCAGCAGGTCTAAACTGCCGCGACTACGGGAGAAGGCATGGGAATAACCCTTCCCCCAATAAGACTGGAGGATGTTTTGGCTGTGGGTAGTTGAGACATAAGCTGAGAAATTGCCCAAAGAGAGGCCCGAGACCAGAGTTCCAGCAGCAGCAGCAACAGCCGCAGACGGCATGTCGCGAGCTCGTGGGGTCAGGGGGGCCCGACATATCCCGTCGAGTGGTATCAGAGCAAGGTTAGCTCGATACGAGACCGTTCGAGAATTTGGAGTGATAAGGCTGATAATCTTGAGGTAGTTGGATAGACAGACCCTAGACCTAAGGCTAGGAAGGGTAGAATGCACGAATTGATTAGGGCATGTGGTTGCTTAATTCTATTAGTTGTCTTGAGTAGTCTTAGACTACAGTGTTTATGAACTAAGTTGCAGATGCGTCAGGACCTGAGATAAGGTTCTTGCACTTAGCTCTGATTGTGTGGCCGTCAAATGCTGGTTGCTAGTTGTTAATGGTTGATTGCTGGTTGTTGTTGTTTGTGGTTGAACGCTTAGTCGACTGTCGCGCGCTGCTAGACCGTCATGCATTGCATGGATTTCTGCATTAAAAGCAAAGTGATTTAAAAACGAAATCGGGATTTAAAAATGAGGATTTGATTTAAAAAGGTTGCACACATGGTACCTCATATTTTATTGGACTGGGTAACAGTCAGCCTAGTTTGGGACAAGTCTGACGGGATGCCTACAAACCATAAGGAATCGTGGTATGGGACATGTGGAGTGGGGCTCTCTTTAGAGGTGAATAACTTGGGACAACTGTTCGCTCTGAGACCGATGAGGGCGGGGAGTGGTCGCCGGGGGGAAAGATCATATCAAGGAGCGGCTCTTGGTAGGTTTCTAGGTAAAGAGGCGGACAGAGTGACCTGCGTTATTGATTGACAGGGTTGGGTCTAGGTGTCTTCCGAGTCCAATTGCATTAAAAGCTGCAGCGAACTTTACATGCATATTCTTGTCAGTAGACGCTATAGCAGGCGAAAGTGCTAATGGATGAGGGCTGTTTAGGATTTTTGGCATCAGTGACGGATTCGTCTGCTCAAGAAGTGAAGTTGGAAGAAGTGCCTGTAGTGAAAGACTACCCGGATGTTTTCCCTCAAGAATTGTCTAGCTTGCCACCAGAGCGTGAGGTAGAATTTGTAATTGAGTTGGCACCTGGAATAGAGCCGATCTCGAAAGCACCGTATAGAATGTCATTATCGGAGTTGAAGGAGTTGAAGGTGAAAATGCAAGAGCTACTAGACAAAGGGTTTATCCGCCCCAGTGCATCGACATGGGGAGCTCTGGTGCTATTTGTCAAGAAGAAAGATGGGTCGTTGAGATTATGTATTGACTATAGGCAGTTAAATCAAGTGACGATCAAGAACAAGTATCCCCTACCAAGGATTGATGATCTATTCGATCAGCTTCAAGGAGCATCCGTGTTCTCCAAGATAGACCTAAGGACAGGCTATCACCAGTTGAGGATTAAGAAGGAGCACATACTAAAGACAGCCTTTAGGATGAGATATGGGCACTACGAGTTCACAGTCATGCCATTTGGATTGACGAATGTCTCAGCTGCATTTTTGGATATGATAAATGGAGTATTTAAGGAGTTTCTGGATCAGTGCGTGATAGTCTTCATCGATGACATTCTAGTGTATTCGAACAACTCTGAGGACCACGAGCAACATTTGAGAACTATCCTACATACGCTAAGGGAACACTCGCTGTATGCCAAGTTTAGTAAGTGTGAGTTTTGGCTGAGTAGAGTGGCATTTCTTGGACATATAGTATCTGGCAAAGGAATATCCGTGGATCCAATAAAGATTGAGGCTGTGGAGAAGTGGCCGAGGCCTACAACCGTGACTGAAGTACGAAGTTTTCTTGGATTGGCTGGGTATTACAGACGTTTTGTGGAGAGGTTCTCCGCGATAGCCGCTCCATTGACTCGTTTGTTGAAAGAGTCGAAGTTTAAGTGGACCGCGAAGTGTGAGGAGAGTTTCCAGGAGCTGAAGGACCGATTAACTTCCGCACCAATATTGACCAACCCATCAGGACCTGGAGGGTTTGAGATTTATAGTGATGCGTCACAAAGAGGATTAGGATGTGTCTTGATGCAACATGGACGGGTGGTAGCTTATGCATCTCGATAACTGAGACCGCACGAGATGAATTACCCGACGCATGATTTGGAATTGGCTGCAATAGTGTTTGCACTAAAGATTTGGTGGCATTATCTGGTGGGAGAGAAATTTCAGATCTATATGGATTACCAGAGTCTAAAGTACTTGTTCTCGCAGAAGGAGCTAAATATGAGACAGCATCGTTGGATTGAACTTTTGAAGGATTATGACTATGATATTTTGTATCATCCTGGAAAAGCGAATAAGGTGGAGATGCTTTGAGCCGAAAGTCGAGCATCGCGCACATGATGGTTAAGGAGTGGACGCTGTTGGAAAGAATCAAAGACTTCGAGTTTAAAATTGAGGTAGGAAACCCCTCAAGTTTGATGGCCGCCCTGCAAGTCGAACCAGAGATTCAATTGAGGATCAAAGAGTTACAACCTACGGACCCCGATATCCAGAAGATTGCGTTGATGGATATGAATAAGAGGAAACCTGTGTTTCAGGTAACAGAAGATGCAGTACTGAAGTTCAAGGGGCGTCGGTGCGTTCCAAACGATGAGGAGCTTAAGGAAAGGATTTTATCTGAGGCTCACCGAAGTAACTATAGCATACATCCTGGGAGTACGAAGATGTATCGGAACTTGCGCCAGCATTACTGGTGGAATAGAATAAAAGTAGATGTGGCCAAACACGTGGCCAAGTACTTGACATGTCAGCAAGTAAAGGTGCAACATTGCAAACCTGGAGGACTATTACAACCACTGGAGATCCCAGAGTGGAAGTGGGAACACGTCTCTGGATTTCGTGACAGTGCTACCGAGAAGTCAAAGAGGAAATGATTTGATCTGGGTGATAGTCAATAGGCTGACTAAATCTGCACACTTCATCGCATACGAAAGGGCTCCACTTTGGAAAAACTAGTTGAACTGTACGTGAGACAAATCGTGAGAATACATGGAGTGCTTGTGAGTATTGTATCTGATCGTGACCCTTGTTTCACCACCACTTCTTGGAAGAGTTTGCAGGGTGTTTTGGGGACAGTATTGAGATTCAGTACTGCATATCACCCGCAGATCGATGGTCTATCGGAAAGGACCATACAAACCCTAGAGGATATGCTAAGAGCTTGCGTGAAAGATTTCAAAGGCAGATGGGAAGAGCAACTGTACTTGGCAGAATTCGCCTACAACAACAACTATTAACAGAGTATCAAAATGGCACCATTTGAGGCATTTTATAGAAGAGCTTGCAGGACACCGGTCTATTGGGACAAGGTTAGCGAGAAGAGCATAACAGGCCCAGAGCTAGTCCAGCAGTCAGTAGAGGCAGTTAAGGTAATTTGGGATAGGCTGAGAACAGCCCAGAATAAGTAGAAAAGCTATGCAGACAAGCGACGTAAGCCGTTGGAATTTCAAGTTGGAGACAATGTATTCCTAAAAGTATCGCCGATGAGAGGATTGTCTTGTTTTGGCAAGAAAGGAAAGTTGAGTCATAGATTTGTAGGGCTATTCGAGATTCTAGAGAAAGTCGGGACACTAGCCTATCGCCTGGTGTTGCCACCAAACCTATCCTAGATCCATAATGTATTCCATGTGTCAATGCTGAGGAAGTACGAGCCGGATCATGGCCATATACTCGATCACGAAGTCATTAAAGTGGATGATCGAGTCTCGTACATAGAAAGACCAGTCAGAATTGAAGATCGAAAGGAGCAGGTTCTAAGGAACAAGACAATACCCCTCGTCAAGGTCATCTGAGAACACTATGGAACCGAAGAAGCTACGTGGGAAAGCGAAGATGAGATGAAGAAGAAGTACCCAAACCTGTTTGAGTAGTCAATTGTAACCTCATTTCGGAGGTATGAACTTGTAGACTGTAAATTTCGAGAACGAAATTTTTATAAGGAGGGAAGAATTGTGACAGTCTGAAAATTCGACCCAATTATCGGGATTTCGGAATGAATGGATATATTTCATTAGTACGCTCAAGTCGATAATCACTCACGATTAGCTACCCTGGGACGACTAACCGAAGAGGAAAGGCTACCTGGGTAATTTTTCCAAACAGCCGCCCGTTGGTCTGAGAATTCGACAAAGCTATAGTTTAATGGATTTGGTCACGAAATGAATTCTAACATTGGATAATTGAATAATTAAGATAGTCACAATATAGAAATAGAATCAGTTACAGAAATGTCGCTGGAAGGATAGACAGTCGGTGTACGTCGCGAAGCAAGACGTGAACAGAAAATTTCCGAAATGCCCTCGATAAATGATCAGTCCTTAGAATTAGGTTAAATAGAATTATTTTAAAGTAAACACGATAGAACGGAGCCAATTCCAGTCTGAAACTCGTTTGCGCTCGGGACCCGATCGGTGGATTTGGGACGCATTTCGAGCCGAAGTCACATTGAATGTCAAATCAATCACATGTCAAATCAATCAATCTAGATGTCAATCACGCAATTTCCAAGGTTGTCAATCAAATCCATGAAGTACATGTCAAGTACACAGCATATGTCATAAACCCTTTCAACCACTCCACTACTTATTTTATTTCGAATTTTAGTCGTATAATCTCTCATACTCTCTCTCTCCTCCCCCTCCATTCGGCCGAATGCACCATCATCCTCCTCTCTTCATCTTCTTCTTCTTCCTCCTTGGCTTCTTCATCTTCATCCGCCGAAGCCGCCACAGTCCGCCGCCATTGGAGCACGCCACCGCCACCGTCAGCCACCCACCTTCATCCACTCTTCTTGGTGAGTCTCCCAAGCTTCTTCCCCTTCATTTTTTGTGACTTGAAGTCCCCCGAGGAACCCTCAACCAGACCCGTTTTTCCCTTCGTCGTTCTTCGTCGTCGCTTGCACCAAGAGAACCGCGGCTGCCCAAGTTTGTTCCGCCCACTTCCTCAACCACTCTAACATCTAAAATCGACACAATTAGGTCTTGGAAGACTCACGAGGACGCCGGAACAGCCGCCCAAGCCACCGCTCTTCCTCTCTCGGTCGAGAGCCATTTTCGACCCCCGTTTGTCCGCACCGTCGTCGTCGTCATTCTGGACCCATCTTGGTAAGCAAAGCCCCTAATCATAGCTTAGGAATATTGTATATAAAGCTAGTTTAGCTGTGTGATGACTTGATGCATGAATATGAAGTGGAAATGGTGAAAATTGTTGGGACATTGTGGATCGATTTAGGGGGATTCGGTGAAAAGGGTTAACCGTGGGCTTAGTTAACTTCAAATGGGCTTGAGAGGGTTACGTGTTGGCTGAGAACGTGGGATAGGGCGTGTACAAGAGGGGCCGAATGATGTGAGTGGGTTTGGAGATCATTTTGGGCGTAAATATTCGAATTGAGCTTAATAGGCTTACTCTTCTTCTCATGGGCTTGGGTTTAGGCATGAATTAAGGGTCTAATGGGTTGTGTAAATGGGCTAGGATGTGAGGGTTAAGAGCCTAAGGTGATTAATGGGCTAGGAAATCAATTTGGGCCTAATTTGGTAAGTTAGGGCTTAATGGGCTTGTGTGAATGATGGGCCATGGGCTTTGAACGTGATTAATGACCCTAATGGAGCATCTTAAGACAAGTTATTAACAACAAATTATGGGCTTAAGGAGTAGTGATGGGCCTAAATATTACATTGGGCTTAATTTAAGATAAGGGGCTTGGCTTAGGTCGTGTAAACCTTGGGTTTGAACTTGGGCCTTGCGGTCCAGCTAGGATAATTAATTCCCATATAACGAAAGGTTTAACAGGCTAGGTAAGAAACCTAGATTAACGTTAAGGGTCGGACTCGAATTGGATCAATGGACCTTAATTGGAGTTAAGACTTAAATTGACTAAATCTTGGGAAGAGTAGGGGTGCCGTTCTAGAACCTAATGTAATAAACCATCTGGATTGAATTTGGAAAGAAACCTTACGAGTCTTAACTATGAAAGTGTACCGTGAGTTAAGGCCGAGTCTGAATGTAGGCATATTGACTTAATGAGACAGGGTATTAGTCTAAGACCCCCCCTTCGAAGGAAATTTGCGTGCGGGGCACATATACGACTCAAGGTGATTTATATATTGTTTATGCTAATTGAAGTATTGTGGCTAAATATTGAATTTCCATGCTATGCTTATATGTATGTTCACTGCTTGGGAACGCCTGAATTGTGCCCTATGATGACTGTGGCAAGTCTGGATTGAAAATGATTGCAAGCATGACATGTGTCACTAAGTGGAGTGACAAGGGGAGGTTGGCCATGAGGCGTGTTTACGCGGGGAAAATTGGAGAGATAAACGTGTCAACTTAAGGTGTACCACATGCGGGTTGGGACACGAGTCTGATGCGTATGAGACGCGGGCTGGATTTATCGAGGTCATATGAGACTCAATATTCGTGCACTTGTCATTTGGTATCTTGTTTGAGGCATGGTTTTTTTGACTGTCCGCTCCCTGCATGTGATCGATTTTCCTCGTTATTTTGTGGTTTCTGGTTGACCGACCCCTGCCTTGTGAACCGTTGTCCAATTCTCGAGAAGGAACCCTGTGTGAGGTAACCAGGAACCCTATATTATTGGTTAAGGCCGAACCAATTAGTATACTCTATCCTACGCTAAGATTAGTGGTAAGCTTACTAAGTCTTCAACTCACTGGCGTTGGTTGCCAACTTTTTAGATCTCAGACCTCAGTGATGGCCACACCCCTAGTGCTTTTTGGACTGCCAGTACAGGTAGAGACAAAGGTTACCCACTATGTGCATGAGGATGCGACACTTTGGCATAGACGCTTGACTACTATATGGGTGGATCAGGGTAACCCCCTTTTTGTTCCTCACAGGTTCAAGGCTTGGATAAGAGAGGGTGAGTTTGGCTTCGAGGGTCCCATGCAAGATGTCCCGATACCCGAGGAGGACGACCCTACGCTTGTGCGACCTGCTACTTATGGAGGTGAGGTTATCGACCCAGAGCCGATGGAGGAGCTCCCATCCCCAAGATAGACGATGATCAACGGCCACGACGAGGGCGATCCCATGGACACCAAGCTGTCTTCCCCAGAGTTCGATGAGGATCCGGAGGAGTTTCCCGAGGAGTTTGATGGGGAGTGAGATCGAGTTAGACTAGACATCAGATTTTAGGTCATGAGGTCTATTGAGCGTAGACTTTTGGAATTGTATTTTGGCATCCTCTTTTGATGGTCTGTACCCAATGTTCTTGGGTTATATATGTATATGTTGTGTTTGACTATCTTTGGCGACCACTGTTCTTACTCCCTTCTACCCCATTATCGTATGCGTGTATGCATGGGATTGGTGATTAGCTTTCGCAGGTTCACGATTGATGGATGCGTCGTCTGGTCGCAATGGAACTTCCTGGGCCATCGCATATCATGGACCAGGCGAACGTGAGCGAACTTAAGATATGACAGACGAGATGTCGCGAGCCCGTGGGGTCAGGGTTGTGACAACTGTTGTTTAATAAATTTGGCCACAAAATGAATCTTGGACTTGGAGAACCGAATTTTCATGGACATCTCTATTATGGTTGGACGTCACAACGAAATGTCTTAGTGCTTGCAGTATCGCTTTGAAGTGCCTCGAAGAAAGGCTAAAGTTGGAAATAACCGATTCACCCATAGCTTGCATTAAACTCCCAAGATCGTCGGTAGGGTGTTTGTGGGGGCAGGAAGTTAATTAGTCCGATGTAGTTCTCCGTCCGAGTTCGTTCGCACTTGTGCCTGATTTGTGCATCTTGCACGAATGCCGAGACGATGTCTTGTCCGTCGTCAAATAAGTCTCTAGTTATCTCTCACATTAAATGTATTCATTAATGACAAGCCATCACAACCCTAACCTAGACTAAACCTAGCCTAGCCTAACTATGACAACTTATCAACATTTATCATTACTTAGCCCTAGACTAGATCCCTACCTAGTCTAAGCCTACCCTATCACCTCATCCCCAAAAAGTGGATCTTGTCCCTTGGAAGAATAGTCACCATCTATCTCTTTCACCCTCTCATATCTCACTTAAGACTCTCTCTCTCCATCTCACTCTCTTTCTCTCGACCTCACCGCCTCCCTCACGGATCAAGCCAAGCTAGGGACTCCTCCGGCCACCTAGCCATAACCGGAACTCCATCTTGCACCCTCGATAGTCCTCAAGTCCCTCATCTCTCTTGGTAAGACATTCTGCCTCTCAAATTCTCCCAAACTCTCGCTGTTTTCTCTCGGGTTCTCCCTGCACTATCTATCTTCCAAAGGCCATAATTTTCGTTGTAGTACTCCGATTGCCGTGAAACTATTTCCATTCTCTTCGTCTCTTCAAGCCCGTTCCAACGCCCCCTAATTAGCACTAAACGGCCACCAGAGCTGGCGGGGATAGCTTCTCAAAGCTGATTACTCCAATCCCGTTTTTCCTGTCGATAGCCCCTCTACCGCCTTCAACCGAGCCCCACCGTGCTCAGACCACCTCCATTGGTCCCTGGCCAACCATGACTCTCACCCCCGACATCTTGACAATCTCCCTTGTCCACACCATGGCTAAAAGAGCCACCTTTGGCCCCGGCCAATCCAAACCTGAGGGAGTGTCTCTCGGACATCTCTGTTGACACCTGATTTTTAATCATCTTTTCTCTTTTAAAATTAATAAAAATCCATAAAAATTCATAAAAATTGAGAAACCAACTTTGGGGACCTTGGCCAAGCCTAGAGAACCAATTTTGACCAAAAAATGATTTTTCATATTTTCATCATTTTCAGTATTTTTATTTTAAAAAATTCATAGAAAATAAAAAAAATAAGAAAATAGAAAAAAATCAACTTTGGAGACCTTGGCCATTCCTAAGTAACCATTTTTGAACAAAAAATAAATTTTCATATTTTTTTACATTTGTTTTTAATATTTTCCAGAAATTAAGTAAATATTTGAAAATAAAATAGCCTTCGAGACCATAAAATGTGAATAAATAGTCAGTATTTTTATTTTTATTTCCTATTCATTTTGGCCCAAAATATCTTGAAAATTTCAATCTGGAACTGAGAGTTTCTTTATTAATTTAATTTTTAGGTCATTTGAAAAATTTCTAGAAAATTTGTTTAAGCTCTGTAATTTTTTATTTTTGTATGTCTGAAGTCGTGACATTGTCCTCTAGTACCTCAAATTTCATTTTGATCCGATAGAGTTCACAAATCGAGTAAAAATGATGGCGAAAATGTTTTCAATCTAGTCCATCGTGTCCAAGTCAAGAGTAAATGAGCATTGTTGAGCCATTTTCACTCGGACTGTGAAGATGTCTTGTCGCTGTGATAGAAAACATTTTCCTATGATAGAAAACATTTTCATGACAAGTCTCTCCTCGCTAATGCAATGGTCCCCCATACTCAGACAAATCAGATCTTCTCCAGCAATCTAATGAAAACGGATCCCATGAAACCAAGATTATCAATTATAATTCGTGGTTTGAGGGCGGTAGAAATGGAGTTAAACTTTGATGCTGATCCATAGGTCATCCATATTAGTAGAGATATTAGAAAAGTCAAAGCAACCTGGAAATCAGTGAACGAGCAACATATTGCTAATGGACTCCATTATCCTCTATGCGTATACCTGTCAATTTTGTACTTGTGAACACTTGAAAGTTTCAAAACAGTGCTCCGTGGTCGGAATGTGTGGCCTCATAATATTGGCAGTATACAGACCTCAAATCGATGGGTTTATGGAAGGTGTAGTTGCAACGACCATGAGATTTTTAAAGGAAGCTCCACTTGTGAACATTCACGGGTTTAATGTGTATTGCAAGAATCGACTAATACTGCCATTTTGGAGGGTTGTGAATTACACATCACAAACCTGGGGTAGAGGTGTCATGGGTATTCTGGAAGCAAATTTTGTCAAAACAACTCATAACAAGCAGGATTTTGAGAAGACTTCCCTTTTTCAGAAACTGGATATTCGGTCGAAAGAAATGCTGTGGGAATATTGGGACTCTCATTATGGACTAATCGAGTGTCGGGTTAATAAGAAAGTTCGAGCATCAGCAGGCACAGAGGATTCACCTCATTTCGTTCCCCGTGTTGGTTTTGAAAAACCCGTTCTATTGGGGGCAGAGTTTACCTTCTTCGACATCTGAAGCATTGGGTAAGACATTTAGAGATTAGTCTAAGCAAAGGATATCAGGTTTCTCAAGGTATGAAGTACATGCACTATACACAGTGGCAAGCGCGTTGTGTGTCGAGCATGGGTGAAATTGCTTACTTCACCAGAAATATACACACAAGTGACGCCTTCCCTACATTCCCAGTTGCATCTGAGGCAACAAAATCACAGCAGAAACATTAGATAGGAGGACAATGTTTAGTGCACTTGTTCGGCGGATCATAAAAAAAAGAGAGAGAAGGAGAGAGAGGGATGGCAGACATGATCATAAAAGGAGTCAAGGCCACGATTATTAAAGGGGTGGACAAAAGAAAAAGGCACTAAGTGATTTCAATCAACGGATGGCAATCTTTCCCCATGGGTTTGGTGGAGGTGAAAACGAAGGGAGAGAGATGGTTGGAGACACCATCATAACTGAGAAAATTAACAATAGTTGAAAGGGGATCCTTTTGTTAGCTGTTTGGGGGTTCTGGATTCTTTTTGATCAGGGGGCAGTTAGTGTAGGGGGGTCATGATAGAAAGATTAAAAAAAAATTCTACATCTTTTGAGGCAGATGAGAGGTCCTCACGAGCTTTTGGCAGAGGAGGGGCGAGCAGACTCTGGGGGTTTTTGGCGTTACTTCATGAGAGGAGAAAAACAAAGAAAGAGAGAAGGGGGGAAAACAAAAAAGAAAAAAAAAAGCCTCATGGCTGATCCCCTGATGCTGCGAGGTAACTGGAGGCGAACAGCGATCTCCCTTCAGTTCTTCCATGAACGGATGCTACGGGCAGAGGCTTGTTACGAAAAGAGGCTCAAGCTGACATTCTATGAGCTTGGAATCTTTGCTGACCCTAAAGGAAGGGGTCTCCACTCATTGTCCAGATCCCAATTGAATGAGTTTTTGAAACCAGCAGCGTCACCTACTCCCTGATACGCACGACCAGCCACTCGAATTCACGCGGATGCTATCAACGACGCGGCAAACTCCTTCGATACCTACCCAGGTCGGGTTTCATGGTAGTAGCGGGAGCATTCTCTTTTGGCACCCGTCTCAATCCCTCAAACCTCTGAGGATCTCAACTTGTGCTGATGAAAGCTGACAGCACACTTGCTGGACTTTTAACTTGCATCAACTCCGTAGCCTCAACATGAGCGGTCTTTGATCATCTTTATAATCTTGCTTCACTTGTTCGTAACCATCATATCAAGGAGCAATTAGTGGAACTTGGTATTTCTATGCAAAGCTACAATGCAAACTCGTTATATGAACCATGGGAAGTGTGCAACGAGAAGGGGCTTGCTTCTACAATGTTCAACACATACTGGAACAAGTACCTGCAATGATTGACGAAGGGGGGTAAAAGTGCACGCACTGAACAAGCTTCCGGTCAAGGAGGATTTTCTCGAGCACCTGGGAAAAGCCATACATGTGGGAGAAGAAGCTGGAGAATGAAGTCAAGACTAAAGAAAAGTTGCGGGTGATGTACGAGAGGAAGTACAGGCCCGTGGTGGCTCACGATCGGACGGTTTTTGAGATGTCGTTTCTGGATCGCGGATCTTCTTCTTCCTCCCCGTCTCTTCCCCACCGCGATGTGCCTCTCAAGAATATTAAAGTTGGTCAACAAACGAATGTAAGGCCAGATGCAAATGAAGAGGGGTCATCTTCGAGGCATGCAAATGTTAATGGCTCTCGGAAAGAAGCCAAGTTGAAGGCTGTCTAGGCAACACTTGGGCCATAGATTTCCATGGAATCCAAGGCCATGGGAAGAAGTGGATGAATGTGTAGCACATGCAAACCTTGCGAGCATTAACCGTCGAAGCAAGCCGAACTAGAGAGGATGAAGATAATGAAGTCGAAAAGGGGAGCCGAGTTGGGTATCCTGTATAGCTGATTCTTATTGCCTCTAAGACACCCTACAGAGGATGCTCATCACTTCTAACAGCAAACTAGATATTCATTTAACAAATGAAGATGAGACGCCATCATGGAAGGAAGAAAGCCCTTCGAATTTGCGAACGGCATGAACGACTTTAGGTACGAGCAAGGACGACAAGTTCAACGAGATATCCCACCTCCGCAACCACCCGTGGGAATGCATCGAAGAGAAGTTCATCGAGCTCTGTCAGCCCTTCGGCAAGGTAGTCAACACCATGCGCAGCATTGGCGCCAACAAGAACCAGGTTTTCATCGAACCCACTGAGTTAAGTCATGCTATCTCGATGGTGTCATATTACGCTTCATCCTTGGAGTCTGCACAGATTCATGGCAAGATTGTGTATATCCAGTATTCCAATAGGCATGACATTGCGCACAATAAGAGTCTAGGAGATGTTCCTAGAAATGTTTTACTAGTCACCATGGAGGGCGTTGAGGCTGGTGATGTGAGCATAGTAGTTATCCATCTGGTATGTTCCGCTTTCGAGATTCATGCACAACATTGCCATATTCGAGAAGGTTCCAGGTTACCCTCGGATGCTTACTCAATTTAGCAATGTCGAGACTACATCTGCAGCAAGGATTCAATTAGATGGAAGAAGTATACCAAGTTACCCACTTCCAGAACACTTCAAGTCATGTAACTTACGAATTACATAATCTGCCTACGGATTTAAACATCAAGCTCCAGTCTCATAGAAGCAGGGACTACACAAAATCCCATCCTTCCTTATTAATTCAACTGCAATCGAGGAAATTATACAGCTTGTGTTAGGTCCCGATGGAAAAAGCGAGGAACCTGAGAGTAATGTGCTTTTTGCTTTAATAGAAAACATGCAGCATGCCATTACAGCGGATGCACTTCCCTCGGTGCTTTCTGCTCTTAGTCCTGTGCCAAAAAAATCGCTATATTTGGGAGGAATGGTGGAACTCAAGCATCGATTCAGTACCCCGACATAACAATTGCAGCAGTTCCCAAAGTGACGTTAGAGGGTCATTACATCCATGATGGTGGTTCTTTCCAAACCGGTTCAGGTCCACATTCCGTGGCATATTAGCAGTATCCGGGAAGCACGGAACCATGTGATCAAGAATTGCTCAGAGAGCTCTTTCACAACAAAAGAAGGGGGAGGAAAAAACAAAATGAAGGGTTGAAAAGTCAAAATAGCTAAACGTGGAAAGTGAGGGCCAGAGCATTCTTTGGAGTTTCTTGAAGTCTGGGAGGAGAGTTCATGGTAGAAATGGAGAAAAAAATCAATCCAATTCGTGTCTTATTTTTCTCCAGGGTGCCCCGTCAGCAAATTATTGAAGCAACATAGAGACCTAAAGAGAGAAGTGGGGAGACCACATTCGAAAAAATGCTGAGTGCTCATACGATTCATTCCGTCTTCCTTCTTCATCTCCTCTCAACAGGGAAGGGTAAGCAATCATGGGTTGTGTGCACACCAAGTCTGTGAAGAGGTCTTCTCGCTAGGTTATCGAGAGGTTTTACTTTCGCATGGCTTTGGACTTCCACGCGAACAAGAAGATCCAAGAGGAAGTCGCCATCATTCCTTCGAAGAGGCTCTAGAATAAGATCGCCGGGTTCTCCACCCACTTGATGAATCGCGTCCAAAAGAGACCAATCCATGAGATTTTGTTGAAGTTGCGAGAGGAGTGTGAGTATTCCTTATTCTAGTTTGAATATTTACTTGCGTATGTGTTTATTCTAGCATGTTTTATTATGTTTGCGTTAATTGTCATGTTTTAGTGATTGTCTTGTAATTATATAGTTGGCATATTTTTGTTGATTGTTGTTCATCCTTTCCTTTAATTTAATTCATGTGAATTCTTAAGGTTAAATATGTCAAGAACTTCATTTTTATGTTATAAATAAAATCAAAAATAAGTTAAGACTTTAGGAAATCATTTTCTTAATTAAAATTGGATGTTTTCATATTTTAGAGTATGTTTTCACCAAAACCACTTTTGAAATAAAAAAATAGAAAGAAAGAGAAAATTGAATGAAAAATTCATAAAAAGAATTATCATAAAAAAATTCTAAAAAGATAAAAAAAAAATTAAAAAAAATTATTAAAAAAATCATAAAAAAATCATATAAAATAAATATAAATAAATAAATAAGAAAACGACAAAAAAAGAATCTCAATAATTAGGAAATAGGCCATTTCGACTGGTCAATCCTATTTTTGATAAATTTCCTTCTCGATCTTTTCGAAATGATGATTTTGCCCCTTATGGGCAAATGGTCTTGGAAAATTCAAAAAAAAAATCCTAAAAATTGCAAAAATTAGAAAATGATCAATCTTGACTGGCCATATACATATTTTGTGACTTTGACTCCCATTTCTTCATGAAATGACCTTTTTGCCCCTTATGGGTAAATTGTCTCGAAAAATTTCGAAAAAGTCTCAGAAATTGTGGGAAATAAGGAATGACCACACTCAACTAGTTTGACCTATTTTTGCTTCTCGAGCCTTGAAAATGACCATTTTACCCTTCTGATCAGTTTGATCCAAATCTTTTCAAGTCACTCCAAGTGATTTTTCATGAAATTGGTACCGAAATGGCGTTAGAGTAATCTAACGTAACCAAGTCCCCGAATTCATAATCTCTAGTTCGCAGAAATAAATTAGTTTTCCCGCTAATTTATTTAGGTTTCTAATCGACCTACCAAAAATGATTAGTGGCGACTCTAAATTCTAAAATCATTTGAACAAAAACCAAAGTCGCGATTTGGTAGAGCTTAGGAGAGCTCGAACTAGGTTAGTTAATTTAATTAATTAATCTGGTAATCCATTAACCTAAAAATTATTTTTAGGGTCGCGACAGCTTGGCGACTCCACTGGGACTATTCTTAATTTTCGAAAATTGAAGAACCTAGAGGACTTAGGCCAGGAAGATTTCATGAAAATTCATTTGATCTGAATTGGGTGGATTCTGACCTTTAGGTGTTAAATGGTTTTGCAGATGGAAGTTATAGGGGGTGGAGTGTTTGACTAACCCTTTGTTTTGCAAGCTTGGTGTTGGGGTTGTTTGTTTAATTTTGTATATTTTTGAAGCGGTGTTTCTATATTAATTGTTGTGCATGATTAATTGTTTTAGCACTACATCGCACACGTCCTATGGCCGGACCTGGGCCACTAGTTTTAAGATGGTATTGTGATTTGGTTTCAGCGTTCAGCATGAGATCACGTCGAAAGTTAGCCCAGATTCAATCCCGACCCTCTTTTCAAAAATGAGTTTAAAAGTTAGGCCTCAGGCTTGGTAAGATTACCAAAGCAGTGGTTTTAATTTTTAGCTCGAGAAGCCGAAGTGGGAAGACCCGGCTAATCCTGATTACGTCGTGGGGGTCACGGCTAATCTTGATTACGTGCGCGAGATTGTCGCTTTGCCGTAAGTCTTTCGCTTCAATTTGTCAGCCTTTAAAGTAGATAGGTTAAGATTTAAACTCACGATTCATGTGCATATCTGTGACTTACATGGTATTTTTCACGGTGAAAGTAAGTTTTCTAACTTCATCTTGTACTTATTTTTGGTCAGTCCACATTAGGTGTCGGTCAAATTTTTGAATTTAACATCAAGCTCATTTTTCAAAAGAAAATAAAAACTAAATTGGTATCCCATTTGAAAAAAAAATGAACATGAAAAATTCTTAGGAAAATTTTGTTTTACTAATGAAAGATTTTGTCACGATTTTCCTTAAGGCTTCAATAAACAAAAGATTTTCTTAACGAATTTATCCTTAAAATTTTATTTTGATAAAAGGAAAAAAAGATTCCTTCGGGAAATTTGCTAAATGCAAGAAAATCCTTTTTGAAGAAAATTTTCTCTAATTTCTCATAAAATGGAAAAATAAAATTAGACTAATCTAGGGGTCATGGACCGACCTCTTTTCGATCACATACTAATTATGTCATTTGCTTTTGCAGGAAATCAAAGGTAGCCCAGACATGAGCAAAATTGGGCTAATCGATGATAACATACCAGGAATATTCTTGAAGAATACAAAAGGACGGAAATTATCGATACCTTAGCTGATAACCTTGGGGGCAAGCGAAGAGGTCCCTTCTCCTAAAGATGGAATTACGTCAATTAGCCAGCATGTATGGGATATGTATTTTGATACGGCGGAAAACATATTCGGATTAGACGTGAGGCATTTTTAATGTATTTGGGGCTTCCTGTATATTTTCTGAAAAGAATAGATTTCATAATCAGAACCGGTGGGGAAAGTATATTAACTCGACCTTGCAATGCCTTACTGATTAAATCCATCAAAGGCCTGCCTTTTAAACTTTCTCGGGTTCGAACCATGTGGAGAATTTTGGTGGATCGGAGAATTATTATTGAGCGTGGCCCATAGACGTTTCTCCCAACGCTACAGGCGACCGACACGAACAAGTGGACGCTGAAAGAAATAAAGTATGATTGAAGTGGGGCACGAAACAGATGGCCAGGTTTATTGGCATACTAATCAAGTAGTCAGAACGATAATAATGACCAGTTGTGGGTTTTACTGTGATCGGTGGGTCCGCCGCCGAATTCTTTTTCCATGTCTTCGATATCATCATCAGAGAGGAGTAATGGCGTCTTACCTTTGTCTGTTAGGTTGTGTATCATCATTTTTACAGTCACCACCTATCAAGATAAGATATGATTGAGGCTATCCTGCTAGTTGAGGCTGGGACATGTTCACTGTATATTTTTTCAAAGGCATGATTAATATAGGTGGATTAGATCTAGCAGAGGCGAATGACCTTACGAAGGTTATGCCTAACAGTCCCTCTTCCAGAAGAGAAGATTGCACCGAACTATGACGGTTCATATGACGTAAAGAAAGTCCTCCCAGAAGGTGCTCTGATCCTAACCAAGTCGGATATTTGTATTGACTCTCATTTCATGAAGAAACGAAGAGATGGCGCAAAGATAAAAATATAGACATGTGAAACATTCCTTTTATTCCATACATCAACAGGTTTTACAATAGCTCACTAGGGAGGAAAGGTAAAGCCAAACTGAGCCCTAATAACCATTACGAAAGAGCTCAATTGACTCTCTAAACAGTTGATACTCTGGGTGCACCGGGCGCCCTCGAGATTAAGCTCCGCGAGCCTAAAGAAGAGGCGATCACATTTCTCCTTAGCCTGGGCCATACTGGCCTCATAATGCTTGACAGCAAACTCCATGTCCAGAATCGCCGCCCTCTCGAAAGCAATGTCTGCCGTAATATCATGAAGTCTCTCCTGCAGCCAACTGCATTTGTACCTCATCACAATATTGCCCGGCTCCTGTTCGGCGTAAGTTCGAACCAAGGCCAGACGGTCCACCAACTTTCCTCTCTCGCGAACTAGCCACAAAAGCTGATCGTTGGCATACTTGAGGGCCTTCTTCTGATTATCAACCACAAATGTGACTGTTTCCACACGCTCGTGCCGGTCTTGGTAACGAGCTTTCACAACGGCAGTCACAAGGACCGTCTCATAAGCGTGGTTATAGGCAGCCAGAAAATTGATGAAGAGGGTCAAGAAGTTCCGATACTCCTTCCCCAGTTGGGTACCCTCAACAGAAGCAGCGTCCACGGTCCTGAATAAACCGAGGATTTCAGCCTCAATGGTAGAGTTTTGGGTTATGTAAGCGTAACCTCTACCAAGAAGATTGTAGAGTCTCTCCCACCCAGCCAGGACTTCGGCGGAGAAGGTATGGTTAGGAGAATTGGCCATTTTTGAAAGCAGAATACGAAAGAAAGGGGCAGAGAGGTGAGGCAGATGAGCGGAATGCGAAGATGGTAATCTGCTTTGAAGTAAATATTGATTTCATAGTGATGGTATCAACCAATCAAGATTTCTCTTATCTACCATTCTCTATTGGCACCACCCTCGTTGGCTCGAATTCCATCAGATGGCGACCTCGAGCCAAGCGAGTCTGAAATCTCTGTAGAAAGTTTGATGAGACACCGCCACTTTGAAAAAGAAGACGGAAAGATGAGCTGAGTGGAAGACACGGCAAACCTTAGCGAAAAAAAGAGAAGGCTTGTCTTCATTTGTGAACAGGGAAAAGACTTCACCCGCAACGCCGATGCTTAAGATAGGTTGAAGAAATAACGACAGGAGCCCTACCACTATGAAAAGGATGAAAGAAAACAAACCGTGCAGAAGACACGAAAAAAGGTTGAGAAAGACAGGAATCTTGGAGGGAGCGATAAGATTTATGAACCCACGCCTAAGTTTTAAAAAGAGGCATTCTCCTGAAACATTCATCCGTGCTCAGAAAAAGTTTCGAAAGCATACCCGGTCGATCAGAAGAATTCAGAGTGAGTGAGAATACAGGAGAAGATAGCAGATCTTAAGAAATCAACAACAAAATCGAAGATGTCTCAACCCAATACTCCCGACAGCTATCGTTGCCTGCTGAATATGGGAGAGGAAGAGTTCGAAACCATGTTTGGGATCGAGCCCATGGAGCCTGGCCCTTTCGCCAACGACGTCCAAGATCTCAGTAAAGATAAAGATAACAACGGTAAGGGTCAAAAGAAGCGTTACCGTCGCCATACTAAGGAGCAAGTACAAAGCCTTGAGGATTTCTTTAGAACATGCCCTATGCCAGACGGCAAACAGAAAATAGAACTGAGTCAAGAGCTAGGACTTGAACCTTTGCAAATCAAGTTCTGGTTTCAAAATAGGCGAACCCGAATGAAGACTCGTCATAAGCACAACGAAGCTGAGTTTCTAAGAGTTGAAAATGGAAACCTCCGAGCGGAAAACAAGATGTATAAAGAGGCTTTTAACTCTGCCACCTGCCCCAACTGCAATGGCCTCCTTCTCACCCTCGATGAAATGCATGATCTGAGGATCGAAAATGCGTTATACCAGTTTATAACAGGATCGAGTTCTGTTGGAGCATGGTACAAAAAGACTAATGCTACTGGATCAGCATCAATACCTCCCGGGGGAGGGGAGATGTATCACCACCAGGCAAGTGGCATTGACGATGAACTCACCGCCATGATAAAGCACTAGGGCTGTAAGGTACAAGGAGTCTGTATTAAAAAGATGGTGGTCACGGGTCCTTCAACATGGCCAATGCATTCTAGATCTGGAGCGGAGCCATCTAACCATAGGAGAGCCTGCAGAGGAAGCAGAATCGATCCTGAATGAGTGAATACGTTTTATTCCCTTGCGTGATATGTTTTTCCACTTTTGTAATATGTAAAAGCAAGGAGTAAATGATCCGACTTCCTCCTATTAAATGCTCGAATCCGCCACCTCACCAACCTCGCGATGAATTGATGGTGAGTAAAAATCCGCGTAAACTTGAAGGGTAACGCCGTATCGTTTCAATTTACCCCCAATTGCTCCAGTGTTAAATTAGATCCCTGTATTTTTAGGAACTTGCAAATTGACCCAAGAACACAGCCATACTCAAATGTGAAGTCCTCTTATTGAATGAAACTGGGGGCAAATCAATTTGCAGATATTATCACTGAATGGACAGCTCCAAACGAAGAAAGACGCAAACAAAAGACCTAGGCAATCTCAAAGAAGAGTAATTTTGTATCGTTCCAATTTGTCCATGATCGTCTCAAATTTTGAATTACTTTCTTCTGTCTTAAACAGGGGTTGTAAAATGCCTTGAAAAGAACCGGGACGTGGAATTGCCCAGTGCAGCGTAGCAAGACCACACAATCTCAACAGTTAATGCTTAAAAGAAAGCATCTATGGACGCCTACGGTCCAATGGGCCTGATGGCATGGGGAATGACAGTGGTTCGAAATATCCCGAGTTCGATCCCTAAGAGTGGGGAATGTTGTAAGTATTGTAAATAAATAAAACAACTTTTTGCGCATTTCTTTTTGCAAAAAGAAACGGGAATACTCTACAAGCAATACCAAGGTCGGAATTTTGTCATGAGCTTAGCCTAATGTTGAAATGTCCAGCCAAAGCCAAGGGAAACTCAATCTAGTGAACTTGATAAAGGGGTCATGCAAAACATTCAAGATGAAGGGTAAACCAATATCGTATCCAATTCATCATTTCTAATACTGACTAACACGTCTTCTCCTCCATTGTTTAACAGGAAATATCTAACTTAACATATCCACAGAGAAAATCCCGAGTGGTAAAACTGGTAAAGGAGTTGCGCGAAGCACTTAAGGGTAACTCAGTATCGTGTCCAGTTCATCATTTCTGATATTAGCTAACATATCTCCTTCCTTTTTACAGGAAATGTTAAACTAACATCTAATACGTCAAAGAAAACAGCCCCAATGGGCCAAGTTACGATCGCCTGATGCGATCTGTCTGATGAAATAGGGGAAATCCATGGCGAACCCTAGATCGAAAAGAGGTAAAGTCAGAAACAAGCTACTCCTCGACTCGGGGAATAGGCCCTTAACATGTTTGATCCACCTATACAGCCAGGGGCAATTTCCATACTTATACATTGTATTGCCATATTTGCATGATGTTTACACATTCCATGATTTATGCATGACTGTTCTGCATGTTCAATTTGTCAATTTTGACTAGAGGTATAAACTCCACACGATGCATCGAATATACAGAATGGGGCATGACAGGACGATGAAAGGCAAACCATTTCCACATACGTCCTGTATTTAATCCAAGTGAGTTGAGCGGTAGACATATTCCGCATTCTCCAGGGCAATAGGTTTTCTCGCAAAAGGTACGATAGTCGAAGTGAAGGAGGCATTCATTCTCCATTTCAAACACTTCAGGCAACCATTGACAACCCATTTGAACGGTGATTTCATTTCATAATCCTATCAAGAACCACCCCATACTGGGGCAAAACAGAGGTAATTCCAACAATATCAGGAGATAAATGGTTAGAAATTCTCTTACTTGGACTAACATCAATCTTCGAGTGTTTCTTTGCATGATACTCGAATTTTAATTCAAGTGCTTTAGGATGACGAAGAGCATTTATTTTCTCTATCCTACACACTCATCCTTTGCATAACCCAATTGAGCATGCAAATTCATTTCTCAAGCCCATGTTGGTGATCCTTGTTCATTTCAAGGTAACGACGACACCTTCCCCCCAAGGAGCAGAATTGAAGAAATTGGGCCAATAGAGAATTCTTGAATTAGCCCATTTCATATGCTAGACTTTCATGTAATGTCTAGTATCATTTGTTGAAAATCATCTTGTTGCTAAAATTCAAAATCACAAGATTGTTAAACAAAAGAAAAAGAAAAACAAGTGTAGCCTAAAGAAAATGAGCCTGCTTCCAAACAAAAGGGAGTCGAGAGTAAGAAAAGCAAAGGCTACTCCAAAGAATCTCGGGCAGAAAGAGCAAAGTGCCTATCAAAAGTAAGGCCAATGCCCATATATCTGTAATGAACTTCTGACTTCGAACATACATTTTGAGAATTCCCAAAAAAGGATCCCCAAAGAAGTCAGTTTGCAAAGTGTAAAAGAACTACCACCCCTCAGCCAATGGTGGAATTCATTGAAGTCAAATTCATGAAGGTCAAAGATCGGTGACAAGACTGCAATGATCACCAACACCAAGCCTTTCTCATATATTTTTTTGAGCCAAAACGAGCCCTTCGTTCCTTAGACCCAAATCCCGACCTACGTTACGACCCTTGAAAGTCTCTTCTGATTAGAGCACTTGAATTAATGTAAGAGTTGAACGACTTTAAGCATCGCTCGAAGAAGTTCGAGCAAGATTATTTCTCTCTCATTTTGCAGGGTTCTTGACTTGTAAACCCGGAGTAGATGATGAAGACTTTTTTGTCAATGGCCTTGACTCGAAATGAGTCCCCTTTGATAAGCCTTTGACCCAACCCACATTACGGTCCTAATCAAGACATCCAGATCGGCTTAATCGTATTAATTGCGAGATTACTCAGACCCTCGCTGAATGTGATGATGGTAAGGTTGAGTGATTTCTTTTCAAATCCTGCAATCCGGATAAACAAGCCTTTCTCGAGAGCGAGAGAAAGCCCTTTCAGACTAAAATCCCCATTCAGATCACATTCGATGTATTCATATGATGATAACCTCCTTGAATAGAATTGGTAATGCAAACTTGATAGAATAGTCATGCATGATCCACATATTAATCGATCGCATCATGAGTTATTACACAGACTGCTTCTAATCATTGCAAACTTAGCTGAACAAGTTTTGCATGAACCAGTGAACTCATTGATAAAAATGCTTGCACATGTTGCCTCTGGCACTGCCTGACAGATAGCACATTTTTTATGTTTGAGTTACCTTTGAAGGTCTCGAAATCCATTTGGCGATTATTGAATGAACAAGTCTAACTGTCAAGAAATCACTAGGCAGTTCTCCAAATCCTCAGGTAAGTATATCTTTAACCTGAATCTTTGAATGAATTCTGACGATTGCCAAGGTGCTCGAATCCAGTGCGGCATATACAGGTATCCAATCTCTCTAATGAAGCATGTTTCGTCTCGAAAGCAGAAATGTTCGAGATGTTTTGATCTCTGCCTATTTGATTTATGCTTGAGCGACGAGAGAATATAAATCGGGTTTAAACTTCTGCAGGATTTCTGGTCACCCTAAATCCCAGAATGGCACCCTTCAAGATAAGATAAATCAGGTTCGAGCTTCTGCAGGATTCCTGGTCTCCCCAGATCCCAGAGTAGCACACTTCATGTCAATACCTCTCCTGTCCATCTAAAAGGTGACATTTATGAGGTATGCTGTCTCTGGAACCCTTCCATTGGAAATCCCAATATGGAACGGTCCATTTTCAAGTCCTAAGTCGCAGGCACCACATAAACGAATCATGGAGCCCTTCCATTAGAAATCCTAATACAGAACGGTCCATTTTCAAAGTCTTTCTTACAGGCACCAAGTCCTTTTTACAGGCACCCAAAATCCTTCCTATAGGCACTAAAGTCCTTTTTACAGGCACCCAAAGTCCTTTTTACAAGCAAACAAAAGTCCTTCTTACAGGCACCCAAGTCCTTCCTATAGGCAACCAAAAGTCCTTCTTACGGGCACCCAAAGTCCTTTTTACAGGCAAAACAAAAGTCCTTCTTGCAAGCACCCAAGTCCTTCCTACAGACAACCAAAAGTCCTTCTTACAAGCATCAAAGCCCTTTCCATAGGCACCAAAAGTCCTTCTTAACAGGCACCCAAAAGTCCTTCTTACAGGCATCAAAGTCCTTTCTACAGGCACAACAAGTCCTTCTTACAGGCACCAAGTCCTTTCTACAGGCACTGAAGTCCTTTTTACAGGCACACCAAAGTCCTTCTTACAGGTATCAAAGTCCTTTCTACAGGCACCGAAAGTCCTTCTTAACAGGCACCCAAAAGTCCTTCTAACAGGCATCAAAGTCCTTTCTACAGGCACACAAAAATCCTTCTTACAGGCACCAAATCCTTTCTACATGCGCAAAGTCCTTCTCCTAGGCATTTTTATGGGGTGACTCACCATACGGGTCAAATTTCAATCAGTAGAATCCTTTTGCCAAGAATCTATCATGGGGTGACCTACCATACGGGTCAAATTTCAATCAAAGTTTAATCAGTAGAATCCTTTCGATTAGGAATCTACTATGGGTTGACCTACCACACGGGTCCAAGTTCAACCACCCTAAGGTTTTCTCATAGCGAATCCTTAGGTTCTCATTCCATTTCCAGTAGAATATTCGTATCAGGTAACAGCCATACAATGACCAGAAAAGTGCCAGGTAAACTATCTGCCTCTCTATCACTTTATGAAAGCCTTCTCAAACCGAGTTTGGATCGGAACTTCCAAAAGAAGGATATTGAGATCAAATGTCACGACTTTTTCTATTTCATTTTGTTGAGTCGATTAGAATTCAGGTGTCATCTCCTCTTTGAAATGAACCTCTACCTAGCTTCCTTTCAAAGAGAGGCAGCTGTTGACACCTGATTTTTAATCATATTTTCTCTTTTAAAATTAATAAAAATCCATAAAAATTCATAAAAATTGAAAAATCAACTTTGGAGACCTTGGCCAAGCCTAGAGAACCAATTTTGACCAAAAAATGATATTTCATATTTTCAGCATTTTTCAGTATTTTTATTTTCGAAAATTCATAGAAAATAAAAAAAATAAGAAAATAGGAAAAATCAACTTTGGAGACATTGGCCATTCCCAGGTAACCATTTTTGAACAAAAAATAAATTTTCATATTTTTTTACCTTTGTTTTTAATATTTTCCAAAAATTAAGTAAATATTTGAAAATAAAATAGCCTTCGAGACCATAAAATGTGAATAAATAGTCAGTATTTTTATTTTTATTTCCTATTCATTTTGGCCCAAACAATCCTGAAAAATTCAATCTGGAACTGAGAGTTTCTTTATTAATTTCATTTTTAGGTCATTTGAAAAATTTCTAGAAAATTGGTTTAAGCTCTGTAATTTTTTATTTTTGTATGTCTGAAGTCGTGACATTGTCCTCTAGTACTCAAATTTCATTTTGATCCGATAGAGTTCACAAATTGAGTTAAAATTATGGCGAAAATGTTTTCAATCTAGTCCCTCGTGTCCAAGTCAAGAGTAAATGAGCATTGTTGAGCCGTTTTCACTCGGACTATGAAGATGTCTTGTCGTTGTGATAGAAAACATTTTCATGACAAGTCTCTCCTCGCTAATGCAATGGTCCCCCATACTCAGACGAAGCAGATCTTGTCCAGCAATCTGATGAAAACGGATCCCATGAAACCAAGATTATCAATTATAATTCATGGTTTGAGGGCGGTAGAAATGGAGTTAAAATTTGATGCTGATCCATAGGTCATCCATATTAGTAGAGATATTAGAAAAGTCAAAGCAACCTGGAAATCAGTGAACGAGTAGCATATTGCTAATGGACTCCATTATTCTCTACGCGTATACCTGTCAATTTTGTACTTGTGAACACCTGAAAGTTTCAAAACAGTGCTCCGTGGTCAGAATGTGTGGCCTCATAATATTGCCAGTATACAGACCTCAAATCGATGGGTTTATGGAAGGTGCAGTTGCAATGACCATGAGATTTTTAAAGGAAGCTCCACTTGTGAACATTCACGGGTTTAATGTGTATTGCAAGAATCGACTGATACTGCCATTTTCGAGGGTTGTGAATTACACATCACAAACCCGGGATAGAGGTGTCATGGGTATTTAGGAAGCAAATTTTGTCAAAACAACTCATAACAAGCAAGATTTTGAGAAGACTTCCCTTTTTCAGAAACTGGATGTTCGGTCGAAAGAAGTGCTGTGGGAATATTGGGACTCTCATTATGGACTAATCGAGTGTCGGGTTAATAAGAAAGTTCCAGCATCAGCAGGCACAGAGGATTCACCTCATTTCGTTCCCCGTGTTGGTTTTGAAAAACCCGTTCTATTGGGGGCAGAGTTTACCTTCTTCGACATCTGAGCATTGGGTAAGACATTTAGAGATTAGTCTGAGTAAAGGATATCAGGTTTCTCGAGGTATGAAGTAGATGCACTACACATAGTGGCAAGCGCATTGTGTGTCGAGCATGGGTGAAATTGCTTACTTCACCAGAAATATACACACAAGTGACGCCTTCCCTACATTCCCAGTTGCATCTGAGGCAACAAAATCACAGCAGAAACATTAGACAGGAGGACAATGTTTAGTGCACTTGTTCGGCGGATCATAAAAAAAAAAGGAGAGAGAATGAGAGAGGGATGGCAGACATGATCATAAAAGGAGTCAAGGCCATGATTATTAAAGGGGTGGACAAAAGAAAAAGGCACTAAGGGATTTCAATCAACGGATGGCAATCTTTCCCCATGGGTTCGGTGGAGGTGAAAACGAAGGGAGAGAGATGATTAGAGACACCATCATAACTGAGAAAATTAACAATAGTTGAAAGGGGATCCTTTTTTTAGCTGTTTGGGGGTTCTGGATTCTTTTTGATCGGGGGGTAGTTAGTGCAGGGGGGTCATGACGGAAAGATTAAAAAAAAATTCTACATCTTTTGAGGCAGATGAGAGGTCCTCACGGGCTTTTGGCAGAGGAGGGGGAGAAAAACAAAGAAAGAGAGAAGGGAGGGAGAACAAAAAAGAAAAAAAAAGCCTCATGGCTGATCCCCTGATGTTGCGAGGTAACTGGAGGCAAACAGCGATCTCCCTTCAGTTCTTCCATGAACGGATGCTACGGGCAGAGGCTTGTTACGAAAAGAGGCTCAAGCTGACGTTCTATGAGCTTGGAATCTTTGCTGACCCTAAAGGAAGGGGTCTCCACTCATTGTCCAGATCCCAGTTGAATGAGTTTCTGAAACCAGCAGCGTCACCTACTCCCTGATACGCACGACCAGCCACTCGAATTCACGTAGATGCTATCAACGACGCAGCAAACTCCTTCGATACCTACCCAGGTCGGGTTTCATGGTAGTAACGGGAGCATTCTCTTTTGGCACCCGTCTCAGTCCCTCAAACCTCTGAGGATCTCAACTTGTGCTGATGAAAGCTGATAGCACACTTGCTGGACTTTTAACTTGCATCAACTCCGTAGCCTCAACATGAGCGGTCTTTGATCATCTTTATGATCTTGCTTCACTTGTTCGTGACCATCATATCAAGGAGCAATTAGTGGAACTTGGTATTTCTACGCAAAGCTACAATGCAAACTTGTTATATGAACCATGGGAAGTGTGCAACGAGAAGGGGCTTGCTTCTACAATGTTAGACACATACTGGAACAAGTGCCTGCAATGAGTGACGAAGGGGGGTAAAAGTGCACGCACTGAACAAGCTTCCGGTCAGGGAGGATTTTCTCGAGCACCTGGGAAAATCCATGCATGTGGGAGAAGAAGCTGGAGAATGAAGTCAAGACTAAAGAAAAGTTGCGGGTGATGTACGAGAGGAAGTACATGCCCGTGGTGGCTCACGACCGGACGGTTTTTGAGATGTCGTTTCTGGATCGCGGATCTTCTTCTTCCTCCCCGTCTCTTCCCCACCGCGATGTGCCTCTCAAGAATATTAAAGTTGGTCAACAAACGAATGTAAGGCCAGATGCAAATGAAGAGGGGTCATCTCCAAGGCATGCAAATGTTAATGGCTCTCGGAAAGAAGCCAAGTTGAAGGCCGTCGAGGCAACACTTGGGCCATAGATTTCCATGGAATCTAAGGCCATGGGAAGAAGTGGATGAATGTGTAGCACATGCAAACCTTGCGAGCATTAACCGTCGAAGCAAGCCGAACTAGAGAGGATGAAGATAAGCACTGAAGCACGGAGTTTGTCGAGCAAGGATTCCAAATCGGTTAAAGAAGTGGAAAAGGGAGCCGAGTTGGGTATCCTGCATAGCTGATTCTTATTGCCTCTAAGACACCCTGCAGAGGATGTTCATCACTTCTAATAGCAAACCAGATGTTCATTTAACAAATGAAGATGAGACGCCATTATGGAAGGAAGAAAGCCCTTCCAATTTGCGAATGGCATGAACGACTTTAGGTACGAGCAAGGATGACAAGTTCAACGAGATATCCCACCTCCGTAACCACCCGTGGGAATGCATCGAAGAGAAGTTCATCGAGCTCTGTCAGCCCATCGGCAAGGTAGTCAACACCATGCCCAGCATTAGCGCCAACAAGAACCAGGTTTTCATCGAACCCACTGAGTTAAGTTATGCTATCTCGATGGTGTCATATTACGCTTCATCTTTGGAGTCTGCACAGATTCATGGCAAGATTGTGTATATCCAGTATTCCAATAGGCATGACATTGCGCACAATAAGAGTCTAGGAGATGTTCCTAGAAATGTTTTACTAGTCACCATGGAGGGCGTTGAGGCTGGTGATGTGAGCATAGTAGTTATCCATCTGGTATGTTCCGCTTTCGAGATTTGTGCACAACATTGCCATATTCGAGAAGGTTCCAGGTTACCCTCGGATGCTTACTCAATTTAGTAATGTCGAGACTACATCTGCAGCAAGGATTCAATTAGATGGAGGAAGTATACCAAGTTACCCACTTCCAGAACACTTCAAGTCATGTAACTTGCGAATTACATAATTTGCCTACGGATTTAAACATCAAGCTCCAGTCTCATAGAAGTAGGGACTACACAAAATCCCATCCTTCCTGATTAATTCAACTGCAATCGAGGAAATTATACAGCTTGTGTTAGGTCCCGATGGAAAAAGCGAGGAACCTGAGAGTAATGTGCTTTTTGCTTTAATAGAAAACATGCAGCATGCCGTTACAGCGGATGCACTTCCCTCGGTGCTTTCTGCTCTTAGTCCTGTGCCAAAAAAATCGCTATATTTGGGAGGAATGGTGGAACTCAAGCATCGATTCAGTACCCCGACATAACAATTGCAGCAGTTCCCAAAGTGACGTTAGAGGGTCATTACATCCATGATGGTGGTTATTTCCAAACCGGTTCAGGTCCACATTCCGCGGCATATTAGCAGTATCCGAGAAGCACGGAACCATGTGATCAAGAATTGCTCAGAGAGCTCTGTCACAACAAAAGAAGGGGGAGGAAAAAACAAAATGAAGGGTTAAAAAGTCAAAATAGCTAAACGTGGAAAGTGAGGGCCAGAGCATTCTTTGGAGTTTCTTGAAGTCTGGGAGGAGAGTTCATGGTAGAAATGGAGAAAAGAATCAATCCAATTCATGTCTTATTTTTCTCCGGGGTGCCCCGTCAGCAAATTATCGAAGCAACATAGAGACCTGAAGAGAGAAGTGGGGAGACCACATTCGAAAAAATGCTGAGTGCTCATACGATTCATTCCGTCTTCCTTCTTCATCTCCTCTCAACAGGGAAGGGTAAGCAATCATGGGTTGTGTGCACACCAAGTCTGTGAAGAGGTCTTCTCGCTAGGTTATCGAGAGGTTTTACTTTCGCATGGCTTTGGACTTCCACACGAACAAGAAGATCCAGGAGGAAGTCACCATCATTCCTTCGAAGAGGCTCTAGAATAAGATCGCCGGGTTCTCCACCCACTTGATGAATCGCGTCCAAAAGAGACCAATCCATGAGATTTTGTTGAAGCTGCGAGAGGAGTGTGAGTATTCCTTATTCTAGTTTGAATATTTACTTGCGTATGTGTTTATTCTAGCATGTTTTATTATGTTTGCGTTAATTGTCATGTTTTAGTGATTGTCTTGTAATTATATAGTTGGCATATTTTTGTTGATTGTTGTTCATCCTTTCCTTTAATTTAATTCATGTGAATTCTTAGGGTTAAATATGTCAAGAACTTCATTTTTATGTTATAAATAAAATCAAAAATAAGTTAAGACTTTAGGAAATCATTTTCTTAATTAAAATTGGATGTTATCATATTTTAGAGTATGTTTTCACCAAAACCACTTTTGAAATAAAAAAAATAGAAAGAAAGAGAAAATTGAATGAAAAATTCATAAAAAGAATTATCATAAAAAAATTCTAAAAAGATTAGAAAAATTAAAAAAATTTATTAAAAAAATCATTAAAAAATCATATAAAATAAATCATATAAAATAAAAAAAATAAAAAAAATAAGAAAACGACAAAAAAAAGAATCTCAAAAATTAGGAAATAGGCCATTTCGACTAGTCAATCCTATTTTTTGATAAATTTCCTTCCCGATCTTTCCGAAATGACGATTTTGCCCCTTATGGGCAAATGGTCTTGGAAAATTTAAACAAAAAATCCTAAAAATTGCAGAAAATAGAAAATGATCAATCTTGACTGGCCATACACATATTTTGTGACTTTGAATCCCATTTCTTCATGAAATGACCTTTTTGCCCCTTATGGGTAAATTGTCTCGAAAAATTTCGAAAAAGTCTCAGAAATTGTGGGAAGTAAGGAATGACCACACTCAACTAATTTGACCTATTTTTGCTTCCCGAGCCTTGAAAATGACCATTTTACCCTTCTGATCAGTTTGATCCAAATCTTTTCAAGTCACTCCAAGTGATTTTTCATGAAGTTGGTACCGAAATGGCGTTAGAGTAATCTAACGTAACCAAGTCCCCGAATTCATAATCTCTGGTTCGCAGAAATAAATTAGTTCTCCCGCTAATTTATTTAGGTTTCTAATCGACCTACCAAAAATGATTAGTGGCGACTCCAAATTCTAAAATCATTTGAACAAAAACCAAAGTCGCGATTTGGTAAAGCTTGGGAGAGCTTGAACTAGGTTAGTTAATTTAATTAATTAATCTGGTAATCCATTAACCTAAAAATTATTTTTAGGGTCGCGACAATCTCTCTCTCTATTTGATTCATGAGCTCTCTCTCACTCTCTCTCATGTATATGTTAGGTTTCCATGGACCGCCGCGATATTGTTCAACTCTCGTGGGTGCCCAAGCTAGAGCATTTGGTAAGTAGACCTCTAATCTTGACTTAAATTGGAGTATGTGTTGGGGTTTCACTCTAGGGTCGACATTAGGGTAAAAGATTGTATTTTTAGGGCCATCAATATAAGATGAGCTGCTGGTTGTTCTTGTTGCTTGCTGTCCACAGGGATATATTAGTCATTTTATGAGTTCTTGAGTTGATCTCGGGTGTCGAGTTGCATGTCTAAGAGTCGAGACGACTCGGGATGAAAATGGGGACCTAAAACATGAGATTTATGCCCCGAAAGCTGCGTGTGTAGTGTGTGCGTGTGCTGGTCATAAAATTTATGGGCAGAATGTGAGGGCAAAATGGACATTTTGTGAGACCCAAGAATAGGCACGAACCTAGAGAAGTGTGCCCTTGAGTCCTGACAGTTTAGATAGTGGAATCTATGTCTTGGAAGTGTGTAAATTAGGTCGCCCCATGCATGATTGATGACATCAAATTTAATTGACTTGAGATGTGTGTTTGTGAGCACGCGCATGATGAGGCCGCATGTTAATAAAGCTGACTTGCATAGATATTCGTGGGCTTTGGGATGCGTGCCTACATAATCATACATTTGAAATCCTGCATTTTTGTGAATGCAATGTGAGATCATACATTGTGAGTAAAGCATGACTATGAATCACCTGTTTGTGATACTAAGATATCACATGATACCATGGGGGAAATGTTCGTTTGGTGGAGTGCATAGAAACCGCGCAGGTGGGCCTGGATGTATCTAGGGGGCCTCCGAGAATAGGGAGTATAAAAGGTACCGGGCGTCAAGTTGTTAAGCTACGGTAGGGGTACCAGCGCCTGTTACGTGTTCGATACAAAGTAGCTGGAGTGATAAGGGTGCCGACCTAAGGACGTCTAATGACATAGTTACCAGGTCCGAGGAACGGGCTCGAGGCGCGTAAAACGCGAGGTCAAGATTAGTGGAGGCCGAGCCACTAGATCCCTTGGAAAGTCCGAGAGGGTTACTGAGCCACCTGTGGATCACTATCAAATATTTGAACATGCTGCATTTGTGAATGTTGAATTGATGTCACCCATGGAATATCTGGAACCTGTTATATTTGCCTGACGTGATATCATGATGCGTATGTGATGGTTGACATTCTGGCATGGTTTGCGTGATCATTGTGTTGTAGTTGAGTATATTGCCTGATAAGTCTAATTCTGTTGCATGCTGCTTTCTAATTGAGTTTAGATGTTTGCTTATTGGGTCTAAGACTCACACTTTAAGTTGACCGCCCTTTCAGACCCTTGACTTAGAAATGACTAACTTCTCGATCCATCATCGAATACCATTGGAGATTGAGATGACTGAGATCGAGTATCCCACGGTAGTTGGAGTTGTGTACGTTAAGCGAGAGAGCACTGTCGGGTGGATGTAGGGAACGAGGCATTGCAGCCCCAATGCTTTGAAGCATGGATGGTTAAGGTGGGAAACGCGATCTTTGGACCGCTTAGGGAATAAGAGATCCCAAGATATGGCGTAGACTGGTGGGATCCAATACCTGGAGGCACTTCGGATGATGAGGCCGACGATGAGCAGACAAAGCAGGACAAGATTTTTATTTGGGTCGGTTGAGGATCGATTCCCTGGCTACTGTAGAGACTGATTCGGGAGCGTCTCAGCCGTCTGGGCAGAGTGAGGCAAAGGATGATTAGACCTCTCATCGTGCTTCCCCATTGACGTAATCCCTTGGGTTAGGGAGTTAGAGTTAGTGACCTGTTCCTTTTTGTCAGAAGGTCGATCTTTTGTGGGATTTAGTTGTAATCCCCTCTGGTTGTATCGAACATGATATCTTTACGTTATGAGATATTCGATTGAATGTCTCCTCATCTCTATCTCCTTCTATGTAAATGTCTGGGTGTGAACAGTTTCCGCTGGCGCGATAACTCTGAGGATTGATGGTTGGTGATAATTCCTGAGTTGTCGCGAGATTTTTATTTTGACCAATCGATTGGTTGTAAGAAAGCGATGTTGCGTGGCCCGCCAAGTTCGGGGCATGACACTGCACATGTTACATGCTCTACATGCAGTGATGTTCCGCTTGCAATGGAGTTGACGTCATTGTGATGTTAGCAGGTTGAGTACCGACATGATCCATGACTCAGATTCAGACCTAGTCCAGTATCTAGCCCAATCCAGCTCATGGCCTGACCCAACCCATAACCTGGTTTTGACCCGAATGAGATTCCACCCAATTGACCGCTGACCAGCGAAATTACGATTCTTTATATTTTTAGAAAATTATAATTCGATCCTTTAATTTTTTAAAAATTTCATTTTGGCCACCAAATTTGTTGAAAATTGCAATTTTGTCCTCAAAATTTTGAAAATTATAATTTGGTCCTTGAATTTTCTAAAAGTTGCAATTTGATCGCTGATTTTCTAGAAATTGTAATTCAGTCCTTGAATTTTGGAAAAATTGCATTTTGACCAATGTTGACCTTCTTGATTGATCATTGACTAGTGAATGCAGAAGGTTTGACTGGCACATAGAGGCATGTTCAATCTCCGATTAGGGCATGAAATCCTACTTGGTTGATTGCTGACTAGCAAAATTATGATTCTGCCCCTATATTTTTTGAAAAATATATTTTGCTCCTTGAATTTTCTAAAAGTTTCATTTTGGTCCTTGATTTTTTGAAAATTACAATTTAGTCCTTGAATTTTCAAGAAATTGCATTTTGATCAATGTTGACCTTTTTTTTTATCAATCATTGACAAGTCAATGCAAAAAGGTTTAATCGGCACATAATGGCACGTTCGAGTTGCAATTGCGGCATGCTAGGTACCGTTGTATTCGTCTTGGAACTATCGTCATTTTGATATATATATTGTACATGTTTTCTATATTTAAAGTTATGAAAATACGTATGAAACCCATTATACACGTATTTTGGGGCCTTTTTTGAGTATTTTCACCTATATTTCTCTATTTCTTGAAAATACAGAAAGTATGTCACATGTACATAACCACATGAAGTTTTGTATAGAGCATGCTTTGTAGATAGCATGTATATAGTTTGACATACTTGCTATTTGTATCTTGTATTCCACAATTTAGCTATAATTTGATGAATGGATTATTTGTATATTAGCTCAAATTATGCCATCCAATTTTATGATTATAGGATGAGGAGATCATTGTTTCATTTATAATCTTTATTTGAATGGGGAGCTCTAGAAAGTTTTATTAACTTTAATGAACTCAATTTTATATAAATGATTATATTAATGATAATTTCATATGAGGATTCTTACACGTTGATTGGGAATATAATGAACTTTTGATTCTGAGACCTTATGTGAATTCAGTAATATAATAGATGCATAAATGTTAGATATTAACATTTTGTGAATACTTGTCTATAAAACTTCGTGTTCAGATACAATAGCTACAACTTTTGAGAATATCGTAGCTGAACTTAACAAATGAGAGAATTTTTATGAAGAAAATTATGAAAACTGGAATATAAGAATCTAGTATGTACTAGAAAAGCAAGAAGTATTAAAAGCTCTTAACCTACTTATTGAAGCACTTGAAGATGAAAGTACTGCATAGCATAGGAAGTATAAAGAGGCATTTGTAGCATGAAAAAAAACGAATTCTATTGGTCGCATTATGTTGCTAAGTAACATGAAAAATGATTTTATGAGTGTGGCATCCCAAAATTCCAACAATTTCAAGATAATTGAATTCGATAAATCTTAACCACAAATTCTTTTATTATAAATAATATTGAATTTTTTAGGATTGAGAGACAATAGTTGGACGTTGATTTATTGAATTGAAAGGGGGATTGAAAATCCTAATGCTTTGGATAAGAGAAATCAAGTAAAATTAAGTGTCGGGATAATCAAGCCGTCAAATTGAAGCATCAAAACCATTTACACTCGGGCTTTGCCCCTCAATGTAAATTTATGATTTTTCCCTCTTTGCAAAATTACCATCTTGACCTTGAGTGTTAAATTACCAAAATACCTTCAACCTTTATGCCAAATGACTAACCTACCCCCTTATTGTGAAATTACCAAACTACCCCTAGCATTAATGACAACAGAACAAAACCATTAATGTGCATTAATACCATGGGCCCCACTTTCTTTCGATCTCTTCCCATTCTTCTCCCTCTGGCTGTGAATTCCCCTCTCTCTTCTCCATTTTCTTTGGCCGGGAACTATCCCTCTCCCTCATTCTCCATTGTTACTATTTAAGCTTCGCTGCTGTCCATCAAATTGAGCCGTCCAAATTGCCACACTGTCCTTTGAACCATTACTACCGTACATCACCACCATGTGCTATGCGTCATTGTCGTCATGTCATCCAGTCATCCACCAAACCACAGTCGTCCACTGACTCATCCACCTAAACCAAGCCTAACCTTAACTGCTTACAAGCCATCGCCACCGTCGTCACTGTGATTGTTACTTTGTTAGTTAACGTCCTAATCCTTGATTAGGTTGTTAATTACGTTTAGGGTTAGATTAGATTATCTTAGTTATGATTAATTTATGTTAATTGTAGTTGATTAGTGCTAATCATGGTTAGTTTATGTTGATTAACCTTGTTAGGTTAATTTACTATGGTTGGATTAATTAATCCTAGTTAGATTAATTAACCGGAGTTACTTTATTTTTAACCATATTTACTTTATATTAACTTTAGTTACTATATGGTTAACCATGGTTAGTTTATTAACTATAGTTTCTTTGTGGTTAACCATGATTAGTTAATTAACTATAGATACTTTATAGTTAACCATGGTTAGTTAATTAACTGTAGTTACTTTATGGTTAATCATGGTTAGTTAATTAACCATAATTACTTTACTAATCAGAGTTAAGTTAATTAATTATAGTTGGGTTAATTAACTATAGTCAAATTAATTAGCCGTGCTCGGAATAAATAATAATTTTAATTATTTGGTTATTATTTGATGATTGTCTTGTGCCATTGAATATATATAGAGATTTAATTATAATCACTTGCGTTTGAGAATAAACTATACTATCGAAAAATAAATTTTTGGACACGTAATTAAGGACGTGCTATGAGACAGTGTCAGAACATTATGTTTTCATGTTTGAAAAATCCAATACAGTATTAAAATGAGGAATAAGTTTGATAATAAATGTATGTCTCTATGATCATGTGTGAAACTTTTATTGTATATCAAAGCATGAATAATTACAATTAGTTGAATTGTGAGCATGACCATGTTTGTAATGAGCTGAATGCCAAGATATAAACTGGCATGATTTTCTAGTGTGCTCTTATGGTCACATAATGGAAATCGTCACCCAAGGGTACTTAGGGACGATGTCCGATATGTCTATGCCGAGGGGAGTATGGAATTACATGGCTTATTGGTTGCCCAACAGTCCATGCTGACGGGAGTTTGAAATCACATGGATGGATAAATGCCGGTCATGGCTTGTGTTGGGCTAATGCTCCTTACAAGAATGCCTGATATGTTTCTCCCAAGGGTACTAGGGGACTATTGGTTGTGCCTGATGAAGCAGGTGACACCCAATCATGTCAAAAGAGCACCAACTACCTAGTGTGTTGGGGCTGAGTGGTAATGCTTTAGTCATAACTGGAGTATGTGAGATGCATTGTGCATGCAAGATTATGACATATGTTTTGGTTATGTACCTTGATTTGAGTGTCATTTGCATAATTCCATGATTATATTACGCAATATGTGTGTTAGGGCAACGTAAGTGTGCATATGGTTGATGGTTAACTAGTTAACTCAAGTGCTTGGTTACATAGTAACTAGAACGTTGCGGAAGTCGCACGCTATTGATTTGTTATCAACTTCAACCATCACGTTTAGATTACCTTGAGCGAATCAACATGCTATTTGAGCTAGGGCATTGACTTACTTAGATTTTATATCTCACTCGATGTTGTTAAATATTTTTAGGACCTTAAGACCCTAGCTGGCCTCAACCTATGAGTGGACATAGAGGTGGAGACATTTTTGTTGGAGCCTTTGCATGTAATGTTGACCGTACCATAACCTGGTGTCTTTTTGGTGGTCGTAGGAAGTAACCCTATGGTTGGGCTTGTAGATATTTTGCTTCCTAGGTTTAATGATATATATAAGTAAATGATCTTTTACTAATATTGGTTATTGCTTGTTTATTGTCTATCCCTGTCTTTATATTTGTCTGGGGAGTGATTTGTTTATGTATACACTTAATTGAATTAAAATAAATGGGTCGATGATGTGCCTAGGACGTTGACTTGAGATAGTGTACTAGGGCACCATAATGCATGAGTTCAAGTATTTATGAAAATGCCAAATTCTAGTGGAAGCATTAAAAACTAAGTTTGGTTAGACATAGGTCACCAAGTTGAGACAAATCACTGTAAGGTTTGACGCTTATATGATGCTTCATGTGCAGAATGTGAAATAACTAGTATGCCAAACATGATAAGTGAACTGTAATATGCATGCCATATTTTGGCTAATGAGCAGCAAATGCAAGCAGTAATCCCTTCTTTGCCTCATAGTTGGGTGCATCTGGAAATTTGTTTGATCCACAATAAAAAAAATAAAGATTTTTGAGAATGCTATACATCGTCTTGAACTACGAGTGGACTACATTCCAGCGGCTAAACTAGAAATCGACATCTATTATGCTAGTTTTAGCTCAAATGGGGCTTCGTGCTCCAAACGTAAGTATCAAGGTGGGTCCAAGAAGTAGAAGGACAAGGGAACAGATTCTTCAAGATAAAAATCGAAGTTTAACTTACTTGAAAAAAGAAAGTGTCCTTTCAAGAAAATTATCTCAAAAGTGAAATGTTTTAACTGTGGCAAGAAAGGTCATATTGCTCATGACTATGGTGAGCCAAAGAAGTTAGAAACTCTTTGTGCACTCGAGAGTGTTACTTATGTCTCCAATTTAGTTTTCATAACTAAATCTCATCCTGCATGAATTGTAGACTTAAGAGCCACAGACCATATAGCGAAGGACATAAATGCCTTCATAGAATTTGAACGAGTTCCATGTGGAGAAAACTGAATAAATATGGAAAATATTCCTGAGTATAAGTCAAAGAGATTGGTACCTAGCAATTAAATATGTGCGGTGGACGCATCCTATTCCTACATGATTTGTTATATGATCCAAAAAATCGACGAAATTTTGGTTAAACTTGATTTCACTTTGAATTTTCATAGCGATGGTGATGGCAAGTCATTAGGAACAAGTTATTATGGTTCTAGATATTTTTTGGATGGTTTTATGTTTGATTGTTTAGTACAATAATGTGAATGTTTGTTATTCCCTATTTATATATTTTGTAATGATGTGAATATATAGCATGCTAGGCTGAGTCGTATTGACCAACAATTAATGTTTAGATTAACCAAAGGGGGCTTATTGGTTAATATTGAAAAAGTCGATTTGCCTATTTGTAAGCATTGTCAAGCGAGAAAAATAATTAAAAAAACCATTTGAAAAAGGAATAATAGTTGAGTTTCCGTTGTAGTTGATCCATTTGAACATATGCGGTTTAATAAATAGGAGAGCAAGGCATAAGACTATTTACTTCATCCCATTTATAGATGATTACACTCGATTTGTACATGTCATTTTGATTTCTCATAAATCTAAGACATAGTTACTTTGAGAAATTTATGAGCTTGGTAGAAAATCAATTTTAAAAAATTAATTAAGATTCGATCGAGGTCAAGAAAAACTATTTAATAAGTTCATATGATTATGTGATGAAAAAGAAATAGAAAAATAGTTGACTATTCCAACAACTTCTTAATAAAATAGAGTTGTAGAGAGAAGAAATAGAACCTTAATGGAAATGATTAGGTCAATGATGGAATTTGCTAATTTCTTAATCACCTTTTAGAGTGATGCTTTGTTGACTGCTATCTATACTTAACCACATACCTTCTAAATCAATTACTTTCACGTCATATGAGTTATGGACACGTCGAAAATGAGATTTGAGTATTTTTAAACCTTGGGGACGTGCTTCCTATACACACGAGTCCTTCCACAAGTATGAGAAATTGGGTCCTAAAGACAAAAAGAGTATCTTTAATGAGATATTGAGAGTACTCGAAAGGGTATGTGTTGGTAGAAGGACACTTTTAGTGCCTTAACTTGTGTACGGAGATCACTTTGGTACTAAAAGTTTCAAACGGATCACTTTAGTGCCAAATTTTTGAAAAAACGATCAATTTAGTGCTAACTCCAATTTGGTCTGCCGGATTTTTGATATGGCCTTATTTTATTAATCAATGAAGTTGACGTGGCCGTCGGAGAGTCCAATCAGCAGCTGAAGCCTTCACGACGTCGTTTTGGACATGGTTCTTCAAATAAGAACCCTAAATCAGCCGATCGAAGAGAAAAATACGCAATTTGAAACCCTAAGCCAACAGAGCTTGAGCAGGGCGTGGAGGGCTTCATGAGCGCCAATGGAAGGCTTCACGAGCAGCTTCAACAGCACCTCAAACCCTAAATTAGTCAATTCAAGAAAATCCCCAATTTAAAAGAACAACCCCAATTTCGATTTGACAAAAAAAAGGACAGGTCAGAATTGGACATGGCAGGCTTCACGAGCGGCACCAGCGGCTTCAACAACACCTCAAACCCTAACCCTAATTCTTCTTGAACCGAAGAAGGTGAATGTTATTGTTATTGTGGGTTACCGAGTCCAATAAGAACATCTTGGACTAGGTTGAATCCAAGTAGACGATTCAATATATATGCTAGGTATAAAGAAGGCTTGAAGTGCAAATATTTCAAATGGGTTGATTCAAAATTCTCCGAACGAGCTACCGAAGTGATATTGGAGCTTCTTGAAGGACAACATCAACCATTGCCTACATTAGTGGACGAGTTGGATGATGTTGATGTTCAGTCAATGCAAACTGAAAATAAGGCTTTAGCATCTTTGGCCAACCATTTGAAGAAGGAAGTTACAAGCATGAAAATTGAAAGAATTAGTTGTTGAGTATTGATTATCTTATTGTTCTGTTATGTAGCTTTTTTCATGGGTAAATGTAAAGGAAACGGTGAGAATAGGTTTCTCAGTCTACCAAAGTTGAAGATGAATGAAACATGTACTTGTGAAAGACAATTTCTAGTTGTGTTGCTGGTTTGATGTTTCTCTTTGTTGTATAGAATAAGAGTTTCCTATTGAAGTCGTTGTTGGCATCCATTACTTGTGCACATTTACAAGTTTTGATGAGATTAGTTGTTGTGCATTATAAACTTCCTTTGCTTTGTTTGTGAATGAGATATTAGTTGTTGTTGATTTGCTAGTTTGCTGCAATTTTTGCTGCAAACGCTAGTCCAATGAAAGAGCAGTAGTTTGCTAAAGGTGATCAATTTAGTGCCAATCGTGCTTTAAAAAATAATACTTCAATGTCAATTTTTAACTAAGTGATCACTTTAGTGCCAAGTTCTTATCAAAAATGATCACTTTAGTGTTAAGTTTTACTGAAAATGGCCATTTCAATACCATTCGAACTTGGTGCATCAGTACCAACTTAGAGGTCCAATTTGCACTAGCTACTGGTGCACTAGCTTATGCTAATTGCAGTAGTAGCTGGCACTAGTAGCTTACAGCAGCTGCAGCTGGACTACTGCTCCAGCTATTGCACCACCTTGCACTAGCTGCAACTGCTTTGCTGCTTCTACTTGTATCAACAACTATTGGTGCACTGTTCGAAGCTACAAATGCACCAGCATAACTCAACATGCACAGACAAAACTCTAGCACTTCAGCAACATAACACTAGCAACCTCACATCAGCTAAGAGCAACACGACAACAAAAAACTAAGCTACATATAAAAATTTCATTTCTATTGACATTCAATCGATCCTTCACATCAAACATGTCAAAAAGCAACGAAAAAGTCATAACAACATCAAACTCAGTCAATAAGGATGACCCCCCAGATTTGTTTTTCTTTCGATGGCTTTTTCACTTTATTCATGTTCTTTACACTCTTTCTAATTCATCGGCTAGGTTCTTCAACTAGACTTGCAGGTGTTTGATCACCATCACATGCAAGTTCCTCAATTGGTACAGGTACTTCTACAGCCCATGTTGTTCCATGAACCTTCTTTGCACGAGCTGCGGTACCTCTAGTAGTTGGTGGCTGTTTTGGAGCTGCAGCAGTTTTTTTCTTCTTTAGAGCACTCTTCCTTAGCATGGCACTGGACTCTTTTGACGTGGAGGTCCCTACAATGCAAAAAACCCCAAAACTTTATCACAAATGCCAAAAAAGTTATCTCGATATCCACATTGAGCCTTATTTTTTCTGCTCAACAAGTTGGATGTACCATTGAACCCTATTTCTTTCACACGAAGGTCCCACCGAAACCCTCCAGTACTACATAATGCATCCACAATGTCATAGTCCCCTCTTAGTCTACCACAGAAATGGAGAAAGCACTACCAAGCCCTAATTTCGCTCCACTTCCGAAAGTCCTCATTTTTCTATTCAATCAGAGCCCTAATTTTCCATTTCAAGTTAATTTTACGACAAATGGGGGAGGCCACATACCTATTAGAGTCGTCGATGGAGTGTGATGGCGAGTGATGGTGTGTGATGACGACCATGGTGAGCGACGATGGCCAACTCCCGACGTGCAACAAGACTATTAAGCCACCAATGGAGAACACGAAGGCCTTCTCTTTTATGATGGAGAAATGTACTAGAGAAGAAAATGTCATTGGGCTTCTCTTCATCATCTTACTGCAGTAAACGATGTCGTTTTCAGATGTGGTGCCACGTCGGATGAAATGGCGTCGTTTCATAAGCTCCATGTGGATGGGCTTCCTCAAAATTTCACAGCTCAGCATTTAATAATAATTCAAAAAGTCACATATTATTTTTAGCCGGAAATTCTTGCCGGAGGCACCAAAGTGATCCTTTTTGCTCCGACTTGGCATTAAAGTGATCCGTTTGAAACTTTTGGCACCAAAGTGATCTCCGTACACAAGTTAATGCACTAAAAGTGTACTTCTGCTAGTGTGTGTTATAGGTGAGCAAGAAACTAGAGGTATAACTAAATTTGAATCATGAGATGTCACATTCTTAGTGAATGAATTTTTGAAAAATAGCAATATAGGTGAAAAATGAGGACTTTCGGAAGCTTAATGTGCACTATGATATGTCACATTGCTAGTGAATATAGGTGAAAAATGGCAATATAGGTGTAACTGAATTTGAATCATGAGATGTCACATTGCTAGTGTTGTGGGAAACTTAATGTGCACTATGATATGCATAAAACTTGATATTTGTTATGTATTTGGAATGGTAAATAAATACTAACCCAATCCAAGACAAGCACATTGGATTACCATTAAGAAAATCCTGAGGTATCTAAAGAGTATTGCCGATTTTTTGCTAAGTTATGAAGGTAGAGATCTACTCTTGAAGGCCATACTGATGTTGACTAAGGAAAAAGCTTAGATGAAAGAGAAATCTACCTTTGAGTTTGTATTTTTGCTATGTAGTGGCGTGATATCTTGGAGTAGTAAGAAGCAAATAGGTATAGCCTTATCCATAATAGAAACTGAACTTGTGGTGCTATCAGCATCCGTAACAAGAGGATTTTTGGCTTAAGAGATGTTTGGGTAAGTGATATGTTACTAAGGATGCTGTAAGTTCAATTATTGGTTAATTGTGATAGCCAAATAATAATAGCTTACATTAAGTATAATTTTGTGAAAGACATGGCTGTATGAAACAATATGAACATACAATACATATCTATGCATAAAATGATATCAGATCTTATGATCAAGTCATTTCTTAGAGATTTTTTTCCTTGATCATATATTGACAGATAAAGGGATTAGTTCCCTACAATGAAATCTATATAAATGCATAGAAGTTGGAATACTGAATATTTATATTTCCCAAAGCTCAGAGTTAATGGTATTTGTTATCATTATTGATGTCTATGAGTTTATTTGACATTTATGCATGTTAATGCGTAGTGCATTATATTGAGAAAGTATATCTAATAGATAAGATGTCACGTCCCTAACCTCGAACATGTGCCATTCCTACCTAAACACCTTAGGTTAGAAAAGATAGCGTCCCAGGTGTGCTAATGACCAAAAATAAAAATTTACGCATGTGAAAATGTTTAATACTCATAGACAGTTAAACAGACAAGGATAGAAAAGTAGGGAATTCTATTTTCATTAATTTAATCAGATATTTTTAATACATTATCAAGCAGATGATCGCTAATCCTATGAAGCTATACAACATAAATATAACCCCATTTTTCGAGATAGCTCCCTAAGACTAGCAAAAGGGTAGGTGGGTCAAGAAGGGTTAGCCACTCGTCTACTCCCAAAGGATGGGCTACTCCACCTTTGTTCATCATCATCATCTTGTACCTAAAAATGGTAACCACGACGGGGTAAGAAATAAATTTTAGTGATTAAGACGATGATTCACTCAGGTGTCTCAAATAACAATATGTCATATCAACCAATATTTTTAGAAAATACCAGCGAATCTCAATTTTTCTCTTGCAATTCGATTAGTGGGGGTCATAGGGTTAATTGCACATGATTGGTGTGACTAAACACTACGACTGGCATTGTCTTTTGATAGTCCATAAGATTTTACTACTGGCACAACACGACCAGCACGACATGGAACTACTAAGGAATAGTAGATAGTCCATAAAATTTGTACAACTGGCATGACACGGAGTATCATAAAAATACCGTATGATTGATATGGACCGTATGACTAGCATGGATTTAAAACCCATTATGTGACCACACCCACGAATTATACAATCAGTTAATTCACATTTTATAATTGAACAGGAATAGCTAATTTCTTATTCGATCAAACATAAATCACTTTGATTATTCAACAGTTAGACATCAGTCTCAACCACAAGCAATTAGCAATAGGCAAATAGCATAACAAATTCAACTATTGAGCTGACTATCACTGACTACTTTATCTACCGATCAATCAGCCAAACAATTTATCGGTTGCTCATCTCTAGGAATTCACTCGCTCGTGATCACGAATTTCAATCAATCAGCGGTTAATCTAAGTTACCAAGTAGCCATAAACCACTTCGCTAATCAGTCTAACTTATTTAATTATGGCCATTTAACCTAAACCCGATCTCCGGCTAAATCGGCCACAATTAGACTACTTAAATGTCTCATTAAATTAATTAAGCCTCGAACGTAATTAAAGGCTTAACCGAGAGTTAGAGGCTGGCTCACTACGCGTTGGCATGGCGTGTAAACGCGAGCTGATTTAGCTGACGATGGTAAAAGTAAGCACTGGCAGACGGTGGCAAATGGCGGCAACCTTCGATGGGCGATGATGACTGGATAGGAGGCAATGATAGCAAAAACGGCACGAGGTAGGCATTGAGCGATGACGCTCTCGACTAGATGGCGAATGATAAGAGCTTGGATGGACGGCAGTGATGGTAGCTGATGGTGACGGGATCAGATGGTGGAGGGAATGGTGACAACGAGTTGCTATGATGAGGAACTGACAGCGACTCGGACGGAGGAGATGAAATAATGGTGCAAGCGAGACAGAGGAATGGTGCGAGCAAGGGTGACGAGTGATATAACTTTTGAAGAAGGAGGAGGAGAGACGGGGGGCCTCGGTTGTGGAAGACGAGCCACTATTTAGCAGCAACGTGCAGTGGAATGGAGGAGTAGCGGCGGCGAAGTTGGACACGGTAGTGAGGGAACTAGACACGACTGGTAGAGGTTAGCTCAGTTTAGAAGGGTAGTAGCTGTCGTGACCCTAAAAATTTTTCAATCGATGGAAAATTTCTGGGTTAACGGATTATTAAGTTAACTAGATGGATAAACCTAACACGGACCCTCCCAGAAATTTTCCACCGATCGAAAAATTTTTAGGGTCGCGACATCTTGGCGACTCCACCGGGGACCTGTTCTTAATTTTTGAAAAAACTTAAGAACTTAGTGGACTTAGGCCTGAAAATTTTCATGAAAATTCATTTGATTTGGCAATTGTTTGGAACTCATCCTTTAGTTATTAATGGTTTTGCATATGGAAGTTATAAGAGGTGGAGTGTTTGGCTAACCCTTTGTTTTGCAGGTTTGGTGTGTGAAACTTTTTATTTAATTTTTGAAATATTGAAGCGGTGTTTGCATTTAACTATTGTGCATATTTAATTGTTTTAGCACTACATCACACAAGTCCTGTGGTCGGACCTAGGCCACTAGTTTTAGGATGGTATTGTGATTTGATTTTAACGTTTGGCGTGGAATTACGACGAAAGTTAGTCCAGATTCAATCCTGAACCCTTTTCAAAAATGAGTTTTAAAAGTTAGGTCTCAAGCTTGGTAAGATTACCAAAGCAGTGGTCTTAATTTTTAGCTCGAGCAGCCGAAATGGGAAGGCCTGGCTAATCCTGATTACGTCGTGGGATCACGGCTAATCTTGATTATATGCGCGTGATTGTCGCCTTGCCGTAAGTTTTTCGCTTCAATTTGTCAGCTTTTAGAGTAGATAGGCTAAGATTTAAACTCACGATTCATGTGTATATCTATGTGACCTATATGGTATTTTTCACGGTGAAAGTAAGTTTTCTAAACTTCATCTTGTATTTATTTTTGGTCGGTCCATGTTAGGTGTCGGTCAAATTTTGAATTTAATACCATGGTCATTTTTCAGAAGAAAATAAAAAAAATAAAAAAAATTTAAAACTAAATTGGTATCTCATTTTTGAAAATAATGAATACGAAAAAATCCCTTAAGGGAATTTTGTTGACGAATGAAAGATTTTGTCGCATTTTTCCTTAATACTTCAATGGACCCAAGATTTTCTCAACAAATTTACCTTGAAAATTCATTCTAATAAAAAAAGGAAATTCTTTCGAGAAATTTGGTAAATATCAAAGGAATTTGTTACATTTTTTTCCTAAGTTATAAGATCTACAAGAAAATTTTTCTGAAGAAATTCACCCATGTTTTTCTAAGAAACTTTTTCTCTAATTTCTCATAAAATTGAAAAATAAAATTGGAATAATGTAGGAGTCATGGACTGACCTCCCTTGGATCACATACTCATTATTTTCCCTACTTCTGCAAGGAATCATAGGTACCCTAGGTGGGAGCAAAACCGGAAATAATCTTGAAGAATATGAAAAGACGAGAAATTGTTGATGCCTTAGCTGATTACACTAGGGGTAAGAACAGAAGTCCCTTCCCTCAAAGACGGAACGGCGTTAATCAGTCAGCACATATGGACCATGTATTTTGATGGGGGTAATAAATGTATCCAGATCAAGAATGGGGGCATTTTTAATGTATTTGGAGGTTCCTTTATTTTTGAAAAGTATAGATTTTATAATCAGAATCTACGTAACAAGTACGTTGATCCAACCCCGTAACGTCTTTCTGGTTAAATCCATCAAGGCCTGCCTTTTAAACTTTCTCCGATACGGGCCATATGGAGAATTTTGGAGGATCGGAGAGTTATTATTGAGCGTGGTCCATAGGCATTTCTGCCGACACTACAGACAACCGACACAAACGAGTGAACGCCGAAAGAAATAGCATGAGCGAAGTAGAGGCACGCAACTGGGAGCAGGTTCATTATTAGCACACTGACCGAGTGGTTACAGTTGTATTAATTTACACGACTAGTCACGGGCCTCACTGTGACTGGCTGTAGGTCATTATTTTACAACCACCATTTGTCAAGATAAGACAAGATTGAAGCAGTCCTACCAGTCGAGGTAGAAATACGTTCCCTACGTATTCCGTTGGAAGCACAGTCGACAGTAGCGTATTGGATCCAGCAGAGGTAGATGACCTCGTCCTGCAAAGGTTGCTGCAACAGGAAAAGTTTACTATGGACTATGGTGACCCATATATCGTGAAGAAGATGCTCTCAGGAGGTGCTCTGATTCTAATTGAGATGGGTGTGAGAAATACCTTAAGTCGTCCATGCTATGCAGAGGAAGAAATAGCGAGAGGATTAAAGCACAGAGATATGAAGCTTTTCTTTCATTTCATTCATCAAGGAGTATCACAACCGCTCACTAGGGAGGAAAAGTAAAGCCAAACTGAGCCCTGATAAGCATTACAAAAGAGTTCAACTGACTCTCCATGAAATTAATGCTCTGCCTACACTGAGCGACCTGGGATTCGAGATCTGCAAGCTTGAAGAACAGGCAAGTACATTTCTCCTTGTATCTGACTGCATTAATCTCATGGTGTTCAACGACGAGTTTCAGACTGTCGATTAGGTCTCTCTCGAAAGCTATATCCGCCATTAGATCATCAAGCCTCTCTTTCAGCACTGACATCTGAACTTCATCACAACGTCCCTTGGATCATACTCAAAGTAAGTCTGATTCAAAGCTAGGTGCTCCACCAGCTTCTTTCTCTTGTGAACCAACAGCGAGACCCACTCATCAACAGACTTGATAACCTCCTTGTATCGAACAATTGAGTGTTTTGCAAACTCTAGGCATTCAGATTGATCCTAGTAGTGGGCCTTCACGACGCGGGCTAAGGCGACTGTCTCCTAGGTGTTTCGGCATGCCTCCAGAAAGTTGATGAAGACGTGTGGGAACACCCTGTATTCTCTCTCCAAGTTGGTGCCTTCAATTGAAGAGGCATTTACTTCCTAGAATAAACCAAGGATTTCAGCTTCGACACTCGGATGATGAGCTATGTAAATATAGCCTCGGCCAAGAAGATGACAAAGTCTTTCCCATTTGAAGATAACTTCAGCCGGGAAGATTTGTGTGGGAAGACTAGCCATTATCGAGATGAAAATCAAGACTGATGAGCAGAATACGAAAGAGAGGAGGAGAAAGATGAAGCAGATGATTAGAATGCATAGCTGATAATCTGCTTCAAGTTAAATATCGACTTTACAAGTGCAGTCTCTATCGGCCAAATTGTCCTATCTGCGATCCCCTTCCAGTGTTATCTCCATTGGCTCAAATCCAGGGCAGTCTGCAATCTTGAGCTAAGCAAATCCGAGATTTCTGCGAAAAAGTTTGAGGGACGCCACCACTTTAAAAAAGAAAGAAGAGATAGAGGAGCCGAGTGGGAGACAAGGCAATCTATAGCAGAAAAGAAGAGAAGAGTTGTTTTCATTCATAAACATAGAAAAGGGATTAATTGCAAAGCTAACACTTGAGACAAACGGAGGAGATAACGACGGGAGCCCTACCAATATGAAAAGATGAGAAAAGATGAGCCGAGCAAGAGACACGCAAGAAAAGTTAAGAAAGACAAAACTCTTGGGAGAAGCAATACAGGTGCTAAGCCTGCACCTAATTTTAAAAAGAGACATCCTCCTAATAATCTTCATCTATACTTTGAAGAGAGTTTTAAAGCATACACGGTCGCTCAGAAAAATTCAGAGAGAGTGAAAATACAAAAAGAAGTAGCAAAACCTTGAGGAACCATTAACCAAATCAAGGATGTCTCAACCCAACATGCTTGAAAGCTATCATTACCTACTGAATATGGGAGAGGAAGAGTTCGAGGCCATGTTTGGGATTCAGACCATGGAGCATGGCCCTTTCACCGATGACGTCCAAGATCTCGATAAAGATAAGGACGACAACAACAACAAGAGTCAAAGGAAGCGCTACCGTCGCCATACTGAGGAGCAAATACAAAGGCTTGAGGTTTTCTTCTAGATTTGCCCTATGCCAGACGGCAAACAGAGAATGGAACAGAGCCAGGAGCTAAGACTTGAACCTTCGCAAATCAAGTTCTGGTTTCAAAATAGGTGAACCCGAATGAAGACTCAATATGAGCGCAATGAGGCCGATTTTCTAAGAGCTGAAAATGAAAAGCTCCGAGCAGAAAACAAGATGTATAAAGAAGCTTTTGACTCCGCCACCTACCCTAACTGTAATAGCTTCCTCACCCTCGACGAAAGGCAATATCTGAGGAATGAAAATACCCGTTTAAGAGGTGAGTTAGATCAGTTCATAGTAGGATTAAGTTCTGTTGGGGGAGGCACGAAAAGACCGAGCCTGCGGAGCCAGCATTGATACCTCTTGAGGAAGACGAGATGTATCACCATCAGATGAGTGGCATTGACAACGAGCTCACTGCCATGATCAACCAGTTCAATACTGATGAAGCACCGGGGCTGCAATATGCACACGGAGCCTGTATTTCAAAGCTAGTGATCATGGGACCTTTAACATGGCCGATGCATATTTGATCCGGAATGAAGCCAGCTGACCATGGGAGAATTCGCAGAAGGAGTGAAATCGATCCTGAACGAATACAGATTCTTTATTTCCTTGTACTGGATGTTTTCTACTTTTATTGATATCTGGAATGAACGCAAAAGCAAGAAGTAGTAATTTCCTATTCTCCTATTAAATGCTTGGAGCCTTTACTTCACCAAACTCGAGATAACATAAATTGCGAGTAAAAAACCGCGTAGGCTTGAAGGGTAAACCCGTATCATTTCAATTTACCCTCAATTACTCCAGTTTTAAATTGAATCCCTATTGTTTTCAGGAATTTGTAAACCGACCTGAACACAGTCGTATTCAAAAACAAAATTCCCTGGTTAGAAAAAATTGGGGGAAAACCAATTCATGAGCATTACTAATGGATAGACAGTTTCAAATAAGGAAAATGCAAACGAAAGGCTCGTGTAATCCCAAAGAAGGGTAATTTTGTATCGTTTTAATTTGTCCATAATCGTCTCAAATTCTGAATTACTTTCTTTTGTCTTAACAGGGGTTGTAAATTGTCCTGAAAAGAATCGTGATGTGAATTACCCAGTGCAAGACCATGTTGTCTCGAAAATCAATCCTTAAAAGAGAACTTCCGTGGACGCCTAAGGCCTAGTAGGCCTGATGGCATGGGAGGCGACAGTGATTCAAAGCAACCCAAGTTCGATCCTCAAGCCTTGGCCCAAATGATAAAGCGTCCAACAAAAAATGGAGACAAACTCGACCTAGTGAAGCTAATAAGAGACTCGTGCAAGGCATTCAAGATGAAGGGTAGACCAGTATCGTTTCCAATTCATCCCCTCCAATATCAACTAATATGTCTCTTTTTCTTTTGACAGTAAATGTTAATACTAACGTTTAACATGTCGAAGAAAACAGCCCCAAGGAGCATAATTATTTGATAAGATCCATTCTGATGAAAATGAGGCAAATTGATGGCTACCCTGAATCGAAAAAGGGCGTTCGACCGACAACCATGACAGTCGTTAACAATGAAAAGGCTCAAATGCTGTGCAGGGGCAAACTTGGATACAAGCCATTCCTCGACTTAAGGAATAGACTCCCAATTTGTTCGATCTGCCCACATATCTAGAGGCAATTCAAATTCACCCATTTTCTTCCATACTTGCATTTTTGGTAGACACGTGTAAGACTGAAAACTGCTACATCTGCATTGCGTTGATTCATGTATAACTATTTTGCATGTTTAATTTTGCTAATTCTGGCTTGGGGCATAAACTGCATATGATGCATCGAATGTGTAGAATGGGGTATAACAGGATGATGAAAGGCACCCCATTTCCATACACATCCCATACCTACAGTGAGTTGTGTGCTAAATAGGTTTCGTATTCCCCAAAGCAATGGGATTTCTCGCAAAAGGTACAATACCGAAAGGAAGGAGGCATTCATTTCTCTATCCCAAACACTACAGGTAACCATTGACAACCCATTTGGCCAGCGACTTTATTTCATAACTGTCGCGACCCTAAAATTCATTTTTTAAGTTAATGGATTACCAGATTAATTGATTAAATTAACTAACCTAGTTCGAGCTCTCCCAAGCTCTACCAAATCGCAACTTTGGTTTTTTTGTTCAAATGATTTTTTTTTTAACTTTGGAGTCGCCACTAATCATTTTTGGTAGGTCGATTAGAAACCTAAGTAACCTAGCGGGAGAACTAAATTACTTCTACAAACCAGAGATTATGAATTCGGGGACTTGGTTACACTAGTTAATTAAAACTAATACCCTTTCGGTACCTTAATTCCATAGATATCCTATTTTGGCAATTCAGTCTTGGTTAATCCTAAGGCTCTAGTGGAGTGTTCTTTTTGTATTTTCGCTTTTTAAATGAAATGTATGGACATGCAAATATGACATGCAAATATGGCATACAGATATGACATGCGTATACGAAGAAGTATAAATACGACATGCGAACGAATACGAAGACAGAAAAATACGGTATGTAGACGAATACAAAGACAGATGAATACGATATACGTATATGAAGACGTATGAATATGACATACGTATACGAAAATATATGAATGTGAATGTGCATATGCGACACGCGTATGCAGGCATGTGCTTTGATTTTGCCTATGAAGGCTAAAATCGTCATTTTTGAAATACAGGATTGGTCCATCGAAGTGACCCATGTCCTGATTTTCGGGATTTTTTAAGGCAATTTGTCTATGAGGGGATAAAACCCTCATTTTTCAGAAATTTTTGATTTTTCTAAATGAATATGCATGGATTAATGACATATTATAATATGCATGAGCTATACTATATGAAATGCAAATGAATGGCATTTTTTTTATTTTCAGTTTTTATTTTTTTTTTATATTTTTGGGTTTTCTACATTTTTTCTTGTATTTTTGGATCAGAGAAAACCGATAGTGCAAAATACTCTAAGGACAAATACAACACTTTACAAGATATATACAGGATTCGACTAATTTAAATAAATCGACAGACATGCCAAATAAGCACAAATATTCACAAGATTTATTCAGGATTCAAACAATTCAAATCAAGTAACAAATATTAAAATTATTCTAAAGATAGGATTTGTTACCCATGAAAGTAATGCTGAGAGTCCAACACCCACACCAATCCCAAACAAAGGCGATCCAAAGGAGAATGGAGGAGGAACATACGGCGGCTGTGAATGAAACGGACGCTTATCGTGGGTTTTCGTGGGTTTTCTGGTCAAGACGTTCAGTCCAAAAACATCACACGTGGCAACCAGTACATGAGCAAATAGTAAAAGAAGAGAATAACTCCTTGATCTTCGACTTTTCTAGGAGACTCTTTTCTTTCGAAATCCTTGGGTTCAGCAGCCTCAAGCTCGAAGAAACCGTGGAATTTGGACTCCCCCAAGATTCGCCTTCGGTATCCATAAAATCCCACTTCGTTAGAATCGCGGTCCCATGGAACGTCGAAGCAATCGTCGTTAGACCCTTTGACGTGACCAAGTTCGCATTCCCGATCACTATCTCACCAAAAACTGCAACACCTTTCACAGGGGCTACCACTGTCCTCACTCAATAAGAAATCCTCGGGATCTTTTAAGCGACGGAGAATAAAACGAACCCAGATTGACAAGTTTGCCTCTCTCGATTTGATTTACGATGAAATTCGATCAAGCCTCCAGAACTATCCACAGGTAACAACCTTCAAAAACCTGCCATTGCCCGACATAAAATATGGTGAAAGGAGCAGGGTGGAAAATCTGGGTTAATTTACGTCTAACCCAATAGGATGAAGATGGCTCTTAGCTCCAGTTTCTTGCTGATCCGAATCCATCGGGTCTTGGAGGTTGTCCAGTTGTGGTGATGGTCGACCGGTCCGGTGAGACTCCAATTGATGTCCAGTCAACGAGGGACACGATTGGTACAAGCTGTCCTCCGACGTTTGAAGTGTTAAACGAACTAATGGACCACCGAGAAGGCGAACTGACCGTGGGACAGCTTGGCTCGATTCCTTGGTACGCATCAACAGTCTATCTTCGTCAAACGAGAGGCAGTTTAGCTGGCGGGAATGTCACAGGGCTCCATTGACTCGTGCCAAGTTTGGTTGGACCCCTTTTTGAGTGCTTTCCCGTCATCATTCTATGTTCAGAAGCTCCATTGCTACTCTTTCTCTTTCAGGGCCAGAATGCCTAAGAAATTCCTCGAGTCTTCGATGTGGGTGATGTAAATAACAGCCAACCAGTGCTAGTTAGCGACACGGAACAACATACAAAAAATTCGGACTGATCCGTGATGAATTTTAGGTTCGATGGGCGTCGATCCGCGTGTAAATCAACCCCCACCGAGATAGAAATTGAGGTCATTTTGAATCCCACCCATTGCGACGGCTTCCCCCCATCTCTCCAATCTCCTTCCTCGTCGAGAAAAGAGCCCCACCAGCCCCGAAAAGCATCGCCTCCTTCACTTGGAAAATGGTGCCCCTCATCATCCTTCCTCCACTCAGCCCATGTGCCTTTGTTTCCTTTTCTTTCTTTTTTTTTTCAATCACGATGATGCCTTTTTTTTGTCGATCAAAATTCGGTGGCTTCTCCATGTGGTCACTTTTCCTTTCTTATCTTTCTCCAAAGTTGGTACACTGTGTCCTACCTTCCAGTTGCGGTGATAAATAAACTTCTTTCGGCCTTTTCCTCCACGGCCATTGCATCATTCAGCTTCTTGAAAAGATTTGCAAGCTTAAATACACCATGTTTAGACACGTAGAGAGGTCTACCAAAAACCCTTTTTTTTAATACTCCACAGGCACACGGGTCAGATGCAAACATCGTCCGAAAGTTCTAGCAGGCTGATTGGGCTAATTGAATTGCCAAGTTTTGGACTCCAAGATTGCTTGTTGATCACGGACCCACGATGAAACCTTTTGAATTCGTGAACGCTTCACGGTTTAGATGAGGTCCTGTCCCGTGGTGAAACAGCCATAAGACCGAACCAAAACACAGCAGAAACAAGCTGGAAAGTGTAGAAAGATCAACCCTGAACAGCAATGGAAATAGACCTATTAGTAGCAAAAGTTGGACACCAATCCGCGAGGGAAGCCAGCACCAAACAGGGCAGAACAGTGGCCACGATCAGCATTGTTCAGCGAGGGAATTTGGTGTGGACAGCAGGGGAAACAAGGACCAAACAGCAGCTTGAACCAACTCTGAACCGTAGCAGAACTATCACTGAACAAGGACAGATTTGGGCACTGATCAACAATAAGAACATTTAGGAGCTGGTTTGGTCCTTAAACGATGGTGAAAATAAACACAAACAGCAGCTGATTTGTCTTTGACCGAATTTTGACCACACTTTTTTTTATCGTCTGGCCTCTCTTCTCTTTTCTTTTGCTCATGCACCCGAGAAAGCAAAAGGAAGAAAGCCCCTCGGGTCCTCTTCTTTTGCCTTCAGCGTCCCCCAAAAATGCTGTCGTTGGTCAAAGATTCCCCACCTAAAGTCCCTTTCTGCTTCTTCCTCTTTTCACCCGTGAAGTGCTCTCCCCACTTTTCTTTTGCGCGAGTAGAGACACCTTTTGGTGAGTGGGTGGGTGTGCTTCCAACTTTTTGTTCAAAAGCAAGAGAAAGTCATCAGAGCACTTGGCTTTTCTTTTGCTTTCTTTTTCTCCATTGAGTGATGCATGCCGCCAAGAAACTCTATCCCACCACTGTATCGTCTTCCCTCGCGGATCCAGAAGTCTTCTTCTCTCTCCACGAAACTTGGTTCATTTGCTTCCCGACGTTATTGCGCAAGAGTTTAATGGATTCATCTTCTCTAAGAATCAGGGGCTTAGACAATTCAAATTCGCCGTGAACTCTCATCGATCTCAGGTTTTGTAAGTCCATGGCTTACTACAGATTCTACCAATTTCCTCGTTCCTCAACTTGATCAATGGGCTTCATTCATATATATAATAAGCTAAAACTGAGCTCCCCTTTTTTTAGTCATAGGCGTGATGATCAATCCACCTGGGACGTTTTGCTGCGACGAACAGGTCACAGGCCTCTTTCCTTGGACGAGCTTCTTTCAGGGGGGATTCCTCGACACCCAGAAGATGACGGAGCGTGTCTACAGTAGGAGCCAAAGTGAGCTTGGACCAGTTAAAGATGAATAAAGGTGAAGACGGCTTGAAGTTCAGGAGTTAGGGGAGAAGCTCCACGGACCGCTCGGTTCTTCCATTTAGGCTGATGCATGCCTCGTAACTACTTGAACGCAGTAGCCTCCAAATTTGTCATTTGTACAGCCATGATATACTTCTAATGATCAATAGTGTTGCTGCTGTCCTTAGCTTGATACAGGCCTTTGCATTCAAATATACGTCGACGTTGCATAAGTCTTTTAATTGTGCAGCGAAATGACTAAATAAGACCTCGTCAAATTCTCTACAGTCAAGCTTTGCTTCCAGTTTGTTCCACACTCGCTTCAGATTAAGCTTGAAAAATGTCGGTAGAGTTTCACCACTGACTCCGGAGCTAATAATGTAAAGTCCCCTACAATTTGGACAGATTTCCAAGCTCAAATGGCAAAGAGCTATTGAAGTTATTGGCCCTAGAGGACGATGTTAATAGCTTTCAAACTAAACCAAGTTGCGATGGAACCTCTCCTGAAAGCACCTTGATGCCGAGTAATTTGTAGACAGATTTTAGCCCACTCCCCATAAACCTCACCACCCATAGTTGCAACCGATTCATACTTGGTAATGACAAGAACCCATCCAAGACTCACTTGTTCACGAAATCTTCTAAATGCTTCCACATTAGTTACAATGATTTCATCCAAAGGAATTATATGGATCTATCCCATAGCAGCTCGTAATAAAGGGCCTGATTTTCCTCGGGCGAATAGCTGGCTGAGCTGATGTCGACAAACTTTGTCGTGCCATACCGCTGCTGAACAAAAGTACCAAAGGAGATGATGACAAAGAAGGTACTTCCGAAGCTTGTACCAGAAGCAATTGCCATACGAGGACTTCTTATTCCAGAGGCGGGTCGAACTAAGAGCATCGGTTTTTGACCACCTTCAACACATCAAGTTCAACTGGAATGATAGAGTTTCAGCTATGGGGAGACATTCGATGGTTCTGCATCTTCAAGTTCAAACACCGTACGCAAGGTTTCTGCACCAAGCATTATTTGTTTGGGTCCAGCCAATGATATTCTTAAGAAGGCTCCTATACTTGCAACCACCGATGATCACGTACAGTTTGGGCAGTCATTTAAAGAGAGATATTGTGAGGCTTTAGAGCTTGATGGAGGCCACAGGTTAACTGAAGTTGTCTCTGATGATATTGTCAGTGGCAATCGCTATGAGAAGGACGAACTCGCAGATGGAGAAGAGGATGAATTGCTTGGTGGTGTATTTGCTTTTTTCAGAAGATGGCTGACTTGCTTTCTTATGATTCCATTTGAATTCAAGGAGTCAGGGAACATGTGGATTGTCATGTTAAGGACATGCTTTAGATCCAGTAGATTCTGATCCTATTGCTCATGGCAAGAATCTATCTCGGTGGCTTAAGCATTCTGCCACGGTAAAGGCGAAGAGGAAGGAGAAAAGGGACAAGATAATTGGTTCGTGCTAGGAGCCTCCGTGCATTCTCCTCGGATGCCTCCCCACTCGTCTTTTACTAATCTTTTATTCCTGACCCCAGTTTTATTTGCTATGCCGAGGGTCTTCAACGGTGGGAGTAGGATGTCTGCTCCACTTACTTTTTCTCCCTCTTTTACACCGAAAATTGTCCACTTCTCCACTCAACTTTCAACTTTGTCCCCTTTCTTTTTCTTCTTTTTTTTTTTAAATTTGATTTACCAGAAGCATCATTCTGTCCCTTATAGAATCGTCTTCTTTGTCCACAAGCATAGACACCACCGTGACAATGCATGCAAAACCTGATAATGAGTGGAGCTTCCCATAAGCTTCATTGTTGAACGAATCCCACAAAAATCTTCCTCTTAATTTCTTCCATCAAGTGGCTCTCTAGAATGGCCTTCCCTCTTAGAAACGAATATCCAAATGAACGCACCCATTCAATAGCTATTTCTGACACCACTCTTAAATACGTCGACTCTCAAGAACATCAAACTAAATCGATCCTGCATATTCGACCGGGCAAGTTCTATGCACGTGACAATGCATCACAGAGAAATGCTTCAAATGATAAAATGAATTTGGAAAATCGAACACAACAACGGAAAGCGCACCATCAGACCATTGAAAAACTTTGGGCCATTAGAGGACAATGTCACGACTCCAGAAATGCAAAAATTAAAAAATTACGAAGCTAAAATGAGTTTTCTAGAAATTTTTCAAATAACCTAAAAACAAAATTGACAAAGAAATTCTGAATTTCAGATTGAGTTTGTCAAAATTTATTTGACCAACATGAAGAGAAAATAAAACCAAGAATACTGACTCTTTTTCATATTTTTGCGGTCTCAAATGCAATTTTATTTTCAAATATTTACCTAATTTCTAAAAATATATAAAAATGCAAAAAAAAAAAATAAGAAAAATTATTTTTGTTCAAAAATGGTAGCCTAAGCTTGGAGAAGGCTTCCAAAGTTGATTTTGTAATTTTCTCATTTTTTCTTGATTTTCTATGAATTTTCGAAAATAGAAATGCCGAAAAATACTGAAAATATGAAAAATACTTTTTTGGTCAAAATTGGTTCCCTAGGCTTTGCCAAGGTCCCCAAAGTTGATTTTTCAAATTTATGAATTTGTATGGATTTTCTATTAATTTTAAAAGAGAAAAAGTAATTAAAAATCAGGTGTCAACAGCTACCCCTCTTTGAAAGGAAGATCGGTAGAGGTTCATTTCAAAGACGATATGACACGTGAACCTAATCAACTCAACCTAAGAAATAAAAAGAATCGTGACATTTGATCTCCAATACTCCCGGTGTGAGCTCTGATCTAAACCCAATTTGAGGAGGCTTTCATGCAGTGAGGGAGAGACAAAGAGGAGAGTTTACCTGGCACTTACCTGTCCGCTGTGTGACGGTTGCGTGATATGTGTGCTCTATTGAAAATGGAATGAGAGCCTAAGGATTCGTTATAAGAGAACCTTAGTGTGGTTGAACTTGGACCCGTATGGTAGGTCATCCCATGGTAGATTCCCATGAAAGGATTCTACTGATTGAATTGAGATTTGACCCGTATGGTAGGTCACCCCATGGTATATTCCTAATGAAATGATTCTACTGATTAAGATTTAACCCGTATGGTGGGTCACCCCATGGAAATGCCTATACGAAGGACTTTGCGCCTGTAGAAAGGACTTGGTGCCTATAGAAAGGACTTCTGTGTGCCTGTAGGAAGGACTTTGGTGCCTGTAAGAAGGACTGTTGTTTGCCTGTAAAAAGGACTTTGGGTGCCTGTAGAAAGGACTTGGTGCCTATAAGAAGGACTTCGGTGCCTGTAGGAAGGACTTGGTACCTGTAGAAAGGACTTCTGTATGCCTGTAGGAAGGACTTTAGTGCCTGTAAGAAGGACTTGGTTTGCCTGTAAGAAGGACTTGGTGTGCCTGTAAAAAGGACTTGGTTTGCCTGTAAGAAGGACTTTTGTTTGCCTGTAAAAAGGACTTTGAGTGCCTGTAAGAAGGACTTGGTTTGCCTGTAAGAAGGACTTGGTGTGCCTGTAGGAAGGACTTTCGTGTGCCTGTAGGAAGGATTTAGTTCCTGTAAGAAGGACTTTTGATTGCCTGTAGGAAGGACTTTGGTTGCCTGTAAGAAGGACTTTTGATTGCTTGTAAGAAGGACTTGTAAATGGACCATTCCGTATTGGGATTTCCAATGGAATGACTCCAGAGATAGCATGCCTCTTAACCTTTTAGATGGATAGGAGAGATATTCACATGAAGGGTGCCATTCTGGGATCTGTGGAGACTAGAAATCCTGCAGAAGATCAAACCCATTTTAACTTATCTTGAAGGGTGCCATTCTGGGATCTAGAGAGATCAGGAATCTTGCAGAAGCTCAAACCTGATTTAACTTACCATGCAGGGCGCCATTCTGGGATCTGGGGAGATCAGGAATCTTACAGAAGCTCAAACCCAATTTCACTTATCATGAAGGGTGCCATTCTGGGATCTGGGGAAACCAGGAACCCTGTAGAAGCTCAAACCCAATTTTTGTTGTCCCATCACTTTAGGAATAAACTGATGAGGCAAAGATCAAGAACACGAGATGGTCAATCATGATTTGATAAAGCTTGAGAAAACGAGATTATATCAATCGTGAGCTGATGAAGACTTCATGAGAGCATGTTGATCATGAGTCGCAAGGGTTCAGAAGACTTACCTAGATCTTCTGAGTTAATGATCGAGGCATAGACAGACTGATTGTATCATGTCTGCTTGCTCATTGAATGACCTTATGTGCTGCAATGGATTTGAGCACCCAGACAATCATCAGAATTGAAAGGTTCAGGCTGAAGATATACTCACCTGAAAATGCTTGGCGAGCATTAGCCAACAAGGCTTGTTTGTTCAATAGCCTCTGGATGAATTTCGAGACCTCAGAGGGTAACTCGACTATCAGGAATGCACTACCTGTCAGACAGTATCAGAGGTAACATGTGCAAGCATTTTTATCAATGAGTTCATCGATTCATGCAAAACCATTTAGTTGAGTTTGCAATGATTAAAACTATATGTGTATGCTCATAATGTGGATCATGCATGACTATTCTGTCGAGTTTGCATTTCCAATTCTGTCATGAATACCTCGAATGTAACCTGAATGGGGACTTGAGTCCGAAAGGGCATTCTCTCACTCTCGAGAAAGGCTTGTTTATCCTGATTGCAGGATTTGAAAAAAAATCACTCAACCTTACCATCATCGCATTCATCGAGGGTCTGAGTAATCTCGCAATTGATACGATCAAGCCGATCTGGAGGTCTTGATTAGGACCGTAATGTGGGCTGGGTCAAAGGCTTATCAAAGGGGACTCATTTCGAGTCAAGGCCATTGATAAAAAAAAGTCTTCATCATCTGCTCCGGGTTTACAAGTCAAGAACCCTGCAAAATGAGAGAGAAATAATCTTGCTCGAACTTCTTCGAGCGATGCTTAAAGTCATTCAACTCTTACATTAATTCAAGTGCTCTAATCAGAAGAGACTTTCAAGGATCGTAACGTAGGTCGGGATTTGGGTCGGAGAAACGAATGGCTCGTTTTGGCTCAGAAAAAAAAATATATGAGAAGGGCTTAGTGTTGGTGATCATTGCAGTCTTGTCACCAATCTTTAAAATTTCCTGAATTTGTCTTCAATGAATACCACCATTGGCTGAGGGGTGGTAGTTCTTTTATACTTTGCAAACTGACTTCTTTGAGGATCCTTTTTCGGGAATTCAAAATGTATGTTCGAAGTCAGAAGTTCATTACGGATATATAGGCATTGGCCTTGCTTCTGATAGGCACTTTGCTCTTTCTGCCCAAGATTCTTTGGAGTAGCCTTTGCTTTTCTTACTCCCGACTCCCTTTTGTTTGGAAGCAGGCCCATTTTCTTTAGGCTACACTTGTTTTTCTTTTTCTTTTGTTTAACAATCTTGTGATTTTGAATTTTAGCAACAAGATGATTTTCAACAAATGATACTAGACATTACATGAAAGTCTAGCATATGAAATGAGATAATTCGAGAATTCTCTATTGGCTCAATTTCTTCAATTCTGCTCCTTGGGGGAAGGTGTCGTCGTTACCTTGAAATAAGCAAGGATCACCAACATGGGCTTGAGAAATGAATTTGCAGGCTCAATTGGGTTATGCAAAGGATGAGTGTGTAGGATAGAGAAAATAAATGCTCTTCGTCATCCTAAAGCACTTGAATTAAAATTCGAGTATCATGCAAAGAAACACTCGAAGATTGATGTTAGTCCAAGCAAAAGAATTTCTAACCATTTATCTCTTGATATTGTTGGAATTACCTCTGTTTTGCCCCAGTGTGGGGTGGTTCTTGACAGGGTTATGAAATGAAATCACCGTTCAAATGGGTTATCAATGGTTGCCTGAAGTGTTTGGAATGGAGAATGAATGCCTCCTTCACTTCGACTGTCGTACCTTTTGCGAGAAAACCCATTGCCTTGGAGAATGCGGAATCTGTCTACCGCTCAACTCACTGTAGATTAAATACAGGACGTATGTGGAAATGGCTTGCCTTTTATCGTTTTGTCATGCCCCATTCTATACATTCGATGCATCGTGTACAGTTTATACCCCCGGTTAAAATCGACAAATTGAACATGCAGAACAATCATGCATAAATCATGGAATGTGTAAACATCATGCAAATATGGCAATACAATGTACAAGTATGGAAATTGCCCCTGGCTGTGTGGGCGGATCAAACACGTTGGGGGCCTATTCCCCGAGTCGAGGAGTAGCTTGTTTCTGGTTTTGCCTCTTTTCGATCCAGGGTTCTCCATTGATTTCCCCTATTTCATCAGACAGATCGCATCAGGCGATCATAACTTGGCCCCTTGGGGCTGTTTTCTTTGACGTATCAGATGTTAGTTTAACATTTCATGTAAAAAGGAATAAGACATGTTAGCCAGTATCAGAAATGATAAACTGGACACGATACTGAGTTACTCTTGAGTGCTTCGCGCAACTCCTTTGCCAGTTTTACCACTCGAGATTTTCTCCATGGGTATGTCAAGTTAGACATTTCCTGTCAAACAATGGAGGAGAAGACGTGTTAGTCAGTATTAGAAATGATGAATTGGATACGATACTGGTTTACCCTTCATTTTGAATGCCTCGTACGATCCCCTTATCAGGTTCACTGGGTTGAGCTTTCTTCAACTTTCGTGGGCCACTTCACCATTAGGGCCAAGATCGTGACAAAATACTGACTTTGGTATTACTCGTCGAGTATTGCTGTTTCTTTCTGCAAAAAGAAATGCACAAAAAGTTGTTTTATTTATTTACAATACTTACAACATTCCCCAACCTTGGGGATCGAACTCGGGACGTTTCGGACCACTGTCATTCCTCATGCCATCCGGTCCATTGGACCGTAGGCGTCCATGAAGGCTTTCTTTTAAGAGTTAACCGTTGAGATGGCGTGGTCTTGCTACTTTGCATTGGGCAATTCCAGATCACGGTTCTTTTCAAGGCAATCTACAGTCCCTGTTAAGACAAAATAGATCAATTCAAAACTCAAGATGTTTATGGGTAAATTGGAACAATACAGAATTACCCTTCTTTGAGATCGTTTGGGTCTTTCATTCACATATTCCTCGTTTGAAGCCATCTATTCTGTGGCGATGTCCATGAATTTATTTGCCCCAAGTTTTGTTTAATCGAGGAATTTCGTTTTTGGGTACGACTTGTATTTTCGGGTCAATTTGCAAATTCCTGTAAACAGAAGGGATCTAATTTAGAATCGGGACAATTTGAGGGTAAATTGAAACGAACTGCTTTACCCTTCTAGTTCGCGTGACTTTTTACTTGCAATAAATTTACTACGAGTTGGTGTGGTGACAGACTCGAGCATTTAATTGGGGAAAGGGAAATGATTACTTCTTGCTTTCGCGTTCATTCTGAACATCAATAAAAGTAGAAAACATCCAATGCAAGGAAATGAAGCGTCCGCATTCGTTCAAGATCGATTTTACTCCCTCAGCAGGCTCTCCCATGATCAGCTGGCTTCATTCTAGACCAGGTATGCATCGGCTATGTTGAAGGACTGGTGGTCACTGGCTGAGCATGTGCATCACAGCTTCAATGCTTTACCGATATCAAACTGGTTAATTATGGCGAAAAGATCATCGTCAATGTCCGCTTGGTGGTGATTTGTCCCTTCTTCCTCGGGAGGTATTGATGATGATCCAGTAGCATTGGTCATTTTGTACCCTCTTCCAATAGAACTCGATCCTGTTATAAATTGGTCTAACTCACCTCTTAAACGTGCATTTTCGATCCTCAGATAATGCATTTCATCGAAGGTGAGGAGGAGGCTGTTGCAGTTGGGGCAGGTGGCGGAGTCAAAAGCCTCTTTATACATCTTGTTTTCCGCTCGAAGGTTTTCATTTTCAACTCTTAGAAACTCGGCTTCGTTGTGCTCATGACGAGTCTTCATTCGGGTTCGCCTATTTTGAAACCAGAACTTGACTTGCGAAGGTTCAAGTCCTAGCTCTTGACTCAGTTTCATTTTCTGTTTGCCGTCTGGCATAGGGCATGTTCTGAAGAAATCCTCAAGCCTTTGTACTTGCTCCTTAGTATGGCGACGGTAACGCTTCTTTTAACCCTTACCGTTGTTGTCCTTATCTTTTCTGAGATTTTGGACGTCGTTGGCGGAAGGGCCAAGCTCCATGGGCTCGATCCTAAACATGGCTTCGAACTCTTCATTTCCCATATTCAGCAAGTAATGATAGCTCTCGAGGGTATTGGGTTGAGACATCTTCGATTTGGCGAATGGTTCCTCAAGATTTGCTATATCTTTCTGTATTTCCACTCTCTCTAAACCGTGTATGCTTTAAAACTCTCTTCAAAGTATGGATGAAGATTATCAGGAGGATGTCTCTTTTAAAATTTGGCGTGGGCTTAGCATCTGTATTGCCTCTCCCGAGAGTTCTGTCTTTCTCAATCTTTCCTGCGTGTCTCTTGCTTGGCTCGTCTTTTCTCATCTTTTCATAGTGGTAGGGCTCCCGTCGTCGTCTCCACCGTCGATTTGCGAGTGAGTTCTTCGATAAGGATGAGTCGTATCTCCCTTTCTGCCAAAAATTTCCTTGTCTCCCACTCAGCTTGTTTTTTTTTTATTCTTTCTTTTCCAAAGTGGTGGCGTCTCATCTAGCTTTTCCGCAAATACGTCGGATTTTCCTTGGCTCGAGGTCGCTGCCTAACTGAGATCCGAGCTAACGAGGGTGGTGCCAATAGAGAATGGTAGATGATAGAAATCTTGACTGGTTGATACCGTCATTATGAAATCAATATTTACTTCAAAGCAGATTACCATCTTCGCATTCTGTTCATCTGCTTCACCTCTCTCCCCCTTTCTTTCGTATTCTGCTTTCAAAAATGGCAAATTCTCCTAACCATACCTTCTCTGCCGAAGTCCTAGCTGGGTGGGAGAGACTTTACAATCTTCTTGGTAGAGGTTACGCTCATATAGCCCGAAACTCTACCATTGAGGCTGAAATCCTCAATTTATTCAGGACCGTGAATGCTGCTTCTGTTGAGGGTACTCAACTGGGGAAGGAGTATCGGAACTTCTCGACCCTCTTCATCAATTTTCTGGCTGCTTATAACCGCGCTTATGAGACGGTCCTTGTGATTGCCGTCGTGAAAGCTCGTTACCAAGACCAGCACCAGCGTCTAGAAACAGTCACATTTGTGGCTGATAATCACAAGAAGGCCCTCAAGTTTGCCAACGATCAGCTTTCGTGGCTGGTTCGTGAGAGGGGAAAGTTGGTGGACCGTCTGGCCTTGGTCCGAACTTACGCCGAACAGGAGCCAGGCAATATTGTGATGAGGTGCAAATGCGGTTGGTTACAGGAGAGACTTGATGACATTACGGCAGACATTGCTTTCAAGAGGGCGGCGATTCCGGACCTGGAGTTTGCCGTCAAGCATTATGAGGCCAGTATGGCCCAGGCTAAGGAGAAGTACAATTGCCTCTTCTTTAGGCTCGCGGAGCTTAATCCCGAGAGAGCCCGGTGCACCCAGAGCATCAACTGTTTGGAGAGTCAGTTGAGCTCTTTCGTAATGGTTATCAGGGCCCAGTTTGGCTTTACCTTTCCTCCCTAGTGAGCTATTGTAACACCTGTTGATGTATGGAATAAAAGGAATGTTTCGCATGTTTATATTTTTATCTTCGCGCCATCTCTTCGTTTCCTCACGAAATCAGAGTCAATACAAATATCCGACTTGGTTAGGATCAAAGCACCTTCTGGGAGGACTTTCTTTACGTCATATGAACCGTCATAGTTCAATGCAATTTTCTCTTCTGGAAGAGGGACTATCGGCAGCAATCTTCACAAGACGAGGTCATCTACCTTTGCTGGATCCAGTCCGCTACTGTCAACTGTACTTCCAACAGAATATGTAAGGAACGTATTTCCATCTCGACTGGTAGGATTACCTCAATTGCGTCTTATCTTGACAGATGGTGACTGTGATGATTACAACCACCCAAACAAACAAAAGCGAGACCCCATCACTTCTCCCTAATGATGATATTAAGGACAAGAAAAAAAAATTCGGCAGCGGTCCCCACCGGTCATAGTGAGGCCCATGACTGGTCAGGTAAATCAATACAGCCATAATTACTCGATCAATGTGCTAATAATGAACCCGCCACCTGTTGCGTGCCCCACTTCAATCATGCTTAGCCTCTTTCGACGTCCACTTATTGGTGTCAGTCGACTGTAACATTGGGAGAAATGTCTGTGGGCCATACTCAGTAATAAAATACTGGTCCTCCAAAATCCTCAACGTGTTTCGAATCCAAGGAAGGTAAAAAGGCAAGTCTTTGTTCAATTTAATCAGAAAGGCACTGCACGGTTGGATTTAACATATGTGTTTCATGGGTTCTGACTACACAGTATATATATTTCTCAAAAAAGTACAGGAACCCCTCAATACATCAAGAATACCCCATGTCTGAGCCGAACACATTTTCCGCTGTATCAAAATACATATCCCATACATGCTGGCTAATTGACGTAATCCCATCTCCAGGAGAAGGGACCTCTTCGATTGCCCCCAAGGTTATCAGCTAAAGCATCGATAATTTCCGTCCTTTTGTATTCTTCAAGAATATTCCTGGTATGTTATCGCCGATTAGCCCAATTTTGCTCCTATTCGGGGTACCTATAATGCCCTGCAAAAGTAGAGAAAATAATAAGTATGTGATAAAAAAGGGTCAGTCCATGACACCTAGATTAGTCCAATTTTATTTTTTTCAATTTTATGAGAAATTAGAGAAAATTTTCTTAGAAAAACATGGGTGAATTTCTCAAAAAGAATTTTCTTGCAAATTTTTACAACTTGAAAAATGTGATAAAACCTCTTAAAATTTAGCAAATTTCCCGAAAAGATTTTCCTTTTATTAGAATGAATTTTTAGGGATAAATTTGTCAAGAAAATCTCATTTCTATTGAAGTAGAAAAATGTAACAAAATCTTTTACTGGTCGACAAAATTTTCCTAAGGGATTTTTCATACTTATTTTTTTTTCAAAAATGGGATACTAATTTGATTTTTATTTTCTTTTGAAAAATGACCTTGATGTTAAATTCAAAATTTGACCGACACCTAACATGGACCGACCAAAAATAAATACAAGATGAAGTTAGAAAACTTACTTTCACCGTCAAAAATACCATGTAAGTCGCATAGATATGCACATGAATTGTGAGTTTAAATCTTAGCCTATCTACTCTAAAGGCTGACAAATTGAAGCGAAAGACTTACGGCAAGGTGACAATCTCGCGCACATAATCAAGATTAGCCGTGACCCCTACGACGTAATCAGGATTAGCCGGGTCTCCCCACTTCGGCTGCTCGAGCTAAAAATTAAAACCACTGCTCTGGTAGTCTTACCAAGCCTGAGGCCTAACTTTTAAACTCATTTTTGGAAAGAGGTTCGGGATTGAATCTGGGCTAACTTTCGACGTGATCTCACACCGAACGCTAAAACCAAATCACAATACCATCCTAAAACTAGTGACCCAGGTCCGGTCACGGGACGTGTGTGATGTAGTGCTAAAGCGATTAAACATGCACAACAGTTAAATGCAAACACCGCTTCAAAAATGTGCGAAATTAAATAGACAATTCCAACACTAAGCCTGTAAAACAAAGGGTTAGTCAAACACTCCACCCCTTATAACTCCCATTCTGCAAAACCATTTAACACCTAGAGGATGAGTCTCAAACAGGATCGCCAGAAGCGAGATATCCATGAAATTTTTATCGGCCTAAGTCCACTAAGGCTTTTAAAATTTCAAAAAAATTCGAATACTCCAATTAGTGTCTTTTATTCTTTCGAAAATTCAAAAAACCGATCCCTAGCGGAGTCGCCAAGCTGTCGCGACCCTAAAATTCATTTTTTAAGTTAATGGATTACCAGATTAATTGATTAAATTAACTAACCTAGTTCGAGCTCTCCCAAGCTCTACCAAATCGCGACTTTGGTTTTTTTGTTCAAATAATTTTTTTTTTTTTAACTTTGGAGTCGCCACTAATCATTTTTAGTAGGTCGATTAGAAACCTAAGTAACCTAGCGGGAGAACTAAATTACTTCTACAAACCAGAGATTATGAATTCGGGGACTTGGTTACACTAGTTAATTAAAACTAATGCCCTTTCGATACCTTAATTCCATAGATATCCTATTTTGGCAATTCAGTCTTGGTTAATCCTAAGGCTCTAGTGGGGTGTTCTTTTTGTATTTTCGCTTTTTAAATGAAATGTATGGACATGCAAATATGACATGCAAATATGGCATACAGATATGACATGCGTATACGAAGAAGTATAAATACGACATGCGAACGAATATGAAGACAGAAAAATACGGTATGTAGACAAATACAAAGACGGATGAATACGATATACGTATATGAAGACGTATGAATATGACATACGTATACGAAAATATATGAATGTGAATGTGCATATGCGACACGCGTATGCAGGCATGTGCTTTGATTTTGCCTATGAAGGCTAAAATCGTCATTTTTGAAATACAGGATTGGTCCATCGAAATGACCCGTCTCTTGACTTTTGAGATTTTTGAAGGCAATTTGACTGTGAGGGGATAAAACCCTCATTTTTCAAAAGATGGGATAAAACCCTCATTTTTCAGAAATTTTTTATTTTTCTAAATGAATATTATACTATATGAAATGCAAATGAATGGCATTTTTTTATTTTCAGTTTTTATTTTTTTTTTATATTTTTGGGTTTTCTACATTTTTTCTTGTATTTTTGGATCAGAGAAAACCGATAGTGCAAAATACTCTAAGGACAAATACAACACTTTACAAGATATATACAGGATTCGACTAATTTAAATAAATCGACAGACATGCCAAATAAGCACAAATATTCACAAGATTTATTCAGGATACAAACAATTCAAATCAAGTAACAAATATTAAAATTATTCTAAAGATAGGATTTGTTACCCATGAAAGTAATGCTGAGAGTCCAACACCCACACTAATCCCAAACAAAGGCGATCCAAAGGAGAATGGAGGAGGAACATACGGCGGCTGTGAATGAAACGGACGCTTATCGTGGGTTTTCTGGTCAAGACGTTCAGTCCAAAAACATCACACGTGGCAACCAGTACATGAGCAAATAGTAAAAGAAGAGAATAACTCCTTGATCTTTGACTTTTCTAGGAGGCTCTTTTCTTTCGAAATCCTTGGGTTCAGCAGCCTCAAGCTCGAAGAAACCGTGGAATTTGGACTCCCCCAAGATTCGCCTTCAGTATCCATAAAATCCCACTTCGTCAGAATCGCGGTCCCATGGAACATCGAAGCAATCGTCGTTAGACCCTTAGACGTGACCAAGTTCGCATTCCCGATCACTATCTCACCAAAAACATCAACACCTTTCGCAGGGGCTACCACTGTCCTCACTCAATAAGAAATCCTCGGGATCTTTTAAGCGATGGAGAATAAAACGAACCCAGATTGACAAGTTTGCCTCTCCCGATTTGATTTACGATGAAATTCGATCAAGCCTCCAGAACTATCCACAGGCAACAACCTTCAAAAACCTGCCATTGCCCGACATAAAATATGGTGAAAGGAGCAGGGTGGAAAATCTGGGTTAATTTACGTCTAACCCAATAGGATGAAGATGGCACTTAGCTCCAGTTTCTTGCTGATCCGAATCCATCGGGTCTTGGAGGTTGTCCAGTTGTGGTGATGGTCGACCGGTCCGGTGAGACTCCAATTGATGTCCAGTCAACGAGGGACACGATTGGTACAAGCTGTCCTCCGACATTTGAAGTGTTAAACGAACTAATGGACTACAGAGAAGGCGAACTGACCGTGGGACAGCTTGGCTCGATTCCTTGGTACGCATCAACAGTCTATCTTCGTCAAACGAGAGGCAGTTTAGCTGGCGGGAATGTCACAGGGCTCCATTGACTCGTGGCAAGTTTGGTTGGACCCCTTTTTGAGTGCTTTCCCGTCATCATTCTATGTTCAGAAGCTCCATTGCTACTCTTTCTCTTTCAGGGCCTGAATGCCTAAGAAATTCCTCGAGTCTTCGATGTGGGTCATGTAAATAACAGCCAACCAGTGCTAGTTAGCGACACGGAACAACATACAAAAAATTCGGACTGATCCGTGATGAATTTTAGGTTCGATGGGTGTCGATCCGCGTGTAAATCAACCCCCACCGAGATAGAAATTGAGGTCATTTTGAATCCCACCCGTTGAGACGGCTTCCCCCCATCTCTCCAATCTCCTTCCTCGTCGAGAAAAGAGCCCCACCAGCCCCGAAAAGCATCGCCTCCTTCACTTGGAAAATGGTGCCCCTCATCATCCTTCCTCCACTCAGCCCATGTGCCCCTCATCATCCTTCTCCATGTGGTCACTTTTCCTTTCTTATCTTTCTCCAAAGTTGGTACACTGTGTCCTACCTTCCAGTTGCGGTGATAAATAAACTTCTTTCGGCCTTTTCCTCCACGGCCATTGCATCATTCAGCTTCTTGAAAAGATTTGCAAGCTTAAATACACCATCTTTAGACACGTAGAGAGGTCTACCAAAAACCCTTTTTTTTTAATACTCCATAGGCACACGGGTCAGATGCAAACATCGTCCGAAAGTTCTAGCAGGCTAATTGGGCTAATTGAATTGCCAAATTTTGGACTCCAAGATTGCTTGTTGATCACGGACCCATGATGAAACCTTTTGAATTCGTGAACGCTTCACGGTTTAGATGAGGTCCTGTCCCGTGGTGAAACAGCCACAAGACCGAACCAAAACAAAGCAGAAACGAGCTGGAAAGTGTAGAAAGATCAACCCTGAACAGCAATGGATAGACCTATTAGTAGCAAAAGTTGGACACCAATCCGCGAGGGAAGCCAGCACCAAACAGGGCAGAACAGTGGCCACGATCAGCATTGTTCAGCGAGGGAATGTGGTGTGCACAGCAGGGGAAACAAGGACCAAACAGCAGCTTGAACCAACTCTGAACCGTAGCAGAACTATCACTGAACAAGGACAGATTTGGGCACTGATCAACAATAAAAACACTTAGGAGCTGGTTTGGTCCTTAAACGATGGTGAAAATAAACACAAACAGCAGCTGATTTGTCTTTGACCGAATTTTGACCACACTTTTTTTTATCGTCTGGCCTCTCTTCTCTTTTCTTTTGCTCATGCACCCAAGAAAGCAAAAGGAAGAAAGCCCCTCGGGTCCTCTTCTTTTGCCTTTAGCGTCCCCCAAAAATGCTGTCGTTGGTCAAAGATTCCCCACCCAAAGTCCCTTTCTACTTCTTCCTCTTTTCACCCGTGAAGTGCTCTCCCCACTTTTCTTTTGCGCGAGTAGAGACACCTTTTGGTGAGTGGGTGGGTGTGCTTCCAACTTTTTGTTCAAAAGCAAGAGAAAGTCATCAGAGCACTTGGCTTTTCTTTTGCTTTCTTTTTCTCCATTGAGTGATGCATGCCGCCAAGAAACTCTATCCCACCACTGTATCGTCTTCCCTCGCGGATCCAGAAGTCTTCTTCTCTCTCCACGAAACTTGGTTCATTTGCTTCCCGACGTTATTGCGCAAGAGTTTAATGGATTCATCTTCTCTAAGAATCAGGGGCTTAGACAATTCAAATTCGCCGTGAACTCTCATCGATCTCAGGTTTTGTAAGTCCATGGCTTACTACAGATTCTACCAATTTCCTCGGTCCTCAACTTGATCAATGGGCTTCATACATATATATAATAAGCCAAAACTGAGCTCCCCTTTTTTTAGTCATAGGCGTGATGATCAATCCACCTGGGACGTTTTGCTGCGACGAACAGGTCACAGGCCTCTTTCCTTGGACGAGCTTCTTTCAAGGGGGATTCCTCGACGCCTAGAAGATGACGAAGCGTGTCTACAGTAGGAGCCAAAGTGAGCTTGGACCAGTTAAAGATGAATAAAGGTGAAGACGGCTTGAAGTTCAGGAGTTAGGGGCGAAGCTTCACGGACCGCGACATATACAGATCACGTCTCGGTTCTTCCATTTAGGCTGATGTATGCCTCGTAACTACTTGAACGCAGTAGCCTCCAAGTTTGTCATTTGTACAGCCATGATATACTTCTAATGATCAATAGTGTTGCTGATGTCCTTAGCTTGATACAGGCCTTTGCATTCAAATATACGTCGACGTTGCATAAGTCTTTTAATTGTGCAGCGAAATGACTAAATAAGACCTCGTCAAATTCTCTACAGTCAAGCTTTGCTTCCAGTTTGTTCCACACTCGCTTCAGATTAAGCTTGGAAAATGTCGGTAGAGTTTCACCACTGACTCCGGAGCTAATAATGTAAAGTCCCCTACAATTTGGACAGATTTCCAAGCTCAAATGGCAAAGAGCTATTGAAGTTATTGGCCCTAGAGGACGATGTTAATAGCTTTCGAACTAAACCAAGTTGCGATGGAACCTCTCCTGAAAGCGCCTTGATGCCGAGTAATTTGTAGACAGATTTTAGCCCACTCCCCATAAACCTCACCACCCATAGTTGCAACCGATTCATACTTGGTAATGACAAGAACCCATCCAAGACTCACTTGTTCACGAAATCTTCTAAATGCTTCCACATTAGTCACAATGATTTCATCCAAAGGAATTATATGGATCTATCCCATAGCAGCACGTAATAAAGGGCCTGATTTTCCTCGGGTGAATAGCTGGCTGAGCTGATGTCGACAAACTTTGTCGTGCCATACCGCTGCTGAACAAAAGTACCAAAGGAGATGATGACAAAGAAGGTACTTCCGAAGCTTGTACCAGAAGCAATTGCCATATGAGGACTTCTTATTCCAGAGGCGGGTCGAACTAAGAGCATTGGTTTTTGACCACCTTCAACACATAAGAAAAACACCGTACGCAAGGTTTCTGCACCAAGCATTATTTGTTTGGGTCCAGCCAATGATATTCTTAAGAAGGCTCCTATACTTGCAACCACCGATGATCACGTACAGTTTGGGCAGTCATTTAAAGAGAGATATTGTGAGGCTTTAGAGCTTGATGGAGGCCACGGGTTAACTGAAGTTGTCTCTGATGATATTGTCAGTGGCAGTCGCTATGAGAAGGACGAACTCGCGGATGGAGAAGAGGATGAATTGCTTGGTGGTGTATTTGCTTTTTTCAGAAGATGGCTGACTTTGCTTTCTTATGATTCCATTTGAATTCAAAGAGTCAGGGAACATGTGGATTGTCATGTTAAGGACGTGCTTTAGATCCAGTAGATTCTGATCCTATTGCTCACGGCAAGAATCTATCTCGGTGGCTTAAGCATTCTGCCACGGTAAAGGCGAAGAGGAAGGAGAAAAGGGACAAGATAATTGGTTCGTGCTAGGAGCCTCCGTGCATTCTCCTCGGATGCCTCCCCACTCGTCTTTTACTAATCTTTTATTCCTGACCCCAGTTTTATTTGCTATGCCGAGGGTCTTCAACGGTGGGAGTAGGATGTCTGCTCCACTTACTTTTTCTCCCTCTTTTACACCGAAAATTGTCCACTTCTCCACTCAACTTTCAACTTTGTCCCCTTTCTTTTTCTTCTTTTTTTTTTTAATTTGATTTACCAGAAGCATCATTCTGTCCCTTATAGAATCGTCTTCTTTGTCCACAAGCATAGACACCACCGTGACAATGCATGCAAAACCTGATAATGAGTGGAGCTTCCCATAAGCTTCATTGTTGAACGAATCCCACAAAAATCTTCCTCTTAATTTCTTCCATCAAGTGGCTCTCTAGAATGGCCTTCCCTCTTAGAAACGAATATCCAAATGAACGCACCCAATCAATAGCTATTTCTGACAGCACTCTTAAATACGTCGACTCTCAAGAACATCAAACTAAATCAATCCTGCATATTCGACCGGGCAAGTTCTATGAACGTGACAATGCATCACAGAGAAATGCTTCAAATGATAAAATGAATTTGGAAAATCGAACGCAACAACGGAAAGCGCACCATCAGACCATTGAAAAACTTTGGGCCATTAGAGGACAATGTCACGACTCCAGAAATGCAAAAATTAAAAAATTACGAAGCTAAAATGAGTTTTCTAGAAATTTTTCAAATGACCTAAAAAAAAAATTGACAAAGAAATTCTGAATTTCAGATTGAGTTTGTCAAAATTTATTTGACCAACATGAAGAGAAAATTAAACCAAGAATACTGACTCTTTTTCATATTTTTGCGGCCTCAAATGCAATTTTATTTTCAAATATTTACCTAATTTCTAAAAATATATAAAAATGCAAAAAACATAAGAAAAATTATTTTTGTTCAAAAATGGTAGCCTAAGCTTGGAGAAGGCTTCCAAAGTTGATTTTGTAATTTTCTCATTTTTTCTTGATTTTCTATGAATTTTCGAAAATAGAAATGCCGAAAAATACTGAAAATATGAAAAATACTTTTTTGGTCAAAATTGGTTCCCTAGGCTTTGCCAAGGTCCCCAAAGTTGATTTTTCAATTTTATGAATTTTTATGGATTTTCTATTAATTTTAAAAGAGAAAAAGTAATTAAAAATCAGGTGTCAACAATAACCCCTGTCAAGAACCACTCCACATCGGGGCCAAGTGGAGGTAGTCCCAGCAAATAGCACGAGGTAAATGGTTAGAAATTTTTTTGCTCGGACTAACATTAATTTTCGAGTGTTGCTTTGCTTTCAGCCTCGTATGGTAATTCAGGTACCTTAGGATGATGAAAAGTATTCATTTCCCTATCTGATACACTCATATCCTTTGTGTCACCCAATTGAGTTTGCATATTCATGTTCTTAACGCCCCATTGGTGATCATGGCTTATTCTAAGATGAAGATGACATTACTTCAAAGCAAAAGAACTCGAAGAAATAGGTCTACAAAGAGTTCCCGAGTCGACTCCTCAAGTGCCAGTCAAAAGCAAGGCCAATGCCCATTTGAATCAATATTCATTTTTGAATGCCTTTGAAAACTCAGTGAAAACATACCATCTCCTTCGGTAATTCCCTAATGGGACCTGATGGCAAGAGAAAATTTGTTAAAGGAGTCAGATTGCAAAATATACACCGTTTGGAAGCCACAATGGCACCAGCGAAAGTAGATACCATCCTTAGACAACGATGGTATTCTTTAAGGACTGTTCTAGAAGGGTCGAAACTGGTGACAAAAATGCAATGATCATCAACGTCAAACCCACCCCATATATCTTCTGGGCCAAAATAAGCCTTCCTTGGTCCCCAAACCCAACCTACGTTACAACTTGTGAAAGTCTTTTCTGATTAAGGCTTTTGAATTAACGTAGAGTTGAATGATTTTAAGCATCGTTCGAAAAGGTACGAGCAAGATTATTTCTCTCATTTTTGCAGGGTTCTTGACTTATAAACCCGGAATAAATGATGAACACTTTTTGTTAATTGCCTTCATTCAAAAGAGTCCCCTTTGGTATGCCTTTGACCCAACCTACATTATGGTCCTAATCAAGACCTCCAGATCGGCATGAGTGTACCAATTGCAAGATTACTCAGACCCTTATCGAATGTGATGATGGTAAGATTGAGTGATTTCTTTTCAATCCTGCAGTCAGGATAAACATCCTTTCTCGAGAGTGAGAGAAACCCCTTTCGGACTGATGTACCCCATTGATATTACATTCAAGGTATTCATACTGTGATAACCTCCTTGAACAGAATTGGTAATGCGAACTCGACAGAATAGTCATCCATGATACACATTTTGATTGATTACATCATGAGTTATTACACAGATTGCTTCTAATCATTGCAAACTTTGCTGAACAGTTTTACATGAACCAATGAACTCATTGATGAAAAATACTTGCATATGTTACGTCTGACACTGCCTGACAGGTGACACATTTTCGATGTTCGAGTTACCTTTCAAGGCCTCGAAATCCATTTTTGTGATTGTTGAATGAACAAGCCTAGTCGTCAAGAAATCACTAGGCAGTCTTCTAAATCCTCAGGTAGGCATATCTTCAACCTGAATCTTTTAAGGTAAATTAAATCGAGTTTAAGCTTTTGTAGGATTACTAGTCTTCCCAGATCCCAGAATGGCACTCTTCATGATAAATTAAATTGGGTTTGAGCTTCTACAGGATTGCTGGTCTCCCCAGATCCCAGAATGACACCCTTCATGATAAATTAAATCGAGTTTGAGCTTCTACAGGATTCTTGGTCTCCCCAAATCCTAGAATGGCACCCTTCATGATAAATTAAATCATGTTTGAGCTTCTGCAGGATTCCTAGACTTCCCAGATCCTAGAATGGCACCCTTTGAGGTAAGTGAAATTGGGTTTGAGCTTCTGTAGGATTCATGATCTTTCTAGATCTCAGAATGGCATCCTTTGAGGTAAGTAAAATTGGGTTTGAGCTTCTGCAGGATCCTTGGCTTCCCAGATCCTAGAATGGCACCCTTCATGGTAAGTTAAATCGGGTTTGAGCTTCTGCAAAATTCCTGGTCTTCCTAGATCCTAAAATGGCACCCTTCGTGGCACCAAGTCCTTCCTACAGGCACATAAAAGTCCTTCCTACATGCACCCAAAATCCTTTCTATGGGCACACAAAATTCCTTCTTACAAGCACCCAAATCCTTCTTACAGGCATCCAAAGTCCTTTCTACAGACACATAAAAGTCCTTTCTACATGCATCCAAACTCCTTTCTATAGGCACATACCAAGTCCTTTCTACAGGCACACCAAACTCCTTCTTACATGCACATACCAAGTCCTTTCTACAGGCACCTAAAGTCCTTTCTACAGGCACACAAAAGTCCTTCTTACAGGTACCCAAGTCCTTTCTACAAGCACCCAAAGTCCTTTCCAGAGGCACACAAAAGTCCTTACAAGCACCCAAAGTCCTTTCTGCAAGCACCCAAAGTCCTTTCTACAGGCGCACAAAATTTCTTCTTACAAGCACAAAAATCCTTTCTAAGGCACCAAGTCCTTTTTATAGGCACAAAGTCCTTCTTACAGGCATTTCCATGGGGTGACCCACCATACGGGTCAAATCGTAATCCAATTTTAATAAGTAGAATCCTTTCATTAAGAATCGACCATGGGACGACCTATCATACGGGTCAGATCTTAATCCAATTTTAATCAGTAGAATCTTTTCATTAGGAATCTATCATGGGGTGACCCACCATACATGTCAAATCTTAATCCAACTTTAATCAGTAGAATCCTTTCATTAGGAATCTACCATGGGTTAACCTACCATACGGATTCAAGTTCAACCATCCTAAGATTTTCTTATAACGAATCCTTAGGTTCTCATTCCACTTTCAGTAGAGCATTCATGTCAGGCAACAGCCATACAACAAGCAGGCAAGTCGCAGGCCTCTCTATCTCTCCCTCACTTCATAAGAACTTCTTCAAGCCAAATTTGGATCAAAACTTGCAAAGAGAGCTGTTAAAGATCAAATGTCACGACTTCTTTTTATTTCATTATGTTGAGTCGATTAGGGTTCAGGTGTCATCTCGTCTTTGAAATAAACCTCTCCCGAGCTTCCTTTCAAAGAGGGACAGCTGTTGACACCTGATTTTTAATCATCTTTTCTTTGTTAAAATTAATATTAAAAAAATCCAAAAAAATTCATAAAATTAGAAAATCAACTTTGGGGACCTTGGCCAAGCTTAGAAAACCAATTTTGACCAAAAAAATGATTTTTCGTATTTTTAGTATTTTTCGGCATTTTTATTTTTAGTGTTTTTCATGTTGGCCATCATAAATTTAAAAATTCAATTCGGGGTCGTGTATTCTTTCACAAGCATAATCTTGAATCGGGCCTAAAAAATTCAATTTGAGTCAATTTATTTTCATTTTTCACTTTTAGGAGTTGTGACATTGTTCTCTAATATTCTAAATTTTCATCTTGGCCCAATTATACCTAGAATGACTTAATTTTGCAAAAGGACTTTAATTTAATTTTGCATTATTTTCAGTAGCAAGAAATGAAGTTAAATTTGACATGTAGTGAATTTCGACTAAGTATAGGGGAGATGTGTTGAAAATTTTGAGGAGATTTGGTTAAAGAAATATTTCTCCAAGGACTGAATTGCAAATACTTAAAATCTCAGGGACTAGAGTGTAAATACCTAACACTTGATAGATTATTTTGCAAATAACAAAAAGAAGAGTTAGCGAAGAAATTAGAATAGAAAATGGAAGATGGAGAAGAGGAGATGAAGAGGGGAAGATGGAGAAGAGAAGATGAAAATAGAGAAGGGAAGATAGAGATGATGAAGAGTTAGTAGAATGGAAGATAGATATGGAGAAAGGAAGATGAAGATGAAGAAAAGTTAGTGGAGAAATTAGAATGTGAGATAAAGATGTAGAAAGGAAGATGAAGATGAAGAAGAGTTAGTGGAGAAATTAGAATGAGAGATAAATGAGTTGCCTATAAAAGGAAGAAGAAGAGAGTTTAGAGGGGGGATTTTTCGGAGAGAAAATTTTGGATGTTTGAGACGGTTTTGGGAGATTGAAGAAAAATTTGAGAGAAAGAAAATACCAAAAAGAGAGAGAGAATTTTGAAGATGATGAGAGTTTAAAGCTATGAGTTATCATCACCAATTCTTCATCGATCAACATACATCAAGAGTTCATTCTTGTTAACAAGCAAGCAAATTCGAACTAAGTGTTTTTATTTATTCATTTATTTGCGGTTTTAGTCACAAATTAGCACAAATTGTCTACACTACCCCCCCACTTCCATTTCTCCATATTTTATGACAGGTAAACGGATAATCCCATATCTATGATGGATTCCACGAAGATGCAAAGTTAGCCCGGACAAGTTCAAAAGTGTCCACCAAATTTTCAGCCGACCCATGGACGAATTTTGATTCGAATTATTGAATCAATTCGTTACATTTTATTTTAAAGAATTCAAACCCCAAAATGTGAAGGGCAGAGCTCACTCACTGGAGGTCATTTAAATTCCTGCAATTTAATTTCCTATGTCATTAAACCCCAAAGGGAAGAGTCAAGCCAATGCTAGGCCGCCCATTGGAGGTTCTTACTTACTGTCATTTAAATTTCTGCAATTTAATTCCTGCACCATTAAACCCCAAAGGGAAGAGCCAAGCCAATGCTAGGCCGCCCATTGGGGGTTTTTACTTACTGTCATTTAAATTCCTGCACCTTAAACCCCAAAAGAGAGGATCAAGCCAAGGCTAAGCTATCCATTGGTGGTCTTTATTTATTATCATTTACTTCCTGTAATTTAATTTTTGAATCACTAGACCCCAAAATGAGTAGGTCGTAGCACTGCATAGAAGTCGTTAATGCACTCCCTCTTTCAGCTTCAGAGAAATACTTAATATTTTGAAAATGCCAAAAAAATGTCACTCACGTACATTCCATTTTAAAAAGTTAAAATACAAAAAGAGAACATCCCACTAGAGCCTTAGAAGTAAATTAAGCCTGAGTCGCTAAATTAGGATATTCATGAAATTAAGGTACCGAAAGGGCATTAGTTTTAATTAACTAATGTAACCAAGTCCCCGAACTCATAATCACTAGTTCGTAGAAGTAGTTTAGTTCTCCTGCTAATTTACTTAAGTTTCTAATCAACCTACCAAAAATGATTAGTGGCGACTCCAAATTTAAAACCGTTTGAACAAAAAATTAAAGTTGTGATTCGGTAGGACTTGGGAGGGTTCGTATTAGGTTAATCCATCTAGTTAATCTAATAATCCGTTAACCTAGAAATTTTCCACGGATTGAAAAATTTTTAGGGTTGCGACAGTAGTGATGAAGATTTAGCTGAGACCCAAGAAGAAAAAGAAAAGAAGGAGGAGGAGGAGGAGGAGAAAGATTCTCAAGTGAATAGGGAGATGGGGAGAGAAAAAGTCAAACAAGGAGGGATTGGGGGAAGAAAAGAACAAGAAGGGACAAGATTGGTGGGTGGAAATGATGGGGGCAGATTTTGTGTGTTGCGAAGTGAACTTGGCAAAAAGAAAGAAGAAGAGGAAGAGAGAGAGAGAGAGAGACGTTGGGAGTGAGGAAGCTCATTCGGCCAAAAAGGCGAGAAATGGGGGAAAATAATAAAAAAAAAAGTCACATCAAATTTTAAATTTTCTTGTTTTTTAGCTTATAAATTTGAGGGCAAAAATGTAATTAGAAAATTTCGGATAGAGTGAAAATTTTTCACAACGAATGAAAACATTTTTCAAATTTACGCGACGAGATTTCGGACAAGATTGGGTTCGGTACGAACGAATAATTTTCTACCTTGAAATTAAGTAAGATAATATTTGCGTCCAAAAATTGATTTTTTCCCACAAAAATCTGAATTTTATTATAATTTTGGATTCAGAAATTTCGGGACGTCACATAAGAGATTATCTCACTCACATGGGTAATTGCCTCTATTTATTGTATGATAAATAGAGATGAGATAATTTCAAATTTATAATATAGGTGATAATTGAGAGCTCAACCTTGAAATTTTTAGATGTTGCCTTAATAAGAGTGTTAAGATGATGTCATTATAGGTTATACCTAAAAGTGAAGAGATTCACATATCTCACTTTATCTATCTTTGATGCCAAATGTGAATTTTGATGGACTCTTTGAAAAGAGTAGAATCATCAACTTAAGGTAGACATTGGGAATGTCTGAACTATCATATGTACAATATTAAATAAATATAGAGACATACACTCCATAGGAAACAAGAGAATAACGTAATACATATTTTATATTACGTACGCATGAGATGATCAAGAAGAGATGACAAGAGTACCTGATCTCAACTCTACATCTGTGTGATACTATTGAGGATATGAATTCCTCAGACTAGTACCCTCATGACTCAGACTTTTCCTTGAAATTTTGATTTAGTATTTACAATCCTATAGTGCTACCAATGATCATAGATGATTTGGTCTAGCAGGACATTTCTAGAAAAGAAAATTAATTTGAAATGGAGGTAGAAGACTAATTCATTGTTGACGTCACATTATGATTTTGAATTCACAAATCAATCAATTATGATTATATGAGTGTAATCGTAATTGCGAATACAATACATATCGAACATTTTAAGAAATTGTGAAAGAGCTATTATATATTCCTAACATATATATAGCAATGAGCTCCTAGAGTATGTTGGTCTCACAGATTATTTGCCCATATGAACTTTGTAGTGAGAAGAGAAATAGAAATGTTTGGCCCTTTATGGGCTAGTGCGAGTGTTAGAAAATTGTCTTTATTCTTTGGACTCAATTTCTATGCATAAGCAAATAGAATAAAGGCAAGTCTTTATTAACTATAATCATGGAATATTTAGTTTCCTATTCTATTCCAAGAGAGAGCGGATTATATTCTCTCTTGGACAGAACTTATGTTATAATTCTATAATTAGAAAAACACTCTCCGAAAATTCTCTATGGTGTTTTCTCAAAGAACAAGCGATTGTCAGATTTAGATTCTTTCTCATTGGCTTAAGGGGCTCTTAATTTGTAGCTATCGAGATATGTTTGTTCTATGTTGTTGACACCTAATTTTATCGACCTCGTTTGAATTTAATTTGTTTTTCTTTCTTCAAGGCTTAAAATAAGAAAAGGCTGAAATTCAATTTTCCTCATTCTTATTTTATTGCGAATTTGAAAAAATAAAATTAGTGTTATTTTAAGTTATTTTATTTTATTTTATTTTATATAAAAGAAATGAAAAAGGGGAAAAAGGTTAGATCGGGCCGGTCAGCCTAGACCCGTGCGAGCAACTCAACCCATGCTTGAATATCCCCTAAGTGAAGAGGGCCTACACTATGCAGGCACAACCCAACCCAGCTCTCCTCATGTGGGCTCACTGATTAGGCCTAACTCGGCCTTCCCCCCTTTCTTCTTTTAGGTATTTCGTCGAATGGGACGAGTGTGACACCAAAGTACCCGCCGTGCTATCATGCCAACTTACATGTCATCTTACAAAGGATATTGCAAACGAAAACGACTTGCAATTAGCCCCAAGCAATGGTGACATGATCAGTTACCATTATTGATCAACTATTGGCTCAAAGGGGCGAGGGTTGATCACCAAAAACTGAATAAAATAGAGGGGTCAAATTTGAAAAATGGGGGGAGGCCAAGAGAGACTGGTGAGGAACGATTTTTGGGGGAGCTGAGTAGCAATCTGAGAGATCTTCAAGGGGAAATAAAGCTTGAAACCTTCAACTTTGACCCCCTCTATCACCTGCTACCGATACCTTGCCACTGTTTACCACTAGGAACTTTGAATAGCTTAGTTTATATTCCTTCCTGAGTAGTCAATTTGCTCCTTCAACTAGCCAAGCATAGCTCGTCGAGGTGAGGTCCATATCTTGGTATGGCGAGCCTCCAATCAATCCTCATGATCCATTAGCTTCCTTTATGTCTCATTTGAAGTTTTAGATCAAGTAGATCATTTGTCTTGTCTTTTTAGGGCTCGGTTTAATGTCTTGATTGTTGCATCTACTTGGGTGGGTCGATCCACGGGTGGTTCAACCAGCTGATGGGATTGTGCGTGTATGCTACTTAGTGAGGCTCGTGTAGTGTGCATGCTTAATCATTTCCAAAATCGATTCATTCATTTGAAACCTTGCACTACTTGATTTCATTTGGATTGAGCACTTATTCTTTTATGTCTCACATGCGAAAGATTCAGGTTTGAATATGGGCATGTAACTAGTTTACTTGGTTTGGGTTCAAACCCAATTTTGCAAAATAGGCCAAAACCACAACTTTGAGGTCAAATTTCTTTGCGTTTTGGTGCATTTTAGTCGTTCTTGTTTAGTTAATATCATTCTCCACTTGTAATGTGCACACCCATGTTCGATTTTTCTATTTATTGTGCTTGAGGTCTAAGATTAAAGGCCATGAAGATGTGGCCGTGAGCTGGTTTTGAGTGTCCCAGTGTACCACAATTGTTCAATAAAATGTTTGATTGAAGATGAGTTTCGGACTTCAAGCTCAAAGCAACACCATTTTTGAAAATGATCGAAATAGTGCCACTTTGGGTTGTGAGCAGATGTACCAAATGGTGTCATTTCGGTTTTTCTTTAATAAAAAAATTCAGAAAAATGCTTTAAAATCATAAAAATTGGAAAAAAGAAAAGGAGAAAAAATTTGGAAAAATTAGAAAATGATTTTTATTTCATTTTTAACCTAATTAGTATTTTAGGCCCTTATTTGGCAATGGCAGTTGACTAATGTCCATTCTAGTCCTGTTTGTTGTACACTCAATCATGTCTCAAGTTTGATTATTGGGCTTGTAACCTATTTTGATTGGTTTGTTTATTTACTTTCTAGTCATTAGATAGCCTTTTTAAATACTTGAGTATTTAATTATGGCTTTGTATTTCGATAAATTGCCTATTAATTGCTTTCCTAAAGGGCGAATTAAAGAGGTAATTACACAAAATTGATAGAAAAATATTATACATGGCCATCTAATACCGGTTAAATACTTGTTAGGTTTTGAATGATAACCAAAATGTGTGGCCACCTTAGCGAAAATTAATCGGTTAGGTACCAAAAGAGCACTAATTAGCTAATTAGAGTAAATAAGTCCCAAAACCTAGTATGGTTGCATAGGAATCAAGGTAGCACTCCCATATCTTGATTGATCTCTAGCTGACACCAAGAGGCTAGTGGCGACTCTTAGTAATGATTTAGGCTGTTAAATCACAAAAATGAAATCCAATGTCATGCGAGGTAGGACTTAAGAGAGTCCATGCCTAGGGTGATAGGTAATACCTCTAAGCCCGCTTGACCCACATGGTAGGGAAAAAGCAGGTCATGACAACTTAGCCACTCTACTAGGGACTTGTGCTAGTTGGAGACTTAAGCTGGAAGAATTGGTTGATTTTTTTCCTAACTAGATTTACATTTTGTAGAGTATGTCAAAGTCGCATGAAAATCAAGGTTTGTCCTCTAACTCATGTTAGATGTTTACAGATTGAGAGTTATAAGGGGCGGCGTGTCTGCCTAACCTTCCGTTTAAGGAAGCGTAGGAATGAATGTGTTTATGAGGGTATATATTGAAGCGGTGGTTGTTTAAATACAACGCATGTGATTGCATTTGCACACACAACTTGTGGCCAAACCCAGTTCAGAAAACAATTACGAGTTTCTAAAAGGAGGAATCCATGTGGGGAACGACATGCAGTAATCCTCTTTTGGTTCCACTCATTCTCGCATGGGATAAAGAGTATCGTTTAATGCATATTCAAACTTGAGAAAACACATTTTTTCTAGTTGGAATGGGAGCCTTTTAGCTTGCAGAATCCTACCTACTAGTTAACCTCACAAATTGCATGAGCATGTCTATGACATTAAACAAGCTCTAGTTGTAGACCACTCTTTGCCAATTGTGGTGGCTCTGGTTTGTATCTTTCAAAATAATTTTCTCAAATTGCTTGCCACGCATAATCTTTCCTTAATGAATGTATTCTTTTGCAAATAATTGGCAATAGAGTTTATTCTCACAAAGTGAGTTCATTGAGTAAATTCCATATCCCGAGTTCATTGCAAAAGTTAGTAACGTCGAAGAAATTAATGTGCCTTATTCTATTAGAACAATTCACTTTCCCTTTTGATCGAGTAGGTAGACATCATGAAGTCTATTAACTCATCCATCCACTCTCGGTCTATAGTAGCCAATATGGAAAGGGACGTGAAAAATCCTAGTGTTACTGTTGTTAGGCATATGCCCTAAAGTGTCACACCCCGAACCTTATAGGCTCGCGACATCTCGCCAATCCGTCTGCGTCTGCTTGGCCCATGGTCTGTGACGGCCCAGGAAAATTCATCGTGGCCAGATGACGCTTCGGAAATGAAACTCACCAGCCTGCGGAAGCTAATCTCCAACCCATACATGCATACATACGATAATGGGGTAGAAGACGAAAAATACACAGACAACAATAATCACCAATACATACATATGGTCAATAAGTGTTAGGGTACAAGATCCTCTAAAGGAAATACAACATAGGTCCATAATCCCCATGCTCTACTAGACATCTCAACTTGGGGGTCTATTCCCTTTCAGTGTCACTCCAGTCCGACTACCATGGTAGCTCCTCGGGATCCTCCTCGTACTCAAGAGAGGAAGGCTCGGCATCTATCGATCTTGGCAAAATGCCTCATGTCTATCTCTACCTCCATGGAGAGTCCAACAGTATCGGTGGGATGCTCATCGCTGTGGTTCGGAGGTCTAAAAATGTTGGCAACCAATGTTAGTGAGTCGAAGACTCAATAAGCTCACTACTAATCCTAACGTAGGATAAAGTATATTCATCGATTCGGCCCTAACATGTATCCTGAGGCTAGCTAACTCTCCCTAGCATACTCCCTTAACGATAACGTACATAGGTTATAGCAGATAAGGACCAATTTTGCTAGTAACCTCAAATTAACGAAGAGTAAAATCGCATGCAGGAATGCTAGAACGTGGCACGCTAGAATCTCGAGTTCGATGCTCAATGCACGATGCACAATGCCAAGTCACATGTGACCACGAAGGGTCCGGCTCGCGTCTCGTACGTTTCAGGCTCATGTCCCAACCCACGTATGGTACGCCTCAGGTTGACATACTCATCTCTCTCTAGCTACCCCGTGCCTCGCACATCAGGGCATACCATGCCTCCACCAGGTACATTAGGTCTGCACCCTTATCGCTCCACTTCCCATGCGCCTCGTGCCTTACAAGGCCATTCTCCCATTGTCGCTCCACACAACAATGCATGCCATGCTCATGCTCAATCGATGCCAAAGCACATCACATATACCACAGTGCACAATCATACGTTCTTAGACAGTCAAGCAACATGTGTACATAGCATGGCATGTCGCAGTACTTGATAATAAATCATAATATCATAAATCGTAGAGACGATAAATTCTTATTGAGCATATATTTCACTTGTACCAACTTAGCTAGGAACCTCTCACCGCCAAAGTCTAGCCCAATGATCACTCCTGGCCTACCAATCTCAATCGGACGCTTGGTCCTTACTTCTAAACCATCAATGAATCAAGTCTGACGATCCTTAACTCAGGATTACCACACCTTGCTCAAGTTCTCAAGTAAGCCCATCGGGCCCATTTATTAAAATCTAGTTCATTTGACCCACCTTGATCTATGGTCCATATTTATGACTTGGGTCCATAAAATTTCATTTCACTCCACCCAAACCAATCCACTAAGCCCAATATTCTAGCCCAACTCCTAATTTCACTCAAATTTAGCCTTAAGCCTAATTGGACTAACTAACCCATTTTAAGCCCAATTCAATTAGTAGCCCACAATCCACTTAGGTTCACTAATCACCCAATTAAAACTCAACCTAAACCAGCCCATTAGGCCCTAATGATTCACACCTAAGCCCATAGCCATGAAAGTCCAACTTATGCTCATTAAGCCCATTTATGCCTAAATCAATTTACGACCCATTACCACAATTAAGCCCTCGATCTCTTACTTAAATCTCAGCCCAATTAGCCCATTTAGCCCTAGGAATTCACGTCCAAGCCCTCTACCATGAAAATCAACCTAGGCTCATTAAGCCCAACTAGCCTAAATTAGCCCAAACACCAATCCATAGCCCACATACACCACCATCACGCCTGCCAACAGATCTCTAAGCCCATAAGACGACCCCATTCTTCCTCGTGCCCAAATCGGCCTAAACCGTTCTAAGCGATTCTCACAATTTCTAGTCGATTCGCATACACCAAGCAAGCTATCAACCAAACCAATCACACATACAATATTCCTAGGGTAAGATTAGTAGATTGCTTACCGGAATGAAGCTTGGAAGACGACGACGACGGCGAGGACACGCGACGGCCAAAATGGAGCTCATGGCCAAGAGAGAGGAACACGGTGGCAAAGGGATGATTAAGGTCTAAACTGAGGCCAAATCAAGCTAGACAACAAGAAAATGACATGAATATAAGTCCCCTAGGTCCCCAAGGTCAGATTATGTCCACGGAATACAAAACGTGAAATAGGCCATGAAAAATAGTTTTAATGACTGTGACGGAAACGCACGCCCAAATGATATCGGATCAGAGTGAAACAAAGTTTCATGAACTCATCTTGGATAGATCTATGACATATCCAAAAATCACGGAGATCCAACGGTTGGATTTTCATCGGCGGTCAGTTGAAGTTAGGTGGCTGTAGGGAAGTCCGAGCTGGAGAAAGGTCACGGTTTTGCTTCATTTCGAGGGAGTTGTAGGCTGGATCTCGAGAAGAGGCTTCTAGATCTTCGAATCCCTTCATCTTACGGTCGTGTAGGAAAAAACTGGGAGTCATTTAGACTCTAAACGAGCCGTTTTCGTCCGGGTGCGCGCTGGAATGCGTGAAAACGCAAGTTGGAGAGAGAGCTTCGGGAGAGGAGAGGAGAGGAGGAGGAGGGGCTACCCGAAACTTGGAGAGGAAAAATGAGGAAGAGAGAGAGAGGGAAGGGTTTATAATGAAGATAGAGACAAAATTCAAAATGGGTTAGTGGGTTAGGTGGGGTTAGGTTATGGGATTTTTTTAAAATTGATGGAGATTTTGATGGACTTGATTGATTGTCTTGGAAATTACATGATTTGACTTTAATTGATTGATTGATAAGAGTTGATTGACGAGACAATTGATGGGACATTTTCTCGAGATACGTACCAAATGCACTGATCGGGTCCCAAGCGCGAACGAACCTCAGACTGAAAATCCCGCTACACCGATGCGCTCATTCTACCATAATTATAATTATTCTCAATCTAAGGACCGAGCACAAATCAGGGATAATTCAATAAAATTCCAACTTACGTCTTGCTTCGCGATGTTCTCCGGCTGTTTGGCCAACTAGCGGTGCTACTGTAACTGAATCCAATTCTCCCTCGTGACATTCATAAAAATTTGATTGTCCAAGATCAGAATTTATTTCGTGGCCAAATCCATTAAATAAAGACTTCGTCGAATTCTCAGACCAACGGGCGACTGTTTAGGAGTTACGCGTATCGACCTATTAGGTCCGCGTACTTTAAGGTCCTAGATAGCCTTTCCCCTTCGGTTAGTTCATCTCAAGTTGATCAAGCCCGAGTGAAGTTTAACTAGATCGTATTAACGAAATATATCCATTCTATTTATAAATTCTGAAAATGGGTTGAAAATCCAGAATGTCACATAAAGTAACCTTGCGGTGGTTGTATTCTGGATATTTCATTGTACCTTCATCTTTAACAAATGGCAATGATGTGTTCATTCATTATGTCCAATGGTTTTAAATGAATGAAGTTCGTAAGATCAGTTATGACTGAGCCTATTCTCGAGACATTGAGAATATATGTGACACACTATCAACTAAACCAATCTTTAAACTATTCTTAGTTAATGGATCATTGAGTAGACATCAATGATCCTGTTGAGATCAGTACGCTCTAAACTTCGCCATTAAGTATTGGATAGATACATAAAGGGATGACGAGTTACAAGTTATTGGATATTACATGTCTGAGTTAGAATATAGGTATTCATATTAGACGAGCTCACTGAAGATACATTGAGCGATCAGTAAGCATTGAAGCATCGAGCGAGGTCAATATTTAATCATTCAATGCTTTGCCATGTAAATGATCCTCAGATCTGAGGCACAATGCTACCTTCTATGTCAAACGGCTATGGTTCATAAGTGCGCATATTGGTGAGTCATCAATTCGCCTTTGTACTTGATGGTCATGATTTGTTCACATACGAAATCACAAGCATGCACAGCGGTGGGATCTGTCTCCTTGTTTAGGTACAAGTTTGATGTCATATGCAATCTAATCGTAACAGTGGATAGAAAATCCTCGGCCAAGGTAGTGATCGAGAATGTCTCAAAAATATGTGTGTCAGATCGATCTAGGCATATGATTAAATTAGCGGCTTGACTAATAATCCATGGTTGTTGTTCAATCAGGACATGATAAGACAGAAGGATTAAATTACATTGTAGCAAAAGCTAACGGGTTCATTATGTTCTTGCAATATTCACATTGTTTGGGTAGCTACGATATATTACTAGATGCCACTCATGACTTGTAGGACCCATAGATTGATTATAGATAGTCAATTCTCTTGATGATACTAATATGTAAGTATATATCCTATTGCTAGTTTAATGATGAACCTAGGAATGTCACATGCCATAACCAATACACGACGATGTTATAGGAAGTCGAGATTGCAAAGTGTTTGCAAGGACAACTATCAAGATAGTCGAAGTATAATTAGATTTGATTCTAATTTCTAATCACGAGTAGATAAGCATGTGATGCAAGCACGACCTCAACATCATATCATATTAATGTGACACCTACACGAATGACGAGTTGATAAAGTTTATCGACTAAAGGATAAGAGATAAGATTTCTTATCTAAGAAAAATAAAAAAAGATAAGGTTTGTTATCTAATAGATGAGGTGATAAGATCAAAAAGCATAAGAACTTAAATAAGGATCAAAGCGGCAACGGACGGTAAATAGGCGGACCGCAACTAGGTAGCTATTGACCAGCCATGGCCGACGGGGCCAGCCAATGCCCTAATAGATTGGTCAGCCCTACCCTAACCCTAACCTCTATTTATAGAGGTTATGGGTTAAGGTTTAAGAGAGATTTTCCCACTTGGTTTTCTCGCCCGTCTAAGTGAGTTTTGTGTCATTCTTCTTTGTCCACGTGTGAGATTGTTCCCTCATGAAATACTTAAGGGTCGTGAGATTCCTAGTGAACTAAAGGTGAGCCCGGATTGCTTCGTCTCAAAGGATTGTTAGGATAATCGAGACGACATTTGAGTACGAACTACAACTTTGATTTGTCGCAGGATTAAAGCGCATTTGAACTAGAGGCTCGACATTTGTGGAGTTCAAGAACATACAAATCAAGTTGACTCAAGCGTGCTTCAAAAGGTAAGCCTAAAACCCTCTTGATATGTGATTTCAACTTTCGATTGAAATGTACTGATTTCCCTTGAAGAAGATCCATGAACAAGTTACGTTTATTTCAGTTGCGCATGTGATGTTTTGATGAAAAAGTTTTGAAATTTCTCGTATAAAACCTAACAAGTGGTATCAGAGCCATCCTTAGATGTATTCATGCATTTGATTGGTTTGATTCGCTCCGGTTCTCATAATATACCGTCTTATGTTTTGAAATTCATTTTTCTATCTCATAGATGTATCGAAGTTGATTGAGATCAACTTGGCAAGGACTAAACTAAATCAATCATGAATCAAAAATTTATTTGGGTTTGTGATTGTTTAACATAATCTTATTGGCTTGAGATTCACTGAACTTGCACCAAAATGGATAGATGTTCGTGTTTGACATCTTTCCATTTGTTTTGTTAGTAAATGCATGCTAATAGGTTAGTGTTTGAGATGAGATCAAATTAGGACCATTCCATTAAACATTTGATGCTATAGGGTTGAAACCAGATGATTTACAAAAACTGTTAAGTGAGCAGTCGTTTGTGTTTTCAATACCTACAAGAGACAATGGGTCAGATTTAAGTATGATCATAAGGTCAATAACTATCAAGTAAGATTTAATGGTCTATAGGCCGAAGTTATGATTGAAACTCACATGTGATGCGTTGATTAAGTTTATTCACTTGTCTAGTTCATAAAACACCAATAACTGTTAAGTAATGTAAACTATGAACTAGTTGAACTGTAATCTCCACTAGCAATCTTACCTAATAGTGATTGTCATTTCTCATTTAAGGAGTATAAGATTCAATAAATTTAGTGGGAGCATCTATTTCATTTAAAAGCCATAATGAAAAAGATATTTTGAAAGTATGACACCTAACATTTAGTTTTTTGTACAAACGTTTATTTGCACTTTGCTAAGATGGTGAGCTACCCTATGGCTTTAGTTCTTGATAAGAACTACTTGACTGGGCCTAATCTCAATGATTGGCTAAGGAATTTGAGAATAGCTCTCAATCTAGAAAAGCTTGGATATGTGTTTAATGAGAAAATGCCATCGTTGTTCCCTGAGGGTGGGACCCAAGAGGAACGTAACACTTATGGAAAGTAGAAAGAGGATGACCTAAAAGTTAGGTCATATATACTTGGTTCTATGAACAATTATTCTAGAAAAAGCTTGAAAATATGGATAGCATGAGGTTGATCATTTTATAGAAAATGAATTCTTTGATGATAATAGTCACACATCAAAATATGAGATATCTAAGGCACTATATCGTATGGAGGTAGCTGAGGGATCATTTGTGAATGATCATGTTCTCAAGATGATCTAGCACATAGAAGTAAGACTTTTTCGAAGAAAAGCAAAAGAAAGCCTAAGAAGGGAGTTGTTCAACCAAAGCTGAAAATTGAAAAAAGCAAATGTCATCACTACAATAAGATGGGGCATTAGAAGAGAAATTGTAAGAAGTAACTCGTGAGCTTGAAAGTAAAGCCAAATGACTAACCTTATAAAGGTATGGTGTCCATACTTATTGAGACTAATTTGAGTAGTGCTGAATCTAACTTATGGGTTTTGGATTCTGTGATAATGTCCTTACATGCAGCCCAGAAGAATGCTCTCAACTCCACCCTTGGAGAACTTCAACAAGCAGTCCATATTGCTCTAGAAGATCTCTGCCATTGCAAAGAACTTTTCCGCAAATATATGCAGGAAAACAAGCGAGTCCAAGATACCTGTGATAAGTCTCATTGGAAGATCAAATATCCTAAAACCTGCAGCGAAAAAGAAAAAGAAGCACTTCCAAAAGTATCCTTCATACAAACCAATCAGAAGGAAGTGAAAGTGGAAATTCCTAAGGAAGAAGGCCTATATGCCGTTCTCCTATAGTAAAAAATCCACTCGGTGCTTTGTCTGTAACAAAAAAGGACATTTTGCAAAGAATTGTCCAAAGGCCCCGAAAGGCCAAAAGATGATCGGACAATTGGAAAAAGTTTTCGGATTATCTCTCGAAGACGATGATATGGTGTTAACACCTAAATTTTGATTTTTTTTATTTTTTATTTTGCATAAAAATGAGAATTGATTCTCGCCAAAAAAAAAATTTCATGCATTCCATGTTTAATTTTCCTGCATTGCATTAAGGCTAACGGCAGTGGATTTGAGTTGAAATTTGATAGGTGATTGGACTAGACATGGGAAAAATGTGCCGAACATTTTGTGAAAATTTCTTCAGGGAGCGAATTGCGGATACTCAAAATCTCAAGGACCCAATTGCAAATGCTCAAAGTCTCAGGGACCCAATTGCAAATACTCAAAATCTCAAGGACTCAATTGCAAATATTCAAGATTTCAAGGGCTAGAATGCAAATATCTAAAAATTGAGGGATCATTTTGTAAATAAATAAAAGAGAAGTTAGTGGAGAAATTAGAAAAAGAAAAGATGTCTTCCACTAAATAAAAAATGGATGGTCCTCCACCACAAAAAAAAAGATGTTTTCCATTAAGAGAAAAAGAAAGAAAAAGAAAGAAAAAAGAAAAAAAGAGAAGTTAGTTTGAAAAATTAGAAAAGAAAAAGATGTCTTCCACTAAATAAAAAATGGATGGTCCTCCACAAAAAAAAGATGTCTTCCATTAAGTGGAAAATAAAGATAAAAAAAAGTTAGTGGAAAAACAAGAGTGGAAAATAAAGATAAAAAAGAGTTAGTGGAAAAACAAGAGTGGAAAATAAAGATAAAAAAGGTTAGTGGAAAAATAAGAGTGGGAAATAAAGATAAAAAAAATTTAGTGGAAAAACAAGATGTAAAAAAAAGAGTTAGTGGAAAAACAAGAGTGGGAAATAAAAAAAAAGAGTTAGTGGAAAAATAAAAATGAAATATGAGATATGTAAAAATAAAAAAAAAAGATAGAGGAACACACTATAAAAGGGGGAGGAATGAAAGATGTTGGGGGGATTCATTCTTGAAGAGAATTTTGCAAGACATAAGAGAAAAGAGAGCCAAGAGGGGGGAGGAAGAGAGAAAAAATATGGAAGGATTGAGATTTTGAGAGAAAAAATAAGAGTGATCTTGAGAAAGAAAAAAAAAACCGAAGAGCGACCGCGGAGAGCAAGGGAGGAGGAGGCCGGAATATTTCTCCTTTCGTCGCGCCACCGTCCCGGGTTCATCATCAACGCAACTCACCACGTCACGAGAGGTGCAAGTCCACAAGTTTTTTTTTTTTTATTTTCGGATCAGCATACCCAGTGGTCTTGCAACCGCATTTTTCATACCTAGATGACAAGATCTTGAAAACTTATCTTCTGGAATTTTGTAGACGACTTTGAGATCTTCGATTTGATATATTATGGTATGAAAATGGACGTCGTTTGCTATGTCAAAAAGGTCCCGAAATTGAGAGCAGAATCTGGAAATATGGTGATCAGAACATGAAAAGGAAATTTTCTGATCTGACCTTTCACGCTAAATGATTTTCCATGGGTTATTTTAGACTTCGTTTCATAAAGACCTCTTCATGACATTTGTTCATAACATCCTGATGCATAACATATAAAAAATACAAAAAATATTCATGCACGTTTCATATTTTTAATGCATTTAATGAAATCATGCAATTCTGTTGGCGTCCTTGAGTCTGAGTGTTTTTTCTGTGAGTGGTCATATTAATTCATAGTTATCTCATGTTTAGATTCTTCTTTTGAAACTTCACAAAAAATGAAAGTTATTCATTGGGGTTTTGTTTAGTAGACTGAAAAGTTTGGTGAATTAATTTTGAGATTTGAGTGTCCATTTGAGCTTAATCTTGAAGTATGTCTGTTCTGTGAAATTTGTTTATTTGCTGCTGAGCTCTCATGAAAGACCATTTTCTACATGAAAATGAGTGTCTTTTCAATAAGAATACAAAACATGAAAGTTGTCAATGCAACATTTTCCCATCTACATAAAAAATCTCAGAAATTTTGCATACATTTCATTATTTCTTTTGTATTTTATGGTTACTGCTTTCTCCATAAGCATGTTCATGGACAGTATGGTTTAATTCGTATTTTTTGTTAATGCATTGGAAAATGTAAAAAAAATGGTCTCAATGAAGTTTAATCAGCACGTGTTAAACTTTCTTTGAGCGTTTGAATTGTCTTAACTCATTGGTGATTGTGCATGTCCGATTGGATAGTTCATTATTTTCATTTGGTTTTCGACCCGATGCTCTGAAGACTGGAGGATGACCGATGTCCATTCCGGTCCGTTTTGTTGCATTCCCGACCCATGAGGCTTGGTGACGGGTGTTTGACCGATGTCCATTTCGGTCCATTTTTGTTGTATTCCCGATCATGTCTCGGGTTTTATTTAATTGGTCTGTAATTATTCACCCGACGAGTTGCGGGTTTTATTTTCACTATCCTTAGGGTAGTTTTACTTTACCTGCTCTCTCTTCACATCTTTGTTTGTTTTGGGTGATTTTGCATTCTTTTATAATACATCCAAAATCTAAAAAAAAAATAAAAAAAAATACCATAAAAAAAGTCATTCATTTTGCACAACATGTAATATTAAACATCATGCATATATTGTCATGTTATATCTGCTACGTCATGCATATAGCATAGTCCTTGCCACGTCATTACATTTCACATGTCATATAGTTAGATTGTATTTGCATCACATTTGACAAAAGAAAACCCAAAAAAATTTGCACATTTGAACTTCAATTCAAAATTCATCAAAATTGCCAAATCAAACATTTTTTTTATGAAATTGGTACCGAAAGGGCATTAATTCAAAAAATTAATGTAACCAAGTCCCGAACTTAAAATCTCTGGTTCGCAGAAGTAATTTAGTTCTCCCACTGAATTACTTAGGTTTCTAATCAACCTACCAAGAAATGATTAGTGGCGACTCCATGTTAAAAATCTTTGCATGATTAAACATTGAACCTAAGTTGCGATTTGGTAGAGCTTGGGAGAGTTCGAACTAAGTTAATTAATTTCACTTAATTAACTTGGTAATCCATTAACCTAAAACTGGATTTTTAGGTCGCGACAGCTTGGCGACTCCGCTGGGGAGATTGAATTTTTCCAAAGAAAATTTAAGGAGGACTTAGGCCAGAAAAGTTTTATAAAAAATTTACTTGGTTTGGCAATCTTGTTTGAATTCTAATCCTTAGGTGTTAAATGGTCTTGGAGAAAGGGAGTTACAAGGGGAGTAGTCTATGACTAACCCTTTATTTTGCAGGTTTGGTGATAAGGGAATTTGATTTTAATTCTTTGAATTATTGGAGTGTTGATTGATTTGAAATGTTGTGTGTGCCTTAGTATAATTGCACTACACCACGTGACTGAACCTGAGTCACACTAGTAGTTTTAGGATGGTATCCAAATGGTTCTTTAACCTTGGCAGTAAGGCTTCGCTAAAGGTTATCCCATTTAGATCCCGAAACTTTTTCAAAAAATGGCTCAAGGGTCGTCCTCTTGCACGTGAGGCAACGATGCATGAGTATTGCCCTTGTCGACCGAACTAAGCCGGAGTGATAGACCCGACTAGCCATGCCTATGTACGTGAGGCAGCGACTAGTCATGGTGAACGTGCGCGAGGCTGCGACCTGTCGGTCCGTCTATCACTTCACTTTGCTAGGAGAGTTAGAATTAAACTCACGATTCATGTGCGTGTCTTTGTGATTGGCATATTCGGTTTTGAAAGGTAGTCTCCAAACCCTTCTCAGTCATTTATGTATTTTTTGGAGTCGATCCATGACGTTGATAGACGAGTCGAGTATATTGAGCTAGTGGTATTCTACGTTGCTGTATTTCGGATGTATCTAGCTGCCTTGTACAAATTTGTCGACGTCTTTTAAGCCATTTTTGGGTCTTTGCTATTAAATGAAAAATGTTTGGAAGATTTTGAACTATCACGTGAAAAAATTTCAGATTAATCCATCATGTTTTCCATTTTTTTATCGAATTGATAATGAAGGAAAAATAATCTGGATTTTCAGAAAAACCACAGACACCGGTTTGTTCCGTCATTTTCCACTAGAAAAGTGATTATTTTGCAAGAAATCAAAACATGAAAGTGGTTAAATGGACTTTGAACTAATGGCCTGCAAATTTTGGGAGTTTAATTCATGTTTTTGATGGCTCGTTTGGCTCCCAAATTAGAATGCAAGTGCTATTAGGTTTCCCCAGTCATAGCGCATGGTAAACAATCAAGTTTAATAGAAAAAAACAATGGAAGCAAATTTAAAATCATGCACCTTATCCTTTGGGGTCCCTCATATGCTTTAATCGAAAATCTAAACTATCTAAAAGTGGGTCATCGAAATACCTGGAATCTAGAGCTCAAGCCAACTTCCTTTAGGTTTCCTTATTGTTCATCAAGTGCCAAACCTCTAGTTCAAACACACCACTGACCACATAGTGGCGGAAGACAAAGCTTGTGGATGTTTGCTTCTCGATTGTGCTAGCATTCCCTGAGTCATGACGAACTGGGCTTTCTTTCTTGATCATGAACAACTACATGACCTTGAAGTATTTCGTGCAAGAACAATCTCACACGTGCATGGAGAAAAGTGATAGAAATTCACTTGAACGAATAAGGGAACGAGCTAGGAACAAGAGAGAAAATCACTCTATTGGCCTTAACCCCCAATCTCTATTTATAGGGGTTGGGGTCCTTTAAACCGCTCTTGCTGGCCACCGCCTTTTGTTAGGTGTATGCCATAAAGTAATCATGCGATGGTTGTATATAGACATTTTATTATACTTTCAATCATATTAATAGCAAGACATGTTCATTCATGTTGTCTTTGTTGTTCATTCATGCTGTCTTCGTCTCTTTAGATGCATGAAGTACATAAGATTAGTCATGACCAAACCTATTCTCAACATATCGAGACTGTATATGACAAGTTTTAGTTAAACACGATTTTTAAATTGTTCCCCGTCAATGGATTATTCAGTGGATGTTAATGATCCTATTGAAATTAGTCGCAACCTCACCATTAAGCATTGGATACTTGACAGGGATGATGGGTCATAAATCATTAGACATTAGATGTCTAAGTTAAAATTCATGTCTTCGTATTGAACAAGTTCAATCAAATTCATTGAATGTAACATACGATAAACGATTAGCAAGCATGGAAGCTTCGCGCTGGGTCAAGTTTAATCTTTCATGCTTTGGTCAGGTGTAAAGATCCTTAGACCTAAGGCATGATGCTGGCTTATATGTCAAGTGGCTATAGTTCACAAGTGCATATATTGATGGGTCATCAATCCACCTCTGTTCTTGATGGTGATGGTTCACTCGCATAGAAAGTCACAGGCATACAGTGGGATTTATCTCTTCATTTAAGTACGAGGTTGATGTTCTATGCTGTTTATTCGTGATGGCACATGGAAAATCCTCGATCGGGGTTGACGAGAAAGTCTTGTGGATGTACACGTACATTAACAAAGTCTTGTGGCTTATTGGATCTAGAGATTGATTAGAGATAGTTAATCCTCTTGGTGATACTAATTGGTAAGTATACAACCTACTGCTAGCTTAGTGGTGAACCTATAGATGTCACACACCATAGCTAATATGTGGTGATGTTTAAATATGGAAAGCAAAATTGCAAAAGTGTTTTCAAAGACAGCTATCAAATTAATCAGATCGAAATTAGATCAAATGAGATTTGATTTAATTCTTTTTTCAGTCATGAATGTACATGAATGTGATGCACACGTACACCTCGAGATAGATACATATTGATTTGCTAATTCCACACGTGAGAATGCACACAGATTGTTTTTTATTTTAATATATATAATATATATGATATTATGTATATAATACAAAAAAAATTGTGGGGACATGCTTAGCACATTATTGGCCACACCTCTCTTTTGCCTATAAATAGTCTTGAAGGGGTGTGTTTTAGATAGAAGGCCATGAGTTCAAACCTGTTACAACTCAATATTAAAATAAGGAGATTTTTGGCCATGAAATTGGTTTCACAATTGTTGACATATGTCCTTTTCAAAAGAAAGCCTAGAAAGGGAGTTGTGAAACCAAAGCCAACAATTGAAAAGGACATATGTCATCACTACAATTAAATAGGGCATTGGAAGAGGAATTGTAAGAAGTACCTTGCGAGCTTGAAAGTCAAGTAAAAGGACTGACCTTATAAAGGTATGATGTCTATGTTTATTGAGACTAATTCGATTAGTGCTAAATCTAGCTTAAGGATTCTAGATTCTACTGCAACGTCTCACGTTTGCATGTCATTACAGAATCTTGGAATAAGCAGGATGCTAGGACAAAATGAAATTGTCCTGACATTTGCAAATGGAGTAAGAGTTGTTGCCTTAGCAATAAGGATATTTCATTTATGTTTGACCTCTAGACATGTAATAGTATTATAGAATTGTCTATATTATGATAATGCAGTAAGGAACATTATCTCTATACCACGATTAGTAAAAGAGAATTATGAATTTTCTTTTGCTGACGATAAATGTTCTATTTTTCATAATACAAGATGTGTTAGTTTTGGTATATCAACCAATAATCTTTATACCATTATGATGTCTGGTAATGTGATCACCAATCTTAATAAGCAAAAAAGTTTCGATGTGGATGCAATTAGTAAACACCCTAGAGATACTCCAAATCCAAATTATCTCTGGCATCTTAGATTAGGTCATATTAGAGAGGGTAGAATCGATAGATTGAGTAAAGATGGATACATCAATCCATCTAATTTTGAACCATACTCAGCTTACGAGATATGTCTTCAAGGAAAAATGACCAAAGTGCTTTATAAGGCATAACGAACGAGCTGCTAACTTACTTGGATTGACACATTCAAATGTATGTGGACTAATCAATGAGATTGCTAGAGACGGCTATTTTTACTTCATTACATTTACCGATGATTTTTCATGATATGGTGATTTATGTTTGATGAAATATAAATCTGAATCCTTTGAAAAGTTTAAAGAATTCAAATATGAAGTAGAGAAGCAAACGGGAAAGAGTATTAAGGTACTTCTATTTAATCGAGGTAGCGAATACCTTAGTACCGAATTCTTAGGTTATCTAAAGCAAAATGGCATTATATGGTAATGGACACCTCCTGCTACTCCGAGCATAACGATGTCTCAGAAAGGAGAAATTGTACCTCATTGGACATGGTATGATCCATGATGAGTTACACCGATTTGCTTGTCTCCCCTTGTCGCGACCTAAAATTCATTTTTTTAGGTTAATGGATTACTAGATTAATTGATTAAATTAACTAACGTAGTTCGAGCTCTCTCAAACTCTACTAAATCACGACTTTGGTTTTTTGTTCAAATGGTTTTAAATTTTGGAGTCGCCACTAATCGTTCTTGGTAGGTCGATTAGAAACCTAAATAAATTAGTGAGAGAACTAATTTATTTCTGCGAACCAGACAATGAGTTCGGGGACTTGGTTACGTTAGATTACTTTAATGCCCTTTCGGTACCAATTTCATGAAAATTCATTTTGGGTGATTTGGAAAGATTTGGGGTCAAATTGACCAGAAGGGTAAAATGGTCATTTTTCAAGGATTAGAGAGTGAAGACGGGTCGAACCAGTTGAATGTGGTCATTCCTTATTTTCCACATTTTTGAGAATTTTTCTGAATTTTTTTAATTAATTAATTAAAAAATTTAGATTTTTTTTATTTTTATTTAATAATAATAATAATTATAATTATAATTATGAATCGGGTCGGGTGCAGAAACACAACCCGATTGAACTCGGCCCGGGCCCTCACGTCTAGGGGTTCTCATGAGCCCAATTCAGACTCCAAGCTACTAAGAAAAGATAAGATGCTTGGGCCTAATCCCACTGCAACTGCGCTTGAATATAAATCTAAGCCCAACTCACAGGTTACTAAAACAGCCTACATATTCTTTAGCCTAAATAAAATTAAGGCAAGGCAAAGGCTCAATAAGGAAACTTACCAGTTCGACTTGACTTCGCAAGAGCAATACTCTGCATTCCTTCCAAGATATGGTGGGCCACCCACATTTCATCTCCAGCTGAGATATCCACGGCAGGACTCCGGGTCCAATTGTTGGATCTTCGAAAAATGCAATCTTCAGTGTAAATAGACTGAAAGAAGAAAACCCATCTTTCTCGTCGTCACTTGCACTCTCCACATCGATGCTCCGCGGAACTTGGTTCGGCATGACGTGAGTTGGTGTTCCTCCCCTCATCACGAGACTCAGATATACACTCGAGAACCCCGGAGGAAATGCCAATAAATCCTGGGAATCATGCTGATTGTATCCACTGAATTAGGGAGCAAAGCGAGCAAGCTTTGCTTTGAACAGACGTGGTTCAATGGCCGTCCGTCCAGGTGCTCCTAGCTTACGCAATAACTCACCAAATGCCATAGCTAATTCACCATCCATGCTAAGACGATTCTGCCAGTTAATCTCTTGATGGTAATCTTCCCAAAAGCATTTGGCAAACTCCGATGTACGAACGAAGCATTGTATTGCCCTTACCAAAAAAGGGAGACACTCTATTGCGTTATTCATAGAGCAAGTGTTCCCAAGATTCAGCAATCTAGGTCAGATCTCCAAATGAACCTCTTTGTGTTCACCCCACTGACGCTAGACATGCTTTCCTTCTTATTCCTCAATCTCTCTAACAACCGCGTCACGCTGAACCCGAGGATGTCATGGCCATGAGAGTGCTATCTCCAATGATGATACTCCAAGTCTTCTCGTCCAAATTTACCACAAGCTACTTGGTCCGGCATGAACACGCATCGCTTCTCCTTGGACAACGGATGAGATACGTTGTCGTAGATCCACCTCCCCTCAGTCGGCGTTGCGGGGGCGAGGCTACTAGCTGATGAATCGACCTGGAGCACGTTTTCAAGTCCGGCCAAAGAGAAGTCCACAGGCATAATCCCAAAGCCACCAGAGAAGAGGGGCTTCTCTCTTTCTCCATTTCTTCCATCGTTCTTTTTAGTTCGATTTCCCTCAGCAAGAAAAGGGATTTTCTTTGGTAAGGAGCCCTTGCTCCCCCCACGAAATGACGACGCCTACGTGTGGCCCCAGATGACCTTGAACGACGAGAGATGCCGGAACTACTCTCACGGTTTGTCTCAAACAAGGGCCTCGAACCCCTTCGTGTCTGCCCTGCCCTTGACCCCTACTATGAACCTCTACTTCGTCTTCGACACGGCATGCGTTTTCGTGTGCCTCGAGTGGTGGTGGTACGGGGTCACGATCCTGCTATGCGTACGCATGTTCTTCTTCCGCTTCTAAGTCCTCGCACCAATAGCAGCACTTCAGGATGGACCTTGGAGATCCACAGCTTCCCGCTTTAGATTGAGGATGGCCCGGCCTTTGACGTGAGAAAAATGTTCTCTGTGCGCTTTCCAAGCCATTTCTGTACCTCCAAAAGGTCTGAGCTCTACCTAACGAAGGAAGGAACAATCATGTCAATCTTATTAGGAACGCCCCCACTTCGAGATATCTTCTTTGTCTTTCCCCGTCAATGTTGGAAGGTCCACGACAACACCAGGGGGATTCACATTCTTTCTCTCACCGAGAACTGTAGAGTTTTCACAACAACAATGAACTAAACCCTGTTCTTTGCCACAAGATAATACAGTAAATGAGATTGTCCCCTTTGCACAACGAATGACACTCCCGGGCTTTAGATCCTCAAGCAACCCTTTTGTAGTTCATGCAAATCATATTCTCATCCCCCTCTATACTATAGTCAATAGATATCGTGATTCCATGGCCCTGTTTCAACTGCGAGTTTGAGTATCTCCAGCAGATGCTTGGCAATGGATATGCCAATACTCTGTATGAGCTCACAGTTGAAGTGACTTCCATCGTCTTCCTCCACTTTAGCTTGGCTTTCAAAATTTGCATTTCTACATGCAACTTGAGAAAAGTTCTCTCCTCTGTTACGTGCATGTACAAATGCACGTTCGCTTGTAAAGCGATATCCAATCGGAAGGATCAAGGGGCTGATATCTTACGAGAAGAAACCCCCCCCACCAAGACCATTCCCCCTCGATTGTATAAGAGCGACCTGCTCTAGGAGCCATATATCCAAAATAGCGGGTTGGACCTTCGATGTGTGTACCGCCAAGTCTTCTGCGGATACCTGAACATTGCATGCATATAAATATCCCTGAATTAACACTAACCCATTGCAACATCTTCTCTCAGGTCTCCAAAACCTGGTATCTCCGCAGCTTCGTGATAACCAGGCAGTCGATCTAACCCTTTCGCGCTATAACAAGCTCAAAATCGTCCTTGAAAGACATCATCTCAGTTAGGTGACGCCGAGCAAATGCCCTATCACCAAAGTGCGACACAAGAAGCTTACCCTTGGGCTCTAGCTTCGTAGCAAAGTCCAAAGAATTTGAAGAATAATAAATTTGCCTTAGCCACCATGGATGGCTCTTCACTTTACCCCATACCCTGTCCTCAATAGAATACTGACATTCTCCAACATCCTCCCTTTTTTATCGGCAAGTTCGTCCATGGATCAATCCCACTCTCTCCTGCTCAATACGCTGGTAATGAGTGTTCCTCTCCTCAAGGCCATATAAGGCGACTTCGCGGGATCTCCCATGGTATAGAGTGTGGTGATGTAGAGCGTCGTTTGGTACACCCTCGTACTCTTCATGTTCAAGTACCGAGGTGCCAAGCTCCCCATTAACGAACAGTTCCCCGAGGCTGGGGGATCCATCGCCTTGTTTCGGGTTGAGTCCGACGTCTCATCGCGCATAAGCTGCTGCAAGTGTCGCCGAGTTTGGTGGGGACGAGAAGCTCCACATGGTTGTCCGCAGCTCTAACACTTCCTCCCGACCCAACAACAAGAAATTCATTCTCAAAAACATTCTTTGCAACTTCGAACTCCGATGAAGCGAAGATAATATTGGACGTGATGGATGCTCACGGACAAACTCACACCAAAAGGTTAGATCAACGTGGTGCCATAACGGCTGGTGAGGCCATTAGAGAGCTAATACACCGAAGACGGGATTTGAATAGCATGTTGATGTTGTCGACCAATGATGGGTAATGACCCGTATGAGGAAAGCTACGTGGAATGAGATTTCGCCCGGAAATTGTGGCTACCATGAACGGCGTCCAAGGCTAGCGGTCGCTGAACTGATCTGGGTCTTTACCGTCGGGGAAAGCATGAAACCGATCACTTCACTAGAACGTCCATGCATAATTGACCGAGCTTCTGAAAATCTAATGGCGATTCACAACAATATCCTCAATAATGTGCATGTGAAGCCAGATCATTTTTTCCTGAGTGCACGCAACTCCTCCTGGATAGAGAGCCCTTGCGACATACTGTGTAGCGAATAAACATGTAAACTCCCACGATGATCCCTCCATTCATTGCTTCAGACTACTTGGACGATGCAATGCCCATGTTACCTGCAAGCCTCGGAGCTACACCACTCGATGAACCACCGACTTCATTCGAACTTTAAATGTCACCAACACGAATAATGGTTCGCGTTGACACTAAATGGCAAACTCCGTGATGACAAAAATGATTCAGAATTCACCCGCATTAGCTCCGGCAATGGAGGAAGAGGCCGGAACAACAACGACCTTCCAGTGTTCGTGATCGTATTCTCAATGTTCCTGTTCGGGGTCTTCATATACAACGAGGACGTGAAGTCGATGGCCGAGTTCCCATCCTGATGGCCCTTTGTTCCGAGAAGACGGGTACGACTTTCTCACGGTACAAATGACCTGCATGAGGAATGGAAGGAAGGACTCCATGTACCAGAGCTAGAGATGGCTACCCATAGACCGTTCTCTGCCCAGGTGGGCCACCCTTTTGATCTTAAACAGCTTCGGTTTCCTCGACCACGATGAGGGGAGAGGAGGAGGGGTAGTGCTGCTCGACATCTCGCCAATAGTAGTCATCAGCTCATCTGAGACCAGAATTGTCATAGTCTAACAACTTCAGGGCATGCATGAGAGGGAAACTTACATATATACATCATGTTCATCCCTAGATACACTGGAAACATCTTGGGAGAGAGGTTATAATGTCCAAAAGAAGAGCATCGGAAGGTGCGCCGACAACTAATATGCAAGCAGCAGCAAGGTAATGGCATTCTCAAGATCTCGTGGCCAGAGGAAATGAATTAAATGGAAAAGAGGACCCAGGGGACGTTTCGAGGCAAAATGCGAAACAGAAAACGGCTCGGGTCAAGCCGTCCAAGGCTTCACCATCAAGAACAACAGTAATATAGCAACGCATCTTGAAAGAAGAACGCAAGGAAGTATGTGAAGCTGCAAGGGACCACCACCGGTGAGACTTATCATGCTCCAGCTCTTCTATAACCATTCTCCTAGAAACTTGCCCCATCTACCAGCTACTCGGCATGTGATTCGTCTCGGACTGGTGCCATGCTTCATTCATACGAGTGGTGCGTAGCCTCTTGAGTATACTGGCTTGACTTGATGGAGTGGCAGGCAAAGCTTCTCGGTCAGACTAAGTTCACCCTATAGACCGCTTCTTGAGAGTTGGTTGTGGCCGGCTGAAGAAGCGGAAACGACGGCAGATCGGCGAGGCGTGAAGGAAGCAGTAGCTAAGGTTTTAAGGTGCGAAGAGATGAGTCTTCTCTATATGGTTGAAGTTCGATTCCACGACGTCGGTCACGGTGAGCTATGTTGATCTCGGGTCGCGTCCCGCTCGGGTGAAAAAGATCAACGAGGAGCTTCCTCTGCCTCTCCCTCTCTCTTTTGCAAGCGATTCTCTTCTCCTTCTTCACACTTGCTTTCCCCAAGTCTCGGCAGCCATGTTACGTTACCTCTCCCTCCCGTTGCCGAAAGAACCAGTTGCCGTTGACCCCCTGTAAGGTTCAGTATCCCCCGTGAAGAAAGCCCCCCTCGCTCCCCTCACTCCTTTCCTCTTCTCTCCCTTGCCATAGGCAAGTCTTTCCTCTTCAATTGAGAACACGTGAGTGGATCATGATGACTGTCCCCTCCACTTACTTTCTCCACCGAAAACCTTACCCATTTTTTCTTTTGTCTGCCATTCCTCTTTCTTTTGATCTTTTGTCTGCTCTCTTTCGTGTCTCTTCTCTGCCATGGTCATCATCACAGTCAACCAAGTAATCCTCCAACTGTCCTCTTTTGACCGAGACATTGCACCCGCGTGCTGTGTGCCAACTCTTCCAAAGTAAGCAATAGCATGGTCCTTTGTTTCGTGGCCCTTCATCTCGGTCAGTTGACGTATCAGACGACACATCGTCTCATTTGCCACGTTAATAAATCCAAGCGTAAACTCTTCGACTTCGACAGACATTTCCTTCACGGATGAATCCTGGATCAATCTTTAGGAATTAATTTCTTTAGCAAGCTTCTCCTTTCTTTCGCACAAACTCGATGTTAATGTCCTTATTCTACACAAATAATAGCAATGACGTTGCTATTTTCTCCAAGATACGTCACGTTGTCCATATCGACCCCGAAGGTATGGCCCATTCACAGAATTGAGTCGTTCCGAATACAATCAGGCTGAGGTAAAAATCTGGATTACTAGAGGACAATGTCACAACTCTGAAATGCAAAAATCGAAAATTACAAAGCTAAAATGGATTTTTTATAATTTTTTTCAATTAACCTGAAAATGAGATTAACAAAGTAATTCTTGATTCCACATTAATTTTTGCAAATTTTCTTTGGCCAAAATTAAGAGAAAATTAAAAGAAAAATATTGAATCTTTTTCCGTATTTTTATGGCCTCAAACGCTATTTTTATTAAATATCTTCCTAATTTTCGAAATATAAAAATAAAAAAAATGTCAAACAATACTGAAAATATGAAAAATTACTTTTTGCTCAAAATTGGTTCCCTAGGGTTGGCCAAGGTCTCCAAAGTTGAATTTGCAATTTTTTCATTTTTTCTTGATTTTCTATGAAATTTCGAAAATAAAAATACCAAAAAATACTAAAAATATGGAAAATCATTTTTTGGTCAAAATTGGTTCTCTAGGCTCGGCCAAGGTCCCCAAAGTTGATTTTTTCAATTTTATGAATTTTTATGGATTTTATATTAATTTTAAAAGAGAAGAGATAATTAAAAATCAGGTGTCAACAGCTGCCCCTCTTTGAAAGGAAGCTCAGCAGAGGTTTATTTCAAAGACGAGATGACACCCGAATCCTAATCGACTCAATACAATGAATTAAAAAGAGTCATGACATTTGTTCTCCAATACCCCTTTTAGCAAGTTTCGATCCAGACCCGGTTGGAGGAGGCTTTCATGCAGTGAGGGAGAAATAAAGAGAAGAGTTTACTTGGTACTTACCTATCGGTTGTGTGTCGGCTGCTTGACACGCGTGCTCTACTGAAAAAGGAATGAGAACCTAAGGATTCCCTATAAAAAAACCTTAGGGTGGTTGAACTTGGACCCGTATGGTAGGTCAATCCATGGTAGATTCCTAACGAAAGGATTCTACTGATTAAACTTTGATTGAAATTTGACCTGTATGGTAGGTCACCCCATGGTAGATTCCTAATGAAAGGATTCTACTGATTAAAATTTGACCTGTATGGTAGGTCACCCCATGAAAATGCTTATAAGAAGGACTTTGTGTGCATGTAGAAAGGACTTTGATGCCTGTAAAAATGACTTAGTGTCTGTAAGAAGGACTTGTGCCTATAGAAAGGACTTTATGCAAGTAATAAGGACTTGGTACCTGTAAGGACTTTTGTGTTGCCTATGAGAAGGACTTTGGATTGCCTGTAGAAAGGACTCTGGTGCCTGTAGGAAGGACTTTTGTGTTACCTATAAGAAGGACTTTTGTGTTGCCTGTAGAAAGGGCTTTGGGTTGCCTGTAAGAAGGACTTTGTGCCTGTAAGAAGGACTTTTGTGCCTGTAAGAATGACTTTGGGTTGCTTGTAAGAAGGACTTTGCATTGCCTGTAGAAAAGACTTTGGTGCGTATAGGAAGGACTTTTGTGTTGCTTGTAAGAAGGACTTTTGTGTTGCCTATAGAAAGGACTTTGGGTTGCCTGTAAGAAGGACTTTGTGCCTGTAAGAAGGACTTTTGTGCATGTAAGAAGGATTTTGGGTTGCCTGTAAGAAGGACTTTTATGTTACCTGTAAGAAGGACTTTGGATTGCCTGTAGAAAGGACTTTGGTGCCTGTAGGAAGGACTTTTGTGTTGCCTGTAAGAAGGACTTTTGTGTTGCCTGTAGAAAGGACTTTGGGTTGCCTGTAAGAAGGACTTTGTGCCTGTAAGAAGGACTTTTGTGTCTGTAAGAAGGACTTTGAGTTGCCCGTAAGAAGGACTTTTGTAAATAGACCGTTCCGTATTGGGGTTTCCAATGGAAAGGCTTCGGAGATAATATACCCTAGATGTCACCTTTTTTGGGTAGACTGAAGAGGTATTGATTGAAAAAATGATTTTTGGGTATATCTGGGATCTAGGGAGACCAAGAATCCTGCAAACGCTCTAACTCGATTTAACTTACCTTGAAGGGTGCCATTCTGAGATCTGGAGAAACCAGGAATCTTGCAGACGCTCAAACCTAATTTAACTTACCTTGAAGGGTGCCATTCTGGGATCTGGGGAAATCAGGAATCCTGCAGACGCTCAACCCGATTTAACTTACCTTAAAGGGTGTCATTCTGGGATCTGGGGAAACCAGGAATCCTGCAGACGCTCAAACCCGATTTAACTTACCTTGAAGGGTGCCATTCTGGGAACTAGGGAAACGAGGAATCCTGCAGACGCACAACGCGATTTAACTTACCTTGAAGGATGTCATTCTAGGATCTGGGGAGACTAGGAATCCTGCAGAAGCTCAAACCCAATTTAACTGTTCTCCCATCACTTTAGGAATAAACCAATGAGGCAAAGATCAAGAACACGAGAGTTGGTCAATCATGATTTGATAAAGCTTGAGGACACGAGATTATATTAATCGTGAGCTGATAAAGACTTCATGAGAGCATGTTGATCATGAGTCGCAAGGGTTCAGAAGACTTACCTGGATCTTCTGAGTTAATGATCGAGGCATAGACAGACTGATTGTATCATGTCTGCTTGCTCACTGAATGACCTTATGTGCTGCAATGGATTTGAGCACTCAGAGCATCATCAGAATTGAAAGGTTCAGGTTGACGATATACTCACCTGAATATGCTTGGCGAGCATTAACCAACAGGGCTTGTTTGTTCAATAGCCCTTGGATGAATTTCGAGACCTCGGAGGGTAACTCGACTATCAGGAATACACTACCTGTCAGACAATATCAGAGGTAACATGTGCAAGCATTTTTATCAATGAGTTCATCGGTTCATGCAAAACCATTCAGTTGAGTTTGCAATGATTAAAACCATATGTGTATGCTCATAATGTGGATCATGCATGACTATTCTGTTGAGTTTGCATTTCCAATTCTATCCAGGGAGGTTATCATGTCATGAATACCTCGAATGTAACCTGAATGGGGACTTCAGTCCGAAAGGGCTTTCTGTCACTCTCGAGAAAGGCTGTTTATCCTGATTGCAGGATTTGAAAAGAAATCACTCAACCTTACCATCATCGCATTCAGCGAGGGTCTGAGTAATCTCATAATTGATACGATCAAGCCGATCTGGAGGTCTTGATTAGGACCGTAATGTGGGATGGGTCAAAGGCTTATCAAAGGGGACTCATTTCGAGTCAAGGCCATTGACAAAAAAGTCTTCATCATCTGCTCCGGGTTTACAAGTCAAGAACCCTACAAAATGAGTGAAAAATAATCTTGCTCGAACTTTTTCGAGTGATGCTTAAAGTCATTCAACTCTTACATTAATTCAAGTGCTCTAATCAGAAGAGACTTTCAAGGGTCGTAACGTAGGTCGGGATTTGGGTCTGAGAAACGAAGGGCTCGTTTTGGCTTAGAAAAATATATGAGAAGGGCTTGCTGTTGGTGATCATTGCAGTCTTGTCGCCGATCTTTGACCTTCCTGAATTCATGTTCAATGAATACCACCATTGGCTAAGGGGTGGTAGTTCTTTTACACTTTGCAAACTGACTTCTTTGGGGATCCTTTTTCGGGAATTCAAAATGTATGTTCGAAGTCAGAAGTTCATTACAGATATATGGGCATTGGCCTTGCTTTTGATAGGCACTTTGCTCTTTCTGCTCGAGATTCTTTGGAGTAGCCTTTGCTTTTCTTACTCCCGACTCCCTTTTGTTTGGAAGCAGACGCTTTTTTTTTAGGCTACACTTGTTTTTCTTTTTCTTTTGTTTAACAATCTTGTGATTTTGAATTTTAGCAACAAGATGATTTTCAACAAATGATACTAGACATTACATGAAAGTCTAGAATATGAAATGGGCTAATTCGAGAATTCTCTATTGGCCCAATTTCTTCAATTCTGTTCCATGGGGGAAGGTGTTGCCGTTACCTTGAAATGAGCAAGGATCACCCACATGGGCTTGAGAAATGAATTTGCAGGCTCAATTGGGTTACGCAAAGGATGAGTGTGTAGGATAGAGAAAATAAATACTCTTCGTCATCCTAAAGCACTTGAATTAAAAGTCGAGTATCACGCAAAGAAACACTCGTAGATTGATGTTAGTCCAAGCAAGAGAATTTCTAACCATTTATCTCCTGATATTGTTGGAATTACCTCTGTTTTGCCCCAGTGTAGGGTAGTTCTTGACAGGGTTATAAAATGAAATCACCGTTCAAATGGGTTGTCAATGGTTGCCTGAAGTGTTTGGAATGGAGAACGAATGCCTCCTTCACTTCGACTATTGTACCTTTTGCGAGAAAACCCATTGCCTTGGAGAATGCGGAATCTGTCTACCGCTCAACTCACTGTGGATTAAATACAGGACGTATGTGGAAATGGCTTACCTTTCATCGTCCTGTCATGTCCCATTCTATACATTCGATGCATCGTGTACAGTTTATACCCCTAGTCAAAATTAACAAATTGAACATGCAGAGCAGTCATGCATAAATCGTGGAATGTGTAAGCATAATGCAAATATGGCAATACAATGTACAAGTATGGAAATTGCCCCTGGCTGTTTGGGCGGATCAAACACGTTGGGGGCCTATTCCCCGAGTCGAGGAGTAGCTTGTTTCTGGTTTTGCCCCTTTTCGATCTAGGGTTCGCCATTGATTTCCCCTATTTCATCAGACGAATCGCATCAAGCGATCATAACTTGGCCCCTTGAAGCTGTTTTCTTTGACATATCAAATGTTAGTTTAACATTTCCTGTAAAAAGGAAGGAGACATGTTAGCCAGTATCAGAAATGATGAACTGGACACGATACTGAGTTACCCTTGAGTGCTTCGCGCAACTCCTTTACCAGTTTTACCACTCGGAAGTTTCTCCGTGGGTATGTCAAGTTAGACATTTCCTGTCAAACAATGGAGGGGAAGACATATTAGTCAGTATTAGAAATGATGAATTGGATACGATACTGGTTTACCCTTTATTTTGAATGCCTCGCACGATCCCCTTATCAAGTTCACTGGGTTGAGCTTCCTTCAACTTTCGTGGGCCACTTCACCATTAGGGCCAAGATCGTGACAAAATACTGACTTTGGTATTACTCGTCGAGTATTCCTATTTCTTTCTGCAAAAAGAAATGCGAGAAAAAGTTGTTTTATTTATTTACAATACTTACAATATTTCCATCCTCGAGGATCGAACTCGGGACGTCTCGGACCATTGTCATTCCCCATGCCATCTGGTCTACAAGACCGCAGGCGCTTATGGAGGTTCCTTTTAAGAGTCAATCCTTGAGATGACACGGTGTTGTTGTATTGTACTGGGTAATTCCAGGTCACTGTATTTTTCGGGGCGGTTTACAAACCCTGTTAAGAATGAAATAAAATAATTCAAAACTCAAGACGAGTATGAGCAAATTAGAACGATACAAAATTACCCTTCTTTGAGATTGTTTGGGTCTTTCGTTCACATATTCCTCATTTGAAGCCATCCATTCTGTGGCGATGTCCACGAATCTATTTGCCCAAAGTTTTGTTTAATCGGGGAATTTCATTTTTGGGTACGACTGTATTTTCGGATCAATTTGCAAATTCATGTAAACATAAGGGATCTAATTTAGAATCCGGACAATTGAGGGTAAATTTAAACGATACTGCTTTACCCTTCTAGTTCACGCGGCTTTTTACTCGCAATAAATTCACTATGAGTTTGGTGTGGTGGCAGACTTGAGCATTTAATTGGGGAAAGGGAAATGATTACTTCTTGCTTTCACGCCAATTCTAGACATTAATAAAAAAAGACAACATCCCGTGCAAGATAAAACATATTCATCCATTCAGGATTGATTTTTCTTCTCCATCTGCAGGTTTTTCAATAATCATCTGGCTTCATTCCGAACTAGGTACGCGTCGGCCATGTTAAAGGTTTGGTGGTCACTAGCTGAGTATGTGCATCACAGCCTCGATGCTTTACCGATATCAAGCTGGTTGATTATGGCGAAAAGATCATCGTCAATGTCCGCTTGGTGGTGATCTATCCGTTCTTCCTCGGGAGGTATTGATGATGATCTAGTAGCATTGGTCCTTCTGTACCCTCTTCCAATAGAACTCGATCATGTTATAAACTGGTCTAACTCACCTCTTAAACGTGCATTTTCGATCCTCAGATCACGCATTTCATCGAAGGTGAGGAGGAGGCTGTTGCAGTTGGGGCAGGTGGCGGAGTCAAAAGCCTCTTTATACATCTTGTTTTCCGCTCGGAGGTTTTCATTTTCAACTCTTAGAAACTCGGCTTCGTTGTGCTCATGACGAGTCTTCATTTGGGTTCGCCTATTTTGAAACCAGAACTTGATTTGCGAAGGTTCAAGTCCTAGCTCTTGACTCAGTTCCATTTTCTGTTTGCCGTCTGGCATAGGGCATGTTCTGAAGAAATCCTCGAGCCTTTGTACTTGCTCTTTAGTATGGTGACGGTAACGCTTCTTTTGACCCTTACTGTTGTTGTCCTTATCTTTACTAAGATCTTGGACGTCGTTGGCGGAAGGGCCAGGCTCCATGAGCTCGATCCCAAACATGGCTTCGAACTCTTCCTCTCCCATATTCAGCAGGCAACGATAGCTCTCGGGAGTATTGGGTGGAGACATCTTCGATTTGGTTGATGATTTCTCAAGATCTGCTATCTTCTCTTGTATTCTCACTCACTCTGAATTCTTCTGAGCGACCGGGTATACTTTCGAAACTTTTTCTGAGCACGGATGAATGTTTCAGGAGAATGCCTCTTTTTAAAACTTAGGCGTGGGTTCATAAATCGTACCGCTCCCTCCAAGATTCTTGTCTTTCTCAACCTTTTACCGTGTCTTCTGCACGGTTTGTTTTCTTTCATCCTTTTCATAGTGGTAGGGCTCCTGTCGTTATTTCTTCCACCTATCTCAAGCGTCGACGTTGCAGGTGAGGTCTTTTCCCCGTTCACAAATGAAGACAAGTCTTCTCTTCTTTTCGCTAAGGTTTGCCGTGTCTTCCACTCAGCTCGTCTTTCCGTCTTCTTTTTCAAAGTGATGGTGTCTCGTCAAACTTTATGCGGAGATTTCGGACCTGCTTGGCTCGAGGTCACTATCTGATGGGAATTCGAGCCAACGAGGGTGGTGCCAATAGAGAATGGTAGATAAGAGAAATCTTGACTAGTTGATACCGTCATTATGAAATCAATATTTACTTCAAAGCAGATTACCATCTTCGCATTCCGCTCATCTGCCTCACCTCTCTCCCCCTTTCTTTCGTATTCTGCTTTAAAAAATGGGCAATTCTCCTAACCATACATTCTCCGCCGAAGTCCTAGCTGGGTGGAGAGACTCTACAATCTTCTTGATAGAGGTTACGCTCATATAGCCCAAAACTCTACCGTTGAGGCTGAAATCCTCGGTTTATTCAGGACCGTGGACGCTACTTCTGTTGAGGGTACCCAACTAGGGAAGGAGTATCGGAACTTCTTGACCCTCTTCATCAATTTTCTGGCTGCCTATAACCGCGCTTATGAGACGGTCCTTGTGACTGCCGTCGTGAAAGCTCGTTACCAAGACCAGCACGAGCGTCTGGAAACAGTCACATTTGTAGCTGATAATCACAAGAAGGCCCTCAAGTTTTCTAACGATCAGCTTTCGTGGCTGGTTCGTGAGAGGGGAAAGTTGGTGGACCGTCTGGCCTTGGTCCGAACTTACGCTGAACAGGAGCCAGGCAATATTGTGATGAGGTGCAAATGCGGTTGGCTGCAGGAGAGACTTGATGACATTACGGCAGACATTGCTTACGAGAGGGCGGCGATTCCGGACCTGGAGTTTGCCGTCGAGCATTATGAGGCCAGTATGGCCCAGGCTAAGGAGAAGTGCGATCGCCTCTTCTTTAGGCTCACGGAGCTTAATCCCGAGAGCGCCCGATGCACCCAGAGCATCAACCATTTGGAGAGTCAGTTGAGCTCTTTCGTAATGGTTATCAGGACCTAGTTTGGCTTTACCTTTCCTCCCCAGTAAGCTATTGTAAAACATGTTGATGTATGGAATAAAAGGAATATTTCGCATGTCTATACTTTTGTTTTCCTGTCATCTCTTCTCCTGTGCAGCATGATGAACGGTTCAAGGCACTGGAAGCACCGAGGCTTAACATTTTTCTTGATATTAACTACTTCAGACGATTAAATCAACTTTCGATAGCGGGCCCCACTAGCCATCTTGAGCCCCGTGAGCTACGTGAATTATTGCAAATACGACCGTTTGATTAGCGTGCCCATAAATCAGGCCACCTGTTGCGTGCCCCACTTCAATCGTGCTTAGTCTCTTTCGGCGTCTACTTATTGCTGTCAGTCGACTGTAACGTTGGGAGGAACGCCTTTGGTTGATTTAATCAGAGAGGTTGTAAGGTCGGGCTAAGATAATTGCTTCATGGACTCTGATAATCTTCTCCTTTTCAAGAATCCCTCTAATACATTAAAAATGCCCCCATGTTTAACCGAATACAATTTCTGCCGTATCAAAATCCATATCCCATACATGCTGACTAATTGACACGATTCTGTCTCCGGGAGAATGGACCTCTTCGCTTGCCCCCAAGGTTATCAGCTAAGGTATCGACAATTTTCATTCTTTCGTATTCTTCAAGAATATTCCTGGTATGTTATCGTCGATTAGCCCAATTTTGCCCCTGTCTGGAGTACCTGTGATTCCCTACAACAGCAAATGACATAATTAGTATGTGATCCAAGAGAGGTCGGTCCATGACTCCTAAATTAGTCCGGTTTTATTCTTCTTATTTTTATGAGAAATTAGAAAAAACTTCCTTTGAAAAATATGGATGAATTTCTCAAAAAGAATTTTCTTGCGGATTTTACAATTTGAAAAAAGTGATAAAATCCTTTGATATTTAACAAATTTCCTCGGAGGGAATTTTCTCCTTTATCAGAATGAATTTTTAGGGGTAATATTTGTCAAGAAGGTTTGACTTGAAGCAGAAAAGATGTGACAAAAATTCTTTATTAGTCAATAAAATTCCCTGAAGGGATTTTTCATATTCATATTTTTTTTCAAAAATGGGACACTAATTATATTTTTATCTTCTTTTGAAAAACGACCATGACATTAAATTCAAAATTTTACCGACACCTAACATGGACCGACTATAAATAAATATGAGATGAAGTTAGAAAACTTACTTTCACCGTGAAAAACACCATGTAGGTCACATAGACATGCACATGAATCGTGAGTTTAAATCTTAGCCTATCTACTCTAAAGGATGACAAATTGAAGCGAAAGACTTACGGCAAGGCGACAATCTCGCGCACATAATCAAGATTAACCATGATCCCACGACGTAACCAGGATTAGCCGGGCCTCCCCACTTCGACTGCTCGAGCTAAAAATTAAAACCACTGCTTTGGTAATCTTACCAAGCCTGAGGCCTAACTTTTAAACTCATTTTTGGAAAGAGGTTCGGGATTGAATCTGGGCTAACTTTTGACGTGATCTCACGTCGAACGCTAAAACCAAATCACAATACCATCCTAAAACTAGTGGCTTAGGTCCGGCCACAGGACGTGTGTGATGTAGTGCTAAAGTAATTAACCATGCACAGAAGTTAAATTCAAACACCGCTTCAAAATGTGCAAAAATGAAATTCTAATTCCCAAACACCAAACCTGCAAAACAAAGGGTTAGCCAAACACTCCACCCCTTATAACTCCCATCTACAAAACCATTTAACACCTAAATGATCAGAATTCACCCAATTCAAATCAAATGAAATTTTCATACAATTTTCTGGCCTAAGTCCTCTAAGTTCGTAAATTTTCAAAAATTAAGAACACGTCCCCAGTGGAGTCGCCAAGCTGTCGCGACCTAAAATTCATTTTTTTAGGTTAATGGATTACCAGATTAATTGATTAAACTAACTAACCTAGTTCGAGCTCTCCCAAACTCTACCAATTCGCGACTTTGGTTTTTTGTTCAAATGGTTTTAAATTTTGGAGTCGCCACTAATCGTTCTTGGTAGATCGATTAGAAAGCTAAATAAATTAGTGAGAGTACTGATTTATTTCTGTGAACTAGAGAATGAGTTCGAGGACTTGGTTACGTTAGATTACTCTAATGCCTTTTCAGTACCAATTTCATGAAAATTCATTTGGGGTAATTTGGAAAGATTTTGGGTCAAACTGACTAGAAGGGTAAAATGGTCATTTTTCAAGGATTAGGGAGTGAAGACGGGTAGAACTAGTTGAATGTGGTCATTCTTTATTTTCCACATTTTTGAGAATTTTTCTGAATTTTTTTAATTAATTAATTAAAAAAATTATATTTTTTTATTTTTATTTAATAATTATTATAATTATAATAACAAATCGGGTCGGGTGCAGAAACACAACCCGATTGAACTCGGCCCGGGCCCTCACGTCTAGGGGTTCTCATTAGCCTAATTCAGACTCCAAGCTACTAAGAAAAGATAAGATGCTTGGGCCTAATCCCACTGCAACTGCGCTTCAATATAAATCTAAGCCCAACTCACAGGTTACTAAAACAGCCTACATATTCTTTAGCCTAAATAAAATTAAGGCAAGGCAAAGGCTCAATAAGGAAACTTACCAGTTCGACTTGACTTCGCAAGAGCAATACTCTGCATTCCTTCCAAGATATGATGGGCCACCCACATTTCATCTCCAGCTGAGATATCCACGGCAGGACTCGGGGTCCAATTGTTGGATCTTCGAAAAATGCAATCTTCAGTGTAAATAGACTGAAAGCAGAAAACCCATCTTTCTCATTGTCACTTGCACTCTCCACATCGATGCTCCGCGGAACTTGGTTCGGCATGACCTGAGTTGGTGTTCCTCCCCTCATCACGAGACTCAGATTTACGCTCGGGAACCCCAGAGGAAATGCCAATAAATCCTGGGAATCATGCTGATTGTATCCACTGAATTGGGGAGCAAAGCAAGCATGCTTTGCTTTGAACGGACGTGGTTCAATGGCCGTCCGTCCAGGTGCTCCTAGCTTACGCAATAACTCACCAAATGCCATAGCTAATTCACCATCCATGCTAAGAGGATTATGCCAGTTAATCTATTGATGGTAATCTTCCTAAAAGCATTTGGCAAACTCCGATGTACAAACGAAGCATTTTATTGCCCTGACCAAAAAAGGGAGACATTCTATTGCGTTATTCATAGAGCAAGTGTTCCCAAGATTCAGCAATCTAGGTCAGATCTCTAAATGAACCTCTTTGTGTTCACCCCACTGACGCTAGACATGCTTTCCTTCTTATTCCTCAATCTCTCTAACAACCGCGTCGCGCTGAACCTGGGGATGTCATGGCCATGAGAGTGCTATCTCCAATGATGATACTCCAAGTCTTCTCGTCCAAATTTCCCACAAGCTACTTGGTCCGGCATGAACACGCATCGCTTCTCCTCGTACAACGGATGAGACACGTTGTCGTAGATCCACCTCCCCTCAGTCGGCGTTGTGGGTGCGAGGCTGCTAGCTGATGAATCGACCTGGAGCACGTTTTCAAGTCTGGCCAAAGAGAAGTCCACAGGCATAATCCCAAAGCCACCAGAGAAGAGGGGCTTCTCTCTTTCTCCATTACTTCCATCGTTCTTTTTAGTTCGATTTCCCTCAGCAAGAGAAGGGATTTTCTTTGGTAAGGAGCCCTTGCTCCCCGCACAAAACGACGACGCCTACGTGTGGCCCCGGACGACCTTGAACGACGAGAGATGCCGGAACTACTCTCACGGTTTGTCTCAAACAAGGGCCTCGAACCCCTTCGTGTCTGCCCTGCCCTTGACCCCTACTACGAACCTCTACTTCGTCTTCGACACGGCCTGCATTTCCGTGTGCCTCGAATGGTGGTGGTACGAGGTCACGATCCTGCTATGCGTACGCATGTTCTTCTTCCGCTTCTAAGTCCTCGCACCAATAGCAGTACTTCAGGATGGACCATGGAGATCCATAGCTTCCCGCTTTGGATTGAGGATGGCCCGGCCTTTAACGTGAGAAAAATGTTCTCTACGCGCTTTCCAAGCCATTTCTGTACCTCCATAAGGTCTGAGCTCTTCCTAACGAAGGAAGGAACAATCATGTCAATCTTATTAGGAACACCCCCACTTCGAGATATCTTCTTGTCTTTCCCCGTCAATGCTAGAAGGTCCGCGACAACACCAGGGGGATTCACATTCTTTCTCTCATCGAGAACTGTAGAGTTTTCACAACAACAATGAACTAAACCCTGTTCTTTGCCACAAGATAATATAGAAAATGAGATTGTCCCCTTTGCACAACGAATGACACTCCCGGGCTTTAGATCCTCAGCCAACCCTTTTATAGTTCATGCAAATCATATTCTCATCCCCCTCTATACTATAGTCAATAGATATCGTGATTCCATGGCCCTGTTTCAACTGCGAGTTTGAGTATCTCCAGCAAGCGCTTGGCTATGGATATGCCAATACTCTGTATGAGCTCACACTTGAAGTGACTTCCATCGTCTTCCTCCACTTTAGCTTGGCTTTCAAAATTTGCATTTCTACATACAATCTGAGAAAAATTCTCTCCTCTGTTACGTGCATGTACAAATGCACGTTCGCTTGTAAAGCGATATCCAATCGGAAGGATCGAGGGGCTGATATCTTACGAGAAGAAACCCCCCCACCAAGACCATTCCCCCTCGATTGTATAAGAGCGACCTGCTCTATGAGCCATATATCCAAAATAGCGGGTTGGACCTTCGATGTGTGTACCCCCAAGTCTTCTGCGGATACCTGAACATTGCATGCATATAAATATCCCTGAATTGACACTAACCTATTGCAACATCTTCTCTCAAGTCTCCAAAACCTGGTATCTCCGCAGCTTCGTGATAACCAGGCAGTTGATCTAACCCTTTCGCGCTATAACAAGCTCAAAATCGTCCTTGAAAGACATCATCTCAGTTGGGTGACGCCGGGCAAATGCCCTATCACCAAAGTGCGACGCAAGAAGCTTACCCTTGGGCTTTAGCTTCGCAGCAAAGTCCAAAGCATTTGAAGAATAATAAATTTGCCTTAGCCACCACGGATGGCTCTTCACTTTACCCCATACCCTGTCCTCAATAGAATACTGACATTCTCCAACATCCTCCCTTTTTTATCGGCAAGTTCGTCCATGGATCAATCCCACTCTCTCCTGCTCAATACGCTGGTAATGAGTGTTCCTCTCCTCAAGGCCATATAAGGCGACTTCGTGGGTTCTCCCATGTTATAGAGTGTGGTGATGTAGAGCGTCGTTTGGTACACCCTCGTACTCTTCATGTTCAAGTACCGAGGTGCCAAGCTCCCCATTAACGAACAGTTCCCCGAGGTTGGGGGATCCATCGCCTTGTTTCGGGTTGAGTCCGACGTCATCTCGCTCATCGCGCATGAGCTGCTGCAGGTGTCACCGAGTTTGGTGGGGACGAGAAGCTCCACGTGGTTGTCCGCAGCTCCAACACTTCCTCCCGACCCAACAACAAGAAATTCATTCTCAGAATTATTCTTTGCAACTTCGAACTCCGATGAAGCGAAGATAATATTGGACGTGATGGATGCTCACGGACAAACTCACACCAAAAGGTTAGATCAACGTGGTGCCACAGCGGCTGGTGAGGCCATTAGAGAGCTAATACACCAAAGACGGGATTTGAATAGCATGTTGATGTTGTCGACCAATGATGGGTAATGACTCGTATGAGGAAAGCTACGTGGGATGAGATTTTGCCCGAAAATTGTGGCTATCATGAACGGCATCCGAGGCTAGCGGTCGCTGAACTGATCTGGGTCTTTACCGTCGGGGAAAGCATGAAACCGATCACTTCACTAGAACGTCCATGCATAATTGACCGAGCTTCTGAAAATCTAATGGCGATTCACAACAATATCCTCAATAATGTGCATGTGAAGCCAGATACTTTTTTCCTGAGTGCACGCAACTCCTCCTGGATGGAGAGCCCTTACGACAGACTCCATAGCGAATAAACATGTAAACTCCCACGATGATCCCTCCATTCATTGCTTCAGACTACCTGGACGATGCAATGCCCATGTTACATGCAAGCCTTGGAGCTACACCACTCGATGAACCACCGACTTCATTCGGACGTTAAATGTCGCCAACACGAATAATGGTTCGCGTTGACACTAAATGGCAAACTCTGCGACGACAAAAATGATTCAGAATTCACCCGCATTAGCTCCGGCAATGGAGGAAGAGGCCGGAACAACAACGACCTTCCAGTGTTCGTGATCGTATTCTCAATGTTCCTGTTCGGGGTCTTCATATACAACGAGGACGTGAAGTCGATGGCCGAGTTCCCATCCTGATGGCCCTCTATTCCGAGAAGACGGGCACGACTTTCTCACGGTACAAATGACCTGCATGAGAAATGGAAGGAAGGACTCCATGTACTAGAGCTAGAGATGGCTACCCATAGACCGTTCTCTGCCCAGGTGTGCCACCCTTTTGATCTTAAACCGCTTCAGTTTCGTTTGACCACGATGAGGAGAGAGGAGGAGGAGTCGTGCTGCTCGACATCTCACCAACGGTAGTCATCGGCTCATCTGAGACCAAAATTGTCATGGTCTAACAGCTTCAGGGCATGCATGAGAAGGCAACTTACATATATACATCATGTTCATCCCTAGATACACTGGAAACATCTTGGGAGAGAGGTTATAATGTCCAAAAGAAGAGCATCGGAAGGTGCGCCGGCAACTAATATGCAAGCAGCAGCAAGGTAATGGCATTCTCAAGATCTCGTGGCCGGAGGAAATAAATAAAAAGGAAAAGAGGACCCAGGGGACGTTTCGAGGAAAAATGTGATACAGAAAACGGCTCGGGTCAAGCCGTCCAAGGCTTCACCATCAAGAACAACAGTAATATAGCAACGCATCTTGAAAGAAGAACGCAGGAAAGTATGTGAAGCTGCGAGGGACCACCACCGGTGAGACTTATCATGCTCCAGCTCTTCTATGACCATTCTCCTAGAAACTTGCCCCATCTACCAGCTACTCGGCATGTGATTCGTCTCGGACTGGTGCCATGCTTCATTCATTCGAGTGGTTCGTGGCCTCTTGAGTATACTGGCTTGACTTGAAGGAGTGGCAGGCAAAGCTTCTCGGTCAGACTAAGTTCACCCTATGGACCGCTTCTTGAGAGTTGGTCGTGGCTGGCTGAAGAAGCGGAAACGACAGCAGATCGGTGAAGTGTGGAGGAAGCAGCAGCTAAGGTTTTGAGGTGCGAAGAGATGAGTCTTTTCTATATGGTTGAAGTTCGATTCCACGACGTCAGTCACAGTGAGCTATGTTGATCTCGGGTCGCGTCCCGCTCGGGTGAAAAAGATCAACGAGGAGCTTCCTCTGCCTCTCCCTCTCTCTTTTGCAAGCGATTCTCTTCTCCTTCTTCACACTTGCTTTCCCCAAGTCTCAGCGGCCATGTTACGTTACCTCTCCTTCCCGTTGCCGAAAGAACCAGTTGGCGTTGACCCCGTGTAAGGTTCAGTATCCCCCGTGAAGAAAGCCCCCCCTCGCTCCCCTCACTCCTTTCCTCTCCTCTCCCTTGCCATAGGCAAGTCTTTCCTCTTCAATTGAGAACACGTGAGTGGATCATGATGACTGTCCCCTCCACTTGCTTTCTCCACCGAAAACCTTACCCATTTTTTCTTTTGTCTGCCATTCCTCTTTCTTTTGATCTTTTGTCTGCTCTCTTTCGTGTCTCTTCTCTGCCATGGTGATCATCATGGTCAACCAAGTAATCCTCCAGCTATCCTCTTTTGACCGAGACATTGCACCCACGTGCTGTGTGCCAACTCTTCCAAAGTAAGCAATAGCATGGTCCTTTGTTTCGTGGCCCTTCATCTCGGTCAGTTGACGTATTGGACGACACATCGTCTCATTTGCCACGTTAATAAATCCAAGCGCAAACTCTTCGACTTCGACAGAGATTTCCTTCAAAGATGAATCCTGGATCAATCTTTAGGAATTAATTTCTTTAGCAAGCTTCCCCTTTCTTTCGCACAAACTCGATGTTAATGTCCTTATTCTACCCAGATAATAGCAATGACGTTGCTATTTTCTCCGAGATACGTCAGGTTATCCATATCAACCTCGAAGGTATGGCCCATTCACAGAATTGAGTCATTCCGAACACAATCGGGCTGAGGTAAAAATCTGGATTATTAGAGGACAGTGTCACGACTCTGAAATGCAAAAATCGAAAATTACAAAGCTAAAATGGATTTTTTTATAATTTTTTCAATTAACTTGAAAATGAGATTAACAAAGTAATTCTCGATTCCAGATTAATTTTTGTAGATTTTCTTTGGCCAAAATTAAGAGAAAATTAAAAGAAAAATATTGAATCTTTTTCCGTATTTTTATGGCCTCAAACGCTATTTTTATTAAATATCTTCCTAATTTTTGAAAAATAAAAATAAAAAAAAATGTCGAAAAATACTGAAAATATGAAAAATTACTTTTTGCTCAAAATTGGTTCCCTAGGGTTGGCCAAGGTCTCCAAAGTTGATTTTGCAATTTTTTCATTTTTTATTGATTTTCTATGAATTTTCCAAAATAAAAATACCAAAAAATACTAAAAATATGGAAAATCATTTTTTGGTCAAAATTGGTTCTCTAGGCTCGGCCAAGGTCCCCAAAGTTGATTTTTTCAATTTTATGAATTTTTATGGATATTATATTAATTTTAAAAGAGAAGAGATAATTAAAAATCAGGTGTCAACACCCCTAGGGATACACCTAAGAAATCGCTGCATATATACTGAATAGAGTGTCATCTAAGTCTGTCGCTGGTTTGCCTTTGAGATATGGCATGGTAGGAGACCAAGTCTTAATCATATTAAGATTTAGGGCTTTCCAACTTTGGTTAAGAAGCTGAAGATAGAATAATTAGAGGCAAGGTCTGAACAAGGTCACTTCATTTGATATTCAAAAGAAAGTCTTGGACATTATCTCTATTTTCACTTTGACCAAAGAATTTGGGTTAGTAAGCATGCCACTTTTTTGGAGAATCAGTTCATCAAAGAAGGTGGCATTGTAAGCAACATAATTTTGCAAGAAGAAATCAATAAAGCATCGCCTATTATACAGGTTCAGACACTAACCTCTGATTTAGTGGGAGTTTCTTATATATAACCTCTTAAGAGGAGTACGAGAGAGTCTCACCTTCTTGTGCATTATGGATACTTGCTTCTGTAAATGATGGTGACAACCCAAGTAATCCAACACCTATGAAGAAGCGACATCTAACATTGATTCTAGTACATGCCTTAAGGCCATGAAATCTGAAATGGACTTGATATATTCCAACCATAAATGGGTATTGGTTGACCTGTCTAATGGTATAGTAACAATTAGGTGTAAGTGGATCTTTAAAAGAAAGTCCAATATTGATGGTCAAGTTGGAACATATAAAGCGAGGCTTGTGGTAAAACATTATTATTAGAAAGAAGGTATCGACTATGACGAAACCTTCTCACCTGTAGCCATACTGAAATCCATTAGGATTTTATTGGTTATAGCTGTACACTTGGATTATGAGATATTCCAGATGGACATAAAGATGGCGTTCCTAAATGGATTTCTCGAATAGGACATCCATATGAAACAACCTTGAGATTTTGAATCTCATGGTGAAACCTATAAAGTGTGCAACATTTATGGACTAAAGCAAGCCCCTAGAAGTTGGAACATCCATTTTAATGAAGTGATCAAATTGTGTGATTCATCAAGATTCTGGATGAACCTTGTGTATATAAGAAGCTCAATGGGTACGCTATTGCATTTCTAGTACTCTACATTGATGACATACTGTTGATTGGTAATGACATACCAATACTTTCATCTGTCGAGCTATTTTTGTCCTAAAAATTCTCCATGAAGGATTTAAGAGAGGCAACCTATTTATTAGGTATCAAAATTTATAAAGATAGATCAAGATGTCACGCCCCGGATCCCGGCGGGCCGCGTGGCATCCCCGTCGAGTTACACCTGACCTGCAATCACATCACTTGGCCCAACTGCGAACGACGGCCCAGGACTCGTCAGGGCCAAATGACGGATAACTAAAAGCGACAGCAGATAGCGCTCTACTCCCAACCAAACAGTCATTCAAGCAAGACAGGAAGATGGAAGAACACATGACATTTAACAAGTTAGGTCTCGGGGGTTCATTACAACCTGACGGGAGAGGGGTGAACACAAAACCAGTCCAGGGTCTGACAAACTTGTGAGGGAGACAATATCCAACATTCAAAATAAACCCTAACAGCTACCTAGCAAAAGGACAGATCCATCAACATGCGATCCGTACATCTAAGGGTTATCTTCATCGGTCAAGGGAAACTCTTCAGGGTCCTCGCCAGTGTCGCCAGGTACCTGATACACTACCTCGTCTTCTCTAACTCAACCGGTCGACCGTGGCGAGCTGGGGTTATAGACATCTTCAGGGGTGGGGATCTGAAATTGGGCGATCAGCCCACAGCATGAGTCGAAACCCAGTAATCTCACAAAAGACTCAAAATAGAACATAGCATGCAAATGAGACGGTTCGACACATGATTCAATAAACACATGGTCAGCATATAACAATGGACTGTATCACAGTAATGAACGCATACTTCATGCCATGGTATGATCAAGTCTCATTCAGATGCAAAATGTTATCTCTCATTTAATCGACCCGAGCTAGGTCCACCGGTGGCTTATAGCACTGCCGGCCGTGCCCCGAGCTGAGCCCCTGCATTCGCTCAGTTGGCACTCTTGTCACTCCAACGCCCCGTGCCGCGCACGTCCAGGCGCGGTACCGCAACCGTGGCTCACTTGCCCTACGGCCGATACCCCTTGTCACTCCAACTCCATTGTTTTCTTGACACCTATCCGGCCGTCCCGCACGGTTCTACGCACTCCGCCAAACGTTCGCTCATAAGGTTAAGTGCAATGCATCAGGCGTTCATTACATGTCTCGGCCTTTGGCCCACAATTCACCACGCATTCTAGCGCACGCGCCTGTCTCAATCGAGCTTACATGGATTCACACAATTCATGTCAAAGTTCAATGCATCATTCATCACTCACGTGAATCCAAAGCAGACAATGCACATCAATCCGAGTTTCAAACTCCGTTTTTCAGTGTTTTTGACCTCAAGCATGGGTCCCAACATATGTGATTACTCTTGGATCCTCTTAGGGCTACCGTACAATATTCGTCTCGTGCATTATGGACCCTAGGACCTCGCGGCCAAAATCATTCATGAACGGCCAGCAACCTATTTGAACGTGCATCGACTAATACCACACAATTTCTCGTCTTAGACGGCCCTAGAACCATCACACGATGTTCCTATCACACTCCATGGACTCCATGACCTCTCGGAGAGCACTTAACATGCATGACCAGCAACCAATCTTGATATACAAAGGACTACACTTCACGACACAACCTCCTCACATACGGTCATCCCTCAAGTTGGACATGCATGGTCAATTATCACATAATTACCCATCATAGGCTCTCTGAATCCATCATACAATGCTCATATCACATCCCGTAGGTACTAAAGCCTCTCGGACCAAACCACACACACACGGCCAGCAGCACATTTTGTCATGCAAGGAATTATATCTCACGGCACACACACAAGAACACCTCAATTCACACATGGTTCTACCCCAAGTCTAGTTATGAGATTACCCTTCTCGATTTTAAGCACGAAACCGTGAGAGAGTTGGCCTTGGAAGTCCTTGACGAGGTTGTCGGAGCTGTATTAGAAGAGAGACAATTCGGAAGTGTGAGAGAGTGTTCAACCCGTGGACATGCAAGGGCGATTCAACTCCGAAGGTGCTCAAATGGGATTGCATGTGAGGAATTCAAGCTTGGATGACATTGCATGTGATTAAATCACACTTGAATGGCATTGCATGTAAGGTATTCATGCTTAGATGGTGTTGCATGTGAAGAATTTGTGCTTGGGTGGTCTTGCATGTATGATCTAATTCAATATAATCGAAATTCAAGATCTTACCGACGTGTGGGAGAAAACGGGGGTCGATTCGGACTCCGGGTGAGTCCGAACGATCCGTTTGAAAATCGGTGCGCGCTGGAGTCCACCGCGACGGGATTTGGACAGCCACCGTAGAAAGGATGTTCCGGCCAGATCCGACGGCTATTTTCTACGATTCAGACGGCGTTGGAATCTTCTGGAAGAGAAGAAGAGAATGGCGGTGGTTTCAGGGAAAACGGAGCTCTGAGGTGAAAGTTATGGCCGTCGGAAGGTGCGGGGGTCAGGCTCCACGTCGGGATCAGAACAGGAAAGTTTAGGAGGTCGGACGGGGAGCTTCCGGTGGTTGTTTGGGGCAAGGGAGGCGGCGTTGGAACGGTCTGGATGTTAGGAAGAGGATGCCACTGGTTTTAGGGAAAACGGAGCCCTATGGAGGAAGATATGGTCGTTGGAAGATGCAGAGGTCAGCTGGTCGCCGGGAGTGAAGAGGGAGAGAAAGGGAATGAGAGAGTGAGGCTTGAGTGTTCTATTGCCAAAAATGAAAGAGTGAGAGAGTGAGAGCAGATGGGGGGGGGGGGCGTGGATATGGAGAGAGAGAGAGTGGGTTCTTGGATTAATTAAATGTGATAGTGGTGAAGGAATATGCATGGGGGTTAGGGGAGAACATTTTGGGAATGTTATATTGGAAATTGAGTGACTTAGTTTATTATAGGGAATGTGTTATATTGGTTATTTAATTCAAATGTGATAGTGGTCTTGGAGTGGGCGGTCATGACACTTGGTGCAATGGGATGAGGGTTCGATTTTCAAGGAAAATTCGACTGATAAGTAGCCTCTCGGTGTTTCGTTTCCCTCGTGACGCGTACCGTCGAGACCGGGAAACCTTCTATCGGACCCGACGTGATTCTCGAGCTAGACTGAACTAAAATTCAATTCACCTAGGAAATGCTAGGAAATACTCAATCTATGATCCGGAGAACTTCGAATGGTCCAGAGGCATTTTGGAGATTTTCTATCATTGCCTCAGTTTCCAATTGAATTTCCTCGAAGGTAACACCGTCCAATTCTCATTGTAACTTTTCTAGCAAATTCGATTGTCCAACTTAGGAATTTTATTTCGTGGCCACTTCCACTGATTTACAACTTTAGTAAATGCTCGGACTAACGGGCGGCTTTAAGGAGATACGCGTATCGACCTGTCAGGGCCCACGTACTTTAAGTTCCTTGGTAGCCATTTCCCCTTGGTCAGTCATCCCGAGTTGATCAGGCTCGAGTGAGATTCATCTAAAGCGAAATAATGAAATACGTCCATTCTCATTAAATTCCCAAAATGGGTCGAAGATTCAGACTGTTACACAAGATAACTGATTAGCCTCTCACAATTGACGTACATAGATAAAGTGCTAAAGTAGTCTATCATGGAAAATTTCAAGAGAGGATTATTGCCTTTCAAGTATGGAATCCGTCTTTCTTAGGGGATGTGTCCCAAGACCCCCAAGGAAAGAGAGTGGATGGCGAAGATCCCCTATGCATCCGCTATTGAAAGTATAATGTATGCAATGCTATGTACAAGGCTTGATATCACCCATGCTATAAGTATTACTCATAGATATCAGTTCGATCCAAGCAAGAATCACTTGACGGCCGTTAAGAATATCCTTAAGTACTTATGAAGAACTAAGGATCTATTCTTAATATACGGTGAGGGAGAATTTAAACTTGAGACTTATACTGATTTTGATTTCCAATCTAATCCCGATGACTTTAAGTCAACCTCGGGGTTTATATTCACATTGAATGGTAGTGTAGTGTGTTGAAAAACTTCTAAACAAAGTATAACTGTTGATTCCACCATTGAGGCAGAGTATGTGGTGGGTTCTAAAGCTGTAAAGGAAGCGCCTTGGATAAGGAAGTTCATCTTAGAGCTTGGGGTCATTCCATTAATTGAACGGTCAATTTTGTTATTTTATGACAACAATGGGGCGATCGTTCAAGCGAAGGAACCAAGGTCTCACCAAAAGTCTAAGCATATTGAAAGACGCTTCCAACTCATTAAAGGGAACATCGCCGTACAAAATGTTACATTAGCAGAAAACATCGCAGATCCCTTCACAAATGCCCTACCACAATCTATATTTGAAAGACACATTGATAGAATGGGTCCAAAATATTAGCATGGTCGGCTTTAGTGCAAGTAGGAGATTTGTTAGGTGAATACCATAAAGCAACTATGTGATGGTTGTATCTAGACATTTTATTGTACTTTCAATCATATTAATGGTAAGACATGATCATTCATCTTGTCTCGTCTTTTTAGATGAATGAAGTCCATAAGATTAGTTGTGATTGAACCTATTCTTGAGATGTTGAGAATATCTGTGACAAGTATCAGTTAAACACGATCTTTAAACTATTCCTAGTCGATGGATCATTGAGTAGATATCAAGGATCCTGTTGAGACCAGAGTGTTCGTAACCTCACCATTGAGCATTAGATATTTGATGGGGATGACGAGTCACAAGTCATTAGACATTAGATGTCGAAATTGGAACATAAGTGTTTGTATCGAATAAGTTCGATCGAATTCACTAAATGTGATACATGCTAAATGATTAGAAACGATGGAAGCTTCACACGTGGTCAACGTCTAATCATTCATGCTTTGGTCAGGTGTAAAGATCCTTAGACGTAAGGCATAATATTAGCTTGCATGTCGAGTAGTTATAGTTCAGAAGTGCGCATATTAGTTAGTCATCGATCCACCTCTGTACTTGATGGTCATGGTTCATTCACATATAAAGTCATAAGCATGCGCAACAATGGGATTTATCTCCTCATTTAAGTACGAGGTCGATGTCTTATGCTATCTATTTGTGACAATGTATAGAAAATTCTCAGCCAAGGTTGACGAGATTGTCTCGTGAACGTGCACGTTAGATTGAATGATGCATATGTTTGAATTGGTGGCTTGACTCAAATCATGGCTTTTGTTCGATCGGGACATGGTAAGATAGAAAGATAGAATTACATTGTAGCCAAAACTGATACATTTATTATGTTCTTGCAATATTCATACAATCTAAGTAGCCATGATATATTGCTAGATATCACTCATAGCTTACAGGATCCAGAGATTGATTAGTGATAGTTAATCCTCTTGGTGATGCTAATTGATTAGTATACATTCTACTACTAGCTCAGTGGTGAACCTAGAGATGTCACGTACCATAGCCAATACGTGGCGATGTTTAAGTATGGAAGATGAAATTGCAAAAGTGTTTGCAAAGACGACTATCAAATTAGTTGGATTGAAATTAGATCAAATGAGATTTGATTTAATTCTTATTTTTTGGTTACGAATGTACATGCATGTGATGCACACGTATGCCTCAAGATGGACACATATTGATGTGCCAATTGTATATGTGAGAATGCACGCAAATTGTTTTTTTTTGTTTTAATGTATATATAGTATATGATATTATATATAATACAAAAAAATTTGTCAGGACTATTAGGAGTATCCCCTAAAATAACCATGTGATGGTCACATGTATGGTATAAATATTATACTATCGATATTGTATTAATGGCAAGACGCTTATTTATTGATTGTGTCCCTTTATTTTAGATGAATAAAGTCCATTAAATCAGTTGGAATTGATACCCACTTTTGAGGTGTCAAGAATATATGTAACGGGTCATTAGTTAGTCTCTGATCTTCAAATTGGTTCCTAATCGAAGGATCATGGATTGGGCATCCACGAGCCGGTTGAGACTAGTGTGTTCACAACCTCGCTATTGGGCATTGGATACCCAATAGGGATGACGAGTCACAAGTCATCAAACATTAGACGTCTAAGCTGAAACATAGGTGTTCGTATCAAAACGAGTTCGATCGAATCCACTGAACGTGAGGAAAAGAGCGATTAACTAATATATAAGCTTCATGCTTGGTCAATGTCTTAATTGCTCTTGGCTTTGCTGTGTTAATGGTCTTCAAACCTGAGCCGCGATGTTAGCTTATATATTGGATGGTTGTGGTTCATAGGAACGATATTGGCCGATCATTGATTCGCCTATGTGCATAATGGTCATAATTCTCCTTATAAGAAGTCACAAGTATGGGCAATAGTTGGGATTTATCACCTCATTAGACGAGGTTGATGTCCTATGCGATCTAGTGTGATGGTGCATTAAAAAGTCATTGGCCAAGGCAGAAGTCGAGAGGAGTCTCACCGAATGCACGTCAGATAATTTTGTGCATATGATCAAATTTGTGGGTTTGACTTAGATATCCTTGGCCTTCCTTCAATCGGGACATAGTAAGACAGAAGGACTGAAAAACACTGAATCAAGGCCAATAGGCTCACTTTGTCCTTACTTTATTCAAATTGAGTAACCGTGATATGTTGCTAGACATCACTCACGGTTTGTGGGATCTAAGGATTAATTTGGGACGATTAATTTCTTAAGGAATCCCACTGCCAGTTCAGGGGCGAACTTGAGGATGTCACACGCCCTAACCGATATTTGGCAGCGTCCATAACGAAGAGGGGATCGTGAGAATACGAAAGGACTATTTAGATAGTCAAAAGGAGTTAAAAAGGATTAGATTCATTTCCATTTTCCAAAGCTCACTAAAGGACAAAATTGATGACACTGGCATAACATCATGATGTGGATGATGTAATGGTTACAACATGCCTACATCATTATTGGATTAGGTTTGTTATCCAAAGAGAAAGGATAAGAAATGTTGTCCTTGAAAAGTCAAAAGTAGGATATGATTTTCTATCCGTTAGACAGAGACATTCGACACGTGAAATTGTTAGGAGTATGCCCTAAAGCATGTGATGGTCACATATATGGCATAAATATTGTACTATCGATATTTAATTAATGGTAAGACGTTTGCTTATTCATCTTGTGCCTTTATTTTAGATAAATAAAGTCCATTAGATCAGTTGAAACTGATACCCATTCTTGAGGCGTCAAGAATATCTGTGACGGGTCGTCAATTGGTCTCTAATCATCAAATTAGTTCATGGTCAAAGGATCATGGATTAGGCATCCACGAGCTAGTTAAGACTAGTGTGTTCGCAGCCTCTCTATTGAGCATTGGAAGTCCAATAGAGATAAGAAGTCACAAGTCATCGGATGTTGGATATCTAAGCTGGAACACAAGTGTTCGTGTCGAAACGAGTTCGATCGAATCTATTGAACGTGATGGAAGAGCGATTGGCTAATATAGAGGCTTCGTACTTGGTCAAGGTCTCAATCGCTCTTGATTTTGGTGTGTTAGTAGTCCTCAGACTTGAGCCATGATACTGGCTTGTATATTGGATTGTTGCGGTTCATAAGTACGATATTGGTCGATCATTGATCTGCCTCTATGCATCATGGTTATAGTCCTCCACATACGAAGTCATAGGCGTAGGCAACAGCTGGGATCTATCTCCTCATTAGGTGAGGTTGATGTCCTATGCGATCTATGCATGACGGTGTATTAGAAAGTCCTTGGCTAAAGCAGAAGTCGAGAGAAGTCTCGCCGATTACACGTCAGATAGATTTGTGCATATGATCGAATCTATAGGTTTGACTTAGATATCCATGGCCCTCATTCTATCGGGACATGGTAAGACAGAAGGACTGAATAACACCAAACCAAGGCCAACAGGTTCACTTTGTTCTCATACTTCATTCTGACTAGGTGACCGTGATATGTTGCTAGACGTCATTCACGATTTCTGGTAGATAATGATTGATTTGGGACGATCAATTTCTTGAGGAATCTCACTGCCAGTTCAGGGGTGAACCTAGAGATGTCACACGCCTTAATCGACATCTGATGACGTCCATAACGAAGATGGGATCGCGAGAATGTGATAGGACTATTTGGATAGTCAAAAGGAATTGAAAAGGATTGGATTCGTTCCCCTTTTCTAATGCTCACTAAAGGACAAAATAGATGACACAGGCATGACGTCAAGATAATATCATTGATGATGTAATGGTTACATCATGTCCGCGTCATCATTGGATAAGAATAGTTATCCAAAAGAAAGAATAAGAAAGGTTATCCTCTAGAAAATATCAAAAGTAGGATAGGATTTTTTATCCGTTTGGCACATCAAACAACATGATTTGATCACGAAACTCGAGAAACTTGAAATCTAGAATGTCTAGAGTCTGTGGATGAGAATCGTCGCTAAAAATGATTCCATTTAAGCCGTCCAAATGGGCGCCCAAATCTAGCCGACGGGCTGATCAAAGGCGGCTAAATAACTGCCTTTGACCACCTTCCAATGGGCGGGGCCCACGTAGTTGGTCAAAGGCGGTTTGACCACCCTTAACTAGCATCCAGCTGGCCACGTGGCCAGCTGGAAGGACACATGGCGGCCCCCTAATGGGCCGCCACGTAAGGCGGCTTAGAGGGGCAGTTTAAACTGCCCTCCCCCTCTTTCTCTCGCACTTTCCATCCTCTATAAATAGAGGAGAAGCCCCTCAAACTAATGGGTTAGAAACATGTGATAGTCACACATATACGTACCAAATTTTGTGAGAAAGTGAGCTTGAGAATCGGCCAATTTGAATACACAAAGTTTGTGTTTCCATTGGTTGAAAACGAAGGGTTCGGATCGAGATGTCGCGAGGTTTACTAGCATAATCCGAGGGCCATTTCTCCGAATCTCCGCCTTCAAGGTCGCACGGGTATCGGGGCGTGTCTAAACTAGAGGCCCGACATCTCTTGGGCTCGAGGACAAAGAAGCAGAACCGCATCCAACCTCTGTTATACAGGTACGTTTCTAAACTGGCTTTAGAAAGTTGGATTTTCGACTAAAGTATACGATGATTTCTAAGACGATCAAGGGCGCCATTTAAATTTACTTTCTTCCGCTGCGCATATGATATGTTTTTTTGTGTGTGAAGAGCGCACGGGACCATTGGAAAACCAAGTGGTATCAAAGCCAAGCTTAGAACTCCCGTATACTTGGTTGATTCGGTTTTTGACGATACTTGGAATATCGTCGTCGGATTTTCGAAATTGTTTTCAAAACTTTACGGACCCGACCCCATGCAGTGTAGACTTGACATAGGACCTCGAGGAATGTTAGACGACCTCGGATGGGCGGGAAGGCTGCCCGCGGCTCACGGCTAAAGGCGGAAATCGCCAATGGCCTTGACGGGTCAAAAGCAGTTCCACCACCTTTGACTAAGGGCATGCGCTGTAACAGTCTGAATTTTCGACCCATTTTGGGAATTTAATGAGAATGGACGTATTTCATTATTTCACTTTAGATGAATCTCACTCGAGCCTGATCAACTCGAGATGACTGACCGAAAGGGAATGGCTACCAAGGAACTTAAAGTACGTGGACCCTGACAGGTCGATACGCGTACCTCCTTAAAGCCGCCCGTTAGTCTGAGCATTTACTAAAGTTGTAAATTAATGGAAGTGGCCACGAAATAAAATTTCCTAAATTGGACAATCGAATTTTCCAGAAAAGTTACAGTGAGGATTGGACGTGGATTGGACGGTGTTACCTTCGAGGAAATTCAATTGGAAACCGAGACAAGGATAGAAAATCTCCAAAATGCCTCCGGACCGTTCGAAGTTCTCTGGATCATAGATTGAGTATTTCCTAGCATTTCCTAGGTGAATTGAATTTTAGTTCAGTCTAATTCGAGAATCACGTCGGGTCCGATAGAAAATTTCCCGGTCTCGACGACACGCATCACAAGGAAAAAGGAACACTGAGGGAATTTTTATCGGTCAAATCCTCCTCAAGAATTGAGCCCTCGCCCCACTGTGGCAAGTGTCACGACCCCCCTCCTTTTGAGGCCATGCATTGCATTCCCTAGATTATTCCCTCTATTTCCAATATATGCATGAAAAGGCACCCCATGCAAAGATTCCTCTCTCTCCTCCCACTTCATGTGCCCACTTCAGCCCATTCTCTCCCTCATTCTCTCATTTTTCATTTCACTTCAATAGAACACTCACACTTCACTCTCACTTCCTCTTCTCTCTCTCGCCTGTTTCTCTCTCGGCCTCCATGTACCGCCCCTCTTCCGAAGCCCATAACTTCCTCTACAAAATTCCAAATGACCTCAAACTAGTGTCATTTTCTTCTTCTCTTCTAGACGAATCCAACGCCATCTCCCTCACCCCAAACGACCGCCGGACCACCCCTCCACGGCTGCTCGACCACCACTGTCCTAACACCGGTTTTTAGCCCCTACCCCAGCACCTTCCGACCATCATAAATTTCTCTGTAGATCTCCGTTTGCCTTGAAATCACCTCCATTCTCTTCATCTCTTCCAGACGATTCCAGAGGCACCTGGCTCGTACCGAGCAACCACCTGATCTGGCCGGAACAGCTCCACGAAGTCGGCGGTCTAAATCCCGTCGTCGCGCGAGTCAGCGCGCACCGAACTTGAAATCGTTCGTTCGGGCTTATCCGGAGTCCAAATCGACCCCCGTTTTCTCCCACACGTCTGTGAGATCTTGAATTTCAGCTACATGGAAATAGATCGGACATGCAATGCCATCCAAGTGAGATTCACTGACATGCAAGATCATCTAAGCGCTCTTGATGCTTTTTCACCCCTTGTATGTCACAGATTCAACCCTTTCTTACACTTTCGAACTTGTTCTCTTGTAATACAGCTTCATCAACTTCGTCAAGATCTCCAAAGTCAGCTCCATTCTCGATTTTGTGCCCAAATTCAAGTAGGGTAAGCTCATAACTAGACTTGGGGTAGAACGATGTGTGCTTGGGGCATGTTCTTGAGTGTGCCGTGAAGTATACCTCATTGCATGTCCGAATTGACTTATTGGCCGTGTATTTACAGTTCTGTCCATGAGGTTACAATGTCCATATTGTGTGGGTCAAGCATTGGATAGCGGTTCTAAGGGCCTATGAAGAGTAATCTTGTGATATTAGTCCTTGCATGTCTAATTTGATTGCTGGCTGTGTATGAGTAGTTCTGTCCAAGAGAGTATAGTGTCCATGGCACGTGATATGAGCATTGAATGGTAGTCCTAAGAGGATCTAAGAGTACCCACGTACATCGGGACCAATGCTTGGAAGTTTAAAACACTGAAAACGGAATTTGGAACTCGAAAAGATGTGCATTATTTGCCTTGGATTCACGTGAGTGATAAGTGAGTTGGACTCTGGAGTGATGCATGCGGATCCATATAAACTTGACTAAATATGCATATGTGCAAAAAGGTGTGTGCTGAATTGTGGGCCGAAGGCCGAGTCATGAAATGGAACGCCTGATGCATTGCATCTAATTTTATGAACGAACGTTTGGCGGAGTGCGTAGAACCGTGCAGGATGGCCCGCAGTGCTAGAGAGCCACGGGAAGTGGAGTGACAAGGGGTACCGGCCGCAGAGCTAGTGGGCCACGGTTGCGGTACCGCGCCTGGACGTGCGCGGCACGGGGCGTTGGAGTCACAAGGGTGCCAACTCAGCGAATGCAGGGGCTCGGTTCGGGGCGTGGCCGGCAGTGCCATAAGCCACGGGTGGACCTAGCTCAAGTCGATTAAATGAGAAATAACATTTTGCATCTGAATGAGACTTGATCATACCATGGCATGAAGTATGCGTTCATTACTGTGATACAGTCCATTGTTATATGCTGACCATGCGTTTATTGAATCATGTGTCGAACTGCTTCATTTGCATGCTATGTTCTATTTTGAGTCTTTTGTGAAATTACTGGGTTTCGACTCACACTGTGGGCTGATCGCCCAATTTCATATCCCCACCCCTGAGAATGTCCTTTATTCCAGTTCGCCACGGTCGACCTATAGAGATAGAGAATCATGAGGTAGAGTATCAGATACTTGGTGACGGGTGGTACAAGAGGGTGATTACTACAGTCTGGGTCGATGAGGGGGAAAAGGACTGCCTAATAGGTCATCAGTACGTAGCTTGGTACAAATGGAGAAGTTTTTACTAGCAGGGGCCATTGGACGCCATGGCTGCACCCGTCCTAGGGCCGGATGGGAACCCGGTACTTAACGTAGTTCACAAGGGTGAGGTTGTGAACCCTGAGCCAATGGAGGTGGAAGACTCCGATGGAGATGCTAGGATGGAGTTCGACGGCGAGGACGACGTATTCGCCGATAGTGACGAAGACCTGAAAGAGTTTCCCCCGGCTGACGAGGAGGACCCTTAGTTGTACCTATCTCACGTTGTCTGGCCTGTCCCTTTTTGTTGTGAGGCCGTTAGGGGTTTATTTTGGAATGTCAGTTGTAATCTCCCCCATGAGTTTATCGGACCCGAGCTTCTTTATCACCCTGAACTTTATTTTGTGTTTATCCCTCCCCCGTCTAGTTGTATTGAATCCCCAAGGTTTGAGCGAATGTTAAATGTCATGGTTCTTTTCCAGTCTTCTTGTCTTGCTTGAATGACTGTTTGGTTGGGAGTAGAGCGCTATCTGCTGTCGCTTTTAGTTATCCGTCGTTTGGCCGCGACGAGTCCTGGGCCGTCGTTCGCTATTGTGCCAAGCGATATGATTGCAGGTCAGGTGTAACTCGACGGAGATGCCGCGCAGCCCGCCGGGATCCGGGGCGTGACATCACCGCTCGAAATTGGTATCAGAGCGAGGACAGCTCGAGATGAGACTGATTTGAGGTTTGGAGTAATAAGGATGGTGATTCATGGGGTAGTTAGATAGCAAGACCCCTAAGGCAGGATTAAGATGAGAACGCTGCATGTCATTGATTGGCGCATATGGTTACTATTGTAAACTGGTTACCCAGGTCTGTGCTAGGTACTTGTGTTAAATGCTATTTATGGTACTGCGAATTTGCAGATTGCGTCTGGACCTAAGGTAAGAGACTGAACCCTAACTGTGATGTGATGTGAGTGCCTTTCTGAAACTGTTGTTAGTGGCCATATGTTAGCCTATTGTTGTGTATTGCTAGACCTGAAGGGTGGTTTAGGCCTTAATTCCTCAACGGAATCATAGCAGGTCTAGGTAAGTAAGGTCCGAGAACATGAACAATCGAGGCAGGCCTAGGAGGACTGATGGCGCATCAGGCTCGCAAGCTCCAGCAGCTGAAAACCCTAGCATCGCGGACATACTGCGAGTGCTAGCTGAGATGGGGAATTTGATGGGAAGGCAGGCTGTAGAGAGGGATGCCACTGTAGCTCAGGCCGCTGAAGCGGTTGTAGCTGCTGCAAATAGAGCGAATGGAGCGAACGGAGTGAATACGAACAATGGTCATGGGAATGGAGGCCGACAGGCACCACACCTGGTGGAGCAGTTCTTGAAGTTACAACCGTCAAAGTTTGACGGAGGTGGTGGGCCTGAAGCAGCCTCTCTTTGGATTGAACGGCTGGAGAAAGCGTTTGACGTACTAAGGTGCACGGATGAAGAAAGGGTTTCACTGGCGGTCTACCAGCTCCAAGATACCGCGAATGACTGGTGGAAGGCTACTCGAGGAAGGATCTTTCCCGAGGGTATAGCGCTAAACTGGACAGCTTTCTGCAAGGCCTTCAATGGCAAGTATTTCTCGGAAGCTGCGCAGGAGAGGAAGATGGAGGAGTTCCTGCGACTCCGCCAAGGGCATATGACAGTGGACTACTACGAGGCTGAGTTTGCAAGGCTATCCAAATTCGCGCCCAGATTGATTGAGAATGCTTGGGATAGAGCACGGAGGTTTCGTGAAGGACTAAGGCCGGACCTCCGCAGCAGATTGATCACTGCAGGAGTAAGGGAGTATGGAGCAATGTATGAGCGAGCCCAGGAGTTCGAAAGGGACTCAAATGAAAGGAGCACCGCATCTGGTTCGCGGTTTGCGCACTCAAGAGATAACCGAAGCCTTGGAAAATGGCCAATGATTGATAACAGGAGGTTTGTCCCTCCAGCCCGGAAGACTCTGGGAAAACCGATGACAGGTTATGGTCCAAGATGCTCTGACTGTGGAATGAGGCATGCGATCGGATCCTGCCCTAAGAAGACTGGTGCTTGCTTTGGGTGCGGGCAAATGGGGCATTTGGCAAGGCAATGCCCGAGAAAGAACCGTGGACAACAGAATCAGCAGCAAGGACCCCCGATAAGACCACCACCAGTAGCTGCACAAGGAAACCAAAATCGACCACCTGCACAAGGGAGAGTGTACGCTGTGGCGCATAAGGACACTGAGGACGCGCCGGGGGTGATCACAGGTACGATATCTCTCTGTGGATGCGCTGCTTATGCCTTGTTTGATCCGGGAGCTACACACTCGTTTGTGTCTGAACAGTTTGCCCTTTTGTCTAATATGGAAATGAAACCGTTGAAAGTAGCGCTGCATGTTATGACTCCATTGAAAGATAGGATTCTTGTTCTAATGGGTTGCATAGGCTGTGAGATAACTTTTGGTGTAGGAAGGGGAGTAATTGACTTGGTAGTGCTGCCCATGTTTGACTTTGACGTCATAATAGGAATGGATTGGTTGATTAAACAGGGAGCCGTGATTGATTGTAGTAGCAGGGTGATCCAGTTTAACCCAGCTGGGTACCCTAGATTCGAATTTGTGGGTAGTCAGGGAGGAACTTCAATTCCTTTGATAACGTCGTTGGAAGCGACCAAACTGTTGGATAAGGGATGTCAGGGTTATCTGGCGTCTGTAGTTGACTCCTCTGTGCAAGAAGTGAGGTTAGAGGATGTGGCTATAGTTCGTGAATTCCCTGATGTATTCCCACAGGAGTTGCCTGGCTTACCGCCAGAATTGTAACAGTCTGAATTTTTGACCCATTTTGGGAATTTAATGAGAATGGCCGTATTTCATTATTTCACTTTAGATTAATCTCACTCGAGCCTGAACAACTCGAGATGACTAACCGAAAGGGAACGGCTGCCAAGGAACTTAAAGTACGTGGACCCTGACAGGTCGATACGTGTACCTCCTTAAAGCCGCCCGTTAGTCTGAGCATTTACTAAAGTTGTAAATTAATGGAAGTGGCCACGAAATAAAATTTCCTAAATTGGACAATCGAATTTTCCAGAAAAGTTACAGTGAGGATTGGACGTGGATTGGACGGTGTTACCTTCGAGGAAATTCAATTGGAAACCGAGATAAGGATAGAAAATCTCCAAAATGCCTCTGGACCGTTCGAAGTTCTCCGGATCATAGATTGAGTATTTCCTAGCCTTTTCTAGGTGAATTGAATTTTAGCTCAGTCTAGTTTGAGAATCACGTCGGGTCTGATAGAAAATTTCCCGGTCTCGACGGCACCCATCACGAGGGAAAAGGAACACTGAGGGAATTTTTGTCGGTCAAATCCTCCTCAAGAATTGAGCCCTCGCCCCACTGTGGCAAGTGTCACGACCCCCTCCTTTTGAGGCCATGCATTGCATTCCCTAGATTATTCCCTCTATTTCCAATATATGCATGAAAAGGCACCCCATGCAAAGATTCCTCTCTCTCCTCCCACTTCATGTGCCCACTTCAGCCCATTCTCTCCCTCATTCTCTCATTTTTCATTTCACTTCAATAGAACACTCACACTTTGTCACGCCCCTGATCCCCTCTCGGGAACGCGGCATCTCGTTCCTGCGGAAGATACACCTCGCACTCGCCTGGTTCACGGTATGCGACGGCCCAGGAAATTTTTCACTTCGTCACAGCCAGACGACGCGGCCTTCAACGAACTCTCATACCTGCGGAAGCGTGCCTTCTATCCATACACACAAGCATACATAGCAAAGGGGTAGCATAAACAATATGGACATAAACAGCGTTACATAAATATAATTAGCGTTAGGTACAGACTCCCAAAAAGAAACCACAAACTGTAGATCATCCTACGCTCAACTAATCCTCAAAACATCGGGATTCTGCCATAATTCAGTCCTCCTCGTCGGAATCCTCCACAGGGTCCTCCTCTGGATCCTCCTCCTCGATGTCCATCGCATCGCCCTCCTCGTGGCCATCTATCTCGGAGCGCCCTGGGGACGGCAACTCCTGTTTCGGGTCGGGGTCGATCACCTGGCCTCCATATTCTACAGGTTGGAGCCAGAACGGGTCCTCTTCCATAGGAATCGGGGAATCTCTCTGGGGTCCCTCAAAGCCATGAAGGCCCTCTCTAAACCAAGCCTCGAATCTATGGGGCACTAAATAAGGACCTCCCTGATCTACGAGTACAGTCGTCACATGCCTATGCCACAGGGTAGCGTGCATATCAAAATGGAGGGTAACCTGGGTGTCCATCTGGATCGGCAGACCAAAAAGCATCGGTGGCACATCCATCACTGGCGACCTGGATCTGAAAAAGGTGGCAACCAACGCCAGTGAGTCGAGAACTCAGCAAGCTCACCACTAATCCTAGCGTAGGGTAGGATATACGAGTGGGGTCGGTCCTAATCAGTAACTAGGGTTTGGTACTCGGAGTCCAACGCTCTCGATCTCCCCAGTTATCATCACACCTCATATAGCCAATACGAGTTTCATCATAACAATTCATGCAATACAGACGGGCAATATCAACGATCAGCAATAACATTATGCAAATGCCACAGGCCTCAAACGGCCATCACAGATCCCATGGATCAGCCCGCCTATCACTCCAATTCCCATCAGGGCTCAATCTCAGTGCCACACGGCAATGCCACGCTGCGTCTCGGACGCCTTATGCTGGCCTCCCTTTTCTCTCCATTTCCCATCAGGGCACTACCAACAGTGCCACACGGCATAAATCTCGGCACCACATAGGCCCGTACCACACTGCGTTTCTGACGCCTTACGTTGGTCTCCCTTTTCTCTCCACTTCCCCTCAGGGCACAATCTCACGTCACATCTCCAGTGACTCATGCAATGCTCTGAATGTATGCAGGGCCTAGATAATCACATCAATAACTCAACACAGAGCATGCATGCAAATGAACATAAGCGCAAGAACAGAGCACGTCATTCAATCAACCAATAAACCTCATGTCATCAAACCAAACAGACGTAGATCGTGTGCCTCTATTCTCGAAGTCTCGATCATCTAAGTTCGCCTTACATCTCATACAAGAGTCTACCATGCCATCATTTACCCAAGGGCAACTCGTTAATCAAACCCATATAAACCAAGGTCTAATCTAATTAAGAGTCTCTAATAAATCAAGCTAAGTTCGACTGGGCCTAAGGCCCACTTCAATAGTTGAGGTCCAATAATTAGTTCTTAAATTTAATCATATGGGTTGGGCCTATTATTTTATTAATTTCGTGTGAGGCCCAAGCCCATTTTTAAATGTTTACTATTCAAGCCCATATTCATTATTTTAAGCCCAATTTGGATACCCAAGCCCATATACATTTTTGGGTTTCATTCTTTAATGTTCATGGACTTAATTTAGGCCCAATTTAAGTGGATTTTCGTCCATTAGTGGCCCACTAGTTAGATTAGGCCCATTTTGTTTAGTTTTGGCCCAATTGCTTGAAATAAAGGCTCCTAAGCCCAACACCATACTTTGGCCCTTTAAGCCACACGCCCAAGCCCATTCTTTTGGTCCATCAACCATGTTTTCGAGGCCCATTCGAGTTCCTAATCTCGTCCAATTGCAAGCCCATTAAGGTATTTTAGGCCCGTTTACTTATTTTAGGTCAAATTAGCCCAAACTAAGTCCCTTAGGCCCAACGACAAGTCACGGCCTCTCCATCACACGCCTACTCCAACGTCCACAGCCCATGTTGGATAATTTCCAGCCCCAATTCGCCCACGGACAGCCCCCTCCTACGGCCCAAACAACTTTCCATTGGATTAGCTTAGGGAACATCATGCTTAACCACATACATTAGCCTCTAATCATCGAAAATAACCATCTTTACACTACACCATACGCATATACATCTAACCTAAGCCAAGATTAGAGGTGGAGCTTACCTTAGAGGAGCCGAAATGAACAACGATGGACAACGGAGCGAGGGACGGCCGAATGGGCTTTCGGCAAGGGAGGAGTAGGGCGGCGGTTCGCGGCTGTTCCGGCGGTTCCACGGAGTTCCAAGGGTCCTAAGGTGACCATTTACCAAGCCAAAGACATGAGGAATGCAAGGGAACAAGGTGGGGCAAGTTCGGGTTCAAATGGAAGCGAAACGACGAAGGAAACGACGATGGAAGGAGTGGGTTGTTTCGGGCATTACATGGGCATTCAAGCCGTGGAATGCAAGGGAGATGAGTTAGGGAGACTTACCAAGGTGAGGGGAGGGTTGGTGGTGCCGGCGGAAGCCAAACGGCGGCGACGACGGGCAGTGATCCTCGGCGGCCGAAGGAGAGAACAAGGGAGAAGAATGAGAGGAAAAAGGAGAAGAAATGAGGGAGAAGGAAGAGAGAGAAGGGGCGGCCGAAAGTCTTAAGGGAGAGGAGAGAGAGAGATTATAGAAAAATAAGAAAATCAAGGGAAAATCAAGATGATGGGAGTTGGTGGCATGAATAGTGACATGGATTGATTTTGTACTTTGACATGTTGATTGACATTCTTGGGAATTGAACCATGATTGACTTGCCTTGGAAATTATGCCATGATGCGATTGATTGATTGACAAGACATTTGATTGATTTGACACTGATTTGACTTGCCTCGATTTGCGTGCCAAATGCACCGATCGGGTCTCGAGCGCGAACGAATTTTAGACAGGATTTGATTTCGATCGGCCGAATCTACTCTCAAAAATCCTAATTCTATTAATCCTAAGGACTGAGCATTTACCGGAGGCATTTCGGTAATTTTCCAATGACGTCTTGCTTCTCGACGTACACCGGCTATCTGCCCTTCCGGCGACATTCCTGAAACTGACTTCCTTTCTTAATTGTGTTTGTCTTACTAATTCGATTGTCCGAAGTCGGATTTCATTTCGTGGTCAATTTCATTGAATAACGACTCTGTCTTTGTCTCAGACCAACGGGCGGCTGTTTGGAAAATTCTTCCCAGGTAGCCTTTCCCCTTCGGTTGGTCGTCTCAGGGTAGCTAATCCTGAGTGAGCGTCGATCAGAGGGTATTAACGAAGTATTTCCATCCCTTTAGAAATTCCGATATTTTGGTCGAATTTTCAGACTGTCACACACTTCACTCTCACTTCCTCTTCTCTCTCTCTCTCACCTGTTTCTCTCTCGGCCTCCATGTACCGCCCCTCTTCCGAAGCCCATAACTTCCTTTACAAAATTCCAAATAACCTCAAACTAGTGTGATTTTCTTCTTCTCTTCTAGACGAATCCAACGCCACCTCCCTCACCCCAAACGACCGCCGGACCACCCCTCCACGGCCGCTCGACCACCACTGTCCCAACACCGGTTTTTAGCCCCGACCCCAGCACCTTCCGACCATCATAAATTTCTCTGTAGATCTCCGTTTGCCTTGAAATTACCTCCATTCTCTTCATCTCTTCCAGACGTTTCCAGAGGCACCTGACTCACACTGAGCAACCACCTGATCTGGCCGGAACAGCTCCACGAAGTCGGCGGTCTAAATCCCGTCGTCGCGCGAGTCAGCGCGCACCGAACTTGAAATCGTTCGTTCGGGCTCATCCGGAGTCCAAATCGACCCCCGTTTTCTCCCACACGTCTGTGAGATCTTGAATTTCAGATACATGGAAATAGATCGGACATGCAATGCCATCCAAGTGAGATTCACTGACATGCAAGATCATCTAAGCGCTCTTGATGCTTTTTCACCCCTTGCATGTCACAGATTCAACCCTTTCTTACACTTTCGAACTTGTTCTCTTGTAATACAGCTTCATCAACTTCGTCAAGATCTCCAAAGTCAGCTCCATTCTCGATTTTGTGCCCAAATTCAAGTAGGGTAAGCTCATAACTAGACTTGGGGTAGAACGATGTGTGCTTGGGGCATGTTCTTGAGTGTGCCGTGAAGTATACCTCATTGCATGTCCGAATTGACTTATTGGCCGTGTATTTACAGTTCTGTCCATGAGGTTACAATGTCCATATTGTGTGGGTCAAGCATTGGATAGCGGTTCTAAGGGCTTATGAAGAGTAATCGTGTGATATTAGTCATTGCATGTCTAATTTGATTGCTGGCTGTGTATGAGTAGTTCTGTCCAAGAGAGTATAGTGTCTATGGCACGTGATATGAGCATTGAATGGTAGTCCTAAGAGGATCTAAGAGTACCCACGTACATCGGGACCAATGCCTGGAAGTTTAAAACATTGAAAACGGAATTTGGAACTCGAAAAGATGTGCATTATTTGCCTTGGATTCACGTAAGTGATAAGTGAGTTGGACTCTGGAGTGATGCATGCGGATCCATATAAACTTGACTGAATATGCATATGTGCAAAAAGGTGCATGGTGAATTGTGGGCCGAAGGCCGAGTCATGAAATGGAACGCCTGATGCATTGCATCTAATTTTATGAGCGAACGTTTGGCGGAGTGCGTAGAACCGTGCAGGATGGCCCGCAGTGCTAGAGAGCCACGGGAAGTGGAGTGACAAGGGGTACCGGCCGCAGAGCTAGTGGGTGTCGCGACCCTCCCGAGATTTTCTAGGGATCCCGAGGGAGTTAATGGATTGCTGGGCCCATTGGGTGTCTGGGCTCAGTCGGACCCTCCCAGGCCCATACTAAATCGCGTCAGAAAAATTTAAAATCGAAGTCGACCTTAGTGTGGTCGAGTGACATAAGCATAGTGTGCATGCCATCGGAGTCGCCACCAATTATTTATTGGAGGGTATGATCGGAAACCCTATCGAGCGATCGGGAGGAATCGTTCGATTCTGCGAAAACCAGAGATCTAGATTCGGGAACTTAGTTACGTCAACCCGCAAATCGACGCCCTTTCGGTACCTAAGTTGAATGATTTCCTAATCTAAAGAGTTTATGCAGGCGAGATTGGGTAAGGTAGGTTCCGGAAGTCTAATGGGTTCATGCGAATGGGAGTTTCTATCCTATCAATCACAATCATAGAAATAAATGGGCAATCAAGGAATTAATCGGAGAGAAATCACATCACATCAAGTCAAGACGGGCCTAGGAAAATCTAAGTAGTCTAGGAATCATGTCAATTAGATTCGAAGGTGATTCGGGATTGTTTGGGTCAGATTGGCCAGAGGGGCAAAATGGTCATCTTGGAAAGCTCGTGAATTCAAAGATGTGAAATTAGGTCAAATTAGTTGAATGTGGTTTTTCCCTATCTTTCACGATTTTTAGGAATTTCTCTGATTTTTCTGAAATTTTTTGTGATTTTTCTGGAATTTTTTAGACTTTCTAAGAAATTTCTAGGATTTTCCCTATTTTTGGACATTTTTCGGAATTTATTTATTTATTTATTTATTTTGACAATTTTCCTATGATTTTTTGGGTTTTTCCTATTATTATTTTTTAGAATATTTTTTTATATTTTCTGGGATTTTATAATTTTTTTAGGATTTTCTAAGACTTTCTAGGGATTTTCCTATTTTTTAGGACATTTTCTATATTTTTTAGAATTTTTATTTTTTTATTTTTTTTAATTTCTAATACTTTTCCTAATTTTTCAAAATATTTTTTATACGTTCTAATAATTTTTCTAATTTTTTAAGGTTTCTACCGATTTTTTATTTTTTTATTTTATTTACTTATTATTATTTTTTTATTTACTTTCCTATAATTCCTAAATTCTTAGAAGATTTTCAGAATTTTCTATTTATTTATTTACTATTTTTATGCGTTTTTTATTCTATTTTTATATTTTTATTTAATTAACTATTTATTTCTTTATTTCCTTATTTCTTTATTATCTTTTATTATTTTTCTTATTACTTTCTAATTTTTCGGACCGAGTCGGGTTGACTCGGCCCGAGCCCGGCCCAAGTCCTATTTAAAACCCTAAAGCAAAACGACGTCGCATCAGTTTTCGTTGATTTTTTTATTTATTTTTAGTTAAATTTCGCCCATTTCGATCCTACGGCCAGGGACTCGACACGTGTCAATATCCCGATCGTCTAACCTCCACACTAAACTTACGGCCGAGATTAGATTCGCAACTGAACCTGACCGTTCATTTTTTATTTCTGAGAATCATTAAAGAATTATAATTGACATTTTTATTTTCTAAAAAATTCGCGATCGTGACACGTGGCCTATCTATAACCGTCCGATCAAGCTTGTTAATTTGCTTCATTAATCAGGATGACCGATATGACGTGGCGTCTGACGTGGCTAGCCACGTCATCAGCACGTCATCGCTGACCAGGTCAGCGAAGGTTGACCTGGTCAACCTATCGCTGAAGAAGACGACCGGCGCCGGCGAACATCGCCGGTGCCTCGTCGGCAGACCTGAAACTCCGCTGAAACCTCCCCAAAACTTCTCGTTTTCGACCTAAATCCATTCCTAATCGTCTCGAGCTCACACCCATCTAGCTTCCAGGCCTTGAAAAAGCTCGAAACTACCCTATCTGACTCCGGCCGAAAGCTATTCCGACGAAGACCAAACTTGCAAAACGGGCGTTCAACTTGTAATCCAATTTCACAAACAGCACGCAAGGAAGTCTGGGAAGTTTACCTGAGGATTTTATAGCTCGATTTGGTACTAAAGACGAGCACATGAGCTCGCGATGACCTCGGTGATGGTGAGGGTGACCAGGACGTTTTACACGACGAAAATGCAAAAGAAAAGCAGGGATAGGATCAGTAGAAGTGCAGACACATGCTGAATCAAGAATTACAAAACTAGGGCGCCTGAGTCGAGTTTTGCCATGAAAGGAGCTTCGAGCATTCAGCAATGGTGTTTACCTTTTCGCGCGGTGAAAACTCGATTCGATGAGTTGCCAAAGTTCCTTAAGGTTGTGCGATACTTCTGGAACTCTTCCGAGGGCTTGCCGTCGCTTTTGATGTCGTCGACGAAGTTCTGCAAGCTTTTTGCTCAAAAACAGGGTCTCCTCTCCCCTGTTCTTCGTCTGCTCTTCCAAAGAAATCGCCCGCCCCTTTATATCCTCTTTCGCCCGAAATCTCCATCAACAGAAAACCCTAAAATCTCTCTCTGATTCTCGCAAACCAACCCTCGGATCATGCCAAGATTTCCCCATTTCGTTCGAGAATTGCGCAGAATCGGTTTTAATTTTCCTCTCCTCTGCGCAAATCTGACTTGGGGAAGATGATAAGCATTTGGGTCGAGTCGGGTCGGATCTATCTGGCCCGACTGACCCAAATTGCTTATTTTCTTCAAATTGACCCCCAATTTTTACATTTTTTTCAAAATTGACATCAGAATTAGGCTTAGGGGTATCAAATCTAGTCGAAAATGGCATTTTCCCTAGAAATTATTCAATATTTACACAAAAACCCCAAAATTTCAGTTTGACTCGAGGACCCATTTTTCAAAATCCAAAGTCTTAGGTTCCTTTTTTGCACAAATTGTTGCTACCAATGGATTCAGGAGATCAAAATCTAGGGGGTGGCGTCGCCCTATTTTCAATTCAGTCCCTAGAAAATATTGAATTTCATTTTTAGTGATTTTAGGGACTAATTTGAAAAATTAGAAATTGCATTTTGGTCCTTTTTAGCGAAATTGGACGATTCTGAGGGATTTTGGACTTGATTTTAATTTTGAAAAATAGAGGAGGATGACACGACTCTAAAAATGTAAAAATCGAAAATTAAAAAGCTAAAATGGAATTTCTAGAATTATTTAAATATTCTAAAAAATAAAATTAACAAAGAAACCCTATATTCTAGACCTTATTTTTCAATATTTATTCATCCAAAATGAAGAGAAAATTAAATTAAAAATATTGACTATTTTTTGGTAATTTTATAGCTTTAAATGCTATTTTTTATTAATTGTTTATTATTTTCCTAATTTTTGAAAATATTAAAAAATGCAAAAAGTAAGGAAAATTATCTTTTGTTCAAAATTGGTTCCCTAGGCTAGGCCGAGGTCACCAAAGTCGATTTTTCAATTTTCTCACTTTTTATTTATTTTTTATGAATTTTTGAAAATAAAATGGGGAAAAATATGAAATATAAGGAAAATTATTTTTTGCTCAAAATTGGTTCCCTAGGCCAAACCAAGGTCCCCAAAGTTAAGTTGATTTTTCAATTTTCTCACTTTTTGTTTATTTTTTATGAATTTTTGAAAATAAAATGGAGAAAAATATGAAAAATAAGGAAAATTATTTTTGTTCAAAATTGGTTCCCTAGGCCAAACCAAGGTCCCCAAAGTTGATTTTTCAATTTTTCTAAATTTTTATGGATTTTCTAAAAAAAATTTTGAAAATAAAATTGGCCAAAAATCAAGTGTCAACTGCTACCCCTCTTTGAGAAGGGTCTCGTGAGAGATAACTCTCAAAGACAAGACGACACTTGAGATCTAACCGACTCTACTGGGAAAAATGAAAAGTCGTGACATCTAACTCTAGCTTCTTCCTTGAAAGCTTAAGTCCAAATTTCATGCTGCTCGCTTTGATGTGTGGAGAGAGAGAGAGAGGAAAGAGTCCGGGGACTTACCTGGAACTTACCTCTTTGCCTCGCGTCGCCAGTGAGTGCTCTGGAATGAAGGCCTAAAAGGATTTATTTAAAGGGAACCCTAGGGTGATTGGACTTGGACCCGTGTGGTAGGTCACCCCATGGCAGATTCCTATAGGGAGAACTTTGTAAAGAAAGGCAATATTTCCCGAGGCTATCAGCTGCTACCCGTTCCAGAGGGTGAAAGCTCCGAGGCTACTAACTGACGCACGCTCGCGGGACAAGCGGTCACCGTATCTCTAAGCGGCGAGTCGCAAGCATTCTAGGCTCCGACTCGAACTTTGTTTCGAGATACCTTAGAGGTGTATCCCTATCATGGAGGGTTTGGGGAAAATTAAATCTTTTCCGAGGCTATTGGCTGCTATCCATTCCGGAGGGTGAAAGATCCGAGGCTACTAACCGACGCACACTCACGGAAAAGGCGGTCACCGTATCTCTCAGCGGCGAGTCGCGAGCACTCTGGGCTCCGACTCGAGCTGGGCTTCGAGATACCTTAGAGGCGTATTCCTTTCATAGAGGATTCCAAGGGGGAAATTAAAGCTGAAGGTTAGCGATCCAGTCCGGAGGATGACAGTTCCGCGGCTACTAGCCTGTGAACACTTACAGAAAGATTTATCAAAGTCATCATGCTTTTTGAGTCATGAACTGTTCGGCTCCGAGCTCGAATTAGATGCCTCTTTGTGATTCTTTTTTTAAAGGAGACCCATGATGACGCTTCCGCGAATCAGAGGGGTGTTTAGACTTTGAAAACGATTTCGAATGCGAAAGTCTTGTCTTGATATTATTCCGAGATTATGAAATTATGAATCATATGGAAACTTTGATCTGAATTGTCTTACTAACGAGGGTGCCATTCTGAGATCTGGGTGAAGCCAGAAAGCCTGCAGAAGCTCAAACCCAAATCGTCATGCAAAATTTTTTAGGATGTAAAGTGATGTCAAAGGTTACCCAAAGCATCTTGTCACATATCAAGCATGATCAAAAATCCCTTAGGATGATGATTTTGAGTCAAATAATTTAAAATTGCCAAATGAGTTTGCTTAAGATATCAATTGAAGTACGTTCATCAAAGAGGGCTTCTCACTTATTTCTTCGAAGAAGGTTTTGATTTTTATTCAGGAAGCACTCGAATTTTCTCTCGAACCTATGCTTAGGGTTTCGGAATTATTCGCAGCGCATACAGTTTGATTGATCTGAAAGGTCTTTCAGAGGATTGTAATGTTGGGCTCGGTTAAAAGTTTGCAAATGGGACTCATAAATGAGTCAAGGGTCGTGAACGAAAAGTCTTCATCATCCGCTTCGGGTTTACAAGTCAAGAATCCTGCAAAATGAGAGAGAAATAATCTTGCTCGTACTTCTTCGAGCGATACTTAAAATCATTTAACTCTACGTTAACTCAAATGCCTTAATCTGAAAAGACTTTTATGGGTTGTAACGTAGGTTAGGATTAGGGATCAAGGGAGAAAAAGCTAATTTTGGCCCAAAAATATATGAGGAGGGTTTGATGTTGGTGATCACTGCAGATTTGCCACCCATGTTAGTCTTCTGGGACAGTCTTCCAGGAACACTATCGTTGTATGAGGGTAGTGGGAACTTCTGCTGATGTCGTCGCTTGAGGAGGGATATATTTCGCAACTCGACCCCTATGGAGAATTTTCTTTCGCAAACATTTTAAGCTGAGTCTGCAAAACGGATGTACGAAATTTTGAAGAAATTTGCAAATGGGCATTGGCCTTGTTTTTGACCGGCACTTTGCTCTTTTGATGCCTGGGATTGGCTTTTCTGTTCTTCTTCTTCTTCTTTTTTTCTAGATCCCGCCTCTTGCTCTTTTCACTTTTTTTTTACAAAAGGATTTTCTTTTAAGATTGTGACAAAACGCATGCAAATGAAAATCTGGTGCATTTGAAAAGTCAATTCATAAATTCCATGCAGAGCCGATTCTTCTAAGTTCTTCTGCTTTGAGACGGTGCCGTCTTCATCTTGGAATAGATAGTGATCACCAATGGGGTTTTAAGAAATGAATATACAGGCTCAATTGGGCATGCAAAAGATGAAAGTGTGTAGGATAGAGAAGAGAATGCTTTTCGTCATTTTAAGGCACTTGAATTACCATATGAGATTAAATGCAAAGACAAGCCCGAAGATTGATATTAGTCAAAGCAAGGGAATTTCTAACCATTTACCTTATGATGTTGCCGGAACAGTCTTCGTTTGGCCCCGATGTAGGGTGGTTCTTTGACAGGGGTAAAGAAATGAAACCGTCGCTCAAAGGGTTTGTCAATGGTCACCTGTAGTATTTAGGATGGAGAAATAATTGCCTCTCGTCATCTCAATCCATGTAACCACTGCGAATAAATCCTACGTCCCTAAGTAAAGGTCTCCTCTGACCACTCAAGTGTGTGTAGGGACGTGTTTGGGCATGGTTTGCTTCTCATCATTTGAGGTACTCCAATTGATAAATCTCAAACGCCTTTATTTGGACATTCATTTCAATTTCATCAAAATTCAATCTTCATAGAGGATTATGATGCATGATGTATGTTTCAAACATGATTTGGATAATTTCAAAACTTTTTGAATCCCAATGCGAATGAGGTTTTAAGCCGGATATTTTCTTCAAGACGTGGGCTTATTAAAACGTTTGAACATAACTGATTTTGTGAATTTTCTAGTCCTTAAAATTCAGTGACATGGTTCTGAAAATTTTTTGAACATTAGGGAAGGGATACTTACATGTTCGTCGCGACGGAGGATCCCTGTAAAAGTAAAAGGGAGTGTGTTAGTGTATGTCTTTCATTTTGAAGTAAATCGGAACAATACAACTTCACCCTTGATTATGCGTTCCAATCTGAACACAGTTACATGGATTGTGAGAATCTGTAGCCTGTCCCTTGTGGTGTTGAGTCGCTGTCAAGGTTAAAATGATGAGTTAGTATATATTTCATATCAGGAATAAATTGGAACAATACCACCTTACTCTTGACCATGTTTTCCCATCGAAATCTCAATGTACAGATTGCAAGAATCTTGCCATCTAGTTGATCACCAAGACGAAGTTTCCTGTAGAGATTAAAGAGAATAGGTTAGTATATCCTCAAATTTGAGGTAAATTGGAACAATACATCCTACCCTTGGTTATGCAATCCAATCAAAAGAAAGAATGCATGGGTTATGAAAAATTATCTGCCCGGCAATGAATTTTTGTTGTGGGCCTGCTTCGAAAAGGCCCCTTCATCAAGTCGTGTCAAGTGTTGCCCATCGTTCTTCATCCTAAAAGCTCTCATAGACATGACTTGTATTTGCTTGATGGTTGTGAATCCCTCTAGATGTGTTTGTTGAAGTTCTTGACGGTCGACAACTTTGAAATTTCATTCTGACCCTCTTTTATTTGAGTTTGAAAGATGTCGTTCGCGTATAAATCCTTGATCACATTGACAAACCATTTGCCCCAGTCAAGTGGCACTTGCCCTGGTTGGGTAATACTTGCCCCAGCCAAACGGCTCAGTATATTTTCACATTCTCTTGTAATCCCCTGTCCAGTTTGGGATATCTATTATTCGAAGTTTTCCTTTCACTCTTCACCTGCATGAAAGAACAAATGTTAGCCGTATTTTGGGTTCATTTGAGCTTTTAAGAACGGAATACTCCCTTTTAGAGTTGCTATTCTGATGTTGGAGAGCATTGCTCTTTTCAAACGCCTTGCCCCCAGTAGGACGTGTCTTGCTATTCGCCACTCGAGACTTCGATGGCTTTGTCTTGATATGTTCTCTGATGATGAAAGAAGAGTATGCCTCGAGTTGACTCTTTCAGTGGATAGAGAGGGACTTGCACCTAGCGAATTCCCTTATTGCTTCTATTCTTTATTTTGGCTTATTTGAGTCATCAGTTGTTTTCATCTTCGTGGGGGATCACTCTTCAAAATATTTTGCCCCTTGATGGTTTGATAACCATGTATGAATAGAAAGGATATGTTAATTAAGGACCCTTCAGGTAATGAAAGATTTTGGAGCGATACCGCCTTACCCTCCATTTGAACTTGTGTCAACCTCCTCGAAAAGCGAAAATAGCTCACACTTATATATCCTACTATATGGTGATTAAGCAACTTTCTCAACCACCCCCGTCTTCGAAGTGTTTGACGTTTCCTCACTATTTGGTCATTTGGTAGCATTGTTCTCCAAGTGCTTTACCTCATTTGTCGCCTGTGAAGAAGAAAAGGACAATTAACAGTATTTTCATGACTGATTGAAAGTTACTTAGGAACAATACGTCTTTTCACCGAAAAATGATGACTCGGTCTCGTCCTTTTCTCGCGGGCCATGCAATCGCACTTAGATGACTTCCCTCATTCGTTGCCCCAATGTGCTTCTTTAGTAGAATTAGGGGGGGTTGCTTCCAACAAACTTTCTTCCTTCATCTTTCATCACCATTTTTTATCATCTTGAGTAGTTGGCCATCTTCAACCTAGGCCAAAAGGAATATACTGACAGTTAGACTATATATAAGATGTTTCCATTAGAACGATCACGTTTACCTTCTTGGAGTACCATTCTTGGAGTTATCTGCACGAGTAAATGTATGAGAAACATTAAAGTTGATGCATGAATGTTTTGAAAATTTCTTTTGAAGGACGTTTTCAACAGAAGAATTAAGAAATGGGGGAACTAGTCCTTATACCAATCGGACATTCTTAGAAGATTTTCAGAATTTTCTATTTATTTATTTACTATTTTTATGCGTCTTTTATTCTATTTTCATATTTTTATTTAATTATTTATTTCCTTATTTCTTTATTATCTTTTATTATTTTTCTTATTACTTTCTAATTTTTCGGACCTGGTCGGGTTGACCCGGCCCGGGCCCGGCCCAAGTCCTATTTAAAACCCTAAAGTAAAACGACGTCGCATCAGTTTTCGTTGATTTTCTTTTATTTATTTTTAGTTAAATTTTGCCCATTTCGATCCTACGGCCAGGGACTCGACACGTGTCAATATCCCGATCGTCTACCCTCCACACTAAACTTACGGCCGAGATTAGATTCGCAACTGAATCCTGACCGTTCATTTTTTATTTCTGAGAATCATTAAAGAATTATAATTGACATTTTTATTTTCGAAAAAATTCGCGATCGTGACACGTGGCCTATCTATAACCGTCCGATCAAGCTTGTTAATTTGCTTCATTAATCAGGATGACCGATATGAGGTGGCGTCTGACGTGGCTAGCCACGTCATCGGCACGTCATCGCTGACCAGGTCAGCGAAGGTTGACCTGGTCAACCTATCGCTGAAGAAGACGACCGGCGCCGACGAACATCGCCGGTGCCTCGTCGGCAGACCTGAAACTCCGCTGAAACCTTCCCAAAACTTCTCGTTTTCGACCTAAATCCATTCCTAATCGTCTCCAGCTCACACCCATCTAGCTTCCAGGCCTTGAAAAAGATCGAAACTACCCTATCTGACTCCGGCCGAAAGCTATTCCGACGAAGACCAAACTTGCAAAACGGGCGTTCAACTTGTAATCCAATTTCACAAACAGCACGCAAGGAAGACTGGGAAGTTTACCTGGGGATTTTATAGCTCGATTTGGTACTAAAGACGAGCACATGAGCTCGCGATGACCTCGGTGATGGTGAGGGTGACCAGGACGTTTTACACGACGAAAATGCAAAAGAAAAGCAGGGATAGGATCAGTAGAAGTGCAGACACATGCTGAATCAAGAATTACAAAACTAGGGCGCCTGAGTCGAGTTTTGCCATGAAAGGAGCTTCGAGCATTCAGCAATGGTGTTTACCTTTTCGCGCGGTGAAAACTCGATTCGATGGGTTGCCAAAGTTCCTTAAGGTTGTGCGATACTTCTGGAACTCTTCCGAGGGCTTGCCGTCGCTTTTGATGTCGTCGACGAAGTTCTGCAAGCTTTTTGCTCAAAAACAGGGTCTCCTCTCCCCTGTTCTTCGTCTGCTCTTCCAAAGAAATCGCCCGCCCCTTTATATCCTCTTTCGCCCGAAATCTCCATCAACAGAAAACCCTAAAATCTCTCTCTGATTCTCGCAAACCAACCCTCGGATCATGCCAAGATTTCCCCATTTCGTTCGAGAATTGCGCAGAATCGGTTTTAATTTTCTTCTCCTCTGTGCAAATCTGACTTGGGGAAGATGATGAGCATTTGGGTCGGGTCGGGTCGGATCTCATCTGGCCCGACTGACCCAAATTGCTTATTTTCTTCAAATTGACCCCTAATTTTTACATTTTTTTCAAAATTGACGCCAGAATTAGGCTCAGGGGTATCAAATCTAGTCGAAAATGGCATTTTCCCTAGAAATTATTCAATATTTACACAAAAACCCTAAAATTTTAGTTTGACCCGAGGACCCATTTTTCAAAATCCAAAGTCTTAGGTTCCTTTTTTGCACAAATTGCTGCTACCAATGGATTCAGGAGATCAAAATCTAGGGGGTGATGTCGCCCTATTTTCAATTCAGTCCCTAAAAAAATTTTAATTTCATTTTTAGTGATTTTAGGGACTAATTTGAAAAATTAAAAATTGCATTTTGGTCCTTTTTAGCGAAATTGGACGATTCTGAGGGATTTTGGACTTGATTTTAATTTTGAAAAATAGAGGAGGATGACACGACTCTAAAAATGTAAAAATCGAAAATTAAAAAGCTAAAATGGAATTTCTAGAATTATTTAAATATTCTGAAAAATGAAATTAACAAAGAAACCCTATATTCTAGACCTTATTTTTCAATATTTATTCATCCAAAATGAAGAGAAAATTAAATTAAAAATATTGACTATTTTTTGGTAATTTTATGGCTTTAAATGCTATTTTTTATTAATTTTTTATTATTTTCCTAATTTTTGAAAATATTAAAAAATGCAAAAAGTAAGGAAAATTATTTTTTGTTCAAAATTGGTTCCCTAGGCTAGGCCGAGGTCACCAAAGTCGATTTTGCAATTTTCTCACTTTTTATTTATTTTTTATGAAGTTTTGAAAATAAAATAGGGAAAAATATGAAAAATAAGGAAAATTATTTTTTGCTCAAAATTAGTTCCCTAGGCCAAACCAAGGTCCCCAAAGTTGATTTTTCAATTTTTCTAAATTTTTATGGATTTTCTAAAAAAAACATTTTTTTGAAAATAAAATTGGCCAAAAATCAAGTGTCAACAGTGGGCCACGGTCGCGGTACCGCGCCTGGACGTGCGCCGCACAGGTTGTTGGAGTGACAAGGGTGCCAACTAAGCGAATGCAGGGGCTCAGTTCGGGGCATGGCCGGCTGTGCTATAAGCCACCGGTGGACCTAGCTCAAGTCGATTAAATGAGAAATAACATTTTGCATCTGAATGAGGCTTGATCATACCATGGCATGATGTATGCGTTCATTACTGTGATACAGTCCATTGTTATATGCTGACCATGCGTTTATTGAATCATGTGTCGAACTGCTTCATTTGCATGCTATGTTCTATTTTGAGTCTTTTGTGAAATTACTGGGTTTCGACTTACGCTGTGGGCTGATCGCCCAATTTCAGATCCCCACCCCTGAGGATGTCCTTTATTCCAGTTCGCTACGGTCAACCTGTAGAGATAGAGAATCATGAGGTAGAGTATCAAATACTTGGTGACGGGTGGTACAAGAGGGTGGTTACTACAGTTTGGGTCGATGAGGGGGAAAAGGACTGCCTAATAGGTCATCAGTACGTAGCTTGGTACAAATGGAGAAGTTTTTACTGGCAGGGGCCATTGGACGCCATGGCTGCACCCGTCCTAGGGCCGGATGGGAACCCGGTACTTAACGTAGTTCACAAGGGTGAGGTTGTGAACCCTGAGCCAATGGAGATGGAAGACTCCGATGGAGATGCTAGGATGGAGTTCGACGGCGAGGACGACGTATTCGCCGATAGTGACGAAGACCCGAAAGAGTTTCCCCCGGCTGACGAGGAGGACCCTTAGTTGTACCTATCTCACGTTGTCTGGCCTGTCCCTTTTTGTTGTGAGGCCGTTTGTAATGTCCAAATTTTCTAAGAAGAGCCACCATATTTGACATCAACTAGGGACCCCATCCCTATTAACTCTCTCTCTCTCTCTCTCTCTCTCTCTCTCTCTCTCTCTCTCTCTCTCTCTTTTGCCGTGTGATCATTTCCCTAGCTGCTAAAACCTACCCCCCTGACTTCCTCACGTCACACCTCCACCACCCACCTTCTTCTTCTTGGATTTTTCCCCTTTCCTTCGTAAGAAACCTCCCCCGACGCCATTGTTACCCTGCACCATCTTCTTCTTCCCTTTTGTTTTACGTCGGCCACATTTAGCCTCGCCTAGCCACTGCTCCGTCTTGTCGTCTCGCCACCGCCTCCTTCCGCCGTCGCCTCGCCGGCTGCCCGTCGCAGCAGCCTCACTGCGAGCCGCGCGAAACGTCCCCGATTCCATCGCCCTTTGCTTGCCCGACCTCCACCACCTTACTGTCGTCCTTTCCCCTCAGCCCGTCGCCGTCCTCAGCCACCAGTCATCATCGTCGCCGTTTTTCGTCTCACCGTCGCTACTCCAGCTTGCCGTCATACTAGGCGGAGCCACCGCCGTTCCAGCCGCCAACCTTAGCCGCGAGTCGAGCCCTCAGCCGTGCTATCCTCCTCCTTTGCTCGTGTCCAGCCACCGTTTGATCCTGTTGTGCTCCGTTGAGCCGTTCAAGGGTTGTCGCGTCGCCGTCGACGCTCGCCGAAAATCTCCGCCGCTCATCGTCGTCGGACGAGTTACGGTGAGTTAACCCGTAATCTTCGATTAGGACGTTAATTACACTTAGGTTAATTTAAATTAAATTATTATTTATTTAGTTAATTAACTGCGATCGGGTTAGGTTAGTAATTCCGGTTCGGTTAAATGATTGTGGTTATAATAATTATGCTGGTTGACTAGTTGGATTGCGATCGAATTCTTTATGTGAGGCGGACCGAGATTATTAGAATTTAATTAATTATTTTTGGGCTAATAAATTATAATTATTATTATTATTATTGGGTTAATTATTATTATCGTTATAATTAATTGATTAATTTGGACGAAATTAATTAATTAATGTTTGGTTAATTAATTATGGTGCTTTAATTAGTCGTGACCTAAATAATTAATTATTATTAAATTAATAATTATTTACGAGGGATTTGTCGGTTAACTTGATTAAATTATCGATGAATAAATCTTTGTTAATTTTCTAATTCACGATTAATTAATTATTTATCTGCTTGTTATTATTGATTTATTTTTGAGTAATTATTGGATAATTATGTATATGTTATGCGCATATTGATGGTTGATTGTACTTATTTAAATGTAAAATTCTGGTGGATATGTGCATAATCATGTGACTGCATGCGAAGTCAAGATTTTATAATTGAGCATGAAAAAGAAAAAGGCCTTGAGCCGGTTTTAAGCACGATCGTGTGAGCGTTTTAATTAAATGCGAAGATAAGATAAAAACGAACGGATTTTTACTCGAGCTTGATATTTTCGTGCTGTGTCGATCGGAATAACACAAATTGTATCGTGCCGCATCGATCGGAATAACACAAATTGTTTGATATTCTCGTGCCGTGTCGATCGGAATAACACGACTTATATCGTGCCGTGTCGATCGGAATAACACGAGTTATCTGGACATTTTCGTGCCGCGTTGATCGGAATAACACGAATTATATCGTGCCGTGTCGATCGGAATAACACGAATGATCATAAGCACGACAATCCGTGTCGTCGGATTGGTTTAATACCGATCGCAGCTTGTGACGGACCGAAGAGCACCAACTGCCTAGTGTGCTGGGCACCAATTGTCTAGTATGCCGGGCACCAACTGTCGAGTGTGCCATTTGATATGTCCGTGCCGGGTCGAGCGGAATAACACGGCTTATCAGATACCATCGCCGACAGAGCGGGACGATGCCCGGTTATACCGGAAGAGCACCAACTGTCTAGTGTGCTGGGCACCAACTGTCTAGTGTGCCAGGTCAAGTGACCAGTAATAAACTGAAATTAATTACGGGGTGTTGCGCATGCAAGTGGTGTTTATTTGTGCCTTGAGTGATTGACTGTCAGGTTAAGCCTTACATGTGATTGGTGATGATTGGTGGATTTGTGCTGCATGTTAGGTTGCTCTGAGTGAATCAGCGCCCTAGTCGGACTTAGGCGTTGACTCACGGAGATATTTATATCTCACCCCTCTGTTGTTAAACTTTTTTTTTCAGGTCCTGGGTGATGGAGGAAGAGTTATTTTTGGAGGATCCGTTGTCTTGACGGATGAGATTCTTTTTGAAGTAGATATGGTTTTAACCCTACCGTGACCCGTTGTCTCTTGTTGGTCTTAGGGAGCCACCCCAGAGTGTGGGGATTGTATCTAGTATAGCTCCGTAGGGTTAATGAATATCTACTAATGAACTTGAAAACAATTTGTCAAGTTGATTGAGTTGTGGCTAATGTATTTTCCTGCTTTTCTATCCCAATTGATTGTTCTCTTATGGAAGTAACACGTTCCGTGTTCGTTTAATTAAAGATAAAAGAAATGGGTTGATGACGTGCTTGGGACGTCATCTTTAATGACCTGAGGCGATTCGGTAGGGCTGTCGCGTGCCCGGAGATCGAGGCGTGACACCGTTAGGGGTTTATTTTGGAATGTTGGTTGTAATCTCCCCCATGAGTTTGTCGAACCCGAGCTTCTTTATCACCCTGAACTTTATTTTGTGTTTATCCCTCCCCCGTCTAGTTGTATTGAATTCCCAAGGTTTGAGCGAATGTTAAATGTCATGGTTCTTTTCCCATCTTCCTGTCTTGCTTGAATGACTGTTTGGTTGGGAGTAGAGCGCTATCTGCTGTCGCTTTTAGTTATCCGTCATTTGGCCGCGACGAGTCCTGGGCCGTCGTTCGCTGTTGGGCCAAGCGATGTGATTGCAGGTCAGGTGTAACTCGACGGGGATGCCGCGCGGCCCGCCGGGATCCGGGGCGTGACATGCGCAGTAATTTTGTAAAATTAAATTGTTTAGTTTTGCAAAAGATGAACCAAATCAATTTGATCGAAAATGTTCAAACGGACTCGGAATGAGCTCAAATTTGGTCGAGCACTCGGAAACGGGCCTCTGATCAAAACTTACCGCCTTTGGCCATTAATTATGGTGGATTTGGGCATTCCGGGATCTTTTTGGACACGTTTCTAGCTCTGTTTTTACCATTTTGGTATCATACGTTGTAAATTGTTGCGAAATAATGTTTTATTGCTCTTTTAATGTATTTGAGCATATGTTATAATATGTATGTGATATATATATATATGATTTATATTCTGGCGGACGGGTTATTATTTGTTTGGAGGATATGTCTGCTTCTGCTGGTTGTAGCTGGGACTGGTAGAAATGGAATAGACATAGGTGATACCTGTTTTTGAGACGTAAAATCTCCTCAATTAAATATCAAGTTGTAATGGGTATTAGACTCGTGGCCTAGCACCGTTGTGGAATTGATGTTCTGCCATAGTGAGTTGACTGACTGGGGTCAATTACCGTCTATGGCAGGGGACCAATCCATAAAAGCATTGGATGCTGTGGATATTGAAACCAGGTGATTCCAATAACTGTTAGGTGAGGAGTCGTCTGTATTTCAACGTCTGCAAGTAACGATGGGTTAGACTTGACTGTGGTCATGAGGTCAGTAACTGTTAGTTGAGACCTTCGTGACCCAGAGGTTAAATAATGATTGGGATAAGCATTAGATGCCTGGATAGGTTAATCTACTCATCTAGTTCATGTTGAACGCCAATAACTGTCAGGTGAGGTGGATCATGAACTGATGAGACTCCAATCCCCACTAGTAGTCTGGCTCAATGAGGACTACCGTTTCTCCCTAGAGGATTGTGAGATTCGATAAATTTAGTGGGAGCCTACTTCATTTAAAGGTCAAAATGAAATAGTAGGTAATTAATAGACAATACCTAACGACCTGATTTTCTGCACCAGATTTTAACATACTCTATGAAAAATGGTGAATACAAACCCAATTGCCTCAATTCTGGACAAGAGCTGTTTGACTGGTCCAAATTTCAATGATTGGCTTCGAAATTTGAGGATTGTCCTTAAAATGGAGAAGCTCGGACATATGCTAGATAAGGACTTGCCAACAAGCTCCCTAATGGTGCAACCACAGATGAGGGAGACACTTGTGAGAAGTGGAGAGAGAACGACCTAAAGGTTAGGTTGTACATGTTGGCATCCATGAATAATGAGTTTCAGAGGAAATATAAGAACATGGACAGCACAAGGTCAATTATTCCTCATCTGAAAGAGTTCTTCAATGAGAATAGTCGGATCACCAGATATGAGATATCCAAGGCACTGTACCGCATGAAGATGCCAGAAGGTGCCTCTGTCAATGATTATGTTCTCAAGATGATCTAGCACATTAAAGAGCCTACAAGGCTGGACCTCATTATGGATAATGAGCTGGCTGTGGATTTGATCCTCTAGTCCTTGCCTAATTCCTTCTCAAGTTTGTTCAGAATTTACCACATGCACAACATGCAAAAGAGTCTGGCAGAACTTCATAGCATGTTAGTGGTATATGAGAAGGAAATACATAGCAGAAGGCCAAGAGTGATAGCCATCACTGAACCATCTTCCTCGAGAAGTAAAACTTCTTCGAAGAAGAAGAAAAAGTTCAAGAAAGCTGTGCAAAACCAAAAACAGATAAAGGGACCTATCATTATTATGGGGTCAATGGGCATTGGAAGAGAAACTATAAGAAGTACCTCGCCAGCTTAAAAGTTAAGCAAAAGGACCATCCCGGTAGAGGTATGATCTCTATGCTTATTGAAACTGATCTTATGGTTAGTTCACAATCCAGCTTATGGGTTCTAGATTCAGGTGCAACGTCACATATTTGTGTGTCATTGCAGAATCTGGAAATAAGCCGGATGCTAGGGCAAAATGAGACGGTCCTAACATTTGCAAATGGAGCAATAGTTGCTGCCATAGCTATAGGGACGTGTCGTGTATTTTTGCCTAGTGGACATGTAATGGTATTATCAAACTGTTTGTATTATGAAAGAGTTGTACGGAACATAATATCTGTATCTCGTCTAATAAAAGAGAATTATGAATTCTCCTTTACAGACGATATGTGTTCCATCTTTCATAATAGAAAAGTCATTAGTTCAGCTCTGTTGACCAATGGTCTTTTCACTATTAACGTGTCTAGTAATAAGATTACCAATTCAAATAAGCACAATCATATAAATGCCACTGAGAAACGCCAAAGTAGTGGTCCAAATCCCAAGTACTTGTGGCACCTCCGATTAGGTCATATTAGAGAGGGCAGAATTAACAAGTTGAGTAATGATGGATTCATCAATCCGTTTGCTTTCGAACCATACTCAACCTATGAAGCCTATCTTCAAGGGAAAATGACCAAATCACCCTCCATGGGTCAAGGAGAGAGAGCCACTGATATATTGGGATTGATACATACAGATGTACGTGGGCCTATGAATGAAATTACTAGAGGCGTGTTCTCGTACTTCATTACCTTTACTGATGACTATTCTAGGTATGGGTATTTGTAATTGATGAAGTACAAGTTTGAATCCTTTGAAAAGTTCAAGGAATTCAAAAGTGAAGTCGAGAAACAAACAGGGAAAAGTATTAAGGCTCTTCGATCAGATTAAGGAGGAGAATACCTTAGTGCTGATTTCTTGAATTATCTCAAAGAAAATGACATATTGTCACAATGGACACCTCCAGGGACTCCTGAACACAATGGTGTATCAGAAAGAAGGAATCGTACCCTACTGGATATGATGCGATCCATGATGAGTTACACCGACCTGCCCATATATCTCTAGGGATATGCCCTAGAGACTACCGCATACATACTGAATAGAGTGTCGTCCAAGTCTATCCCTACCACACCATATCAGATGTGGCATGGTAGGAAACCAAGTCTTAATCATCTTAGGATTTGGAGATGTCCAGCTTTTGTGAAAAAGCTAAAATTAGACAAATTGGAGGCAAGATCTTAACAAGGTCATTTTACAGGATATCCGAGAGAAAGTCTCGGATATTACTTCTATTTCCGCTCTAACCAAAGAATTTGGGTCAGCAGGCACGCCATTTTTCTGGAGAAACAGTTCATCTAAGAAAAGGGCGAAGGCCGCAAGATAGTCTTGCAAGAAGGAAATCAAGAAGTAACGACTCCACAGGTTCAGACTCTGATCTCTGATTTAGTAGGAGCTTCAGACACACCGCCTCTGAGAAGGAGTTTGAGAGTGTCTCATCCTCTGAAACGATACTATGGGAATTTGGTTGATGAGATACAGCCTTTGTTTATGGGAAACAACGGTGATTAGCCAAACGATACCGAGTCACATACAAGGCTAAACTGGTGGCGAAAGGTTATTGCCAAAGAGAAAGTATTGATTATGATGAAACCTTCTCTCCAGTCGCCATGCTAAAGTCCATTAGGATTTTATTGGCCATAACTGCACACTTATACTATGAGATATTCCAAATGGACGTCAAAACGGCATCCCTTAATGGATTTCTTGAAAAAGATATCTATGTGGAACAGCCGCCTGGTTTTGAGTCCAAAAGCGAAGAGCTTATGGTGTGCAAGCTTAAGAGGTCCATTTATGGACTGAAACAAGCCTCGAGAAGCTGGAACATCCGATTCGATGAAGTGATTAAATCGTTTGGCTTTATAAAGAATTCGGATGAGCCCTGTGTGTACAAAAAGCTCAGTGGGAGCGCTATTGCGTTCCTGATACTATATGTGGATGACATATTGTTGATTGGTAATGATATACCAATGTTGTCATCCATTAAGCTGTTCTTATCGCAAAAATTCTCTATAAAGGACTTAGGAGATGCCACATATATTTTGGGATCATGGTCTATAGGGATAGACCTAAACGATTACTTGGCCTCTCACAATCCACGTACATATATAAAGTGTTGAAAAGGTTCAACATGGAGTATTCCAAAAGAGGGTTGTTACCCTTTAGACATGGAATGCGTCTTCTAAAAGGCAATATCCCAAGACCCCTGAAGAGAGATAAAAAATGGCAAAGATACCATATGCTTCTGTCATAGGCAGCATAATGCATGATATGCTATGTACGAGACCTGATATTACTTATGCTGTGAGTATTACAAGCAGATATCAGTCGGATCCAAGTGAAGAACACTAGATCACAGTCAAGAATATCCTTAAATACTTAGACTAAGGATTTGTTCTTGATATATAGAGAAGCAGACTTTAAAGTTGAGGCATATACGGACTCTGATTTTCAATCAGATCCTGATGACTTTAAGTCAATGTCTGGGTTTGTATTCATAATGAATGGTGGGGCAGCAAGCTAGAAAAGTTCCAAACGAAGTACAACTGCTGACTCCACCACCGAAGCAAAGTATGTGGCAGCTTCAGAATCTATAAAGGAAGCCGCCTAGATGAAAAGGTTCATCGCAGAGCTTGGAGTAGTTCCTGCTATCGAGGAGCTGATCCTATTGTTTTGCGATAACAATGGAGCAATCGCTCAAGCAAAGGAACCAAGGTCTTATCAAAAGTCCAAGCACATCGAAAGGTACTACCATCTCATTCGAGAGATCATTAAGAGAGGCGACATCGCCATGCAGAATATCGCCTCTGCAGAGAATATAGCGGATCCCTTCACTAAGGCGTTACCCCAGGCTGTATATGAAAAACACATTAGTAGAATGGGTTTAAGATATCAGCATGGTAACTTTAGTGCAAGTGAGAGGTTGTTAGGAGTATGCCCTAAAGCAACCATGTGATTGTCATATATATGGTATAAATATTGTATTATCGATATTTAATTAATGGCAAGACACTTATTTATTCATCTTGTTCCTTTATTTCAGATGAATAAAGTCCATTAGATCAGTTGAAACTAATACCCATTCTTAAGGCGTCAAGAATATATGTGGCGGGTCATCAGTTGGTCTCTAATCTTCAAATTAGTTCCTAGTCGAAGAATAGTGGATTGGGCATCAACGAGCTGATTAAGACTAGTGTGTGCCCAGCCTCGCTATTGAGCATTGGAATTTCAATAGGGATGAGGATTCACAAGTCATCAGACGTTGGACGTCTAAGCTGGAACACAGGTGTTCGTGTCAAAACGAGTTCGATCGAATCCACTGAACGTGACGGAAGAGTGATTGACTAACATGAAGGCTTCGTACTTGGTCAATGTCTCAATCGCTCTAGGCTTTAGTGTGTTAATGGTCCTTAGACCTGAGACACGATGCTGGCTTATATATTGGATGGCTGTGGTTCACAGGTACGATATTGGCTGATCATTGATCCGCCTCTATGCATGATGGTCATAATCTTCCATATACGAAGTCATAGGCGTGGTTAATAGTTGGGATTTGTCTCCTCATTAGGTGAGGTTGATGTCCTATGCGATCAATACGTAAGGGTGCATTAGAAAGTCCATGGGCAAGGTAGAAATCGAGAGGAGTCTCGCCGAATGCACGTCAGATAGATTTGTGTATATGATCAAATCTATGGGTTTGACTCAGATATCCATAACCCTCATTCGATCGAGACATGGTAAGACAGAAGGACTTAATAATACCGAACCAAGGCCAATAGGTTCACTTTGTCCTCGTACTTCATTCTGACTAGGTGACCGTGATATGTTGCTAGACGTCACTCACAGTTTGTGAGATTTAATGATTGATTTGGAACGATCAATTTCTTGAGAAATCTCACTACCAGTTCAGAGGTGAACCTAAAGATGTTACACGCCTTAACCGACATCTGATGACGTCCATAACGAAGACGAGATCGCGAGAATGCGATAGGACTATTTGGGTAGTCAAAAGGAGTTGAAACGGATTGGGTTCGTTCCCCTTTTCTAATGCTCACTAAAAGACGAAATAGATGATACAAGCATAACGTCAGGATGATGTCATTGATGATGTAATGGTTACATGATGCTCGCGTCATCATTGGATAAGAATAGTTATCTAAAAGAAAGGATAAGAAAGGTTATCCTCTGTCGCGACCCTCCCGAGATTTTCCGATGTATCTCGAGGGAGCTAATGGATTGCTAGGCCCGTTTTGATATCGAGACTTAGCTCGGGCCCTCCCAGGCCCATACCAAATCGCGTCATGGGTATTTAAGTCGAGATCGGCCTTAGTGTGGCCGGGTGACATGTGAATAGTATGCATGCAATAGGAGTCGCCACCAATCATTTATTGGAGGGTATGATCGGAAACCCTATCGAACGATTGGGAGGGATCATTCAATCCTACGAAAACCAGAGATCTAAATTTGAGGGCTTAGTCACATCGATATTGCTATCTACGCCCTTTCGGTACCTAAGTTGAGTACTTTCTTAGTCTAAGGAATTCATGCAGGCGAGGTTGGGTAAGGTAGGTTCTAAGAATCTAAGGAGTTTATGCAGATGGGATTATCTACCCTATCAATCACAATCATGGAAATAAATGCGCAATCAGGAAATCAACATGCAGAAAATACGCATCAAGTTAAGTCAAGGTGGGCTCAAAGAGTCTCAGGAAAGCCTAGAGAACATGTCAATTGGGTTCAAGGGTGGTTTGGAATAGTTTGGGTCAAATTGACTAGAGGGACAAAATGGTCATTTTGAAAGGTTTAGGAAGTTAAAAATGTGAAATTAGGTCAAACTAGTTGAATGTGGTTTTTTCCTAATTTTCACAATTTTAGGGAATTTTTGAACTTATCTAGGATTTTTTGAAAATTTTTTAGAATTTTTCTGAATTTTTTGGAAATTTTCTAAATTTTTCTAAGAATTTTCCTATTTTTAGGGCATTTTTCTATATTTTTGGAATTTTATAAAATTTTTTGATTTTTCCAGACATTTTGTACATTTTCTAACAAATTTTCCAATTTTTCTAAAATTTCTATGAATTTTTATTTTTTAATTAATTTATTTTTTTTATAATTTTCCTTTCTACAAATTTCTATGACGATTTTTTGAATTTCCTAATTTTAAATATTTTCAAAAAATTTTTTATGATTTTTCCTATTTTTTAATATATTTTGGTCATTAATTTATCATTTTCGACACTTTTTTGTATTTTTCTAAAAATAATTTTTATGGACCTTTTTATTTATTTTTATATTTATTTATTTATTTATTATATATTATCCAATTATTCCCTAAACTTTTGACTTTTCTAAGATTTTTCTAATTTTTCATGATTTTTTTTGTATTTTGTTTTACTTTATTTTATTTTGTATTTTAAGATTTTGTTTTTATTTTTTATTTACGATTTTTTATATATATTTTTAAAATATTTTTATTCTTTTTATTCCCCGAAACGGCGTCGTTTTGGCCTTTTTTTCTTTTTGAGTTTTTGAAATTTTTTAGTTTCCCTCCCATTTGCAATCTAAAGGCAACGGAGGTGACACGTGGCAAATTCCTGGCCACCAGATCAGAATGTTTTTTATTTTCGAAAAATGGTTATTATTATTTTTATTATTTTTTATTTTAAAAATTTATTTTTTATTTTGAAAAGGGCGGCTGACGTGGTATGCCACGTGGCAGCCATATCAACGCCACCTCGTCGTTGACCGGTCAACGTGCAAGAGGTTGAAGAAGATCACCGACGGCCGAGAACTTCCCAACGACATCCAACGGTGAGATCTTCTCCGATTTGGGCGATCTTGGTATCGTTGGAATTGTCTCGACGAGATCTATAACATATCCGAAATCTAGCTAGATCTAACGGTGGGTTCAAAACTTATGAAGCTCGAAAGGTTCGTCAGGGTTCAAGGTCGGCTATGGAGTTTCACTGAGATTTAATGCAAAATGAAGATGAGGATGTGCTTAGGGGATAACTAGGACTCAATCCGAATAAGAAACTCGAAGAAATATACACAAACCAATAAGTTGCCATTGAAGGTCAACCTCAAAAGCTTCAATGGTGTTTACCTGGCTCAGTGACGAAACGGCTAATGGCGGGACTCAAGGTACTCGTGGTGACGTCGCTAAGCTCCGGCCACTGGTCTTACAACTCGGTTTTGCACAAATGGGGTCTGACGAAAACTCCCTAAGCTTCCCAGCCAAGCTCTCTTCCAAAAAAATTCCTCCTTTCAACCCTCTTCCTCCCCCCTTTTATTATCTCGGGCTAAAAAATCTTTTCAAAAATTTCCTCAACCAAACGGAAATCGCATCATTGATTCACTCCCGAGAATCTTTGGAAATCTCTTGGTCCTTAACAAAACTTCGTCTTCAAAAATCACACGCGCGTGAGAAGGCTTTGGGAGGAAGACGATGAATAGTGCGGGTCACTGGGTCGAGTCGACCCGACTCGGTTGACCCGCTTTGGATAAAAACTTCAAATTGACCCCAAATTTGCCCATTTTTCCCAAAATTGACACCAAAATTGGACTCAGGGGCATTGGATTTACTTGAAAATGGTATTTTTCCAAGAAATACTCCAATATTTGCGCAAAAACCCCAATTTTTGGGTTTGACCCGAGAACCCATTTTGCAAAATCCGAAGTCTTAATGACCTTTTTTGCAAAAATTGACACCACCAATGGATTCATAAGGTCAAAATCTAGGGGGTGACGTCGCCCTTTTTCCAATTTAGTCCCTAGAAAATTTTTAATTTCATTTTTAGTGATTTTAAGGACTAAATCGAAAAATCAAAAATTGCATTTTGGTCCTTTTTAGCGAAATTGAGCAATCCCGAGGGCTTTTGGACTTGATTTTAATTTTAAAAAATAGAGGAGGATGACACGACTCTAAAAATGCAAAAAATGGAAAATTAAAAAGTTAAAATGTAATTTCTAGGATTATTTAAATAATCTGAAAAATGAAATTAACAAAGAAATCCTAGATTCCAGACTTTATTCATCCTAAATGAATATAAAATTAAATTAAAAATATTGACTATTTTTTGGTGATTTTATTACTTCAAATACTATTTTTTATTAATTTTTTATTATTTTCATAATTTCTGAAAATATTAAAAATGCAAAAAATAGGGAAAATTATTTTTTGTCCAAAATTGTTTCCCTGGGCTAGGCTGAGGTCCCTAAAGTTGATTTTGCAATTTTCTCGATTTTTATTTATTTTTTATGAATTTTTGAAAATAAAATGCAGAAAAATATGAAAAATAAGGAAAATTATTTTTTGCTCCAAATTGGTTCCCTAGGCTTGGCCAAGGTCTCCAAAGTTGATTTTACAATTTTCTCACTTTTTATTTAAAATAAAATGCAGAAAAATACAAAAAAAATAAGGAAAATTATTTTTTGTCCAAAATTGGTTCCCTAGGCTAAACCATGGTCCACAAAGTTGATTTTTCAATTTTATAAATTTTTATGGATTTTCTAAAAAATTTTGAAGATAAAATTGGCCAAAAATCAAGTGTCAACAGCTGCCCCTCTTTGAGAGGGGTCTCGTGAGAGATCACTCTCAAAGACAAGACGACACTTGAGGTCTAACCGACTCTACTGGGAAAAATGAAAAGTCGTGACATCCAACTCTAGTTTCCTCCTTGAAAGCTTAAGTCTAAATTTCATGCTGCTCGCTTTAATGTGGGGAGAGAGAGAGAGGAAAGAGTCCGAGGATTTACCTGGAACTTACCTCTTTGCCTCGCGTCGCCAGTGAGTGCTCTGGAATGAAGGCCTAAGGATTTATTTTGAGGGAACCCTAGGGTGATTGGACTTCGATCCGTATGGTAGGTCACCCCATGGCAGATTCCTGTAGGGAGAACTTTGTAAAGAGAGGTAATATTTCCCGAGGCTATCAGCTGCTACCCGTTCCAGAGGGTGAAAGCTCCAAGGCTACTAACCGACATACGCTCGCGGGAAAAGCGGTCACCGTATCTCTAAGCGGCGAGTTGCAAGCATTCTGGGTTCCGACTCGAACTTTGCTTCGAAATACCTTAGAGGTGTATCCCTATTATGGAGGTTTTGGGGAAAATTAAATCTTTTCCGAGGCTATCGGCTGCTATCCATTCCGGAGGGTGAAAGCTCCAAGGCTACTAACCAACTCACGCTCGCGGAAAAAGCAGTCACTGTATCTCTAAGCGGCGAGTTGCGGGCGCTCTGGGCTCCGGCTCGAACTGTGCTTCGAGATACCTTAGAGGTCTATCCCTATCAAGGAGGGTTTTGGGGGAAAATCAAATCTTTTCCGAGGCTATCGGCTGCTGTCCATTCTGGAGGATGAAAGCTCCGATGCTACTAACCGACGCACACTCGCGGAAAAAGGCGGTCACCGTATCTCTCAGCAGTGAGTCGCGAGCACTCTAGGCTCCGACTCGAGCTGGGCTTCGAGATACCTTAGAGGCGTATTCCTATCATAGAGGATTCCAAGGGGGAAATTAAATCTTCTGAAGTTGAAGGTTGGCGATCCAGTCTGGAGGATGACAGCTCCGCGGTTACTAACCTGTGAACACTTACAGAAAGATTTATCCAAGTCATCATGCTTTTTGAGTCGTGAACTGTTCAGCTCCGAACTCGAATTAGACGCCTCTTTCGCAAATCAGATGGGTGTTTAGACTTTGAAAATGACTTCGAATGCGAAAGTCTTGTCTTGATATTATTCTGAGATTATGAAATTAAGAATCATATGGAAACTTTAATCTGAATTGTCTTACCAAGGAGGGTGCCATTCTGAGATCTGGGTGAAGCCAGAAAGCCTACAGAAGCTCAAACCCAAATCGTCATACTGAAATGAATGAGGAAGAAGATTTCTGATGCTTCGCATGTTCTAAGCTTTTTGGAATGAGTTATGCTCTTACGATTATCATCTATGTGTCATGCAGAATTTTTCAAAGAACGTAAAGTGATGTCAGAGGTTATCCAAAGCATCTTGTCACATATCAAGCATGATCAAAAATTCCTTATGAGGAAGGGTTTGAATCAAATGAGCTGAAATTACCAAAGAGTTTGCTTAAGATATCAATTGAAATATGCTCATCAAAGAGGGCTTCTCGCTATTTCTCCGAATAAGGTTTTGATTTTCATTCAGGAAGCATTCGGATTTTCTCTCGAACCTATGCTTAGGGTTTCAAAATTACTCGCAGCGCATACAATTTGATTGATCTGAAAGGTCTTTCAGAGGACTATAATGCTGGGCTCGGTTAAAGGTTTACAAATAGGACTCATAAACGAGTCAAAGCTAACGAACGAAAGATCTTCACTATCTGCTCCGGGTTTACAAGTCAAGAACCCTGCAAAATGAGAGAGAAATAATCTTGCTCGTACTTCTTCGAGCGATGCTTAAAATCATTTAACTCTACGTTAACTCAAGTGCCTTAATTTGAAAAGACTTTTATGGGTTGTAACGTAGGTTAGGATTGAGGATCAAGAAAGAAAAAGCTGATTTTGGCTCAAAAAATATATGAGGAGGGTTTGATGTTGGTGATCAATGCAGATTTGCCACCCATGTTAGTCTTCTGGAACAGTCTTCCAAGGACACCATGAGGATAGTGCGAATTTCTGCTGATGTCGTTGCTTGAGGAGGAATATATTTCACAACTTGACCCCTATGGAAAATTTTCTTTCACAACCAAATCCCATTGGGAATTTGTAAGGGAAACAACGTGCAGACATTTTTAACTGAGTCTACAAAGCGCACACGCGAAATTTTAGATATTCACAAATGGACAAGTACAAAAATGGGCATTCGCCTTGCTTTTGATTGGCGCTTTGCTTTTTGATGCCTGGGATTTGGCTTTTTCTGTTCTTCTTCTTCTTCTGCTTCTTCTTCTTTTTGCTAGATCCCGCCTTTTGTTCTTTTTTCTTTTTTGCTTTCTTTTTTGACAAGAGAGTTTTTGAAGATTATGACAAAACGCATGCAAATGAAAATCTAGTGCATTTGAAAAGTCAATTCATAAATTCCATGTAGAGCCGCTTCTTCTGAGTTTTTCTGCTTTGAGACGGTGCCGTCTTCATCTTGGAATAGATAGTGATCACCAATGGGGTTTTAAGAAATGAATATACAGGCTCAATTGGGCATGCAAAGGATAGAAGTGTGTAGGATAGAGAAGCGAATGCTTTCGTCATTTTAAGGCACTTGAATTACCATATGAGATTAAATGCAAAGACCTGCCCGAAGATTGATATTAGTTCAAGTAAGAGAATTTCTAACCAATTATCTCATACTGTCGCTGGAACAGTATTCGTTTGGCCCCGATGTGGGGTGGTTCTTTGATAGGGGTAAGGAAATGAAACCGTCGTTCAAAGGGTTTGTCAATGGTCACCTATAGTTTTTAGGATGAAGAAATAATTGCCCCTCGTCATCTCAATCCATGTAATTACTGCGAATAAATCCTACGTCCCTAAGTAAAGGTCTCCACTGACCACTCAAGTGTATGTAGGGACGTGTTTGGGTATGGTTTGCCTCTCATCATTTGAGGTACTCCAATTGATAAATCTCAAACGCCTTTATTTGGAAATTCATCTCAATTTCATCAAAATTCAATCTCCATAGGGGATTATGATGCATGATGTATGTTTCAAACATAATTTGGATAACTTCAAAACTTTTTGAATCCCAATGCGAATGAAGTTCTAAGCCGGATATTTTCTTCAAGACGTGGGCTCATCAAAACAATTGCATGTTATTTGAAAACATTATTGATTTTGTGAATTTTATAATCCTTAGAATTCAAATGATATGATTTTGACGATTTTGAAAGTTTTAGAACATTAGGAAAGGGATACCTACCTGCCAGTCGCGGCAAAGGATCCCTGTAAAAGTAAAAGGGAGTGTGTTGGCGTATGTCTTTTATTTTTGAAGTAAATTGAAACAATACAACTTCACCCTTGATTATGCGTTCCAATCCGAATATAGTCGCATAAATCGTGGAAATCTGTAATCTTTCCATTGTGGTGTTGAGTCCATGTTTAGATTAAAATGAGGAGTTAGCATATATTTCATATTCAAAATAAATTGGAACAATACTACCTTACTTTTGACTATACACTCCCATCGAAATCCCGATGTATAGATTGCAGGAATCTTATCATTTAGTTTGACCATCAAGACGATGTTTCCTCGAAAGATCCCTTCATCAAGTTGTGTCAAATGTTGTCTATAGCTTTTCATCCCGAGCTCTCACAGGCGTGACTTATATCCTGGTTAGATAATACTTGCCCCAATCAAGTAGCTCAGTATACTTCCACACTTCTTGTAATTCCCTGTCCAGTTTGGGATGTCTACTATTCGAAGGTTTCCCTTCACTTTTCACCTCGAGTTGACTCTTTCAGTGGGTAGAGAGGGACTTGCTCCTAGCAGATTCCCTTATTGCTTCTACTCTTTATTTTGGCTTATTTGAGTCATCGGTTGTTTTCATCTTCATGGGGGATAGCTCTTCAAAATATTTTTCCCCTTGATGGTTTGATAACCCTGTATGAATAGAAAAGATATGTCAATTAAGGACCCTTCAGGTAATGAAAGATTTTGGAGCGATACCGCCTTACCCTCCATCTGAACTTGTGTCAACCTCCTCGAAAAGCGAAAATAGCTCACACTTATATAACCTACTATATGATGATTAAGCGACTTTCTCGACCATTCTCGTCTTCGAAGTGTTTGACGTTTCCTCTCTATTTGGTCATTTGGTAGCATTGTTCTCCAAGTGCTTTACTTCCATTTGTCGCCTGTGAAGAAGAAAAAGACAAGTAACAGGATTTTCATGACTGATTGAAAGTTACTTAAGAATGATACGTCATTTCACCGAAAATGATGACTTGGTCTCGTCCTTTTCCTGGCGGGCCATGCAATCGCGCTTGGACGGCTTTCCTCATTTGTTGCCCCGATGTGCTTCTTTGGTAGAATTAGGGGGCGTTCAATAAACTTTCTTCATTCATCTTCGATCACCATTTTTTGTCATCTTGAGTAGTTTGCCATCTTCAACTTAGGCCAAAAGGAATATACCGACATGTTAGACTATATATAAGATGTTTCCATTAAAATGATCACGTTTACCTTCTTGGAGCACCATTCTTGGAGATATCTGCACGAGTAAATGTATGAGAAACATTAAAGTTGATGCATGAATGTTTTGAAAAATTCTTTTGAAGGACGTTTTCAACGGAAGAATTAAGAAATGGGGGAACTAGTCCTTATACCATCGGACATTCTCGTTCCTGTAAAATTCATTTGAAAACTAGGAAGCATGTGGGAATTCGAGCCTCAAGTCTTCGAAAATCGAAGACGGGTATCATCATTGGGCCGGTTTGGAATATTCCCGCATGTCCTTAATAAAACGTGCATATGCATTCACTAGAATGAAATGATAAGGCCGTTTTACAAAGGAGACTACCTTGGATCAACGGCTCAAGATCCAAGGTGTCATTGAGTTCTACTCACAATATGAATTGAAAGACTAAATGGAAATGACATGACACAAATAATTAGTATTGACCGCAAGATCAGAAACGGCTGCGAATGACCCAGCTTCTTCATATATTAGCGTGGTATTCTCCTTATATCAGCGAATCATCTTTTTCCACAAACTCCTTTGAGATATGATGATGCCATGGTTGAAATTGCCTCGTGATTCGGGGGTGTCGACTAACAGATCCAGTTTTTATCTTCTTCATTGCCCTCTACGAGGATCACTCCTTGATGTTCAAATGGGTTGCTATGTAGTATTTTCAACTTTAGGTCATCCAGCTTGAGGATCTCACTATCTATGAGGGCTTGAACTTTATGCTTGAGAACCAAGCAATTATCGACGTTATGCCCCATTTCACCCATATGATACGCACATGCCTTAGTCCCGTCATAGCCGGAGAAACTTTTGGGAGGGTTTTTCCTTGGCGGCTCCTTCGCGACTAACCCACTTTCTAATAACTTTGAAAGAAGCTTTGAGTAAGGACATGGAAGTGGAGTGAATTGCTTTGGTGGGGGCTTCTTCACTTAGTTAGGAGGCTTTGGGAGGAAGACAATGAATAGTGCGGGTCACTAGGTCGGGTCGACCCGACCCGGTTGACCCGCTTTGGATAAAAACTTCAAATTGACCCCATATTTGCCCATTTTTTCCAAAATTGACACCAAAATTGGACTCAGGGGCATTGGATTTACTTGAAAATGGTATTTTCCCAAGAAATACTCCAGTATTTGCGCAAAAACCCCAATTTTTGGGTTTGACCCGAGAACCCATTTTGCAAAATCCAAAATCTTAATGACCTTTTTTTGCAAAAATTGACACCACCAATGGATTCAGAAGGTCAAAATCTAGGGGGTGACGTCGCCCTTTTTTCAATTTAGTCCCTAGAAAATTTTTAATTTCATTTTTAGTGATTTTAGGAACTAAATCAAAAAATCAGAAATTCCATTTTGGTCCTTTTTAGCGAAATTGGGCAATCCCGAGGGCTTTTGGACTTGATTTTAATTTTAAAAAATAGAGGAGGATCACACGACTCTAAAAATACAAAAAAATGGAAATTTAAAAAGTTAAAATGTAATTTTTAGGATTATTTAAATAATCTGAAAAATGAAATTAACAAAGAAACCCTAGATTCCAGACTTGATTTTTCAAAAGTTAATCATCCTAAATGAAGATAAAATTAAATTAAAAATATTGACTATTTTTTGGTGATTTTATTACTTCAAATGCTATTTTTTATTAATTTTTTATTATTTTCATAATTTCTGAAAATATTAAAAATGCAAAAAACAAGGAAAATTATTTTTTGTCTAAAATTGGTTCCCTAGGCTAGGCTGAGGTCCCTAATTTTGATTTTGTAATTTTCTCGCTTTTTATTTATTTTTTATGAATTTTTGAAAATAAAATGCAGAAAAATATGAAAAATCAGGAAAATTATTTTTTGCTTCAAATTGGTTCCCTAGGCTTGGCCAAGGTCCCCAAAGTTGATTTTGCAATTTTCTCACTTTTTTTATTTTTTATGAATTTTTTAAAATAAAATGCAGAAAAATACAAAAAAATAAGGAAAATTATTTTTTGTCCAAAATTGGTTCCCTAGGCTAAACCAAGGTCCCCAAAGTTGATTTTTCAATTTTATAAATTTTTATGGATTTTCTAAAAAATTTTGAAGATAAAATTGGCCAAAAATCAACTGTCAACATCCTCTAGAAAATGTCAAAAGTATGACAGGATTTTCTATTTGTTTGACATAGATATTTGACACATCAAATAACGTGATTTGATGATGAAACTCGAGGGACTTGAAATCTAGAATGTCTAGAGCCCATGGATGAGAATCGCCGCTAAAAATGATGCCATTTGAGCCACCCAAATGGGCGCCCAAATTTGGCCAACGGGTTAGTCAAAGGCGGCTAAATAATCGCCTTTGACCACCTCCCAATGAGCGGGGCCCACGTGGCTGGTCAAAGGCATGTTTTACCGCCTTTGACCAGCATCCAACTGACTACGTGGAGCAGCTGGAAGGATACGTAGCAACCCCCCTAATGGGCCGCCACGTAAGGTGGTTTAGAGGGGCGGTTTAAACCGCCCCTCCCTCTCTTTCTCTCCCACTTTCCATCCTCTATAAATAGAGGAGAAGCCCCTTTAATTAATGGGTTATAAAAGTGTGATAGTCACACATACACGTGCCAAATTTCATGAAAAAGTGAGCTCGAGAATCGGCCAATTCGGATACACAAAATTTTTGTTTCCATTGGTTGAAAATGAAGGGCTCGGATTGAAATGCCGCGAGGATTACTAACATAATCCGAGGGCTGTTTCTTCGAATCTTTATCTTCAAGGTCGCACGGGTGTCGGGGCATGTTTGAACTAAAGGCCCGACACCTCTTTGGCTTGAGGACAAAGAAGCAGAGCTGCATCCAACCTCTGTTATCCATGTACGTTTAAACTAACTTTAGAAAGTTGGATTTTCGACTAAAGTATACGAGGATTTCTAAGACGATCCACGGCGCCGTTTAAATTTATTTTCTTCCGCTGCGCATATGATATGTTTTTTTGTATGTGACAAGTGTCCGGGACTATTGGAAAACCAGCAGAAATGATGTGATTTGATCACGAAACTTGAAAGGCATTAAGCCTAGAATGTCTAGACCCACCTGTGGATGAATTCCTTTGACTTTCATTGAATAAGAAATATTATCTCTTATCCTTTGGATGATAAACCTTATCATCTTGTGATTTGTACAAATGTCACGTCAGTATGACATCATGCTGAGGTTGCGCTTATATCGCATGCATATCTGTTTGTGACTTAGAAATTAGAATCAAATCCTAGTTGATCTAATTTCAATTTACTATCTATATAGTTATGAGTGCAAACTCCTTTACAATTCCATCTTCTATTTTAAAGTTGTCACGCATTGGTTATGGCATGTAATATCCCTAGGTTCACCACTAAACTAGCAATAGAACATATACTAACTAATTATTATCACCAAGAGGATTGACTGTCCCTAATCTGTCTTTGGTTCCCACAAGCCATGAGTTACATCTAGTAATATATTATGACTATCCAAACAGTGTGAATATTACAAGAACATAATGAACCTGTTAGCCTTGGTTATAGTACAATTCGATCCTTTTGTCTTGCCATGTCCCAATCGAACAAAGCTTATGGATTACAGCCAATTCAATCATTTACATCAATCTATCTAATGTGCATCCACATAAGACATTCTCGTTAACCCCCAGCCAAGGATTTTCATACACCGTCATGAATAGATAGTATATGACATCAACCTCGTACTTAAATGAAAAGGCAGATCCCACTTTTGTGTATCCTATGACTTCGGATGCGAATAGACTATGACCATCAAGTACAGAGATGGATCAATGACCCATCAATATGCATACTTGTGAAGAATAACTAGTCGACATACAAGCTAGCATCGTGCCTCAGGTCTAAAGATCTTTACACCTAATCAAAGCATGAACAATTAGATGTTGACCCCGCATGAAGCTTCCATACTTGCTATCGTTAATTGTGTATCAGCTTCAGTGAATTCGATCGAACTTGTTTGATACAAACATTTGTGTTCCAACTTAGATATCTAATGTTCGATGACTTGTGACCCATCATCCCTATGAAGTATCCAATGCTTAATGATAAGGTTACAAACACACTAGCCTCAACAGGATCATTAACGTTCACTTGATGTTACATTGAACAAGACTAGTTTAAAGATTGTGTTCAATTGAAACATGTCACACATATTTTCGACGTCTCGAGAATAGGTTCAACCACAACTGATCTTATGGACTTCATTAATCTAAAGAAATGGGACAAGATGAATAAATATGTCTTGCCATTAATATAATTGAAAGTCTAGTAAAATGTCCAAATAAAACCATCGCATAGTTGCTTTAGGGCTTACACCTAACAGAAGAGCAAGGTCAACATCTAGTCATTCAATGCTTTACCTATGTAAGTGATCCTTAGACCTAAGGCATGATGCTGGCTTATATGTCAAATGGCTATGGTTCACAAGTGCACAACTTAACAGGTTATCGATCCACCTCTATACTTGATAGTTATGTTCATACACATAGGAAGTCACAAGCGTGAGTAACAGTGGGATCTGTCTCCTTGTTTAAGTACAAGGTTGATGTCCTATGCGATCTAATTGTGACAGTGCATGAAAAATCCTCGACTAGGGTAGTGATTGAGAATGTCTTAGAAATATGCATGTCAGATAGATCTGAGCATATGATCGAATTGGCAACTTGACTAATAATCTATGGCCTTTATTCTATTGAGACATGGTAAGATAGAAGGATTGGTTGAACTAAAATTGAAATTGATAGGTTCATTGTGTTCTTACGATAGTTACGCAGTCTGGCTAGCCATGATATATTGTTAGATATCACTTATTGCTTATGAGACCTATAGAATAATTAGGGACAGTCAATTCTCTTGGTGATACTTATGTGTTAGTATATGTCCTACTGCCAGCTCAATAATGAACGTAGGGATGTCATACGCCATAACCAATACATGACGATGCTATAGGAAGTCGAGATTGTAAAGTGTTCACGACGATAACTATCAAGATAGTCAAAGTGAAATTAGATTTGATTCTAATTTCTAATCATGAGCAGATAAGCATGTGATGCAAGCATAACCTGAACATGATGTTATATTGATGTGACACTTGCAAAAATCACGAGATGATAAGATTTATCATCCAAAGGATAAGAGAGAAGATTTCTTATCCAAAAAAGGTCAAAAGGATAAGGTTTGTTATCCAATAGACGAGGTGACAAAATCAAACGGCATGAGAAACAAACCGAGGATCAAAGTATGGATGAATAGTAAATAGGCAGACCATGATTGTGCATCCATTGGCCAACCATGGCTGGTGGATCAGTCATGGTTTTTGGGGCCAACCACCGCATTTGACCCAGCTACAACCTTAATAGAGTAGTTTAAGGGCTGGCCCCAGCCTCTATAAATAGGGATTGGGGGCAAAGGTTTAAAAGATCCCTCTTGAGTTTATTGCCCGCCCGCGTAAATTTTGTATTATTTTTCTTCGTTCACATGTGAGATTGTTCTCCATGAAATATTTGAGGGTCATAAGATTCCTAATGATATAAAGGCCAATCTAGATTGCTTCAACTTAAAGGATTTATAGCATGCTACAACTTCGATTCGTCGTGGGATTGAGATATGTCTGAATTACACGCTCGACATTTGAGACTTCTACTTAATCAAGTATAAATACCAATACCTACAATAGTCATCGGTAAAGGTAATGAAGTATGAGAACCCACCTCTAGCAATTTCAGACATAGGTCCACATACATCTGTATGTATTAATACTAATATATCAATGGCGCTCTCTCGCTGAATCATGAAGGGCGAATTGCATGTTTTTCCACAAAGAAAGGCTTCACAGGTTAAATATGCTTCAAAACTTGATGGATTGATAAAATATTAATTCGCAATAATTAGTGACTCCGATATCACAATTGGAGAAACAGAGCCCGAAACGTGTCCAGACGACCCCGGAATGCCCAAATCCACCACAGCTCATCGCCACACCAATGACTTTTGGTCAGAGGGCCGTTTCCGAGTGCTCTACCAAATTTGAGGAAGAATTTTAAAAACTTCTCAAATTTTTAACGATCCGGTAATGGCGAAACGGGGCTTGAAAACCCAAACGGAAACAGATATCGAGCATTTCTCAAGAAGAGGAAGGGCTTCCATTTCAAATATGTATGCGACGGGTTACATGACGGGTGCGATCATACCAGCACTAATGCACCGGATCCCATCAGAACTCCGAAGTTAAGCGTGCTTGGGCGAGAGTAATACTGGGATGGGTGACCTCCTGGGAAGTCCTCGTGTTGCACCCCTTATTTTCGTTTTTTATTTCGTAAATTTTTTTTACGACTCAGCGGATGCACCGGCAGAGCACAACGAGGCCCACGGCGTCCGGCACGGGACGAGCTTTCTGGAAAGTACTCACGGGCCCCGTGGGTCCACCCGGATAGAAAGCCACGCGCGAATTTCGATTTATGAAAATTTTCACTTTTGAATTTTAAGCATTTTCGCAGGAAGCATAAGCATTCGTCAAGAATTTTGGTCAGAGGGCCGTTTCCGAGTGCTCTACCAAATTTGAGGAAGAATTTCAAAAACTTCTCAAATTTTTAACGATCCGGTAATGGCGAAACGGGGCTTGAAAACCCAAACGGAAAGAGATATCGAGCATTTCTCAAGAAAAGGAAGGGCTTCGATTTCAAATATATATGCGACGGGTTACATGACGGGTGCAATCATACCAGCACTAATGCACCGGATCCCATCAGAACTCCGAAGTTAAGCGTGCTTGGGCGAGAGTAGTACTGGGATGGGTGACCTCCTGGGAAGTCCTCGTGTTGCACCCCTTATTTTCGTTTTTTATTTCGTAAATTTTTTTTACGACTCAGCGGATGCACCGGCAGAGCACAACGAGGCCCACGGCGTCCGGCACGGGACGAGCTTTCTGGAAAATACTCACGGGCCCCGTGGGTCCACCCGGATAAAAAGCCACGCGCGAATTTCGATTTATGAGAATTTTCACTTTTGAATTTTAAGCATTTTCGCAGGAAGCTTAAGCATTCGTCAAGAATTTTGGTCAGAGGGCCGTTTCCGAGTGCTCTACCAAATTTGAGGAAGAATTTCAAAAACTTCTCAAATTTTTAATGATCCGGTAATGGCGAAACGAGGCTTGAAAACCCAAACGGAAACAGATATCGAGCATTTCTCAAGAAGAGGAATGTCTTCGATTTCAAATATGTATGCGACGAGTTACATGACGGGTTCGATCATACCAGCACTAATGCATCGGATCCCATCAGAACTCCGAAGTTAAGCGTGCTTGGGCGAAAGTAGTACTGGGATGGGTGACCTCCTGGGAAGTCCTCGTGTTGCACCCCTTATTTTCGTTTTTTATTTCGTAAATTTTTTTTACGACTCAGCGGATGCACCGGCAGAGCACAACGAGGCCCACGGCGTCCGGCACGGGACGAGCTTTCTGGAAAGTACTCACGGGCCCCGTGGGTCCACCCGGATAGAAAGCCACGCGCGAATTTCGATTTATGAGAATTTTCACTTTTGAATTTTAAGCATTTTCGCAGGAAGCATAAGCATTCGTCAAGAATTTTGGTCAGAGGGCCGTTTCCGAGTGCTCTACCAAATTTGAGGAAGAATTTCAAAAACTTCTCAAATTTTTAACGATCCGGTAATGGCGAAACGGGGCTTGAAAACCCAAACGGAAAGAGATATCGAGCATTTCTCAAGAAAAGGAAGGGCTTCGATTTCAAATATATATGCGACGGGTTACATGACGGGTGCAATCATACCAGCACTAATGCACCGGATCCCATCAGAACTCCGAAGTTAAGCGTGCTTGGGCGAGAGTAGTACTGGGATGGGTGACCTCCTGGGAAGTCCTCGTGTTGCACCCCTTATTTTCGTTTTTTATTTCGTAAATTTTTTTTACGACTCAGCGGATGCACCGGCAGAGCACAACGAGGCCCACGGCGTCCGGCACGGGACGAGCTTTCTGGAAAATACTCACGGGCCCCGTGGGTCCACCCGGATAAAAAGCCACGCGCGAATTTCGATTTATGAGAATTTTCACTTTTGAATTTTAAGCATTTTCGCAGGAAGCTTAAGCATTCGTCAAGAATTTTGGTCAGAGGGCCGTTTCCGAGTGCTCTACCAAATTTGAGGAAGAATTTCAAAAACTTCTCAAATTTTTAATGATCCGGTAATGGCGAAACGAGGCTTGAAAACCCAAACGGAAACAGATATCGAGCATTTCTCAAGAAGAGGAAGGTCTTCGATTTCAAATATGTATGCGACGAGTTACATGACGGGTGCGATCATACCAGCACTAATGCACCGGATCCCATCAGAACTCCGAAGTTAAGCGTGCTTGGGCGAAAGTAGTACTGGGATGGGTGACCTCCTGGGAAGTCCTCGTGTTGCACCCCTTATTTTCGTTTTTTATTTCGTAAATTTTTTTTACGACTCAGCGGATGCACCGGCAGAGCACAACGAGGCCCACGGCGTCCGGCACGGGACGAGCTTTCTGGAAAGTATTCACGGGCCCCGTGGGTCCACCCGGATAAAAAGCCACGCGCGAATTTCGATTTATGAGAATTTTCACTTTTGAATTTTAAGCATTTTCGCAGGAAGCTTAAGTATTCGTCAAGAATTTTGGTCAGAGGGCCGTTTCCGAGTGCTCTACCAAATTTGAGGAAGAATTTCAAAAACTTCTTAAATTTTTAATGATCCGGTAATGGCGAAACGAGGCTTGAAAACCCAAACGGAAAGAGATATCGAGCATTTCTCAAGAAGAGGAAGGTCTTCCATTTCAAATATGTATGCGACGAGTTACATGACGGGTGCGATCATACCAGCACTAATGCACCGGATCCCATCAGAACTCCCAAGTTAAGCGTGCTTGGGCGAAAGTAGTACTGGGATGGGTGACCTCCTGGGAAGTCCTCGTGTTGCACCCGTTATTTTCGTTTTTTATTTCGTAAATTTTTTTTACGACTCAGCGGATGCACCGGCAGAGCACAACGAGGCCCACGGCGTCCGGCACGGGACGAGCTTTCTGGAAAGTACTCACGGGGCCCGTGGGTCCACCCGGATAAAAAGCCACGCGCGAATTTCGATTTATGAGAATTTTCACTTTTGAATTTTAAGCATTTTCGCAGGAAGCTTAAGTATTCGTCAAGAATTTTGGTCAGAGGGCCGTTTCCGAGTGCTCTACCAAATTTGAGGAAGAATTTCAAAAACTTCTCAAATTTTTAACGATCCGGTAATGGCGAAACGGGGCTTGAAAACCCAAACGGAAAGAGATATCGAGCATTTCTCAAGAGGAGGAAGGGCTTCGATTTCAAATATGTATGCGACAGGTTACATGACGGGTGCGATCATTCCAGTACTAATGCACCGGATCGCATCAGAACTCCGAAGTTAAGCGTGCTTGGGCGAGAGTAGTACTGGGATGGGTGACCTCCTGGGAAGTCCTCGTGTTGCACCCCTTATTTTCGTTTTTTATTTCGTAAATTTTTTTTACGACTCAGCGGATGCACCGGCAGAGCACAACGAGGCCCACGGCGTCCGGCACGGGACGAGCTTTCTGGAAAGTATTCACGGGCCCCGTGGGTCCACCCGGATAAAAAGCCACGCGCGAATTTCGATTTATGAGAATTTTCACTTTTGAATTTTAAGCATTTTCGCAGGAAGCTTAAGTATTCGTCAAGAATTTTGGTCAGAGGGCCGTTTCCGAGTGCTCTACCAAATTTGAGGAAGAATTTCAAAAACTTCTCAAATTTTTAATGATCCGGTAATGGAGAAACGAGGCTTGAAAACCCAAACGGAAAGAGATATCGAGCATTTCTCAAGAAGAGGAAGGTCTTCGATTTCAAATATGTATGCGACGAGTTACATGACGGGTGCGATCATACCAGCACTAATGCACCGGATCCCATCAGAACTCCGAAGTTAAGCGTGCTTGGGCGAGAGTAGTACTGGGATGGGTGACCTCCTGGGAAGTCCTCGTGTTGCACCCCGTTATTTTCGTTTTTTATTTCGTAAATTTTTTTTACGACTCAGCGGATGCACCGGCAGAGCACAACGAGGCCCACGGCGTCCGGCACGGGACGAGCTTTCTGGAAAGTACTCACGGGCCCCGTGGGTCCACCCGGATAAAAAGCCACGCGCGAATTTCGATTTATGAGAATTTTCACTTTTGAATTTTAAGCATTTTCGCAGGAAGCTTAAGCATTCGTTAAGAATTTTGGTCAGAGGGCCGTTTCCGAGTGCTCTACCAAATTTGCGGAAGAATTTCAAAAACTTCTCAAATTTTTAACGATCCGGTAATGGCGAAACGGGGCTTGAAAACCCAAACGGAAAGAGATGTCGAGCATTTCTCAAGAAGAGGAATGGCTTCGATTTCAAATATGTATGCGACGGGTTGCATGACGGGTGCGATCATACCAGCACTAATGCACCGGATCCCATCAGAACTCCGAAGTTAAGCGTGCTTGGGCGAGAGTAGTACTGGGATGGGTGACCTCCTGAGAAGTCCTCGTGTTGCACACCTTATTTCCGTTTTTTATTTCGTAAATTTTTTTTACGACTCAGCGGATGCACCGGCAGAGCACAACGAGGCCCACGGCGTCCGGCACGGGACGAGCTTTCTGGAAAGTACTCACGGGCCCCGTGGGTCCAATCGGATAGAAAGCCACGCGCGAATTTCGATTTATGAGAATTTTCACTTTTCAATTTTAAGCATTTTCGCACGAAGCTTAAGCATTCATCAAGAATTTTGGACAGAGGGCCGTTTCCGAGTGCTCTACCAAATTTGCGGAAGAATTTCAAAAACTTCTCAAATTTTTAACGATCCGGTAATGGCGAAACGGGGCTTGAAAACCCAAACGGAAAGGAGATGTCGACCATTTCTCAAGAAGAGGAATGGCTTCGATTTCAAATATGTATGCGACGGGTTACATGACGGGTGCGATCATACCAGCACTAATCCACCGGATCCCATCAGAACTCCGAAGTTAAGCGTGCTTGGGCGAGAGTAGTACTGGGATGGGTGACCTCCTGGGAAATCCTCGTGTTGCACCCCTTATTTTCGTTTTTTATTTCGTAAATTTTTTTTACGACTCAGCGGATGCACCGGCAGAGCACAACGAGGCCCACGGCGTCCGGCACGGGACGAGCTTTCTGGAAAGTACTCACGGGCCCCGTGGGTCCACCCGGATAAAAAGCCACGCGCGAATTTCGATTTATGAGAATTTTCACTTTTGAATTTTAAGCATTTTCGCAGGAAGCTTAAGTATTCGTCAAGAATTTTGGTCAGAGGGCCGTTTCCGAGTGCTCTACCAAATTTGAGGAAGAATTTCAAAAACTTCTCAAATTTTTAACTGATCCGGTAATGGCGAAACGAGGGCTTGAAAACCCAAACGGAAAGAGATATCGAGCATTTCTCAAGAAGAGGAAGGGCTTCCGATTTCAAATATGTATGCGACGAGGTTACATGACGGGTGCGATCATACCAGCACTAATGCACCGGATCCCATCAGAACTCCCGAAGTTAAGCGTGCTTGGGCGAAGAGTAGTACTGGGATGGGTGACCTCCTGGGAAGTCCTCGTGTTGCACCCCTTATTTTCGTTTTTTATTTCGTAAATTTTTTTTACGACTCAGCGGATGCACCGGCAGAGCACAACGAGGCCCACGGCGTCCGGCACGGGACGAGCTTTCTGGAAAGTACTCACGGGCCCCGTGGGTCCACCCGGATAAAAAGCCACGCGCGAATTTCGATTTATGAGAATTTTCACTTTTGAATTTTAAGCATTTTCGCAGGAAGCTTAAGCATTCGTTAAGAATTTTGGTCAGAGGGCCGTTTCCGAGTGCTCTACCAAATTTGCGGAAGAATTTCAAAAACTTCTCAAATTTTTAACGATCCGGTAATGGCGAAACGGGGCTTGAAAACCCAAACGGAAAGAGATGTCGAGCATTTCTCAAGAAGAGGAATGGCTTCGATTTCAAATATGTATGCGACGGGTTACATGACGGGTGCGATCATACCAGCACTAATGCACCGGATCCCATCAGAACTCCGAAGTTAAGCGTGCTTGGGCGAGAGTAGTACTGGGATGGGTGACCTCCTGGGAAGTCCTCGTGTTGCACCCCTTATTTTCGTTTTTTATTTCGTAAATTTTTTTTACGACTCAGCGGATGCACCGGCAGAGCACAACGAGGCCCACGGCGTCCGGCACGGGACGAGCTTTCTGGAAAGTACTCACGGGCCACGTGGGTCCACCCGGATAAAAAGCCACGCGCGAGTTTCGATTTATGAGAATTTTCACTTTTGAATTTTAAGCATTTTCGCAGGAAGCTTAAGCATTCGTCAAGAATTTTGGTCAGAGGGCCGTTTCCGAGTGCTCTACCAAATTTGAGGAAGAATTTCAAAAACTTCTCAAATTTTTAACGATCCGGTAATGGCGAAACGGGGCTTGAAAACCCAAACGGAAAGAGATGTCGAGCATTTCTCAAGAAGAGGAATGGCTTCGATTTCAAATATGTATGCGACGGGTTACATGACGGGTGCGATCATACCAGCACTAATGCACCGGATCCCATCAGAACTCCGAAGTTAAGCGTGCTTGGGCGAGAGTAGTACTGGGATGGGTGACCTCCTGGGAAGTCCTCGTGTTGCACCCCTTATTTTCGTTTTTTATTTCGTAAATTTTTTTTACGACTCAGCGGATGCACCGGCAGAGCACAACGAGGCCCACGGCGTCCGGCACGGGACGAGCTTTCTGGAAAGTACTCACGGGCCCCGTGGGTCCACCCGGATAAAAAGCCACGCGCGAATTTCGATTTATGAGAATTTTCACTTTTGAATTTTAAGCATTTTCGCAGGAAGCTTAAGCATTCGTCAAGAATTTTGGTCAGAGGGCCGTTTCCGAGTGCTCTACCAAATTTGCGGAAGAATTTCAAAAACTTCTCAAATTTTTAACGATCCGGTAATGGCGAAACGGGGCTTGAAAACCCAAACGGAAAGAGATAGTCGAGCATTTCTCAAGAAGAGGAATGGCTTCGATTTCAAATATGTATGCGACGGGTTACATGACGGGTGCGATCATTACCAGCACTAATGCACCGGATCCCATCAGAACTCCGAAGTTAAGCGTGCTTGGGCGAGAGTAGTACTGGGATGGGTGACCTCCTGGGAAGTCCTCGTGTTGCACCCCTTATTTTCGTTTTTTATTTCGTAAATTTTTTTTACGACTCAGCGGATGCACCGGCAGAGCACAACGAGGCCCACGGCGTCCGGCACGGGACGAGCTTTCTGGAAAGTACTCACGGGCCCCGTGGGTCCACCCGGATAAAAAGCCACGCGCGAATTTCGATTTATGAGAATTTTCACTTTTGAATTTTAAGCATTTTCGCAGGAAGCTTAAGCATTCGTCAAGAATTTTGGTCAGAGGGCCGTTTCCGAGTGCTCTACCAAATTTGCGGAAGAATTTCAAAAACTTCTCAAATTTTTAACGATCCGGTAATGGCGAAACGGGGCTTGAAAACCCAAACGGAAAGGAGATGTCGACCATTTCTCAAGAAGAGGAATGGCTTCGATTTCAAATATGTATGCGACGGGTTACATGACGGGTGCGATCATACCAGCACTAATGCACCGGATCCCATCAGAACTCCGAAGTTAAGCGTGCTTGGGCGAGAGTAGTACTGGGATGGGTGACCTCCTGGGAAGTCCTCGTGTTGCACCCCTTATTTTCGTTTTTTATTTCGTAAATTTTTTTTACGACTCAGCGGATGCACCGGCAGAGCACAACGAGGCCCACGGCGTCCGGCACGGGACGAGCTTTCTGGAAAGTACTCACGGGCCCCGTGGGTCCACCCGGATAAAAAGCCACGCGCGAATTTCGATTTATGAGAATTTTCACTTTTGAATTTTAAGCATTTTCGCAGGAAGCTTAAGCATTCGTCAAGAATTTTGGTCAGAGGGCCGTTTCCGAGTGCTCTACCAAATTTGCGGAAGAATTTCAAAAACTTCTCAAATTTTTAACGATCCGGTAATGGCGAAACGGGGCTTGAAAACCCAAACGGAAAGAGATGTCGACCATTTCTCAAGAAGAGGAATGGCTTCGATTTCAAATATGTATGCGACGGGTTACATGACGGGTGCGATCATACCAGCACTAATGCACCGGATCCCATCAGAACTCCGAAGTTAAGCGTGCTTGGGCGAGAGTAGTACTGGGATGGGTGACCTCCTGGGAAGTCCTCGTGTTGCACCCCTTATTTTCGTTTTTTATTTCGTAAATTTTTTTTACGACTCAGCGGATGCACCGGCAGAGCACAACGAGGCCCACGGCGTCCGGCACGGGACGAGCTTTCTGGAAAGTACTCACGGGCCCCGTGGGTCCACCCGGATAAAAAGCCACGCGCGAATTTCGATTTATGAGAATTTTCACTTTTGAATTTTAAGCATTTTCGCAGGAAGCTTAAGCATTCGTCAAGAATTTTGGTCAGAGGGCCGTTTCCGAGTGCTCTACCAAATTTGCGGAAGAATTTCAAAAACTTCTCAAATTTTTAACGATCCGGTAATGGCGAAACGGGGCTTGAAAACCCAAACGGAAAGAGATGTCGAGCATTTCTCAAGAAGAGGAATGGCTTCGATTTCAAATATGTATGCGACGGGTTACATGACGGGTGCGATCATACCAGCACTAATGCACCGGATCCCATCAGAACTCCGAAGTTAAGCGTGCTTGGGCGAGAGTAGTACTGGGATGGGTGACCTCCTGGGAAGTCCTCGTGTTGCACCCCTTATTTTCGTTTTTTATTTCGTAAATTTTTTTTACGACTCAGCGGATGCACCGGCAGAGCACAACGAGGCCCACGGCGTCCGGCACGGGACGAGCTTTCTGGAAAGTACTCACGGGCCCCGTGGGTCCACCCGGATAAAAAGCCACGCGCGAATTTCGATTTATGAGAATTTTCACTTTTGAATTTTAAGCATTTTCGCAGGAAGCTTAAGCATTCGTCAAGAATTTTGGTCAGAGGGCCGTTTCCGAGTGCTCTACCAAATTTGCGGAAGAATTTCAAAAACTTCTCAAATTTTTAACGATCCGGTAATGGCGAAACGGGGCTTGAAAACCCAAACGGAAAGAGATGTCGAGCATTTCTCAAGAAGAGGAATGGCTTCGATTTCAAATATGTATGCGACGGGTTACATGACGGGTGCGATCATACCAGCACTAATGCACCGGATCCCATCAGAACTCCGAAGTTAAGCGTGCTTGGGCGAGAGTAGTACTGGGATGGGTGACCTCCTGGGAAGTCCTCGTGTTGCACCCCTTATTTTCGTTTTTTATTTCGTAAATTTTTTTTACGACTCAGCGGATGCACCGGCAGAGCACAACGAGGCCCACGGCGTCCGGCACGGGACGAGCTTTCTGGAAAGTACTCACGGGCCCCGTGGGTCCACCCGGATAAAAAGCCACGCGCGAATTTCGATTTATGAGAATTTTCACTTTTGAATTTTAAGCATTTTCGCAGGAAGCTTAAGCATTCGTCAAGAATTTTGGTCAGAGGGCCGTTTCCGAGTGCTCTACCAAATTTGCGGAAGAATTTCAAAAACTTCTCAAATTTTTAACGATCCGGTAATGGCGAAACGGGGCTTGAAAACCCAAACGGAAAGAGATGTCGACCATTTCTCAAGAAGAGGAATGGCTTCGATTTCAAATATGTATGCGACGGGTTACATGACGGGTGCGATCATACCAGCACTAATGCACCGGATCCCATCAGAACTCCGAAGTTAAGCGTGCTTGGGCGAGAGTAGTACTGGGATGGGTGACCTCCTGGGAAGTCCTCGTGTTGCACCCCTTATTTTCGTTTTTTATTTCGTAAATTTTTTTTACGACTCAGCGGATGCACCGGCAGAGCACAACGAGGCCCACGGCGTCCGGCACGGGACGAGCTTTCTGGAAAGTACTCACGGGCCCCGTGGGTCCACCCGGATAAAAAGCCACGCGCGAATTTCGATTTATGAGAATTTTCACTTTTGAATTTTAAGCATTTTCGCAGGAAGCTTAAGCATTCGTCAAGAATTTTGGTCAGAGGGCCGTTTCCGAGTGCTCTACCAAATTTGCGGAAGAATTTCAAAAACTTCTCAAATTTTTAACGATCCGGTAATGGCGAAACGGGGCTTGAAAACCCAAACGGAAAGAGATGTCGACCATTTCTCAAGAAGAGGAATGGCTTCGATTTCAAATATGTATGCGACGGGTTACATGACGGGTGCGATCATACCAGCACTAATGCACCGGATCCCATCAGAACTCCGAAGTTAAGCGTGCTTGGGCGAGAGTAGTACTGGGATGGGTGACCTCCTGGGAAGTCCTCGTGTTGCACCCCTTATTTTCGTTTTTTATTTCGTAAATTTTTTTTACGACTCAGCGGATGCACCGGCAGAGCACAACGAGGCCCACGGCGTCCGGCACGGGACGAGCTTTCTGGAAAGTACTCACGGGCCCCGTGGGTCCACCCGGATAAAAAGCCACGCGCGAATTTCGATTTATGAGAATTTTCACTTTTGAATTTTAAGCATTTTCGCAGGAAGCTTAAGCATTCGTCAAGAATTTTGGTCAGAGGGCCGTTTCCGAGTGCTCTACCAAATTTGCGGAAGAATTTCAAAAACTTCTCAAATTTTTAACGATCCGGTAATGGCGAAACGGGGCTTGAAAACCCAAACGGAAAGAGATAGTCGAGCATTTCTCAAGAAGAGGAATGGCTTCGATTTCAAATATGTATGCGACGGGTTACATGACGGGTGCGATCATACCAGCACTAATGCACCGGATCCCATCAGAACTCCGAAGTTAAGCGTGCTTGGGCGAGAGTAGTACTGGGATGGGTGACCTCCTGGGAAGTCCTCGTGTTGCACCCCTTATTTTCGTTTTTTATTTCGTAAATTTTTTTTACGACTCAGCGGATGCACCGGCAGAGCACAACGAGGCCCACGGCGTCCGGCACGGGACGAGCTTTCTGGAAAGTACTCACGGGCCCCGTGGGTCCACCCGGATAAAAAGCCACGCGCGAATTTCGATTTATGAGAATTTTCACTTTTGAATTTTAAGCATTTTCGCAGGAAGCTTAAGCATTCGTCAAGAATTTTGGTCAGAGGGCCGTTTCCGAGTGCTCTACCAAATTTGCGGAAGAATTTCAAAAACTTCTCAAATTTTTAACGATCCGGTAATGGCGAAACGGGGCTTGAAAACCCAAACGGAAAGAGATGTCGACCATTTCTCAAGAAGAGGAATGGCTTCGATTTCAAATATGTATGCGACGGGTTACATGACGGGTGCGATCATACCAGCACTAATGCACCGGATCCCATCAGAACTCCGAAGTTAAGCGTGCTTGGGCGAGAGTAGTACTGGGATGGGTGACCTCCTGGGAAGTCCTCGTGTTGCACCCCTTATTTTCGTTTTTTATTTCGTAAATTTTTTTTACGACTCAGCGGATGCACCGGCAGAGCACAACGAGGCCCACGGCGTCCGGCACGGGACGAGCTTTCTGGAAAGTACTCACGGGCCCCGTGGGTCCACCCGGATAAAAAGCCACGCGCGAATTTCGATTTATGAGAATTTTCACTTTTGAATTTTAAGCATTTTCGCAGGAAGCTTAAGCATTCGTCAAGAATTTTGGTCAGAGGGCCGTTTCCGAGTGCTCTACCAAATTTGCGGAAGAATTTCAAAAACTTCTCAAATTTTTAACGATCCGGTAATGGCGAAACGGGGCTTGAAAACCCAAACGGAAAGAGATAGTCGAGCATTTCTCAAGAAGAGGAATGGCTTCGATTTCAAATATGTATGCGACGGGTTACATGACGGGTGCGATCATACCAGCACTAATGCACCGGATCCCATCAGAACTCCGAAGTTAAGCGTGCTTGGGCGAGAGTAGTACTGGGATGGGTGACCTCCTGGGAAGTCCTCGTGTTGCACCCCTTATTTTCGTTTTTTATTTCGTAAATTTTTTTTACGACTCAGCGGATGCACCGGCAGAGCACAACGAGGCCCACGGCGTCCGGCACGGGACGAGCTTTCTGGTAAAGTACTCACGGGCCCCGTGGGTCCACCCGGATAAAAAGCCACGCGCGAATTTCGATTTATGAGAATTTTCACTTTTGAATTTTAAGCATTTTCGCAGGAAGCTTAAGCATTCGTCAAGAATTTTGGTCAGAGGGCCGTTTCCGAGTGCTCTACCAAATTTGCGGAAGAATTTCAAAAACTTCTCAAATTTTTAACGATCCGGTAATGGCGAAACGGGGCTTGAAAACCCAAACGGAAAGAGATGTCGAGCATTTCTCAAGAAGAGGAATGGCTTCGATTTCAAATATGTATGCGACGGGTTACATGACGGGTGCGATCATACCAGCACTAATGCACCGGATCCCATCAGAACTCCGAAGTTAAGCGTGCTTGGGCGAGAGTAGTACTGGGATGGGTGACCTCCTGGGAAGTCCTCGTGTTGCACCCCTTATTTTCGTTTTTTATTTCGTAAATTTTTTTTACGACTCAGCGGATGCACCGGCAGAGCACAACGAGGCCCACGGCGTCCGGCACGGGACGAGCTTTCTGGAAAGTACTCACGGGCCCCGTGGGTCCACCCGGATAAAAAGCCACGCGCGAATTTCGATTTATGAGAATTTTCACTTTTGAATTTTAAGCATTTTCGCAGGAAGCTTAAGCATTCGTCAAGAATTTTGGTACAGAGGGCCGTTTCCGAGTGCTCTACCAAATTTGCGGAAGAATTTCAAAAACTTCTCAAATTTTTAACGATCCGGTAATGGCGAAACGGGGCTTGAAAACCCAAACGGAAAGGAGATGTCGACCATTTCTCAAGAAGAGGAATGGCTTCGATTTCAAATATGTATGCGACGGGTTACATGACGGGTGCGATCATACCAGCACTAATGCACCGGATCCCATCAGAACTCCGAAGTTAAGCGTGCTTGGGCGAGAGTAGTACTGGGATGGGTGACCTCCTGGGAAGTCCTCGTGTTGCACCCCTTATTTTCGTTTTTTATTTCGTAAATTTTTTTTACGACTCAGCGGATGCACCGGCAGAGCACAACGAGGCCCACGGCGTCCGGCACGGGACGAGCTTTCTGGAAAGTACTCACGGGCCCCGTGGGTCCACCCGGATAAAAAGCCACGCGCGAATTTCGATTTATGAGAATTTTCACTTTTGAATTTTAAGCATTTTCGCAGGAAGCTTAAGCATTCGTCTAAGAATTTTGGACAGAGGGCCGTTTCCGAGTGCTCTACCAAATTTGCGGAAGAATTTCAAAAACTTCTCAAATTTTTAACGATCCGGTAATGGCGAAACGGGGCTTGAAAACCCAAACGGAAAGGAGATGTCGACCATTTCTCAAGAAGAGGAATGGCTTCGATTTCAAATATGTATGCGACGGGTTACATGACGGGTGCGATCATACCAGCACTAATGCACCGGATCCCATCAGAACTCCGAAGTTAAGCGTGCTTGGGCGAGAGTAGTACTGGGATGGGTGACCTCCTGGGAAGTCCTCGTGTTGCACCCCTTATTTTCGTTTTTTATTTCGTAAATTTTTTTTACGACTCAGCGGATGCACCGGCAGAGCACAACGAGGCCCACGGCGTCCGGCACGGGACGAGCTTTCTGGAAAGTACTCACGGGCCCCGTGGGTCCACCCGGATAAAAAGCCACGCGCGAATTTCGATTTATGAGAATTTTCACTTTTGAATTTTAAGCATTTTCGCAGGAAGCTTAAGCATTCGTCAAGAATTTTGGTCAGAGGGCCGTTTCCGAGTGCTCTACCAAATTTGCGGAAGAATTTCAAAAACTTCTCAAATTTTTAACGATCCGGTAATGGCGAAACGGGGCTTGAAAACCCAAACGGAAAGAGATGTCGAGCATTTCTCAAGAAGAGGAATGGCTTCGATTTCAAATATGTATGCGACGGGTTACATGACGGGTGCGATCATACCAGCACTAATGCACCGGATCCCATCAGAATTCCGAAGTTAAGCGTGCTTGGGCGAGAGTAGTACTGGGATGGGTGACCTCCTGGGAAGTCCTCGTGTTGCACCCCTTATTTTCGTTTTTTATTTCGTAAATTTTTTTTACGACTCAGCGGATGCACCGGCAGAGCACAACGAGGCCCACGGCGTCCGGCACGGGACGAGCTTTCTGGTAAGTACTCACGGGCCCCGTGGGTCCACCCGGATAAAAAGCCACGCGCGAATTTCGATTTATGAGAATTTTCACTTTTGAATTTTAAGCATTTTCGCAGGAAGCTTAAGTATTCGTCAAGAATTTTGGTCAGAGGGCCGTTTCCGAGTGCTCTACCAAATTTGCGGAAGAATTTCAAAAACTTCTCAAATTTTTAACGATCCGGTAATGGCGAAACGGGGCTTGAAAACCCAAACGGAAAGAGATGTCGAGCATTTCTCAAGAAGAGGAATGGCTTCGATTTCAAATATGTATGCGACAGGTTACATGACGGGTGCGATCATACCAGCACTAATGCACCGGATCCCATCAGAACTCTGAAGTTAAGCGTGCTTGGGCGAGAGTAGTATTGGGATGGGTGACCTCCTGGGAAGTCCTCGTGTTGCACCCCTTATTTTCGTTTTTTATTTCGTAAATTTTTTTTACGACTCAGCGGATGCACCGGCAGAGCACAACGAGGCCCACGGCGTCCGGCACGGGACGAGCTTTCTGGAAAGTACTCACGGGCCCCGTGGGTCCACCCGGATAAAAAGCCACGCGCGAATTTCGATTTATGAGAATTTTCACTTTTGAATTTTAAGCATTTTCGCAGGAAGCTTAAGCATTCGTCAAGAATTTTGGACAGAGGGCCGTTTCCGAGTGCTCTACCAAATTTGCGGAAGAATTTCAAAAACTTCTCAAATTTTTAACGATCCGGTAATGGCGAAACGGGGCTTGAAAACCCAAACGGAAGGAGATGTCGACCATTTCTCAAGAAGAGGAATGGTTCGATTTCAAATATGTATGCGACGGGTTACATGACGGGTGCGATCATACCAGCACTAATCCACCGGATCCCATCAGAACTCCGAAGTTAAGCGTGCTTGGGCGAGAGTAGTACTAGGATGGGTGACCTCCTGGGAAATCCTCGTGTTGCACCCCTTATTTTCGTTTTTTATTTCGTAAATTTTTTTTACGACTCAGCGGATGCACCGGCAGAGCACAACGAGGCCCACGGCGTCCGACACGGGACGAGCTTTCTGGAAAGTACTCACGGGCCCCGTGGGTCCACCCGGATAAAAAGCCACGCGCGAATTTCGATTTATGAGAATTTTCACTTTTGAATTTTAAGCATTTTCGCAGGAAGCTTAAGCATTCGTCAAGAATTTTGGTCAGAGGGCCGTTTCCGAGTGCTCTACCAAATTTGCGGAAGAATTTCAAAAACTTCTCAAATTTTTAACGATCCGGTAATGGCGAAACGGGGCTTGAAAACCCAAACGGAAAGAGATGTCGACCATTTCTCAAGAAGAGGAATGGCTTCGATTTCAAATATGTATGCGACAGGTTACATGACGGGTGCGATCATACCAGCACTAATGCACCGGATCCCATCAGAACTCCGAAGTTAAGCGTGCTTGGGCGAGAGTAGTACTGGGATGGGTGACCTCCTGGGAAGTCCTCGTGTTGCACCCCTTATTTTCGTTTTTTATTTCGTAAATTTTTTTTACGACTCAGCGGATGCACCGGCAGAGCACAACGAGGCCCACGCCGTCCGACACGGGACGAGCTTTCTGGAAAGTACTCACGGGCCCCGTGGGTCCACCCGGATAAAAAGCCACGCGCGAATTTCGATTTATGAGAATTTTCACTTTTGAATTTTAAGCATTTTCGCAGGAAGCTTAAGCATTCGTCAAGAATTTTGGTCAGAGGGCCGTTTCCGAGTGCTCTACCAAATTTGCGGAAGAATTTCAAAAACTTCTCAAATTTTTAACGATCCGGTAATGGCGAAACGGGGCTTGAAAACCCAAACGGAAAGAGATATCGAGCATTTCTCAAGAAGAAGAATGGCTTCGATTTCAAATATGTATGCGACGGGTTACATGACGGGTGCGATCATACCGGCACTAATGCACCGGATCCCATCAGAACTCCGAAGTTAAGCGTGCTTGGGCGAGAGTAGTACTGGGATGGGTGACCTCCTGGGAAGTCCCCGTGTTGCACCCCTTATTTTCGTTTTTTATTTCGTAAATTTTTTTTACGACTCAGCGGATGCACCGGCAGAGCACAACGAGGCCCACGGCGTCCGGCACGGGACGAGCTTTCTGGAAAGTACTCACGGGCCCCGTGGGTCCACCCGGATAAAAAGCCACGCGCGAATTTTGATTTATGAGAATTTTCACTTTTGAATTTTAAGTATTTTCGCAGGAAGCTTAAGCATTCGTCAAGAATTTTGGTCAGAGGGCCGTTTCCGAGTGCTCTACCAAATTTGCGGAAGAATTTCAAAAACTTCTCAAATTTTTAACGATCCGGTAATGGCGAAACGGGGCTTGAAAACCCAAACGGAAAGAGATGTCGACCATTTCTCAAGAAGAGGAATGGCTTCGATTTCAAATATGTATGCGACGGGTTACATGACGGGTGCGATCATACCAGCACTAATGCACCGGATCCCATCAGAACTCCGAAGTTAAGCGTGCTTGGGCGAGAGTAGTACTGGGATGGGTGACCTCCTGGGAAGTCCTCGTGTTGCACCCCTTATTTTCGTTTTTTATTTCGTAAATTTTTTTTACGACTCAGCGGATGCACCGGCAGAGCACAACGAGGCCCACGGCGTCCGGCACGGGACGAGCTTTCTGGAAAGTACTCACGGGCCCCGTGGGTCCACCCGGATAAAAAGCCACGCGCGAATTTCGATTTATGAGAATTTTCACTTTTGAATTTTAAGCATTTTCGCAGGAAGCTTAAGCATTCGTCAAGAATTTTGGTCAGAGGGCCGTTTCCGAGTGCTCTACCAAATTTGCGGAAGAATTTCAAAAACTTCTCAAATTTTTAACGATCCGGTAATGGCGAAACGGGGCTTGAAAACCCAAACGGAAGGAGATGTCGACCATTTCTCAAGAAGAGGAATGGCTTCGATTTCAAATATGTATGCGACGGGCTACATGACGGGTGCGATCATACCAGCACTAATGCACCGGATCCCATCAGAACTCCGAAGTTAAGCGTGCTTGGGCGAGAGTAGTACTGGGATGGGTGACCTCCTGGGAAGTCCTCGTGTTGCACCCCTTATTTTCGTTTTTTATTTCGTAAATTTTTTTTACGACTCAGCGGATGCACCGGCAGAGCACAACGAGGCCCACGGCGTCCGGCACGGGACGAGCTTTCTGGAAAGTACTCACGGGCCCCGTGGGTCCACCCGGATAAAAAGCCACGCGCGAATTTCGATTTATGAGAATTTTCACTTTTGAATTTTAAGCATTTTCGCAGGAAGCTTAAGCATTGT